>OX383287.1:26686087-29120331 GCA_947523025.1 Dryobota labecula | reverse complement strand
CGGCGGCCACGTATCCCGGTCCCCTCTCTAATAGCGAGAGGGGAGGGGAGTCCGTGGAAGACCGCGCCGCTAGTGCCACCAAGCCATCCCGATCACCCAGCCAACGGCCAGGGACCGAGTACGGCTCGGCAACCACCGCCACGTCCACCAACCACTCGGCCATGGTCTGCATCAGCAGGTCCTGGGCCGCTCTGCAGTGGTTGGTGTTCGCCTGGAGGATGCGGTAGTCGGAAACCATTACTCCGACATCGCACCCTCCTCCTCAGCTACCGCCGCTGGAGCTGGAGCTACAGCGGCGACGACAGCGGCGGTGGTGGCAGCAGGGCGAACCTGCGCCGACACTACGCCCTTCCTCGCAGGTGGCCGGCAGCTCTTGCCCCCCATCCTGTGCCCCGCGGGGCGGCCACTGGCGGCACACGCCGCGCAGCGAGGCGTGGCGACGCTGCACGCGGCACTCCTGTGCCCCTCCTGCCCGCACTGGAAGCAGGACTCGCCCCAGTCGGACTTGGAGGGACACGTGGCCCGGGTGTGGCCCGGCACGAAACACTTGAAACACCGCAAGGGCTGGTCCTCAAGCGGCCGGACCACAGCCGAGCTGAAGCCCACCAGCAGCCGTCCCTTGGTCGCCTTTAGAGCGGCCGCAGCCGCGGCGACCGGGCACTCGACGCGGATGGTGCCCATGCCGCGGCGGCCTAGCCTGATGGCTGCCCCTCTCACTGCGCCAGCGTCGCAGCCTCCAGCCGCCGCAACGGCCGCCACCACATCCTCTTTGGTGACCGAGTCGTCAAGATCGGCCACCTCCAAGGCTGCGGTCTTGACTGGTCTGGCGACCGTTGCCGCATCCGCGATGACCTCCCGCAACTTTGTTGCGAAGAGGTCCGCGTTTGCGCCGCGCTGCTCCCCCCCGAACTCAAAAATCCGGGCTCCGGTTAGGGTGCGGCGGCAAGTGATGCCACCGATCCCCAGCCGGGAGGGGTCTGCGTTGGCACGAGCCCGTCTTAGTACGGACTCGTACGTCTCGCCCCGCTCCACGGCCTCCGGGGTGATGGTCACCACGACCGCCGCAGTTTTGGGAGGAACCAACTTCCTCCCACCCGCCGGAGCCTTCTGGGCTGCCGAAGCAGCCGCAGCAGGCTTTTTGCCCTTTCCCCTCCTGACCACTTCCGTCCACGTCTGGTTGGACGGGGTGGTGGAGGGAAGAAAGGCGTCCTCCCTCTGCGAGCTCGGGGGGGCCGCTGGAGCAGCAGGCGCTCCCTCCGTGCCCGTAGCAAGGGTCTGAGGGGTGGTCCTCTTTCCCTTGCCTTTGCCCTTGGAGGGCTTCGGGGCCTGGGGCTGCTCCCCCGATGCCGGGCCTGCTACAGGCGCAGGTTCCGGCTCCTTCGCCGTGCAACGCTTGTCCGCCGCTAGTGGCGGGCGGAGTCGCGTCTCCGGCAGGAGCCGGTCCTCAATTCCTGCGAAGCAGGCTCTGGTGAAGGCCCTCTCCTCCATGACCACCTTTCGGATAATGTCCTCAAGGTTGGAAGAGGAGGAGGAGCCTCCTACCACCGGACCAGGGGCAGGGGCAGGTTGGACGTGCCGAGCCGTGGTCTCAGCCAGCTTCTGGTGCAGCTGGCTGACCTCCAGTTGCAGGCGATCCACCTTCGCCTGCAGCTGCCGCGTCTCTTCAGTGGCGGTGCGCTGCACCAGCTCCGCCACGATGCCATGTAAGCTCACGGCCCGGCACTTGAGGGCCTTCTGGAAGGTCCCCTTGAGGTTTGAGGACCTCGAGGCGACCTCCAGAACCTCCTCCTTGTCTTCGAGCGCCATGCGCTCAAGTTCCGCCAGGGAGTGGCCGGAGTACAGCACACTTGATGCACCGTAACCGGCCCTCGACCTGGCGGCCCGCGCCTGACGCTCCTTCGCGGCGACCGCCTCCTCCAGGTCCTGCTGGAGCTGCGCCCTCTTGGCTAGGCCGAGTTGACGCTCGGCGTCCAGCAGGCCTACCTCATGGGTGGAAGTCGACGGAGAGGTCGAGGCCTTTTTTGACTTCGGCCTCTTCTTCGACTTCCCAATAGACTCCGAGGAGCCACCGGACCCGGGCTTCATGAAAGCCCGCTTCCTCTGGAGGCGGTCACTTCCGGCCGCCGACGTGTCCATTGCAGACCCCGATACGTCGGAGTCCGAGACCTCCAGCTCCGCCTGTAGGCTGGATAAGCTGGCCGCAGATGGTGCGCGGCCAGCTCCAGCGTGGCCCTTAGAAGGGCCATTGGATTGGGTCCGAGCATCGAACCCAATGGACTCGTTGTCCGAGTCTGCAAGACAGTAGAAGCTAGCCGCAGACGATGCGCGGCTAGCCTCCGACGCCGAAGCGCCCTCGGACTGGCCCTGAGAAGGGCCTTTAGGTTGGCCCTGAGAAGGGCCTTTTGGTTGGCCCTGAGAAGGGCCTTTTGGGTGGCCCTGAGAAGGGCCTTTTGGTTGGCCCTGAGAAGGGCCTTTTGGTTGGCCCTGAGAAGGGCCTTTTTAAAAACGCCCGGAGGCTTCCCTCAAGGGTCGAGGCATAGCCTCCAGAGCAGGTCGCAGCTTGCCGACACGAATAAAAACAGATTAAAAGATTAAAATATGCTGCGATTGCACAGCGCACTTTAGCCACCGGTCTGCCACTCCGTTACGGTGGTCAGACACGGCGTTGCCCAGGGGATACTGCGTGGAAGTATGCGCTGTGGGGGATCCCCCAACCTAACCTAACCTAACCTTTTTTTTTTTTTTTTTTTTTGTTCCGGGGTGGAAAATCCTCATGGATGTCCTCCGCCCTGGGGCGGGCGGAGGGGTCTGTCAGACTCTTACTGACTAAAAACCACCCCGGTGTTCCGTCTCACACCTACGCCGGGGGTCACGGGAACGAACATACTTCCGCGACCCCCGACTGGTGCCGGCCCGCCACTGCAGGCCTCTCCTCCGGTCGAGGGGGGGAGTGAGGTGTTTGACTCCCCCCGCGACGTCTCAGAGGGGCGCGCGTGGAACACTACGCGCCGCCACCTCGGGTCCGATATATGGGGGGCGACGGACGTCCCCTAGTCCGTCGTCCCTGGACCCATTTAGGGGGGCTGGAAGAGGGCGTTGTCCGCCCTCCGCCGACGCCCGGTGCGCCTGCTGCGGGCCGGGTTAGTGGATGAGATCTCCCTTTCCCGTTCCGCAGCCTCCTTCTGCGAAATTACTGTCTCGCAGAAGGAAACCACCGCGTCCCAGGACTCCTCGCCGCCGACCATCGAACGAGCGACGGCCGGCAGCGAGAGGTCACTGCCTACTCCAGAGATGAGGGCACGGCGCGGCTCCTCCCAAGCGGCACACTCTGCCAGCGTATGCCACGCCGTGTCCTCCCGACAGTCGACGCAGTGGTGACACCGGGCGTCCGGCTCCCTGTTTATGCGACACAGGTACTTCCCGAAGCAACCATGCCCCGAGAGCACCTGCGTCACCCGAAACGACAGGGAGCCGTGCCTCCTCCCGAGCCAAAGGTCGAGCACCGGCCGGACCGCCTCGATCGTACCGAGGCCGGCGGTAGGGCGTGAAAGCCTGTCCCGCCATTCCGCCACCAGGACCTCGCGAAGCTGTGACCGACGCAGCTCCACATGTCGCTGCATCAGCCACTCGCCCCGCGCCCTCGCTTCCTCGCGCCACCGATACAATGACGCGAGTACTTTTGCCTCCAGGTCCCAGGGCGGGGATCCGGCCAGTGCGCAAGCCGCCTCGTAGGAGATCGTGCGATACCCCCTGATGACTCTGACGGCCATTGCTCTCTGCGGTCTCCGCAGGACAGCGATGCTGCCGGCCGTCAGGTCAGCCGCCCAGATCGGGGCCCCGTACAAGGCCATCGATCGCACGATCCCCACGTAAAGCCGCCTACAGGCGACGCTCGGGCCCCCCAGATTGGGAAGCAGCGTTGACAGCGCCCCAGCCGCGCCCATCAACTTGGGCGCCAGCCGCCGGAAGTGGGGTCCAAAGTCCCACCGGCTGTCGAGCACCAATCCTAGGTACTTCATGGTGGACTCGACAGCAATCTGAACCCCACCGACCACGATGTGTGATCCGGCTGGCGGCGCCCGCCGGGGACCATGGAACGCCATGGCCTCCGACTTGTTGAGGGCCACTTCCAGGCCGAGGCGCCGTATGCGGCTCACCACCTGTGAGACCGCCGCCGTCGCCAGCAACGCTGCCTCCCTGTGCGAACTCCCCCGGGCCGTGACCAGCGTGTCGTCCGCATAGCACGTCAGGTCCACGCCCGGCTGGAGTTCACCCCTCAGCACCCAGTCGTACCCGATGTTCCACAGGAGCGGCCCTACGACCGAGCCCTGTGGAACACCGCACGACATGCGGCGCTGGTTAACGCTATCACGTCCCACGTAGGCGACACACCTCTCGGAAACCGGCACAGCCTTTACGTCCACAACCCTCCCGGCGCATGCCCGCCTAACTGGCGGGCCCCGCATGCCCCTCAGCCTGGGGGCGATATGGGAATGACCGGGAACACCTGGCCATTCCCGTCCGACACTGGTAGAGGCCTGTGCAATACAGGCAAGGGTGCCCCCGCACCCGTTGCCTGCTGGCCTCCACCTGGGACCTCGCGCCAGACGATCTCGCGTCCAGGCGCCCCTGGTCCCCCCGCAACGGGTCAGGTTAGTGGCCCCGCCGCCTACCACTTTTCGGCCGCAGAGGATAGGGAGAGCGGCCAACGCAATACCGACACTCCTCTTCCTCTGCGGCCCCACCGCGTCCGCGGTGGCAGCGACAGGCCGGATCCGCGCCTGCTCCTTGCCCCTCTTAGGGGGAGGATTGCATTTCCTCCCCATCATTACGTGGCCCGCCGGGCAGCCACTGGCGGCACAAACCGCGCAGTGCGGCGTGGCAACCTCGCAGGAGGCGGACTTGTGCCCGTCCTTGCCACAACGGAAGCACAAGTCCGCCCTGTCGACCTCAGACGGACAAAGGGCCCGAGTGTGTCCAATGCCAAGGCACTTGTAGCAGCGCAGAGGCTTGGCTGCAAGCGCCCGGACCACACCCGAGCTGAATCCTACGGCAAGCCGTCCCTTGGCAAGGACGGCTATAGCTGCGGCGACTGGGCACTCAAGTCGAATGGTGCCCATGCCACCAGGGCCGGGCCTGATGGCCCGACCTTGCACCGCTGTGACGCCACAGCCCCCCATCGCTGCGACCGCCGCCACCACCTCCTCCCTGGTGACCGAGTCGTCTAGGTCGGTCACCTCCAAGGCCACAGACTTCACGGGCCTGGTGATCTTGGCCGCGTCAGCGATGACCTCCTGCAACTTAGTTGCGAAGAGGTCCGCGCTGACGCCACCCTGAGCCCCCGGGAACTCGAAAATTCGAGCCCCGGCCTGGGTTCGGCGACACGTGACTGCGCCGATCCCCAGTTGGGTAGGATCCACGTTTGCACGTGCCCGCATCAAAACTGAGAGATATGTCTCTCCCCGCTCCGCAGCCTCAGCGGTGAGCGTCACCACTACGGCCGCGGTCTTGGGAGGGACCAACTTCCTCTTCGGCCTAGCGGGGGCCCCATTAGCGGCAGGAGCAGCGGCGGGAGCAGCAGCAGTGGGCTTGGGGACCGACGTCTTCCCCTTCCCCTTACCCTTGCCTGTTGTCTGGGACAGGCCGGGAGGGGTGGTGGCAGAGGCGGCTGAGGCAGCCGCCGTCCTCTCCGCTCGTTTGCCCTTTTTGGCCACCTTCGTCCACCCCTGCTGGTTGGCTGGGGTGGTGGACGGCAAATGGGCGTCTTCCCCCTGGGAAGGAAGCTCCAGCTGGCGTGGCCTATTGTCCGCCGCGAGCGGTGGTCGGAGGCGCTTTTCGGGCAAGAGCCTGTCCTCTATACCCGCAAGACAGGCTCTCGTGAAGGCCCTCTCCTCCGTGACGACCTTGCGGATTATATCCTCAAGGTTGGAGGAGGGGACCTCAGCCGCTGGTCTCGGCTCGGCTTGGTCTGGCCGGGCCGTGACTTCAGCCAGCTTCCGATGAAGCTGACTGACCTCTGACTGCAGGCGATCGACTTTCGCCTGCAGTTGCCGCGTTTCGTCAGAAGCTTTGCGCTGCACCAGCTCCCCGACGATGCCGCGCATGCTCGCGGCCCTGCACTTAAGGGACTTTTGGAAAGTCCCTTTCAGATTGGAGGACTTAGAGGCGACTGCCACTATCTCCTCCTCATCCTCCTCGGCCATCAGCTCCAGCTCGGCCAGGGAGTGGTCCGCATAGTAAACGCGGGACGCGCCGTACCCGGACTTGGCCCGGGCGACGCGCGTCCGTTGCTCCTTGGCCGCAACCCGCTCCTCCAGGTCTTGCTGGAGCTGCGCCCGCCGAGTCAAGTCCAACTGGCGTTGGGCCTCTGCCAGACCAATGTCGTGGGTATCCGACACTGGCTTCTTGAACTTGGCCAGCGATGGCCTCCTCGATTCTGAGGAACCCCCGGACCCATTTCCTTCAAGGGCCCGCTTCCCCGGCTCCCGGCGACTAATTGCCGAACTAGAGTCCGACAAAAAGGACTCGTCGTCCGAGTCCAGCAAACAGACGCTAGCCGCAGACGGCGCGCGGCTAGCCTCCGACGCCGAAGCGCCCTCGGATTGGCCCTGAGAAGGGCCTTTTGGTTGGCCCTGAGAAGGGCCTTTTGGTTGGCCCTGAAAAGGGCCTTTGGGTTGGCCCTGAGAAGGGCCTTTTTTAAAACACCCGGAGGCTTCCCGCGCGGGTTTTGGCATAGCCTCCGCAGGTGTCGTAGCGTTCCGACTTGAATAAAATAGAATAAAAGATTAAAATAAGCTACGATTTCACAGCGCACTTTAGCCGCCGGTCTGCCACTCCGTTACGGTGGTCAGACACGGCGTTGCCCAGGGGATACTACGTGGAAGTATGCGCTGTGGGGGATCCCCCAACCTAACCTTTTTTTTTTTTTTTTTTTTTTTTTTTTTTTTTTTTTTTTTTTTTTTTTTGTTCCGCTGGGAAAAATGCATTACGCATACCCTCCCGTCGGGGGACGGGAGGGGTATGTGGGACTCCCCGGCAGAGTGCCGGTATACCCACTAAAAAACCCAGCGGTGTTCCCTCAATGCCGTTATGGGAGGGCCATGGGAAACTGGCACAGCCTTTACGTCCACGACCCTCCCGGCGCGTGCCCGCCTAGCTGGCGGGCCCCGCATGCCCCCCAAGCTGGGGGGGCTACGGGAATGGCCGGGAACACCTGGCCATTCCCATCCGACATTGGTGGAGGCCTGTGCAATACAGGCAAGGGTGCCCCCGCACCCGTTGCCTGCTGGCCTCCACCTGGGAGGAGTCGGAGACGACTGTCATACTGACGTCTTCTTCGACCCCTCCTCCGCCTTCGGAGCGGCGCTGCGAGAGGATCGTCCTCCCGCACGCGCTCCGCCTCCTCCTTCTGCGACATCACTTCCTCGCAGAAGGAGGCGACCGCTGCCCAGGCCCCCTCGCTCCCCAGCATGGCGCTGACGACGCCGGGAAGCGAGAGGTCCTGCCCGACCGCTGCGACCAGACTATGGCGCAGCTCGGACCAGGCAGGGCACACCTCTAGGGTGTGCTGTGCCGTGTCCACCGCCGCGCCACAGTCGTGGCACGACGGGGTCTCCTCCCTTTGGATCCGATGCAGGTGCGATCCGAAGCATCCATGCCCGGATAACACCTGCACCAGACGGAAAGAGAGGAAACCATGGGACCGCTCGAGCCAATCCTTCAGGACTGGCCCGAGCGCGTCCAGGGTTCGGCGGCCAAAAGTGGCAGAGGCGAGGTCCTCCGTCCAATGAAGGACGATAGCGTCCCTCGCCTCTTGCCGCACGGCTTCCCGCTCTTCTGCGGCGGGGAGCTCCCCGAGCGCCTTACGCTGCGCCGTCCATTCGTACACTCTGGTCAGCACCCATGCCTCGAGCTCCCAAGGAGGGGTGCCGGCCAGAGCGCACGCTGCCGAGAACCCTACCGAGCGGTAGGCCCTCGCCACCCGCTGTGCAATGGCCCTTTGGGGCCTGCGGATGGCAGTTGCGTTCTCCCTCCTATGGAGAGAGTCCGCCCAGATCGGGGCCCCGTAAAGGGCCATGCTCTTCAGGATGCCGGCATACAACTGCCGGCATCGCGCCTTCGGACCCCCCAGGTTCGGGAGGAGCCAGGACAGGGCGTTCGCGGTCTTCAGCAGGCGGGTCGACAGCCCGCTGAAGTGCGGACCGAAGCGCCACCTGCTGTCGAGAACAAGGCCCAGATATTTCATCTGGGCCCCGACCCCGATCCTGACGCCCTCCACGACAATGTGGCCGTCAGGGGGGATGCGCTGCCGAGGCCCGTGGAAATACACGGCCTCGGTCTTTTGCAGCGCCACCTTCAGCCCTAGGCGGCGGATCCTTCCCGCCACTAAGGACCCGCCAGCAGAGGCCAGACTGGCCGCCTCCCTGAAGTCCCTCCCCCGGGCAATGAGGAGGGTATCATCCGCGTAGCAGATGATACTCGTGCCACGGAGGAGGGTGCCCCGCAGGAGCCAGTCGAATCCGATGTTCCACAACGGTGGTCCAAGGACCGACCCCTGTGGAACACCTGACTCTGCGCCATATCGCCTCAGTCTGGCCGTCTTATCTTCGAGGAGGACCACCCGGTCCTCCAAGTAGCTGGCCAAGAGTTGGCGCAGGTACTGAGGCACTCCGTGGTACCGGAGCGCCTCCAAGATTGTAGAGTGGGGGACGGAGTTGAAGGCGTTTGCAATGTCGAACGACACCGCCAACACTCCGTCACCCGCCTCCACGGCCTCCTTGACCTGGCCCTTGAGTAGGGCCAGTGCGTCGACCGTCGAACGACCCCGTCGGAAACCGAATTGGGCGTCCGACAGGTCCGGCCCCACCGTCCCCAGGTGGCTATTGAGCCGGTCGGCGATTATCCCCTCGAAGAACTTACCGACCTCATCGAGCAGAACGATAGGCCGGTAAGCCGAGGGGGAATCCGCCGGGCGTCCCTCCTTTCGGAGAAGGCATAGCCGCCCCTCCTTCCAGGGCTTCGGGAACCTCCCAGTCGTAAAACACGCGCTAAAGAGGTCCCGAAACCTCTCCTCCATCTGTGAGGCGGCGATGGCCACCACCCGTGCGGGAACGCCGTCCGGCCCTGGGGCTGTGTTCTTCGCGCGGAGGCGCAGAATCCCCGCGTACAGTTCTGACTCCGTAACCGCGGGGACCTCCTCCTCCGGCGAAACCTCCGCCCGCGGGGGGTCCATCACTGGAGGGGTGAAGTCGGTCCTGGACGGAAACAGAGTCCGAACCACCCCATCCAGCAATGCCGGCTCGAGGGCCTCCGTCAGTGGAGGACCACAGGGGCGCAGTTTGTTCCGCGCCGCCTTGTATGGTCGTCCATAAGGGTCCCTGTCGAGACCCTCGAGCATCTCGGCTCTCGCCGCGTCCTCGGCCGCCCCCATTGCCGACTTGAGGACCGTCTTGGCGTCGACGTACGAGGCATAGAGGCCCTCCTCGTTGGTGGGGTCTCGGGGCCTGCGTCGTCGACTCCGCGTGTAGGCCCTCCTGGCCACCACGCAGGCGGCCCGGAGCCCGGCCAGCTCCTCCGACCACCAATAGACGGCGCGGCGGGGAGCCGGGCGGCGAGACCGGGGCATGCTGGAATTGCACACCTCGGTCAGGGCCCGCCTCAGCTCGACCGCCGCGGCGTCCACGTCCAGTACCTCGACGGGAGGTGCGAGCCAGTCCTGGACGAACGCCGCCTCCTGCGCAGCCTCTCGGTCCAGGCGGGTGAGAGCCCAACGTGGGAACACGGATTGGCCCGAGCGGCCCGTCGTCCCCTGGGAGCTCTGGGTGGAGATGTCGAACCGCACGTATCGGTGGTCCGACAAGGTCTCCACCATCTCCACCCGCCAGTTCACGACGTGCGCGGCTAGCACGGGGGTGGCAAACGATACGTCGACCACCGACCCTCCCTGCTGCCGCACACACGTGTGGACAGTCCCTCTGTTAAGGAGGGACACACCACAGGACGCCGCCCAGAATTCTGTGGCGCGCCCCCGGACGTTGCAGGAGGCGGCCGGGTTGCCCCAGGCCGTCGACTTGGCGTTCAGGTCGCCCAATATGGCGACCTGGCGTGGCGCCACTCTGAAGTCCCTCCCCCGGGCAATGAGGAGGGTATCATCCGCGTAGCAGATGATACTCGTGCCACGGAGGAGGGTGCCCCGCAGGAGCCAGTCGAATCCGATGTTCCACAACGGTGGTCCAAGGACCGACCCCTGTGGAACACCTGACTCTGCGCCATATCGCCTCAGTCTGGCCGTCTTATCTTCGAGGAGGACCACCCGGTCCTCCAAGTAGCTGGCCAACAGTTGGCGCAGGTACTGAGGCACTCCGTGATACCGGAGTGCCTCCAAGATTGTAGAGTGGGGGACGGAGTTGAAGGCGTTGGCTATGTCGAATGACACCGCCAACACTCCGTCACCCGCCTCCACGGCCTCCTTGACCTGGCCCTTGAGTAGGGCCAGCGCGTCGACCGTCGAACGACCCCGTCGGAAACCGAATTGGGCGTCCGACAGGTCCGGCCCCACCGTCCCCAAGTGGCTATTGAGCCGATCGGCGATTATCCCCTCGAAGAACTTACCGACCTCATCGAGCAGAACGATAGGCCGGTAAGCCGAGGGGGAATCCGCCGGGCGTCCCTCCTTTCGGAGAAGGCATAGCCGCCCCTCCTTCCAGGGCTTCGGGAACCTCCCAGTCGTAAAACACGCGCTAAAGAGGTCCCGAAACCTCTCCTCCATCTGTGAGGCGGCGATGGCCACCACCCGTGCGGGAACGCCGTCCGGCCCTGGGGCTGTGTTCTTCGCGCGGAGGCGCAGAATCCCCGCGTACAGTTCCGACTCCGTAACCGCGGGGACCTCCTCCTCCGGCGAAACCTCCGCCCGCGGGGGGTCCATCACTGGAGGGGTGAAGTCGGTCCTGGACGGAAACAGAGTCCGAACCACCCCATCCAGCAATGCCGGCTCGAGGGCCTCCGTCAGTGGAGGACCACAGGGGCGCAGTTTGTTCCGCGCCGCCTTGTATGGTCGTCCATAAGGGTCCCTGTCGAGACCCTCGAGCATCTCGGCTCTCGCTGCGTCCTCGGCCGCCCCCATTGCCGACTTGAGGACCGTCTTGGCGTCGACGTACGAGGCATAGAGGCCCTCCTCGTTGGTGGGGTCACGGGGCCTGCGTCGTCGACTCCGCGTGTAGGCCCTCCTGGCAGCCACGCAGGCGGCCCGGAGCCCGGCCAGCTCCTCCGACCACCAATAGACGGCGCGGCGGGGAGCCGGGCGGCGAGACCGGGGCATGCTGGAATTGCACACCTCGGTCAGGGCCCGCCTCAGCTCGACCGCCGCGGCGTCCACGTCCAGTACCTCGACGGGAGGTGCGAGCCAGTCCTGGACGAACGCCGCCTCCTGCGCAGCCTCTCGGTCCAGGCGGGTGAGAGCCCACCGTGGGAACGCAGATTGGCCCGAGCGGACCGTCCCCCCCTGGAAGCTCTGGGTGGAGATGTCGAACCGCACGTATCGGTGGTCCGACAAGGTCTCCACCATCTCCACCCGCCAGTTCACGACGTGCGCGGCTAGCGCGGGGGTGGCAAACGATACGTCGACCACCGACCCTCCCTGCTGCCGCACACACGTGTGGACAGTCCCTCTGTTAAGGAGGGACACACCACAGGACGCCGCCCAGAATTCTGTGGCGCGTCCCCGGACGTTGCAGGAGGCGGCCGGATTGCCCCAGGCCGTCGATTTGGCGTTCAGGTCGCCCAAAATGGAGACCTGGCGTGGCGCCACTCTACCGACCACTGCGGTGAGGACCTCGAGAAAATTCTCGAAGTCCTGGAGGGGGCGGTTTGGGGAGAAATAAACGCCCACAAGGGCGAATTCTCCCCACGCGGCGGCCACGTATCCCGGTCCCCTCTCTAATAGCGAGAGGGGAGGGGAGTCCGTGGAAGACCGCGCCGCTAGTGCCACCAAGCCATCCCGATCACCCAGCCAACGGCCAGGGACCGAGTAGGGCTCGGCAACCACCGCCACGTCCACCAACCACTCGGCCATGGTCTGCATCAGCAGGTCCTGGGCCGCTCTGCAGTGGTTGGTGTTCGCCTGGAGGATGCGGTAGTCGGAAACCATTACTCCGACATCGCACCCTCCTCCTCAGCTACCGCCGCTGGAGCTGGAGCTACAGCGGCGACGACAGCGGCGGTGGTGGCAGCAGGGCGAACCTGCGCCGACACTACGCCCTTCCTCGCAGGTGGCCGGCAGCTCTTGCCCCCCATCCTGTGCCCCGCGGGGCGGCCACTGGCGGCACACGCCGCGCAGCGAGGCGTGGCGACGCTGCACGCGGCACTCCTGTGCCCCTCCTGCCCGCACTGGAAGCAGGACTCGCCCCAGTCGGACTTGGAGGGACACGTGGCCCGGGTGTGGCCCGGCACGAAACACTTGAAACACCGCAAGGGCTGGTCCTCAAGCGGCCGGACCACAGCCGAGCTGAAGCCCACCAGCAGCCGTCCCTTGGTCGCCTTTAGAGCGGCCGCAGCCGCGGCGACTGGGCACTCGACGCGGATGGTGCCCATGCCGCGGCGGCCTAGCCTGATGGCTCCCCCTCTCACTGCGCCAGCGTCGCAGCCTCCAGCCGCCGCAACGGCCGCCACCACATCCTCTTTGGTGACCGAGTCGTCAAGATCGGCCACCTCCAAGGCTGCGGTCTTGACCGGTCTGGCGACCGTTGCCGCATCCGCGATGACCTCCCGCAACTTTGTTGCGAAGAGGTCCGCGTTTGCGCCGCGCTGCTCCCCCCCGAACTCAAAAATCCGGGCTCCGGTTAGGGTGCGGCGGCAAGTGATGCCACCGATACCCAGCCGGGAGGGGTCTGCGTTGGCACGAGCCCGTCTTAGTACGGACTCGTACGTCTCGCCCCGCTCCACGGCCTCCGGGGTGATGGTCACCACGACCGCCGCAGTTTTGGGAGGAACCAACTTCCTCCCACCCGCCGGAGCCTTTTGGGCTGCCGAAGCAGCCGCAGCAGGCTTTTTGCCCTTTCCCCTCCTGACCACTTCCGTCCACGTCTGGTTGGACGGGGTGGTGGAGGGAAGAAAGGCGTCCTCCCTCTGCGAGCTCGGGGGGGCTGCTGGAGCAGCAGACGCTCCCTCCGTGCTAGTGGCAAGGGTCTGAGAGGCCGCGGTGGTCCTCTTTCCCTTACCTTTGCCCTTGGAGGGCTTCGGGGCCTGGGGCTGCTCCCCCGATGCCGGGCCTGCCGCAGGCACAGGTTCCGGCCCCTTTGCCGTGCGACGCTTGTCCACCGCTAGCGGTGGGCGTAGCCGCGTTTCCGGCAGGAGCCGGTCCTCTATCCCTGCAAAGCAGGCTCTGGTGAAGGCCCTCTCCTCCATGACCACCTTTCGGATAATATCCTCAAGGTTGGAAGAGGAGGAGGAGCCTCCTACCACCGGACCAGGGGCAGGGGCAGGTTGGACGTGCCGAGCCGTGGTCTCAGCCAGCTTCTGGTGCAGCTGGCTGACCTCCAGTTGCAGGCGATCCACCTTCGCCTGCAGCTGCCGCGTCTCTTCAGTGGCGGTGCGCTGCACCAGCTCCGCCACGATGCCATGTAAGCTCACGGCTCGGCACTTGAGGGCCTTCTGGAAGGTCCCCTTGAGGTTTGAGGACCTCGAGGCGACCTCCAGAACCTCCTCCTTGTCTTCGAGCGCCATGCGCTCAAGTTCCGCCAGGGAGTGGCCGGCATACAGCACACTTGATGCACCGTAACCGGCCCTCGACCTGGCGGCCCGCGCCTGACGCTCCTTCGCGGCGACCGCCTCCTCCAGGTCCTGCTGGAGCTGCGCCCTCTTGGCTAGGCCGAGTTGACGCTCGGCGTCCAGCAGGCCTACTTCATGGGTGGAAGTCGACGGAGAGGTCGAGGCCTTTTTTGACTTCGGCCTCTTCTTCGACTTCCCAATGGACTCCGAGGAGCCACCGGACCCGGGCTTCATGAAAGCCCGCTTCCTCTGGAGGCGGTCACTTCCGGCCGCCGACGTGTCCATAGCAGACTCCGATATGTCGGAGTCCGATACCTCCAGCTCCGCCTGTAGGCTGGATAAGCTGGCCGCAGATGGTGCGCGGCCAGCTCCAGCGTGGCCCTTAGAAGGGCCAGTGGATTGGGTCCGAACATCGAACCCAATGGACTCGTTGTCCGAGTCTGCTAGGCAGTAGAAGCTAGCCGCAGACGATGCGCGGCTAGCCTCCGACGCCGAAGCGCCCTCGGACTGGCCCTGAGAAGGGCCTTTAGGTTGGCCCTGAGAAGGGCCTTTTGGTTGGCCCTGAGAAGGGCCTTTTGGTTGGCCCTGAGAAGGGCCTTTTGGGTGGCCCTGAGAAGGGCCTTTTGGTTGGCCCTGAGAAGGGCCTTTTGGTTGGCCCTGAGAAGGGCCTTTTTTAAAACGCCCGGAGGCTTCCCTCAAGGGTCGAGGCATAACCTCCAGAGCAGGTCGCAGCTTGCCGACACGAATAAAAACAGATTAAGAGATTAAAATATGCTGCGATTGCACAGCGCACTTTAGCCACCGGTCTGCCACTCCGTTACGGTGGTCAGACACGGCGTTGCCCAGGGGATACTGCGTGGAAGTATGCGCTGTGGGGGATCCCCCGAAACCTAACCTAACCTAACCTAACCTAACCTAACCTTTTTTTTTTTTTTTTTTTTTTTGTTCCGGGGTGGAAAATCCTCATGGATGTCCTCCGCCCTGGGGCGGGCGGAGGGGTCTGTCAGACTCTTACTGACTAAAAACCACCCCGGTGTTCCGTCTCACACCTACGCCGGGGGTCACGGGAACGAACATACTTCCGCGACCCCCGACTGGTGCCGGCCCGCCACTGCAGGCCTCTCCTCCGGTCGAGGGGGGGAGTGAGGTGTTTGACTCCCCCCGCGACGTCTCAGAGGGGCGCGCGTGGAACACTACGCGCCGCCACCTCGGGTCCGATATATGGGGGGCGACGGACGTCCCCTAGTCCGTCGTCCCTGGACCCATTTAGGGGGGCTGGAAGAGGGCGTTGTCCGCCCTCCGCCGACGCCCGGTGCGCCTGCTGCGGGCCGGGTTAGTGGACGAGATCTCCCTTTCCCGTTCCGCAGCCTCCTTCTGCGAAATTACTGTCTCGCAGAAGGAAACCACCGCGTCCCAAGACTCCTCGCCGCCGACCATCGAACGAGCGACGGCCGGCAGCGAGAGGTCACTGCCTACTCCAGAGATGAGGGCACGGCGCGGCTCCTCCCAAGCGGCACACTCTGCCAGCGTATGCCACGCCGTGTCCTCCCGACAGTCGACGCAGTGGTGACACCGGGCGTCCGGCTCCCTGTTTATGCGACACAGGTACTTCCCGAAGCAACCATGTCCCGAGAGCACCTGCGTCACCCGAAACGACAGGGAGCCGTGCCTCCTCCCGAGCCAAAGGTCGAGCACCGGCCGGACCGCCTCGATCGTACCGAGGCCGGCGGTAGGGCGTGAAAGCCTGTCCCGCCATTCCGCCACCAGGACCTCGCGAAGCTGTGACCGACGCAGCTCCACATGTCGCTGCATCAGCCACTCGCCCCGCGCCCTCGCTTCCTCGCGCCACCGATACAATGACGCGAGTACTTTTGCCTCCAGGTCCCAGGGCGGGGATCCGGCCAGTGCGCAAGCCGCCTCGTAGGAGATCGTGCGATACCCCCTGATGACTCTGACGGCCATTGCTCTCTGCGGTCTCCGCAGGACAGCGATGCTGCCGGCCGTCAGGTCAGCCGCCCAGATCGGGGCCCCGTACAAGGCCATCGATCGCACGATCCCCACGTAAAGCCGCCTACAGGCGACGCTCGGGCCCCCCAGATTGGGAAGCAGCGTTGACAGCGCCCCAGCCGCGCCCATCAACTTGGGCGCCAGCCGCCGGAAGTGGGGTCCAAAGTCCCACCGGCTGTCGAGCACCAATCCTAGGTACTTCATGGTGGACTCGACAGCAATCTGAACCCCACCGACCACGATGTGTGATCCGGCTGGCGGCGCCCGCCGGGGACCATGGAACGCCATGGCCTCCGACTTGTTGAGGGCCACCTCCAGGCCGAGGCGCCGTATGCGGCTCACCACCTGTGAGACCGCCGCCGTCGCCAGCAACGCTGCCTCCCTGTGCGAACTCCCCCGGGCCGTGACCAGCGTGTCGTCCGCATAGCACGTCAGGTCCACGCCCGGCTGGAGTTCACCCCTCAGCACCCAGTCGTACCCGATGTTCCACAGGAGCGGCCCTACGACCGAGCCCTGTGGAACACCGCACGACATGCGGCGCTGGTTAACGCCATCACGTCCCACGTAGGTGACACACCTCTCGGACAGATAAGCCCCAACGATGTGGCAGAGGTAGGGAGGCACCCGATGATACCGCAGTGCCTCCCGAATACAACTCCAGGGCAGGGTGTTGAAGGCGTTAGAGATGTCCAAGGACACCGCCAACATCACCCCGCCCCGGGACACCGCTTCCTCCGCCAGGACCCTCACCCGCGACACGGCGTGGATGGTAGAGCGCCCATGCCGAAACCCGAACTGACTGTCGTCCAAGTCCGGCCCCTCTCTGCACAAGTGGCCGACGAGGCGGGCTGCGATTATCCGCTCAAACAGCTTACCCACCTCGTCTAGCAGCACTATGGGCCGGTACGCGGACGACGAGTCCGCAGGGCGCCCCGCCTTCCTGAGCAGGACCAGACGACCAGATTTCCACAAAGTGGGAAACTGGCCCCGCTCAAGACACGCTGTGTAGAGTCCTCTCAGTTGGGGCTCAAGCTCCTTCAGAGCGAGGGCTAACACGCAGCCGTGGATCCCGTCGGGCCCCGGAGCCACGTTTTTGGCCCGGAGCCGCATCACGGCTGCCCTCATCTCTGCCTGTGTCACCTCTGGGACGCTGATGGCGTTCTCCTCTGTAGACTCTGCGGCTGTGGGCAAAGCCATCGGCGGCGGAGTATGCTCCGCTCTTGCCGGGAAGAGGGCTGCGACTACCTCTTCCAGCAGCTCGGGTTGGAGACTCTCCGTAAGTGGGGGCGCCGCGGCTCGAAGTTTCCCTCGGACCGCGCGATATGGGCGCCCCCACGGATCCCCGTCTAGAGTCTCCAACATCTCCTCCCTGGCTCGCGTCCTCGACTCGCCGATGGCCAGCCCCAGAGTCTCCTTCGCCGCGCGGTACACCTCATACAGCGCGGCTTCTTCGTCAGGGACCCGACGACGTCTCCTCCGGTATCGGGTGTACTGGCGCCTGACCGCCACGCACGCGACGCGCAACTGCGCGATCTCGGCAGTCCACCAGTACACCTGGCGCCTTCCTGTCTGTGCGTGGACCCGGGGCATCGACGCGTCGCAAATTTGCGTCATCGCCCCGCGGAACCACAGCGCCTCCTGCTCGACGTCGACGGGTCCGGTCGTTGCCGACTCCCGGCTCCAGGCCTGGACAATAGCGGCCTCCTCGAGAAGCTCCCTGTCGATGCGCTTACGCGCCCAGTGCGGACCGTCCGTTCGCGGGGCCGGCGAACCACGGCCGCCAGTGGTCTGGGCGGAGACGTCGAAACGGATGTATCGGTGATCCGACAACGTCTCCACCTCCACGGCGACCCGCCAGTCGCGGACACGGCTTGCAACAGCGGGGCTAGCGAACGAGACGTCCACTATAGAGCCGCCCCGCTGCCGCACGCACGTGTAGACCGAGCCCCGATTTAGGACGGTCAAGCCAGTCGTGACCGCCCACTCCTCCAACACCTCACCCCTAGCATCGGTCACCGGGGATCCCCACGCCGCAGATTTGGTCCACCAAAACCTGGTGGGCAGTTGCAGCCGACGTTGTCCAGGGTGCGCCACGAGGAGGCTCTTCAACTTGCACCCCTAACCTAACCTTTTTTTTTTTTTTTTTTTTTTTCGCTGAGAAATGCATTACGCATGCCCGCTCGTCGGGGGACGAGACGGGGTATGTGGGACTCCCTGCCAAAATGGCAGAATACCCACTAAAACTCAGCGGAGTTCCCTCATCGCCTTGATGGGAGGGTCATGGGAAACCGGCACAGCCTTTACGTCCACAACCCTCCCGGCGCATGCCCGCCTAACTGGCGGGCCCCGCATGCCCCTCAGCCTGGGGGCGATATGGGAATGACCGGGAACACCTGGCCATTCCCGTCCGACACTGGTAGAGGCCTGTGCAATACAGGCAAGGGTGCCCCCGCACCCGTTGCCTGCTGGCCTCCACCTGGGACCTCGCGCCAGACGATCTCGCGTCCAGGCGCCCCTGGTCCCCCCGCAACGGGTCAGGTTAGTGGCCCCGCCGCCTGCCACTTTTCGGCCGCAGAGGATAGGGAGAGCGGCCAACGCAATACCGACACTCCTCTTCCTCTGCGGCCCCACCGCGTCCGCCATTCAACGGTGGCGACCCCGTCAAGGCCGCGGAAGGTAGGGAGAACGGCTCACCGCAATACCGGCACTCCTCTCCCGCCGCGGCCTCCCACACTCAGCCGCGATGCCGCCCATTCGACATCGCGGCCCGCCTCAGTTGCGATGTCGCCAAAGCGGCACCGCAACCTACGGCCGCTACGTCGTCGGCTTAGCCGCAAAAGCCCTGACGAGCGGCCCCCTCCTCGGGTTCCTCTTAGCTTCACCGTGGCCCTCCAAGCCACGGCTACTGAGCCCCCCCGCCTCGACAATGCGGGAACCCACCGGGGGGGACCCCTAACCTAACCTAACCTTTTTTTTTTTTTTTTTTTTTTTTTTTTTTTCCGCTGGGAAAAATGCTTTACGCATACCCTCCCGTCGGGGGACGAGAGGGGTATGTGGGACTCCCCGGTAGAGTACCAGTATACCCACTAAAAAACCCAGCGGCGCTCCCGCATCGTCTGTATGGAGGGAGACTGGGAATCTGGCAGAGCCTTTCCATCCAGTCCCCCGCCGACGCTCGCCCGCCTTTTCAGCGGCTGGTGAACAGTGCAATGCAGGAGAAGGCGCCCCCGCACCTATCTCCCGCTGTTCACCATCAGGAGGCAGAAGGCGAGATCGCCTTCTCCCCCACGCGGCGGCCACGTATCCCGGTCCCCTCTCTAAGAGCGAGAGGGGAGGGGAGTCCGTGGAAGACCGCGACGCAAGGATGCGATGTCTGACCCTACCCATCAATCAGACATCACACCCCCCTCCTCAGCCGCCAAAGTCCCAGCCTCAGGGACGGCGGTGGCAGCGACAGGCCGGATCCGCGCCTGCTCCTTGCCCCTCTTAGGGGGAGGATTGCATTTCCTCCCCATCATTACGTGGCCCGCCGGGCAGCCACTGGCGGCACAAACCGCGCAGTGCGGCGTGGCAACCTCGCAGGAGGCGGACTTGTGCCCGTCCTTGCCACAACGGAAGCACAAGTCCGCCCTGTCGACCTCAGACGGACAAAGGGCCCGAGTGTGTCCAATGCCAAGGCACTTGTAGCAGCGCAGAGGCTTGGCTGCAAGCGCCCGGACCACACCCGAGCTGAATCCTACGGCAAGCCGTCCCTTGGCAAGGACGGCTATAGCTGCGGCGACTGGGCACTCAAGTCGAATGGTGCCCATGCCACCAGGGCCGGGCCTGATGGCCCGACCTTGCACCGCTGTGACGCCACAGCCCCCCATCGCTGCGACCGCCGCCACCACCTCCTCCTTGGTGACCGAGTCGTCTAGGTCGGTCACCTCCAAGGCCACAGACTTCACGGGCCTGGTGATCTTGGCCGCGTCAGCGATGACCTCCTGCAACTTAGTTGCGAAGAGGTCCGCGCTGACGCCACCCTGAGCCCCCGGGATATCGAAAATTCGAGCCCCGGCCTGGGTTCGGCGACACGTGACTGCGCCGATCCCCAGTTGGGTAGGATCCACGTTTGCACGTGCCCGCATCAAAACTGAGAGATATGTCTCTCCCCGCTCCGCAGCCTCAGCGGTGAGCGTCACCACTACGGCCGCGGTCTTGGGAGGGACCAACTTCCTCTTCGGCCTAGCGGGGGCCCCATTAGCGGCAGGAGCAGCGGCGGGAGCAGCAGCAGTGGGCTTGGGGACCGACGTCTTCCCCTTCCCCTTACCCTTGCCTGTTGTCTGGGACAGGCCAGGAGGGGTGGTGGCAGAGGCGGCTGAGGCAGCCGCCGTCCTCTCCGCTCGTTTGCCCTTTTTGGCCACCTTCGTCCACCCCTGCTGGTTGGCTGGGGTGGTGGACGGCAAATGGGCGTCTTCCCCCTGGGAAGGAAGCTCCAGCTGGCGTGGCCTATTGTCCGCCGCGAGCGGCGGTCGGAGGCGCTTTTCGGGCAAGAGCCTGTCCTCTATACCCGCAAGACAGGCTCTCGTGAAGGCCCTCTCCTCCGTGACGACCTTGCCGATTATATCCTCAAGGTTGGAGGAGGGGACCTCAGCCGCTGGTCTCGGCTCGGCTTGGTCTGGCCGGGCCGTGACTTCAGCCAGCTTCCGATGAAGCTGACTGACCTCTGACTGCAGGCGATCGACTTTCGCCTGCAGTTGCCGCGTTTCGTCAGAAGCCTTGCGCTGCACCAGCTCCCCGACGATGCCGCGCATGCTCGCGGCCCTGCACTTAAGGGACTTTTGGAAAGTCCCTTTCAGATTGGAGGACTTAGAGGCGACTGCCACTATCTCCTCCTCATCCTCCTCGGCCATCAGCTCCGGCTGCCGGCCCGCCACTGCAGGCCTCTCTTCCGGTCGAGGGGGGGAGTGAGGTGTTTGACTCCCCCCGCGACGTCTCAGAGGGGCGCGCGTGGAACACTACGCGCCGCCACCTCGGGTCCGATATATAGGGGGCGACAGACGTCCCCTAGTCCGTCGTCCCTGGACCCATTTAGGGGGGCTGGAAGAGGGCGTTGTCCGCCCTCCGCCGACGCCCGGTGCGCCTGCTGCGGGCCGGGTTAGTGGACGAGATCTCCCTTTCCCGTTCCGCAGCCTCCTTCTGCGAAATTACTGTCTCGCAGAAGGAAACCACCGCGTCCCAGGACTCCTCGCCGCCGACCATCGAACGAGCGACGGCCGGCAGCGAGAGGTCACTGCCTACTCCAGAGATGAGGGCACGGCGCGGCTCCTCCCAAGCGGCACACTCTGCCAGCGTATGCCACGCCGTGTCCTCCCGACAGTCGACGCAGTGGTGACACCGGGCGTCCGGCTCCCTGTTTATGCGACACAGGTACTTCCCGAAGCAACCATGCCCCGAGAGCACCTGCGTCACCCGAAACGACAGGGAGCCGTGCCTCCTCCCGAGCCAAAGGTCGAGCACCGGCCGGACCGCCTCGATCGTACCGAGGCCGGCGGTAGGGCGTGAAAGCCTGTCCCGCCATTCCGCCACCAGGACCTCGCGAAGCTGTGACCGACGCAGCTCCACATGTCGCTGCATCAGCCACTCGCCCCGCTCCCTCGCTTCCTCGCGCCACCGATACAATGACGCGAGTACTTTCGCCTCCAGGTCCCAGGGCGGGGATCCGGCCAGTGCGCAAGCCGCCTCGTAGGAGATCGTGCGATACCCCCTGATGACTCTGACGGCCATTGCTCTCTGCGGTCTCCGCAGGACAGCGATGCTGCCGGCCGTCAGGTCAGCCGCCCAGATCGGGGCCCCGTACAAGGCCATCGATCGCACGATCCCCACGTAAAGCCGCCTACAGGCGACGCTCGGGCCCCCCAGATTGGGAAGCAGCGTTGACAGCGCCCCAGCCGCGCCCATCAACTTGGGCGCCAGCCGCCGGAAGTGGGGTCCAAAGTCCCACCGGCTGTCGAGCACCAATCCTAGGTACTTCATGGTGGACTCGACAGCGATCTGGACCCCCCCGACCACGATGTGTGATCCGGCTGGCGGCGCCCGCCGGGGACCATGGAACGCCATGGCCTCCGACTTGTTGAGGGCCACCTCCAGGCCGAGGCGCCGTATGCGGCTCACCACCTGTGAGACCGCCGCCGTCGCCAGCAACGCTGCCTCCCTGTGCGAACTCCCCCGGGCCGTGACCAGCGTGTCGTCCGCATAGCACGTCAGGTCCACGCCCGGCTGGAGTTCACCCCTCAGCACCCAGTCGTACCCGATGTTCCACAGGAGCGGCCCTACGACCGAGCCCTGTGGAACACCGCACGACATGCGGCGCTGGTTAACGCCATCACGTCCCACGTAGGTGACACACCTCTCGGACAGATAAGCCCCAACGATGTGGCAGAGGTAGGGAGGCACCCGATGATACCGCAGTGCCTCCCGAATACAACTCCAGGGCAGGGTGTTGAAGGCGTTAGAGATGTCCAAGGACACCGCCAACATCACCCCGCCCCGGGACACCGCTTCCTCCGCCAGGACCCTCACCCGCGACACAGCGTGGATGGTAGAGCGCCCATGCCGAAACCCGAACTGACTGTCGTCCAGGTCCGGCCCCTCTCTGCACAAGTGGCCGACGAGGCGGGCTGCGATTATCCGCTCAAACAGCTTACCCACCTCGTCTAGCAGCACTATGGGCCGGTACGCGGACGACGAGTCCGCAGGGCGCCCCGCCTTCCTGAGCAGGACCAGACGACCAGATTTCCACAAAGTGGGAAACTGGCCCCGCTCAAGACACGCTGTGTAGAGTCCTCTCAGTTGGGGCTCAAGCTCCTTCAGAGCGAGGGCTAACACGCAGCCGTGGATCCCGTCGGGCCCCGGAGCCACGTTTTTGGCCCGGAGCCGCATCACGGCTGCCCTCATCTCTGCCTGTGTCACCTCTGGGACGCTGATGGCGTTCTCTTCTGTAGACTCTGCGGCTGTGGGCAAAGCCATCGGCGGCGGAGTATGCTCCGCTCTTGCCGGGAAGAGGGCTGCGACTACCTCCTCCAGCAGCTCGGGTTGGAGACTCTCCGTAAGTGGGGGCGCCGCGGCTCGAAGTTTCCCTCGGACCGCGCGATAAGGGCGCCCCCACGGAAACCTAACCTAACCTAACCTATCCTATCAAAAAATCCAAATCCATTGCATATTCGCTAATATAAATGACCACCAAAAGACCATGGATAATTAGACGCTTCTAATTATCCATGGTCTTTTGGTGGTCATTTATCATTTGCGGCTCTGCCCACGTGGATATCGGTTATCGCGTAAAAGGTAACCTATGTCCTTCTCCACCCCAGGCTATATCTCTGCCAAACATGACGATCGGTTCAGCGTTACTTTCACATTTATGATATTGGTATGTAGTTAATTGTCATAAACATTGAAATAATATCATTCCATTTTATACAATAGTTATTTGACACAATATTAATAGTTTTGAAATATAATATTTACGTTTACGCACATTTTTTTTTTGTTCCTATATATATCAAATTCTTCAATTTCTTTCAATCTTTAATCTATTGAAAGTTCCATAATACAATCTTTCATAATAGGTACATAATTGATTCAATAAAAAATATATTCATTCTGGGGTAATTACGTTGATCGTTGGCAACTCTGGCTGTTTTTCCGATGACAATGTCTTGTCTCGTTCCAATGTAATTAGTTTGACGGAAGAAGAAATGAGACAAACATCACTACATATTATAAAACAAAGTCCTCCGCCGCGTCTGTCTGTCTGTCTGTCTGTCTGTCTGTCTGTCTGTCTGTTCGCGATAAACTCAAATACTACTGCACCGATTCTCATGCTGTTTTCACCAATGGATAGCTTGGTTCTCGAGGAAGGTTTTAGTATTTAATTTGTTATGTTTTTGTATGCATTTTTGTATGAATTAACGATATTTGTTGGTGTCGGAAAAAAATAAGCCGTCTGGGAGCTTTCAACGAAAACGCTGTCTAAACCCTTTGAGATATAACAAAATAATGTATGGTGGAATTATGTATCTTATAAAGGTCTTCAAAAAAGTCCGCGATGGCATATGTCTATCTCTTAAGGATAACATACTATATCCATTTTATTGACTTTTTGTAGGTATTTGTTTGCCGAATTTTACTCTTGGAAATACGATTACGATAACAATACGCTATAATATCAGTAGCTATTAGCTAAATTATGTTCGTAGATAAATAAGCTAGCTACTTATGTGTATTTCAAACAGTGTACAAGAATATTTATCATAAAAACATTACTAAACACGGCGGCCTTATGATCAAAATTTGTGCATTCCAAAACTTTCGTTACTTTTTCACTGACATATTTATCACTTTTCGATAAACTAACACTAAATACGAAATCTACACTTATTTCTCAGTAATTCTGTATAAGATTCTTCAAAGATTAAACTGTTTCTCATTGAATCTTTACGCACGTTTATCCTTGATGAATGTTTACATTAATCACCGCACCACACCGCCACACGACCACAGAGTACAGACGTATTTTGTTTTCTTTTTTTTTTTTTCGTTCGTTTAGTGGTGTTCCCGCTAAAATGTCAACCTGTCCAGTATTAGTCGATTAATCGAATTCTACAGCCAGATCGTGTTGCAAGTACAAAATAAATGTCAAATATTTCGTCCAATTGCGAACGTGACCCTGAGAAAAGTTATGCACCAATGGTGTTCATTATATATTTCGAGCGTTTTATCAGAACAAAAGGTGTATCATGCGACATTTCAGAGGATTTCGTTTTGTTTTCACATTGTTGGTATCTTCGTGAATTATTTTAAAATTATCATTTGTGTCGCACTTTTATTTCGTGTTGTAATTTGATACAATTGATTACTTTAAGAATTTGAGTGTAATTTCGTATTTTGATTAATTAATATTAAGTTAAAATTTGGAGATATAGCCTGGGATATGGAGAAGGACATAGGGTACTTTTTTATGCGATAACCGACATCCACGCGGGCGAAGCCGCGGGCAAAAGCTAGTAATTATTATTTTGACATTTTGACATAATTTATGTATCAGTTTCAAAGCTACGTCTTTAACTCGTAAGTGGTTACGTTTTTCGGAATTTTTTAGTAGGACGTTGCGCCTCTAGTATAATATAACCTCATTGACACAACCTGTTAGCCAGTTATATTTATCATAAAACTTTTTGTGAAAATAACGAGTAGCATTAGGTAAGTACCTTTTTTTTTTTTTTTGAGTAATTTTAACCCTTTAAACATACCTTCCCTTTGCAATTAATGTAACTTTTTCCTCAAAATATAACATCGAAAACGCGGCAGATTTTAATTTATTTAAACACAACTTCGCCAGCACAGGTCTCACAGGCATAATTTTCCATTTTTTACAATAAACTTACTTAATATAATCACTAAGTTAAGTCAATCTAAAAACAAAATCAATATGGCGAAAAAACTTCAAAAACTGCAATTACGAACTATCGAACGAATGTATCAAAAAGCTGTGCTTCCGAAACTCTAACACACGCACACATTTTCACGCACACAGTCACACTTTTGCTGTGTACTACACGAGATGCGATGTATGAAGAACAAGCAAGGTGTAGTACTGCTTATGGTCACGGGAGCGCTGTCTCCGCGTGGTGACGCATGGCGGCTGATAAATCGTTGCTCGAAGGAGTTAGTTCCAACAAAAAGCAATAGATGGCGCGTAAATAAAAACGCGAAGCCTGTACGGTGAAATGGCGAATGTTAGATTAAGAGTCCCTATCAATTTCGCGGTCTAAAAACAGAAATTTCTATGTTTTTCAGCACAAATTTCTCAGTAACCTGAAGATACCTGGTTTTTTTTTTAATGCCCTGTTATTCATCACATCTTTATCTAGTAAGTGTACTGATTAAAATTTTGATAACTACTCAATATAAATTACGAAAAATATAAATCTAACACATGTTTTTACGTAAGCACGAAACACCCGGTTTTCCAATCTGTTTTTTGGCTTACTGGTGCCAAATAACAATCTGAAAAAATTCATACATACTGGACATATAGTATACTAGTAAGCCTACAACTTTTTTTTTTAAGTTTAACGTATAAGTTCATTAAAAAAAATGTTATCCACGCTGAAAAAACACAATAAAATCATGTGCAAAACCGTTGTCTACGCGTAAGAATTTATTGAAAATAACAATAAGTGTTCAATATTCTAAAATTTTATGTATTTATCTACCAAACCTAATTTTTTTTTTTTTTTTTGACTAATACTTTTATTGCAATAAAATATCTAAATAATGCCTTATAAACCGATGCGCTTGCTCGATACATTCAGGCGCGCCCAAGGGCTTCTCGACGACGGACCTGTGTCGCCCGTGACGTTCGCCGCTCCCGACGTAACTCGCGAATTGTGCGAATTTTGTACTAGTTCTAATCAGTTTTGAGACTGTGAGTATATTTTTATTTTATTTATGCATAGTGTCACACTTTGTGATTTGTTAATGTTATTCATACATATTAATGTTTTGTATTGTACTATTAGTAAATTAGTGTTTAATTTTTTTTAAATGGGTCGATAAAGTGAACTTTATCATCACGGAAAAATCAAAGGAAAAAAGAAAAAACGCGAAAGGCATGTGCAGTTCTTAGGTATTTTTTTTTTCACATATCGTATAGGAAGGAACACAAAACATGGCGCGTGACTAAGAATATAAAAGAAGCAGTGGAAGAAAAAAAGCGCGCCATTACAGAAGAATATCGTCGTCGAACTGGGCTCCTCGTCGATACAGTAAAGCAATGTAGCGGCTCAACCAATGAGTGCAATACTGCGCGAACGTTCTTTAAAGACCCTGCTCTCGCAGCTGCGATCACTGGGGTTAACAAAGATCTCATTACAAGATTCTCTGTTATACTGAAAGACCTTTCGAAATGTATAGCTTGATTTGTGGCCGTGTGTACGATGTAAAGCCAGAGGCCTACAAGGAGTATACACTTGACATGACTAGGCTACGTCACCAAGTACCAATGGTACAAAATGCCTTCTAGTGTACATAAAATATTAATTCACGGAGCTAATTTCATCAAATCCCTAGTCCTTCCTATAGGTCTACTGAGCGAAGAAGCTCTAGTCTAGACGCAAAGACTGCCGCAATTATAGAGCTGCTAATAATTTAGTATTAAATGGGAAAAAACCAAGTGCATAAAATGTTCTTTACCAGATAGTATTGAATCAAGAGAAACTAGAATTCGTAGATAAAACTGTTTTCCTGGGGATCATGATGGATTCAAGGCTAATGGGGTCCTCATTTAACATCTCTTGTAGGACGTCTAAGTCCAGCAGCATATGCTGTCAGAAAAATCCGTCAATTTACTTATGTACTCGTAGATACGAGGCTAGTCTATTTTAGTTACTTTCATAGTATAATTTCTTGCGTATTTTACTTTGGGGACGGGCTGCAGACATCGAGTCTATTTTTATTCTGCAGAAAAGAGCCATCAGAGCCATATATAATGTCCGCAGGAGCGATTCTCTAAGGGAAC
Organism: Dryobota labecula; assembly: GCA_947523025.1. NCBI lineage: Eukaryota > Metazoa > Arthropoda > Insecta > Lepidoptera > Noctuidae > Dryobota > Dryobota labecula. Next base: position 29,092,997 of record OX383287.1, on the reverse strand, counting down.
TGTTTAAGGATATTATCATCATGACGGTACCTTGTCAATATATATACGAAAACATCATGTACGTACGGAAAAATTTACATATTTTTAGAAAAAGAGGTGAAGGACATAATTATAGTAATAGAAATAGGACCTACTAGTTCAACTAGGTTTCAGACTGGCTAAAGTAGACTCGTCCTTTATGGGGTACTGTTTAAAATGTTACAATGAAATTCCTCCCCACATACTTCAACTGAATGAAACTAAATTTAAATCTTGTATAAAACGCATACTATGCACGCAGGTATATTATAAGTTGGGGGATTACATCGCTGATAAAAATGCTTGGCTGAATGCTGGTCTTGCTCCACAATCACAACTAATCGATTAACATTTGAAAATAATGTTGGAGCTGCTGAAGATGTAAGACTATCTTTGCATTGTATGAACTCAATCTCTTTTGTATTATATAATTGCATAGCACAGGTGTGAGTACTATGTACTATAGAGCTACCATTAACCGGGTAATATGAGTATGCCTTTCATTGACTTGAATGTGCCCTGGCGGCTGAGAGTATGTCATGCTCACTAAGATGTCTCGCTGATGGTGGCGCGTGTGTTGGATCATTTAGCTCCCTTCAAAATGGTTGAGCTGAATGGTGCTAATCCATGCGATATGTTTGTGAACGGGCGCCGTCAGTTGGGACTGGTCATCTCTTAGCTGCCACGGCTTATTTTAATTATCTTATTATAATTATTTTATCTTAATTTTTTTTTTTTTTTTTTTGTTTGTTTCTATTTGTTATACCTACTCTGGACGCTTTTAACGTGTACGTTTTTATTTTTTATTTTTATATCGGTCTTACATTTAGTTATAAACTCAACATTATACATCTAATATTTTTGTAACAATTTAATGTAATGGAGTTTCTTGCCCGTTCTTCTCCATACGTACCTACTACGCTTTGGAATGGGTATGTAGCTTCATTTTCTTACTGACCGACTCCTTGAGAATTCAAAAGTGCCTGTAAATGGTTTAATTGAAATGATTTGAGTTTGAGAAAGCATAGCACGAGAAAAATTGGAAGGAAGCAGACTATTGAAGACGCGCTCTGCTTATCTCCTCCGATTCATTAATATCCAGCATCAGACCATTGCCTAAGAGAAAATCGGGTACTTTGGCGCCAGAAGTATTACAATTATTGAAAGCTCCTGAAGCGCCTGAAAGGATGCACTTATCCGATGAAGAAGCAATCAGCGAGTAGACAAAAGCCAAAGGCCTTTTTCAAGGCCGCCTATTTAAAAGTGTCTTAAACGTAAAAAAAACTTTTTTATTTAAAGACTATATGTATATGTACACATTATATAAATACAACATTATACTTAATAATATAATTATGTGTTTTTATCGTATAAGTCTACAAACAAATACCTACCTACATTTAAATTAAAAATTTCATATAAAAAATCTAAGTGGCTCGTAATATAATTATTCCGAACACTGTTCGCCGGGGAGGTCTGTAGTAGGTAAATAATACAGGAGGGTGGGTAATAACACATATAATTAGTTTCAGACCTATCTTAATGTACTGGTCACACTTTATAGTTTGCTTTTACTATGATGAACGCCGTACTTAATATTGTTATTTTTACTTACCTACTAGGTGGTAATTATGACGTGTTATAAATATAACACGTCATAATTACAATAAAATTCATCCAGTATTACAGAACCTAGTAGGTAAGTAAAAATTAGGGAGTGCTGTTAATAGCGGTTACGGACCAAGATTATTTGTTCCCGCTTCACCGTACGACAATGCATACTACGATTGTCGCCGATAGTTCGAACGCACACAGACACGATGCGCTCCGATAGTTACCTAAACTAGTAGCGCGTCGAAATTGATAGGGACTCTTAACAAATTACCATGTAGTTATTTATTTATGAGTTTATATTATTATATTTAGTTATAGGGGCGTATATGTATGGAGGGACTGCAGGGTATGCAGAGCTTATTTGCATGTATGGAGTGCACGCCACTGCTGCGGGTGCGGAAAACCTCAAACGCCGCAAATATAACAACCTTATTGGGAGTTACGAGGGCTGCACAAAAAGTATCGGGAATGGAATATTTCCACTGTTCCTGTCATATTAAAATGTTTTTAATTGAAAACTCCTTGGTTTTAAAAATCGAATACCATTTATTTATTTAAAAAAAGATTCTCGGTCTTGTCACAAGGTTTTGTCAAACTTGTTTAGTTGGTGAGAAAATGGAATTGACTCGAGAAAATTCAAGAGCGATGATTTATTATGACTTTCGAAGTGGTTTAACACAAAAACAGTGTGTTGACCGGATGATTTCTGCATTTGGTGATGAAGCCCCATCCAAAACCACAATTTATCGCTGGTTTGTTGAATTTCAACGTGGCAAACAAATGCTAGCATACCATTCTGCATTAACCGTTCTTTTTCCCTCAAGAAGAATAGTCGTAACATGGCCGGTTTTGGAGACAAACGTGGCAACCATTTTTTTTTGGCCACCAGTTTTTCAACGTGGACGTGTCAAGCTCAGTGATGACCCCGTCAAGGTCGTCCAAAAACTGCAGTCACCCAAGAAAACGTTGATGCTGTGCGTAAGCTGATTGAGGAAGATCGACATGTGACATACCGCGAAATTCAGTCAACTTTAGACGTTGGCATGAGTCAAATACAAATAATCTTGCATGAACAATTAGGTGTAAAAAAGTTGTTTTCCCGATGGATTCCGCATTCGCTCTGTGAAGAGCAAAAAGCGGCTCGCTTTACTTGGTGCGTCAGAACTCTCGAAAGATTCCACGCAGGATCCTCAAATGCTGTATACAACATCGTATCTGGTGAAGAATCCTGGATATATGCGTACGAACCCGAAACAAAAAACCAGTCACGAGTTTGGGTGTTCGAAAATGAGTTAAAGCCAACAAAAATTGTTCGTTCACGGAGTGTTGCAAAAAAAATGGTGGCCACGTTTGTCTCCAAAACCAGAATGCAGAATGGTATGCTAGCATTTGTTTGTCACAGGTCGTTTCTGAACTCCGTAAAGAGAACTGCAACCGCCGCATCATCCTCCATCACGACAATGCGAGTTCTCACACCGCGCACAGAACAAAAGAGTTTTTAGAGCAAGAAAACATAGAATTATACTCGTTTGCCGTATCGTTCTCGATGATGAGAGAATACACAGGTAGTAGGCCTTTAATCCAGTCACGTGGTTTAAAATGGCTATAATGTGAGCGATTTGCCTGACCTTGGGGCATTCTGTGGGAACGCACGTGGTTAAAAAAGGCTATAATGTGAGCGATTTGCCTAAGCTTGGGGCATTCTGTGGGAATTCACATGGTTTACAATGACTGTGTTGTGCTTGTGAGCTAAGCAACCTGTGGTTGCCTTTTTTCACTATAACCTTAAAGGGAAGTTCTGTGGGAACTTACATGGTTATTCATGGTTGGTGCAATGTGTGTTGCCCATACAGCATGCATAATTATATATTTTTTCCAGATATTGTAAAAACCTCAGTAAGCCACTTATCTGACATAGGTACATTATAGGAATGAGAATATCCATCCAGAGTCAGTGGAAAGTATTCAACCAGATTTAAAACACAGAGAGAGTCTGAGAAGACCTGCTAAAATAGATAGCCTAAAAATGAGATATTATTCTTCAAAAAGGCTTAGTAAAAGAGAAAAAGACTTCATTTACCAAATGTTATAATCTGATTCAAACAAAAGTTAGCGTGACAGTTCAGGAAATTTCAAGAAAGTGAAACAAGCTAATACAAATAAGACAGCAGAAAATGGCTACAGCAGTATCATGCCCGGGCTCGGGTCTTCAGCTGTCTGAAGGACATTTTAAGCCAGAATTTTAGGATGGTGTTATTTATTCATAGCACAACAGAACATTGATCACTCCTAATTTCTGTCATTTATAAAGGAAAAAGATTTTTTTTTTTTTTTTTTTCCTGGTACAGTTGGAGGCAGAAAGTTACCTTTGCGGATAAAATCTCTGCTAAAATAAACACTGCTAGGCCATTGCTGAGAAAAACATTTTTTAAATAAAGCTTTAAGCTGGTGGCTGCTCTTCTCACGCAGCAGCAAAAACAGAGGGAGGGGGAGGCATCTCCTCATGAAGCACCAGCTGAAGATGGGAAGTGGAGGACAAGAGGAACCATCGACATCATCACAAGTGAACCCACAGGTGGGCACATTGAATTTTCATTGTTTTGTGATTTGAAAAGAATCACCACAGCTCTTGTATTCTGGACCACTTAGTAGGGTACACAAACCCCTTCATTTAATAAGCCACACCAGAATAAGATTAACCTCTATTGAATGACACATTCATTAGAGCCCATACTGGTAACATCTGAAATTAATGGATGACCTTTCTCTAAATACTATAGTTATTTTTCAAACTATAAGTTTACGCTTTGTTTGTTAATTAATTTATGTTTAAAAGCCCATTGAGACATTACTTCTCACTTTGAATTGGAAGATGTTAACACTTTTGTTAAATAAATCTCAAGTTGAAAAAAGCTACCAGACAGTAGTAAACTTTGTACAGAAATGTACTTTCGTGTAAAATTAGGTGTCAAAGATGCGATTACATGACCAACATTAACATACTTAATGGAAATGATGCAATTTTTATTTTCCTAGGGAAAATACTAGGTACCAATTTAATGTTTACCTTTTGTTTTGGCTCCGGTAACATTTACCTACTTAATGATATGGAACCTGTTATAGCTTACCTAAGGCTTTATTATCAGATATATGTATATTTTAGATGATCCACTTTTAATAGAAAACATTTACATACCAACAGTGTTTTGAAAGTACAGTCAACTCTAGATAGCCTGGAAAAGGACTGACTGACTGGTAGAGAATGCCTTGTGGCATTAAGTCCGCCTATGTACCACTATTGTACATGAAGTTTAAATAAATAAATAAAGTTAGATTTTGTACCAAAACAGCATGGTAAACTTTCTAGGTCAAATTTTTTCCAATAACACAACATAACTCTGACATAGTAATGATAGAAACGAATAACAGCTTGAAGTTAATAAACATTTAGATATATATATATATATATATATATATATATATACCTATGCATATTTTTTTTTTTTAACCTTATTGTTAAAAACAATTGGTTAAAATCAAATTAAGTTTAGATTTCATGTTAAGGTTATTGGAATTTGAATTTTGTGATGAATTATTACAAGAAGTATGGCAATAATTATTATATAAATCTTGCACACATAAATGCTCTTCAATGATTGTCTATAATACCTAGCCACATCAGAGGAATTCATTTAGAAAGATATATCAAGTCAGAGATACCTACAAGATGCCTCCTCACAGGGGGGGGAGATATCATGTAGCCCTCAGACTGCACATCGGCAATGGACTGAGAATGAAGCTCAGCCTCACAATGAATTCCCGGTAATTAATTGCTTTCTTGGGATGAAAAATTTCTGATTTTTATGAGATTGTGGAATCTTGTTAAGAATTATCTATTATTGCAGTATCATACAGCAATGGTGTACGTCAAGACGTGATATTTTGATATCTATAAATACTTATATAATTAAGAATGAAAAATAGAGAACTATGTAAGAAAGGGCTTGTTGCCAACCCGAAATAAATTGGGATAAGGGCAAGAGAATGATGATGATGATATAGGTATACCTAATACTTACATAAATACAAGATATGTTAATGGTTTGTGAGTCTAAAAGGAGACTTAGCCATGCAGGATAGGATCTGAATGATACACTTTATCAAAAGATTAGATACTTCTTTAAATAATTGATGAAACTTAAATGTATTTATTTACATCACAGACCAACACATAGTGCCAATGTGGAACCCAGATCCAAGTGATGTGGCAGTGATTACTTAATTATGTAGGTCTCAATATTATCATCAATTTTATGGGTTTTTTCCCCCCTCTATTCTCTATGGTTCTAAAAATCATACCAGCTATACATAACCAAACTCACTATAAAAGATAATAATTATCATTATAGATGGAGAAACAGTTTGTTATACCTAGGTACCTATTTTACCAGAAATTGAAATTGTTAGGTAGAAATCAGTGATGTAGCAATAGAAATTATGATAAAATCAGCATCTAAAAGTACTCACACTGAATCAATACTCACTTGCATTTGTAGCATGGACTAAATACTGTAATTTACAAAATATAAGTAGGTATTACAACACCTAACATGACCAAGATTAGACAATATTTTCACTGAGAGACTTTAAGAAGGAATTTCCTGTAGAAGCTTAAATTCCATTCAATCGAATCTAGCTTTAATTTTATATTTAGGTACCTACAGCTGATGAAGACAAAAGACTAATCAGAGGAAAAATAAAAACCTTCAAAAGCTAAGCGATTTATTGGTTTTACAACAAAGGGCCCATGTTCATATACCTACCTAGGTATATCGCATGGAATGTTTGGGTCGGGTGGGACTCATCATCTTCGAACGATACGGCAACGAGTATAATTACAGTCGAACTTCACTTACAGGTAAGTTCGTTTGACTATTCAATTATTAGACCATCCGCCATTCACAAAGCGGCTTCTAAGCACGATTCTTCAGAAAAGCACCTTGAATCATGCTTGAAGTTCCAAACTTTTGGTAAAGGTAGAATAGAGACTAGTTTGAGTAGCCAGTTTAAGTTAGATATTGAAAGGCACAACGCGAAAGCTGAAAGAAATAGAAACACAAACGGTTGATTGATGTAGTTTGTTTTCTGGATAAACAAGAATTAGCATTCCGTGGTCATGACGAATCCAGCTCGTTGCTTAACAAAGGCCATTTTCTGGAACTTAGGTATAGATTTGTTGGCTCAATATGATGGAAATTTGGAAACCCTCTTACAATCAACATCGGGTAACTCATTCACGAGGTTATCGAATAGGACCCAAAATGATTTAATTTCTAGTATTGCATCTTTAATGTACGATGAGATAAAAAATAAATCAGTGATACCGATTTTGTTGCTGTTATAGCCCCCAGAAGGAGGGTAATGTTTTTTATTTTATCTGTGCATACCCTGTCTGAAATCTCTGTGCACGCCACTGGCAGCAGCCGCCCCGGCACAGCCCGCCGTGCTAGGAAGATGAAATTAGTACCTAAATAGTTATGTGCCCAGAAAAAAACTACAACTTACTGTGCTTGACCCAAAGCAATCAGCGGGTAGGTTATATCTGAAAAGAGTGTTATTTAGAGAAATCGTTTTATTTTTCCTGTAATCTTTACATAAACTACTATCACATAAAATAATTTCAGATTTTTTCTATCCAAACAACGGAGATAAGGGAGGGGAAAGGTTTTTTTTTTTTTTTTGACAAAAGTCGAAAAAATGGGGTCTAAAAAAATTTATGAGTATGTGCAAATAGCGCTCTTTCATACGATACCCCACATACCCTAGTAGTCCTACTTCGATTTTTTAAGACACCCAGTAAGTCCCAGCTGCAAAAAAAATACTTTCTTATTTGCAACATAGTTGGGCAAACGTCACCTAAACTTATTCCAAATTTCAAGTTGATAGCATTAGTAGTTCTTGAGATATCTAGCTGTGACAGACGGACAGACAGACTCGCACCATAAGGGTTCTTTTTTACCAATTTGGTACGGATCCCTAAAAAGAAGCACATAAATATCAATTCTTTGGAATCTAAATCAGATTTGCATTGCTTTGTTGAAAGTTGACTGAAATAGCATAATATTATGTCATAATTGACTGCTTAGATCCATAAGGTATTTTAGTCATTTAAAAGATTAAGGCCTGTGTTCACCAGCATTTAAATCAACTGTTTAGATATTTAATCAGTTGTTTACTCAAAATTTCATAGGAAATTTGATCTAAACCGTTTAAATACCTAACCGGTGGTTTGAATGTTGGTGAACACAGGCCTAAGGGGTTTATTTATAAACGCTGCTTAAAGTTAAGTAATGATTAGCGACTGTTTAACCATATATTTTTGACGTTTGAACGTCACTTAACTATAAGCAACGTTTATGAATAAACCCCTAAATCTGTAACTATCTGATAAATTCGTTTCCTATTCAACACAGCGAAGTAGTAATGGAAATTCAACTGTTGGCATACACTGATACATTGTGTTCGTTCTCATCTCAGTCTCACCTACGACCTGTATGGGAAAACGTTTTTTCGATTTCTGACTTTTATAGTTCTCAAACCTCAGTTGGTCCCATAGAGTTTTTTGATCCTCGTAAGAAACAGGATCGATTGGCATCAAAAAACTTTTTTGTGAAAATTGCCCATTTTCTTGCTGACTGTACATTTTTTTCAAAATCTGTGAATGCAGATCAATTTTTTTCTAAAAGTTAAATATAGTCTTTTAAGACCATTTTCTTGTAGCGACCACGGATAAGGTACCTGCCCTTATGGACCCATCTCAAAACATAATGCAATACTGCTCATCCCCCATAGTAAATAGCGTGATAATTTATACGTAGTAATTTGACCAGACCTATAGGAAATATCTATGCAAAATTTGAACAAAATCTGTCCGGTAGTTTTTGCGTTTAGCTGGAACATACATTCAGACAAACAGACAAACCGACAAACAGACAAAAATTCTAAAAACTATATTTTCGGCATCGGAATCGTTCCCAGATCTCGTGGCAATTACTTATTTTAAAAAATATTCAATGTATAGTTTTAACTTCGCTACGATTTTATTTATGTATAGATATAGATTATCAGGTACATAGGTATTTTTGTTATAATAAACACTAAACACATTGCATACAATGTAACTAATTATGATATTACTGTGTTTCTTGACCGAGTACCTAATTTATAATATGTACACTTGTATAGCCGACCACACGTCAGTAGTAGGTACCTACTACCGACTCGGTAGTAACGGTTTGGACATGAGCTAACCTAGCGTAGTTCAGTTTCAATATAATGTGAGGCCAGCTTATTGCAACACATGCTGACGCGCGGTCGACTATAGAACATTCCGCCGCGTCACTGACAGTGCTCGTTGGAGTCCTTGAGTGCGCTGCGCCGCCAGCCAAACAGGAAGTAGCCGAGCGTGAGACCCAGCACCACGGCCAGGCAGAGCCACACGTTGTACGTCATGAACACCAGCATGAGCAGGTAACTCAGCGTCGACTGCAGCGCGTGCAGTGCCGTCTGCAGCGCGTGCGCGCCCGAGCACAGCAGCGCCCTGCGGGAAGAGTAGACGGTGAGCACGCGTCACGGGCGCCAGCCGGACGTGGTGGGTAAACTCACCTAAGCGAGCGGCTTGCGCCGGCGCCGAGCTCGTTCTTAGCGATGTTCTGCTGCGAGTCGGAGAGTGCGGGGGGCGGCGCCGCCAGCGTCTCGCGCCAGTACTTGAAGCCTTCGTACAGCACGGCCGCTACGAAGATCGCCAACGCCGACCCGAACAGCTGCAGCTCGTTGGAAGTGTTCCAGCCTCTGAACAGGATCTCTGTGCACACGCACGAGTGGAACTGCGCACATACAAGTTATTATGACCCTCCCTCTTCGACACACAAGTTGATACGTTTATTAGATATTAATAACAATGGTGCCGATTCCCTTGTTCACAAACTAGACTTAACTTTAAGTTCAGCGCATCTTTTTCTTTCTATTTCATTAAGAAAAGGACAGGAGATAAATTTTAGCTTAGTCCTGTCAAATTAATCAGCGCCTGTCACTACTCCATACCTACAAGTTTAGACGTGATTAAAAACTTGCCGACTAAAATTACGTCAGTTTACGGTACAAAGTTTCGTGTGATTTAAGTTTGGGATACGAGTATTGTTCATTGCACATCAATTATAATTATAATCACCTATCAATTTATTTCCATCATTTAGGCCCCTCACCCACGGCGACTTTTTGTAACGATACAGTAGCGATGCTGTCGCGCATTCGCATCGATACAGCCGCGATGCGGCCGCTAGCTGTTTGCCCTCGCCCACCACACGACTTTCAGTCGCGATGCAAACGCGATACTGTCGCGCTTCTGTTGCGATGCAAACGCGATTCAGTAACGGCACTAAAGTGCCACAGTTGCACTGATGCTCGGTTCTCCACTCACGCGCCACCCTCCCTCCGTTCTCTCCCCGATGTCGTCCGACATGGTCGCGCGTTTGCATCGATACAGTCGCGATACTGTAGCGCGTTAGTATCGCGTTGGCATCGCTTCTGTAGTGCGTTACAAATGCGGCTAACGCGCGTTAGTAGCGATGCTGTCGCACGTTTCGTAAACGCGCGACAGCATCGCTACAATAAGTCGCCGTGGGCGAAGGGCATTATACCGGATGACTTTTTTTACCGTCTCGTAAAAATTTGGGTATACTAGGTGAACGGAGTAGAAGCCTATGGCATAGTTTTTTTTATTTTTTCTTTAACCTAGAAAGAAATTGATCTATGGATAAATACCACACATTTGAAGTAAACTTATCATACTATAACAATAAACACAGAAATTTAACAAAAAACATAATTCAATAAATAAATACGATAAATAATATTTAAATTTAAATCATACGCACCCAAATTTCAATATTTTTATCTTTTATTTTAGTTTTATTTCTGAAAAAAAAAATTAAAAAAAAAAATTGCTATGCCATAGGCTTCTACTCCGTTCACCTAGTATACCCAATTTTTTTCGAGACGGTAAAAAACGTCATCCGGTATAATATACATTTTTACATCAAATAAATTATTTCACTCCTTAGAACATATTCTAATTGTTTAAGACGGCGCTCAGCGGTCCACTAGCGCCATTCCTTTAAAAATATATTATCTCGTGATTGAGAAGGACTGTTTATATCGGCTCCGCAAACAAAGTGAAATTAAAATTCGAAATAGTGTTCCAATAATTAATAATTATAGTGTAAAACCGTACCTCTTTGCTAATCGGAGTGAACTTTAGCGAAACTTTATATTAAAAAAAACCGGTCAAGGGCGAGTCGGAATCACGCACCGAGGGTTCCGTACCATCATAATTGTTTAGCTTTATTCGTATTAGTACCTAAATAGTTATGTGCCCAGAAAAAACTACAACTTACTGTGCTTAACCCAAAGCAATCTGCGAGTAGGTAGGAATGAGGACATTTTGGTTGTGAACCGTGAAATGATTTTAAATTTTCATCGGCGAGGTCAATATTCATTAGAGAAATTTAACACTGCGGTGTACAATATTGCAATTTTAGGTCAGCGCCATCTCTTGACCGATAATGGAACTAATGTAATTTCTGTTGATGATTTCTGTAAAAGTGTGTTATTTAGAGAAATCGTTTTATTTTTCCTGTGATCTTTACATAAACTACTATCACATAAAATAATTTCAGATTTTTTCTATGCAAACAACGGAGATAAGGGGGGGGGAAATGTATTTTTTTTTTTTTGCCAAAATTCGAAAAAATTGGGCCTAAAAAAAGTGAGTATGTGCAAATAGCGCTCTTTCATACGATACCCCACATACCCTAGTAGTCCCACTTCGATTTTTTAAGACACCCAGTGAAGTCCCAGTTGCAAAAAAAAAACTTTCTTATTTGTAACCTAGTTGGGAAAACGTCATCTAAAATTATTCCAATTTTCAAGTTGATAGCATTAGTAGTTCTTGAGATATCTAGCTGTGACTGACAGACGGACAGACAGAGTGAGTCGCACCATAAGCACATAAATATAAATTCTTTGTAATAAAGAAGAAGAATAAAGAATAAATTTATTTAGCTAAGTTTACATTCTGGTGGATTGAATTACTAGACCTCACACTAGGATTCCCTGTGTTGTGAGATCCAGGCTCGAAATCAGATTTGCATTGCTTTGTTGAAAGTTGACTGAAATAGCATAATATGTCATAATTGACTGCTTAGATCCATAAGGTATGATAATCATTTAAAAGATAAAATCTGTAACTATGTGATAAATTCGTTTCCTATTCAACACATTGAAGTAGTAATGGAATAATTCGACCGTTGTCATACACTGATACATTGTGTTCGTTCTCATCTCAATCTCACCGACGACCTGTACGGGAACATTTTTTCGATTTGTGACTTTTCTAGTAGAGTTGATCCCATAGAGTTTTTTGATCCTCGTAAGAAACAGGATCGATTGGCATCAAAAAACTTTTTTGTGAAAATTGCCCATTTTCTGGCTGACTGTACATTTTTTCAAAATCTGTGAATGCAGATCAATAGAATAGAATAGAATAGAATAGCATTTATTTGCAAATATGGGTTATACATAAGTAGGTAGTAGTAGGTTTTCATCAGAATTCTGCCATATTTCACCATTCAGCATGCAAACATTTTCATTATATAAAATTGTTAAAATTTAAACTCTTGTTGGAACATTAAATTAGTTATGTCATTCTCATTAAATAAAATTATTAAAATTCAAATAGTCATTTTAAAAGTCAATAAAAAATAAAAATTGTCAGTAACAGTAGGTATATACAAGAAATACAAATCGTGGTCCGAAGATAAATAAACAAACAAACATCAAAATTCCAGGTCATAGACAACACACCATAAATATTCCTTAAGCAAAACAATAATTAATTAATTAAAAATTCGAGGTAGTCTGATAAAAATTGTCCGTTAAAAACTCAGTTACACTGTAATATGCTTTATCTATTAACAATTTACGAAGTGTACTTTTGAATTGTAACGTTTTTAAGTCTTTCCATGCACTTGGCAATTTATTATAAACAACTGGGGCCATGCAATAAATACTTTTGCGCATCATAGTGGTTTGCCACGGTACATTATTTAATTTTGAATTGTCACGTCTGTTTCTTGGTTATACATCGGCCAAACGTTCAAAACGATTTGGATTGTTCTTCACAAACATAGCCACTTCAACAATATAGATACACGGAAGGGTCAATATGTTGCACTGCTTGAAATATGGCTTGCAACTGTCGGTGGTTTTTAGTTTAAACATTGACCGGAGACATCTTTTTTGAGCCTTAAATGCTGTCTCTTTGTCAATTTTTTTCTAAAAGATAAGGATAGTCTCTTAAGACTATTTTCTTGTAGCGACCACGGTTAAGGTACCTGCCCTTATGGACCCATCTCAAAACATAATGCAATACTGCTCATGCCTCATAGCAAATAGCGTGATAATTTTTACGTGGTAATTTGACCAGACCTATAGGGAATATCTATGCAAAATTTGAACAAAATCTGTCCGGTAGTTTTTGCGTTTAGCTGGAACATACATTTAGACAAACAGATAAACAGACAAAAATTCTAAAAACTGTATTTTCGGCATCAGAATCGTTCCCAGACCTCGTGATAATTACTTTTTTTCAAAAATATTCAATGTACAGTTTTGACTTCGCTACGATTTTATTATATGTATAGATTATGTAGAGAAATACATCAAAAAATTTATTAATGTACTTTAAATAAAAAGTACAAATATGTACATAGCTACATAATTGTACACGTCATTTGCTACAGGGCTGCCAGCCCTAAAATATGAATAATGTTTGTAGTTAGTGATGCCACGATTTTATTTTTCAACACTTCTTTAAAAAAAAACGGGCGATTATAAAAAAAAAAAAATGCCCAAGAAATCACAATAATTACCCTCTTTCAGCCTATATAGCTCAGAAGGCTGTTTCAGTTTTCAATTATTTTAGTACCAAGCCCCATACATTTATTGAACGTCTCCTTTCAATTTGATAGCTTTCGTAGTTCTTGAGATAACGTGTGACAGACAGACGGACAGACAGACTGAGTTGCACCATAAGGGTTCCTTTTTACCATTTTGGTACGGAACCCTAAAAAGAAGCACAAAAAATATCAATTCTTTGAAATCGAAATCAGATTTGCATTGCTTTGTTGAAAGTTGAATGAAATAGCGCAATATGTCATAATTGACTGCTTAGATCCATAAGGTATGATAATCATTTAAAATATTAAATCTGTAACTATCTGCTTTATTCGTTTCCTATTCAACCCAGCGAAGTAGTTATGGAATAATTCGACTGTTGTCATCTCAGTATCATTCCTACGAACTGTATGGGAAAAGTTTTTTTCGATTTCTGACTTTTCTAGTACTCAAACTTCAGTTGGCCCCATAAAGTTTTTTGATCCTCGTAAGAAACAGGATCGATTGGCATCAAAAAACTTTTTTGTGAAAATTGCCCATTTTCTTGCTGACTGTATTTTTTTTATTTTTTTTTTTTCAAAATCAGTGAATACAGATTTTTTTTTTTCTGTAAGTTAAATATTGTCTCTTAAGGCCATTTTATTCTAGCGACCACGGTTAAGGTACCTGCCCTTATTGACCCATCTCAAAACATAATGCAATACCTTCCTTCCCTTCTCCCCCGGACCACCTGACGGTGCAGACGTATTCATAACCCGTATTTGTCGCTCTAAATAATATTTAATTGAAATTAAAATCAGTTTAATTGGAACTAAAATAATAGGAGTGCATCAATCACAAGGATATTCAATTGAAGCAAGCAGCGGTATAACTCCGGGTGACATCGTTCTCATACCATCCTGGTACTTCAATCAATACGGCCACAAACAAGGTACGAGTGTACACCCCTTTCACTGTATTCACAAATCGGCGCACGCGCAGGCGTGGCTCCAGCAGGTCAACTCACACCAACTCCACCCACTTTTCGGTGATTTTTCAACTAAACTCCGCCCCCTCATTAGACACAATAGATCAAAAATCCGAGGTGTGTGTGATATGTGTAATTAATGAAAGACGAACGAACACTGATACAATCTGAGCACTTGGGCACTGTATTATGGTCTCCTGGTAATTGCCGCGACCGACTGGACCATCTTAATATTTTATGAGGACCGACGAAACATTTGAGTGATTACATACTACTCCATTGGTTTATGATTGCCTGTTAGACTAACCAATGACAATAAGTTGCAAAGGCAAACTACTGACTGGCCCTTGGTACTAGAACTATTCGCCAAAGCTCCCACGACTTCATTGCTCCCTGGTGTCCGGAGTCACTTCTCAGTTCTGCCTGGTGAGAGCGAAGAATACGCGGTCATAATAAATAGAATTGCGTGATTCAAAATTAAAGTAACCAACATCCAATAAACCTCTCGTTCTCATAACCTCCTGGTACCCATAATGAGCGTAACTGGCAATAACTCGCCCTCAGAATCTGAAATTTCGGGGCAAATGGATATTTCAGAACATGTAGACCAAACTACCCCTCCTTACTACGTAAATCTGCGTAATAGACAAGTAAATGAGCATCAATACCGCAGTGACGACTTCCGAGCCTTCAAAGAGGAAATGATCAACATGATCTCAAGTCTGATGGCACCACAACAAGCCGAACTCAAAAAAAAATATCCAACATTGATGGAAATAAAAACAACTAATGCCAACATTGAGAATGCAATGGCCGTACTTTCGGCTCAAAATGAGGACCTAAAAAAGAAGATTGATCATCTAGAAACCCGGGTGAAGAGAGATAACGAACACATAATAATTTTAGAGGAAAAAATCGAGGACTTGCAACGAGGAGCACGAAAGTCCAACTTTGAAATAAAAAACGTTCCTAAAGTTCAGCAAGAATCTAAAGACAACCTAGTACAGACAGGGCCGGATTTAAAGGTGTGGAGGCCCTGGGGCAACCAAGAAGTGGAGGCCATGATTTATTGGAAAAGACTAAATTAAATATTTTCAGTTTTTAATCTCTACATAATATAATAAAGCTGAGGAGTTTGTTTGTTTGAACACGCTAATCTCTGGAACTACCAGTCGGAATTGAAAATTAAATTTTGCGTTTGGTAGCCCAATTCTTGATGAAGGTTTTTTAACGTCAAGCTACGACCCTTAGGAGCCGAGCAAAGAGAAAAAAGGAAAACAAAGGATATATTTTTTTTTCTTATGTAAAAACAATCAAATTGTGGGGGCCCCTTCTTTGTGGAGGCCCAGGGCCAGAGCCCCTGTTGCCCTGCCCTAAATCCGGCCCTGAGTACAGATGGTTGTAACTTTATCCCAATCTGTAAATTTATTTATTATTTATTTATTTATTTATTTAAATCACAATTATAACATCTTTACAGAGTCATCCAAGGCGATGTTATAAGTCACATGTATACACAAATTTACAATAAATAAAATGACTTGTAAGTAAAATTACAAAGAAATATACATAAATACTATATAATAAACAAAATTATAAACCTGACAAATGTTTATAACACAATACCTCTTTCAATTATTATTTGTGCCATTTGAATGAATTTCGGCAGGTTCTGCCCAAATATATCCTCCGATACCGTAATAATATACCAAATAATGTACCATATATACCAAAGACATTACAGATATATACAGAGTGCAAAATAAGCGTAGCAATACCAAAAGCAGTACTATAGTGGTCGAATTAAGTTCAACATTAATTAAAACGGACTTTATTGAGAAGGCAAAGGACTTTAATAGAAACAGTAAAGAAAAAATCTGCGCAAAACACCTCGGCTTCAAGAAAGATGAATATACACCAATTTACGTCTCTGAACAATTAACCACAAAAGGAGCCAGGCACTTTTTTCTAGCCCGCGACCTAGCTAAGTCTCGAGACTATAAATTCTGCTGGACCTCCTATGGAAAGGTATACATATGTAAAGAAGGACGAAAATGCACCAACCATAATCAGAAATAGTGAATCTCAAGTGAATAATCGAATGCAGCAAATATGACTAGCCGTATGTATTTCTATGTTACTATTGCTTATTTTTGTTTTTGTGTACTATTCAAAATCATATAGCCCTAGGATTAATTATAGTTTCAACATTTTAAGCTATTGCATAGCTTCTATCGCGGGCCTTGAGCGCGGGGACCGAATCCAGAAATTCCGTAACGAAAAAACCTCACGCTCCCCACTCCGACGGGCACGGAGGTGTGGCTTGAAGGCCGTGCATCGTCTAACGTAGTTTCAGTTCGGCAGTCTTCGACACGGCGTTGTGTGCGTGCGATTAGACGTATTGTACGACTCTACGAAACTCTGTGGTGGATTTACCGCGCAACGCAACGCCATCTAGTAATCGCAGGTAGAACTAACTAAATAGAGGTGACATTGGCGTGGCTTGTGATTCGTAATCGAGACAAGCGTTGCTCTGTTGGTGGTCTCAGTTGTGTTTTGTTGTCGGTTTTATCCACTAGATGGCATCGTAATTCAAAAGTTTTTGAAAGGTTGTTGAGGTATGTGAGCAATTTATTTATAAATCAATAATTTTACTCGTGTTTATGATTCTCCTAGCTAGAATTAACATTAAACATTAACGTTCTTCATAGCTTATAAAAACCACTTTTAAACGGTTCTCCAAAGTTCTGGGCCGATTATGGATTGACTTTACTTTCTTATCGGTCACCACGCTCAAAAAGTGTAACTTGAATTAATATCAAAGAAAAAGAAATACTGCATAAATAAAATAAATAAATAATTATAATTGCATAAGTTGATACAAAATGCTATGCAATAGCTTTACCGCGGCAGTCCCCGAGTGCCACACGTCTTTTTATTTTTTAAGCATTAAGTTGTAAATCAATCGCGCTCACTCTCAACACACATACATTCAACTACACATTTGTTTAAACTTACGCTCACTCGAATAACATACTCCACAATCACTTCTACCCATCCACACACATCTACAAAACTATGACTAATACAGTTAAGGATCACATTTCACTCATCTATACTTACATACTTACAAATAGGTAATTACAAATATACTTACAAATATATAAGCTGAAGAGTTTGTTTGTTTGTTTGAACGCGCTAATCTCAGGAACTACTGGTTGGAATAGAAAAATTATTTTTGTGTTGGATAGTCCATTTATTGAGGAATATTATAGGCTATATAAGATCACGCTACGACTAATAGGAGCGGAGCATAAATGAAAAATGTTGATCAACTCTGCGAGGTAGTCTATTCTAAAGCTGAAGATTTAGTTTTTAGGGTTCCGTACCCAAAGGGTAAAATGGGACCCTATCACTAAAACTCCGCTGTCCGTCTGTCTGTCTGTCCGTCTGTCACCAGGCTGTATCTCATGAACCGTGATAGTTAGACAGTTGAAATTTTCACAGATGATGTATTTCTGTTGCCGCTATAACAACAAAAAATAATAATAATAATAATACAAAAAACTGAAAAAAATATATTTAAGCTATTGCATAGCTTTTATTTATATATTTAAATATATTTATCCGATTTTTTTGCCGTTTTTTTTTGATCCGCGGTTTCAACATTGGTTTCTATGTGTCTATTGAAAATTCTGAACTTCTGTGCCAAAATTCCAAAACTGTTCTCAACAACTCGTCTAGCACGACAAAGTCGATAGTTAAAACTTTTTTTCTGTTGTCATGTACAACGGCTGCTCTAGGAAAAAGTCGCATTAGATATTCTTTCAAAGCAAACCCCTCATCTCCTATCAAAACATGTGGTGTGGGATCTTCATCTCCCGGGAGAGGTTTTGGCGGTAGTAGTAATTTTCCGTGTACGAGTAAGTATGCTTGATAAAAATTTGAGTTTTCGAATATTCCGCTATCACTCATAATAGAAGTAATTTTTGTAGCAGTAGTAATGTGTTCCGCTATTTGGAGGACATTTAATAGCAATGTGCTTCCCATCTATACTGCCCACGCAGTTGGGAAAATTCCATAATTCTCTGTATCCAACTTCTGATTGCCTCCATGTTTCCTCTGACGGTGCTGGCATATACGTTGGTTGCAATAAAATCCATATTTCTATGCAGACATTCTTCACAATATTACTGACTGTACTATGTCCAACCCGAAAAGAAAATGCAATGGTTTGATAAGAATCACCGGTTGTTAAATACCTTAAACAAAGAAAATAAGGTTATTATTTATCGGGAACAATTTCTTATATATTACATAATATATTGTGTGCATTATGCAATACAAATATATTAATATTACATATAGTAATATAATTATTTATTTTAAAGTTTGATTTTATTCTATTCTTATAAAATTTATCATTACCGCAGGTGAAGCAGTAAAACTCAAATGGAAGACAATCAGAGACGGCTACACTAAATATAAAAAACAGCTCAAAGGAACAACTGGTTCTAGTCGTAGAAACTGAAATTACACATGGGCATCACAACTGGCATTCTTAGACCATTTCAATGCGCCACGAGAATCCCATTCAAACGTTCCTGTTGAAATAGCACCAACATCACCATCTTCGCCTCAAAGTCAACCACTTGGTCATATTCCTGGATACGATAATATAACTTTACAATCACCGGTACCCTCACCTCCATCGCAGATTTCCCGGCCACCAATGCAAGCTACCTCGTCAACATTGCAAGCCACCCCGTCATCATCGCAAGCTACCCCGACATTATCACAGGCACCCCCGTCATCATCAAGCATTTCATCTCGAAAGGCTAAACGATCAGGAGGACATCCAGGAAGTGATGATGATGTAGGGAGAGTGATACAGTTTATAAATTCTAATAAAAATAAGAAGGAACTCGACGCTATAATTGTGATCATAAAGACTGTTGATAATGAAAATTACGCTAGATTTATTAGTATTAAATTACTTTCATTTTGTTTTCTGCTTAAAAATGATAACAAGTGTTAATTATTAAATATAAATAAAAAGGTTACCTACCTCAAACAAATAGCCAGCCTTTCTCTTGAACTGATAGATCTCCTCCAATTTGTATCCAGTTTACTTATTGTATCACATAAAATACTATGCAATTCTTCAAAACACTCTTGCGTCATTTTGAAGTAGGCGTAAAACTTATCTTCATGGGATAAAATTTCGCGGCATAGTCTATGATACGCCCCATAATTAAGATGTTTTTGATTTATTTCATGCACCCATTTCCGTTTGCGTCGTTTTTTCTTAGTGAGCGCAAATAAGAGCAAGAGCGTTTCCACGTCTGAATCGCTCAACATCTTTTCGATGAATGAATCGCGTCGCAACAATACGGTCGGCGTGAATGGGCGCGGCGCCATGCCTCGCCGGGCGCCGACGCTGCGCTGGCGCGGCGGCATCGTTCACACTGTGGGACTACTACATACGTAAACCAAACAACACAAAGCGTCGGCATCCTGCCGGCGGCGGCGCTGCGCTTGCGTCCCGCCGCGCCCCGCCCCGCCGCTTCTGACTTGTATTTGCGCTCGGCGTGGCGCTACGCGGCGGGACGGGACGCCGACGCGACGCTGAGCAGTTGTAATGTACTAGATATTACGGACGACGCCACACAGAGCCGTCCGGCTCGACGCGACGCGACGTGACGCTCTGTGTGGCGTGGTCCGTAATATCTAGTACATTACAACTGCTCAGCGTCGCGTCGGCGTCCCGTCCCGCCGCGCTGCGCCCGCTGTGTGCAGAGACCTTTAATCTATCTATCTATATATATATTTTATATATATATATTATATATAATATATATATTTTATATATAAATATTATATATTATATATATATATATATATATAATATATAAAGCTGAAGAGTTTGTTTGTTTGTTTGTTTGAACACGCTAATCTCAGGAACTACTGGTTGGAATTAAAAAAATATTTTTGTATTGCATAGTC
Organism: Dryobota labecula; assembly: GCA_947523025.1. Classification (NCBI taxonomy): domain Eukaryota; kingdom Metazoa; phylum Arthropoda; class Insecta; order Lepidoptera; family Noctuidae; genus Dryobota; species Dryobota labecula. The sequence goes on along the minus strand of OX383287.1, from coordinate 29,072,377 downwards.
CATTTATTGAGGAATATTATAGGCTATATAACATCACGCTATAATTAATAGGAGCGGAGCATAAATGAAAAATGTTGCAAAAACGGGGAAAATTATTCCTTTTTGAGAGCTTCCGTTGCGTGCGCTGCGTAAACGGTTTAAGTTACGCAAATATCATGTATGATGGAATTGTTTCTCTTTAAATTTTCTAAAAAAAAGTCCGCGACAGCATATGTCTATCTTTTAAGATTTACTCACTATAACCTTTTTTATGGTAATCAAATTTGTTTGAAATTAATGCATTATTTGCGAAGGAGTTTTCATAAACATGGTATTAATCCTTATCCAAATAAATACGTTATTCATCACAAGTATTTAATTTTGAACAAAGTTGCCCTTACATCATTTAATTTCAATGAATATCTTAGGAGATATAACTGTTTTATAATATCTCCGCAGCAAAATAATGATCAACTCTGCGAGGTAGTCTATTTTAAAGCTGAAAAGTTAGTTTTAGGGTTCCGTACCCAAAGGGTAAAATGGGACCCTATTACTAAAACTCCGCTGTCCGTCTGTCTGTCTGTCTGTCCGTCTGTCACCAGTCGTATCTCATGAACCGTGATAGTTAAACAGTTGAAATTTTCACATAATATGATGTATTTCTGTTGCCGCTCTAACAACAAATACAAAAAAACAGAAAAAATAATATTTAAGGGGGCTCCCATACAACGGACATGATTTATTTCCGTTTTTTTTGCTCCGCCCGCGTGGATGTCGGTTATCGCGTAAAAAAGTAGCCTATGTCCTTCTCTATATCCCAGGTCGATCGGTTCAGCGGTTTAGGCGTGAAAACGTAACATACAGACAGACAGACAGAGTTACTTTCACATTTATAATATTAGTATGGATAGCTTTTGCCCGCGGTTCCGCCCGCGTGGATGTCGGTTATCGCGTAAAAAAGTAGCTTAAGTCCTTTTCCATATCCCAGGCTATATCTTTGTCAAATTTCATGACGATCGGTTCAGCGGTTTAGGCGTGAAAACGTAACATACAGACAGACAGACATACAAATAGACAGACAGACAGAGTTACTTTCACATTTATAATATTAGTAAGGATAAGGATTTGTATGGATGGTACGGAACCCTTCGTGCGCGAGTCCGACTCGCCCTTGGCCGGTTTTTAGTTTTTTGAACGCGCTAATCTCTGGAACTGCGAATTGGATATGAAAAAAATCTTTTTGCATTTTACAGCCCAATTCTTGAGGAAGAATGACATTCCTATTAACTAGAACACCATTTTTTTTAAATGAAAGTTTATGCGAAAACGAAGTAAAAGCACGGGCAGGCAATGTGTTGCGACGGGGTGGGTCGGGGGAACAAGAAATTTAACGCGGACAAAGTCGCGGGCAGAAGCTAGTCACTACATATTATAAAACAAAGTCCTCCGCCGCGTCTGTCTGTCTGTCTGTCTGTCTGTTCGCGATAAACTCAAAAACTACTGCACCGATTCTCATGCTGTTTTCACCAATGGATAGCTTGGTTCTCGAGGAAGGTTTTAGTATATAATTTGATAACTTTTTGTATGCATTTCTGTATGAATTAACGATATTTATACAAGAATATTTTTCATAAAAACATTACTAAACACGGCGGCCATATGACAAAAATTTGTGCATTACAAAACTTTCGTTACTTTTTCACTGACATATTTATCACTTTTCGATAAACTAACACTCAATTCGAAATCTACACTTATTTCTCAGTAATCTACTATATAAAAATAAGTCGGGTTTTCCTTCCTGACGCTATAACTCCAGAACGCACGAACCGATTTCCACGGTTTTGCATTCGTTGGCTCCGTGAGGTTTATAGCAACGTTTTTTTTTTTTTTAATGGTTTTTACGAAAAATTAGGGTAGGGTAGAGTAGGGTAGGGTAGGTAGGTAGGTAGATAGGGTAGGGTAGGGTAGGGTAGGTAGGTAGGTAGGTAGGGTAGGGTAGGTAGGGTAGGGTAGGGTAGGGTAGGGTAGGTAGTTAGGTAGGTAGGTAGGTAGGTAGGTAGGTAGGTAGGTATTGTAGCTAGGTAGGTAGGTAGGTAGGTAGGTAGGTAGGGTAGGTAGGGTAGGGTAGGGTAGAGTAGTGGAGTTTATACTTATAGCTTTTGACAGAACGAAGTCTGTCGGGTCAGCTAGTTCTGTATAAGATTCTTCTAAGATTACTTTACGCACGTATAACCTTTATGAATATTTACACTAAGCATCGCGTCACACCGCCACACGACCACAGAGTATAGACGTATTTTGTTTTCTTTCTTTTTTCGTTCGTTTAGTGGTGTTCCCGCTAAAATGTCAACCAGTCAAGTTTTAGTTGATTAATCGAATTCTACAGCCAGATCGTGTTGCAAGTACAAAATAAATGTCAAATATTTCGTCCAATTGCGAACGTGACCCTGAGAAAAGTTATGCACTAATGGTGTTCATTATATATTTCGAGCGTTTTATCAGCACAAATGGTGTATCATGCGACTTTTCGGAGGATTTCGTTTTGTTTTCACATCGTTGGTACTTACGTGAATTATTTTAAAATTATTATTTGTGTCGCATTTTTATTTCGTGTTGTAATTTGGTAATTTGATTTTGAGTTTGTTATCTTTAGGTAAAGACTCATTCACGTTCAGAATACAAGTACTTTTATTATATTAAATCATTTGTTTCGGTTTCTATTCACATAGTGAATCACATTAAAATTAATATTAAGTTAGAAATTTGAGATATATTCTGGGATATGGAGAAGGACATAGGGTACTTTTTATGCTATAACCGACATCCACGCGGGCGAAGCCGCGGGCAAAAGCTAGTTAATACATATAATACAAACTTGTCTTAAAAATAACACAATTACGACAATAATACCGCAAAAATGTAGATTAATAAAACCATGGATGACGGTCGGAATACTGCGCTGCATACGTAACCGCAATGACATGCAACTTAGGTTGAAGTTTGACCCTCATAACGAAATATAATATTAAAGATCACCTTCAAAAGATACAGAAATTATTGCAACTGTATTATTAAAAAGCTAAAGCGGAACCACGACCGAGATCAATTATCTAAAGCGCATAAAAATCAAAAAAAAAATATGGGAAACTATAAATAACATTACTCATCGAAAGCCAAGCAAAACCGCCAATACGGATCTATTAGAACTTAAGGCTACTCCTAAAGAGTCAGCTGACACGGTAAATAAATACTTTTCCAACATAGGTAAAATTCTAGCGGACGAGATAATTTCTAGCACCACCACAGGCTATGGCCAAAACTATAGTTATGACTCCCCTAATGTTTTGCCTCTCTCATCTTTTGTACTTTTAAACACCGACCAGGATGAAGTTCACCGCGTTTTAATGTCTTTGAAATCAGATAGTGCCCCGGGATGGGACGCCATAACTGTCAACTTCCTAAAGACCGCCCATACTCTAGTCGTCCCAATCATAACCCACTTAGTGAACCAGTGCTTTGAGAACGCTACCTACCCGAACGCCTTAAAGCTGGCTGTTATAACACCTGTGCACAAGAGTGGAGACAGAACTAATCCGTCGAACTATAGGCCTATTTCTGTACTGCCATCAATATCTAAGGTAATGGAAAGATTAATAAATTCACGTCTCTTATCTTACCTTAACAAAAACAACCTTCTATCACCCTCGCAGTACGGTTTCAGACAAAAATAAATCTACGGAGACGCAGTACTGGCGCTTGCCTCCGCTGTAACCAGTCAAGTGGACAGCGGGGGCCGGTGCCTTGCTGTCTTCCTAGATCTTCAAAAGGCTTTCGACACAGTCTCTGTCTCCGCTTTGCTGGAAAGGCTAGAATCAATTGAAATAAGAGGTATTCCCCATGCCTTACTCAGAGACTATCTAAGCGAACGCAAACAAAAGATTAGGATAGGCAATACCATTAGCTCTGAGGAGACTGTCCAGTTTGGTGTTGGCCAAGGTAGTGTGCTCGGACCGACATTGTTCCTTATATATATAAATACTCTATGTAGCATGAAAATCGTGAATGGACAAATTCTTTCATACGCAGATGACACTGCTATAGTGTTCAGTGCCGCTACCTGGGACAGTGTCCGGATAACTGCCGAGCGTGGACTGGCGAGTGTAGCAGCTTGGCTTGACCATAATCTTCTAACCCTAAATACTTCCAAAACCAACTTCATCTGCTTCACAAAGTACAACACCTCTCAACCCCCTCCAGAATTCAAAATTAAGATTCATAAATGCCCTAAACCTATAAATCCAAATTGTTCTTGCACAGAAATTACAAGAGTGGCATCCACCAAATACCTAGGTATTATGGTTGATCAACGATTATCTTGGCACAATCACACGGAGTTAATAATGAAGCGAATAAGGAAACTAATCCGGACTTTCAAGACACTACGTCATGTAACCTCGAAAAAACTCTTGCTACAGATTTACACCTCACTTGCTCAGTCCGTCCTGGCATATTGTCTACCGGTCTGGGGAGGTGCCACTAAAATTAAATTTCTAGACCTCGAGAGGGCTCAGAGGTCCTAACTGAAAGTTATGTTTTTTAAACCTTTCAGATTTTCAACTGAGAACCTTTACCGGACTTCAGATCTTCTGACCGTCAGAAAGCTTTACGTACTTAATATAACTCTAACTAAGCATAAAACACTATCGTTCAACCCACAGAAGACAAAAGGCAGAAGGAAAAACACCGTTGCTCCCGCTGTCTCAATAAAGTCTACATTCGCAAAAAGGCAATATCCTGGGCAATCATCCCATTTATACAATCTTCTTAATAAAGAACTTGACATATACCCACTAACCTACCGCGAATGCAAAAACGCTTTGTATAAATGGCTGAAGTCAAAGACCTATGGCAAAGTGGAAAATATGGTGCAATCAATAAAACTATAATTTATAATAATACTAGCTGTTTCCCGCGGCTTCACCCGCGCGGAGGTCGGTAAATCCCACACAAACATATTACCGAGGAAAAAGGTACCCTATTTCCCTTAACGGATTTATGCATAACTAGCTTTTGCCCGCGGCTCCGCCCGCGTTCATGTCGATTATAGCGTAAAAAATAGCCTATGTCCTCCATATCCCAGGCTATATCTCTGCCAAATTTCATGACGATTGGATCAGCGGTTTAGGCGTGAAAACGTAACATACAGACAGACAGACAGATCGACAGACAGACAGATAGACAGACAGACAGAGTTACTTTCACATTTATAATATTAGTATGGATATCGGGATGTTCGGTTACAGTGGTTTGGGCGTGAAAAGTTAACAAACAAAGTTATGTTGAGTTGCACGAAACCAACATTAGTTTAACGGAGACTTTAAATTCATGCCATCCCTTACATTTTGTATCAAAAAGAAAGTGACAGCATCAATTTAAAGTCTCCGTTAAACTAATGGTGGTTTCGTGAAACTCACCCTTACTCTCGCATTTATAATATTAGTTAGGATTACGCTATGATATGCTATTAGTATTTTCCGATTCCAAAAGTAGTCACAGTAGATAATTAATCTCTTCCATGCATACTGTTTTCCACCATTTATGCGGTGTAGGTACAACCCACTCTCTCACTCCCACACTTACTCACACCTACTATAACTCACGTACACATTCACCTCCACACCATCTTCTACTCACATAACACACATGCCAGCGCGTGTTTGCCTATCATAAACAAAAAAACAAAAAAACTGTGTTTTTATTTCATTCCTTTGTTTTTATTTTCTTTTAGTTCTATAAGTTTACATAATCTTGAACTGGCTCAATAACTTAATAAAAATTTGTATAGCCTGGGGAGGGGCGGAGCATCCTAACACAAGCAAACTAATTGCTTAAAAGGACTCTCCCGGTTGTAACTAGAATAAGTTATCTAAGATGATGCAATAAACATTTTATTTTAATTTTTATTTTTCAAATTCAAAAAATTCAAATTCAAATCTTTATTGCATATCTCATGTGTGTACAAGGTCTTAATAATAGTTACATGGTTCACATGGACCCTGTCGGGCACAACAATTTGTAGATACAATAGGAAAAGTAGCAAGTTTAAATTTATTTTAATACTGCTCATCCCCCATAGCAAATAGCGTGATAATTAATTTATACGTAGTAATTTGACCAGACCTTTATGGAATATCTATGTAAAATTTGAACAAAATCTGTCCAGTAGTTTTTGCGTGATGCTGGAACATACATTCAGATAAACAGACAAACAGACAACAATTCTAAAAATTATATTTTCGGCATCAGAATCGTTCCCAGACCTCGAGGCAATTACTTTTTTCAAAAATATTCAATGTACAGTTTTGACTTCGCTACGATTTTATTATAAATATGTATAGATTATTAATCACAAGTATTTAATGTAAAAAAAAAAATCCTTGACATCACTTGATTTCAATCAACATCTTAAAGCTGAATAGTTTGTTTGTTTGGTTGAACGCGGTAATCCAGGAACTTTCTCTACCGGTTCGAATTGACAAAATATTTTAGTGTTGGATAGCCTATTTATCGAGGAAGGCTATAGGCTATATAACATCACGCTACGATCCTTAGGAGCCAAGCGAAAAGAACAAAAGTCAGAAAGAACGCTATGCGATAACTAAGTTATAAGCGCGGGCGAGCCACGGGATGCGACGACGCGATGGGTGGGCCGAAATTTCACGCGGACAAGTCGCGGGCAGAAGCTAGTTTAGTTATATTTTGAGTTGAGTATTTTGCTGTGCAATGAGTAATTTTGATTGGAATTCGGATTATTTTTGGATACAAAAAGGTTTTTTTATTTGCCTTTATAATAATAATAGTAATAAATTGTGAAAGATGGCACGGTTGACATCTGTCGGGCATGCCACCGTCCGGGAGAATCAATCCGACACATTATCTCCGGTTGTCCTCGTCTAGCTAACGAAGAATACTTGCATAGACACAACCTTGTAGCCAGGGTTATCCATCAGCAAATTGCTCTGAAATACAACCTAGTGAAATCGGAAGTGCCGTACTACAGGTATGTGCCCGACCCAGTTCTCGAAAATGGACATATCACATTGTACTGGGATCGATCCATCATCACTGACAGGACTATTGTTGCCAATAAGCCTGATATAGTGGTGGTGGATCGAACAGAGCGGCGCGCAATGATCATTGACATAACAGTTCCACATGACGAGAACCTCGTGAAAGCCGAGAAAGATAAACAAATCAAGTATCTTGACTTGGCTCGCGAGGTTGTCGACATGTGGGATGTGGACTCAGCGATCATTGTGCCGATAGTCGTATCAGCCAATGGCTTAATTGCCAAGAGCCTCGACCAACATCTAAGGAGGCTCTCGTTGGGCAGCTGGATCAAGGGCTTGATTCAGAAAGCGGTACTTCTGGACACGGCTCGCATTGTTAGGAGGTTCCTCTCTCTGGAGTCCTGACGGTAGCTTGGACCCTGTTCCTGATACCGGTGGGCTACTATTTTTTATATTTTTAAATGTTGTTATATTTTTGAATTCTAATATTTAAAAATATAATTTATATGTATTTATTCGAATAAACGAAATAATAATAATAACCCACCTGTGAGGGTAGAGTTTACTTTACCGGAACATGTCTAGGGTGAGGAGCCAGACCAAGAGAGATACAGAAACCCGCAGGGCAGCATGTGGCGAGCTGTTGGGCAGTTGCGACCCCACGGACCCTATCTCCCGGGAGAAGTCATGTTCCTCATCTCTGGCTTGCCTTTATTGGCCGGCTGGAGTGAACACTGACGAGAAACTGAGCTCCCACCTCATTCTTGCCTTTATTGGCCGGCTTGAGTGGAGATTCTCAAGAGCAAACGTGCTCGGAGGAAGGAAGTATTCCAGTAAGTGCTTGTAGGGATCTTGACCATCTTCCGGGCTCTGGGATTGTTCTGAGAGCCGTGGAATACCTCTCCACTCCTCGAGCACCTCAGGATATGTTGCCCCCTTGTCGCTACGTCACTATGTGCTAGCGACCGTTTTTGGGGGCCTGCCATTTTATCCGTGTATAATAAAACATTGATCAGGCAGGGGCCATAGTCCTTCCATAGTTTTAGGTAATCAGTCCATTTTAACCACCCAAACCCATAGTCCAATATCTTTATTTCCATATCCTGCAATAGTCCTACACCGACCGGGAGTTGTCCTTGGGTGCACTTGTATAGTGCGTTCAGGGATAATCGTCGGTTGGTGCCCATTTAATTAAAAAGCGTCTAACGGGCCTCTGCGAGTTGGCTTCGACCCCTCGTACGCCTTCCAAAGGTCCCGAGATATTTAAACATAATAATAATAAACATTTATTTCAGACCAGGTCCATATTTTGTTAGTAACAAATAACAATGTACTTAAAAAGAACTAATGTTAGTATCAGCAACAAAATTAAAAAACCGGTCAAGGGCGAGTCGGACTCGCGCACCGAGGTTTCCGCACCATTGTATATAGCTTCATTTGTATAAGTAGGACCTAAATAGTTATGTGCCCAGAAAAAACTACAACTGTGCTTCACCCAAATCAACCTGCGAGTAGCTACCTACTAGAAAGAGGATATTTTGGTTGTGAACCGCGAAATGTTTTTAAATTTTCATCGGCGAGGCCTTTATTCGTCAGTTAATTTTAACATGTAGATTTTAACATGTAACATGCGGTGTAGAATATTGCAGTTTTTGGTCAGCACCATCTATTGACAGATAAAGGAACTAATGTAATTTTTATTGATGTCTTAAAAAGTATGCTATTTAGAGACATCGTTTTATTTTTCCTGTAATCTTTACATAAGCTTCTATCACATAGAATAATTTCTGATTTTTCTCTATGCAAACTTCGGAGATAAGAGGGGCAACGGTATTTTTTTTACATTTTTCATCAAAAGTCGAAAACTATGCGGCCTAAAGAAAAATGGAATGTTTGATAATGTGCAAAAATCGCTCTTTTATATGATACCCCACATGCCCTAGTAGCGGCATTTCGAATTTTTAAGACCACCTTTCAGTCCCTGTAGCAAAAAAAAAAAAAAAAACATTTTTATTTCTTTCTTGTTTGCAAAATAGTTGGACAAACGTCATCTAAAATTATTCTAAATTTCAAGTTGATAGCATCAGTAGTTCTTGAGATATTCAGCTGTGACAGACAGACAGATAGACAGACAGACTGAGTCACACCATAAGGGTTCCTTTTTAACCGACTTCAAAAAGGAGGAGGTTATCAATTCAGAAGTTTATATATATTTTTTTATGTATGTTCGGGCATAACTCCGTCGTTTATAAACCGATTTGGAAAATTCTTTTTTTGTTTAAAAGTATATACTTCCAGATTGGTTCCATTTTTTTCAAAATCTAGTTCTGATGATGGTATCCATGAGGAATTGAGGGAACTCCTCAAATTTTATAGGCATTCATATAGCGATTTTTATATTTACATCAACAAATCAAGCATTTGCATTCAGAAAGTATCATTTCGTGAACCGGAACTGATGAAGAAGACCACAGATGGCCACCGGAACTCGTCAGTGATACGTATTTCACATGTAGCGATAAGATATCTCGATTAAGATAGTTAAGCGACTATGATTAAACAAATTTAAATAAATGCTGATCAAAATGGTACCATCAAACTGATCTGATGATGAAGCCGGAAGGTAGGCAATGGAACTCCGTAATAAAACAATGTATCCTAGCCGTGTTTGGGCTTATTGGATTTGTCATGAAATGCACTCTTGCTATAAATGATGTTTAACCGATTTAAAAAGAAAAAGGGGAGGTTCTCAATTCGTGTATATGTATGTATAAGGTGTTAAAAAATTTACTCTACAAACTTTAAGAGGTGCTTTCGATCAATCAATCTGCCTAGCCTTTTCCCAACTATGTTTGGGTCGGCTTCCAGTCTAACCGGATGCAGCTGAATACCAGTATTTTACATGGAGCGACTGCCTATCTGAACTCCACAACCCAGTAACTGGGTAACACGATACCCCTGGGTAAGACTGGCTGTCAGACTTTTGGGCTTCTGACGACCCGTAACGACTGTCAAAGATCCACGAATAACAGCCGGGACCAACGGCTTAACGTGCTTTCCGAGGCACGGAGGAGTCTCGGTATGTAAAAGATGGTCACCCATCTACGGACCAACCCCGGCAAGCGTAGCTTAACCTGACGGATCGACCCGTGCGGCTGTTATTACTTAGCCACGAGCTCCTCAGAGGTGCTTTAGACCATCGAACTGAATAACTTTTACTATGGGACCAGTTTGAAATCGCGAAAAATAAACAGCTGTACCATACAGTTTAGAACACTAGGTAAAGATTACTATGGAACAGCTGTTTTTTTATTAATTAATTTAATTTAGCTGGTATTTAATGCACTCGGTATATGTTCATGATGATAGAAGATTTCCTGTCACTATTGTGGTATACGAATGGGTGTGTGGGGTATGTACCACAACTAAAAAGTTTTTTTACCATTTTGGTACGGAACCTTAATTAAGACTATATACTACCCTTTACGGTTACATAATAAAAAAAATATGATTAAAAGATTTGAATAAAAAACCTATCGAAAAACAAAGTATTTATTTTCGTTTTCGGCCGAAAAAAACCATTTTTCATTTTTTTTTTTTTTTCATTTTTCATACTGACCACCATGGCGTGGTCGTGCGAGGCGCACGGGTCGTCGTCGTGCGCGCCCGACGTGTGACGCGCCGCCGCCGCCAGCTCCGCCACTGCTGATAAGGCCGACATGCCCGACATGCTCGCTCTGCAACAACACACACTCCAAAATTGCCATCACAATAACAAAAAAATAGAAAATTAATAACTAAGTACATTACCTACAAAATATTTACGGGTCACCAAGTACTCGATATATACTACCATAAGGTATAAACGTATAAACGTGATTAGCGTAAATGATGTATGAGGAGGACCGCAGCACCGTTGCCGGTACCAACCTCGAAGAGCACGTAGACACGTAACCTTCGATCCCAGTTGCCGTACGAATTACGAGTTATCTATGACAGTTACACGAAAGCCGACTAATTCCTTACCGCTTTATGATTAGATAAAGGTACCTACTTATTTTTATTAAGTATACTAGCTTCTGCCGGCGACTTCGTTCGCGTGGAAGTCGTAAGACACCACAATATGCTAAAATACCAGCTACATTTTAATAAAACTTCCCTGAACACTATGTTTATAGTTTTAGTCACAGACGTCAAAATATACAGAGTCAGCCAGCGACGTACAGTTCTATGATAAAGGGTTTGGTTTCAGCACTTAGTCCTTCAGATGGGCCACTATACATAGGCCATGGCAGCCATCAGTGGTTCTTCCAACCAGCCCACCTCCCTCCAGAAGTAAATTACGTCTCCCGGTCCGTTTAGAATATCTGTGAAAGATCTGGGTGCCCCGAGGGTTTCTGTTCCAATTTGGGTGACGTCTGTGCATTTTTGAATGCACAGGCGTCACCCAGATTAGAACAGCACATGAACGACGGTTTTCGACGGACAATCCTGTCATGATTTCTTGTTTAAATAGCGTCATTGTGACTGATATATATATTAGCGCCACCCATCGCTAAGCAGCGAAAACAATGTAAGAGTGTATTGTTTGTGCCAGTCGCGGCTAGATGGCGTTAGCATTTATGAATGACTAGCTGACCCGACAGACTTCGTTCTGTCAAAAGCTACCTACCCTATCCTACCCTACCCTACCCTACCCTATCTACCTACCTACCTGCATCTCTTTTTGGAAGTAACCCTGAATCACGTGAAAGTCCTTCTAGGTGTTTATTATAGCCCTTCGTCACGAATAAATTTCTTTTCCTCTTTTGAAAAGATCCTCGAAAACCTAACACCCTCTTACAGTCATACAATCATCATGGGGGATTTCAATACTTGTTTATTGAAAATCGATTCCCGTTCTTCTTCTCTTCGATCAATAGCTCATTCGTCAAATTTATCAATTCTCCCTTTAAATGCCACACACCATTTTCCAAACTGTAATCCCTCGCTTTTGGACCTTCTCATTGTTTCCTCCCCTCAACATGTCAGCAAGCATGGTCAATGCCCAGCTGACATGTTTCTTACCATGATCTATTGTTCCTATCCTACAAAATTCGCCCACCTAAGGCAAAACCAAAAATTCTCTTGCAGCGCAACTTTAGTGGCATGAATCCAGATGATCTCCGAAGAGATGCTAACAGCATTGACTGGTCTCCTTTAGTCAGTGTTGAGTCGATTGACGATAAAGTCAACTTGCTGACAGACAACCTTGTGCAACTGTACGATGTCCACGCCCCCATTCATGCTGTAAAAATTAAACATTTTCCGGCACCATGGCTTACAGGCGATATAAAAAGTATTATGCATAGAAAAGCTGTAACGAAAACTAAATTTAAGTGTCGGCCCTCGCCGTCGAACTGGGATGTCCTTGTGGATGCTCGCAATCGCTGCAATAAGGTGTGTAGAGATGCTCAACGCCGCCATATCCACACCTCAGTTGAAAACGGAGATCCAGCTAAAGTCTGGAAATTTCTTAAATCTTTAGGAGTTGTAAAATCGCGCCAAGAATCTATTCCTAAAAACTTAGATATTGATCTACTGAATCAACATTTCTCATCTTCGTCCTGCTGTAATGGGACCATGAAGGCAGCTACAATAAACTATCTTTCAAACCTTCCAACTCCGGATCATCCCCAATTTATTTTTAGTCAATTCTCTGATTGTGATGTTAAGAAGAGCGTAGTTTCAATCACATCTAACGCAGTTGGTAGTGATTGTGTAAGTCGAAAAATGATACTCCCTGTCCTCGACGAAATCCTTCCTATCCTATGCTATATCCTGAACTACTCTATATCCTATGGTGTCTTTCCATCGATGTGGAAAGACGCAAAAATCACTCCTTTACCCAAAAAATCGAATCCTACTTCTTATTCTGAATATCGTCCGACCTCTATCTTGCCTTTCCTCTCCAAAGTCTTAGAACGCCTTGTCCACAATCAGCTTAGTGTTTTTCTTTGTAAGAATAGTCTGCTGAATCCTTTCCAATCCTGTTTTAGTCCTGGTCACAGCACCGCTACAGCCTTAGTTAACGTCACTGATGACATACGGTTAGGCGTGGAAGGAGGAAATCTGACGGTTCTTTGTTTACTGGATTTTAGTAATGCATTTAATACTGTCGATTTCGATATCCTGCTTGGCATGCTTCGCTCGCTTAACATATCTCCAACGGCGATTGACTGGTTTCGTAGTTACCTGTATGGCCGCCGGCAACGCGTATGCATAGAAGAGTCTTGCTCTTCTTGGTGTTATACTTCTGCCGGTGTACCTCAGGGCGGCGTTTTATCTCCTTTACTCTTCGCAATATTTATAAACTCTATTTCCAAAAAACTTCTTTCTTCCTACCACCTTTATGCAGATGATTTGCAAATATATAAGCAAGCTGCCCTTTCGGATTTAGCTGATGCAATTAATGTCATAAACAAGGATTTATGTTCAATTTGCGAGTGGAGTGAGGCACATGGCTTGCAGGTTAATCCATCGAAGACTCAGGTCATTGTTGTTGGCAGCTCAAGGATGACCCCCAAAATAAACTGGTCGCAGCTTTCCCCAAGTTCAATTTAACGGAAATGCTATTCCAGTAAGCGAAAAGGTTAAGAACCTTGGAGTTCTGATCGACAAACATCTTTCTTGGGGTCCCCAGTTACAGGAAGTAAGTCGCAAAAATTTTGCATCTGGTATGTCCCTGAGACGGTTGCGGAACTTTCTTCCAACTGCCACTAAAACTGCGCTTGCACAATCCCTGTTACTTCCCATCCTTGATTACGCTGATGTCAGTTATCTCGATCTTACTGAGGCACAACTAGATAAACTTGAGCGACTTCAAAACTTTTGCATTAGATTTATATTTGGCCTGCGCAAATATGATCACATTTCTGAGTTTCGTACAAAGCTCAAGTGGCTTCCCATACGTCTTCGCCGGAATTCTCATATCTTATTTCAGCTCTACAGTATTCTATTCAATCCTAAAACCCCCTCTTATCTTAAAGAACGTTTCAAGTTCCTTCATGACACACATAATAGATATCTGAGGTCATCGGAAAGCTTGAGACTAGAGATGCCAATGCATTCCACTAGTTTTTATGACAAGTCTTTTACAGTTCAAGCAGTACGGTTATGGAATGCCTTGCCCGTCTCGATAAGGCGTGCTCAATCTTTGTCCACTTTTAAAATTTTGGTTAAAAATCACTTCCTCTCTCCTTAAACATCATCATTACTTAAAGTTCCTTGCTCTTGTATCATGTTTATTATTGTGTGTGTATATATATATATATTTATTTATATGGATAAGTATCTATATGCTTTGTGTATATGTATTTATTGTATATATGTAAGTGGTACACCACTAAATACCTGCAGTATTGTCTCTCCTTCTACTTTTTGATCCATCCAAAGGTTGTCTGTAAAAGATCGCTTTTAGCGATAAGACCGCCCATTGTGACACCCTATGTAACAGTTCTACATGTATATCTGTAATTTTTATGGTGTACATAATAAAGAGTATTCTATTCTATTCTATTCTATTCTATCCTACCCTACTCTACCCTACCCAAATTTTTCGTAAAAACCATTAAAAAAAAATAAAAAAACTTTGCTATAAACCTCACGGAGCCCGAGACCTTTCCAACGAATGCAAAACCGTGGAAATCGGTTCGTGCGTTCTGGAGTTATAGCGTCAGGAAGGAAAACCCGACTTATTTTTATATAGTAGATTTACTCATCGATTATGAATGGAATATTAGGCCTCTTGACACCAGGAGCGCTGTTGTCAATGGGTTATTGTATAATTATGAATGAATGTTGTAGCGAGCGCTTCTCGACACTAGAGGCGCATTTGTAGAACAATCTAGAATGTTCTCGATGTTTCGAGAAGCCGGAAGTTGATGTAAATGTAAGCTTTTCCGCCCACTTTGATGTGAGTCGGGGGGCAGTTCGCGGACGGGAGTCGTCCTAGTTGGAAGTTTTGGTTAACAGATTGAAAACAATGATCTCATGATTGAAATAGTGAAATTATATTCTAGTTGTACTGTTTATGTCGAAGTTACACTGATTGTAATATTTGGATTATAATGTTAGAGTTCATTTTGATATTGGTGGAATACATTCTATTAGTATATGGAGTGGTTTTATTATATATCAGAAGTGACACGTACAGTACGCGCCCACTGTCGCTAAGACTTATTTAAAAGGTATGTATGTAGAACATTTTATTTAACGACTACGAGTACTTAAAGACTGGCAGAGCTTGTGTGGTTATTTGTTACGTAACCTAACCTATAATTTGGAGTAATTAATATACTGTTACTGATACTGTTAGCCTGCATCATCCCACTGCTGGGCAAAGGCCTAAGTAATTAATATATTATTAGCAAAACATAGGCATCCTATTCTACATTATATCCAAAAAGACTTGATCAGGGTACTCCCTGTTAGTGTCGGCAGGACTAAGAGTGCACCGTACTTTTGTGTTGAATGCTTGGGCAATGCTACCCCTCTTCAGTTTCTCTGAGGTATGGTGCGCGTATACGCTGGTAATTTTGACATGATATTTGGAATGATTACCTACTTCACTTAGGAACGCGCCATACTTTCGGCTTTATTATTTAAGCGAGCCTACTATTCGTTGCTATTTTTGGTTGAGATAGAGTGCGCATAAATGGTACCTAGTTGGAATGATTATGACATGTGGTTGATGCTACTCTTCAACAGTATTTGGCTGGGGTATAGTGTGTAGTGTTATGTTGTTGTTTTATTTTTTATTGTTAAAACCAAGCATGAGAGTCCTATAGTAACTCAAAATTGTAGTTATATAGCCAAGCAAGCCCTGCTAGTTTGTAAGAAGATTCTCGACTTTTGAGGCTATTGCCACTTGATGATGGAGGCTATTGCCACATGATTATGGAGGCTATTGCCACTTGATGATGGAGGCTATTGCCACTTGATGATGGAGGCTATTGCCACTTGATGATGGAGGCTATTGCCACTTGATGATGGAGGCTATTGCCACTTGATGATGATTATGGAGGCTATTGCCACTTGATGATGGAGGCTATTGCCATTTGACTTTGGAGGCTATTGCCACTTGACTTTGGAGGCTATTGCCACTTGACTTTGGAGGCTATTGCCATTTGACTTTGGAGGCTATTGCCACTTGACTTTGGAGGCTATTGCCATTTGACTTTAGAGGCTATTGCCACTTGATCTTGGAGGCTATTGCCATTAGACTTTGGAGGCTATTGCCACTTGACTTTGGAGGCTATTGCCATTTGACTTTGGAGGCTATTGCCACTTGACTTTGGAGACTATTGCCATTTGACTTTGGAGGCTATTGCCACTTGACTTTGGAGGCTATTGCCACTTGACTTTGGAGGCTAATTGCCATTTGACTTTGGAGGCTATTGCCATTTGAGTTTGGAGGCTATTGCCACTTGACTTTGGAGGCTATTGCCACTTGACTTTGGAGGCTATTGCCATTTGACTTTGGAGGCTATTGCCACTTGACTTTGGAGGCTATTGCCATTTGACTTTGGAGGCTATTGCCACTTGACTTTGGAGGCTATTGCCACTTGACTTTGGAGGCTATTGCCATTTGACTTTGGAGGCTATTGCCACTTGACTTTGGAGGCTATTGCCACTCGACTTTGGAGGCTATTGCCATTTGATTTGGAGGCTATTGCCATTTGATTTGGAGGCTATTGCCAATTGACTGTGGAGGCTATTGCCACGACTTTGGAGGCTATTGCCACGACTTTGGAGGCTATTGCCACTTGGATTTGGAGGCTATTGCCACTTGAACTTGGAGGCTATTGCCACTTGAATATGGAGGCTACTGCCACTTGATTGAAGAGATTATGTACACCATGTGCCATGTGATTTCTGGTTTGATAATTTTTGAATACTTATCAGATACTACACCTACAAATATTCTTCATTCATACACACATTTATACATACACCATCACACACATCAACTGTGACAGATACTTTCACTTCTTGATAATGTGAATAAAATGTAATCAGATGTTATTAAATATTTCAGCTAACATGAGTGATGTAGAGTTCGTTGGTGAATCGCATATTCCTGCTCGTAAGCGTAGTAGACGCAGAGAAAAACAATAACGATCGTCATCATCATCTTCGTTCTCGTCTTCTACCCTGGAAGAAAGGATTCGACGACGGTCTCGAAAACACTCGAAGGACGTGCTGAACATCTTGACTTCCTGGAAGGCTGACCCAAGTAAGAGTACAAATTCCTCGCAAAGTAGTCTACTTTATAACACGATACCTGAATTTGATCCGGACAATAGGTCACGAAGTAATGAGGCTTTGATTCGGAAGGTTAATGAATGTTCACAAATTGATAATTGATATCAGAAGCAAAACATTCACTTCTCCCTTCAAAAACTGATTGGACTTGCGAAGAAATGGTTTGAGTCTCTTCCTACGGTCATATTTTTCTTACGACGATTGGCAAGCCAAATTCAAAAAGGCGTTTCCTAATGAGGAAATTTTTGATAGACTTTTAGAAGAAATGCTGCCTGCAGGAATGCTGATGACAGTTTACTAGAGTATTTTTATATTAACTTAAATCTTTTGAAACGTTGTGAAACAAAGCGTAAGAGAACCGTTAATGGTGCAATAAACGGAATTACTGATAGGTCAGTTACTAGTGGTTCACAGGCATTTAACTGCGAGGATCCTGAGGACTTATTCAACTTAATTCGAACAGATTAAGAGACGAGAAATAGGCAGAGACCAAATGCTACCAACGATTCCGGGTGTAGCGAAGGTTTTATAGTCTGCTTTAACTGTCGTACCGGTATTATACAAGAATTTAGTTCGGATTAGGCAAGCCCGATATAGTTATAGTCCGTAAGAAAATCGTGTAAACAAAGACTCTGTGTAGATTTTAGAGCCATTAAAAACAAAACTAATAAGGACAAGTTTCCTCTTACACTTATTGAAGACCAGATAACTCATTTAAGCGGCCACAATGAATTTAAGAGAATTCCATTTGGGTTCCCTTGGCCCAATAATATTCACTAAGCCCGTAAATTTTTGGGGCTTACGGGATTTTTCCGTACATTTGTAAAAGTATACGGGGAGATAGCGTAACCACTGACTAACTTACTTGAGGGAAATGTTGCATAGTATTGGTGCAATGATCATCAAACCGCGTTCAATTCCTTAAACTCTTTTAGCCAGGGAAGTTTTAGCCTAGTATGATCCGTAGTTTGAGACTTGCTGTGTTTAGTTTAGTGTGTACTTGTTCGGGGTCCCGTTTAAGGTATTTACTGATTGCGCGGCGCTTAGGACAACATGGACGAAGAGAGATCTCGTTCCGTGGATAGCCAGGTAGTGGTTGTAAATAAGCGATAATAACTTCGGAATTGATTACCGTCCGGGTGTTATTAAGACGTATGTAGATGCCTTAAGCAGAATCACTTGCCTCAACGCGGAAGGAGATGTTCGGTCTGTTAAGGTTATTAATACTGAATCAGGTAGTTGGCTCCTAATCCTGCAAATGAGTGACCACGGAACGTCTCGAATGGTAAAAGTTCTTAAACCTGAAGTTGACCCTGGGTTCGAAGACCTAAAGCAAAAATATACCGTCAAGTTATTGCACTTTATTGCAAAGTTGATGCTTGATGAACGTTTGTCTTGAAGTGCTCGTTGGCAAGATTGCAAAGCTAACCACGATGACATCGGGCATTTAGGCTAAAAAAGAAAGAAAGAGCCAATTTTGGTCCATAAGATTACGACGATTTGTTGAGAAATATGTGGGTTCCTGCATGGAATGTGCTTATAGTAAAGACTAGCTTTTGCCCGCGGCTTCGCCCGCGTGGATGTCGGTTATCGCATAAAAAAGTACCCTATGTCCTTCTCCATATCCCAGGCTATATCTCAAAATTCTAACTTAATATTAATTTTAATGTGACTCACTATGTGAATAGAAACCGAAACAAATGATTTAATATAATAAAAGTACTTATGTTCTGAACGTGAATGAGTCTTTACCTAAAGATCAACACAAAATCAAAATACGAAATTTCACTCAAATTCTTAAAGCAATCAATTGTACCAAATTACAACACGAAATAAAAGTGCGACACGAATGATAATTTTAAAATAATTCACGTAAGTACCAACAATGTGAAAACAAAATGAAATCCTCCGAAATGTTGCATGATACACCATTTGTGCTGATAAAACTCTCGAAATATATAATGAACACCATTGGTGCATAACTTTTCTCAGGGTCACGTTCGCAATTGGACGAAATATTTGACATTTATTTTGTACTTGCAACACGATATGTTGTAGAATTCGATTAATCGACTAATACTTGACCGGTTGACATTTTATCGGGAACACCACTAAACGAATGAAAAAAAAAAAGAGAACAAAATACGTATGTACGGTCCTAAGTAGTCTGTGGTACGGTCTGTACTCTGTGGTTGTGTGGCGGTGTGGTGCGGTGCTTAATGTAAAATTCAATGAGAAAACGATTTAATCTTTGAAGAATCTTATACAGAATGACTGAGAAATAAGTGTAGATTTCGTATTGAGTGTTAGTTTATCGAAAAGTGATAAATATGTCAGTGAAAAAGTAACGAAAGTTTTGGAATGCACAAATTTTGATCATAAGGCCGCCGTGTTTAGTAATGTTTTTAAGATAAATATTCTTGTATACTGTTTGAAATACACATAAGTAGCTAGCTTATTTATCTACAAACATAATTTGGCTAATAGCTACTGATATTATAGCGTATTGTTATCGTAATCGTATTTCCAAGAGTAAAATTCGGCAAACAAATACCTACAAAAAGTCAATAAAATGTATATAGTATGTTATCCTTAAGAGATAGACATATGGCGTCGCGGACTTTTTTGAAGACCTTTATAAGATACATAATTCCACCGTAGATTATTTTGTTATATCTCAAAGGGTTTAGACAGCGTTTTCGTTGAAAGCTCCCAGACGGCTTATTTTTTTCCGACACCTCCAACAAATATCGTTAATTCATACAAAAATGCATACAAAAACTTAACAAATTATATACTAAAACCTTCCTCGAGAACCAAGCTATCCACTGGTGAAAACAGCATGAGAATCGGTGCAGTAGTTTTTGAGTTTATCGCGAACAGACGGACAGACAGACAGACAGACAGACAGACGCGGCGGAGGACTTTGTTTTATAATATGAAGTGATAGTGATAGTGATAGTGATAGTGCAAACAGAGGCTGGGTCTACTTTTTCCAATAGAGAAACAAATAAAAAGTATTGGGTAACGATAGTTATATGGTTGTAATAGGAAAAGGAATAATAATCATGAAAGTATTGTATCTACAGATAGAATTAGGCCCTGGATACATCTCAAGGGTCTTGAACTTGATGACAATCATGACAGACAACAGCCATTTCTTGTAAACAGTATCCGCTTTTGTAGTGGGTTGCCGGAGCCAGTTGCATAATTTGGCGATGGAGGGTTCGGGGAACACGTCGGACGTGTTCTTGTCGGAAAGCATATTATAACAATAAAAACTATGTTGAAGACAAGGAAGTTTGGCAATGGTTCCTTCTGCACGTGTGGCTGCCCTGGTAACTCATTGGCGGCATGATTGTGTGGGTGTCTGTTGGCTGCTCCCAAATACGTAATGATGTTTTATTTTTACATCCTTCCTTGACTTAGTCATCTCATTATTTGACATTATATACATATAATTCTAAATTCAACTCTTTATTAGTTGCTTTTGTGGACATGATAATTATTTATTCAGATTTGTAACTGTAGTTGTGGCAACCATGTCATTTGGCTTAAATAGATTTTTTTTAAATGTTTATATAGATTGTTTCCTATTTTGTGAATGTGAGAACGTTGAAGGCCTATTAGACTGTAGATTTGTTGACCATTTTCTATTTGTTAAGATACCTGGTAATTGTTGAAGGGTCTACACCTTCCTCCCATGCCTATTGACACTGTTGTTTGAGGGTATTGTGAATACCAATCATTTTTGGAAGAGTGGCCGTGGAGTTTCTTGCCGGTTCTTCTCCATGGGAGGCGGCTGTTTGGAGCCGTGCATCTGGCTTCTGACGATTCGGGGGTGCCCGTGTGAGTTTGTGTGGAACAAAATATTTTGTTTTGAATTGATTTGACAATGTTAATATTAGTTCAGATGAGGAAATTAGTAGCAAAATTGTTTTTTTTTTTTTTTAACAATGTATTTGTATTTTACAATAATAATTTTGTAAGGTTAATTCAGTAGGTTACTATAATAATAAGGTACCTCTAAAAGATCCCGAATGTCATGATTTAGCTTAAACATGTATACATATATATCGCCCTGGCTCTTGTACTAAATATTATTACCTATTAGTATATTTATTTCGTTTTCACACTAAATTTGTCATTTGAAATACGAACTGATTGAACGGGTTAAAAGTGGGAGTTGTGCTCCAGGAGTAGCACGTTGTCGGATGGCCGAATGTCATGATTTCTTGTTTAAATAGCGTCATTGTGACTGATATATATATTAGCGCCACCCATCGCTAAGCAGCGAAAACAATGTAAGAGTGTATTGTTTGTGCCAGTCGCGGCTAGATGGCGTTAGCATTTATGAATGATTTACTCATCGATTATGAATGGAATATTAGGCCTCTTGACACCAGGAGCGCTGTTGTCAATGGGTTATTCTATAATTATGAATGAATGTTGTAGCGAGCGCTTCTCGACACTAGAGGCGCATTTGTAGAACAATCTAGAATGTTCTCGATGTTTCGAGAAGCCGGAAGTTGATGTAAATGGAAGCTTTTCCGCCCACTTTGATGTGAGTCGGGGGGCAGTTCGCGGACGGGAGTCGTCCTAGTTGGAAGTTTTGGTTAACAGATTGAAAACAATGATCTCATGATTGAAATAGTGAAATTATATTCTAGTTGTACTGTTTATGTCGAAGTTACACTGATTGTAATATTTGGATTATAATGTTAGAGTTCATTTTGATATTGGTGGAATACATTCTATTAGTATATGGAGTGGTTTTATTATAATCCTCTGTGTAGGGTTTGCAAGGAGGCTGAGGCTCCATGCAAACCCTACACAGAGGATTGTCCGATATGCCTATTGTGTGGAAGTGTTTGTTTAAAGAGCAGTGTCCCGTGATGGTTCCCGTCAAGAGGCGCAAGCCGGTCCTATTCAGGAGTAATAACCGCCTGGTTAGCCTACCATCTAAGAATGGCATAGCCTCCCTGGACTGTCTGCAGGTCGGTGTCGAGGTCCACCAGTTCTTTTCTAGTGAATTATTGAAGCCTGTGTTCCTGCATATACACTAATGGCACAACACTGCTACATTGAATGTTTCTCATTGTCATTCTTAGAGATTATTCCTGACGAACAGCTATCACTAATATAATATAACAGTACATTGTAATTGTTAACACACGGGAAGTCAAGTATAAGTCCCCTCTTTGAGGAGTGGCTAGAGAGGCGCCACGGCGTCCTCACATTCCGCCTGACGCAGGTGCTCACCGGACACGGTTGTTTCGGGAGGTTCCTATTCAGGATAAGGCGGGAGGAAACGCCCGGGTGTTACCACTGTGTGGATCGCCAGGAGGAAACGGTAGACCATACAGTGGAGGGGTCGCTCCGCCCAGAGCGGGAGAAGTTATTTGATAATTTCCTCGAACTATCACAATCACAGTAAAAAACCGGCCAAGTGCGTGTCGGACCACGCACAATGAAGGGTTCCGTAGTTGGGATGAATTTATCCCAAGAATAAACTTAACATTGTAGTTGAGAAACATGCTCTCCTATACAGATTGTATAAGGGAACATGTTTTTCAACTGCAAATTTAAGTTGGTCGACAAACTTGAAAAGCCTACTTAGCTGTGATAGTTTTCCTTTTAACTTCGTTATATGTATATAGGTACTACTGCCGTGACATTTGAATTCCTAACTACAACCGTTTAGTTGGTAGAGGACACTTGACTCTAAATTGATACTGCTTTTTTTTTTTAATTTTTTTTTTTTTTAGTTGTATGTATGTATATATGTATTTATTCTTATATCTTAGCTATAAATATCTTCTAAATAGTTTTTTTTGTTATTGCACCTACTGTGTATTATCTCTGCATCACCCTTTTTTTTTTTTTTTTTTTCAGGATGGGAAATCATCAAATGACCCCTCCCGCTCTGGGTGGAGCGGAAGGGAGTGTCAGACTCTTACTGACTAAAACCCACCCGTGTTCCTTCCTTGGCCCTTTATGTTCCAGGGCAGCGGTACCCTTTTCGGACAATCCCGCTGACCCGGCAGGCTTGGGCCCTAATAGGCCCCCTCGTCGTTGCTGACATCTCTTTGAGGCGCGCGTGGAACACATACGCGCCGTCCAGCACGGGCCTGGTCCTGATCGGACGGTGAGCTATCTCTGCATCACCCTAAGGTAGACTGGTAGAAAATGCCCAAGGCATTAAGTCCGCCTTTGTACAGTTTTTTTACTTGTGCATAAAGTTTTAATAAATAAATAAATAAATACTTTAAAGCTTAATAAGTCACGAACGGTTTACTTAATCAAAAAACGGTTTTACCAAACCCCTAATATTTTTGAAAGACCTATCCAACGAAATCCCACACTATGGGAAGGACGAAAAAATAAATCATTATCATCCCCACTTTACATGTAGGGGAGGTACCCTAAATAATTGTATTTTTTTTAATTTTATTTCACAATTTTTTCGGCGTCATTAACGTGTATACTCATGCCAAATTACAACTTTCTAGTACCAATAGTTTTTGAGCTAAACCGCGGACAGACAGACAGATGGACATGGCGAAACTATAAGGGTTCCTTGTTGACTACGGAACCCTAAAAATGTAAAAAAAAACCGGTCAAGGGCGAGTCGGACTCGCGCACCGAGGGTTCCGTACCAATGATGGTACGGAACCCTCGGTGCGCGAGATTTAATATTGCAGTTTTAGGTCAGCGCTGTCTCTTGACCGATAGTGGAACGAATGTAAGTTTTGTTGATGATTTCTGAAAAAGTGTGTTATTTAGAGAAATCGTTTTATTTTTCCTGTAATCTTTACATACATTTCTATCACATAGAATAATTTCAGATTTTTACCTGTGCAAACTTCGAAGATAATGGGGAGAACAGTTTTTTTTTTTTTTTCAAAAGACTAAAACAATGAGGCCTAAAAAATAATGTTTGAGGAAAATGCAAATAGCGCTCTTTCATACGATACGCGACATGCCCTAGTAATTTTAATTTTTTCCCCACTTACATTTTTTAAGACCCCCATTTTTTAAGTCACAGTTTAAAAAAAAATCTTTCTTATTTGCAAAATAGTTGGGCAAACGTCATCTAAAATTATTCCAAATTTAAAGTTGATAGCATTAGTAGTTCTTGAGATATCCAGCTGTGACAGACAGATTGAGTCGCACCATAAGGATTCCTTTTTGCCATTTTCAAAATCAAAATCAAAATATTTTATTTCACATAAACCTACATGGGCACTTATGAAACGTCCGAAGCTAGGTGCACGGTTCCAATTAGTCGTTTCCTATGGAGATGAGCCGGCAAGAAACTCCACGGTTACTCTTTTAAAAATAATTGGCTTTACAAAGTGAAGTGCTACTAACATAGTCTTAAGCCTTTTTATTAACACAAGCTTTATAAGCAAGCTTTTAAAATATGTATGTTTAGGTTAAGGTATTTTTCTATGGGCCTGTGTTGCCTGAAATAAATGGTATTAGTATATTATTATTATTATTATTTTTATAGATTTACATAACTCGGGACCCTGGGGTCCCGGACCTTTGGAAGGCGTACGAGGGGCCGAAGCCAACTTGCAGAGGCCCGTTAGACGCTTTTTAATTAAATGAGGTACCAACCGACGATTATCCCTGTACTCACTATGCAAGTGCACCCAAGGACAACCCCCGGTTGGTGTAGGACTATTGCAGGATATGGAACCAAAGATATTGGACTATGGGTTTGGGTGGTTAAAATGGACTGGTTACCTAAAACTATGGAAGGACTATGGCCCCTGGCCTGATCAATGTTTTATTATACACGGGTAAAATGGCAGGGGGTGACTTGCACACTCAATAATGGGCCCCCGATAACGGTCGCTAGCACATAGTGACGTAGCGACAAGGGGGCAACATGTCCTGAGGTGCTCGAGGAGTGGAGAGGTATTCCACGGCTCTCAGAACAATCCCAGAGCCCGGAAGATGGTCAAGATCCCTACAAGCACTTACTGAAATACTTTCTTCCTCCGAGCACGTTTGCTCTTGCGAATCTCCACTCAAGCCGGCCAAAAAAGGCAAGAATGAGGTGGGAGCTCAGTTCCTCGTCAGTGTTCACTCCAGCCGGCCAATAAAGGCAAGCCAGAGATGAGGAACATCACTTCTCCCGGGAGATAGGGTCCGTGGGGTCGCAACTGCCCAACAGCTCGCCACATGCTCCCCTGCGGGTTTCTGTATCTCTCTTGGTCTGGCTCCTCACCCTAGACATGTTCCGGTAAAGTAAACTCTACCGGCACAGACCTTAGAGTTCGGAGCGCGCAAGCCCCACCACGACGTCAACGTAGAGATACGGCGGTGGGGTTATTATTATTATTATTAATACTAGCTTCTGCCCGCGACTTCGTTCGCGTGGAAGTCGTAAAACACCATAATATACTAAAATGCCAGCCACATTTAATAAAACTTCCCTGAACACTACGTTTGTAGTTTTGGTCACAGCAGTCAAAATATACAGAGAGTCAGGACTGGTGACGCGAGAGCAAGCGACGTACAGTTCCATGTTCTATGATAAAGGGTTTGGTTTCCGTACTTAGTCCTTCAGGTCGACTATTGTACATTGGCCATGGCGGCCATCAGTGGTTATTCCAATCAGCCCACCTCCCTCTAGAAGATAATTATGTCTCCCGGTCTGTTTAGAACATCTGTGAAAGATCTAGGTGCCCCGAGGGTTTCTGTTCTAATCTGGGTGATGCCTGTGCATTCAAAGAGCACATGCACGACGTTTCCCTCAGCCTCCATGCAAGCTCTGTACAGAGGATTGTCCGATATGTCTATTGTGTGGAATTGTTTGTTTAGCGTGCAGTGTCCCGTAATGGTCCATGGTACGGAGCGACAGTGCATGGGAGGTCGTCACCTCCTTCTGCGAAGCAGTAATGCTTGCGAAAGAGAAGGCGGAACGCGTGAGGGAGAGGTAGTCTGTGCGCCCTCACGCCCCTAGTCGCCGCAGAAGACGCCCTGGGCGGCGGGAATCAATTGGCGATTCCCGGCCACCGTAGGCGCGGCCTTGCGGACGGCGAGCAATGGGCAACTCGCCGTCTGGTAAGGACCAGGCCCAGGTTGACGGCGCGTTGTGTTCTACGCGTGCCACAAAGAGATGTCAGCACGAACTATGACGGGGTCCGCTAGGATCAATGCCTGCCAGGGTTGCGGGTTTTTCCGAAAGGGATACCACGGCCCTGGCACAAAGGCAACTGAAGCAACACAGGTGGGTATTAGTCAGTAAAAGTCTGACACGCCCTCTCGCTCCCCCCAGAGCGGGAGAAGTTATTTGATAAGTTCCCAAAAAGTTCTATAAGTTCTTCGAGCTATCACAATTACAGTAACAAAATGTAAAAAAACCGGTCAAGGGCGAGTCGGACTCACGCACCGAGGGTTTCGTACCATCATAATTGTATAGCTTTATTCGTATTAGTACCTGAATAGTTATGTGCCCAGGAAAAACTACAACTTACTGTGCTTAACCTAAAGCAAGCTGCGAGTAGGTAGGAAGGAGGACATTTTGGTTGTGAACCGTGAAATGATTTTAAATTTTCATCGGCGAGGTCAATATTCATCAGAGAATTTTAACACTGCGGTGTATACAATATTGCAGTTTTAGGTCAGCGCCATCTCTTGACCGATAATGGAACTAATGTAATTTTTGATGATGATTTCTTAAAAGTGTGTTATTTAGAGAAATCGTTTTATTTTTCCTGTGATCTTTACATAAAATAATTTCAGATTTTTTCTATGCAAACAACGGAGATAAGGGGGGGGGAATGGTTTTTATTTTTTTTGTCAAAAGTTGATAAAATGGGGCCTAAAAAAAATTTATGAGTATGTGCAAATAGCGCTCTTTCATACGATAATCCACATACCCTAATAGTAGTCCCACTTCGATTTTTTAAGACACCCAGTTAAGTCCCAGTGGCAAAAAAAAAACTTTCTTATTTGCAACATAGTTGGGCAAACGTCATCGAAAATTATTCCAAATTTCCAGTTGATAGCATAAGTAGTTCTCGAGATATCTAGCTGTGACAGACGGACAGACAGACTCGCACCATAAGGGTTCTTTTTTACCAATTTGGTACGGATCCCTAAAAAGAAGCACATAAATATCAATTCTTTGGAATCGAAATCAGATTTACATTGCTTTGTTGAAAGTTGACTGAAATAGCTTAATACTCGTATGTCATAATTGACTGCTTAGATCCATAAGGTATGATAATTATTTAAAAGATTATATCTGTAACTATCTGATAAATTCGTTTCCTATTCAACACAGCGAAGTAGTAATGGAATAATTCGACTGTTGTCATACACTGAGTGCCGTATTACAGAACGTCACTCAATACTCAAGCATTACTTAAAACTAGTTTCAACCAATCAAATGGCTTGAATCTAGTTTTAAGTAATGCTTGAATATTGAGTGACGTTCTATAATACGGGCCTAATACATTGTGTTCGTTCTCATCTCAGTCTCACCTACGACCTGTATGGGAAAACTTTTTTTCGATTTCTGACTTTTCTAGTACTCAAACCTCAGTTGGTCCCATAGAGTTTTTTGATCCTCGTAAGAAACAGGATCGATTGGTATCAAAAAACTTTTTTGTGAAAATTGCCCATTTCCTTGCTGACTGTACATTTTTTCGAAATCTGTGAATGCAGATCAATTTTTTTCTAAATGTTAAGGATAGTCTCTTAAGACCATTTTCTTGTAGCGACCACGGTTAAGGTACCTGCCCTTATGGACCCATCTCAAAACATAATGCAATACTGCTCATGCCTCATAGCAAATAGCGTGATAATTTTTACGTGGTAATTTGACCAGACCTATAGGGAATATCTATGCAAAATTTGAACAAAATCTGTCCGGTAGTTTTTACGTTTAGCTGGAACATACATTCAGACAAACAGACAAACAGATAAACAGACATAAATTTAAAAAACTATATTTTCGGCATCAGAATCGTTCCCAGACCTCGTGGCAATTACTTTTTTTTCAAAAATATTCAATGTACAGTTTTGACTTCGCTACGATTTTATTATATTTATAGATAATCAAATAACAGTGTTAATAAGTATGGGAGGACAGTGTAGGCCTTGCAACAATTACCAGGTACTTAACAAAATAGAAAAGTGCCAACAAATCTACACTCTACTCAGCCTACAACGTTCTCACATTCACAAAATATAAAATAATCCAAGTATATAAAATATTAATGACATGATTGCAATTACAACTACAGTAACATATCTGAATAAATATCATGTCCACAAAAGCCACTAATAAAGAATTGGAATTCGATTTGTAGGTAAATAATGTCAAATAATGAAAAGATTATGTCAAGGAAGTATGTAAAAAAATTATTAAAAATTCTAAATAAACATAACAATTTTTTTCTAAAAGTTAAAGATAGTCTTTTAAGACCATTTTCTTGTAGCGACCACGGTTAAGGTACCTGCCCTTATGGACCCATCTCAAAACACAATGCAATACTGCTCATCCCCCATAGCAAATAGCGTGATAATTTATACGTAGTAATTTGACCAGACCTATAGGGAATATCTATGCAAAATTTGAACAAAATCTGTCCGGTAGTTTTTACGTTTAGCTGGAACATACATTCAGACAAACAGACAAACAGATAAACAGACATAAATTTAAAAAACTATATTTTCGGCATCAGAATCGTTCCCAGACCTCGTGGCAATTACTTTTTTTTCAAAAATATTCAATGTACAGTTTTGACTTCGCTACGATTTTATTATATTTATAGATAATCAAATAACAGTGTTAATAAGTATGGGAGGACAGTGTAGGCCTTGCAACAATTACCAGGTACTTAACAAAATAGAAAAGTGCCAACAAATCTACACTCTACTAGGCCTACAACGTTCTCACATTCACAAAATAGAATTTGGTACGGAACCCTAAAAAGAAGCACAAAAAATATCAATTCTTTGGAATCAAAATCAGATTTTCATTGCTTTGTTGAAAGTTGACTGAAATTGACTGAATATGTGTATATGTCATAATAATTAACTGCTTAGAAAGATCCAAACGTATGATAATCATTTAAAAGATTATTAAATGATCTTATGCGTTCGCGTTTAGTTTACTTCGTTATAGGGAAGACCATTTTGGGACCACGTTCGAGGCGTCATTATAACATGCGGTCCGCCCAGTCCTTACGCAGTAATATATATGTCAATGGGCGCGGTGCTTACCTAATGTAAACATTCATCAAGGTTATACGTGCGTAAAGTAATGGATTCAATGAGAAAACGGTTTAATCTTAGAATAAACTTAGACAGAATTACTGAGAAATAAGTGTAGATTTCGTATTGAGTGTTAGTTTATCGAAAAGTGATAAATATGTCAGTGAAAAAGTAACGAAAGTTTTGGAATGCACAAATTTTGATCATAAGGCCGCCGTGTTTAGTAAAGTGTTTATGATAAATATTCTTGTATACTGTTTGAAATACACATAAGTAGCTAGCTTATTTATCTACAAACATAATTTGGCTAATAGCTACTGATATTATAGCGTATTGTTAGCGTAATCGTATTTCCAAGAGTAAAATTCGCCAAACAAATACCTACAAAAAGGTGTTCAGGTTCAAAATGTCCAATTCTCAAAATGTCCAAAGGTTTCAAAACGTCCAATTTTCAAAATGTCCAATTCACAAAACGTCCAATTCCCAAAATGTCCAATTCACAAAACGTCCAATTCCCAAAATGTCCAATTCTTAAAATGTCCAATTCTCAAAACGTCCAATTCCCAAAATGTCCAACTCCCAAAATGTCCAATATTTGAGAATGTGGTAAATTTTGTTCAATAACTCATCAAAGCGCTTTTTTAATACTTACGTCAAACAATAAATACAAAATACTGAAAGAATCAAAATATGTTTTATTTAGAAGTAGCAAATTAAATTAAAAATAAATATTTTATTATTATATATACATATATATTTAGGATTAGGGTCTGAAAATCCTATATATATATACATAAATTATCATTATCATTGTTATTGTAATTTTTCCATAGCAACCAAAACCACATCGCGATCTAACGCTAACAACGCCATCTATCGAGCTATTGTGTTCCCAAGTTTTCTGGTATTTAAATTACTTTGTTACTGTGTTTTAAAAACTTGTATTAAAATAGGTACTTGCTATATTAAAATATGGTTATCGATTTTATTAGTTATTAAAACAAAAGGAAAAATGAAAATAATGTGCATAAACTGAACGCATCCTGAGATAAAACTTTAAGTTGCTTTAAAGGGGGTATTTTTGAAAAAATCATAACGCCGTACGTCATTACTTTATTAAATGTAAGGAAACGCGTTGATGTAGTACCTACGTGTTATTGCCTTAAATAGTAGTGAACTGTAGTCACAGTGTTGGTGTTTTTCAAATTCGTATATTTTCGAAATCTACAATGACTGAAGAATTTGAATTCATTTGTAACCAGAAAGATAAGCTTACTTTGATTCGTAATGGGATCCAGTTTAACAAAAACGTGACTAATAAAAATGGAAGCACTTTATGGCGTTGTACTAATAGACGGATGTGTACTGCATCAGTCACAATAGATAAGTCAAGGAAAAACGTATTGAGAGAATCGACGCACACTTGCGAACAAAATCTTGTCCAATTGCATATTAATAAAGTAATATCATCTTTGAAGAGGACAGTATGTACAGATTTAGGTCCGATTCAGAAAATTTGTGAAAAACCTTTGAACAAATTAAGGGAAGAATACCGCAATGATAAAGATTTGATACCGTCATTTCATACCATTAAAAATACTTTATATAGATCCCGCAAAAATTATTTGAATACAAATTTATTAATACACTGTGATACCAGATCAGTTAAGATACCAGAAAACTTGGGAAAATTATTTCTGATTTGTGAAGATGGAGACACAGATAAAATTATAATATTTGCAACAAATACGGCGAAGAAATTCTTAAAATCACCAGGCTCATACTACGCAGATGGAACATTCAAAGCAGCACCAAAGCCATTCTATCAGTTTTTTGTTATACATTTCGATGTTAGTTCTGATGAAAAAACAACAAACATTATACCAGTGATCTACGCCCTTTTGCCAAATAAAATGGAACACACCTATGTGCGTTTATTCTCGCTCATAAAAATTAAGTTAGGTGTCCAAATCCGAAAGTTTAAATCAGATTACGAAGTCGCTATATTAAATGCCGTATCTAACGTTTATTCGCATGCTGAAGTGACCGGGTGTTACCACCACTTCTATGATGCCATTTGGAAGTATTAGAAAAAAATTAAATTAAATGCAACAAGCACAGGACGAAATACTACCCGAATGAGTGCCATTATACCTTTAGTTCCGGCAAATGAAATACCAGCTGCATGGCACTATATTTTAGAGACGACCCCAAACTCGCGCGAAATGGATAAGTTTCGTAGGTACTTTGAGTCCACATGGTACCCAAAGAAGTCGCCAGCTTTATTGAGCTGTGCTGGACAACGTCATAGGACCACTAACGCATTAGAAGGATGGCACAGACGATTAAATAGCCGTATACAGAAGAATCCTAATTTATACTTCTTTTTATACATATTGAAAAACGAAAGCAAACATTGGGACTGTCGTTTAAAGGATTCGATGTTTAAGAAAATGAGAAATAAAAGAAGATGCAGAGACATCCAGTTTGATCGGAAATACAAAAGGTATTTAATAAAATTACAAAACAAAGATCTCACATTACAACAATTTTTGAAAAAAAAAAAAATTTTGAGGCTTAGCTTGTATAAAAAGTAAAACGTAATTTATTAGTATAGTTCATTATTATATCACATAAATCATAAAAATAATTATGTTGACTATTAACACATTAATAAAAAAAATGTTTGTTAATTATAAATAAAAATTATATTGATTTTTACTTGCATAGGTAAGCAAGGTAAGATATAAAGTATTTTTCGTTTTACCTAGGTTATTATATATAAAACTATGTTTAATGTTTGTTTCAATTTATAATTATAGTTATTATGATGTTGATTATATTGTACTGGTCTTAATTTGTTACTTCTAAATAAAACATATTTTGATTCTTTCAGTATTTTTTATTTATTGTTTGACGTAAGTATTAAAAAAGCGCTTTGATGAGTTATTGAACAAAATTTACCACATTCTCAAATATTGGACATTTTGGGAGTTGGACATTTTGGGAATTGGACGTTTTGAGAATTGGACATTTTAAGAATTGGACATTTTGGGAATTGGACGTTTTGTGAATTGGACATTTTGGGAATTGGACGTTTTGTGAATTGGACATTTTGAAAATTGGACGTTTTGAAACCTTTGGACATTTTGAGAATTGGACATTTTGAACCTGAACGCAAAAAGGCAATAAAATGGATATAATATGTTATCCTTTAGAGATAGACATATGCCATCGCGGACTTTTTTGAAGACCTTTATAAGATACATAATTCCACCATACAGTATTTTGTTATATCTCAAAGGGTTTAGACAGCGTTTTCGTTGAAAGCTCCCAGACGGCTTATTTTTTTCCGACACCTCCAACAAATATCGTTAATTCATACAAAAATGCATACAAAAACTTAACAAATTAACTACTTAAGTCAGACTAAATAACTCTCAAATGATAGTCTAGTCATAGTAATTATTATTAGGTGGTATTTGTTAAAATATCTATTAGTTTATTTTATTTGTATATGTGTATTAGTATCAATAAAACTATATAAATTCTCGTAATCAAGAAGTTAGTATTTTTGTCATTATTTTTGTACCCTACCACTGTTTTTATATTTAACCCAAAGGTTGACTGGTAGAGAATGCCTTGTGGCATTAAATCCGCCTATGTACCACTATTGTACATGAAGTTTAAATAAATAAATAAATAAATAAAACCTTCCTCGAGAACCAAGCTATCCATTGGTGAAAACAACATGAGAATCGGTGCAGTAGTTTTTGAGTTTATCGCGAACAGACAGACAAACGCGGCGGAGGACTTTGTTTTATAATATGTAGTGACAAGTTTATTATTCATCCAATTAAATATTAAAGGTTTCTTAAAAATTATTGAATTAAATTAAAGGAATTTGCTATTTGAACATAGTTACTCCGTATTTGAACAGTCCACAGAAGGGTTTTCAAACATATAATTTAATTTTTTTAAATTATTATATCTATTTTATGTGTAATTCCCTCTAGCTCTGTGTATGAAACAGTTATTCTTTTAGCATTAAAAAACATAAACTTGTGTGCTATGTCATTAAAATTTGAGTAATAATGCCTGAACATGTCTATGTGTATGACCCATGTATAACTTCAACATGAATGATGTAACCCATATTTTGTAACAATATTTTGTTTTAAAAGAGTGTCCGTGGAGTTTCTTGTCCGTTCTTCTCCATAGGAACGTACTACGCTTTGGAATGGGCAACTAGCTTCATCTTTCTGACTGACCGACCACTTGACAATTCAAAAGTACCTGTATTTGGTTTATTTGAAATAAATGCTTTGAGTTTGAGTACATTCAGAAGTCCAGGAAACAATCCCTACTGCCATGGAACCACGGGTAACAAAAATTACCCATGGACCCAGTAATGGGTCGAACCACCGGGACCAAGGGTAACGAGTGCCCAAATAACGATGTTTATTATTATTATATATTTTTTTTACATACTTCTTTGACATAATCTTTTTATTATGTCTTGACATTATTGACCTTCAAATCGAATTCCAATTCTTTATTAAGTAGTGGCTTTTGTAGACATGATATTTATTCAAATTTGTTACTGTAGTTGTAATTGCAATCATGTCATTTGGTTTAAATAGGTTTTCATTTTAATATATTTATATAATACTAGCTTTTGCCCGCAGCTTCGCCCGCGTGGATGTCGGTTATCGCATAAAAAAGTACCCAGGCTATATCTCAAATTTCTAACTTAATATTAATTTTAATGTGATTCACTATGTGAATAGAAACAGAAACAAATGATTTAATATTATAAAAGTACATATGTTCTGAACGTGAATGAGTCTTTACCTAAAGACTAACTAAAGACTATTACAAAATGGCTACTTGAATTAGATTATGCAGAGACTGAAAATTTACTAAACATCCTAAAATAATTTCGTCTATCGGAAATATTCACCTATTCAAATTAATCCTAGATCGCGTTTCACCTTACTAATCACACACAGACACACATTCACTTTCGGGCAAGTAGGTACTCGCGCCCAGTGCCCTTTGCGGGCGCTGGGCGCGAGGACTTATATTGCACTCACGGACACACAACACTCTCCAAAGACACACAGCACATCTCCTTTGTATTGTTTTAATTCTATTCCTCTCAGTACTTGGAGTTTTCAATGTTGTAGTACGTAAGTGCAATTAAATATTGTATTTCAAGGGTGTGAGCTACGAGATCTGTCATACAGGTCCCGAACCCAGTATAGACTCCAGCTCTCACAAAGGATATACCGGAGAATGTAACTTATGATATGAATCGAAATTGTACCTTTTTGAGAGAAATAAAGTACTTATTATATTATTAAAGATAACAAACACAAAATCAAAATACGTTTAAATAAATTTCACTCCAATTCTTAAAGCAATCAATTGTACCAAATTACAACACGAAATAAAAATGCGACACTAATAATAATTTAAAAATAATTCACGTAAGTACCAACAATGTGAAAACAAAACGAAATCCTCCAAAATGTCGCATGATACACCTTTTGTGCTGAGAAAACGCTCGAAATGTCTAATGAACACCATTGGTGCATAACTTTTCTCGGGGCCACGTTCGCAATTGGACGAAATATTTGACATTTATTTTGTACTTGCAACACGATCTGGCTGTAGAATTCGATTAATCGACTTATACTTGACCGGTTGACATTTTAGCGGGAACACCACTAAACGAACGAAAAAAAAAAAGAAAACAAAATACGTCTGTACTCTGTGGTCGTGCGGCGGTGTGTCGCTGTTGTTGCTTATTGTAAACATTCATCAAGGTTATACGTGTGTAAAGTAATGGATTCAATGAGAAAACGGTTTAATCTTAGAAGAATCTTATACATAATTACTGAGAAATAAGTGTAGATTTCGTATTGAGTGTTAGTTTATCGAAAAGTGATAAATATGTCAATGAAAAAGTAACGAAAGTTTTGGAATGCACAAATTTTGATCATAAGGCCGCCGTGTTTAGTAAAGTTTTTATGATAAATATTCTTGTATACTGTTTGAAATACACATAAGTAGCTAGCTTATTTATCTACGAACATAATTTGGCTAATAGCTACTGATATTATAGCGTATTGTTATCGTAATCGTATTTCCAAGAGTAAAATTCGGCAAACAAACACCTACAAAAAGACAATAAAATGGATATAGTATGTTATCCTTAAGAGATAGACATATGCCATCGCGGACTTTTTTGAAGACCTTTATAAGATACATAATTCCACCATACAGTATTTTGTTATATCTCAAAGGGTTTAGACAGCGTTTTCGTTGAAAGCTCCCAGACGGCTTATTTTTTTCCGACACCTCCAACAAATATCGTTAATTCATACAAAAATGCATACAAAAATTTAAGAAATTATATACTAAAACCTTCCTCGAGAACCATGCTATCCATTGGTGAAAACAGCATGAGAATCGGTGCAGAATTTTTTGAGTTTATCGCGAACAGACAGACAGACAGACGCGGTGGAGGACTTTGTTTTATAATAATAGGTTGGGGAAAAAGTTTCTTCGCATTTTTTAAGAAAATTCTAAACATTTTTTTATATAGTTTATTTACATTTAACTATAGTATGTAGGCACCATTTTGTTCCATAACTTTTTGCCATCTTGTAGGTAGGGACATGATCCCATTGCTATAGAAATTTTGGGACTTCTGATCAAAATACCGCGACAAGTGGTTTTGACAGTCCTCTCGTGATGTTAACCTGACACTGCCTAAAGAATTCTGAAGAGACCGAAACAGGTGGAAATCTGAAGGTCAGGACTATACGGCGGATGCATTAACACCTCCCAGCCAAACTCTCTTAATTTTTTTTTTTTCAACATTTCATTTCTTGCTTTAATCTCATCAGTTGTTCGCAGTAGAGTTCAGAATCGATGTTCCTGCCTGGTGGTAACAGCTCATAATGAATAATGCCCTTCCAATCCCAACACACACACAGCATCACCTTGTTACGAGTTAACCCGGGTTTCGCCACAGTCTGTGAAGCCACGACCTTTTTCGCACGTTCTTGTCGTACTTGATCCACTTTTCATCACCAGTTATCAGCTTCTTCAAAAATGGTTCGGTTTCATTACGTCGTAATAAAGAATCACAAATGAGTACACGGTTCATTAGGTTTCTTTCAGTGAGCTCGTGAGGTAAAAAATCGAGCTTTTTTGGGTACCCAGTTTTTTTCAAATGTGCCAAAACTGTTTTGTGGTCAATTCCCAGTTCTCCAGCTACGTCGTAACTACTGATATCTTGCTCCACTTTTTTAAAAATGGCATCCATTTTGGATGGTAAAATGGTAGCCAATAGGGCGACCAGAGCGACGTGCATCTTTGACATCAAAATTTCCGGATTGAAAACGCTTAAACCAAATTTGTGCTACTCTGGCATAACTCCGTCGTTTATGAACCGATTTGGAAAATTCTTTTTTTGTTTGAAAGGATATACTTCCAGATTGGTTCCATTTTTTTCAAAATCTAGTTCTGATGTTGGGATCCATGAGGAATTGAGGGAACTCCTCAAATTTTATAGGCATTCATATAGGGATTTTTGTATTTTCATCAACAAATCAAGCATTTGCATTCAGAAAGTATCATTTGGTGAACCGAAACTGATGAAGAAGACCACAGATGGCCACCGGAACTCGTCAATGATACGTATTTCACAGGTAGCGATAAGATATCTCGATTAAGATAGTTAAGCGACTATGATGAAGCAAATTTAAATAAATTCTGATCAAAATGGTACCATCAAACTGATCTGATGATGAAGCCGGAAGGTAGGCAATGGAACTCCGTAATAAAACAATGTATCCTCATCAGATAATTTATGTAAACAAAGTAATGTCAAAAAATGTCACTGTCAAAATGACAGGACAGTGGTGCAAAACTTTTTATCATTAAATGTTTTTGTAAATAATTATCGATAAAATTAAAGTGAATTAATTATAAGAACTATGCAAACAAAATACCGTTGCCAAACAATGTTTTTTGTAGTGTGTCGGAGACACGGTATATGATAGTCATAATCAGCCCTTTTAAGCCCAGTGCTAGACGTAGGCGTCCCAAAATCGATTTCCAATCGAAACAGTTTACAGCCGTTTTCATCCAAAATGTGGCTAGATATGCTACTTACAATATGAATCTATTTATGAGAGTTGTAATATTAGTGTTGTTGAAGATTAAAAAATGTGAAAATGTTTGGATCTCCTGCATTGTTACCAGTATCATAAAATATTTTATACCAGAAAATCTCCTTTTATTAATAACTTTGTTTAAAACCGAAAATTTATAAAAATAATTACGGTATGATTATTTTTTAATTATTATTTCTTAAAATCAGTACTTAAAAGAAAATAGAACCTCTTTTTTTGCAATTTTATGTGAATTACCATTACGAAGATATTTTTTTGTTATGTTATCCCCGTTGTTTACATAAATTATCTGAATTTGAGACTTTGAGTATAGGTAAACATTACTATGGAACAGCTGTTTTTTTATTAATTAATTTAATTTAGCTGGTATTTAATGCACTCGGTTCATGATGTTATAAGATTTCCTGTCACTATTGTGGTATACGAATGGGTGTGGGGTAGGTACCACAACTAAAAAGTGAAAAATAAAAAACTTTTTACAAAAAAAAAAACAACCGACTTCAAAAAAAAAACACAAAAAAATGGAAAAATAACTTTAATTTTGGAAGTCGGTGGCAAAAATCGAAAACACGGAACCTTAGACACCGACTTACAAAATTAAAGTTATTTTTCCATTTTTTTGTGTTTTTTTTTTTGAAGTCGGTTGTTTTTTTTTTTGTAGCAAATTTTAAAATGTATCGAATTTCTTCATTAGAATCACTCATCTTGACAGTACGAAAAACAAATGAAAATCACATATTTTCCTAATTTGAATTTGGAATTATGTTCTTTAAAATTTTAACTTTCAATGATACCAAAACCAGCCAGATACAAATAGTATAGCCAAAGAGATTTTATTACAAGTTCATACATACTATAATGCGAAAAGACTTTCCCCAACCTAATACGAGTATGTAGTGATATATTCTTTTTTTTTTTTTTTTTTTTTTTTTTTTTTTTTTTTTTCTATCTTGTGTCAAGAACGTTGTAGGCCTAGTAAGAGTATACATTTGTTGGCACTTTTCTATTTTGTTAAGTACGTAGTAATTGTTGAAAGGCCAACACTGTTCTCCCATACCTATTAACACTGTTATTTGATAATATTGTAAAGCCAATTATTTTTAAAAGAGTAACCGTGGAGTTTTTTGCCGGCTCCCTTCCATAGGAAACGACTAATTGGAACCGTGCACCTAGCTTCTGACGTTTCATAATAGTGTCCATGTAGGTTTATCTATACTAATATATAAAGCTGAAGAGTTTGTTTGTTTGTTTGTTTGTTTGTTTGAACGCGCTAATCTCAGGAACTACTGGTTGGAATTGAAAAATTATTTTTGTGTTGGATAGTCCATTTATTGAGGAATGTTATAGGCTATATAACATCACGCTACGACCAATAGGAGCGGAGCATAAATGAAAAATGTTGCAAAAACGGGAAAAAATATTCCTTTTTGAGAGCTTCCGTTGCGTGCGCTGCGTAAACGGTTTAAGTTACGCAAATATCATGTATGATGGAATTGTTCCTCTTTAAATGTTCTAAAAAAAAGTCCGCGACAGCATATGTCTATCTTTTAAGATTAACTCGCTATAACCTTTTTTATGGTAATCAAATTTGTTCGAAATTAATGCATTATTTGCGAAGGAGTTTTCATAAACATGGTATTAATCCTTATCCAAATAAATACGTTATTCATCACAAGTATTTAATTTTGAACAAAGTTGCCCTTACATCATTTAATTTCAATGAATATCTTAGGAGATATAACTGTTTTATAATAACTCCGCAGCAAAATAATGATCAACTCTGCGAGGTAGTCTATTCTAAAGTTGAAGAGTTAGTTTTTAGGGTTCCGTACCCAAAGGGTAAAATGGGACCCTATTACTAAAACTCCGCTGTCCGTCTGTCTGTCTGTCTGTCTGTCCGTCTGTCACCAGGCTGTATCTCATGAACCGTGATAGTTAGACAGTTGAAATTTTCACAGATGATGTATTTATGTTGCCGCTATAACAACAAATACTAAAAAACAGAAAAAAAAATATATTTAAGGGCGGCTCCCATACAACGGACATGATTTTTTTTGCCGTTTTTTTTGCCCCGCCCGCGTGGATGTCGGTTATCGCGTAAAAAAGTAGCCTATGTCCTTCTCTATATCCCAGGCGGTCTATCGGCGGTATCTCAGCGGTTTAGGCGTGAAAACGTTACATACAGACAGACAGACAGAGTTACTTTCACATTTATAATATTAGTAAGGATTTGTATGGATGGTACGAAACCCTTCGTGCGCGAGTCCGACTCGCACTTGGCCGGTTTTTTGTTTTTTGAACGCGCTAATCTCTGGAACTGCGAGTTGGATTTGAAAAATCTTTTTGCATTTTACAGCCCAATTCTTGAGGAAGAATAACATTCCTATTAACTAGGACACAATTTTTTTTAAATGAAAGTTTATGCGAAAATGAAGTAAAATCACGGGCAGGCAATGTGTTGCGACGGGGTGGGTCGGGGGAACAAGAAATTTAACGCGGACGAAGTCGCGGGCAGAAGCTAGTGTGAAATAAAATATTTTGATTGTTTTTGATTTACATACGTTGTGTGTTGGCGCGCAACCAAGATATTTCTTAGCTCAACCCTAATTTATGAAACTCAAATAACAAGCCACGTGGCTACGGTAAAGTTTTAACAAAAACAATACCTACCTAATGTAAACAAAGAGATGTCACAAAAGATTTGTTAACACTGTTACTCGTACCATAATGGTATTAACATAATGATAGTTATCATCTTTGACCTAGGTTCAAAATTTGACATCCAATTAGGTATCGTATATGATGCACGTACCGGTTCAGTTGCAGTGTGTTAGGGTGACGAGATGCGGCGCCTGTACGGAGCGCCGTCGTGTCGTGTCGTGCTCGTGTCAAGTCGGGTCCGACTGTGCGGAGCGCCACTGAGCTGCCGCCTATATCGTGTGCTACTGTATCTATGTCAGTCAGGCGTGGAGGTTATCTCTTATTTGAATTTTCATTTATCACCACGCGCCGCCGATGATTGTCAATTAGGCGTGTAAACCCTTTGTGTGAGTACCTACTCCATCGAAATCATGCACACTGTGTGAGTTGAGAGAATAGGTACCATGAAAAGAATCGGGTAGGCTGTATCAGGGACGCAGCCGCAGTGGAGTATGTGAAACGTCTTGTGCATGCTAAAGAGTGTCAGTCCTGGATTTGTCAAGAGGTCGTATAGGCCGCGGCCTAGGGGCGGCAGATTTCAGAGGACGCTCACTAGATTTCAGAGGATAAAAGTCAAACAAGTTCACTGGTTTTCTAATGTTTTTTAGGGTTCCGTAGTCAACAAGGAACCCTTATAGTTTCGCCATGTCCGCTTGTCTGTCTGTCCGCGGTTTAGCTCAAAAACTATTGGTACTAGAAAGTTGTAATTTGGCATGAGTATACACGTTAGCGTCATTGTGACTGATATAAGTATATATTAGTGCCACCCATCGCGAAGCAGCGAAAACAATGTAAGAGTGTATTGTTTGTGCCAGTCGCTGCTAGATGGCGTTAGCATTTATGAATGATCCATACTAATATTATAAATGTGAAAGTAACTCTTGTCTGTCTGTTACGTTTTCACGCCTAAACCGCTGAACCGATCGTCATGAAATTTGGCTGAGATATAGCCTGGGATATTTAGAAGGACATAGGCTACTTTTTACGCGATAACCGACATCCACGCGGGCGGAGCCGCGGGCAACAGCTAGTCTACTCATATATTATGAATGGAATATTAGGCCTCTTGACACCAGGGGCGCTGTTGTCAATGAGTTATTGTATAATTATGAATTAACGTTGTAGCGAGCGCTTCTCGACACTAGAGGCGCATTGGTAGAACAATCTATAATGTTCTCGATGTTTCGAGAAACCGGAAGTTGATGTAAATGTAAGCTTTTCCGCCCACTTTGATGTGAGTCGTGGGCCAGTGTTGCCAACCGTACGATTTAAATCGTATTTATACGACCTTTTTGGAGCTGGTACGATGTACGATCATGTAATCGAAATCGTACGCAAAATATACGATCTTTCCAAATTTCTCAATCAATCTTCAATCAAAGTAGAAAATAATATTACATTAAGTAAATTTTGCAAAAAAAAAACAAAATACATCAGCTCCCGCGTCTACTACTGCGCTCATTTACTCTGATATTGAAATAATACTTGTTAGTTACAGCGGCCAGCACATCAAGCTACACGAAACTGTCAAACATCTCCAAACGATTTTGAACTTTAAAATGTTCAAATTTTCTCGTTCGATTTTGAACTTAATCAACAATTAAAAATCGAACTTAATCAACAATTAAGTTCAAAATAGAACGAGAAAATTTGGCAGATTGTGGAAACTTGATGTGCTGGCCACCGTACAAAGGGACTTTCTGGGTCAGATTCTACAAAAAAATCATAGGTGGCACTGTGCATTGACCTATGGCAAATATAAACTTCTTATTTGAATTTAGTTGTCAAATTAGTGTCCCGATTCTGGTAACCAAGATTCAGAAAATTACTCCTTGTTCCTATCTAAATACCAAATAGTAAATGTAAATATTGATTTTAAGTTATACTATTATAACGCATTATCATTTACTATTGTTTTATTGGAATTTCAATGCGTACAATTTTTTTTCTAAATTTTTTAGTAAAATACGATTTTTCCTAGTGTATGGTACGATCCCATGGAAAATAAAGTTGGCAACACTGTCGTGGGGCAGTTCGAGGATGGGAGACGATCTGTTGATTGAAACAATGATCTCATGATTGAAATAGTGAAATTATATTCAAGTTGTGCTGTTTATGTCGTAGTTACACCGATTGTAATATCTAGATTATAATGTTCGTGTAAATTTTGATATTGGTGGTTTTAAGCTATTGCATAGCTTCTATCGCGGGCCTTCAGCGCGGGGACCGAATCCAGAAATTCCGTAACGAAAAAACCTCACGCTATCGCTGTCTCGCTTTAACATCTATTCGACTCTATCGCACTACGCTACTCAGCCGCCATAGCTACCGGCCGCCATATTCTTGTCTTGTTTGTTGTCAAGAACTTTGTCAACAAAGCGCTGCTGTTTTTGTTTTTATTCTGTGTTTTGTGGATATTTATCGTAAATTAGAGTTATTGTTGTATTTATGTATGTACGTGTGACGTAATTTAAGTTGCAATGCATTACAAAACGTGTGAAATCACTACATCACTATCACTAATCACTAATCACTAATCACTAACATATTATAAAACAAAGTCCTCCGCCGCGTCTGTCTGTCTGTCTGTCTGTCTGTCTGTCTGTCTGTCTGTTCGCGATAAACTCAAATACTACTGCACCGATTCTCATGCTGTTTTCACCAATGGATAGCTTGGTTCTCGAGGAAGGTTTAAGTATATAATTTGTTATGTTTTTGTATGCATTTTTGTATGAATTAACGATATTTGTTGGAGGTGTCGGAAAAAAATAAGCCGTCTGGGAGCTTTCAACGAAAACGCTGTCTAAACCCTTTGAGATATAACAAAATAATGTATGGTGGAATTATGTATCTTATAAAGGTCTTCAAAAAAGTCCGCGATGGCATATGTCTATCTCTTAAGGATAACATACTATATCCATTTTATTGACTTTTTGTAGGTATTTGTTTGCCGAATTTTACTCTTGGAAATACGATTACGATAACAATACGCTATAATATCAGTAGCTATTAGCTAAATTATGTTCGTAGATAAATAAGCTAGCTACTTATGTGTATTTCAAACAGTGTACAAGAATATTTATCATAAAAACATTACTAAACACGGCGGCCTTATGATCAAAATTTGTGCATTCCAAAACTTTCGTTACTTTTTCACTGACATATTTATCACTTTTCGATAAACTAACACTAAATACGAAATCTACACTTATTTCTCAGTAATTCTGTATAAGATTCTTCAAAGATTAAACTGTTTCTCATTGA
Organism: Dryobota labecula; assembly: GCA_947523025.1. Lineage (NCBI taxonomy): Eukaryota > Metazoa > Arthropoda > Insecta > Lepidoptera > Noctuidae > Dryobota > Dryobota labecula. Next base: position 29,028,603 of record OX383287.1, on the reverse strand, counting down.
ATCTTTACGCACGTTTATCCTTGATGAATGTTTACATTAATCACCGCACCACACCGCCACACGACCACAGAGTACAGACGTATTTTGTTTTCTTTTTTTTTTTTCGTTCGTTTAGTGGTGTTCCCGCTAAAATGTCAACCTGTCCAGTATTAGTCGATTAATCGAATTCTACAGCTAGATCGTGTTGCAAGTACAAAATAAATGTCAAATATTTCGTCCAATTGCGAACGTGACCCTGAGAAAAGTTATGCACCAATGGTGTTCATTATATATTTCGAGCGTTTTATCAGAACAAAAGGTGTATCATGCGACATTTCAGAGGATTTCGTTTTGTTTTCACATTGTTGGTATCTTCGTGAATTATTTTAAAATTATCATTTGTGTCGCACTTTTATTTCGTGTTGTAATTTGATACAATTGATTACTTTAAGAATTTGAGTGTAATTTCGTATTTTAATTAATTAATATTAAGTTAAAATTTTGAGATATAGCCTGGGATATGGAGAAGGACATAGGGTACTTTTTTATGCGATAACCGACATCCACGCGGGCGAAGCCGCGGGCAAAAGCTAGTATGTGTTATAAGATCCGGCCGGTCAGATGGTCAAATGCGAATCTTCATAGCCAAATTTCCTTTGAATGAAGATAGGTAAGCATATATTTTCAATTGTTATGTTAAAAAACATTGATAAGCTCTTACAGAAAATAAATTACTTGATTTAAAGTCAAAAATTTACAAAATTACAAAGTAACCTATCAATATGCTAGTGCTTGACGCATGTTACTTTTTTATCGACTGTCGATATTTTTATTATTATAATATTCCTATTTCATTTAATTTTCTCTGTTATTCTATTAATACTGCAAAACCAAAATAACAAAGATATAAGTTTAAATACACTACTATTATAATCATAATAATGTAATAAAATGTTCCAGCTAGATGTAAAAAATGGGTTAAAGTTACGGGAAAGAAGACTTGGTGTATGTACCCATTGAAAAGCTACATCAATTGGAACATATTTGTGGCAGTCATTTTCTACCAAAGGATTTCAATAAAAAGAAGACACAACTAAGAAAAAATGCTACTCCGTCTGTAGAACTTACTGCAGAACCAATGGCAGATGAGCTGTTCGTTGGATTTCCACTACACATCTTCAAAAGTGAGCAAACAGGTAAGACTTTATTTTCCAGTCGTAATTCATCCTAACTCACCCTTTCCGATTACTTTAGTAACTCATGTTCAATTATATTTTGCAGAGTTATCTTCTACTTCGACTACTGCGATTCTTGGACTGGTACATCTAGTAAGTTTTTTTTTTTTTGGGTACTGTACGTCCGAATGAAAAACGGAACCCTTATCCGGATCCCGGATCTTCATCTACTGGACCGATTAAGTTGCATTTTGGTACACATGCAAAATGTATCATGTGACATATGAAATGAAAGGACTTGACAAGAGAACTTTTTTTAAATTATTTAAAAAAAATCCTCTTGACAAGTCCTTTCATTTCATTTTACATTTTTAATGAAAATTATTAAAGAAAATAGATGAAAATTTACCATTTCCCCCTTATCTCCGAAACTGCTGATCCTAACATAAAAAAAAAAGAAAATAGATGAAAATTTACCATTTCCCCCCATATCTCCGAAACTGCTGATCCTAACATTAAAAAAAATACAGTGTACAGTTCTATACTTAAAGATTACAGCAAAACCTTTAAGAAGTCTATGGTCTTAAAATAACATGGTAAATTACTCAATATTGTGTGTACTTACATTATTATTATGCAGTTGGAAAGTAAGGGGAAACATGTTTTTCAACTACAATGTTAATTCGGTTCTTGGGATTAATTCATCCCAACTACGATACCCTTCATTGTTTTTGGAATTAGAAGTGAATGACTACATTTTGTTTTTATTGCAGTACCTTCAACATCAACTGCTGAACCATTGCCAGTAGAATGTTCAATAGACAGGAAAATATGTTCCATTGCGGGTAAGGTTTATGTTTATTTTAAACTTATTAAATTCACTTTACTATTTGATTAACTGTATTGAATGTATCAATTGTAAATATTACAGATACTTTTTTGTCTATTACAGACCCTTTTTCAAATGAAAATGTGATAAAAAGAATGAGACTAAGCCCAAGTAACTATTCAAGATTAGAATTAAATTTGAATTCACTTGTTCATGTGTCAGTTAATAAGCAACGTGTTTTCTACATTTCAGTACCTTCAACATCAACTGCTGAACCATTGCCAATTGAATGATCAATAGAAAGGAAAAGGTGTTCTAATTATTATAAAAAAACTTAAGTCCAAAGTTTTGTTTTATTTTATTATCATCACAGCAAATCTCATCTTATAGTCAAGTTTACCTCGGATTAGATCTAGACTATACAATGGGATTTGTCTCTGAACCCCGCTTACGCCAACGTGGAATCACAGCCGTAGCTGGTTTCTTTTTATAAGAAAATTACCACGTAACCTTAGTTCAAATCGAAAGTTACCGTTGGCCTAAGTGACCTTTGCCTTAAATTTATTAAGAATGAAACCGTAAAAATGTCAGGATCCTAAAACCCGAAATTTTTTACAGCAACATATCGATAAAAATTACGAGTGAGTAGTAGTACATCCCTATCTTGTTATTATGTTGGCAGCTTTATGTCATGTCGGCAGTCCGTGTCATTTCTGTTATGTTGGTATTCATTATTAGCTCACGTTTCATACAAGCGACGTTTTTCATTTTTATCTATGGGACTCCCGTCTCTTAATATTATATACTCTTTGTTTATTTAATAAAAGAAAAATTTGTTTTCTTATCGGTCACCACGCTCAAAAAGTGAAACTTGAATTAATATCAAAGAAAAAGAAATACTGCATAAATAAAATAAATAAATAATTATAATTGCATAAGTTGATACAAAATGCTATGCAATAGCTTTACCGCGGCAGTCCCCGAGTGCCACACGTCTTTTTTTTTTTGTCTTATAAGCAAGTCTGTACTTAGTAGGTTCTTATTACCCGCCTGTTGCATGCCTTTCATTATGTCGGTCAACTTTATCATTTAGTCGTTATTAGGTCTTTATCATTCGCACAAGATTTTAAAAGATTACCGGTACGGTCCCGATAATTACGCACGTCTGCTGACTCGCAAGGTCATGCTGTCTGACTAAATAGACAAAGCAATTACAGGTCCCAATCTGCCTAGTCTTTTCCCAACTATGTTGGGGTCGGCTTCCAGTCTAACCGGATGCAGCTGAATACCAGTATTTTACATGGAGCGACTGCCTATCTGACCTCCGCAACCCAGTAACTGGGTAACACGATACCCACGTTACCCCGATGGGTAAGACTGGCTGTCAGACTTTTTGGGCTTCTGACGACCCGTAACGACTGTCATAGATCCACGAATGACAGCCGGGACGAACGGCTTAACGTGCTTTCCGAGGCACGGAGGAGTCTCGGTATGTAAAGATGGTCACCCATCCACGGACCAACCCCGAAAGCGTAGCTTAACCTGACGAATCGACCCGTGCGGCTGTTATTGCTTAGCCACGAGCTCCTCAACAATTACAGGTCCCATAATTACTTAAATAACACTGACGAGTGTTGCGTTTAAGCAGGTAGTCTATCCAGCTGGTTCCACTGATTGAGTCGCGAATCGCGAGTCTTGGTCGCGGGGTCCGTGAAGCGAGGGGCGACGGCGCGAGGCGCGAGCTCTGGACTTAGTTCTGCTTCAAATAAAATAATATCTGATATCAGAAGTAAAAATACGATAAAGAATTTTAATTAGAGCCGTGTGCAAAACATCTATAGATAACTAGCTTTTGCCCGCGGCTCCGCCCGCGTGGATGTCGGTTATCGCGTAAAAAAGTAGCCTATGTCCTTCTCCATATCCCAGGCTATATCTCTGCCCATGACGATCGGTTCAACGGTTTAGGCGTGAAAACGTAACATACCGACAGACAGACAGACAGACAGACGGACAGACAGATAGACAGACAGACAGACCGAGTTACTTTCACATTTATATTATTAGTATGGATATTAAAACCAACTGCCTGAGTGTGAATCGAAAATTGCTTCTTAGTTATAAGCATTTTAAAACCGCAAACAAAGATGGCACTAATAGGTGGTTATTGAACGTCAACTTCTTCTCTTTTTAACTACCACACACCGCCATTAGCATTGACAGGTGAAAAACTCAAGCTTCAACGCAATCAAGAGACGTTCAAGTGTCACATAATTTAATGATTTTCTCACTTTTCAAAACCTATGAGCACCTACTCCTTGTTGTCCTAGCAGCGCACACTGTGTTTTGCTTCAATTGCGGTCACCTATATTTTATCCCTTCATCGTATAGAATAGATCCAGCGAAGAACTAAAACTTCTGGGAAGGAACCATAATTTTTTTACGTTTAGTTTTGAAGTTATTTTAAAACTCGAGAAAACTCCATAGAGACCAAAGAAATGCATTATTTCGTCTCAATTATATGATTTTGTAATTTTTATAGATGAGGCATCAATTTAGAATACCCTAGATACACTATCACCTACAAACCCAAGTCGCAAAAGTGTCCCATCGCTAAGTTACAAGTGTGTGCGTCTACTAAGGCAAATCTAAAACACATAATGTACTTAAGAACATTTCAATTTTCCTTACATACAACCATGTGAATAGAATTAAGGTGTGGTTTCGAGTGCACGCGATGGGCGGTTATGACATTTCAAAATTAGACCATCGCGCAAGTCGTAAAATTTTATTGCTCTCAGCTGTAGGTAAGATAATTTTAAACGATACTATTCCTTAAGCAAATGCTTATTAAGTCAAATTCAGTTTACGCCGCGTGACAATCATAAATTTTTTTTGCTTTGGTACAGAAGGATAATGGAGTGGTCTTGTAATTTTACTCAGTACTATGTGCTTAAATTAAACAGGTTGAGGTGGTTAAAATTAACTTATTTTAATTTTATTTATTAAGACAATTTAAAAAGATTGATAGATAATGGTGCCGATTTTCTTGTCACAAAATTCTCTAAACTAAGACTAAAAATCACCAAAATTTAGTTTATTCCTGTTTAACGACCATTTCCTATTCTGAAATTGACGAAAGTGACACAACTTAACTATAATTTAGTTTGACAGCTCTAAGATGGTACTGAGTTTTTAAATTTAGTGAAAATGGCAATTTTACTATTCTGAATTTGACGTTTTTAAACTAAAATTTAGATTTTCTAACTAAATCTGATATATTTATAATCGCGATTAAAAAGGTGTGGAATAAAATTAGTTTTCATGAACTAAAATTCACACCAATCACCGACTCTCACGACTTCTGGTGCAAAACCAGTACTGTATATAAGGTGTATTCTATTCATACACGAAATATTTTAAGAGAAACATCTTTATGTCGTAAAAAAGCCACAGCAGCGATTTTTTTTTTTTAATCTAAATGTTTTATATTTCTACATAAATATTATAATTTTAAAATTGCTTGAGACATTTTGCGAAAAAATCCTTTATTTACTTATTCTATGAATGACCCGCCTCGACGCGGTGACGCCGAACGGTGCGGTGGGGTGGCGGCACGAGCGTGGTGAATTTTGATAATTAATCATCATATCAAGTAATTTTTTTTTTTTTTTAAATAATATACGCAGAATAAAAAAAAAATCATTTCCATGGCTCCTTTACCACCTATAGGTGTATCACTTAAAATATTTCGTGTTTATCCCAATATTTTTTTTTTTCTTTTCTTTTGCTTATATCTCCAAAATGGTGCGTCATATCTCAAAAATAATAAAAATTTCGACCCCCTTTTAGAAGCGCTTAAACCGCTATTACTCTACATGTAGGTAATCTTTTTTTTTCCACACAAAAAGTGAAAAATTCCATAAAAAACACGTCGCGGCTGCCCCCCTATGCGCGTCTCCGGCTCTAAAAATAATCATAGGCAAACAAGTACAATGTTGCGAAGCCATAAAAAAAAATACCACGAGGAGTCACGATTGTCAAATTCGATTTAGTTGTGTCAAACTTATTTTTAAATTTAGAGAATTTTGTTTGCAGAATAGCTTTAAGATTCTGATAGCCAAAAGTAAGGAATTTTAGTGATAGTTAGTTTAGTTCGGTGTACAAGAGAATCTGCACCATTAACTCAGCACATTTACTCAGTAGTCACAATATTTTATGTAAAAACTTACTGCAATACATGGAATAACCCCTTTCTTTACTTTCCGAAAGCCTTTCTTCGTATAATACATTATTACATACATTACATGTCATTTTCTGAGAAGTGACAAGAGCGAACCACACTATTTTTTTTTTTTTTTATAGATTCATTTGGCTTAAAAAAATCTTCACTCCTCTCATTAGCTATAATTTTTCGCCATTTTTCCCTTTCAATTAATAATAACTATAATATAAAAAAACACCAATCACCATTCAAATAAACTTTGCTCATCTCCGGACAGGCTATAGTTATTCTATGTTAATTCCATATTATTGACATACCGCAGAAAGAAAAAAACAATAAGCGACTCTATTCATTTAATATTTGACTATGTTCCACTTTATACATCTTCCATCTCCTTTCCACTTAATACAAGTGCTGCGCGAGGGAAAAAGCCAACTGCGTAGCGTCAAATGAAGAGACGTATTGAAATAAATTAAAAACAAATATGTTTTTAATGAGTTTGAAGGCGTATTTTGCCACAAATTCACTACATTATAAAACTATTATCTAGTACTTACCGAAAATACGATATGCCATCCCTTTTCAACGTGGTTAAAGTATTATTTTTGCACTTTTTTACGGAGCACTTTGGCATGTTCACCCGACAACGAAGCGCGCGTTACTGAGAGCGCAACTGTGCTTAGAAGTAATTTAAGCACAGTTGTATCGAGACACATTTCAAGCGTTGACGGTGTATCTAGGGTATTCTAAATCGATGGTTATATCAAATAGTTTAGTGGTTTTTATTTTTATTTTAATAATCGTAAATAAAAGGAAAAAACCAAGCAAAAACATTTTTTTTTTATTAAGTTAGTCTCATTGTATCCGCATTTATTTTAAACACTAGCTTCTGCCCGCGACTTTGTTCGCGTGGAAGTCGTAAAACACCATAATATACTAAAATACCAGCCACATTTTAATAAAACTTCCCTGAACACTATGTTTGTAATTTTGGTCACAGCAGTCAAAATATACAGAGAGTCAGGACTGGTGACGCGGGAGCAAGCGACGTACAGTTCTATGTTCTATGGTAAAGGGTTTGGTTTCCGCTCTTAGTCCTTCAGGTGGACCATTGTACATGGGCCATGGCGGCCATCAGTGATTATTCCAACCAGCCCACCTCCCTCCAGAAGTTAATTACGTCTCCCGGTATGTTTAGAAGATCTGTAAAAGATCAGGGTGCCCCGAGGGTCTCTGTTCTAATCTGGGTGACGTCTGTGCATTCAAAGAGCACATGCGCGACGGTTTCCTCAGCCTCTATGCAAGCTCTGCACAGAGGATTGTCCGATATGTCTATTGTTTGTTTAGCGTGCAGTGTCCCGTAATGGTACATGGTACGGAGCGAGAGTGCATGGGAGGCCGTCACCTCCTTCTGCGAAGCAGTAGTGCTTGCGAAGGAGGAGGCGGAACGCGTGAGGGAGAGGTAGTCTGTGCGCCCTCACACCCCTAGTCACCGCAGAAGACGCCCTGGGCGGCGGGTATCAATTGGCGATTCCCGGCGACCGTAGGCGCGGGCTTGCGGACGGCGAGCAATGGGCAGCTCGCCGTCTGGTAAGGATCAGTCCCAGGTTGACGGCGCGTTGTGTTCTACGCGTGCCGCAGAGATGTCAGCACGAACTGTGACGGGGTCCGCTAGGACCAATGCCTGCCAGGGTTGCGGGTTTTTCCGAAAGGGTTACTGTGGCCCTGGCACAAAGGCAACTGAAGTAACACAGGTGGGTTTTAGTCAGTAAAAGTCTGACACGCCCTCCCGCTCCCCCCAGAGCGGGAGAAGTTATTTGATAATTTCTCACCCAAAAAAGTCCTAGAAAGTTCTTCGAAATGTAAAAAGACCGGTCAAGGTCGAGTCGGACTCACGCACCGAGGGTTCGGTACCATCATAATTGTATAGCTTTATTCGTATTAGTACCTAAATAGTTATGTGCCCAGAAAAAACTACAACTTACTGTGCTTAACCCAAAGCAATCTGCAAATAGGTAGGAAGGAGGACATTTTGGTTGTGAACCGTGAAATGTTTTTAAATTTTCATCGGCGAGGTCAATATTCATCAGAAAATTTTAACACTGCGGTGTACAATATTGCAGTTTTAGGTCAGCGGCATCTCTTGACCGATAATGGAACTTGTGTTATTTAGAGAAATCGTTTTATTTTTCCTGTAATCTTTACATAAACTACAATTACATAAAAAAAAATCCGATTTTTTCTATGCAAACAACGGAGATAAGGGGGGAATGGTTTTTTTTTTTTGTCAAAAGTCATAAAAATGGGGCCTAAAAACAATTATGAGTATGTGCAAATAGCGCTCTTTTATACGATACCCCACATACCCTAGTAGTCCCACTTCGATTTTTTAAGACACCCAGTTAAGAAGAGTTGCAAAAAAAAAAAAAATTAATATTATTTATTTAATAATTTTATTTGCAACATAGTTGGGCAAACGTCATCTAAAATTGTTCCAAATTTCAAGTTGATAGCATTAGTAGTACTTGAGATATCTAGCTGTGACAGACAGACGGACAGACAGACTGAGTCGCACCATAAGGGTTCTTTTTTACCAATTTGGTACGGATCCCTAAAAAGAAACACATACTTAAATATAAATTCTTTGGAATCGATATCAGATTTGCATTGCTTTGTTGAAAGTTGACTGAAATAGCATAATATGTCATAATTGACTGCTTAGATCCATAAGGTATGATAATCATTTAAAAGATTAAATCTGTAACTATCTGATAAATTCGTTTCCTATTCAATACAGCGAAGTAGTAATGGAATAATTCGACTGTTTTCATACACTGATACATTGTGTTCGTTCTCATCTCAGTCTCACCTACGACCTGAATGGGAAAACTTTTTTTCGATCTGACTTTTCTAGTACTCAATCCTCAGTTGGTCCTATAGAGTTTTTTGATCCTCGTAAGAAACAGGATCGATTGGGGGGACGCTGGACGTTGAAGTGAAAGGACGTCCCGTCCCGACATACGAATAGCGCTGTTTTTGTTTTTATTCTGTGTTTTGTGGATATTTATCGTAAATTAGAGTTATTGTTGTATTTATGTATGTACGTGTGACGTAATTTAAGTTGCAATGCATTACAAAACGTGTGAAATATGTGTTATAAGATCCGGCCGGTCAGATGGTCAAATGCGAATCTTCATAGCCAAATTTCCTTTGAATGAAGTTAGGTAAGCATATATTTTCAATTGTTATGTTAAAAAACATTGATAAGCTCTTACAGAAAATAAATTACTTGATTTAAAGTCCAAAATTTACAAAATTACAAAGTAACCTATCAATATGCTAGTGCTTGAAAAAGTAACATGCGTCAAGACGCATGTTACTTTTTTATCGACTGTCGATATTTTTATTATTATAATATTCCTATTTCATTTAATTTTCTCTGTTATTCTATTAATACTGCAAAACCAAAATAACAAAGATATAAGTTTAAAAACACTACTATTATAATCATAATAATGTAATAAAATGTTCCAGCTAGATGTAAAAAATGGGTTAAAGTTACGGGAAAGAACACTTGGTGTATGTACCCATTGAAAAGCTACATCAATTGGAACATATTTGTGGCAGTCATTTTCTACCAAAGGATTTCAATAAAAAAAAGACACAACTAAGAAAAAATGCTACTCCGTCTGTAGAACTTACTGCAGAACCAATGGCAGATGAGCTGTTCGTTGGATTTCCACTACACATCTTCAAAAGTGAGCAAACAGGTAAGACTTTATTTTCCAGTCGTAATTCATCCTAACTCACCCTTTCCGATTACTTTAGTAACTCATGTTCAATTATATTTTGCAGAGTTATCTTCTACTTCGACTACTGCGATTCTTGGACTGGTACATCTAGTAAGTTTTTTTTTTTTTTGGGTACTGTACGTCCGAATGAAAAAACGGAACCCTTATGTACCTTCATCTACTGGACCGATTAAGTTGCATTTTGGTACACATGCAAAATGTATCATGTGACATATGAAATGAAAGGACTTGACAAGAAAACTTTTTTTTAAATTATTTAAAAAAAAATCCTCTTGACAAGTCCTTTCATTTCATTTTACATTTTTAATGAAAATTATTAAAGAAAATAGATGAAAATTTACCATTTCCCCCCTTATCTCCGAAACTGCTGATCCTAACATTAAAAAAAATACAGTGTACAGTTCTATACTTAAAGATTACAGCAAAACCTTTAAGAAGTCTATGGTCTTAAAATAACATGGTAAATTACTCAATATTGTGTGTACTTACATTATTATTATGCAGTTGGATAGTATGGGGAAACATGTTTTTCAACTACAATGTTAATTCGGTTCTTGGGATTAATTCATCCCAACTACGATACCCTTCATTGTTTTTGGAATTAGAAGTGAATGACTACATTTTGTTTTTATTGCAGTACCTTCAACATCAACTGCTGAACCATTGCCAGTAGAATGTTCAAAAGACAGGAAAATATGTTCTATTGCGGGTAAGGTTTATTATGTTTATTTTAAACTTATTAAATTCACTTTACTATTTGATTAACTGTATTGAATGTATCAATTGTAAATATTACAGATACTTTTTTGTCTATTACAGACCCTTTTTCAAATGAAAATGTGATAAAAAGAATGAGACTAAGCCCAAGTAACTATTCAAGATTAGAATTAAATTTGAATTCACTTGTTCATGTGTCAGTTAATAAGCAACGTGTTTTCTACATTTCAGTACCTTCAACATCAACTGCTGAACCATTGCCAATTGAATGATCAATAGAAAGGAAAAGGTGTTCTAATTATTATAAAAAAACTTAAGTCCAAAGTTTTGTTTTATTTTATTATCATCACAGCAAATCTCATCTTATAGTCAAGTTTACCTCGGATTAGATCTAGACTATACAATGGGATTTGTCTCTGAACCCCGCTTACGCCAACGTGGAATCACAGCCGTAGCTGGTTTCTTTTTATAAGAAAATTACCACGTAACCTTAGTTCAAATCGAAAGTTACCGTTGGCCTAAGTGACCTTTGCCTTAAATTTATTAAGAATGAAACCGTAAAAATGTCAGGATCCTAAAACCCGAAATTTTTTACAGCAACATATCGATAAAAATTACGAGTGAGTAGTAGTACATCCCTATCTTGTTATTATGTTGGCAGCTTTATGTCATGTCGGCAGTCCGTGTCATTTCTGTTATGTTGGTATTCATTATTAGCTCACGTTTCATACAAGCGACGTTTTTCATTTTTATCTATGGGACTCCCGTCTCTTAATATTATATACTCTTTGTTTATTTAATAAAAGAAAAATTTGTTTTCTTATCGGTCACCACGCTCAAAAAGTGTAACTTGAATTAATATCAAAGAAAAAGAAATACTGCATAAATAAAATAAATAAATAATTATAATTGCATAAGTTGATACAAAATGCTATGCAATAGCTTTACCGCGGCAGTCCCCGAGTGCCACACGTCTTTTTCTGTCTGTAATTTCTCAGTGGCTGCCCGGGGTCTGCATTTGTGCCCGGTTGGTGGCGATGGCGGTGGGCTCGCCCACTGTTGCATGGGACTTAGACATGACTGGCGAACTGTGGGTGTGCATAGGTGCGTCTCTGCCCGGCCCTTCGGGGAGCTAGGCGTTATACTTTGTTGTGTTGATATAATATAGCAAGATAAACTAACATACTTTATTATTCTAACAAAAATAACGTTATCGCTTTAGATTTCGTACAATTTTTATTCCCATAAAACTTCTTAGTTTGACTTGTTCTTACTTCTTGTCTTTAAAATTATAACAAACATTTATTTACACAACGGTCACACAAAACGGTCACTATTTTGGCAGGTAGCCTCCCTCATATAAGGGTAAACCCAACGTTTTTATTAAGTACATTTTTTGTGTTTTTTTTTTGTGTCGCAGAAGACAATAACTGATAGGCAGATGCTTTCCGACGCAATTGAGTACTATCGCGGTCTCGAACATCGGACCACAGTAGGGAATATTCTTGCTTGGAGCTCTCGGCCGCTTAAGTGAAGCTTGCCTGCTCTCATCAAGTATTAGCATCGTAACATCGGAGTTTGCTGGGCCCCGTTGTTTTTGTAAATGAAGGAAAAAGACCGTAAAGGGCCCGGCCGAGGTGGTCGGACATATGTGATCGTTGTAGCGGAGCCTGAGAGATTTGTTTAAACAAAAGTTTTTGTTTTTATTTGTCGTCGCAAGAAGGAACGGTGGACAGATGCCTGACTAGCCCTGACTTGTGTGTATTGCAACTTGGAACGGCAAAAAGATAAAAACAGATGCTGAATTGTCACGTTGGGGCGTTCGTGTACATGTAACCTGCCTACAAGAAACAGGGGTGAACTTGGAACGTACAAATCCACCTATCGGGAATTACAGGTAAAGCACACCGGGGACTTGCAATTCTAATCACAAAGGATGCCCAAATTTAAATAAAAAATAGGAAAAAGGATACCGAAGCGATGTCAATTACTATTAAAGTTGGTATGAGAAGTGATAAGCCTGCTCCTATAATCAACTCTCACATGAACAGTTGTACCTACCTCCAAAGCAACCAGATCTTTCACAGGTGTATTAAACTTGATTAGACAAAAACTAAGGACCTGCTAGGTGACTTTTACGCACATATTGGTCGACAAGATACAAATTTTTGCCAACGCAAAGGGCTGATTCACCAAAATCTACACCTTGACTATTCCGACTACAATAGAGAAGTGTTAATGGATATAGCCAACAGCGACAAAAATGAGATCATCATGCAGGATAACATGGTCAAAGTACACTCAGGAATCCAAATTGGACCATTACGCCACATGCAACAGAAAAACTCTTCCACTTTATTAAAGGAGAATGAGCAGATAGGGGCACATCCGAGCACAAAATTATCTGGGGGCAGCTAAGAACAAGTCGAATCTTAAACAAAAATGGAAGCACCAAACACAAGGCACAAAAGCAACCACAATTTGAGAAGTAGACAACAACTGAGGCCAAGGATTTCAACCATAAACAATAATATTATGTCGCTCTGAGTAGCAAATCCCCCAAAAATACCAAGATCGCATTTAATAACGAAAAACTAGGAAATATAGGAATCAATTCAACGAATGATAACATCGAAATACCATGCAGTTCCATAATTGGAGTACAAAAGCGGCTCCCCAGGCAACCTTGCTTTTTTTTTAAGCCGATTCACTCCAGGAACCTTCAATTAGCTCTTCCATCCCTCCAACAGGCAGTTACTAAGGAGGAAGTGTTCAAGCATGACGTTGACAACCTGCGTGTTGCTATCACACAATTTTAGGCGCTCGTTTCTTTTACTGGGTACCTACTTACGCACCGAGAATCAAACCATCACAACATCTTCGGACGCCCAATGAGAGGTCCTCAAGAAGGTCATCAAAGAAGCACCAATAGGAGCAGTGTACGAAGACTTCCGAGTGCCTCTTCGCGGAACGTTAAAGTCGCTCGGTTTTTCCTTCCAGACTAATACATTTGAATCGACCTTGCTCTGTATCGCTACATTTTTCTGGAACTTGAACTATCTGACGAGTCCCTATTATATTGTACAAAATCACTAACTCAAAAGGCAATAAACAATTTTATATTCTGAGAAAACCAAGGAGTTATCATTTATACTCCACCGCAACCATATCTAGAAGAGAAAGGCGCATAACGCATGAACATATTTTGGACCTTCGTGCCGCATCAAATCAGGGAACTAGCCCAGAGAAGTGGAGAGTCAGACGTGGACACGAGCGAGAGACGCGCAACTCGGTAAGACGTGCCAGCCAAGACTCCTAACCAACTTTCTCTTCCCTTGTGTTAATAGTGTTTCTCTTCTCGAATTCCAGTTTTCTGTGCATCATACTTACTCGTGAGATCAGGCAGGAGCCGCAGCGGATACAGCCTCTGCGCTCCAGACGCTAAAATCGGGTTCGCAAAATCGTGAGTACTCCAGGTTTTCATATCCACCAGAATGTCTGAACCAAATGCTACTCGTCTAAAGGTTACTTGTAAATCACCTCTTGAATCTCCGTTAATTACAAAAATTGACGTCCTCACACGCAAAAGGGGAGTAATTAAGGGTCGATTGTCAAATTTGCAAAAATATGTTGAATCATTCCAACAGCCGTTAGAGACTAGAAAAGTTTTTGAATTTAAATTACGCATCGATAGTGCTACCTCTTTGTTATCCGAATTTAACGACCTTCAGTCTCAAATTGAAGAATCATGTGATAGTTTGGATGAACATCTGGAATATAGGGAACAGTTCGGACAAAAATACTTTATGGTCATCGCGCAAGCTCAGTCTATGTTGCCTGAGAATGGAAAAATACCTAAAAGTTCCAATACCTCTGATTCCCTACAACTAGTGAAGTTACCCATTATACAATTACCCACCTTTGACGGTTCTTATGATAATTGGTTAGAGTTTAGGGACACCTTTTTATCCTTAGTGCATAATTCCACACAAGTGAGTCCGATTCAGAAGTTCCACTATTTAAAGTCAGCTTTGAAGGGTAGTGCAGAATTAGTGATCGATTCACTGGAATTTTCATCCAACAATTACAGTGTTGCATGGGAGTTACTCACTAATAGGTTCAATAACAGCCGTCTACTAATACACAATCATGTACGGGCTCTTTTTTCCATACAAGCTTTAAATAAAGAGTCACCCGTGTTATTGCGAAAGCTCGTCGATACGATTTTAAAACATCTACGCGCACTAAAAATACTCGGTGAGCCGACCGATTCCTGGGATACGCTCATAATTTACATGATTGTGTGTAAGGTGGACCCTGCTACCGAGCGAGAATGGGAGCAATTTGTAATCACACAAATGGTACACTGTCCTGTCGATGCGAAGTGTGAGTTAAAGGTCGAGGATTTAATTCGTTTTCTCGGACGGAGAGCGGACATGTTAGATAAGCTATTAGGGTCGCATAGTAATGGCACACACGATGGTAAGAAACACACTAATGCGGTCACTTCTAAAGTACACTGTAACGCGTCTTCGTCGGGCATTACGAAACCACTGTCGCACAAAAAACAGTACAAACCTTGCCCCATGTGTAAGGAAAAACATCCATTATTTTCATGCCAGAAATTCCTTGATCTGTCCATAGCAGACAGACATAATTTAGTCACGCAAAATAAATTATGTGCAAACTGCTTGCGCTCAGGGCACGAAGCGAACGACTGCCCATTCGGACCGTGTAGGAAATGTTCTACGAAACATAACACACTACTACATCGTAATGAGTCAGAGGATAGCACGCGAAATCAATCTCTCTCATTAGTGACAGTAGGACAAGTTTCGCATTCCGCATTAGAATCACACACACATAATGCGAGTTGCGACGGCGACCCCACCACGCTAGGGCCAGTCGCCAAGCCGGTTCTGTTGTCCACCGTGTTAGTTGAGATAGCCGATATTCATAATAATTATCATACGGCACGCGCACTTCTCGATAACGGTAGTACACGATGTTTTATCACAGATGCGTTATGTAACCAATTACAAGCACAAAAAATACAGTCCACTTACGATATAACAGGTGTAGGTAACTCAGTTTCCCAGGTCACATAGACCTGTAATGTTAGAATTAGGTCCCTGGTAGGTTCCTACAGTACACACATACATTGTTTAATTTTACCTTCCATAACTTCACAATTACCAGCCGTATCTTTATCTAAAGATGGTCTTAACATTCCTGTGAACATTCAGTTAGCCGATCCCTATTTCTTCGAATCTCAACCCATAGACATATTGATTGGTGCTGACCACTTCTGGGATCTTCTGGAAAATGGAAGATTTCGGTTTAATAAAGGTCCATACCTACAAAACACTAGATTAGGGTGGATAATTTCAGGGCCTTTGAATACTCGCACAAATAGTTCTCATGTTTCATGTAACGTCACATCGTCATTGGATGAGCAGTTAAGGAAATTTTGGGAGTTCGAGGAGATAGGCAGATCTACCGATCTCTGCAGTAATGAGGAGCAGGCTTGTGAGGATAATTTTATAAAGACCACCACACGAGGTTCTGACGGCAGGTTTTGCGTTTCCATGCCTTTGAAGGAGTCCCCGGACGCATTGGGTGACTCATTCTTTCAGGCAGAACGTCGTTTCTACGCACTAGAGAAACGTCTGCAACGCACACCGGCCTATAAACAATTACACATGCAATTCATCCATGAATACATCGCATTGGGTCACATGTCACGCATCTATGCATACAACAAACCACACTACGTCTTACCACACCACGGTGTATTCCGCGAGCACAGTACTACCACTAAACTACGAGTTGTTTTCGATGCAAGTGCAAAAACCACGACCGGCAAATCACTCAACGACATACAACGCGTAGGTCCAGCAATACAGGGTGACTTGTTTGCTATTTTATTACGGTTTAGACAACACAGGTGGGTAGGATGTGCAGACGTCGAAAAAATGTTTCGCCAAATTCTGAAAGATCCAAATCAGCGAAATTTACTTTTAATTCTATGGCGTGACAAACCCATAGACCCATTAGAAATTTACAGGCTCAATACTGTCACGTACGGTACCGCATCCGCACCGTTTACTAGCGTACGTTGTTTAAAACAGCTGGCATTAGAATGTTCTGAGCCCTTGATTCGCACAATCATTCAGGATGATTTTTTTGTCGACGATCTGGTGACCGGTGCTGACAGTATTGAGGCTGTAAAACACATAGCCAATGAAACAACAAATGTCCTACAGAGTGGTTGTCTCCCACTTCGCAAATGGATCTTCAATTTTGATCATGACACTCAAGAGTTTCCGTCCCATTCCAAGGAACTTTCACTCGGGGAAAACGCACATCACAAAACCCTAGGTTTAGGATGGTATAATCAGTCTGACACTTTGCATTTTCACACTGAATACACAAATGACAACCGGCAATTAACAAAACGCATCATATTGTCGGAAGTCTCTAAAATTTTTGATCCATTAGGGTTACTCAGTCCCTACGTCATGACTGCAAAGGTTTTACTTCAGAAACTATGGCTATTGAAATTAGATTGGGACGATAAGTTACCTAGTGACGTCACACACAGTTGGGCACAGTTCGCAAACGGTATAGCATTGCTAAGTACATTACGAATACCGCGACACGCTATAGGTATCGATGCTACTCGTATAGAACTGCATTTATTCACCGATGCTTCACAAATAGCTTACGGTGCGTGTGCTTACATTCGTTCCATTACAGGCAATTCCATAGTTACAACGAAGTTACTGTGCTCTAAAGGAAAGGTTGCACCCTTGAAGCCCGTCAGTATACCACGATTGGAATTGTGCGGCGCCCTATTAGGCGCGCAGTTATATGAAAGAATCATAAAATCACTTCGTTGTACCTTTGATAGTGTCACATTTTGGACAGATTCTACTATTGTAATCGGTTGGTTACGCATGAATCCTAATTCTCTAAAACCTTTTGTACAAAATAGGGTCGCGGAGCTACACGAATTAACAAAAGATATGCCCTGGAACCACGTATCTGGTAAGGAAAACCCGGCGGATCTAGTATCACGCGGTGTGACCATGGACATACTTAGTTCATGCACGCTTTGGTGGGAAGGGCCGTCTTTTCTTTCGGATCCGTTATTTAACCTACTCGATCGAAATAGTTTTGACCACACAGATTAGACAACACTTGATTTACCAGAGGTTAGGTCTCAGGCACATATTCATCAAATTTCTGACACGGATAGTTGGTTTCCATTCCATCGTTTCACTCGGTTCAGTCACATGAGACGTGTTTGTGCCTATATGTTACGTTTTGTGCATAATGTGCGAAACAAAGCCGCTAAGCGTACTGGCTCATTAAACGTCAGCGAGTTGAACGAGGCACTAACTATTCTAACAAAGGCGTCACAGTCACAATCATTCCCCGACATTTTAGATAGTTTAACAAAACACAAACTTTTAAATCACTCACACAATTTATTGAAATTAAATCCATTTATAGATGAACAAAATCTAATTAGAGTCGGGGGACGTTTGTGTAATTCATTAGAGTTTTCGTATAGCAAAAAGCATCCAATACTATTATGCAGCAAGCACACATTCACACGGTTGCTGTTTCACGCTGAGCATGAGCGACTAATGCACGCCGCGCCGCAGGCCCTCTTGTACACACTCAGAGAGATGTGGTGGCCGGTGGGAGGGAGAAATCTTGCCAAACAAACTGTACATAGCTGTGTTCGATGCGCTAGATTCCGTGCCAAGCCTATTGCACCTATTATGGGTAACTTACCTGCGCAACGCTTGTCTCCAGGGTTTCCTTTTATAACCACAGGTGTGGACTATGCGGGACCAGTTCTCATATTGAACTGTAAGGGTAGGGGCGCTCGAACCGTGAAGGCATACATATGCATATTCGTATGTTTTACTACTCGCGCGGTTAGCTTGGAGCTTGTAGGTGACTTGTCAACAGACGCCTACCTATTAGCTCTCAAACGTTTTGTTTCGCGCAGAGGCAAACCATCACACATTGTTTCAGACAACGGAACGAATTTCGTTGGTTTAATGAATTTATTTTCAAAATTCCTTTCCGAATGTTCAAAGAATATTATAGATTACGCTACTTCACAAGATATTAAATTCAGTTTTATTCCCCCTTACGCTCCGCATTTTGGTGGATTATGGGAAGCTGGGGTAAAATCATGCAAACATCATTTGCGTCGTGTTGTGGGAAATTCGTACTTAACGTATGAGGAGTTCAACACTGTTTTGACACAAGTGGAAGCAGTCCTGAACTCCCGTCCTCTTAGTCCTATGTCCACAGATCCCCATGACTTTCAACCCCTATGCCCAGCTCACTTCTTGGTTGGCCGTCCGCTGACAGCGCCGGTCTGCGAGGACCTGATTGACAAACCTTTACATCGTCTCTCACGCTATCAACGAGTGGAGCAGATTCGTCAACACTTCTGGAGCAGATGGTCCACAGAGTATGTTTCCGAGATGCAGACCAGGACGAAGTGGAAGGCAAGGCAAGCTGATCTGAAACCAGACACACTGGTACTCATAAAGGATGATCACGCACCGCCGCTGAAATGGTGTCTTGGCCGTATCATCAGCACTGTTCCAGGCAGCGACGGAGTTGCACGAGTGGCGGATATCCAGACCGAAAAAGGGGTCATAAGAAGGGCATTCTCCAAGATTTGTCCACTGTGGGATAATGAAGCTGAATGAATACGTTGAAAGGCTATCTTTCAAGGCCGGGAGGATGTTCAAGCATGACGTTGACAACCTGCGTGTTGCTATCACACAATTTTAGGCGCTCGTTTCTTTTACTGGGTACCTACTTACGCACCGAGAATCAAACCATCACAACATCTTCGGACGCCCAATGAGAGGTCCTCAAGAAGGTCATCAAAGAAGCACCAATAGGAGCAGTGTACGAAGACTTCCGAGTGCCTCTTCGCGGAACGTTAAAATCGCTCGGTTTTTCCTTCCAGACTAATACATTTGAATCGACCTTGCTCTGTATCGCTACATTTTTCTGGAACTTGAACTATCTGACGAGTCCCTATTATATTGTACAAAATCACTAACTCAAAAGGCAATAAACAATTTTATATTCTGAGAAAACCAAGGAGTTATCATTTATACTCCACCGCAACCATATCTAGAAGAGAAAGGCGCATAACGCATGAACAGGAAGTATCGGCACTCAATAAAGCTAACAGGCCAAGACATAGAAGATATGAGAGAGATATCATGAGAGACTTGATTAACCACGCTAGGAATAAACCAAGACAAAGAAAATTATGCAATCTTAGACGGAAAAACCGTAACCAAACTCATCAAGAACCACAGGATGTGCTATCTCGCACATATTCACAGGCGTTGTTGAAGATTGAGATAAGATGAGGAAGGTTGTTAGCGAGATTTACAAGAAACCTGAAACTGATATTAGCGAGACTTCAGACGAAGATAATGGAAACAGCAACGTGTAAACGTGTAACACAGCATAGCAGTGACATACAACAGAGTCGAGAAAGCAGCTGGACACGAGCCAACCAGGCGACGACGTCATTAAAAGATGCCCTCCCGATAAATATCACCCGTCTCTCCACTATTCCATTGCTTGCTTAAGGATGCATATCCGGTAGGCTCTAATAATTCTTCCATATCCTATGGGCACGTCTTCCCTACCATTATCGTGCCCCCCGGTCTACTCCTTGACATACAATGGCCACTGTAGTCCCATGAAACATGAAGCTCCACGGGCTAGTGTGAATCATTGGGTTCATTCGAGTAATCGAGTCTAGTTAAACCACGCTGGGGTCGGTGCATTTCATTCATTCATTCATTCATATTGACATGACGAATGAGACCATTGACCCATATCTTGACTACACGCCACCGATAGCTCACCTTCCTAATACTATATATTTGACCCCAACCAATGAAAGTACTGTTTTCAAAACAATTAATTCCTTAAAATCTATCAACTCTACAGGCTATGACGACATAAATACCAACATTCTCAAATTGTGCTCCAAATTTTTGTCACCGCATATTAGTCATATGATTAACCAATCATTTATTCAAGGCTTATTCCCCTCGCGCTTAAAGCTCTCTATTGTTAAACCAATTCACAAGAAGGGTGACACCAATGATATGAACAACTATCGTCCCATAACGCTCATACCGATAATTTCAAAAGTTTTTGAGAAGGTTATGCATGAAAAACTCTACAGCTTCATATCAAAGTATGACATCTTAAATGAAGAACAATTCGGTTTTAGGAAGAATAAATCTACTACATTGGCCTGTTTTGCTTTATTAAAGTTGATAACTAAAAGTCTTAATGATAAAATACCAATTACCTCTGTTTTCTTAGATATGTCCAAGGCTTTTGATTTCGTCAACCATAAATTACTTCTTCTCAAATTGGATCGATACGGCATTAGAGGAAACGCATTGAAATGGCTCGAAAGCTACCTCACCCATCGACAACAATGTGTTGAGATCTCGAGACAAACAGGGCACCAAAAAATCGCCTGTAGATCTCCCTATCGGGAAAATAATTGTGGTGTTCCCCAAGGAACCATACTGGGACCACTTTTGTTTTTGCTGTATGCCAATGACTTAGCTAGCGTAACCTCCCACAACTGCATACTATATGCTGACGATACGACCCTCAGCATTCAAAACGACAATTATGACGTAGGTGAATACCAGACCGAAATAAACGAGACACTAAATAAAATTATCACATGGCTCAAACAAAACAATCTCCACATTAATATTAGTAAAACCAAAATGATACAGTTCCAAACATATAACAGTAAGCGCCCACTGTTAAAAATACAGCATAGTAATGACGCAATTGAAGAGGTTGAGAGTACACAATTCCTAGGGATAACAATAGACAAACACTGTAACTGGAAAGCTCATATTGACGAACTCTGCACAAAGATCGATAGATTCGTCTTCGTTCTATACAGATTAACACGTGTGGCTAGTGTTGATGCGGCACTATGTGCATACCATGGCTATATGTCATCAATTTTGCGTTATAGTATTATAATATGGGGTAATTCTGTAGAACTTAACAGAGTGTTTCGAGCTCAAAAGAAATGCATCCGCTCAATATGTGGAGTGCACCCACTAGACAGCTGTGTTCCATTATTTAAAAAATTAAATATATTACCACTCCCAGCTCTATATATTTTTGATATTTGTATATTTGTATACCAAAATAAGAATGAATTTCAATTGCACAATGATCTTGTATCCAGACCGAGCCGCAAAGTTCACATGCTTCGTGTACCTAGACGAAATAATCAACTATTTGCTAACAATGTATTCTGTATGGCGACCAAAGTTTATAATAAACTACCAGATTGTTTTAAAACTCTTGACTTTAGGACATTTAAATGTAAATTATTCAATTATCTCCTAACTATATGCTACTACTCGACTGATGATTTAATGAATGAAAAGTTAACTTAAATACTTATTATCTCTGACTTAATTTAATATTGTTGACATTTCCATACCTAATATTTGACTAATTTGCAATTTGAATTTTATCCTACTTTATTTTATTGAATGTTATAATTAATAATCTAACCAAAATCCTGAAAATGTATTTGTACGCCGGAAACGGCAGAATATTATGAACTTTTAAAAATGTATTTAACAACTCTGTAACAATATTCTGACAAATAAATGGACTATTACTATAGTCTCAATTATAGAGGTACAGACTTTAATAGACATTCCCCAAAGATCTTCGGTTAATTTGTTCTTGATTTGCTTAAAAGCTTTTAATACTTATATGGGGTTAATATGCTTAAAGTTAAATTTAATCGGGCAGGCTGAAACGTTCGCCTTTACTAAATCAAAAGAGAGCGAGGCGAGGAATTTAAGGTTTCAGTCGAGATGATATTTATGAAATAATATTTTAGTTATATGGTGCACATAATAATAATGCTTGACATTATAATCATAAGGTGAGTTGTCAAGTCTCCCTCCTACGCGTATTAGAATCTGTAAAAGGACTCAAAGAAATTAGCCTATTCTTTTTTGGTAAAGACTTTCCTGACTTCAGTAAATTATACTCATCATGAAACATCCATTTGAGCGTGACGTAAAATAAAAGTTGTAGAATTTGTAAGCTCTTCACAGGAAAGGGAACCAAGGAATTTATTATGTTTATGTTTTAAATTGTAAATAAATCTTAGTATATAAGCGACAACTCTCTGTAAATGATTATAATTTGAATATTTGTGAATAAGCGATTTAATAAATAAATTATTATTATTATTATGTGACAAATGATTTGAATTTATTTAAATTTGTTTGATTGTATGATTGATGATGGTGTGACTGTACCACAATTACCCCAAGCTAATAAAATTTTCGTTTTTCCTAATTATGCTAATATTAGTGTTACGATCGGCTTCCCCTCACGGGAAGGGAACGTGCCCCTCTCTCCGCACGTTCCTGTAGGGCTCGTCAACAGACTTGGACACCCTCCCACCGTTATAAGAAATGAATTCCCAAAACTAAACTTCCTTGTTCCGACTTAGAAAGCTAGGGAACAAGGAGGGGTTCAAGGTAATGTTAATATTGGGAATTCACAGTTAGTAAACATACGTATTATAATTATTAATATACGAAGCTAAGAAGACAAGAGGGTATGCAAAAGAATATGATATTATATATAAGGTGTAACGCCGACGTCTCCCCTCTCGCACTAATATCTGTAAACGAATCTTGATTATGTGTACAGGTAAAGGGATTGTTACACTTGCGCTTAATTCATTATTTACAGCTACGTTAATTTGTCTTTTTTCAATGTACCCACTTTCGTGAGACCGGGAACCGTTTAACAACGTTTGTCTCATAGTACGTGTCATGTTAGACCTAACATATAGAACCCTTGTGGACAATATACGATTCTAACAAAACACGTTCCCTAAACATTATATAAATGTCTTACTCAACCCTAGGACAGAGTACTGGGAAGTTCAGCCGTCGTTGAGAAAGACAAGTATTGAGTAGTTCTAAACGCGTAATAATATGTATGACTCCTTTACGATGGTCTAGCCCTTTTTACTAAGATAATACAAAGCTAGCACAAATGTATCGTAGACTCAGTCTGTAGCAAATCTCGTTACGTTCATTCTCGGTGCACACCGAAATGGTATTTCGTCATTTCACATTTCCTTACTCTGCCCCATTTCGAGGTTGCATTTTGCGGCTATTAGCGGCTATGCTTCCAGATAGCGTGTCTCAATAAATAGTGACGATTTAGTAATAGTCCTACAGAACGGACGGGTGATGGTTTTAATGAGACACGGTCCCTAGCGTTCTTAGAACGGCGACTACCAATCCATTTAGGGGTACTTAGTGATGCCTAACCCCACTCCCGGAAATGTGTGTACAACGAGCTTCACGTAGCAAGGTCTGTGGCCAGACCTTTTTGGAAACAGTAATCATCACTAACGTTTAGTTGTTTTATAATGCAATTACAGATCGGCCTTCTAGCCTTGTTTAATTTAAATGTACTGTGAGTATTTACGGTTCTGCCTTCCATATGTGGAGCGTCTCAAAGTCAACAGTCATCAAAAGTCAGAGCATTACTGCTCAATGTCAAGTTTAGCGGAAGGCTTTCCCCGTCTCCCTAAAACCAAACGGAAATGACAATATCTGCCAAGGTACGGATTAGGAGATGGACACATGATACTAGAAACAAATAGCGTTAAATATAAAATACAATACTATTTCACCATACTGGAATAAATAATAATTAATAACTCGTCAGCGATATCACCTAACTGTGACCTATAAATCACAACACAAATTAGCCTGTAAGAACAATTATAACGGAGAAATCCGTAACTGCTATGTATACACTACTACTAAATATAAAAGTTAATTAAAGTTGACACTTACCATATAGTTCCTTAGATAGAATTAGATTACAAATCACTTACAAAGCCACTGCATGAATTACCAGTATCACTCTCCGACACGTTCCTCACACTGCCTTAAATACTAAATTAGTCGAACCTAGGACTTCGCATCGTTTCACGATCGAAAACTAACTGTACGTTATATCTAATACTCGCTATCTAGCGACAGCCCACTTGGACATCTCTTGGTATTCACCAAGGCTCCTAATTTAACTAGCCTAAACTAGGACTCTCTCCTCTCGTGGTCCAGAACCGACGTCCCTGACTTAAAACTTCAAACTTTCAAATTCCCTAAAAACACGACGCGAGCGCGGGCCTTTCACGCGTTCCCATGCTTTCGGATATTTATTGCCGCTTTTGTAAAAGATCTCAATTGTTTCAAGGGTCTATTTGAGCCGCCTCGGCCCAACATACTCTAACCAGATGTGGCCATTATTCCAATGGTTCTTAGAATTTGCGAAAGAGTCATATTGTTTTACAATTTTAAGGAATAGGATATTTTGTTAGTTTCTTTCGAATTTATTGAGTTATTGTATTCGAACTGTCTGCTTTGTCCTAAGGAGTTTGTTTTCACATTCAATAGAGAATTTATGTGTCTTTAGTGGCCCGAACCATGTGCAGGTTTTAAAATAAATATAATATTTTGTTATTATATTGGAGTACGTGACAGACAGTCACAATGGGATGAGTGATCAGTAAAGTGTGATGATACAACTTCAGGTAGATCTTGTTTCAAGTTCTCATTGGGCATTTTTGGCCAATATATAACATCATTTAACAAAAACTGAGGACCTGACCACCATTAGGATCACTCACTGATAAGATCAGATTTCAGCCCGCGAGAAACAAGATCCACCGGATTTTCCTTCGACGACACGTAGCTCCACGTGTGCCCTATAGTGCATTCTTGTATCTCATTAATGCGATTACGAACAAAAGGTTTTAGTAAATTAGGTGTCATGGAAAGCCAACTTAGAACTAATGTCGAATCGCACCAAAAGTAACATTTACTAAAGGGTTTGGTGAAGGAATTCAGTACATTAACACACAGTCTTGCTCCTAATAAAGCTCCACATAACTCAAGTCTAGGGATGGTTGTTGGCTTGATTGGTGCAACACGATTTTTAGAGACCAACAGCTGTACTCTTACCAACCCATCCTTAGTACTAGACTTTATATAAATACATGCACCGAAGCCTTTTCGGATGCATCTGTAAACACATGAATCTCATTTATAGTTAAATTGTCACATGAAATCCACCGGGGTATTTTAAGGGTATTTAAACGTGGTAGACTATTCACGAACATTAACCAGGAGGTATGTATATTATCTGGTACTTGCTCGTCCCAGTCACACTTAGCCGTCCATAGACTTTGGATGATAATTTTAGCCTCGATAATGCAAGGACCTACTAGACCTAATGGGTCAAATATTTGACTAATCACTGATAAAATGTGGCGCTTTGCTTTGCTGGTATCGATTGATATTGAAAACTCGAGAGAATCAGATTTACATAGCCAATATAGGCCTAACGATTTAGATGATACGTTTCTGTCCTCAGACAAGTTCAACCTACCAGAATGCCCTGAAACACCGGCTAATTCTGTTAAAATATCTAAACTATTAGATTGCCACTTTCTCAAATGAAAATTAGCTGACGCTAAAATTGATGCAACTTCTTTGCCCATCTGGACCACCTTGGAAACCGAGTCGCCACCACTCAGATAATCATCGACGTAAAAATCTCGTTCAATGGACGATTTTACAATGTCATTAGATGCGGTTGTTGCTAGACTGACTAAGCTCTTAGTGGCTAAATAAGGCGCGGAAGCTGTATCATAAGTAACAGTATTAAGACTGTACGTTTGAAGTGGTAGCTTAGGGTCAGCACGAAAGATTATTTGTTGTAAGTTACGTTGTGATGGTGTTACCTGAATGGCCCTATACATTTTCTCCATGTCACCGGAAATAACAAACTTGTGCTGACGAAAACGCAGCAATATAGAAAAGAGATCATCTTGGACAGTGGGCTCCACCATTTGGATGTCATTAAACGACACTCCGGAAGTAGTTGCTGCTGATGCATCGAAGACTACCCTGAGCTTAGTTGTGGTACTGGATTCTCGAATGACTGCATGATGTGGCAAAAAATACTCAATTTTGTTACCTGAATGTGGTTTCCTAGTTGAGTTATTCAGAGTCATATGCCCTAAGCTCACGTACTCCTCGATGAATGCAACATATCTTTCCTTAAAGGCAGGATCACGTTGGAAACGACGTTCCAAAGATAAAAAACGACGCTTAGCCATTTCATAAGATTCGCCTAACTCACTGGGATCATTTTTAAGAGGCATTATAACTATGAAATGCCCGTTTTGATCACGCACAGTTTTAACACGAAAACTTTCTTCGCAAGCTCGTTCTACCTGTGACAAAGAATGCTCAGAAGAAAAAGAATCGAGCTCCCAAAAATTATTTAGGCTGTTATTTAAATCGTTCATGGACATATTACAAAAATGTGAATATATATTTTTGGATGGATGTTTTGGCATCGATTTAGATACACCGTCAACGCTTGAAATGTGTCTCGATACAACTGTGCTTAAATTACTTCTAAGCACAGTTGCGCTCTCAGTAACGCGCGCTTCGTTATCGGGTGAACATGCCAAAGTGCTCCGTACGTCCGTACAATACGTCTCTTCATTTGTCGCTACGCAGTTGGCTTTTTCCCTCGCGCAGCACTTGTATTAAGTGGAAAGGGGATGGAAGATGTATGAAGTGGAACATAGTCAAATATTAAATGAATAGAGTCGCTTATTGTTTTTTTTTTCTGCGGTATGTCAATAATATGGAATTAATATTGAATACCTATAGCCGGTCCGGAGATGGGCAAAATTTATTTGAATGGTGATTGGTGTTTTTTATATAATAGTTAAATAATATTATGTTTTTAATTATTATTCCAGATTTCCTAAAATGAAATTGAAAGGCAAAAATGGCGAAAAATTATAGCTAATGAGAGGAGTGAAGATTTTTTTAAGCCAAATGGTTTGGTCTTGTCACTTCTTAGAAAATGACATGTATTATACGAAGAAAGGAAATAAAGAAAGAAAGAAAGAAGAAAAGAAATAAGCAGTACCTTTGTACTGAAATTATAATGATATCGTATCTCTATGTATTTAACTGTGTGTACATAAATAATAAAATAAATAAATAAATAATAAAGGCTTTCGGAAAGTAAAGAAAGGGGTTATTCCATGTATTGCAGTAAGTTTTTACATAAAATATTGTGACTACTGAGTCACCTATCAATCTTTTTAAATTGTCTTAATAAATAAAATTAAAATAAGTTAATTTTAACCACCTCAACCTGTTTTATTTTAAGCATCTATACCCAGTCTCTAATTCAGATAATTTATGTAAACAAAGTAATGTCAAGAAATTTCACTGTCAAAATGACAGGACAGTGGTACAAAACATATTTTTTTTTGTATATAATGGTCTATGAAATTAAAGTGAATTAATAATAAGAACAGTTCCTCACGGTATTTTGTTTGCATAGTTACTATGCACACAAAATACCGTTGCCAAACAATGCTTTATGTAGTGTGTCGGAGACATGGCCTATGATCGTCATAATCAGCCCTTTTTAACCGACTTCAAAAAGGAGGAGGTTATCAATTCGGAAGTTTATATATATATTTTTTTTATGTATGTTCGGGCATAACTCCGTCGTTTATGAACCGATTTGAAAAATTCTTTTTTTAACCGACTCCAAAAAGGAGAAGGTTATCAATTCGGAAGTTTATATATATATTTTTTTTATGTATGTTCGGGCATAACTCCGTCGTTTATGAACCGATTTGAAAAATTCTTTTTTTAACCGACTCCAAAAAGGAGGAGGTTATCAATTCGGAAGTTAATATATAATTTTTTTTTTTATGTATGTTCGGGCATAACTCCGTCCTTTATGAACCGATTTGGAAAATTCTTTTTTTGTTTGAAAGGATATACTTCCAGATTGGTCCCATTTTTTTTAAATCTAGTTCTGATGATGGGATCCATGAGGAATTGAGGGAACTCCTCAAATTTTATAGGCATTCATACAGCGATTTTTATATTTTCATCAACAAATCAAGCATTTGCATTCAGAAAGTATCATTTCGTGAACCGGAACTGATGAAGAAGACCACAGATGGCCACCGGAACTCGTCAATGATACGTATTTCACAGGTAGCGATAAGATAGTTAAGCGACTATGAGTAAGCAAATTTAAATAAATGCTGATCAAAAAGGTACCATCAAACTGATCTGATGATGAAGCCGGAAGGTAGGCAATGGAACTCCGTAATAAAACAATGTATCCTAGCCGTGTTTGGGCTTATTGGATTTGTCATGAAATGCACTCTTGCTATAAATGATGTTTAACCGATTAAAAAAAAAAGAGGAGGTTCTCAATTCGTGTATCCTATGTATGAATAAGGTGTTAAAAAATGTACTCTACAAACTTTAAGAGGTGCTTTCGATCAATCAATCTGCCTAGCCTATTCCCAACTATGTTGGGGTCGGCTCCAGTCTAACCGGATGCAGCTGAATACCAGTATTTTACATGGAGCGACTGCCTATCTGAACTCCACAATCCAGTAACTGGGTAACACGATACCCCTGGGTAAGACTGGCTGTCAGACTTTTGGGCTTCTGACGACCCGTAACGACTGTCAAAGATCCACGAATAACAGCCGGGACCAACGGCTTAACGTGCTTTCCGAGGCACGGAGGAGTCTCGGTATGTAAAGATGGTCACCCATCTACGGACCAACCCCGGCAAGCGTAGCTTAACCTGACGGATCGACCCGTGCGGCTGTTATTACTTAGCCACGAGCTCCTCAGAGGTGCTTTAGACCATCGAACTGAATAACTTTTACTATGGGACCAGTTTGAAATCGCGAAAAATAAACAGCTGTAGGTACCATACAGTTTAGAACACTAGGTAAAGATTACTATGGAACAGCTGTTTTTTATTAATTAATTTAATTTAGCTGGTATTTAATGCACTCGGTATATGTTCATGATGTTATAAGATTTCCTGTCACTATTGTGGTATACGAATGGGTGTGTGGGTAGGTACCACAACTAAAAAGTGAAAAAGAAAAAACTTTTTACAAAAAAAAAAACAACAGACTTCAAAAAAAAACACAAAAAAATGAAAAAATAACTTTAATTTTGTAAGTCGGTGTCTTTGGTTCCGTGTTTTCGTTTTTTGCCACCGACTTCCAAAATTAAAGTTATTTTTTCATTTTTTTGTGTTTTTTTATTTTCTCGATTCGCGCCTTAAATATGAATATTTCAAACGAGTACTAAATTCATCGTATCTGCCAATTTTATTTGTGGATCATCATGGATGAAGTAATAATGCAAATTGTTCCCACCGCAGTAGCTCTAGCGTGGCCTGCGGCTTAGCGTGCCATATTTTTTGGAGATTTTGCATCGCCAACTGAAATATTGTACCGGCAAATTGATTTCTCATGTTCCGGTCCATTTTTACTGTGTAATAATTTCGAGATCAAAAGCAAGATCGAGATTACAATTTGAGTTGAATTGATAGTTGTTACAACTTGTTTGACAAGCTGAGCTGTCAATTGAATTTGACAGTTAACATTGATTTAGACCTATGACTCCGTTCAGCGAACCCTCGCTAGATTAATTTTTCATCTGGCGAAAATTTCGCCGGCTTAGTTAAACGCACCCCAGCAGTGCCATCTTAGTGCAATCATTCTGGCAAACTAAAATATAGTCAGGTTGTGTCACTTTAGTCAATTTCAGAATGGGAACTCGTCGTTTGACATTTGAAGGTTTTGGTTACACAGAGGGTTACACTAACTGTTGACTAGGCAGCATGGTCTCAGACCTTAGCCTGTTCCGTCAGGAACTAAAAGGTTATGGTTGTTACGGGTGTACGGGTTAGTGAACTGCTATTCTGTTGAAACTCCATAGTTAGGAGTTTTTTTTAAAATAAATATAAAAAATGCGATTAGTAACTTTATTAGGTATTTATTGACATTAAATGCATTTTGGTTTCGTTTTTTTTTTAAATATAGTACAATGTATTATCCTATACACGTTAACATCTATTTCATTCTAATAGAAGAGTGAAGAAAGTCCCTTCCCATAGTGAACCGTCGTACACGGCTACACACCACCAGTGCAGCGTGTGCGAACTCGGCCTGCGAGCGAGCAGGCGCGTGTCCGAACTCGTCCTGCGAGCAAGCAGGCGCGCGTGCGAACTCGGCCTGCGAGCGAGCAGGCGCGCGTGCGAGCAGACGCGCGGGTGAACAGTCGCGCGCCTTTACGCGCAGTAGAGTATCAAGTGTAATCATCGTTCCACGTTACTAGCAGTAGGTACTTATAAATTTATCAAAGCGTCTTACAAAGATATTATTGTAAGCTCTTAAATTTGATACTTTAATATTATCACTAAAGATATTTTTATTTTAGATTAATTTAAAATAATGTACAACTGACTTTATACAGTAAAGTTCAACAAAGCGCACATTTAGAAACGCGTTAAATGTTAAATCCGATCTAGTCCGGAAGGTAGCGTTGCATTTTAGGTAGGTAGTGTTTTTACGCCAATCGATTGCAATTTTTTCAATAGCAATAGCAATAGCTGACGCACCCGCGGTGAGTGTGGGATTGGTAGATAGCGGCAGTGGTAAAAAATAAGTAATAGTACGCTGGCTGAATCTTTTTCCATAAATAGTTGACATACTGAGCTGAAAAAACAACCATCAGCTGCATCGTGGAGGGGGGACTATGCATCGACTATACTCCATTT
Organism: Dryobota labecula; assembly: GCA_947523025.1. Taxonomy (NCBI): domain Eukaryota; kingdom Metazoa; phylum Arthropoda; class Insecta; order Lepidoptera; family Noctuidae; genus Dryobota; species Dryobota labecula. The sequence continues at coordinate 28,997,046 of OX383287.1, read as the reverse complement.
ATTATAACATTAGACTAATAACTGTTCTCACCCTTTCGTTATTTCGATGTAAACGTTTAATAAACTCCGTTATTTCACGATAAATACAAAGCATTGTAATCTATTTACCATTTACATTAAAAAAATAACTAAAGTGCAGTAATTTCAAGAATATTACACAATAACTGTCGTTATTTAGCCGTTATTTGTCTAATGCTATAGTAAATGGAGTATAGCTGCTTGCATGAACATGTAAAAAAAAATACATGTAAATAGCACATTATGATACATGTGTGCGAAGTTGATCATTGCGCTCGAGGCGGTATTGTATTATTCGCGCAAGCCGTAGGCGAGCGCGATAAGGAAGCCGAGAGTGTAATGTATTATTAAGGAAAATGGTGCTGGTTTTGTTTTTCCGCGCGCCGCTGTAGCGATGCGCGCGCAGGTGTAAATAAAGGCACTGGTAAACCGCAAAAGAGCCTTTAAAAAAAACACACAAAATCATGTTCAGACTGATCATAGTGTTGTCGTATGTCAAATTGTAATTTAGTTAGTATGGAATTAGAAAGTACTATTGGCATAAAGAAATATACATTAGTTCAGTGAGAATCCGCAATAATAGAACGCCAGTCAGGATCTTTTTCGTTTGGTTCCGGGAGGGACCACAGACAATTTAAGGTAAATTTTTAGTTCATTATGGGACATAAAAAAAAAGTGAAATTTGGCATTATGGCTCCAGCATTATGGAAGTTTCTTTGATGTGATTAAAAAAAAACGCAATTATCCGACTAGTAAATAATTATCTGTGGCGTTACAGCACTAGCGCGGTAACGTAAAGTAAAAAGCACGCGTTTTTAATCCACTGCATTATGGACCTAAAAGCGGTTCATTAAGAGCCACTTTACGAGCAAGTGTGTTGAAAATAAAGTTATAGTACGCCGCATTTTTTTTACCACTCGCAACCTCCCACACCCACACCCACCGCTGCTTTTGCAGCAGACGGTCGGTTCACTTATTAGTCATTAAGATCAACTTTCGATATCAACATGAGCCACCTTACTATGACTTTAGTATTTACAACACTACCTCCCGGACTAATCCGGTCGATCTACGGATCGCTCTCATTATACATGCTTTAAGCCGGATTTACATTACGAAACTAGTTGCGCAAACTTAGATAATCATTAATATTATAGTTTCACGTGTAAATAGTATTTTTTTTTTATTATTATTATAAATAATTTAGTGTACGTTACCCCAGCAGGAAAATTCTAAACGAATGATCGGAGAGAAATATTTTGCATGGGCAGAGAGCTTATATTTGTGCAAAAATGTGCGCCGAAAATATAATTTTTGTGCGTCTTCAGGTTTTCGAGATATTGCATTTCCTGCTGGAGTAAAGTTTTTTAGAATCGTGTATCTCTAAAACCATTGTATGTGCGCCTTAAGAATAAACATACATGAGTAGCTCTTTATTTGTGACAGAATTAGATTTAAGAAAATATTTATAATTTTCAAATCGCGCTTTTTTGAAAACCCGAAAAAATATCGTAGCGCCTAAATGAGAAAACGTTTAAGCTCGCTGAAAACTGTATTCGGTCCTTCTTGGCGCTTTTAATAACCATAATAAGTTTCAAGAGTGTACATGCATGCGTTATTATTATTGCTAAAAGTCAAAACGATTGTGTCATGACTTTGACGGCAAAATACAAGAAACCGGCTCAACCCAAGATGTGTGGGTCTAAACCAAACTTTTGTGCGTTTAGTCAAAAATCTATAGTGAAAATATTCAGCTTGGAAATGTTCGCCCATTTCGTTAGCTACTACCGTGGCGAAAGTGCTGGACGGTCTGCTTGATAGCATTTTGAACAGCCACATAAAGCTGAACGACGCTCAGTTCGGTTTTAGGCGCGGGCTGTCGACAGAAACGGCAGATCTTTGCCTCAAGCACACTGTCCGGTATTACACCGATAGAAAGACTCCGGTCTATGCCTGTTTTTTAGACCTTTCCAAAGCTTTCGATTTGGTGTCCTATGATGTGCTATGGCACAAAATGAGGTCAGAAACCAGCCTCCCAGAAGAAGTAGTTAATGTTTTTGATTATTGGTACAACAATCAAGTTAATGTTATAAAGTGGGCGGGCGTGATCTCCGATGAGTACAGACTGAGATGTGGAGTAAGACAAGGAGGTTTAACCTCGCCTCGTCTCTTCAATCTGTACGTAAACGGACTCATCGAGAGACTCAGCGGTACCAAAGTTGGCTGCTCTATAGACGGAAAATACGTAAATAACATTAGTTACGCAGACGATATGGTGTTGCTGGGCCCCTCTATAAGCGCCATTCGAAAACTCCTCGCTATATGTGTCGAATATGCCGGGGCCCATGGGCTCAGGTATAATGTAAAGAAAAGCGAGCTTTTGGTGTTCCAATCACCAGGTCATAAGGTCACACATGTACCACCCGTCTTCATAGACGGTGTTTCTTTACCCAGAGTTTCACGATTCAAATACCTGGGCCACTGGGTCTCGGATGACCTCTCAGACTACGAGGATATTGAAAGGGAGCGCCGGGCGTTGGCTGTCAGATGCAATATGTTGGCGCGTAGATTTGCACGCTGCAGTAAAGCAGTAAAAGTTACATTGTTTCGGGCGTTCTGCCAATCTTTTTATACGTGCAGTCTATGGGTCAAATATACGCAGAAGACAATCAACGCCCTACGCGTACAGTACAACAACGCTTTTAGGATGTTGATGCGGCTGCCGAGGCACTGCAGTGCGTCAGGCATGTTTGCCGATGCTCGTATTGATGGCTTCCATGCCATCCTCAGGAAGAGAGCTGCATCGTTGCTAAGTCGTGCCCGCGGCAGTGGCAACAGCATTCTTAGCGTTGTAGCTGGCAGTATTGACTGCCCAATATTGTGTCATTGTGTACAGTTGCATGTCGTATTGGACAGCTACTGATGAAATGATAGGTTTTATTTTTATTTTTATTTAAATTGTTGTTTTATGATTTTAATTAATTTAAAGATTTTTATGAATTTCTTGATTTTAAATACTATTGATTTTTACCATTTTAATTAATTTAATGATGATTGCAATTTTATTGATGTGAGTACTTCATTTATTTATTTTTAGATATAATAGTTTGATTGTAGTTGTGTATTTGAATCTTTGGTTACTAACATAATTCTTAAGTATACTAACAAAAATATGGATCACTGTGTCTGAATTAAATAAATAAATAAAATAAATAAATAAATTAAGTAGATATAAACAAAAAACAAAACATGTACACAACGGCTGGTTATCCGACCAAATTCGAATGACTAGTAAAAAGCGAGGATTTCATACTTAACGATGACCTTCTTAACTTTACTCACGAACCGGTTGAAACGTGTTGTGTCTGAGTACACTGAAGTAGAAAAGACGTAAAAAAATAAACTTGTTATTAGATTATATTCCACTATCTGTTTCCGTCACTGTTAAGTGTCGAATGTCAAACTGTCATATTTTGAATGTTTTTATTCCTTCAAACTCGATAGATGGTGTTGTATTTTTTTTTTCTGCCGAATTGTGGTGTTGAGGATCTCCGTGATTTCATGACCCCTCCTGTATAGTGTAAATAAATCTAACTTGTTCTGAGCTCGGTGTTTTCTTTGGTCAAGCCATAAATACCTTGCAGGCTCCTCAGAACTTTTTGGGTATTGTACATGGTCCTTACGAGTCGGATGATATACTGGTTGAGCCACACAGCGACATATCCAAAACAAAGCAGTACATAAGCGGTATTGGACGGAGCAGATCGGACTGCGGTTCGAATACGAATTTTGTTGGATCCAATCAGTGAAGTATTAAAGTGAAAAACTGTGAGTACGCTTTATATATTGACTTTGAGAAAATTCAAGCAAATTAAAACTTTCAATACAAGAAGAAATAAACTTAGAAAAATTTAGAAGTTGTTTAGACTTAGTTTGGCAAAAAGTGTACAGACGGGGAATCCATGCCGGTTTTCCTACAGAAGTGCGAAACACTTAGAAAAATTTGAGAAATAAGTTCATAGACCGAATACAGTTTGCAGCGAGCTTATAAGTTTTCTCATTTAGGCGCTACGATATTTTTTTGTTAATTATAAATATTTTCTTAAATCTAATTCTATCACAAATACGCACAAATAAAGAGCTACTGGTGTATGTTTATTCTAAAGGCGCACATATAATGGTTTTAGAGATACACGATTCTGCAAAACGTTACTCCAGCAGGAAATGCAATATCTCGAAAACCTGAAGACGCACAAATTATATTTTCGGCGCACATTTTTGCACAAATATAAGCTCTCTGCCCATGCAAAATATTTCTCCTTCCGATCATTCGTTTAAAATTTTCCTGTTGGAAAAACGTTACTCCAGCAGGAATCGTTTTTTTCGTTTTTATCCAAATCGACAAAGCGCACAAAATTTTTATGTGGCACACAATTACAGCAGATTACGCACTAATTATACGTTCCACTCATATAACTCTAGGAAACACTTTCCTGCTGGGGTAACGTACACAGCAGAGCGGCGGTGCACGAGATAGGCAGCACCAAGACAGACGCGTGTCGCACAGACCAGCTCAGACTACGGTAAGAGCCTATTGTGACGCGGTGCGCACGCGTGTCCCGGTGTGGCGCACGGCGGTGTGCATACATAACAGAGTGGCGGTGCACGAGATAGGCGGCACCAGGACAGACGCGTGTCGCACAGACCAAGACCCCAATTCGGCTAAATATAATGTAGTTCAATTGCACGTCGTCAGCATGGCAATAGCGTAAAATGACACTTTTGGAATTCTGCTCCTGTTAAGAAAGTTGAATAGCGGCTACCCTAGCTGCTGCGGAATTCTATTAACCAATGGCGTCGCAATAGCGTTAGCACGGCAACATAAATATGTATTCTCCTCTTATTTGACGCTTGTGCCGATAGCGTTGGCAACGTCGACATCTGTCAAAATTGGCCATCGAGAAGCAATTGTGCAGCCATACGTTTTCTCTCACATTCTCCAATAAAAAAGTGATAACAACAAGTCGCATCACATTTTAAGATGGAGATATTTAGAATTGGCCAGCAGGGAGGAACGGCATCGGGACGAGAGGCCACAACGTAAATGATGAAAAAAATTATTTAAAAATTAACGCAAATTAAATAAAATAACTGACCAAATGACAAAAAAATTTAAAAAATGACTTTTATCTGCGACGTTTTATGTGTGGCTGTTGGGCCTGATTATCTTAGTCTTAATAAAAAAAAAAAACTTAATGTACTAGGACATGAAAAGCGATTTTATGTCGCCTATGCACGACATAAAGATGAACTTTTAAAGCATGAGAAGTGAAAACAATAATACGGAACGGAAGCTTTGAAAACGGGGGGTTTTTGATGTTTGACAGTGGTCTGACATCTTCCTTTGTTACCAAACTGTTACTGTCAAACATCAAAAACCCCCGTTATTAGGGTTCCGTAGTTAACGAGGAACCCTTATAGTCTCGCCATGTCCGTCTGTCTGTCTGTCCGCGGTTTAGCTCAAAAACTATTGATACCAGAAACTTGTAATTTGGCATGAGTATACACGTTAACGACGCCGAAAAAGTGGGTAAAAAAAAATATAAAAAATCCCTACATGTAAAGTGGGGATAATAATTTTTTTTTCGTCCTTCCCATAGTTTGGGGTTTGGAAAGACCGTTTTTTGATTAAGTAAGCCGTTCGTGACTTATCAAGCATTAAAGTACCAATTTTCGTTAGAGTCAAGTGTCTCCCCCCCCCCCTCTACCAACTAAACGGTTGTAGTTAGGAATTCAAATGTCACGGCAGTAGTACCTATATATAACGAAGTTAAAAGGAAAACTATCACAGCTAAGTAGGCTTTTCAAGTTTACGAGTAATAGTCGACCAACTTAAATTTGCAGTTGAAAAACATGTTCCCTTATACAATCTGTATAGGAGAGCATGTTTCTCAACTACAATGTTAAGTTTGTTCTTGGAATAAATTCATCCCAACTACAGAACCCTTCATTGTGCGTGATCCGACACGCACTTGGCCGGTTTTTATTTTTTAAGACTGACAAAGGAGTTCAGTAAATTTTGGCTGAATAGTGTTTTTACACAAATTAAATAATAGTACAGAGTCACTAGTACGATGTACTCTGTGGTTTATAGCCAAGCTGATGCGATGCTGACGACGTGCCAGCGATATGCTGACGACATTCTTATCAAAATTAGTAGAATACCGTTTTTAGATCAATGGCGTTGGCAAATCAATCGCGTGTCTGCGACATAGCAATTTGTGGTGAAATAGCAGAATTGAGGCCCAGCTTAGACTACGGTAAAAGCCTATTACGATGCGCCTCGCGACGTTGCGATGCGGTATGCGTAACCTCAGCAAAATATTGCGCCTTAGAGAAAATTGAGTTTTACAGATAATTAGTTCATAGTTAGTTGCAATTTGTTCAAGTATAGCAAAATTTGTTCAAGTTGTATTTTCGAAGTTATTCGAGAAAAACTGATTTTGCTGGAGTAACGTTACCCCAGCAAAATGTTTTTCAAAAAAGGTATTTAGCCTGAAACCAAGTACATGAAAAGATACCTTTTGATGAGTTGTAAATATATACCAATAGCAAAATTTTTTCATCTTATAGTTTTTGAGATATTCAAGATTTTGCTGGGGTAACGTTTTGGGATTTTCAAAATCTCGAAAACTGTTTGTCGCAGAAGTTTGAAAAAAAATTAATAACCTATACTTAAAACATTTGAGATTTCGGTCAAGTACATGAATAATTTTCTGCTCGACTGTATTCAATATCGGTTATTAGGATGCTAATTTGGGTAGGATACCCGCAAGTATGAAATCGTCGCATTTTCGTAGCCTCCGTAATTAAGTCTGTTTATAAGAGAATTACCGACACTTTCTAGTTTTCTGAATAACTTTTATTCCATTCAGGATTTAAAGCTGAAACTTTCAGGGATGTTGATAACAAAATGAACAAATTTGTTCTCTATAGTCCATCGTTTTGTATTCAGAGGGAGCTGTGTATTCGATCGCCAAAGAAACACCACTTGAAATTTGATGAAATCTCTTTATATCTTTATATCGCGTAAAGTTTTTTAATCCAGATTTGTACACCTTAAAAGGGAATATAATAGGTATATCTAACTACTTTTTATTTGTTTGTAAATGTACAAATTTACGAGTAAATCGTTTTTTTCTGATTCTTAAAAACAATTAATTACATCTACATTTGTTGATGAATCGAAATACTTACGTTTAAACAAATTTGAACAAATTAAGGCCTATAACTGGTATTTTTTTTCAAACTTCTGCGACGAAGTTTTTTTCCCAAAACGTTACCCCAGCAAAATCTTGAATATCTCAAAAAGTATAAGACTCAATAAAAGCTATATTTTCATGTACTTGGTTCCAGGCTAAATGCCTTTTTTGAAAAACATTTTGCTGGGGTAACGTTACTCCAGCAAAATCAGTTTTTCTCGAATAACTTCGAAAATACTACTTGAACAAATTTTGCTATGCTTGAACAAATTGCAACTAACTATGAACTAATTATCTGTAATACTCAATTTTCTCTAAGGCGCAATATTTTGCTGGGGTTTCGCATACTGCGATGCGAAATCACTGGCCTCTTCCAGTATCGTCGCGTCGCGTCTCGGTGTAAACTGACCTTAACTATAAAGTTTTTGCGGTATGGAAACCTATAGTGTACGAGTCCGACTTACACATGGCCAGCTTTTTGTTACGCATGCGTCAAACGTTCAATACTAGTTGGTTTAGCACTGTTCGCCCATTCGGCTAGTTAAAGCTATGGCTGGGTTCACACGGCAATTTAGGGGAGACCAAGTATAAAAGTAACACGGGATGAACGTAACAAACGAATTTCTGAACGAATTATGTTGGCTGCACTGATGGCTGTATTACTGATGTGCGTCATTTTGAAACCCCTCCGTTGCGCTCACGGCGCCTTGCTGTCAGGTTGTGGACGTAGCGAGTCGGTGCCGCAAAAATACCTCCAAAGTTTTGACCGTTTTTTTTCAACTGGGTTATTTTTATTATGGTAGGTTTAAGCTCGCGTGTCAAGTGTCGGTAAAACTGTTCGTCTTTCTATTTCGGCATTCGAAACGGTATCTTTCTAACGAATTTTTAGGTTTTTTTTAAGTCATGTGTTTGAAATTTCGGCCCACCCATCGCGTCGCATCCCGTCGCTCGCCCGCGCTATAACTTCGTTATCGCTTAGCGTTCTTTCTGACTTTTGTTCTTTTCGCTTCGCTCCTAAGGATCATAGTGTGATGTTATATAACCTATAGCCTTCCTCGATAAATGGGCTATCCAACACTAAAATATTTTTTTTCTATTCGAACCAGTATCTAGTTCCTGAGATTAGCGCGTTCAACCAAACACACAAACTCTTCAGCTTTATAATAGAGCTGAACTGCGTAACTTCGTCTACGTCACCTAAGAGAGAGAGTGGTTTAACTAATGAATTTTCCACTTATTTTGTTACGGAGTTATTTTAAAATTATGATATCTCCTAAGATGTTGATTGAAATCAAGTGATGTCAAGGACAATTTTGTTTACATTTAAATACTTGTGATTAATAACATATTTATTTGGATAAGGATTAATACCATGTTTATGAAAACTCCTTCGCAAATAATACATTAATTTCGAACAAATTTGATTACCATAAAAAAGGTTATAGTGAGTCAATCTTAAAAGATAGACAATTATGCTGTCGCGGACTTTTTTTTAGAACATTTGAAGAGGAACAATTGCATCATACATGATATTTGCGTAACTTAAACCGTGTACGCAGCGCACGCAACGGAAGCTCTCAAAAAGGAATTTTTTTTCCCCTTTTTGCAAAATTTTTCATTTATGCTCCGGTCCTTTTGGTCGTAGCGTGATGTTATATAGCCTATAAGTTTCCTTAATAAATGGACTATCCAACCCAAAAATAATTTTCAATTCCAACCAGCAGTTCCTGAGATTAGCGCGTTCAAACAAACAAACTCTTCAGCTTTATATATTAGTATATAGATTATAGATTAGGCATCCTGGAATCTATACTTACTATCTATACTATCTAGTTTATCTAGTTTGTTTGTTTGAACGCGCTAATCTCAGGAACTGCTGTTATTAATCACAAGTATTGAAATGTAAACAAAATTGTCCTTGACATCACTTGATTTCAATCAACATCTTAGGAGATATCATAATTTTAAAATAACTCCGCAAGAAAATAAGTAGAAAATTCATTACTTAAACCACTCTCTCGCTTACGAGTAGGTGAAGCAGACGAAGTTGCCCGGGTTAGCTATATAATTTGCTAGCTTTTGCCCGCGGCTCTGCCCGCGTGGATGTCGGTTATCGCGTAAAAAAGTAGCCTATGTCCTTCTCCATATCCCAGGTTATATCTCTGCCAAATTTCATGACGATCGGTTCAGCGGTTTAGGCGTGAAAACAGACAGACAGACAGACAAGAGTTACTTTCACATTTATAATATTAGTATGGATAAAGCTAAAGAGTTTGTTTGTTTAGTTGAACGCGCCAATCTCAGGAACTACTGGTTCGAATTGAAAAAATATTTTAGTGTTGGATAGCCCATTTATCGAGGAAGGCTATAGGCTATATATCTACGCTACGATCCTTAGAAGCCAAGCGAAAAGAACGGAAGTCAGAAAGAACGCTAAGCGATAACGAAGTTTTAGCGCGGGCGAGCAACGGGATGCGAATGCGACGCGATGGGTGGGGCGAAATTTCACGCGGACGAAGTCACGGGCAGAAGCTAGTATATACATAAACGGACGACCAATAGAGGTTTAGCTACTGCAGAAATTATGGATTTGGCTGCAGAAGTACTTCTTAGAAAAGTACCATTTCGAGACGCTGCGAATTCATATCAGCTGTGCCATGTAAGTTGATACAGATATGTGCAAAAGAAAAAAATGCTTGAAGAAGGTTCAACAAGTCTTACAAATGTAGGCTACGCATAGAAGAATAAAAAAGTTTTTCCCGACGAGGAAGAAAAAATACTGGCCGAGTATTTGCTCTATTGTTCTCAAATTAATTACGGATTAACAACCAAAGAAGTACGAAAGCTAACCAATTCAATTTACAATTAAATATAATAAAGAAATTCCCAGCTCGTGGAGGTCCAATGAATGCGCTGGTGACGAATGGCTGAGATTGTTTATGCGTCGTAATCAATAAGAGCCCCGCAAGCAACAAGTATTGCCCTAGCGACGAGCTTCAATCAAAGCAATGTTGAACTGTTTTTTCAACATTATACTGAGATTCTATAGGACGAGACAATTATACTGCATCAGCTATATGAAATATGGATGAAATTGGCATAACCACTGTACAAAAACCAAACAGAGTTGTAGCAGGAAGAGGCACCAAGCAAGTAAGCTCAGTCACATTGCAGAACGTGGTGTACTGGTTACAATAGCTGCTGCAGTTAACGGCATTGGAAATAGCATTCCTCCGATGTTCATATTCGAACGAAAAGGTTTTAAGGATCTTTTTATCAGTAATGCACCCCAAGGGTCCGTTGCAAGTGGTTGGATGCAGGAAGATGATCTCAACATATTTTTGAATCACTAAGACTATCTAAAGAGAATAAGTGCATTGTTCTTTTGGACAACCACAGTTCCCATATAGCACTAAAGAATATTGATTTATGTAGACATTCTGGTATAGTCCTTTTGACTTTCCCACCACACTGCACACACAAGATGCAACCGCTTGATCGCAGTGTATTTGGACCCCTAAAAAAAGCCGTCAATGCATGTTGTGCCAACTGGATGAGAACAAACCCTGGGAAAGTTATGACGATATACGATATACCCAGTATAGTCCGAGACTCTTTTCCGATCGTCGTAACACCGCGAAATATACTGGAGGGTTTTGCTTGCACAGGGATATGGCCCGTCAATACAGCAGTATTTACAGACGCCGACTTCTTGGCCAGCTCTGTCACTGATCGACCTTTAGAAGATGTAGCAGTCCCACTACCAGACCCGATTCCGTCAACAAGTCGTCAGATTGATGTAATGCCGTCTTCATCATTAGCACGCTTGGAAGCAATTTCGACTGATGATTTGGTGCCCGTGAGTTACGCTCACCGATACCATTAGTAACACCACCATTGGTAGCTTCACCATTACTACCAAGAACCCCTCCTGAATTAAATTTAACACCAATGGTCATGCCATCGGCATCTATTTCGGGAGTAGATGTGGCTATTTCATCGACATCGTCTGATAATAATTTACACATCCCATCTACCTCCTGCTAATGTTCAGGACGTCATGATGACATAATTTAGCCCCTATGAAGTTAAGCCCTTACCACAGGCAGGACCCAGGAAGAATAATGGAAAGGGAAGGAAATGCAGAAAAACAGCAATAATGACTGATACTCCAAACAAGCTTGAAATTCAAGAACAAGAAGAAAGAAAGCTTAGAGCCAAAGAAGTTAAGAAACCCATTTAGGAAACTGCAAAAGAGACAAAAAAAGCCAAGGGCTTCAATTTTAGGAAAACTATTTAAAAAAGAAAAGAAAATAAAACACAAAAGGATAGTCATAATTCAGACAGCAAAGGTTGCTTCTGTTAATTTTGTGTGGAATCCTTTTCAAACAGTAGGTCAAATGAAAAATGGGTACAATGCCTAGAGTGCCAGCTGTGGGCTCATGTAGACTATACTAATAACGAAATATGTTATGTGTGCCATAATTGTTTGTCTGATTGAGATCTCATTTTTAAACAATGTTGACTATTATATAAGGTTGTTGTTACCTAGAAATGTTTTTTTTTTTTTTTGTGACACTAATATAAAACCTAAAAGACTGATTATAAATAAATATGTTGATTATGAAAGTAACTTTGTTTTTATTTAAAATTGTTACAACCATCCCCTTACGTTGTTACAACCATCCCTTAGGGTAGGGATGGTTGTAACAAATTTCACTTTTTTTTATTTGGTAATTTTTCTCAAAATTTGTATTATCAGTTGCATTTAAGCTGGTGTTAAAAGATAGCTGAAAGACCAGTGTATCGTGTGTACTGATTAGAATTTAGATATTCAAAAAGTTGTGAGATATTATGAGAAAATTGCAAATTGGTACGTTCATCCCTGGTCTCCCATATTACACGTTTTTTTGCGGGTTAAATGTTACCGAATAAGTAGTGTAAGTATGTGTAAGTAGTAATACATTGAGAACAAAGCCGTTCACATATCGTTTGTACTGCAAAACTACGTACATAGCTAAATACGTTTTATCGAATACCCACCGGACTTTTCAAGCAAACCGAATGAACTTTTATCGTATTCGGTCTGCAGTAGCGCATAATATTACACCATCAAATTGTGGCTATTCGTTTTTACACGGAGAATAATGCATCGTGTGAACAGCCCACTATTAATACGGTTTAAACAGAATATTGTAAAAAAAAAAAAAAAAGCCTGCGTTGTATTGCCGTGTGAACCCAGCCTAACGTTTCAAAAGGGACGCCGCAAACGACAGACAACCGTGGCGCGCTCTTTTCATCTGACGGTTTAACAGCTTTAGTATCCATACTTTCATTGTGACCTATGGGGCCACTGAGCTAGTCCGGACGTGTACAAGCGTCTACTATACAAATAAATTATTATTTCAGTCAAATTGACATTCAATAATAACATTATCAGCGAGAGATGTAAAATGATTGTTCATCGATGATACAAACACGTTATACAGGCTCAAATTAAATTAGCTGGCGAAACATTATCATCGAGAGGTGTAAAATGTTTGTTCAACGATGATACAAACATGTTATACAGGGTCAAATTAAATTTGCTGTTCTATTTTGGTTGCGCCAGCTGATTTAATTTGAACTTGTAGTATCATGACATGTACTTCGAAATTAAAAAAAATAAAAATAGGGCGATCTTAGTAGAAGGAAGCTTCGTTTCTTTTAATTTATATTAATTTCTAACCTTAAATTTACGGTTTGTGTCAGTATCAAACTCAACACGATACATTGTACTAAATGAATATACACTTATAGTCAGGTAGGTATTTGTTCGTCAGTTTATAAATAAATCAATATACAATAGTAAGCCACATCCCACAGCCTGCGTGATGTCATGCCACGCACGTGACGTCACACCACGCACCGCTTCCCTACTCAGTGCAGTACGCGAGCGTGACGAAGGCACATAGGAGTTCCGAACACTGTCGCACTGTCACACTGTCCCACACTTGTATGAGCGACAAGGACGACGCTCGGCAGGGCCGAAGTTTCTTAACTCCACCGACCTTTCTACAAAACAAGGTTTATCTTTAGCCCCAAGTTAAAAACCATCGAACCAATTTTGAATTACGAACTTTATTCCAACAAAGTTAAAGTTCTAAATACAAAAACTGATTTTAAATCCCGAGTGTACGGCCCGCTTACACAAAAATACCTAAATACGTTTACAGCTGAACGTATTTAGTGATTTGTGGTGAAGCGATACTAATTTGTCAATTTTGTATAAAGAAGTTTACCATGGTCAGAATAAGCTTAAAAATACAAAAACTGCCTGTTTTAAGCTTGGACCAAAGTTAGAAGTCGTTTTGTACCGAAACGGCACGTGTCCATCAGCCGAGTACAGCACATACATAATAATATTAGCTAAGTTTCGTTTATGATCCGTACCATTACTTCAATTTACAAAGGCTTGATTACCATTATAACTTCGTGACGAGCCACAAGCACTACTTCCAAAATACTTAAAAATATGTATAAATAATAATTAATACAAATGATAAAAACATCAAATGAAATACAAGAATCGAATTCTCTCTATATGTATAAATTAAATATTAACTCTATCTATGAATAATGTGAACTTCACAAGAAGTAGGATAAAACATGCTCAGATGAAGGGTGTGAATGATGACGTTTGGCGTTGCCGGTGCGGCGAGCGCAGGGCCGGTGCTGCGAGCGCAGGGCAGATGCGGCGAGCGCAGGACCGGTGCGGCGAGCGCAGAGCCGGCGCGGCGAGCGCAGGGCCGGTGCTGGGAGCGCAGGGCAGATGCGGCGAGCGCAGGGCAGATGCGGCGAGTGCAGGGCAGATGCGGCGAGCGCAGGGCCGGTGCGGCGAGCGCAGGGCCGGCGCGGCGAGCGCAGGGCCGGTGCGGCGAGCGCAGGGCCGGCGCGGCGAGCGCAGGGCCGGTGCGGCGAGCGCAGGGCCGGTGCGGCGAGCGCAGGGCAGATGCTGGGAGCGCAGGGCAGATGCTGGGAGCGCAGGGCAGATGCGGCGAGCGCAGGGCCGGTGCGGCGAGCGCAGGGCCGGCGCGGCGAGCGCAGGGCCGGTGCGGCGAGCGCAGGGCCGGTGCTGCGAGCGCAGGGCAGATGCGGCGAGCGCAGGACCGGTGCGGCGAGCGCAGAGCCGGCGCGGCGAGCGCAGGGCCGGTGCGGCGAGCGCAGGGCCGGTGCGGCGAGCGCAGGGCCGGTGCGGCGAGCGCAGGGCCGGTGCGGCGAGCGCAGGGCCGGTGCGGCGAGCGCTGGGCCGGCGCGGCGAGCGCAGGGCCGGCGCGGCGAGCGCTGGGCCGGCGCGGCGAGCGCAGGGCCGGCGCGGCGAGCGCAGGGCCGGCGCGGCGAGCGCAGGGCCGGCGCGGCGAGCGCAGGGCCGGCGCGGCGAGCGCAGGGCCGGCGCGGCGAGCGCAGGGCCGGCGCGGCGAGCGCTGGGCCGGCGCGGCGAGCGCAGGGCCGGCGCGGCGAGCGCAGGGCCGGCGCGGCGAGCGCAGGGCCGGCGCGGCGAGCGCAGGGCCGGCGCGGCGAGCGCAGGGCCGGCGCGGCGAGCGCAGGGCCGGCGCGGCGAGCGCTGGGCCGGCGCGGCGAGCGCAGGGCCGGCGCGGCGAGCGCAGGGCCGGCGCGGCGAGCGCAGGGCCGGCGCGGCGAGCGCAGGGCCGGCGCGGCGAGCGCAGGGCCGGTGCTGCGAGCGCAGGGCGCTAGTGAGGCGGCGCCTCGTGCCCCGGAGAGCCGGGCCGCTACACGAAGTCCTCGTCACCAGCGCGGGGCCGCACTCACACGAAGTGCTGCGGGCCTCGCGGCAGCATGGGCTCGTCGGCCTCGTCGCCCAGGCCGCCTAGGCCGTCCAGGCCGTCCAGGCCGGCTGCGGCCCAGTCACGCGCGCGCGGCGCCAGGCCGCAGGCCCGGCAGCCGAAGAAGTCGGCGCAGTTGTGCAGCGGGCCGCGCGTGAAGGGCGAGCGCCCGTTGCGCGCCACGAAGTGCCGGTAGCGGCTGCGGTTCAGCTGCTCGTTGGTCGTCATGCCCAGGCACACCACCAGGTACAGCTGGCAGCCCGTGAGCACGGTCACCCAGAACAGGTGGAAGCAGGCGTTGAGCATGACCCAGGCCACCCAGGGGTTGCAGCGGGCCCAGTACCACACCACGCCCGGCGCCGTGTCGTCGTCCACGGGGCACTCGGCCGCGAAGTACTGCGCGCCGCCCCACACCATCCACGCGCACATCACCAGCAGGCTCGCCAGGAACCCGATGAAGTAGCGGTGGTTCTTGGCGCCTGCGACAGAGAGCCGACCTCAGTAAGGACGTACACGACGCGCGACGCCGACGCGGCCGGCCGCGAGGCTCACCGATGCAGTTGCCCACCCAGGGGCAGTGGTGGTCGAACTTGGCCACGCAGCGGTTGCACACGGAGCAGTGCTTGGAGCGCAGCGGGCGCCGCACCAGGCACGCCGAGCAGAAGCGCGCCGGCTCGAAGCCGCCGCGCGACGACTCCGACAGCTCGATGATGGTCTGCAACACGGGCGGGTCAGGCGGCAGGCTCGCGAGCCGCGGGCCGTGAGCCGGGGCTTGGTACTCACGCGCAGCTTGTCCTGGCGTGAGGCGGAGATGACGCCGGGGTCGGAGCGCCACGAGCGCAGGAACGTGAACCACAGCGCGCCCGAGCACAGCACGAACAGCAGCGACGCGCCCGCGCCCACCACGCCCGCCACGAACACCGCCCACGTGATGTAGAACCACACCTGCACACCACGCACCACAACTTCACTCAAGCGCACACGTCGTACGCTTATAATCTACCGTTGGTTGTATTTCAATTTAATACATTTCATACTTTAATGTTTTGAATAACTTCAGCATTAACCTCTCGTATAACAGAAACAATTAAAAATAATTAATTAATCAATTATTGTTTTACTGGTGCTAAAATACTAAAAATATTGTATTGCACTTTTGTAAGAAGTCAGCTAGAGTATGCATCTCAGATATGGAATCCACGTTATCATAAATACATTGACCGCATCGAAAACATCCAAAGACGGTTCATAAAATATCTTTGCTTTCATCAAACGATTCCATATCGGTCAACCGATTATCTTGGACTCTGCAGACTGTTTATTCTTGTTGAAGATCCTGAATAACAATATTTATAACCCCGAGTTATTGTCAAAATTTTATTTTAATGTGCCAAGTACCTACTTCGTTTTAATCCACCAATACGTGTAGCTCATACATCTTCGAATTATGGGCAGAATAGTTATATTGTGCGCGCAAGCAGGAGTTTCAATGATATATGCAAGGAATACGATTTTGATCCATTCACAATTAGTGTGAACTCGGCCAGAAGGTGTTTAAACCTCAAATTTTTCAAGTAGCGGTAGGTTGGTTATATTATTTGTTTTTGTTTTTATTATTTTCTGTTAATGCAGTCACATCAATTGCAAACCAAATATTTATATTTATTCTTATTTTAATTTAGGTGAATTGATTTTTGTTTTTGTGCTCACACCATAAATTATTACCTATTCTATGTCTATACGTGAGGATTTGTAATTGGCTCTCTGGTGACTTTGGTTTCCTATTTTGTTTGTTTTTATTAGCTGTCCTCCATGTACTAAATAAATAAATAAATAAAATGCCGTTATTATTTTGTTTCGTCATACGAAGGGTTAAGGCTTAGTTCTTAAATGTGGCTAGAAAGTTTATTATAAAACCGGCCAAGTGCGTTTCGGACCACGAACAATGAAGGGTTCCGTAGCACTGTGGGCTGAATTTCGCGTTTCATAGACATTCAAAATGTTTTGTGTGTGTTTATTCAAAGTGACGCTTTTTTTTGCTTGGAAACGATTGGGAATACATACTTTATGCCATATATAATGAACTTTCAGGTTTATAATCGTAAACAGCGCACTCAGAATTTTTTTCGAACAAAATTGTATGGAGTCGGCCTAATAAAAGATGATATTTCCATTGTTGCACAATTGCGTCTAACATCCTCTTAGGTCATTAATATATGAATTATTTTGGATTTTCCGACATACTCCATGCTAGGATTAACCAAGCGTTTTTTTTTTTTTTAATCTTTGATAATTTAGTATTTTTTTTAATGTATATTTTTTCGATTTTAACTAATATTAAGCCTAACATGGATGTATATAGACTAGACATTTACGCAAATCAATTATGTACCATATAGAAAGTAAAATTAATTAAAAACCATAATAAATTGCCTTAATATCTTTATTCTTTATCCTTATATCTATATCATAGAAACATTTACACATAACGACCTAAATTTGATGAACAATATAGTACAAATGGTGAGCTGACAAAGTAATTATCTAACGACGCTCAAAATCTCCAGTTAAGTTAAATATTAATATTTAACAATACACTAACTATCTATTGACTTTTTGAATATCTATTGGATATTTAGGCTTAAAATTAGTTGCAATTGGTAATATTTGCAATTTTAAACATCATAAGACACATTGTGTGTTTTAATACTAGAAATACCTAAATACTAAATTTTTGTAGTTGTGCAATGGGCATTTCTCTGTAAGCTCGTACAGGTCCCATATAAATGCTGTCCTTGCATGTTTTTTTTTTTTACATTTATCAGAAAACTGAGTTCTATTTTGAAGAAAATTAACTATTATTTTAGTTAGATAAAGAGGCCCACGGAATTTATACGTATTTTCCGAATTATTAGATATTTTTCAAAAAAATATGACAGATATGACTCTTTTTCCCTCATTTCTTCTATCGTTTGAGGGTAATTTTTTTCTTCTTTCGTATCGTAGTCGCTCTGCTTCCCTCTTTTTCTGTAGCAATTCCTCTGTAGTGTTCGATCAGCCTGTGTAAAATAATTTGAGATTATAAAGGAAATAATCCGAAACAATGATACTTTGATGATTCTTACATTTAATAAAACAGACTATACCCGAAGTCTCCAATTCAGATAATTTATGTAAACAAAGTAATGTCAAGAAATGTCACTGTCAAAATGACAGGACAGTGGTGCAAAACATTTTAAAATAATTATCAATAATAAATAAAAAAATATAAAATAATATTATAATTATTAATTATCATTTGAAAATAATTATCAATAAAATTAAAGTAAATTAATTATAAGAACTATGCAAACAAAATACCGTTGCCAAACAATGTTTTTTTGTAGTGTGTCGGAGGCACGGTATATGATAGTCATAATCAGCCCTTTTAAGCCCAGTGCTAGACGTAGGCGTCCCAAAATCGATTTCCAATCGAAACAGTTTACAGCAGTTTTCATCCAAAATGTGGCTAGATATGCTACTTACAATATGAATCTATTTATGAGAGTTGTAATATTAGTGTTGTTGAATATGTTAAAAATTTGAAAATGTTGGGATCTCCTGCAATGTTACCAGTATCATAAAATATTTTATACCACAAAATCTCCTTTTATTAATAACTTTGTTTAAAACCTAAAATTTATGAAAATTATGACGGTATGATTACTTTTTAATTATTTTTTCTTAAAATCAGTACTTAAAAGAAAATAGAACCTCTTTTTTCGCAATTTTATGTGAATTACCATTACGAAGATATTTTTTTGTTATGTTATCCCCTTTGTTTACATGAATTATCTGAATTTGAGACTTTGGGTATAGTGGATAAGTTTACACAAACAATACATAAAAATTATAACCAAAACGCAAAATACACAGTCCTTTGTTGTGTAGAACAGTCCCCAGCTGCATTTTCAGGCAGAGGACTGTTGCCAGGGGACTGTATTTCGGTTAATTTCACAATGTTTGGAAAACTGATGTAAAATAGTTTTTTAAAAACCTACCGATCAATTTAGACTTAATAAACCAATAAATTATATACAACGTGTTTTTTTTTATATCCCATAACTCTAGGGTTATATTCTATAAGTAAAAATAATACAAAAAGACCTAGAATATGTGGTCCGAAAATGCTTAGTTTCGAAGATAATTGTCATCAATCATATTAATTTAGGTCACAAATTTTCACCCGTATGACGAATTTTTACTTTTACGACGTTGCCAAGCTGATGAAACTGAGACCCTGGATGTGTGTAGGTATCTAAATTTCATTGATAAATACGAATAATTAATTTTCATTCAAACTAATCATTGATATTTAAAGCTAAGAAAATGCGACGTTGTAAAATTTCATCTAAGAGTGTTTTACATTAATAATCGTGACTTTGTCGAATTATTTTGTATGAAAACAAAAAAAAATATATATATATAATTGAAAAATAATTCATATGCCAGTTGACTCTTTTATATGGTCTCATTCACACCCTAAAGTTATGGGATATCAAAAAAAACACCTTGTATAGAGATAATTAAAGTAATTAACGTGAATATTATTACTTACCAGAGGACTGTGTGTGGTAACGGTCCAAACGCGTGTTCACCTCACAAATGACGCTCTGACACTAAACAAAAAGGCGTCTCGCCGCCGCATCCGGCATGGTTGCCAATTTCACAAAAATTGCGTTTCGTCTCATGCAAAAAAACGTCTTTAAACATTACAGTTTTTTTTTTAATTATGGTTTAAAATTTTTGGCAGGGGACTGTACATAAATTCTGGGGACAAAGTTTAGAGGACTTTACTAAATAAATAAAACAGACCTTGTTTTAAGACAATAATATATTATAATTTAGTTATTTTACTGTATGATATTAACTGCCAAATGTATTTAGTTTCAATACCTGCTTCGTAAATCTCATTTCTAGGTGGGAATACAGTGATGGGGACAGCCAGGGGACTGTGTTTTTAGAGCTTCTATCACGTCTAAAAACAAACTTAAAATTGTTATGGTTCTAAAAACAATGGACCCGTAAAGTTTCGGGGTTAAAGTTTTTTTTATTAAATTACTTTTAGAAAAAATTGGTCGGGACAGCCGATTACGAGCTTACATTGAATTGCCCCAATACAAATAATCATAAAAATTAATGACATCTCATTAAAATCAAAAATAAAATGAAAAAATTGAATACTAAAATGATTACAATAAAAATAAATTATATACGAGGGCCGCACTGAAAATTTCGGGAATCAAGGAAGAGACACAACATTACTATTTAAAAATGTATTTATTGCTTTGCGAAGTATTCTCCGCGAAATTTGACACATTTTTCCATACGATGGAACCAATCATTGAAGCAACCATTCCATTCGGAAGTTGGGGTCTCCAAAATGGCCGTTTTGTAGGCGTCCACAGCTTCTTCAGGTTATGAAAATCTCTGTCCACGCAATTTATTCTTTATTTTAGGGAAAGTATAGAAATCATTAGGGCTTAGGTCGGGGCTGTACGGCGGATGGTCTAATAATTCTATGTTTTCTTGCTCTAAAAACTCTTTTGTTCTGTGCGCGGTGTGAGAACTCGCATTGTCGTGATGGAGGATGATGCGGCGGTTGCAGTTCTTTTTACGGAGTTCAGAAACGACCTGTGGCAAACAAATGCTAGCATACCATTCTGCATTAACCGTTCTTTGTCCCTCAAGAGGAATAGTCGTAACATGGCCGGTTTTGGAGACAAACGTGGCCACCATTTTTTTTGCAACACTCCGTGAACGAACAATTTTTGTTGGCTTTAACTCATTTTCGAACACCCAAACTCGTGACTGGTTTTTTGTTTCGGGTTCGTACGCATATATCCAGGATTCGTCACCTGATACGATGTTGTATTCAGCATTTGAGGATCCTGCGTGGAATCTTTCGAGAGTTCTGACGCATCAAGTAACGCGAGCCGCTTTTTGCTCTTCACAGAGCGAATGCGGTATCCATCGGGAAAACAACTTTTTTACACCTAATTGTTCATGCAAGATTATTTGTATTTGACTCATGCCAATGTCTAAAGTTGCCTGAATTTCGCGGTATGTCACATGTCGATCTTCCTCAATCAGCTTACGCACAGCATCAACGTTTTCTTGGGTGACTGCAGTTTTTGGACGACCTTGACGGGGATCATCACTGAGCTTGACACGTCCACGTTGAAATTCAGCAAACCAGCGATAAATTGTGGTTTTGGATGGGGCTTCATCACCAAATGCAGAAATCATCCGGTCAACACACTGTTTTTGTGTTAAACCACTTCGAAAGTCATAATAAATCATCGCTCTGGAATTTTCTCGAGTCAATTCCATTTTCTCAACGACTAAACAAGTTTGACAAAACCTTGTGATAAGACCGAGAATCTTTTTTTAAATAAATAAATGGTATTCGATTTTTAAAACCAAGGAGTTTTCAATTAAAAAGATTTTAATATGACAGGAACAGTGGAAATATTCCATTCCCGATACTTTTAGTGCAGCCCTCGTAATTAAATGAAATAATGAATATATTATTTAAAAATATTGTCTATTCTGAATCACTATCTTCAGAGTCGAACTCCGAGTCAGAATTTATTTGAGCAATATCCCTAAACTAGAATTCAGGTGTTTGAAGATTCAGCAGATCCAATGTTTCATCAAACAAAGGTTTAATTTTGTTTGCATCCATCGTTGGTCTTACTGCTGAAATAAGCGGATCAGAGGAAAGAAGAAGGAAATTAAAAATATCTTCATTAGAACACACTCTGCTCTTCTTACGTGAGTGATGTTCTCGGAATCTTATTCCTCGCTTCTAAAGCCTCTTCAGATAAACTCCCAATCGGTAGTATTGCCTTAGAAGCGATAATTTCGGCTCCATGAAGCAGTATCGTATGCAATGTTGATGACATGTAGTACCAGTCGTACAATTCAACATATTTCTCAGCAGTTATTTACGATATTAATTTTATTTTCTGTGATTAATATTTTTTAACTCACACACTGACTTATTATATGTTGTTTATTTTTTATTTTTTGGGAAATCATATACAATGTTTGTGAATATGTGAGCACCATGTACCTATCGCATTTATTAATTTTTCTGTTATTACTTCACTTTTCATTCTTTTTACCAATTGTGGTAAGTAATTTTGATTATTTTTTTTATATTTTTAATTTTTTTTTTCTAGGTACATCGTCTTCACCTATAAATATTAATTAATGTATACAAACTATTGTTAACATTTTAAAAGAGTAAGTATGGAGTTTCTTGCCCATTCTTCTCCATACATAACTACCTTTTGGAAGGCGCAACTAGAATCAATTAACTATTCATGTAATTTTTGACGTTCAAAAGTGCATCTTCGTGCCTATTTGAAATAAATTATTTGACTTTGACATATTCTTTAAATTTCGATACATTGAGGGTTCACCTGAAGTTATGGCTTGCAAAATTACAGCAAATCTTCGGATCAGATCTTCATCTAGTCCAGTGATAGCCGCAGTCTTTTCAGGAAATTCAAAGAATCGTCGTGCAGTGTTGCCGTCGTTAGTTGTGCCATGACCTTGTTTTACGACATCGATTAATAGGTTAAGCTCCGTTTTGAACCTGGCTTAGATAGTTTTCTTTCTCGCACCCACTGCAGCTTTCTCACTTCCCCTCTAGCAGACCACTTCTTAATATCTAATTTATATGCGATAAGCAAAATACATTCCATCATGTTTATGCGTGCATGTAGTGAAGAAAGTTCGAGTTCCATCAAGTCATCTTCTGTTGATTTCTTTTTAACTTCTAAAAAAAAATCTTCGGCATAGATTTAATTATTCTTTTTGCTGTCAGCTCTAGCAAGGCTTGCAGTGAAATTTTTGCTGAGGAATCTGTCACCGTAATTAAATTTTTCGGTTCAGGTGAATAGCACACATTCTTCTCTTTTTGCACGCAGTAATACGAAGGGTACAAGTGCTTAAGGCCTTCTCGAAATGCTGATTCTCGCAGAGTTATATATTGCCACTTCGATCATTTCAGAGATATCGGTAAACCAAGTGCTTTTTGGGGTGAAAATGTTTCTTTACTGGTTGGTGTTTTAATTAAATCTTGAAGTTTTTCTATTGATTCCGGGTGCTTCACCATATACTCAATCACAGAAGCAATGGTGTTTTGGTCTTCATCTTTGTCTGTTAGGTCTCCACTCCGCCTCTTTTTCTGTTTCGTTTGGGAACGAAAAAGGTCTTCAAAAGGTTTACGATTTGAGATTTTCCGTTTCGTCATAGTTCCAGTTGATGATGTAGATGGCTCCAAAAGAGAACCAGTAGCGCTTGACGATGATTCCAAAACAGTAACGTTAGAACTTGGTGATGGCTCCGGAAGTGGCACTATTGGGTTTCCCTCATGCTGAGTAATCGATTTTATATTTTCTTTTAAGCAACTCGGCCAATCAACATCAGCCTCGAGCCAACTTTCGTAGTCAGTTCGGAACCTCGCATATTTTCGTTGCGTTGATTCATATCGTTTCTCTGCAGCCCTAGTGAATCCCCGGCAAAATTCTTTTAAAGTCACACAATCCTCTTCAGATACACTGTTGTTTACAACTTTTTTTGATTGTAACAAAAAATTATAGTCACTGAATTTTTTAGCGTTTTTCAAAATAACAATCAAATCCAAGTTTGTTACGATGCTTGCCATGTATGTACTTTCAATGATTGAAGAATACTAAATGATTTTCTTTTAGCTTGCTCCTATTTATTGCGATCGACTTTAATGTAGGTACCCGAACAACTAATTTACTAATTACTACCCTCTTAATTGCTAATTAGAACCCAATTATTTAATACGAGTAGATATAGGTATTCAAAAAGTCATTAGATAGTAAAAATATCATTAACAAACACTAATTTCCTTAATTTTATTGGGGATTTTGAGAATTATTAGACAATTACTATTTTAGATTTCAACTAATGAGTTTTTAAGCGAATTTCACTTTCTAATATGGCACATAATTGATTTGCGTAAATGTTTAGTATACATATTTCTATACATCCATGTTAGGCTTAATATTAGTTAAAAACGAAAAAATAAACATTAAAAAAAAACTAAATTATCAAAGATTAAAAAAAAAACGCTAGTTTAATCTTAGCATGGAGTATGTCGAAAAATCCAAAATAATGCATATATTAATGACCTAAGAGGATGTTAGACGCAATTGTGCAATAATGGAGATATCATCATTTATTAGGCCGACTCCATACATAAATACAATTTTTTTCGAAAAAAAAATCTGAATGCGCTGTGTTCGATTATAAACCTGAAAGTTCATTATATAAGGCATAAAGTATGTATTCCCAATCGTTTCCAAGCAAAAAAAAAGCGACACAGCGAAAAAGCGGCTTAAAAAAACATTTTGAATGTCTATGAAACGCGAAATTCAGCCCACAGTGCGTAGTTGGGATGAATTTATCCCAAGAACAAACTTAACATTGTAGTTGAGAAACATGCTCTCCTATACAGATTGTATGGAGGAACATGTTTTTCAACTGCAAATTTAAGTTGGTCGACTATTACTCGTAAACATGAAAAGCCTACTTAGCTGTGATAGTTTTCCTTTTAACTTCGTTATATATACTACTATCGTGAATTTTTTCACCTACGCAAAACTAACCGTTTAGCTGGCAGGGGGAGGACACTCGACTCTAACAAAAATTAGCATTTTAACGCCTAGTATTTCAGAAACGGATCCCTTAATCGAAAAATTCCCGCAATTCTTTTCTTAATCACAATATTTTTGAAAGACCTATCCAACAATACCTCACACCATAGGGTAGGCGAAAAAAAAAACCTCCCCACTTTACATGTAGGTACAGGAGGTACCCTAAATAACTATTTTTTTCATGATTTATTTTACCACTTTATCGATTCTGCAAGCGTTCTCCGACAGTCGTTTCTCCTTTGGACTGATCACCGACAGGTCGTTTCGTTTTTGAGAGATTCGTCGATAGAACGTTTCACCTATGGATATTTCGCCGACAGAATAGTTCGCTTTGTTTGTTTCGACGACAAGACTTTTCAACTATGGAATATTCGCCGTCAGATCGTTTTGTCCACGATTGTTTCGACTCGGTTTTTTCACTATTTAACTAAAAAGCCACCAAAAAGCTACTAGATTGCTACAAAGACATGAAGAAAGATAATGTTTTAATGTAAGACCGCCGTTACTTTTAATGAATGGTATTTATCTATTACCTACCCATATTCTTCTATTTTGTTATTGCAGACATTGGGGAAATATAAAAAACAAAAGATTAAAGAAACGTATTTATTTACTTATTTGAGGCGATTACAAAGTGATTACAAAAAATATCTTCAATTTACAGTTTTATTATAAGTAGTTAAGTAGGTATACCTAGGTTTAAAAAATATAAAAAAAAATCATTAGGTGACAAATATGTGCCCATCCATTTAAATAAGATTTTAAGTCAGAATCGACAGAAGTGGAACATATTTTAAACTATCTCAGAGTTTAAAAAGGAGCAAAAGAATACAGAGAATTTTATCCTGACTAATGTTAAGATATTGGTTTGATTTGATTTAAAGTTATTATTAAATAATTCTTCTACCCAGCAAACCGTACTGAGTGAGAGGGTATAAATAAAACGGACGGAACGATTTTGATGCTCCCTCCGACTCAGCTGCCCTAAGCCGAGGTTCGTACCCCACAGGGGGTGCCCTTAGCGAGCAGCAGTCATTTAGTTTGTAGTTTTTACGCCCTGGCTGGAGGCATTAAGTTTCGATAGGAGCTTAAGGCAACCACAGGATAGCCCGGTTAAAGAGTCGGAACCTTAGTGGTTACACTCTGAGATGCCCTAGATAAAAAAAAAAAAATAAAAAAAAAAAAAAAAATAAGATTTTGATTCATTCTGTGTTTGGCTCTCGGACGTGACGGACGTCTTAGTAGTGCTTAGTATCTAATTGTTATAAATATTTTAGTTTCAGTCCTGTGTACTTATATCTATTATTGTTATTTGATATTTTGTTTAGTAAAAATAATTTGTAGGGAATAAAACTTCTTAGGTTGATTAGTGCTTTGTTTTTTTTATATTAACCGCTTCTGATCCCTAAGATCAGAAGTGGGATAGCCACGCGTTCTAAACCGTTTGCCATCTGAAATTCAGTGTTTGTTGTGTGTGGTTCGTGAAATTACATCTCAACCGTAAGTAAGTTTTATTTCTTATAAAAAATGACAGGCCGTTCATCTCGATCCAGGAGACGCGGGCATTCTCGTGAAAAACAATGTAGTGGTGGTAGTTCTCGCGAATTGCGTCGCGATAGTGTGAATTCTCGTCATACGCCACCTGGTAGCAACTGTCATAATAGTCCATCTGACCGTCGTGACCGGTCTTCTAGGCACCGCAATGTATCGCACAGCCCTCGTAGTTCTCTTAAACACAACAGAGACTCGTGCGCTCGCCGCAATAGCTGACGCGACGTAGCCCTTGATAGGATTCTTAATAGACTAGAAGCGATCGAAGCTAGGTTGCCTATATCAGTAGAAAATGATAGTCCGTCGCGTCCTACAAACCAGAGCCATTTATTGTCCACCCCTTTGGTTGTACCGACTCCTGCTAGTGACCCGAGCTCGGGCATGGCTGAAAAGGTTACTGAGGGTAGTAATATGAATACCAGTGGAACAAAGGATGCAGAGAGCAGTATTGTTGGAGCATTGACTGCAATTTTTAAAGCAAAGTCCCACAACTTTTACATATCGCCTTTTGATCCAAATGTACACGATTTTGATGTCTGGTGCGCCGAGGTTGACCGTGCCCGGCTAATAAATGATTGGGATGATCGCGAATGCCTTGGACGAGTAGGTAGTTGCTTGAAGGGAGATGCGAAGTCATGGCTAAATGATTGGGTTACGAATGATCGATCATGGAGTAGTTTTAAACTGGAATTTAGATCATTATGCCCACGTAGCATTGATATTGCTTCCGTATTGTATGATGTAATGAGTACAAACTCTAAGAAATACTCAACTTATGCAGAATATGCGCGTAAATCATTGTTACGTCTTAACCTTGTTAAAGGTTTATCTGACGAACTGAAAACTGCCATCGTTGTTCGAGGCATCGTAGATCCTCAAATAAAGGCCGCGACAACCAACGCCAAGTTACCCTCCAAGGATTTAGTTGAATTTTTATCAATTTATATCAAACCTAAATATGATTCCCGTCATTCCAACAATACTGTTCATCGTTCTGGTAGTTCAGGTATGTCTCACTCGCGTAAACGCGAGGTGCCTAGGTCAGATAATAGCAAGATTACTTGTCACACTTGTGGAAAATTAGGTCATAAGAAATGGAATTGCCCTAAAATATTTAAAAAGGAGGCTACAAGTTCTACTCAGGGTGACAGTTCCACAAAACCAGCTCCAACCACATCAAGCGATAACATAAGTAGACCAGTTAAACATTGCACTTTCTGTAAACGTAATGGGCATTTGATAGATTCATGTTTCCGAAAACAGCGTTCTGACAGTGGTGATAGAAAAACCAAAGAAGTAAATTTTTGCTTAGACTAGACCCCAAACAAAGCAACGTAACGTCAGCAGTAGTTCAAAAAGTACCAGTCAATGTTTTGATTGATAGTGGGTCGGATATCTCGTTGATTTCAGAATCAGTGCTAAAGTATTTTAATTTTAATAGAGTGCCAGCTTATCGCTTGATGCGTGGAATTGGAAGTCAAGAAATTGAGTCGACTTCTTTAGTTACGACAGTCATAGAGTTCCCTGAAGTGTCATTAGAAATAGATTTATACGTTGTTCCTACTGAGTGCATACATGCACCTATTTTGATCGGTATCGATGTACTGAATCGAAAAGGTTTGACATATATCCGAACTAATGGAGAACAGCGGCTTACGAGATCTAATATTTTGCCAACTGTGCAGCATGTGGTCGCGGTGAACGATAAGAGTGTTAGGACTCCATTATTTGGTACTGATAAAAATAGATTACTAGCAATAATTCATGAATTTTCAGATTTATTTATTTCTGGCACTGCGACCTCTACCGTGACCACAGGTAGCATGGAAATTAGGTTAACTTCGACTACTCCAATCAGTCATAGTCCTTACAAGCTCTCGGTGGACGAAAAAAATAGAGTTCGTGACATTGTCAACGATCTGCTCAGCAAGGGCATAATCCGGGAATCTCAATCTGACTATGCGAGTCCAATTATTTTAGTCAAAAAGAAGGACGGCAGTGATAGGATGTGCGTCGACTATCGGTCACTGAATGCTATCACTGTCAAAGAGAGATTTCCCTTGCCGCTGATCGATGACCATGTTGATAAGCTTGGTAGCTATAAAATCTTCACCAGCCTTGATATGGCTACTGGATTTCATCAGGTACCGATGAAGGATGATGACTCGATTGGCAGAACTGCCTTCGTAACACCTGAAGGACAATATGAATATTTGAAAATGCCTTATGGGTTGGCCAATGCACCAATTGTTTACCAGAGAATCATCTCTAAAACTTTGAAAACATTAATAGATGCTGGTAAAGTCCTTACGTATATAGATGACATTTTACTATTGTCAAATTCGGTAAAGGAGGGCCTTGACACTTTAAGAGAAGTCTTACAGATATTAAAAACAGCGGGATTTTCTATTAACTTAAAAAAGTGTACCTTTTTAGGCACAGAAATCGAATACTTGGGGCGATTGATTGGTCATGGTCAGGTACGGCCGAGTCCGGGGAAGGTTGATGCACTGATTAGATCTCCAAAACCCACAAATGTCAAGGGGGTTCGCCAGTTTCTGGGGTTAGCGGGATATTTCCGTCGTTATATAGCAGGCTATGCTTCGAAGACCGCATGTATAGCAAAATTGTTGAAAAAAGGGGAACCTTTCTTGTGGGGTGGTGAGCAGGATACTGCTCGCGACTATGTAATTCACTGTTTGACAAATGAACCAGTTTTAGCGATATTCGATCCCCAGTTGCCTACGGAACTCCACACTGATGCCAGTGCTATTGGGCTTGGTGCCATTTTATTACAAGAACACACGGGTAAGAGAAGGAGGGTTGTTGGGTATTTTAGTAGATCCACACAGGGTGCTGAGTCGCGGTACCACAGCTACGAGTTGGAGACGTTAGCTGTCGTACGTGCACTTCAGCATTTCCGGCACTATTTGATTGGCATTAACTTTAAAATAGTGACTGATTGCAATTCCTTGAAGTTGACGAAACGTAAAAAAGATTTGTTGCCACGGGTTGCGCGCTGGTGGATTTATCTACAAGATTTTAATTTTACTTTAGATTACCGAAAAGGGTCTTTGATGCAACATGCAGACTTCCTAAGCCGTAACCCTCCTCCTCCTACTGTCAATGTGTCTCATATTCGAAATCCAAACAATTGGGCGAAGATCGCTCAAACTGCTGATGCGGAGACACAAGAGTTAATATCCAAGTTAAGAGATGGGCAACTGGATCAAACTAGGTACGCAATCAAAAATGATTTGTTGTATTACAAATATACCCCAACTGGGGAAGAACCGCGACTCTTGTGTTACATTCCTAAGGGCCATAGACTCAGCTTGTTGAGGGTGTTCCACGATGAGCATGATCATATTGGAACTGACAGAACGACTGACCTAATATTGCGACACTTTTGGTTCCCAAGTTTGCGACAGTTTATAAGAAAGTACATAAGTCATTGTCTTATATGTTTAGCACATAAGAAGGTTCCCAGGGCTCCTTCACAGCCGATTCAGTCTTGGACAAAGCCAGAAATCCCTTTTTCAATTGTACATACCGATGTCCTAGGACCGCTCCCAGAGTCAAACGGATTCAAATACGTTTTATTAATAGTTGATGCCTTTTCCAAATATTGTCTACTTTACTCTCTATACAGACAAGATACTGATGAATTAAAACGTGTTTTTTCTAATGGTGTGTCCTTATTTGGTACGCCGTCTACAATAATATGTGACCGTGCTAGAATGTTTGAAAGCACAACTTTTCAAAATTGGGTCAGTGAGTTGGGGTGTTCAATACATTTCATTACACCTGGTATGCATCGTGAAAATGGACAAGCGGAGAGGTACTGCAGGACTGTTCTTAACATGCTACGCATTGAAGTTGGCAATAAAGGCTCCCAATGGTCCGATGTGCAAAAAAAATAAATAAAACACAGTCAAGTCATTTTCTTTTCTTTCCTCCAAGCTTTAGACTATGGCAGGAAACTGGGTAAATTACTTACATGTTCTCTTTATGTGTTTCAGAGCATGAGCAAAATGATAATGATCAGGATGCGAGAAATGGATCTGATACCAATGATGCAAGTAATGCTGCGGTCGAGGACGCCGCGCCGTCAGGAACGGCCGTATTAAATAATTCTTCTACCCAGCAAACCGTACTGAGTGAGAGGGTATAAATAAAACGGACGGAACGATTTTGATTATTTCTGTGTTTGGCTCTCGGACGTGACGGACGTCTTAGTAGTGCTTAGTATCTAATTGTTATAAATATTTTAGTTTCAGTGCTGTGTACTTATATCTATTATTGTTATTTGATATTTTGTTTAGTAAAAATAATTTGTAGGGAATAAAACTTCTTAGGTTGATTAGTGCTTTGTTTTTTTTATATTAACCGCTTCTGATCCCTAAGATGATAATAATTTTAATTGTGATGTTGATTTTAGTTTGATATTAATTTTATTTAATTTTGTTAAAATTTTAATTTTAATTGTGATTTTAATTTTTAATTGTGATTTTAATTTTAAATGTGATGTTTATTTTAATTTTGTCAATGATTTTATAATTCTGTTTAATTGTACCTATGATCCAAAGTTGATTGAAGTAAATAAATAATAATAATTATTATTATTGAAAGAATAAAATCCCCAGAACCTATGTCTAATCGAAAGCGTGGAGGTACAGATTATTATAGGAAAATGATTGCGACACATTCATCTGAAAAGAATAAATTGGACTTAAAATCATATTTAAATGGATGGGCACATATTTGTCACCTGATGAAATAATTTTGTATTTTTTAAACCTAGGTATACCTACTTACCTACTTATAATAAAACTGTAAATTGAAGATATTTTTTTTATCACTTTGTAATCGCCACTTTTTATAAAGTGGCGATTACAAAGTGATAAAAAAAATAAAGATTAAAGAAACGTATTTATTTACTTATTTATATTATTATAAATAAGTAAATAAATACGTTTCTTTAATCTTTTGTTGTTTTATATTTCCCCAATGTTTGCAATAACAAAATAGAAGAATATGGGTAGGTAATAGATAAATACTAGTACCATTCATTAAAAGTAACGGCGGTCTTACATTAAAACATTATCTTTCTTCATGTCTTTGTAGCAATCTAGTAGCTTTTTGGTGGCTTTGTAGTTAAATAGTGATAAAGCCGTGTCGAAATAATCGTGGACAAAACGATCTGACGGCGAATATTCCATAGTTGAAAAGTCCTGTCGTCGAAACAAACAAATGCGAACCATTCTGTCGGCGAAACATCCATAGGTGAAACGTTTTATCGACGAATCTCTCAAAAACGAAACGACCTGTCGGTGATCAGTCCAAAGGAGAAACGACTGTCGGAAAACGCTAGCAGAATCCACTTTATCGGCGTCATTAATATGTATATCCATGCCAAATTATAGCTTTCTAGTACTAAGAGTCTCTGAGCTAAGCTGGGGACGGACAGACGGACGGACATGGCGAAACTATAAGGGTTCCTTGTTGGTACGGTAAATTTGCGGCGACCTATTTTTTTGAACCAGGTTGTAGAAACATTTTTGTTTTTGTTCCTAGTATTTACATTATGGATATCACTGTATGTTTTAAACAGCTTAATATTTGTGTGTGCATACAAAAGAACAGCTCATGCAGGCACAGCTGTAATTATCAAAAAACATATCAAGCACGAGATTCTTCAGGAGTATTAAACAGAGCCAATACACTCAACTACAATAATGGTGCAAGATAAACGAGGATCTTAAACATGATCAAAATCAAAAAATCAAAATCAAAATATTTTATTTCACATAAACCTACATGGGCACTTATGAAACGTGAGAAGCTAGGTGCACGGTTCCAATTAGTCGTTTCCTATGGAGAAGAGCCGGCAAGAAACTCCACGGTTACTCTTTTAAAAATAATTGGCTTTACAATATTATCAAATAACACTGTTAATAGGTATGGGAGGACAGTGTAGGCCTTTCAACAATTACCAGGTACTTAACAAAATAGAAAAGTGCCAACAAATCTACACTCTACTAGGCCTACAACGTTCTCACATTCACAAAATAGAAAATCCATACTAATATTATAAATGTGAAAGTAACTCTGTCTGTCTGTATGTTACGTTTTCACGCCTAAACCGCTGAACCGATTGTCATGAAATTTGGCAGAGATTATAACCTGGGATATGTAGAAGGACATAGGCTCCTTTTTTACGCGATAACCGACATCCACGCGGGCGGAGCCGCGGGCATAAGCTAGTTATCTATATAAAAGAGATATATATATATATCTATACCTCCCACGCAAAAAGTTGTAATATGTTTTTTTAGTATAATGAGATTTTAGTACTATAATGTAATATTATATAAATACTACACATTCTTAAAAACGATATTTTCATATTTTCACTAAAAACCGAGTTTCTAACCCGCTAATAGTCTTATCATTTATGTTTTGCGGCTGATCAACACAAAGATGACGTTAAAAATCTCTCTCCTGAAAAATCACAAATTTAAACATTCGACCTTATGCGCGGGAGGTGTCGATATATTAAAATGAAAACCTATTTAAACCAAATAACATGATTGCAATTACAACTACAGTAACAAATATGAATAAATATCATGTCCACAAAAGCCACTACTAAAGAATTGGAATTCGAAATAATGAAAAGATTAAGTCAAGGAAGAATGTAAAAAAAAAAAAAACTTTATTTGGGAGCAGTTAATTGATATTTACATAGATAGTTATGTCGTTTTGAGGTACCAGGGAAGCCACATGTGCAGAAGGAATTATTGCCAAAATTCCTTGTCTTCAACGTAGTCTTTTATGTTATAATATGCTTTTTTGATAAGGACACGTTTCATGTGTGTTTTGAACTTTCCATCGCTAAGTTCTGTAACCGACTTTGGCAACTTGTTATAAAAGCGGATACTAATTATAAGAAATGACTTGCTAGTTTTAGTTAATCTGAATTTGGGTATCACAATTTCATATGTATTTATATTATGGAAATTGCTTCTTATTTTGAAAAGTCCTAAGATCGCCTGTATACTGTCCACCAAAGCACACCTTTAAGAAACAAGCATTTACAAATTACTTCAAACCCGAAATACAAGACTATCTAGAAACTGATCTGCAACTATGTCTCCCAATCCAAAGCAGCTCACCCCACGAAGTCGAAAGAGAAATAAAAGGTCCAGATTTAAACAAGGCTCCTGGTTTCTGCCTGATAACAGAAGAAATTCTACGACAACTTCCTAAAAAAGCTATAGTCGGTATAACACAACTCTTTAATAGCATAATTATTATTAGGTGTGGACATGTTTCAATGATATGGAAAATATCAGAGTTAAGCATGATTCCGAAGCCTGGCAAACCCTAATTTAGACCCCTAGGCACGCCACTGCTGCTCGGCTGTCTTTCTCGACGTACAACAAGCATTCGATAAGGTTTGGCACTTAGGTCTGCTCTTCAAATTGAAGAAACAACTGCCACATAACTTCGAACTGCTCTTATATTTGGAGGATACAATATTTAAAGTTAAAATCAATGACACCTACTGTGGCTTTTAAGATATAAAAGCCGGAGTACTGCAATGTCCCACTTTGGGTCCCACTCTTTATCTTATGTACACTGCAGATATACCCACAACGGATAATAAATCCTATCAGCCACATTCGCTGATGACACCGCTGCACTTTGCAACCACAAAAACCCCAGTGTAGCGTCTTTAAGTCAACAGAGTCACCTGAACAAAGTCAACAAATGGATTGAAAAGTGGCGCATCAAGGGGGGTGTGTAATGTTTGGTATAATAACAGATAGTCTTAATTTCATTTGACATAACTTTCATATGATATAATCTTCATATGCTATAAAAACATTTAACCTAATTTCATATGATCTAATATTATATTTGATATAATTTTCATTTTCTCTAATTTCATTTAGTATAACGTTCATTTCTTATAATTTTCAAATTGTATAATGCTCTTTTTATATAATGTTCATTAGACCTAACTTTCATATTAACTAATTTTCTAAGGTAGCTAACGCATCGTTCTTGAGAAAAGCAAATTATATTGTAACCTAACCTCAAAACATTAAAGTTGCTTCTGCATCGTCTCCGGCCCTTACGTAACAAAGGATAGGCACCCATCCTCACCGCTACGGCTCGCACGGGTGCCTATGCTTTGTTACAGCGGGCGGGGATTGCTCTCCCTCCGCGCCTCCGGTTTTTATACTTATACACTCTAGGGTAGGAGCCAAAAGACTACGAAAAGTCGGGGTGCCCCGATTCGGTTTTGTAACAGATCCAACCTATTAACTACAAGCCGGTGTATAATTATGTTGTCGCCATATCGTAGATTTATAAAACAAAAACAGACATTTCCAAATTATACTAAACGTTACCTACTTATAGATTTTGAATATTATGGCAACTGAATATTATACTAATTGAATATTATTTCAAATGAGCATTATATAAACTGTTAATTATACCATATGAAATTAGGTAAAATTAAATTATATCAATAATTCATTATATCATTTGATCGTTATATTAAAAAATAATTATATTAAATGAAATTAGGTCTTATGATCATTAGAACTTTTGTTATTATATCAAACGATACACACCCCATCACGGCCAGCTCCAACAAATAAGTGCATGTCACTTTTACTCTGAGAAAGGACAACTGCCCCCCAAATAAACTCGGAAACGACTTTCTACTCCATCAAGATTCAGCAAAATACTTAAGCATGCATCTTGATAGGAATAAAACATGGAAACTCATATTAAAAAAAAAGCGACGGGTTAAATAGCTCAGAAACCTAAAATGGCTTATAGGCAGAAGATCGCACGTCATCATGTAAAATAAGATACTCATCTATAAAACTATAATCAAGCCGGTTTGGACATACGGCGTTAAGTTATGGGGATCAGCAAAAAAAAACTCTAACATGGAGATCTTACAAGTTCCAGAATAAAGCACTCAAAATGATAATGAATGCACCTCTATTTATTAGAACCACTGAATTGCATGAGTACACGGAAACGAAAACTTTTAGGGAGGAACACAGAGTACAAGCATACAAAGACTTTATAAAAGCTCATACTAACACCCTGGCAACAGCATTATGTGAACCAATAAATGACAGAAGGCTCAAAAGACTAGTCGTTTGAGCCTTCTGTCATTTATTGGCTTTTGCTCTGTGTCCCTTAAGTGTTAAGGGATCTTGTTCACTAACAAATCCTAATTTAATAAGAGACAGCTTCCTCACAGGAGGAACAGTACTGTCAATAAACTCCCACAACAAATCTGTTAAGGGTTTGTCAAGCCGATCACAAGATGTTTAATAAAAAAATAAAATAAAATAATTACTATATAGATAGCAATATGATGGAAAGGTTACCTTGGTGGCGAGGTACACACTAAGCGGGAAAATGTTCTTGAGGTCGTCGTCAAACAGGAGGTTGCTGAGGAAGTGCAGCGCGCCGTAGAAGCACACCAGCAGGAAGGCTTTGACCAGGTACAGCGCGTCCATCTCTAACACAAGCCCCGTCAGGTAGAACGCCACAAACGGTATCACCACCACACACCACCATCTGAATTTCTGTCAGCAAAAACCAACTTTTGAGAGTTATGTGTGTCAAACCTTTGAATGGGCAAAATTAATCTATTGCTTTTGAAATTCCAGCACAGCATCAGGCTGTATCAGTGTATTGATTAAAAACAATTTGAGAAAATAACAAACAAGTATAATTAATAGAATAATGATCATTACAATCCTAACTAATACTATAAATGCGAAAGTAAGTTTGTTTGTTACCTTTTCACGCCTAAACCACTGCACTGATCATCCTTAAATTTTTCATAATTACGTTGTCAGGTGTACAGAAACGGCCATATGTACCGTTCCCGAGGAAAACAACAATAAATAACGTTCTCAGGTTCTTACTATAATAGGTGGCGCCACGTGTCTTTCGAATCATGATTGAATTATACAGGGTGGAAACATCGAAGTGAAGCCGGTTACCATGGATTCAGTACATGATTCTACACCCCCCTGCGTTGAAATTTTTCGTAGGTAATTTAAAAAAAAATTGCTTTCCCAAACATTTTGACCGCGTAGGTATTGATTGCACTTTTGTAGGAAATAGCTGTTTTTTTTTTTTAGTTTTGTGTTATAATAGTTACAAGCAGAGTACAACCCCAATTGATACGCCCTACGTAGGGCTTGCAATCCGGATATCCGGATATCCGTATTATCCGGATATCCGCCGATTTTCAAATCCGGATTTTACTTGCATCACCATCCGGATTTTTCGGATTTTACGGATAGTTGTATTTTACTTTTAAATATTAAAAAAAAAGCTGTCATCTTTAAAGTACATAACTGTTATTACGTTATTTATTCACTTCACAAATCATAATAAGTTAAAATGTAATTTAGTGACAAGAGATCACGACAACATTGAACACTTGTTAACTTTATGTTTAAACTCACATCCATACTGCACGCATTTTCAAGATTGTATTGTATCGCAACGATTAAGGAGATCATATTACCAAAATTTCGCTAAAAAATAATTTAAGAATTACGTCATCATTCATTTCATTTCGTCGTATTCATTTCAGCCGAAAGACGTTCACTGCTGGACATAGGCCTCCCCCAAGCACCGCCACCTCGACCGGTTCCCTGCTTACCGCATCCAGCGGATTCCTGCGGCTTTCACAAGGTCATCAGTGCACCTTGTGGGAGGCCTTCCTACGTTACGTCTTCCGGTACGCGGTCGCCACTCTCAATGGCCATCTGTTCTGCGAGCAATGTGCCCCCCTGCCCATTGCCACTTAAGTTAAGGCAATTCTTCGAGCTATGTCGGTTACCTTGGTTCTCCTGCGGATCTCTTCATTTCTGATTCGATCACGTAGGGAAACTCCAAGCATAGCCCTCTCCATTGCTTTTTAGGTGACTTTTAGCCTTCTAATAAGGCCCATTGTGAGCGACCACGTTTCAGTGCCATAGGTCATCACTGGCAACACGCACTGATCAAAGACTTTCGTCTTGAGACACTGCGGTATGTGGGACGAGAACATATTGCGTAGCTTCTCGAACGCCGCCCAGTTGGCAGGTACCTATGATTTTGTTCCACATTTTTACGATTTTTGCTGCTTTATGTATTAAATAATTGATATAATAGGACCATTGCCTTCTTATTTCGGTTAGGTTTTCTAATAAATTAAAGTGTGTCTACTATTAGTACCAGAAATTTATAAAAACCTAAAAGCCGACACATGTGTCATCTACTGGGGACATCCCAAAATGATTTTCTTAGCTCCTGTTCATGCAATTATTGTCTCTATATCGTGTTAAGTGCTGTTTAATTTTTGATCGTTTCACATTACCGTATCCAACAGTAGACAGGGTGTCAACTATTGGGGTATACTAGGTGTCAAGTTACTAGTTCTTTTGATTTCAGTTTTATGTTTGAGCACGATGCCGCCTGTAAAAGGACAGATGTTTCGATATACCGAAGCTGCTATGGAAGCAGCTACTCAAGAGTGCAAACTCAATCCATTTATTTCAATTAAACCATTTACAGGCACTTTTGAATTGTCAAGGAGTCGGTCAGTAAGAAAAATGAAGGTACATTCCCATTCCAAAGCGTAGGTACCTATGGAGAAGAACGACCAAGAAACCCCATGGACACTCTTTTAAATTAAATTGTTACAAAAGTATTCGTTCGTTCGTAAGTGTTCGTCGAATTTATAACTAAATGTGAGAACGATGTAAAAATAAAAATAATAAAAACTTACACGTTAAAAGCGTCAAGAGTAGGTACAACAAATAGAAACAAAATAAAATAAAATAACCCGTGGCAGCTAAGAGATGACCAGTCCCAACTGACGACGCCCGTTCACGAACATGACGCATGGATTAGCACCATTCAGCTCAACCATTTTGAAGGGAGCTAAATGATCCAACACACACGCCACCATCAGCGAGACATCTAAGTGAGCATGACATACTCTCAGCCGCCAGGGCACATTCAAGTCAATGAAAGACATATAACCCGGTCAAAGGTAGCTCTATAGTACATAGGACTCACACCTGTGCTATGCATTTATGTAATACAAAGGAGATTGAGTTTATACAATGCAAAGAAAGTCTTACACTCTTCAGCAGCTCCAACATTATTGTCAAATGTTAATCAACTAGCTGTGGTTGTGGAGCAGGGCCAGCATTCAGCCAAGCATTTTTATCAGCGATGTAATCCCCCAACTTATAATATGCCTGCCTGCATAGTGTGCGTTTTATACAAGGTTTAAATTTAGTCTCATTCAGTGGAAGTATGTGGGGAGGAATTTTATTGTAACATTTTAAACAGTACCCCATGAAAGATGAGTCTACTTTAGCCAGCCTGAAACCTGGTTGAGCTAATAGGTCCCTATTTCTAGTACTATAATGATGTCTTTCACCTCTTTTTCTAAAAATATGTTAATTTTTCCTTACGTACATGATGTTTTCGTAGATATATTGACAAGGTACCGTCATGATGTTAATATCCTTAAACAGTTCCCTTAGAGAATCGCGCCTGCAGCGATTATATATGGCTCTGATGGCTCTTTTCTGCAGAATAAAAATAGACTCGATGTCTGCAGCCCGTCCCCAAAGTAAAATACCGTAAGACATTATACTATGGAAGTAACTGAAATAGACTAGCCTCGCGGTATCTACATCAGTAAATTGACGGATTTTTCTGACAGCATATTATACTGCTGAACTTAGCCGTCCTGCAAGAGATGTTAAATGAGGATCCCATTGCAGTCTTGATTCGAGCGAGATACCCAGGAAAACAGTTTTATCGACGAATTCTAGTTTCTCTTGATTCAATACTATCTCACAATCACTACTTTTGACATTTGGTAAAGAAAATTTTATGCACTTGGTTTTTTTCCCATTTAATACTAAATTATTAGCAGTAAACCAATTTTGGACCTGCAATAGAGCGTTATTTACGTCGTCAAGATTTGATGCACGTCTATCTACCTTAAAAATTAAGGAAGTATCGTCAGCAAATAACACCATTTGTGGTTGATTTTTTTAATAAATGGAGTGGATCATGTATATACACTAAAAAAAGGAAAGGACCCAATATCGAGCCTTGTGGAACACCCATTTTTACTTTTAAACCGAGTGAATTGATACCATTTATTTGAACTTGCTGTTGTCTATCATTTAAATAAGATTTTACTAAACTAAGTGCAAGTTTT
This sequence comes from Dryobota labecula, assembly GCA_947523025.1. Lineage (NCBI taxonomy): Eukaryota > Metazoa > Arthropoda > Insecta > Lepidoptera > Noctuidae > Dryobota > Dryobota labecula. The sequence goes on along the minus strand of OX383287.1, from coordinate 28,957,361 downwards.
CCAAGTCCGTAATGCTCAAGTTTCAAAAGTAAGGTTTCGTGATCGACGCAATCAAATGCCTTGGAGAGGTCACAAAAGATTCCTATGGCGTCTTGGGACTCTTCCCACCCGTTAAAAATGTGTCTTAATAATGTTACACCGGCGTCGGTCGTGCAACGTCCTTTGGTGAAACCATACTGTTGTTCGTGAAGGATTTTATTCGTGTTAAAATGATTGAGCATTTGATTAAGCATTACCTTTTCAAACACCTTACTGAAAACCGGCAACACGGATACGGGTCTATAATTATTGGTGTCTTTACTGTCCCCGGATTTGAAAAGTGGTATTACCTTAATGTATTTCATTAAATCCGGGAAGACTCCTTGATCTACACACAAATTAAATATTAAGGCTAAGTAAGGCGCTATAGTCTCAATTATAGAGATACAGACTTTAATAGACATTCCCCAAAGATCTTCGGTTAAATTGATCTTGATTTGCTTAAAAGCTTTTATTACTATTATGGGGTTAATATGCTTAAAGTTAAATTAAATCGGGCAGGCTGAAACGTTCGCCTTTACTAAATCAAAAGAGAGCGAGGGTGAGGAATTTAAGGTTTCAGTCGTTTTAAGTGGGATACTGGTAAATAAATTCACAAATTCTTGCGCAACTACTTTGTTATCGAAAATAAGACCACATGACGTCCCCAGTGTATAATCAGAATTATGCTTTTTGTTCCTATTTGTTTCATTATTGATAATTTTCCAAACCGTCTTTATTTTATCGTCTGCTGATTTAACCTTGTTACTAATGAATAAGACTTTAACTGCCTTACAAGTGTTCTTAAAAGTTCTAGAGTAAGTAGCAACATACTTATTAAAAGTTTCTGTGTTAATATAAGGCTTAAGGCCATACAGCTCGAAAAGTCTTTCCCAACTTTTCCTGAGTCCTTTAGTTGCCCAGTCACTAAATAAAAACCTAGGGCTGATAGTTTTAGTGTTCTTTTTAAAATAATTATTGAACTCGGTTTGGACTACCGAAAAGAATTCTTTATACAAAATATTAACATTGTTCACTGTAAGGTCCTGATCATTTAACTTCACTACATATTATAAAACAAAGTCCTCCGCCGCGTCTGTCTGTCTGTCTGTCTGTTCGCGATAAACTCAAAAACTACTGCACCGATTCTCATGCTGTTTTCACCAATGGATAGCGTGGTTCTCGAGGAAGGTTTTAGTATATAATTTGTTAAGTTTTTTATACATTTTTGTATAAATTAACGATATTTGTTGGAGGTGTCGGAAAAAAATAAGCCGTCTGGGAGCTTTCAACGAAAACGCTGTCTAAACCCTTTGAGATATAACAAAATAATGTATGGTGGAATTGTGTATCTTATAAAGGTCTTCAGAAAAGTCCGCGATGGCTTCTGTCTATCTGTTAAGGTTCCGGCGACCATCGCTCGCAACTCACAATTCGAAGCGAGTGAAAAATTCGTTCAGCATATTGCTATCTCTGTTTGACAATTATGTGAGAGCGGGGACGGACGCGGTGCGCAGCCGTGTGTATGTGTGTGTTTGAGTAGTTAAGGATCTCTAAAATAAGTGACATTTCTGTGTTGCCAATATGCTAGTGTTGCTATTTACGGAAAATATTTATATTCTATCCATTGATACACTAAAAAACCCAAGATACACAATCAACGGCTCAAAAGCGTCCGCATAAAAAAGGCGCAACATTTAAAACTGTGCGCATATTTCAAATAGTATCGCGTCCGCCGCGTCACTGTACGCACGCTAAAACTGCCGAAGTATTCTTTGAAAAATTGTAAAAATATTACGTCGAGAATGTTAGAAAAGGATGGGATCTCGAACTTTCGGTAAGTAAAAGAGTTTATTGATTTGTTTTTGTTGTTTATATGACTAATTATGGGGAGCAATATGTGATTTTGATAAAAAAAATCAAAACGTCACTCAACGGTCCGAGTATAATACGGCAAATTTTAATGGCTGCTTTTTCAGTGTCAGAACAATGCATTACAACCTCCATTGAATTTAGTCGAATAATACAAACTGACCGGATTGAAAACCTTAGGAGTCGATTTTTTTGTTATTTTGTTTATTTTTTTTTTAGTTAATAAGTTTATTAATTTTTGTACTTTTTTATATTTAGTTTTTAATTAATATCCATATATTATATATATTTATATAATTATTTATAGTTTTTAGCCGACTTCCAAACGGAGAAGAGGTCATCAATTCGACGATTAAAAAAACGTTTGTATTCTCGATTACTTATTTTATAGAGCTACGTCGGCAGCGTCAACGTGTTTTATATGGAATTTTTAACTTTTTGTATGAAAAAAAAAAATATTACCTTCATGTTGAGTTATAGGGGTTTTTCGAAATTTTCATTATTTTTGCGATAGGACACACCATTTTCGAGATATATGCAAAAGAAAAGAAAAAAATATACAGTACTATTTTTGTACTAGAAGTCGAGGTGTTGGTGTGGATTTAAGTTCATGACAACTAATTTTATTCCACACCTTTTTAATCGCGATTAAAAATAGTCAGATTTAGTTAGAAAATCTAAATTTTAGTTTAAAAACGTCAAATTCAGAATAGCAAAATTGCCTTTTTCACTAAATTAAAAACTCAGTACCATCTTAGTTCTGTCAAACTAAAATATAGTTAAGTTGTGTCACTTTAGCCGACAACGACGATTTTCTATTCTGCAATTGAATTCAGAATAGGAAATCGTCGTTTGACAGGAATAAACTAAATTTTGGTGATTTTTAGTCTAGTTTAGAGAATTTTTTGACAAGAGAATCGGCACCACTGTTGTACTTATACATGTTATGTTTTAACCTAAGTAGGTATTTAGTCTCGATATAGATCGATTAGGTCGATTAGACTTACACATTTATAAAAAAATTACGTACTCTTAAAATACTTAGTCAATGTACAAACAATAAAATCTATAAAAGAATATTCGACTCCACTTCATGCCTTGTTCTTCCGGCAAACTTCGGCCATAAAATTTTATTGCTTTTTGTACATTGCTTTGTAAAAACAACTTTAAATCATACGCGTAAGGTTTGAATTTGCAAAAAGTATGTTTATATCATACGCCGCTGAACCGATCGTCATGAAATTTGGCAGGGATATAGCCTCGGATATGGAGAAGGACATAGGCTACTTTTTTACGCGATAACCGACATCCATGCGGGCGAAGCCGCGGGCATAAGCTAGTTAATTATATTTTAGATCGCCGTTCATAAAATTAGAATCAAGACTTCGCTTAACAGGTAAGCTCGTTTGATTCCCAATTTTAAAATAATTCACGTAAGTAATTGCCAACAATGTGAAAACAAAACGAATTAACCTCCAATTTGTCAGACATTTTGGAGGTTAACCCGCTTTGTTTTGTTTTTGATTGCTTTAAGAATTTGAGTGAAATTTCGTATTTTGGTTTTGTGTTTGTTATCTTTAGGTAAATACATCAGACGTTCAGAACATAAGTACTTTTATTATATTAAATCATTTTCATTTGTTTCGGTTTCTATTCTCATAGTGAATCACTTTAAAATTAATATTAAGTTAGAAATTTGAGATATAGGACAAAAACAAAGGACATAGGGTACTTTTTTATGCGATAACCGACATCCACGCGGGCGATGCCGCGGGCAAAAGCTAGTATATTATAAAGCTGAAAAGTTTGTTTGGTTGAACGCGCTAATCTCAGGAACTGTAATACTATAATATATGTAACTAGCTTTTGCCCGCGGCTTCGCCCGCGTGGATGTCGGTTATCGCAAAAAAAGTACCCTATGTCCTTCTCCATATCCCAGGCTATATCTCAAAATCCTAACTTAATATTAATTTTAATGTGATTCACTATGTGAATAGAAACCGAATCAAATGATTTAATATAATAAAAGTACTTATGTTCTGAACGTGAATGAGTCTTTACCTAAAGATAACAAACACAAAATCAAAATACGAAATTTCACTCAAATTCTTAAAGCAATCAATTGTACCAAATTACGACACGAAATAGAAGTGCGACACAACAAATAATTTTAGAATCACGTAAGTACCAACAATGTGAAAACAAAACGAAATCCTCCGAAATGTCGCATGATACACCGTTTGTGCTGATAAAACGCTCGAAATATCTAATGAACACCATTGGTATTGGTGCATAACTTTTCTCAGGGTCACGTTCGCAATTGGACGAAATATTTGACATTTATTTTGTACTTGCAACACGATCTGGCTGTAGAATTCGATTAATCGACTAATACTTGACCGGTTGACATTTTAGCGGGAACACCACTAAACGAACGAAAAAAAAAAAGAAAACAAAATACGTCGGTACTCTGTGATCGTGTGGCGGTGTGGCGTGGTCCTTAATGTAAACATTATCAAGGTTGTACGTGCGTAAAATAATGGATTCAATGTGAAAACGGTTTAATCTTAGAAGTATCTTATACAGAATTACAATAAGTGTAGATTTCGTATTGAGTGTTAGTTTATCAAAAAGTGATAAATATGTCAGTGAAAAACTAACGAAACTTTTGGAATGCACAAATTTTGATCACAAGGCCGCCGTGTTTAGTAATGTTTTTATGATAAATATTCTTGTATACTGTTTGAAAATACACATAAGTAGCTAGTTTATTTATCTACGAACATAATTTGGCTAATAGCTACTGATATTATAGCGTATTGTTATCGTAATCGTATTTCCAAGAGTAAAATTCGGCAAACAAATACCTACAAAAAGACAATAAAATGGATATAATATGTATTTTGCGGATGTGCTGCCACCTACGCACATAAACAAACAGCTCCGTATTTAAACCTATAAAAAATTGTTTAGGTGATCATTTAGTAACGATATAGTGTTTTAGTGAATACTTATATGGCTAATAGTAAGTGTTATTGAAGACCTTGTGAAATAATCGGTTTAAGGAAAAAAAAAAATACTGTTAAAAAGTGCCAGGAAAAATAACGAACATTGAATTCAAAATACAGTTCAAAACTATTGAATTCTCTCTGAAACAAGTATCATTACATAACAAAGGAGGAAAAATCCCAAAAGGTACATAATAAATACCAATTATCTAATATTTTAAAATTTAACACAAAATTGCAATATCATCTCGATTGATTAGCTTAATTCAACGCCATCTATTGACAACATATATGATCAACAGACAAATAAATCGAAAACTCCTCGATACTTTACACTAGAGGCCGTAACCAGCAGTCAATTAGAAGTAACTAAACCACCTCACGAGATGGCGCCTACTCCGTTTTGCTCAGGATGTCAACAAAAAGTACCGATAAGAGAAAATCTAACTTGTTCAATATGCAAGTTAAGATATGATTTGGAATGCGCTGGTGTCTCTAAAGATCATTATATCAAAATAATGACTTTAGAACTTAGAAAGTCTTGGAAATGCCAGACTTGCGTTTGCAAAGAACCAAAGATAGGCAAAACTGACACACCAGTACGCTCTGCTAGGGACCCAGAATGTACCCAGTCTATCACACCAATAGAGGGAAACAATATCACCACGAGGAAAACAGTAATAAACCCAAGTGATGACACGACTTGCTCTGACAACCTTAGTTTTATAGGAGATACTTTGAGAACTCAAGGAAATATTGAATTTTTTAAAGACACACAATCCCGATGCAAAGTTTAAGCGAATTAATAGTACTACGTTTGAAAGAAAATAATATATCTATAATAGAAGAACTAAAAAGCACAATACAAACTGAAATCAAAAAAGCTATTGCTGATATAAGACAAGATTTTGAGCGGAAGACTAGCGATTTAACCTTGCAAAATAACGAAAGAAAATTGGAAATAGAAACAATTAACACCAAACTGGAAAGCCTTCGTATTGAAAATGAGACACTTAAGAAAGAAATAAAGGAAATACAAATCCAAATCATTCAAAATCAAAACCGTCCAAATCCACCCCAATCATCATACACTCAAATAACCAAATATACCAAAATAAACCATAGAAAAATTGTACTATACGGCCTTACTGAGTATTATAGAGAACCCCAAAGCGAACTTTATAATAGACTTAAAGAACTATTCCGAGATATTACAAACGTGGACCTGTCAGGGTACATTGAAGATATGTATAGAGTGGGAAGAAAAGGCTCTAATAACAGACCGCTGGTCATTGAGCTGCTCAGCAAAAGAATGACTAAATACATCGTGAACAGCAGCCAATGTTTTCAAGGAACTGGATTGTTTATATCTGAGTTTTTAGATGCGACTGCACGGAGGGAGAGAGCACAAATGAGAGAAGAACTAATTAAGGCCAGGAAAAATGGCTTCCATGCAATTATAAGGAATAACAAATTATACATCGACGGAAAACCCACCAAACCCACCAACATAAATGAAAACCAAAGGAAAGATCAACAAATAAATTCGGGCTACCAGGGAAATGATATAATAACGATAAGCAATATTGACCAACCCTGCTGCACATCCATAACGGATGAAACTGAAAATTATACATTTCGTAAATAAAATCGACAACGACACATCATTTAAAATACTGTTCCAAAATTTTCAAAGTCTTTACAATAAACAGGACATTCTTGAAGTTTTTATCGCTCAAAATTCAACATACAAAGCAATAGGTATCTCCGAGACTTGGCTCTCGCAGGAAAAGCTAGACATTATTCAATTTAGTGGATACAAATTCGCAGCATCTTAATGCCGCAGCACTCGAACAGGTGGAGGAGTCTGTGTCCTACTTCAGGATCATATAGACTGCATCCAGAGAAACGACATTACGGACATGTCTATATAATATGTTATAGAGGTATGTGCTACTGAACTACCTAAGGAAAACATGTTAATTATAACCATGTATTGGAACAAAAGGCAAGAGGAAATATTCTATCAACAAATACATAAGATTCTAAGATATATAAACATTAAATACCCTACGCTTAATGTTATTATTGGAGGCGATTTTAATATAAACATCCTGTCTGATAACTTAAAGTCGACCCAATTTTTAAATATTACGCAGGAATTTAGATTCACACAGCACATAAAAACCCCAACACGCATAACACCTACTACAGAAACATGTTTAGATCTCATATTCACAAACTTCAAATATAAAGATATGTACACAACGGTAGAAGAGTTAGGTTTTTCAGATCACAATAGTATAATTCTACATTTAAAATTACCCAAGCAAACAAAGAAAATAATTTGGTACACAAAAAAAAGGCGATTCAACAACACAAATATGCTAAAATTTAAATCAAAATTGCAAGAAATAAACTGGAACGATATAATAATGGCAGATAAAAATATTAATGGAAACTATGAAGCTTTTAACGAAACCCTAATTTTTAATTTGTATTTTTGTAATGGGATACATTGATTTAGGATGCTAAATCCTAAATCAATGTATCCCATTACAAAAATACAAATTAAAAACAAATTATAATAAATACTGGCTCTCAAAAGGTATAAAAAACTGTTGCAAAAATAAAAGACTATTAAAGATACTAATTACCAAAACAAAAAACCCCATATTAACAAAATACTACAAGTACGAAAAAATATTAAAGAAAACTGTAGTGACAGCAAAAAAACAACACTTTAAACATAAAATGATAAAATCAAGCAATAGAGTTAAAACAATGTGGGGTATAATAAATGAACGGACAAACAAAAAAATTAGACGCGAAAAACAGAATATAACGATACAAACAAACAATAATCATATTATTATTGTTTGTTTGTATCGTTATATTCTGTTTTTCGCGTCTAATTTTTTTATAATATGACTTCTGAGCATGGGCTCAGAAGTCATATTATTATTGTTTGTTTGTATCGTTATATTCTGTTTTTCGCGTCTAATTTTTGTCACTAATCCCTACAAGTTTAGACGTGATTAAAAACTTGCCTACTAAAATTACGTCAATTTACGTCAAGCGCTGATTAATTTGACAAGACTAAACTAAAATTTATCTTCTGTCCTTTTCTTAATGAAATAGAAAGAAAACGATGCACTGAACTTAAATTTAGTTTAGTTTGTGAACAAGGGAATCGGCACCAATGTCTACAACAGATAATTCGATCTTCCTGAGTCCAGCAGATCCTTACGAGGTAAACGCATTAATATTTTTTTTTTTAAATAAGTCGAGCTATGGAGTTGATGAACTTCCACCTACATTACTGAGACAATGCGCGGATGACTTAACTCTTCCATTCTATAAACTGATAAATAAATCTTTCGAGGAAGGTGCTTTTCCTAACCTTTTGAAAAAGGCCCTTGTAAAGCCAATACACAAGAAAAATGCAAAAACTGACCCAAATAACTACCGCCCCATCGCTCTCCTACCAACTGCATCAAAAATATTTGAAAAAGCCATGTGCAACCGTGTCTACGCTTATTGTGAAAAATACAATATATTTAATGACTGTCAAAATGGCTTCAGAAAAAACCGATCCACAATCCTCGCCATCTATAAATACATACAAGAAGCCCTCGATATTATTAACTCCAAAAAATATGCAATAGGATTACTGCTAGATATGACGAAAGCTTACGATAAAGTACAATTCAACATCTTATTAAAGAAACTATATGGCATAGGGATCCGTGGTAAATGTCATGAATGGTTCACATCGTATTTACAACATTGAGAGCAAATAGTGGAAATAGAATATTTTAACCGAAAAAGTAATGAAATAGAATTGTTCCGATCCGAAAACATACCAATAAACGCTTCAATCCCACAGGGTAGCGTAATAGGCTGCTTCTTATTCTTAGTTTACATTAACGACCTCCCGAAGCACATCAGTGAACCTTGTGTTTTGTTTGCGGATGACATATCCATTCTTGCCTCATGCGAAACTAATCTCAAACTTCATGATAAATTAAATTCAATACTTGACGCTACAACTCTTTGGATGACGGAACATAATCTAGAAATTAACTTTAATAAGACAAAAATAATGACATTTTACCCACGACAAAAAAAACCTATACATATAATTTCAGTTTTAAAAATTACAAATTAGAGCAAGTAAATAAATTCATCACCCTATTAGGACTAGACATAGACACACACATAAATTGGAAGTCGCATACCCAAAAACTAAAAGCAAATTATCAAAATTTTCATACGCCCTTCAGAAAATCAAAAAAACTACAGACATAAATACTGCGTTGGTAAAATAGGTATTACGCATATGCCTAGGCATGGCTTAAATACGGTGTCATATTATGGAGTAATAGTACAGATTCAACCACACTATTCACCCTACAAAAAAAACTTATTAGAATTATAGTCAATATTGAACAAACGGATAGCTGTAAGCCCCACTTCCAGGAACAAAAAAATCTAACCCTACCGTGCCTCTATATTTTTGAAATCTGCAAATTTGTACGTAGTTACCCGAAATTCTACACAAAAAGAGAAGAAATACAAACTGAAATTACTATAAGACATAAAAATAGATTAAACATACCTAAATCCCGATAAAAAATGCACTCTTCAAGTACCTATGTCATGTCGATAAAAATATATAACAAGTTACCGGAAGAAGTAAGAAATATAAATAAATGCAACATCTTTATTAATAAATTAAAATTATTTCTATTAAACAAAAGCTATTATAATGTAAACGAATACTTGAATGAAAGACTACAATTTTCAACGAATACATTCTTAGACATAATACACAGTCAAGAAAATTAAAAAGTATTAAAATAAATAATTAAAATTAAATAGTATTTTTAAGAAAATAGCTACCTACTTACCATTATTAGAATTTTTTATGTTATTGTTATTGACTTTTATGCAAATGTAATTACTAAGTTTTATGTATTATTTTAATTGATTTTTTATTATGATATTTATAATTAACAATAATTTTGCTGTGCCCTTACAGGGTCTACAACGGCTCTTAGCTCTAAGCCCTTTGTTAACATCTTTTTACCTTGTGGAATGCAAATAAATGAATATGAATATGTTATCCTTAAGAGATAGACATATGCCATCGCGGACTTTTTTAAAGACCAAACTCAAACTCAAAGCATTTATTTCAATTAAACCATTTACAGGCACTTTTGAATTGTCAAAGAGACGGTCAGTTAGTCAGAGTCGGCAAGTAGAAGCTAGATGCCCATTCCAATACGTAGATCACTATGGAGAAGAACGGACAAGAAACTCCAAGGACACTCTTTTAAATCAAGATATTACATAATCCTGGGTACATTATTCTTGTTGCTTCTATATGTGAGACAATGTAAAAACTAATAAAACAATTCAAAATATAAAATTACAAATTAAAAATAAGCCCTGGCAGTCAAGAGATGACCAGTCCCAACTGACGGCGCCCGTTCACGAACATGACGCATGGATCAGCACCATCCAGCTCAACCATTTTGTAGGGAACCGAATAATCCAACACACGCGCCACCATCAGTGAAACATTTAAGTGAGCATGACATACTCTCAACTGCCATGCTCTTTCAAGTCAACATAAATCATAATAACATAGTAAACGACTCCATGGTATTCACATTTACAAAATTGAAAAAATGCTGCTAAATTATACAGAACTATAGTTTGCAATGTATTTGAGAGATTAATAAAAATTTACTACCAAAAAAGAAAATAATTATTATCTATTGGAGTATTCATCAATAAAAACATGCTTAAATAAAAACAAAATAAACATTAAGTTCGTAATGTCAGAAAATAAAATAAAATAAAAAAAGGGGGAAGCAACTTCCAAGTATTCAAATTTTATCTAGTGAGCCCAAGTGGCAGTGGAGCAGGACCAGCATTTAGCCAAGCATTTTTATCTACGATATAATCATCCAACTTATAATATGCTTGTCTGCATAGTGTGCGTTTAATGCACGTTTTAAATTTCTTCTCATTTAGTTGAAGAATATCGAGTGGTATTTTATTATAACATTTTACACAGTACCCCATAAAAGAAGTGTGTACTTTAGACAATCTGAAGCGTGGTTGATCTAATTTGTTCCTATTTCTAGTGTTAAAATTATGCCTGTCACTTATTTTACTAAAAAGATGTAGATTTTTTCGAACATACATAATATTTTCATATATATATTGACAAGGTACCGTCATAATGTTAATTTTTTTAAACAGCTCTCTCAGAGATTCGCGTCTGCGGAGGTTGTAGATAGCTCTGACAGCCCTCTTTTGCAGAATAAAGATGGAATCAACATCTGCAGCTCGTCCCCACAGCAAAATACCGTAAGACATGATGCTATGGAAGTAACTAAAATAGACCAGTCTCGCGGTATCCACGTCTGTTAATTGGCGGATTTTCCAAACAGCGTAAGCGGCTGAACTTAGCCACCCTGCAAGTGATGTTAAGTGAGGACCCCACTGTAGTTTTGAGTCAAGCGTAATCCCCAGGAAAACCGTCTTTTCGACGAATTCTAGTATCTCCTTATTCAATACAACGTGACATTCATTACTTCTAACGTTCGGTAAAGCGAATCTTATGCATTTAGTTTTCTTCTCATTTAATACCAAATTATTTACAGTAAACCAATTATGGACCTTAATCATAGCATTATTTACGTCTTCAAGGTCCTGGGCATGTCTGTTTACTTTAAAAATCAGTGATGTGTCATCAGCAAATAACACCATTTGGGGTCGGTTTTTCAGTAAATAAGGTAAATCATTTATATATACTAAAAAGAGGAACGGACCCAGTATTGAGCCCTGCGGTACACCCATTTTGACTTTTAAACCCAATGAATTAACACCGTTTATTTGAACTTGCTGCAATCTATTATTCAAATATGATTTTACTAAGCTGAGCGCAAGTTTACCCAGTCCGTAATGTTCAAGTTTCAAGAGCAGTGTTTCGTGATTCACGCAATCAAATGCCTTTGATAAGTCGCAAAAGATGCCTATTGCATCTTGTGCATCTTCCCATGCCTTATAGATGTGTTTTAATAAAGTGACCCCAGCATCGGTTGTGCAACGTCCTTTGGTGAAACCATACTGTTGATCGTGTAGGATGTTATTACAATTAAAGTGATTGAGCATTTGATTTAACATTACTTTTTCAAACACCTTGCTGAAAACTGGCAAAATCGAAACGGGTCTATAATTATTAGTGTCTTTGCTGTCCCCGGATTTGAAAAGTGGAATAATTTTACTGTATTTCATTAAATCCGGGAATACCCCTTGATCTACACACAAATTAAATATTAAGGCTAAATAGGGTGCAATTGTCTCAATAATGGATTGACAAACTTTAGTAGACATGCCCCACAGATCTTCGGTAATTTTGATCTTAAGTTGCTTAAAAGCCTTTACGACGACCACAGGGTTTATATGTTTAAATTTAAATTCTACAGGACAGTCAGAAACATTCGCTCTTAATAATTCAATAGCAAGTGTGGGCGAGGAATTTAAAGTTTCTGTAGTTTTAATAGGAATATTGGTAAAGAAAGTTGCAAATTCCTGAGCAACATCGATATTATCGCTAATGATACCGCGGGGAGTGTCCAGTGAGTAATCAGTATTTCTTCTTTTGTTCCTGTTCGTTTCATTATTAATAATTTTCCAAACTGTCTTTATTTTATTTTCTGCTGACCTTTATAAGATACATAATTCCAACATACATTATTTTGTTATATCTCAAAGGGTTTAGACATCGTTTTCGTTGAAAGCTCCCAGATGGCTTATTTTTTTCCGACACCTCCAACAAATATCGTTAATTCATACAGAAATGCATACAAAAAGTTAACAAATTATATACTTAAACCTTCCTCGAGAACCAAGCTATCCATTTGTGAAAACAGCATGAGAATCGGTGCAGTAGTTTTTGAGTTTATCGCGAACAGACAGACAGACGCGGCGGAGGACTTTGTTTTATAATATGTAGTGATATACACATATATTATAATATTGATAGTAATAAGTGTCCATTAATTAGTACTTTATACAACCAATAGCATTTTTTTTTTACCTAACATAAATACTTTTCAAAGGCTTGACCTATTCGCTTCTCCTGTAAAATTTCGTTTTGGTCCTTACTAGGTTTTGAAATGGGACAGCCAATGGGCGATGAGCAGTATTGCATTATGTTTTGAGATGGGTCCATAAGGGCAGGTACCTTAACCGTGGTCGCCACAAGAAAATGGTCTTAAGAGACTATCCTTAACCTTTAGATAAAATTGATCTCCTATGTAGATTTTGAAAAAAATGTACATTCAGCAAGAAAATGGGCAATTTTCACAAAAAAGTTTTTTGTTGCCAATCGATCCTGTTTCTTACGAGGATCAAAAAAACTCTATGGGACCAACTGAGGTTTGAATACTAGAAAAGTCAGAAATCGAAAAAGTTTTCCCCATACAGGTCGTAGGTGAGACTGAGATGAGAACGAACACAATGTATCTGTGTATGACAACAGACGAATTATTCCATTACTACTTCGCAGTGTTGAATAGGAAACGAATTTATCAGATAGTTACAGATTTAATCTTTTAAATGATTATCATACCTTATGGATCTAAGCAGTCAATTATTACATATAGTATATACATGTTGCGTAGTATTTCAGTCAACTTTCAACAAAGCAATGCAAAATTTATTTTATTTTATTTTTATTTGATAGCCAAATCTGATTTCGATTCCAAAGAATTGATATTTATGTGCTTCTTTTTAGGGATCCGTACCAAATTGGTATAAAAGAACCCTTATGGTGCGACTCAGTCTGTCTGTCCATCTATCTGTCACAGCTAGATATCTCAAGAACTACTACAATGCTATCAACTTGAAATTTTGAATAATTTTAGATGACGTTTGCCCAACTATGTTGCAAAAAAAGAAAGTTTTTACTGGGTGAAAGGGACTTTACTGGGTGTCTTAAAAAATCGAAGTGGGACTACTAGGGTATGTGGGGTATCGTATGAAAGAGCGCTATTTGCTCATAATTTTTTTTTAGGCCCCATTTTTTCGACTTTTGATTTAAAAAAAAACCATTCCCCCCCTTATCTCCGTTGTTTGCATAGAAAAAAATCTGAAATTATTTTATGTGATAGTAGTTTATGTAAAGTTCGAAGAACTTTATAGAACTAAATTTTTTTTTTTGTGTGGGAAATTATCAAATAACTTCTCCCGCTCTGGGGGGAGCGGGAGGGCGGTTCAGACTTTTACTGACTAAAACCCACCTGTGTTACTTCAGTTGCCTTTGTGCCAGGGCCACGGTATCCCTTTCGGAAAAATCCGCAACCCTGGCAAGCATTGGTCCTAGCGGACCCCGTCACAGTTCGTGCTAACATCTATTTGTGGCACGCGTATAACACAACGCGCCGTCAACCCCCTGGGCCTGGTCCTTACCAGACGGCGAGCTGCCCATTGCACGCCGTCCGCAAGCCCGCGCCTACGGTGGCCGGGAATCGCCAATTGATTCCCGCCGGCCAGAGCGCCTTCTGCGGCGACTAGGGGCATGAGGGCGCACAGAGTACCTCTCCCGACACGCGTTCCGCCTCCACCTTCGCAAGCATTACTGCTTCGCAGAAGGAGGTGACGGCCTCCCATGCACTCTCGCTCCGTACCATGGACCATTACAGGACACTGCAAGCTAAACAAACAATTCCACACAATAGACATATCGGACAATCCTCTATGCAGAGCTTGCATGGAGGCTGAGGAAACCGTCGCGCATGTGCTCTTTGAATGCACAGGCGTCACCCAGATTAGAACAGAGACCCTCGGGGCACCCTGATCTTTCACAGATGTTCTAAACATACCGGGAGACGTAATTAACTTCTGGGAGGGAGGTGGGCTGGTTGGAATAACCACTGATGGCCGCCATGGCCCATGTACAATGGTCCACCTGAAGGACTAAATGCGGAAACCAAACCATTTACCACAGAACATAGAACTGTACGTCGCTTGCTCCCGCGTCGCCATTCCTGACTCTCTGTATATTTTGACTGCTGTGACCAAAACTACAAACGTAGTGTTCAGGGAAATTTATTAAAATGTGGCTGGTATTTTAGTATATTATAGTGTTTTACGACTTCCACGCGAACAAAGTCGCGGGCAGAAGCTAGTTTATAATATTAGTATGGGTTTTTTCAATGTACAGTCAGCTGACCCCCCCTTGCATAAATGGTTGAGATTTTTTGATTAAGAATCAATAGAATTTTTAATGCTTATTTTTAATTAAATACCTATTATGAAATCTACCCAAAACTGGAAAAATATGAAAATCATATGATTTGTTAGTAAAAAAAAAACGCAGACATAAGGACTGCCGACAGAAGTGAAAACACAAAACTTTGGAATAACTGTTCTTTTATACATGTAGCTCATGGAAAGCGTTCAGTGATGATGAGGAGAGTTCCAGGATTTTCGTTCACCCAAAAAGTACACATATGGGTATACACAGTATACATATAGCTCATGGAAAGTGTTCAGTGACGATAGCGAACCCATAGAAGTTTTCACTTCAAAAAACCTCAACCATTTCAGAAAAGGGGGGTCAGCTCATTGCAGTAACTGACTGTACACGTCGGTTTTGATGATTTGATAACAAAAGGTATGAGTATCTTCATTCAATATTCTCTTAAAAGTCAATGTCTCAAGATGCAAATGCTGTGAGCATTAATTTCAAAATTGCTCCATAAACTGAACATCATCAGCATTAACTTTCAGCTAATATTTTAGCTCAACATTCATCTGGTGATAACAACATACATAATTTATAGAATTCCATTCCTTAAAGTAATACCTTTAAAATATTAGTTTTTAAAAGATACAATATCTTACCTTATCATATGTTAATCTCCTAAATATGTTCCTTTTATTTGCAGCTATTGAGTGTTCTTTTATTTTATCTGCTACTTTGGAGCCCACCCACAGTGAGTCAGCATTGGCCTGCAGCATGGCTAGCGGAGTCACTCCTCGCAGGTTAGGCACATCTAAGCTAGCGTCACCCTGTTCCGATTCATTGTAATGTTAAGTACTCAATCTTGAACATATTTTTATAATGTAATGGTCTGGTTGTTTAAGTTTTACGCTAAGGACTAATGAATATAAGAGCATAATCTAATTTTGAGAAAGTAATAAACCCTTGCCTAGACATAGGTACTCACATATAGTATGAGGGTGGATATGGCAGTAGTGTTGCGAGCGAGGATGGCCCAGTGCAGCGCCGTGTTGCCGTGTGAGCGGTCGGCGGGCCGCGGCGACGCACCCAGCGTCAGCAGCAGGCGCGCCGGGTCCACGGCCGACACCTTCCAGCTCGCCCACATGAGCGGCGTCATGCCAGCCGCGTCGGCCGCGTCCGGCGCCACGCCGCGCGCCACCAGGTACGCCACCACGGCCGTGTGGCCGAACTGCGCCGCCAGGTGTAGGCTGGCGCAGCCCTCCGCGTCGCGCAGGGCCGCGTCGGCGCCCGCGCGCACCAGCAACACCGTGGCCTCCAGGTGGCCCTGGCGCGTGGCCCAGTGCAGCGGCGTGGACTGCAGCTCGCCGCCCACCGCGTCCACCGCCGCGCCCTTCGTCAGCAGGTACTGGATGATCTCGCGCCGGTTGTTGATGGCCGCCCAGTGCAGTAGTGTCACGGTCTCGTGGTCAGGCTGGTTCACGTCCCAGCCCGCCTCCACCAGCTCCTTGACGCGAGCGAAGGCGCCGTACTGTGTCGCTTTGACTATGTCGAATCCGCTGTAGTCCCTCTCTAGGGGCGCAGGCGGGGGCTCGCGCGGCGGCGGCCCGTCGCCATCGGGCTGCGATTTGCCGCATTGCCCGCTGGCGGCGGCGCCGCATGTACTATCGTACATAATCCTAACACGGGCCAGGAAATATGGGCATTATAAGTACGACTGGTTGAGAATAACCTGGTTCGATAAACGGTGAACTTTTCTACACTTGGTACGCACAATTTCAATACTATTCCAATGACTCGATTATCATCGAAATTATTACAACTTACAAACAAACCAAACACACACTTAATGACATTTCTGTTTCCGATTTCTGATTTCTTATGATCAGTGTTGCCAGCTGGGTCTTGTCAAAAGTTACATAAAATGAATAAAAACTACCCTTTTAGGGGTTAATTTATAAACGTTGCTTAAAGTGACGTTCAAACGTCAAATATGTATGGTTATACATTCGCTTATCATTACTTATCTTTAAGCAGCGTTTATAAATAAACCCCCATGTGTGAAAATATTAAAATAACCTTTCATATTTTTTCTCTATTAGTATGATTAATAGTTCATAGACAGCTATTTATTTTTTATTTTTTCAAACAAAATAATATGTAATATATATAATAAAATCGTAGCGAAGTCAAAACAGTACATTGAATATTTTTGAAAAAAAGTAATTGCAAAAAAACTATAACTAAAAACTACGTTACGGTTAAGGTACCTGCCTTTATGGACCCATCTCAAAACATAATGCAATACTGCTCATCCCCCATAGCAAATAGCGTGATAATTTATACGTAGTAATTTGACCAGACCTATAGGGAATATCTATGCAAAATTTGAACAAAATCGGTCTGGTAATTTTTGTGTTTACCTGGAACATACATTCAGACAAATAGACAAACAGACAAAAATTCTAAAAACTATATTTTCGGCATCAGAATCGTTCCCAGACCGTCTGGGAACAATTCTGATGCCGAAAATCGCTTACAGCGCTCACATCCTCTCACATGCGTTCCGATTTAGATATTACGATTATCCCTGCGTTCCGAGTTGCGATAATATCGATATTCGCGTGCTAAAACCCGTACCGAATTAGCGTGAGCGCGATAACGATGTCCCGTGAAACGTCATAGATGACGTCATGACATTCGCCATCTTGCGATAACGCCGACCATGCCTTTTACTAATATCGCCGTGAGCGCTGTCAAAAATGACATTGTGCTGTTTTGTTTTGAGTCGCATCTTATCGTATCGTGGCATTTTCAAAATTGTTCTTCTGGCTACAGTTGCTACCTAACCTAAGAAGAACAAATTTTTGGTGTATACACAGAGAAATACTCTAACATCATTTTGACATTGCGTGAGCACCGTGAGCGCGTTCACGAGCGTTCCGAGTTGTTGACAGCCCTCTGCTGTCATAATCGTAATATCTAAATCGGAACGCCTATGAGACGATGTGAGCGCTGTGAGCGATTAAAGTCAATTCGGAAAGCAGCCTATGACAGCAGAGGGCTGTCAACAACTCGGAACGTTCATGAACGCGCTCACGGTGCTCACTCAATGTCAAAACGATATTAGAGTATTCCTCTGTGTAATACACCAAAAATTTCTTCTTCTTAGGTTAGATAGCAATTGTAGCCAAAAGAATAATTTCGAAAATGCCACGATTGCTATGATGCAACTCAAAACAAAACAGCACACTGTCATTTTTGACAGCGCTCACGGCGATATTAGTAACCCTGCGTTCCGAGTTGCGACAATATCGATATTCGCGTGCTAAAACCCGTACAGAATTAGCGTGAGCGCGATAACGATGTCCCGTGAAACGTCATAGATGACGTCATGAGATTCGCCATCTTGCGATAACGCCGACCATGCCTTTTACTAATATCGCCGTGAGCGCTGTCAAAAATGACAGTGTGCTGTTTTGTTTTCAGTCGCACCTTAACGTATCGTGGCATTTTCAAAATTGTTCTTCTGGCTACAGTTGCTACCTAACCTAAGAAGAACAAATTTTTGGTGTATACACAGAGAAATACTCTAATATCGTTTTGACATTGCGTCTCACAGCACTCACATCATCTCACATGCGTTCCGATTTAGATATTACGATTATGACAGCCGAGGGCTGTCAACAACTCGGAACGCTCGTGAACGCGCTCACGGTGATCACTCAATTTCAAAACTATATTATCGTATTTCTCTGTGTATGTACACCAAAATTTTCTTCTTCTTAGGTTAGGTAGCAACTGTAGCCAGAAGAACAATTTTTAAAATGCCATGATTGCTATGATGCGACTCAAAACAAAACAGCACAACTGTAATTTTTGACAGCGCTCACGGCGATATTAGTAAAAGGCATGGTCGGCGTTATCGCAAGATGGCGAATGTCATGAAGTCATTTATGACGTTTCACGGGACATCGTTATCGCGCTCACGCTAATTCGGAACGGATTTTAGCACGCAAATATCGATATTATCGCAACTCGGAACGAGGGTAAATCACCGTGAGAGCTGTCAAACAGCTCCCAGCTGTCATAATCGCGATATTCTAAATCGGAACGTAATTTATCGATGTGAGTGTTATGAGCGATAACGGCCTGTAACGGAACGTTGCCTAAGAGTTGCACTCTGTCAACCTTACGAACGAAGTTTTGCATTCCCTTTCACGTAAGAAATTAAAAATTAATTCTACAAATCTCGCAAAATATAAAAGTAACCTTGCGATTCGTGTAATTATAGATGAACGCGCTTATATTCGAATAATTAATTCACTGGAGTAATCTGACATGTGCTAGCTGTCAATTTGTGTAATAAAATGGTCATATTTATTGTAATGGTGATCGTTTAGTTTAATTGATTTATAAAGTGTAAAATAAATGTATATTATTATGTATGTATAATATTATGTGTAATGACGTTCAAACGTCAAAAATGTATGGTTAAACAGTCGCTAATCAATGGTGCCGATTCCCTTGTTCACAAACTAAACTAAATTTAAAATCAGTGCATCTTTTTCTTTCTATTTCATTAAGAAAAGGACAGAAGATAAATTTTAAATTTGTCCTGTCAAATTAATCAGCGCCTGTCACTACTCCATACAAGTTTAGACGTGATTAAAAACTTGCCAACTAAAATTACGTCAATTTACGTCAAGCGCTGATTAATCTGACAGGACTAAACTTAAAATTTATCTTCTGTCCTTTTCTTAATGAAATAGAAAGAAAAAGATGCACTGAACTAAAATTAAGGCCTGTGTTCACCAACATTCAAACCACCGGTTAGGTATTTAAACAGTTGATTTATGTCAAATTTCCTAAGTAAAGAACTGACTATATATCTAAACAGTTGATTTAAATGTTGGTGAACACAGGCCTTAGTTTAGTTAGTGAACAAGGGAATCGGCAGCATTACTTAACTTTAACCAGCATTTATACATAAACCCCTAAAAGTCTAGAATACAATATTTAATACATAATTCCTTATTAATAAACAATGTGACAGCTAGCACCTGTCAGTTTCCTCCAGTGAAATAATAATTCGACTGGTGCCGATTCTCTTGTACACCGAACTAAACTAACTAAACTATCACTAAAATTCCTTACTTTTGGCTCCTCTGCAAACAAAATTCTCTAAATTTAAAAATAAGTATGACACAACTAAATCTAATTTGACAATCGTGACTCCACGTAGTAATTTTTTTTTTCTTTTGACTTCGCAACAGTGTACTTGTTTGCCCTACCCCATGATTTTTTTTAGAGCCGGAGGCGCGCATGGGAATTTTTCACTTTTTGTATGGAAAAAAAATCCTGCATATTGAGTTTTAGGGGTTTAAGGGCTCCTATGAGGGGGTCGAAATTTTCATTATTTTTGCGATAGGATGCACCATTTTCGAAAAATAAGCAAAAGAGAAGAAAAATTATATACAGTACTGTTGGTGTGAATTTTAGTTCATGACAACTAATTTTATTCCACACCTTTTTAATCGCGATTAAAAATAGTGAGATTTAGTTAGAAAATCTAAATTTTAGTTTAAAAACGTCAAATTCAGAATAGCAAAATTGCCATTTTCACTGAATTAAAAACTCAGTACCATCTTAGTGCTGTCAAACTAAAAGATAAGTTGTGTCATTTTAGTCAATTTCAGAATAAGAAATCGTCGTTTGACAAGAATAAACTAACTTTTTGTGATGACAACCCTCTTTGATGATAACGCACGGTACGATTCGATACCGTATCGACAATGGCACTTGTTCGATATCCTGATTTCTGAACCGAAGGACTGGCAAAACCAAATGTAACCATCTCTCAGGGGGCCAAGTCTACTAATGTACAAACGTTGCAATGGTCTCTTCATTGTGAGTTTTTGACAGATTTGCCATACAAACACTGTCAAATACTCACAATGGCGAGACCATTCTGACAATATTGTAATAGCAGACTTGAGGCCCTGTACGAATGCACAGTGTGTAATTTCGGCCCGGCTGCGGCCACGCGTAGCTTATGTTTATTCGAAAGAGCTTGGTATTGCAAACAATTGATAAAAATTCCTATAGTTAATTTCTGTATACTTTTAGAGAAATGATTTTTTTTCTGAAAGGTCAATGACCTTAAGGAAAACTTAATTATTTTTTTACTCCTACAATATAATTGCTTCTGTTTTTGTTAGTATCGTAAGTAACGTAAAATTTCATTACGTATTCATATAAAAAAAATAGGAAATGTAGCTGTAATATTATAAGACATATTTAAGATTTTCTTATTTTTCCTTTTTATCGATTTTTAATTTAATCCTGAATCGGTCGCATTTTATTCTTTATTATAAATATGAACAATATAGTTATTTATTATGTCCTAAAAAATTACACACGACAATAGAAGGGTTAGAGAGCTATAGCGTTTCTAAGTATTTTAGAAATTTCTATGGAAATAGGGTTGTCCAAATGTAAACATAAAAATAAATTATAAATAAATTAGAAACTTTCGATGTCGTCATCAATCATCACAATGTATTAAAATTTCTTCTGATGGTAATACGATGGTGTTACCTTCGTTATCGTCAGTATCCCGTTCAAATTCACTAGAAGTATTATCAGAATATTTTTGCGGTGACGGGCCTTCATGAATAAGTACGTTATCCAGAGTACGTTATCCGTGCGTTATAAGATGCAAAACTTTTTCTAGAATGTTTAAGGGTCGTGATTTCGGTCCTCGTAAATGAGCACTATTTTCCAATAATTTGAACAAGTCAAAACGAGTCAATTCTGATATGTCTACCACTCGCTGACCAACATGAGGGTTGGCGCCCTCATGCCCCTCTAGCATTAAGTCACTCGGTCGAGGCCCGAAATGACATCCCCCAGAAGAATGGGTCAATTTCTCCTGAGGCAAAGCAGCGCCATGGGTCTTTTCCGGCTTCATGACGCCTCATCCCCGCTTCTCCGGACATTGAGTACTGATATTGGGTTTTAGCATAAGCTTGACGAGGGCGGACCCCTTCACAATCCACAAAGGTGCCGATTCTCTTGTCACAAAATTCTCTAAACTAGACTAAAAATCACCAAATTTAAGTTTATTCCTGTCAAACGACGATTTCCTATTCTGAAATTGACTAAACAACACACAACTTAACTATATTTTAGTTTGACAGTACTAAGATGGTACTGAGTTTTTAATTTAGTGAAAATTGCAATTTTGATATTTTGAATTTGACGTTTTTAAACTAAAATTGAGATTTTCTAACAAAATCTGACTAATTTTAATCGCGATTAAAAAGGTGTGGAATAAATTTAGTTGTCATGAACTAAAATTCACAGCAACACCTCGACTTTGGTGCAAAAACAGTACTGTATATATTTTTTTCTTTTCTTTTGCTTATATCTCGAAAATGGTGCGTCCTATCGCAAAAATAATGAAGATTTCGAACCCCTATAGGTAGCCGATAAATCCATAAAATTCAACATGTAGGTAATATTTTTTTGTATTTTTCATACAAAAAGTGAAAATATCCATAAAAAACACGTCGAGGCACCTACCTGCGCGCCTCTGGCTCTAAAAAATCATGGGGTAGTCTAAAGTATCATGGCAAGCGTTGCGAAGCCAAAAGAAAAAAAAAACCACGTGGAGTCACGATTGTCATATTCGATTTAGTTGTGTCAAATTTATTTTTAAATTTTGAGAATTTTGTTTGCAGAATAACTTTAAGATTCTCATTTCCAAAAGTAAGGAATTTTAGTGATAGTTTAGTTCGGTGTACAAGAGAATCGTCACCAATGTCCTTCATCGAAGATATTTTCATATAAAATACTTTTCTTTCTCGTTCTTTTGCGTAGCATAATTTTTTAAGAGAATCAAACATAATAATGCATATTAAAAAATAAAAATATTGAGTTTTTTTTATGACTTTTTTTGTTTTAAATAATTGAGTGATTTAATTATATAAGTAATATAGTAAACCAACATTAACGATGTTATTTATGAGCAGAATCAATGAATATGACTCTGAATATGATCATTAAATTTCCATAGAAAAGTTAGTGACAACCCTTACCAAAATTTTAAAAATTCATATCTCGTCGCCCCTTCTTTTCTATTAGCTGATATTTTTTATGCAACTATGTGACTATATGTATTTTTTTTTCCATAAAAAATTTAAATACGACCATTACGATACTGCTCCACAAAAAAATAGTATTCATTTTTGGTAAAAACCTTAATTGTGTCTTAATTTACCGTGTTTTTATGTAGTTTTTTTGCAAGGTTATAGCTACAAACTTCTTTTATGAGAACATATTTTATTTATTTGCTTATAATCTATCTGAAAAAAGATATTGCATTTTTATGGTTTCTATGGGTTTTTCTAGAAAAACACAATAACTCAGTAAATAATTACAAAAAAAGCTTCGGTGTCTTTGTCAAATCTCTAAAATAGTAACAGCTATCAATTAAACACATAACATACTCGTATGCGTGACCGCAGCCGGGCCGAAATTACACACTGTGGAATGTAACGAATATAAGAGTACAAATGTAATCATTTCGTAAAGAAACTACTAAGATTTCTGTTACCCAGTGTTGATTTTTGGAGGTAGGTACTAAATGCTGGTTTGATCAAAATTATGCAATTAGTTGTAGTTTTTGAGTACAGGCTGGTCTCGTCATTATGAAGCATCATAATGGCGGGACCAGTGTTATCGTGAAATTCCGTTTATGCATTGCAAAATAGTATTAAATGGCATTGATATATTAAAAGGAGGAAAATATGTTACGCGCTAACATCGCAATCAGTAAACCAAAACTCACACATCTGTGATTAGTGTGATCACAGTCGCAAACCTACAGTTACCAATAGACAAGAACAGAGATAGGAGACGGCGCTGTCGTGCGAGCGAAATCGCGTTAGCTGTCGAATGTTGGCCGAATGTTTACGATTATGAATGACATTGCATGAATGGTAGCACAAACATGGCGAAGCAAACATTAAATCTAACTAATATTATAAATGCGAAAGTAAAGTTTGTTTGTTTGTTACCTTTACACGCCTAACCACTGAGCCGATCATCCTGAAATTTTGCACATACATTGTCAGGTATACACAAAGACATTAAACTATACGTAATAATAGACGGGACATTGCGAACAAAATCGTAATCCGATACTTATGTCCTTCCTAGTGGTCATAAGTCGCTCAGTCTAGTTTGGTACGCCTGCGCGTCAAGTCGTATTCGTGTCCAACAAAGCATTGACATAAATATTAAAGAAAAATATTTTCTAAGGAAATATGCCGAGTTGCGCATTACATTACTGTAAATCTCGTTATGGCAAAACGACTGGACCTAACTTCGGCTTATTTTCGTATGAATTGTTTATATTTACTCAGTAATTAGAATTAAACAAAGAGATTTAAGATACAATGAGGCTATGCAAAGAAATGTCATACAAAAACTGTGAGGAAAACCGAAAACCGTAAGGAAAAATTTAAATATTTTCAGTAAAAGAGGTGAAAGACACAATTATAGTACCAGAAATAGGGACCAATTAGTTCAACCAGGTTTCAGACTGGCTAAAGTAGACTCATCCTTCATGGGGTACTGTTTAAAATGTTACAATAAAATACCTCCCCACATACTCCAGTTGAACGAAACAAAATTTAAAACTTGTATAAAACGCACACTATGCAGCCAGGCATATTATAAGTTGGAGAATTACAACGCTGACAAAAATGCTTGGCTCAATGCTGGTCCTGCTCCATAAGGGCGCATAAACGAATTAATTAGCATTTGAAAATATTATTGGAGCTGCTGAAGATTGTAAGACTATCTTTGCATTGTATAAACTCAATGTCCTTGAATTATATAATTGCATAGCACAGGTGTGAGTACTTTGTACTATAGAGCTACCATTTACCGGGTAATGTCTTTTATTGACTTGAATGTGCCCTGGCTGCTGAGAGTATGTCATGCTCACTCAAATGTCTCGCTGGTGGTGGCGTGTGTGTTGGATCATTAAGTTCCCTTCATAATGGTTGAGCTAAGTGGTGCTGATCCATGCGTCATGTTCGTGAACGGGCGCCGTCAGTTGGGACTGGTCATCTCTTAGCTGCCACGGCTTATTTTAATTTTTGAATTATTTTAATTACGGACGCTTCTAACGTGCACGTCTTTCTACATTGTTCTCACATGTATAACTTCAACATGAATGATGGTAACCCATATTTTGTAACAATATTTTGTTTTAAAAGAGTGTCCATGGAGTTTCTTGTCCGTTCTTCTCCATAGGAACCTACTACGCTTTGGAATGGGCAACTAGCTTCATCTTTCTGACTGACCGACCCCTTGACAATTCAAAAGTAAAATATAAATGCTTTGAGTTTGAGTTTGAGTTTGAGTTGATCCCATATCTCAGTGACGCCATCTAGCATAATATAGCAAAATTAGAGCGGCAATTGAAAACATCATAACACCAAAAACAGCAAACATTAATTAATTTATTCAGCTATCGCTCGATAGGTGGCCAGTGTGGCTAGTTTTGCCAGATCCGATTTTCAATCGGTGGATTAAGCCTGAAAAACCTATTATAGTTCAAATCAGGTAAATAAATGTCGAAAACTAACTGAATGACGAAAAGTAAAGAAACTAAGCAAAACTTGTCTCAGAAAAAATATTTTAGAATTGTATTCGCTACTCATTGTTCGTGTCACCATCTATGACTAATGTGACTAGGTATCAGTTTCAGTGTGTTTTTATGTACATTTTTAAATAAAATAATTTTAAACGTGCCTCGTTGCAGTTTCGTTCGTTTGCCTCCGAATTATTATGTCACAAAGTGTCGTATATCCGAGGAGAGGTCCAAAATCCGTAGATCTATGGATAAATTTGTAGGTCTGGCAATGCCGGGTGACGTCAAGTAGAAACCTATGGTATGGATTTCACCATATAGATACAAAGGTATCGATAATATTGAAAAAAGTTAGGTACCTACTAAAACAATTTTTTTTTCCCATTTGTATAGATTGAAACAAGTGCCCAAAAAATTGGAAAGCAATAAAATGACTAGTAGTTTCAATATTTACAAGTTATTTATTTACAAAATTCTTTATACATATAAATTACTAAATTATCGTTATTAGACGTGGGTTCGATTTCTACAGGACACAAAGTATGTGATGAATTTATGTAAATAAATTTTCAAATCCGACTGATAGTTCTAGAGATAAGCGCGTTCAAACAAACAATCAAACGAACTCTTCATCTTTAGTATTAGTATAGATTGTCAAAGAAGCTTAGCTCTAAAGCAGACACTTGAAAAAATCGTGATTTAACTGATTTAAGCATAATTTTGATGAAGCAGATGGAAGCCAATTTTCTTCTCTACGGTTTATTTGAACAAACCGTATCCACTTTTCCCGTTCTAGATTATTAACATTCGGAAACCTAGTAACAGAAACCTACATGAACGAATAGGACTTGTTCATTTATTGACATTTAAATAAAATGACATGATTATGTTCAAACAGTATTATATTTTAAGTGTTATTTATTATTTACCTTAATAAATATTATCGATAACAAATTCGATAAATAACATCACATCTCTGCAAGGCAGTAGTAAAGCTACTCAGCAAAAGAGGGCGTTTATTACAAAATTTGCAAATGTTCTAGATCTATTCATGAAAATTATTTAATTATAATTACTGCGTAAATATAAACAATTCCTACGAAAATAAGCCGAAGTTAGGTCCAGTCGTTTTGCCATAACGAGATTTACAGTAACGTAATGCGCAACTCGGCATATTTCCTTAGAAAATATTTTTATTTAATATTTATGTCAATGCTTTGGTGGACACGAATGCGACTTGACACGCAGGCGTACCAAACTAGACTGAGCGACTTATTACCACTAGGACATATCGGATTACGATTTTGTTCGCAATGTCCCGTCTATTGTTACGTATAATTTAATGTCTTTGGAATTAAATAATTTTCATAAATAGATCTAGAACATTTGCAAATTTTGTAATAAACGCCCTCTTTTGCCGAGTAGCTTTACTACTGCCTTGCAGAGATGTGATGTTATTTATCGAATTTGTTATCGATAATATTTATTAAGGTAAATAATAAATAACACTTAAAATATAATACTGTTTGAACATAATCATGTCATTTTATTTAAATGTCAATAAATGAACAAGTACTATTCGTTCATGTAGGTTTCTGTTACTAGGTTTCCGAATGTTAATAATTCTAGAACGTGAAAAGTGGATACGGTTTGTTCAAATAAACCGTAGAGAAGAAAATTGGCTTCCATCTGCTTCATCAAAATTATGCTTAAATCAGTTAAATCACGAATTTTTCTAAGTGTCTGCTTCAGAGCTAAGCTTCTTTGACAATCTATACTTATACTAAAGATGAAGAGTTCGTTTGCTTATTTGTTTGAACGCGGTAATCTCTAGAACTATCAGTCGGATTTGAAAATTTACTAACATAAATTCATCACATACATATTTGTGTCCTGTGGGAATCGAACCCACGTCTAATAACGATAATTTAGTAATTTGTATATAAAAAGAATTTTGTAAATAAATAACTTGTTCTACTAGTCCTTTTATTGCTTTCCAATTTTTGGGAACTTGTTTCAATCTATTCAAATGCGAAAAAAAATTGTCTTAGTACCTAACTTTTTTCAATAATATCGATACCTTTATATCTATATGGTGAAATCCCTACCACAGGTTTCTACTTGACGTCACCCGCCATTGCCCGACCTACGAATTTATCCATAGATCTACGGATTTTGGACCTCTCCTCGGATATACGACACTTTGTGATATAATAATTCGGAGGCAAACGAACGAATCGGCAACGAGGCACGTTTAAAATTATTTTATTTAAAAATATACATAAAAACACTGAAACTCAATGAAACTGATATCTAGTCACACTATACACGGACTATGAGTAGCGAATAAAATTCTAAAATATTTTTTTCTGAGTCAAGTTTTGCTTAGTTTGATTAGATTTCAACATTTAATTAGTTTTCGACATTTATTTACCTGATTTGAACTATAATAGGTTTTTCAGGATTAATCATTGATATATATCAATGGGCTTAATCCACCGATTGAAAATCGGATCTGGCAACACTGGCCACCTACCGAGCGATAGCTGAATAAATTAATTAATGTTTGCTGTTTTTGTTTTATGATGTTTCCAATTGCCGCTCTAATTTTGCTATACTTATTATGCTAGATGGCGTCACTGAGACATGGGATCACAGTTTTTGTATGACATTTCTTTGCATAGCCTCTCTATTGTACCTATCTTAAATCTCTTTGGATATACAGAAACGGACATATGGTACCTTTCATCCCGAAAAAAAGTACTGTGTGCGAGGAAAACAACAATAGCTTTCTTATGATTATAGATGGCGCCACGTGTCTTTCGAATGATGATTGAATTATATTAATATAGAAACTTTAGTAGTGTGTTTTTAACCCGAATTGATTGTCAAATTCTAAATTAACGCGAGCGAAGCTGCGGGTAAAAGCTAGTATTATTGTAACTTTCAACAAATTAGCATTTTTGGCTGTACTACGAGTGGTAGTGTGAAGTATTTTGTGTGTACATAAATAAATAAATAAGATTACTTACCACTCTTAAGTACAGCCAAAAATGCTCACACAGGATTACCTGTGTGTCTTATTTTTCCTCCTTGTATTATTAAAACACTGTTTAGCTGCACAAGAAGTCATTTTGATGCGTATTTATCACACAAAAAAAAAAAAAAACTGTAAATATGGAGCTGTTTGACCGACAATATCCAGTGCGCGATCGAGTGCCAACTACGAGCCATCACTTAGTTTGATAGGACCAGGCGCTGTTCCCGTATCTACCGCTTTTAATATACATCAATGACTAAATGGGTACTTAATATACGTGGTAGAATCTTTAAATTACAAGAGTTGGTTCCGCCATTATGACGTTTATTGTACATCACCTTGATTCTTAAAGATAGGCACGTGTGGCCATTATGCTGTGCACTCCCTGAGGTATGCGCGGCGAGGTGGGAGGCGAAGAAAAAAGTGCATGGGTTCACATGAGATCGATACATGTCGGACAGATCTTACGATATCAGTTTGCATTTCTAAGGCAAGACTTGTGGCGGGACGATGGTCGGAGGCTATCTATCTGTAATATATTATACTTACTTAGTTGATTAAAATGTAACCCAAATATACTCATATTTTATTAAAAATATGCAGGTGATAAATAAAAACTAAACTTATAATTCAAAGCAGGACTTGTTATATTTAACATTTTTTTATATTTACAAACAATTATATATTCTAACGAAAGTTATTCTGACATCGATTCTGTTTCAACTTCATCTTCGATTTCGTCATCATCTTCATCCTGCACTTCGCCACCGGAACTTGAATCAGAGTCTTGCAAATTTATTATGAATGAATCGATAATATTATCGAACCTACTATCGCGACTCCAGTAATCATTTTCATTTTTCTGGACATGATCGTCGCATCTCTGCCATTTTTCCGCCGTGAATTCCGAAAACAATTTATCCAATAAGATTATCTTTTCGTCTAGAGAAGCCTACCCACCTCAAAGGTAATTGTTACTGCAACCTATGCTGATGACACTGCAGTCCTATCCTGCGATAAAGACCAGATTAAAGCATCCACGAAACTTCAAGAACACCTAGATAAGATTGGATCATGGTTGAGAAAGTGGAGAATCAAGGCTAGTGCTGCTAAGTCTGTCCATATTACCTTCGCCTTAAGAAGAGGGGACTGCCCACAAGTGAAACTCGGTGAAGACGTTCTGCCACAGAAAAGCACTGCCAAATACCTAGGTATGCACATCGACAGAAGACTTACCTGGCGTGAACATATAAAGACCAAAAGGGATCATGTAAACATAAAACTACGAGATATTCACTGGCTCATAGGCAGACAGTCATCACTGAGCTTGGAAAACAAACTCCTTATCTACAAGTGCATCCTTAAACCTGTGTGGACGTATGGTATAGAGCTCTGGGGATCAGCAAGCCACTCAAATATTGAGATAATACAGCGCTTCCAAAATAAAGCACTAAAAACCAGTGGTGCACCCTGGTTCACTAAAAACTCTGAAGTACATGAGTACCTACAAATCCCAACTATCAAGAAGGTTGTAGAAAGGTCCTGCAAAAATTATAAGGAAAGACTCCAACGACATACAAATGCACTCGCTGTTACACTTCTAAAGTCCTCAGACTCTACCTACAGACTTAAAAGAGAACGAATAGCGTCAATCTAACCAACACTATTACATTTACTAACGAGATGACGCATCGCAGGATGTGAACAATCTCGAACTGCCAGTGAAGAAACAACGAATCTGATTATAGCCCAAGGGCTGATTGCAGATAGTTTATTATAAATGTAAAAAAAAAAATAGACAGTCCGATACAGATACGACGGCGGCACTGAAAATTTCGGGAATCAAGGAAGAGACACAACATTACTATTTAAAAATGTATTTATTGCTTTTCGAAGTATTCTCCGCTAAATTTGACAAATTTTTCCATACGATGGAACCAATCATTGAAGCAACCATTCCATTCGGAAGTTGGGGTCTCCAAATGGCCGTTTGTAGGCGTCCACAGCTTCTTCAGGTGATGAAAATCTCTGTCCACGCAATTTATTCTTTATTTTAGGGAAAGTATAGAAATCATTAGGGCTTAGGTCGGGGCTGTACTGCGGATGGTCTAATAATTCTATGTTTTCTTGCTCTAAAAAGTCTTTTGTTCTGTGCGCGGTGTGAGAACTCGCATTGTCGTGATGGAGGATGATGCGGCGGTTGCAGTTCTCTTTACGGAGTTCAGAAACGACCTGTGGCAAACAAATGCTAGCATACCATTCTGCATTAACCGTTCTTTGTCCCTCAAGAGGAATAGTTGTAACATGGCCGGTTTTGGAGACAAACGTGGCCATCATTTTTTTTGCAACACTCCGTGAACGAACAATTTTTGTTGGCTTTAACTCAATTTTCGAACACCCAAACTCGTGACTGGTTTTTTGTTTCGGGTTCGTACGCATATATCCAGGATTCGTCACCTGATATGATGTAGCATTTGAGGATCCTGCGTGGAATCTTTCGAGAGTTCTGACGCACCAAGTAACGCGAGCCGCTTTTTGCTCTTCACAGAGCGAATGCGGTATCCATCGGGAAAACAACTTTTTTACACCTAATTGTTCATGCAAGATTATTTGTATTTGACTCATGCCAATGTCTAAAGTTGCCTGAATTTCGCGGTATGTCACATGTCGATCTTCCTCAATCAGCTTACGCACAGCATCAACGTTTTCTTGGTTTACTGCAGTTTTTGGACGACCTTGACGGGGATCATCACTGAGCTTGACACGTCCACGTTGAAATTCAGCAAACAAGCGATAAATTGTGGTTTTGGATGGGGCTTCATCACCAAATGCAGAAATCATCCGGTCAACACACTGTTTTTGTGTTAAACCACTTCGAAAGTCATAATAAATCATCGCTCTTGAATTTTCTCGAGTCAATTCCATTTTCTCAACGACTAAACAAGTTTGACAAAACCTTGTGGCAAGACCGAGAATCTTTTTTTAAATAAATAAATGGTATTCGATTTTTAAAACCAAGAAGTTTTCAATTAAAAAGATTTTAATATGACAGGAACAGTGGAAATATTCCATTC
This sequence comes from Dryobota labecula, assembly GCA_947523025.1. Lineage (NCBI taxonomy): Eukaryota > Metazoa > Arthropoda > Insecta > Lepidoptera > Noctuidae > Dryobota > Dryobota labecula. The sequence goes on along the minus strand of OX383287.1, from coordinate 28,925,413 downwards.
CCGATACTTTTAGTGCAGCCCTCGTAACACTCCCTGCGTTCCGAGTTGCGATAATATCGATATTCGCGTGCTTAAACCTGTACCGAATTAGCGTGAGCGCGATAACGATGTCCCATGAAACGTCATAGATGACGTCATGACATTCGCCATCTTGCGATAACGCCGACCATGCCTTTTACTAATATCGCCGTGAGCGCTGTCAAAAATGACAGTGTGTTGTTTTATTTTGAGTTGCATCTTATCGTATCGTGGCATTTTCAAATTGTTCTTCTGGTTACAGTTGCTACTAACCTAAGAAGAATAATTTTTTGGTGTATACACAGAGAAGTACTCTAATATCGTTTAGACATTGCGTGAGCACCGTGAGCGCGTTCCGAGTTGTTGACAGCCCTCGGCTGTCATAATCGTACCTATTATCTAAATCGGAACGCATGTGAGACGATGTGAGCGCTGTGAGCGATTATAGCCAATTCGGAAAGCGGCCACTACCTGCCGCCACGAGCGTTGACGGCGCACTGACAGAGCGCAGCAGCCGATTCTCCCCCCCGTCTCGCCGCGCGCATAACTCAGGGAGTGCACAGCACTATTGGCCACACTATAGCAAACTATTGCACCATTCTTACGGATTCGCTTCAGCCACATAGGTACATCAATCTTCTTTTAAACACTTCCATATTTCTACTGGTATTTCATCTGGGCCCCTGGCCTGTCCATTTTTCATACTTTGAACTGCCTTTCTTACTTCATCCATGCTAATTTCCCTCTCACCAAACCCATATTTACCCACTGGCAATTTTTTTATTTTCAATTACTGCAATGTCGCTTATTCTTCACTAGTATGATACCAAAGGCCTTATTTCCCTAGTTGTGGCCTTTTGAAAAAACATTCCTCAGATATAGGTGAAAATTAAACGAATCATTCTCATAAAGCTTTCAATTTATTAGTTAAACAAATATCACTTTTATTTACAACCAAAGCGATCACAAATTATAAGTAAAAACTAATCGTAATCACCTAAAACTACTTAACAGATCGAAATATTTACAATACAATTAACAATTCTTCAACTCGCGTAACGGTCGCGTCGGGACGCGCGGCGCGTGCGCTCGGCGCGGCGCGCGGGGCGCGGAGGCGCGGGCGGACACAGGGCGGCGGCGCGGCGCGCTCACGCCGTGGCCAGCGGCTGCGTCACCACGGGCGAGCGGCGCCGCGGCGACGCGTCGTCGCCCGCCTCGCCCGCGCCGCCCGCGCCCGGCGCCTCCGTCAGCCGCAGCGCCACCTCCAGGTCGCGCAGCACCTGCGAACACACGGCGTCACTCAAAACTTGACAGTGAAGAACGTGCTCCACCATGTTGCTGCTCTGTCTGCGTACACATCGACACCTCGGCACCAGATCGGCAGTGAGATACTCCCCCTAGTAGCATTTTTGTTGGCATTTGGTTGGGCCACATACCTCTGAAGGTGGCCCAACTAAATGCCAACGGAAAATGCTACTAGGGCCCTGGCCGCGCCACAGTGAAAAAAAAAAAAATTTGTATCTAGATAAATTGTCCCGTTTATGTACTACTAGCTTTTGCCCGCGGCTCCGCCCGCGTATACATATGTCGGTTATCGCGTAAAAAAATAGTCTATGTCCTTCTCCATACCGCAGGCTATATCTCTGCCAAAGGAGATGTTCCAAATTGTGTGGACAAAAAACCCAGAATCGACAAAAACGAAATGATTACCAATGCGTTAACTATAATAAGGATTTGACGTTACCAAAGGGGCAACCCAGAAATCTGTATAGGAGCTATGAGTCAACAAAAATATAAATACGAAAATCGTAGTCCTGTTGGTTAGTTCTATGAAAGAAAGAAAAATGGGTTTATTATTATGTTGCCGTATGTTGTAGGTGTTATTATTTTTGGTTATTCTGTTGTTTTCATTTTCTGTTATGGATTTTTATAAAAATTAAAATCAAGTGAGACGTTAAAATATATTTTATTTACATGTTATCAATTATTTTCTATCTAAGCATACTTCGTCTAAAAATCCTGCAGGCTGTATCAGATCAGGATCACCTTCATATCTGGCCCAGGAAAGATAATATATTATACTAATAATATGGGCACAACTACCTTATGTGCGGCGACCATGTATGCAGCTACAGCAGTATTCTGAGACCGCGTGTCGATTATACAGTATATAGCAATAATATTTTGTTGACCTGAATGGTGTAACAGTTCGCTGCTGCCCATCTTTAAAAACAAAGGTGATGTACTGGAGTTTGTTGCACTCCTCACTATAGAGGAATAAAGCTAATGTCACATAGTATGTAGGCTTGGGAGAAAGTTATTGAAAGGCGACTGAGAGAAGAGAGTGAAATTTCGCAAAACCAATTCGGTTTTATGCCTGGTTGGGGAACAACAGATGCCATCTTTGCTATCCGCCAGCTGTGCGAGAAATACAGAGGTGTGCGCATAAAAACTTGCACATGGTATTTGTTGACCTCGAAAAGGCATACGACCGAGTGCCTCGTGAGGGTTTGTGGTGGGCCCTTAAGGAGAAATGTGTGCCAGGGAAGTATGTGCAGTTGATTCGAGCAATGTACAGTCGATGCAGTACCCAAGTCCGGTCTACAGCTGGCACTACTGGCAACTTAAACGTGGCTGTCGGCTTGCACCAGGGGTCGGTACTCAGCCCTTACCTCTTCGTGGTGGTTATAGACGCTCTTACGTCGCACATCCAAGAAGAGGCCCCCTGGTGTATGCTATTCGCCGATGACATTGTGCTGGTTGCCAAGAGCGGCTTAGAGGTGCAGAGCAGGTTGGAGGTGTGGTGGGAAAGACTGGAGGCCGTTGGCCTGAGACTGAGTCGGACCAAAACAGAGTACCTGTTTTGTGATTTTGGCGGTCTGTCCAGTCCTGTGGCCATATCTCTCGCCGGAACGCCCTTACCGATCTACTCCGACTTTCGGTACCTCAGGTCGCTTGTCCAAGGGGATGGTGAAGTAGATCGCGACGTAAAGCATCGGATCAACTCGGGATGGATGAAATGGCGACAGGTCACAGGAACAACTTGCGACCCACGGATGCCCCATAAGTTAAAAGGTTACATCTACAAGTCTGTGATAAGGCCTGTCTTATTGTATGGATCCGAATGCTAGGCCGTGAAGAGGACGGATGAAAAAAGATTGCATGTAGGGGAGATGAGAATGTTGAGATGGATGTGTGGAGTGACGAGAATGGATAAAGTCAGAAATGAGTATATAAGGGGAAGTTTGAAAGTGGCGCCGGTGACAGAAAAGTTGAAAGGACGTCGTTTGGCATGGTATGGGCATGTGATGAGGAGGGAAGAAACGCATGTGACGAGGAGAGCGATGAAGATAAATGTGGATGGATGAAGAGGGAGAGAAAGTCCAAAAAAAAAATGGATGGATTGTGTGAAGAATGATATGAAAGAGAAGGGAGTGAATGATAGAGTGATGGTTGACAGGGAGGAATGGAAAAAGAAAACGTGTTGCGCCGACCGCAAGTAACATGGGACAAGGGCAGGAAGATGATGATGATGTTGTTGACCTGACGTGTCTGGATTTTATTCGGCACCTTATCACTATCACTACATATTATAAAACAAAGTCCTCCGCCGCGTCTATCTGTCTGTTCGCGATAAACTCAAGAACTGCTGCACCGATTCTCATGCTGTTTTCACCAATGGATAGCTCGGTTCTCGAGGAAGGTTTTAGTATATAATTTGTTATGTTTTTGTATGCATTTTTGTATGAATTAACGATATTTCTTGGAGGTGTCGGAAAAAAATAAGCCGTCTGGGAGCTTTCAACGAAAACGCTGTCTAAACCCTTTGAGATATAACAAAATAATGTATGGTGGAATTATGTATCTTATAAAGGTCTTCAAAAAAGTTCGCGATGGCATATGTCTATCTCTTAAGGATAACATACTATATCCATTTTATTGTCTTTTTGTAGGTATTTGTTTGCCGAATTTTACTCTTGGAAATACGATTACGATAACAATACGCTATAATATCAGTAGCTATTAGCCAAATTATGTTCGTAGATAAATAAGCTATCTACTTATGTGTATTTCAAACAGTGTACAAGAATGTTTATCATAAAAACATTACTAAACACGGCGGCCTTATGATCAAAATTTGTGCATTCCAAAACTTTCGTTAGTTTTTCACTGACATATTTATCACTTTTTGATAAACTAACACTCAATACGAAATCTACACTTATTGCTCAGTAATTCTGTATAAGATACTTCTAAGATTAAACTGTTTTCACATTGAATTCATTACTTTACGCACGTACAACCTTGATAATGTTTACATTAAGCACCACGCCACACGCCAACGAAAAAAAAAGAAAACAAAATACGTCTGTACTCTGTGGTCGTGTGGCGGACGACCACAGAGTACAGACGTATTTTGTTTTCTTTTTTTTTTCGTTTGTTTAGTGGTGTTCCCGCTAAAATGTCAACCGGTAAAGTATTAGTCGATTAATCGAATTCTACAGCCAGATCGTGTTGCAAGTACAAAATAAATGTCAAATATTTCGTCCAATTGCGAACGTGACCCTGAGAAAAGTTATGCACCAATGGTGTTCATTGGATATTTCAAGCGTTTTATCAGCACAAATGGTGTATCATGCGACATTTCGGAGGATTTCGTTTTGTTTTCACATTGTTGGTACTTACGTGAATTATTTTAAAATTATTATTTGTGTCGCACTTTTATTTCGTGTTGTAATTTGGTACAATTGATTGCTTTAAGAATTTAAGTGAAATTTCGTATTTTGATTTTGTGTTTGTTATCTTTACGTAAAGACTCATTCACTTCAGAACATAAGTACTTTTATTATATTAAATCATTTGTTTCGGTTTCTTTTCACATAGTGAATCACATTATGAGGGCGGCACTGAAAATTTCGGGAATCAAGGAAGAGACACAACATTACTATTTAAAAATGTATTTATTGCTTTTCGAAGTATTCTCCGCGAAATTTGACACATTTTTCCATACGATGGAACTAATCATTGAAGCAACCATTCCATTCGGAAGTTGGGGACTCCAAAATGGCCGTTTTGTAGGCGTCCACAGCTTCTTCAGGTGATGAAAAAGGTGGAATCTTTCGAGAGTTCTGACGCACCAAGTAACGCGAGCCGCTTTTTGCTCTTCACAGAGCGAATGCGGTATCCATCGGGAAAACAACTTTTTTACACCTAATTGTTCATGCAAGATTATTTGTATTTGACTCATGCCAATGTCTAAAGTTGCCTGAATTTCGCGGTATGTCACATGTCGATCTTCCTCAATCAGCTTACGCACAGCATCAACGTTTTCTTGGGTGACTGCAGTTTTTGGACGACCTTGACGGGGATCATCACTGAGCTTGACACGTCCACGTTGAAATTCAGCAAACCAGCGATAAATTGTGGTTTTGGATGGGGCTTCATCACCAAATGCAGAAATCATCCGTTCAACACACTGTTTTTGTGTTAAAACACTTCGAAAGTCATAATAAATCATCGCTCTTGAATTTTCTCGAGTCAATTCCATTTTCTCAACGACTAAACAAGTTTGACAAAACCTTGTGACAAGACCGAGTATCTTTTTTAAAATAAATAAATGGTATTCGATTTTTAAAACCGAGGAGTTTTCAATTAAAAAGATTTTAATATGACGGGAACAGTGGAAATATTCCATTCCCGATACTTTTAGTGCAGCCCTCGTAAAATTAATATTAAGTTAGAATTTTGAGATATAGCCTGGGATATGGACATAGGGTACTTTTTATTGCGATAACCGACATCCACGCGGGCGAAGCCGCGGGCAAAAGCTAGTATTAATATATTCCATTCCATTATATTTCCTTCTTTACACATATGCAGCACGAAACTCTTTTGTCTTATTAGATACTAATGTTAATGAGGTTGTAAGTGTAATAGATGGATTAAAGGAAATTTGTGCCGTAGGATGTGATGACGTCATTGCCCCTCCCTTGACTCACATTTTTAACAAAAGGAATTTTTCCTAAATTGCTTAAAAAAGCCGTAGTTACCCCAAAAATTGTTTAAATAACTACCGGCCAATTTCAGTTTTAACAGGGCTCGCAAAGATTTTGGAAAAAATTATATACAGAAGATTGGTAAACTATCTTGAAAGTAGTAAATTACTCTCTGATCCTCAATTTGGTTTTAGGCCTAAAAGGTCAACAAGCCAAGCTGTTCACCATCTGACAATTTTATAAGCACAAATTTGGGTAACGGCATGTATACCATAGAGATATTTTTAGACTTTGACACAATTTCATGTACTTTGCTTTTATACAAACTGGAAATGCTGGGAATACGGGGAATACAATTGCAACTATTATCTGATTACCTTACCGACCGCCATCAGTATGTAAAAATAGGTCAATGCATTAGTTCTGAGCTTACGAATAGCTGTTATGGAATCTCACAAGGCAGTATTTTGGGTCCTACTTTGTTTTTAATATATATAAATGACCTGTGCAATTTGACACTCCAAAAGGGTGTAATTATGTCTTGTGCGGATGACACAGCTCTACTGTTCGCAGCTAAATCATAGGCCGAGGTCTATGAGGTAGCACAGAATGGTTTTAATACTGTATCTAATTGGCTTCATAAAAATCTCTTAACTTTAAATACAGATAAAACCAAGTAACTAACAATTAAGATAAATTTTAGTTCGGTTAGCCCATATAATATTTTACAAATGCATATACGTTTTCCTTTCCAATAGCCAACTCCATATTAATAGTTATTAGAAAGTATTTTTTAATATATATTTTTTTCAAATAAAATTTATTCTTGTTTTTTTTTTTTCGGATACTTGATAGTGACAACCCTAAGGAAAATTTTGAATTTCCAAAAACTCCTGGAAACCAATGAGTTAGGTTTTGGAAATAATACTACACATAATAGAAAGTATCAGCAATTTTTTGATGTAGGAATGACCACCTACTACGGCGGTTTATATGAATAAAAAAATGAAAACGAAAAATGAGAAAAAAAAATCATATCTCTCGACCCATTCATACTAAAGCTACAGGAATTGGTGGAAGGGTCGGCTATTATACCTGTTTTCGATAGAATAAATAAATTCTGGAATAATTACTTCCGTTAAATTATACTGTTATTTTTTCGTTTTTCAAAAGTCGGATATTCCGAAACTTTGTTTTTTTTTTTTTTAAGTACAAATGTTAGCGAACCCGGAGTTTTACTCTAATCCTCAGAATTGTAGACTCTATCGATTAATTCAATAAAAGCACGATGACACAAAAACCGGGATCTTACCACACTGTGTGGCGCGGCCAGGGAGTATATCTCTGAAGATATTAAATTTTTTCGTAATATTATTAAGTTTTTGGGTAGTACATAATCGGTACGTACAATTCTTTAGTGATCTATGTCCAAGTCTATAATTTCTAAAGTAATTAAATTATCGAATATCTTTATAGCTTACGGAAAAGAACAATTTCGGTATAATTCTTTAGTGTATACTATGTCCAGGTTCGCCTTGTAACTCTTGGTAGCGCGGCCAGGGAGTAAACTCCCATTATATTTTATTATTTACTGAGGTGCAATTTTTTTCATTACACGTACCGAAACATGTTTTTTTTTTTAATTTTCCACTGTGGCGCGGCCAGGGAGTATCACACGGATCGGTATCGCTCGACTATTCTTTCTATGAAACTCAATACTGGCTTCTGTAATTCAGGATCAGCCAGACACTGACCTTACGTGGCCGCGTCGTCGGGGCGACGGCGACGCCCCACATAAGTTCGTAGTCTAGCTTACGTATCGCCATTTTCACCGCAGCGACTTCCCGACGTAAGCGCGGTGTCGCCCAGCCGATTACGTGCCCACGGTGGGTTGAAAAGGACGACTAGCTAACGAAGCGAGGTGATGCCGATCCCGTGAATTCCGGTGCCGCTGATATGTGAGCGATGACCTTTAGGGTGTGCATAAAAGTACCTTATTAATAAATTTTGTGTTTTTTTGTACACAAAGCTCCATTAAGTCCTTACCCCCCTAAAAGACATGTGCGTTCAAATCCGTGATAGGCCCAAGTTGGTTTTTGTATTTTGCAAAAACATGTTATTACAATTAATGTATTGTTTTAGTGAATAAATAAGTATTTTCTGTTTTAAATATTGTTTTTATTCAATAAAAAGTTAATACTTTTATTAATGCATATAATGACAAGCAACAACAACCTTAACATTTACGAGATCTTACACAACGTCTAAGTAGTCCGGGAGTTTCAAGACCGCTTGCCATGCATCATATTGGAGGTTCAAATCCAAGGCACAACATGTGTTTTCTTTTCTAATATATAAAAATAATTTAAAAATCAAGAAAATAAAATATTTTAATAATAATATTTATTATTGCTATTATTTTACAAAATTGTGATCTTATTTTACTAAAAAATATATATATTGTAAAGATAATAATTTATATTATCTTTACAATCTTTTTATTGATATTTTATTTAATATATTTTTTTCTTTTTGTAAAAGTTCTTTGTTTTTTTTTTTTTATTGGAAAATTTTGATAATACACTGTTATCATTCGTCATTACATATTTTGCCAACTGACACAAACGGGTCCCTAGACAACGTTGTAGTTATAATTTGAGGTACACTGTAATATATGAGGCTACGAGTATTGAATAAAAGTCAAGCGTTCCACAGCAGAGTTATAATTGGACTAATGTCATATACAAAAACTATGTATCGACATACTTACTAACTAATTAATATCAATCTACCTACATTACAGCCACTTAAGCCAATATGATACACCTTGAGTCCAATAGAGTTTGTACTATGGAATATATAGTATAGGATCATTAAAGGTAACTCATATTTTCAGTTTTCCTAATTAAATACGCGTCATAGATTAGGGTGCACAACTCGAGACGGATGTACTTTAGAGCTGAGCTGCCATAGTAACTATTGTTTGAATGGAAGTACTCTACACATCTAACAAGGTGGCAATAGTGTGCCATAAAAAAAAAGGCACCAGTCGTCCATACATTTCAGGCAAAGCCCTTTGGCAGAGATATAGCCTGGGATATAGAGAAGGACATAGGCCACTTTTTTACGCTATAACCGACATTCACACGTGCGGAGCCGCGGACAAAAGCTAGTCATTTATATTTCTAACTAGCAATGCCCGCGACTTCGTTCGCGTGGATGTCGTAAAACAATATTGTGCCGCTTATAGAAGGGGTATCACCTCCTCCATTGATAAGGGAGACAGTTTCGACCGGGGCTGGATTTTTTCTAGTAAAAAGTTGCCACAAAATTTGTGTTTTTTAGGAAAATGCTTCTCTATATATTCTTCTGGGACTCGTCCTCGACAGCCGGTGGAACTTCGTGGAGCATTTCCGACGTTTGGCACGGCCGGGGCTGCCTTGAAGCGGCTCCTGCCCAATCTAGGGGGTCCAAACGCCTCCTGCCGGAGACTCCATGCGGGGGTCGTGCCGTCCATGGCCCTTTACGGGGCATCGATGTGGGCGCGTTCCTTGAGGCGGCGACCTGCCCGCCGTTTGAACGCGTTCCAAACGGTCACGGCCATTAAGCTGATACGGGGATATCGCACGGTGTCCGGTGAGGCGGCGAGCCTCCTTGCCGGATTGCCGCCATGGGATCTGGAGGCAAAAATCCTCGCGCTCTTATGGGAGTGGCGCGAGGAGGTAAAACGCCGGGGCGAAACTCCGCTGCCGCGAGAAATTATCGCACAGCGGACAGAGCTCCGGCGGGATATCGAGGCGACTTGGAGGATGCGATTGTCGCAACCCAGCGCTGGGCACGCCAAAATCGTGGCGATAAGTCCCCTCTTCGAGGAGTGGCTAGAGAGGCGCCACGACGTCCTCACCTTCCGCCTGATACAGGTCCTCACCGGACACGGTTGTTTCGGGAGGTTCCTGTTTCGGAATACGCCCGGGTGTTACCACTGTGGATGGCCCGGAGGATACGGTGGAGGTCTGCCCGGCTTGGGCAGAACACTGCCGTGTCCTCACGGAGGCGCTCGGCGGCGGCGATCTCTCGTGTCCGGCCCTGGTCCAGACCATGGTCCTGAGCGAGAGTGCATGGGAGGCCCTTCTGCGAAGCAGTAAAGCTCACGAAGGAGAAGGCGGAACGCGTGAAGGAGAGGCAGTCTGTGCGCCTTCACGCCCCTAGTTGCCGCAGGAGACGCCCTGGGCGGCGGGAATTGGTAGCCGATTCCCGGCAACCGGAGGCGCGAGCTTGCGAACGGCGAGCTATCATATGGGCAGCTCGTCGTCCGGTAAGGACCAGGTCCGGGTCGACGGCGCGTTGTGTTCCACGCGCGCCTTTAACAGATGTCAGCACGCACTGACGGGTCCGCCGCACTGTGGGCTGTAAATCGAGTTTCATATGCATTTAAATTCTACTTGCTTTTTTCTTCTTTTTTTCTTTGTAATAAGCTTCTAATGCCTTCAGCAGTCATGAATATATATAGGGAATATAATTTCATAAGTAAACTAAATTATTAAAAAATTAAATTGTAAATTTTGTATGGCTTCAAAGTAATAAATCCAAATATCTTCAAAACCGCTGTCTTAACTGTTATATCCTCACAGTTGCCTATTCTACAAATTATTTGTAATTTTTTGATGTATTTTATATAACGGTGATAATTGCGATTTTTTGCGGTTTTTTTATAAATAATATATACGTTATATAAAAAATGGTTGAACTAAAATTTGTACTTACATCCGGACCAATGGGTTTATAAACTTGGAATTTTGCAGAGAGGTCTGTATTTTAGAGAAACACTACTACATTAGCAAAATTAAGAAATATTAAAACAAATTATTACTGTTATGTTTTTTATTACTAATACATAAATAATATTACAAGTTAGGTACTTAATTAAAATATATATATAGGTATACATAATATAATAAAATATTTAGTTCTCAAAATCGTTATCAAAATCAGAATCTGACTCAGAGTCGGGATCTAAATGAGAAATATTTAAAAATTCGAAATCGCTCTCCTGAAGTTTCAACAAATCCAGGGTCTCGGTGAAAAGCTCTTGCTTTATTTTCGAACTCATCCTGGGCCTTGTTGCAGAAATAACTGGATCTGATGAAAGAAGTAGCATGTTGAGGATATCTTCATTCGAATTTTGTGAAAGTCTTTGTTGCGAGACTCGGACGCTTCCTCTGATAAGCTACCGATTGGCATAATTGCGTTACTGGCAATGATATCTGCCCCATGTATTAACAATTTGTGCACTGTAGCAGGCATATAGTACCAATTATACAATCCCACATACCTAGCAGCTGTCTGGTATGCATATTCTTTAAATTTTATAGTGTCAATATCATGTCCTGAGGTAACTGCCTGGAAAATCACTGCAAGTCTACGAATTAACTGTTCGTCTAGCCCTTTATCACAGCAGTTTTTTCAGGAAACTCGAAAAATCTTCTAGCTGTATTGCCATCATTCGTTGTTCCGGATCCTTGTTTGACAATGTGAATCAAAAGGTTTAGCTCAGCTTTGCAACGATCTTGTATAATTTTTTTCCTTGCTTGAAACACAGTTTTGTCATCATCTCCTCGCACTGCCCATTTCTTGAGATCAAGCCTATAAGCTATATGCAAAAGCCATTCCATGGTATTGATACGACCGTGTAATGTTGACAGTCCATATAGAGGTCGACAGACACTGGTCTTTCCTTCACAGAATCCAATTTATTCGTGTCTGAAGGTTTTGCTAAACAAAGGTAGCAGCTAGAACTTGATTTTGCATCTGATAGGTAGGTGCAAATCTTTCCATCAATCATAGTCATCATTAACTTATGTTTGACTACATTCGTTTCACAATCTGAGGGGCGAAGTGCCTTTATCTCGTCTTCCATTTGCTTTTGATGTTCAGTAACAACAAAACTGCTTTCTTTCATAAATATGAATTGCACTGGGCGGCAATATGACGATGAGCATGGCCTTGGATTGATCCAAATAGTATTTTCTTCACATGTGATTTTTAGTGGTACCAGGGAAGTCATGAAAACACTTGAATCGTCTTGGTCACCACTCATACTCTGCTTGTATCTACTTTGATTAGAAGCACCATCAAATCCCCACTTGCATATCATAGTCAAACACTTGTCATTTTTAAGTTCAGGCAAACTTTCTAAGATTCTTTGCGCTGTTTTGTCAAGCAAACCTTGCAATGTGATCTTGGCTGAATAATCTGTCACAGTGATTGCTGACTGTGGGGGATAGCACTGTAATTTTGATTTCTGTACTTTGTAATAAGAAGAATATACATCCTTTGCACCTTCTCGCATGGCTGTTTCCCTCAAAGTTACATATTGCCATTTCGAAAGCTTTAAAGAAAGAAGTAGATCCAGCGCTTTTTCGGGCGAAAACACAGGTTTTGATGGTTTTCTAATAATTTCCATAAATTTGTCAGCTGCTTCGGGGTTCTTCAGCATATAGTCAATTACAGTTGCAATACTTCCCTGACCTTGTTATCTCAATTGAACTGCACTTGCATATGCTAATTCCGTGCTATCGCGACCTTTCTGGTCCATTGTTCTTCTCTTTTTCTGCTGAGTAGTTAGTTCTTCAAAAGGTTTTCGAGGTGTTGATTTTCTCTTTGTCATCATTCCAACCGATGACGTTGTTGATGTCGAAGGTTCAGGTTCAGGTTCAGGACATCTCGTTTCAGAACTTTCATTTGTTGTTCGTATACAACTAGGCCAGTCGATGTTTGCTTCTAGCCAAGTTCTGTAATGTTTTTTAAAATCCGTGAAGTTCCTTTGGAATTTGTTCCATCTCATCATTGCAGCTCTCGTAAATCTTTGGCAAAATATTTTCAAAGTCAAACTGTCTTCGTCAGAAAGACTATGATGTAGGCTAGATACCACTGTATCAAACAATTTGTCACTATCATTCTTCTTATCAGAATTCTTTAATATGACAAACAAATCTAGGTTTGTAACAAGGCCCTCCATACTTTACACTTAAATATCAACTTGAATGATTGAAATGCTCAAAACTAACTAAGTAATATATATACTGCAGTTCTATTTATATGCAATATTGTGCTTAACTACCCTCATTAATGATACAATATTTAGCTTATCTACCCTTATTAATGTCATAATACTAATAATTAGGTACTAATTACAGTAACTTTTGTCATCAAAATTAAGGTAATTAAATAATTTGGGTAATTAGATAATTTCTAATAGGTTAACGATAATTAAATACAGTGTTAAAAACGAGTTCCTAGAATGCGTAATTAGTTTATCACTTAATATTTTTTTCTCGATGTCATTGAATATATTTCTTAATTTTGCTAACGTAGTAGTGTTTTTCTAAAACACAGTTACCTCTCTGCAAAATTTCAAGTTTATAAACCCATTGGTCCGGATGTAAGTACAAATTTTAGTTCAACCATTTTTTTATATAACGTATATATTATTTATAAAAAAACCGCAAAAAACCGCAATTATCACCGTTACATAAAATACATAAAAAAATTACAAATAATTTGTAGAATAGGCAACTGTGAGGATATAACAGTTAAGACAGCGGTTTTGAAGATATTTGGATTTATTACTTTGAAGCCATACAAAATTTACAATTTAATTTTTTAATAATTTAGTTTACTTATGAAATGATATTCCCTATACATATATATTCATGACTGCTGAAGGCATTAGAAGCTTATTACAAAGAAAAAAAGAAGAAAAAAGCAAGTAGAATTTAAATGCATATGAAACTCGACTTACAGCCCACAGTGCGCCGGGACCGGTACCTGCCAGGGTTGCGGGTTTGTCCGAAAGGGATACCGTGGTCCTGGCACACAGGCAACTGAAGGAACACGGGTGGGTTTTAGTCAGTAAAAGTCTGACACGCCCTCCCGCTCCGCCCAGAGCGGGAGAAGTTATTGGATAATTTCCCACCCAAAAAAAAAGGGTTCCTCACACGCGAAAGAGCTACTTATAGTTGGCCATGGGAAAAGCAACCAATACCAATGTCCACCCCCGCAACAGACAATGTTTTGGCCCTGAGCTTTATTAATGGTCATGGCGTAACATAGGAATTGCACACGTTTAAAATTAAACGGGAAATTATTGGGAATGAGGGGAATTCTGGAATTAAAAACAACATCCCCGGCGCCGCAACCTGTTAAGATTTCGGCTACGATGACGTTGTGTTGGAGATTGGTGACTATGAGCAGAGTGCCGTTGCAAAGTTTAGGAGGACTTAAATTTCTGAGAAGATTATAGGCACAACGACGTGTGTGCTATGAGGTGTAGTATGTAAGCATGTTACAGTAAGGGTGTGTGTTTATATTATCATTGAATGGACCAAATATACGCAGTGTCTAACTAGCATTCGAGATGTTTCATTGTCTTTAAATCCCGTCCTTATATTGCGACCCTGCCATTCGAGCGAGGAATCAAATCATGTTCGCGTTTAGTTTGAACTGTGCTCTGCGTGATACTCATCAATATGCACACTATTTGCAAAAAATATCATCATGTGCCAATCAAAGGTAAGGAACGAAGAAGTTTTTGTAAACCAGAATAGTGCCGGTGGAGGCCAAAATTCAGCCACTGTGGAGGACTTTAAATTTAATTTATCTGCAATAAGCATTGTGCTAATGATTATATGCACGATATTGTTTCTTGGGACCATCTATGTTTTGTAACGGGTGTACAAAAGATGGATTGTAATTAGGTTTGTACAAACACATTTACACGTCAGTCATATTTTTAAAACTAGATAAGATCGGTGTTTCGTATCTGACTAAGATTGAGAAGAAAGGCCGAAATAAACTCACGAGGTCACAGTCTATTTTAAAGTGCAGACATAGTCTTTGTCAGATCATGTAAAAAGTTTAAAACCATGTAAATTGGTGTCCAAAATGGTCTTTCGAGGAAAGAACTATGTCAGTAATCGTGCAGCTCAATTCAGAACTTAAGAAGCTCGACGATTCGACGAACAATACCAAATGAAGGCTTTAGGGTAGGCCGCATAAATTAATCAATGTGCCATGCAGACCATGATAAAAACTATCTGAGAAACACGCAGATTGAGTGGACCTGCCCAGTCATGATAGATGATGATGACAGATGATACTCTAGGTAGTTATTAGTAAGCTTGTCACTTCTTTTGTTTTGTATACAATGACTGATTCAAAATGCGTTGTTTATGTTTGTTGTGTACTTTAAATTAATTTAATTATTTTGGTATTACTTTAAATTTATTTATTTATTATTTTATTTAAACTTCTTGCACACAATAAGGTACAAAGGCGGACTTAATGCCTTAGGCATTCTCTACCAGTCAACCAAGATAATAATTAAACTAATACAATAACACATATATCCAAGATAAGAATGCTTGGAAACATGCTGGTCCTGCTCCATAGGACAATTTAGAGTCTAGACAAAATCAAACTGGTTGCTAATTTAACTTTATAATTTTTATGATATTAATTTTATTTTCTGTGATTAATATTTTAACTCACACACTGACTTATTATATGTTGTTTTTATTTTTTTGGGAAATCATATACAATGTTTGTAAATATGTGAGCACCATGTACCTATCGCATTTATTAATTTTTCTGTTATTACTTCACTTTTCATTCTTTTTACCAATTTTTTTTATATTTTTTATTTTTTTATTCTAGGTACATAGTCTTCACCTATAAATATTGATTAATGTATACAAACTATTGTTAACGTTTTAAAAGAGTAAGTATGGAGTTTCTTGCCCATTCTTCTCCATACATAACTACATTTTGGAAGGCGCAACTAGAATCAATTAACTATTCATGTAATTTTTGACGTTCAAAAGTGCATCTTCGTGCCTATTTGAAATAAATTATTTGACTTTTGACTTTGACTTTATTACATTAAGTCAATTTATTTATTTTATAATTTTTTGTGCGTGATAAAAGCGTGTTTTTTTAAACTACATATTTTTCTGCTTAAGCTGAAACCTACTTGAGGCCCACGCGCGGCATAATTATACCCAAAGTCTCAAATTCAGATAATTTATGTAAACAAAGGGGATAAACATATCAAAAAAATATCTTCGTAATGGTAATTCACAAAAAATGGCGAAAAAAAAGTACTGAATTGAAGAAATAATAATTAAAACATAATCATACCCTAATTATTTTTATAATTTTTTATTAAAAAAGGACATTTTGTGGTATAAAATATTTTATGATACTAGTAACACTGCAGCGCTAACGAACAATATAATAACTCGATTTTGGACGATTTTTCGTTGAGTTATATATTTGGAGTCAACGAATCGAAATCTATTAACTCTATCTAAACAACTTTTTTTGATCCTTCAGGAACTAGGTTTTTCAGTAAGCACGAATGCAATAACTAAAACTTCATAACAAATTCAATAATCAAAAATACAATTCTCGGAAGCGGCAAATCGAGTTATTGCATTTTTTATTAGTGCGGCAGAACAATGCAGGAGATCCAAACATTTTCACATTTTTTACATTTTCAATAACACTAATATTACAACTCTCATTCATAGATTCATATTGTATGTAGCATATCTAGCCACATTTTGGATGAAAACGGCTGTAAACTGTTTCGAGTGGAAATCGATTTTGGGAGGCCTACGTTTAGCAGTGGACTTAAAAGGGCTGATTATGAAAATTATAGGCCGTGTCTCCGAAACACTACATAAAACATTGTTTGGCAATGGTATTTTGTTTGCATAGCTGTTCTTATAATTAATTCACTTTAATTTCATAGATCCATAGGTCGCTGGTTCAGATCCGGCTCGAAGGACCAAAAATTATGTCGGGGTACGTAGCAAGGTGTCTGTGTTTTATTTATTTATTTGAGGATAAACAAACAGTAGCACAATAAGAAACAGTCATAATATCTTAAATATTACAATTTAAAACAATTATGCTACGCACTACGTTCTCCACAGATTACAATTTGCTAGTTTTTAAGGAGAAACAAATGTTTATGTTGAACACTATTTAAGGCCGGTTGTTTCAAACAGTTCGTTAACGTAACATACGTACGTCAAATATTAACGATTACATTATGATGTTTAACGTACGTCAAATACAAAGCGTTGTTTCACTGAATAAAAAACCGATCGTCAAACTTCAAATGTCGAAGAATAAAATGACGTTAACCAGTGGGTCACTATAATCGTTATTTTTTAACGAACGTCAAGGGCATAATTTTGTGAAACAACGGTTTGACGATAGTTAGCGCCATTTATGACGGATACGCGTGCGTCAAGTGTACGTGAAACAACCCGCCCTTATTGATTAACTCTCAAACTCTTCTTAGTGTTAAAATGTTAATGAAATGTTGATGAATACACCCGGCTAACGCGGTAAACAAAAGTGCACTGAATCTTCTTAATATATAAAGCTGAAGAGTTTGTTTGTTTGTTTGAACGCTCTAATCTCAGGAAATACTGGTTGGAATTGAAAAAATATTTTTGTGTTGGATAGTCCATTTATCGAGGAATATTAGGCTACGACATAACATCACGCTACGACCAATAGGAGCGGAGCATAAATGAAAAATATTACAAAAACGGGAAAAATTATTCCTTTTGGAGAGCTTCCGTTGCGTGCGTTAAGGATTAATATTATGTTGATAACAACATAATATTATTCCTTATCCAAATAAATATGTTATTAATCATAAGTATTTAAATGTAAACAAAATTGTCCTTGACTTCACTTGATTTCAATTAACATCTTAGGAAATATCATAATTTTAAAATGACTCCGTAACAAAATAAGTAGTAAATTCATTACTTAAACCACTCTCTCTCTTAGGGGACGCAGACGAAGTTGCGCGGGTCAGCCATATTATAAAGCTATACAGTACAGTATAAAGAAGAGTTTGTTTGATTGATTGAACGCGCTAATCTCAGGAACTAGATACTGGTTCGAATAGAAAAAATATTTTAGTGTTGGATAGCCCATTTATCGGTGAAGGCTATATAACATCACGTTAAATCCTTAGTTCCGTGTGGTGCCGGACGTAAACAATAGCTCCATCCCATTTCCTACAGTGGGTGTCGTAAAAGGCGACTAAGGGATTTACTAGAGAATGGGCAGCAGCGTTCTCTATTTATTTTTAACACCATACTGCGATCGCCAACCCGCCTGCCAAGCGTGGCGATTATGGCAAACCCCCCCAATTGGGGGAGGCCTATGTCTAGCAGTGGACGTCTTTCGGCTGAAATGATGATGATGATGATGAGATCCTTAGGAGCCAAGCGAAAAGAACAAAAGTCAGAAAGAACGCTAAGTGATAACGAAGTTATAGCGCGGGCGAGTGACGGGATGCGACGCGATGGGTGGCCCGAAATTTCACGCGGACGAATTCGCGGGCAGAAGCTAGTCTAATATAAAATAATAAGTAATAAAATTAGGTCAACGCGTCGTGCCGATATTGCTAAGGTGTTCGGTGAAAACACCGAATAATTATTTACAAAAAAAAAAAAAAGTTTTGCACCACTGTCCTGTCATTTGACAGTGACATTTCTTGACATTACTTTGTTTACATAAAATATCTGAATTAGAGACTTTGTAACTTTTTTGTGACTTTGTATGAACTTGTAACTGTGTAGCCAGTGGCGTAGCTAGTCCTAAAGGGGACCTGAATCTACATGTGTACGGGGCCCACGACTGCGGCGAAGATCAATAGTTATGGTTTTTTTTCTACAAAATAAATCAAATAGCATCCTGACTTGGGAGGTTAAGCTGCCATAATGACGCTCGCTCTGCATTCTAGAAAATTGGGAGGGACACAGTGTATCTTTTAACAACAGAGAAATAATCGCCTGCCACTCTTTTTTAGTACCTACTGAGCCTACTGTAAGTTTCTCTGAACTATGATCAGTGGCAAGCGTCGTCAACGTGATAGTGGTGGGTGTGGTGGGGGAGTCACCTCGGTCTCCTTGTGGTCGAGCAGCGCGAACCGGCGGTCGAGCGCGGTGAGGTGCGCGAAGGTGAGGTGCAGGTGCGCGTGCAGACGCAGCAGCGCCAGCTGGCGAAAGTGCGCGGCGTACATGTGCGCCACCACGTGGAACAGCAGGCGCACCACGCGCCGCACCACGCCCTCGAACTGCGCCGGGAACTCGTTCGCTGAAAAATCACACCACGCGCTTCTATCTCAACTACTACTCCCGAATACAACGTACGTGCGCCCGTTGTTATATATTTATTTGTAGAACCAGCATCAGTTAGGAACTAACCTGGAATTGAGTCGCTTAACTTCAAACTCGGGTAAATCCACTTTACCCTCTTGGGAGATATTAAAAAAAAGTGATAACAGTCTTAATTCCATGAATTAAAAGGTGGTTTTTTATTTATTATGTCAACAATACTGAAGGTAACGATTCTATAAAGCAAATTTAGTATTATAACCATACATTCTTTCAAAAATGTAAAATTAAGATTGGATTTACCTTCATTTGATCTAATGGAATGCAATTTATCTATCTTTGAAAAAACTCAGTGTGGATTTTTATATTAGGCCGCTTGCGGGCATTGCTCGGTGTAACTATTTTAATGGCATTATCCATGGGAACTGTCTATGATTAAAAAGAAACAATAAAAAACGGGAGCGTACGGTGTTAATGTCGCAGAGTTGACGACGACTGGCCGCCATGTTGAACAAACGCGGTTAGCTGATTAGCTCTCATGGACTTATCTGCATTTGAATAAAACTGTCTCATGAATCTATCGGAATTAGATAAAAATTTATGACTTTAACGGTTTTTTTCTCAAGAACTATGCGGATTTTTATACAACTGATTTTTTTTTTTTAAAGTCTGTTTTTGGCCTTTAATTTGGTACCAAAAACTTAAAAATTCTCTAAATTGGATTTACCCGAGTTTGAAGTTAAGCGACACATTATCCTACAAAAAAAAAATACAAAAAGTGCAATATACCTTGACTTTCGGAAGTCGGTGGCTTTGGTTGATTGTTTTTTTTTTTTTTTTTTTTCACTACAGACAGTATATAAATGGACTACAGACTTCTGAAATTAAAATCACATATGCTCCCACGTAGCCAATAACACTTTTCAACCATACTATTTTGTAACAAGGATTGTGAAAAATGGCTCGCGGATTTCTTTTTCCGTGCGCCGCGCCAGCCGTGCTTTGCTTTGGCATGTTGAAGGAAGCCTTCAACATGCCAAAGCAAAGCACGGCTGGCGCTAACACGAAGCCGTAAACAGCGTACAAAACTTTATATGAATATTTTTATACAGGTGGGAACGTCAATACGCGAATAAATTAAACATCATATATAACTACTTAACTAACTAATGAGAAATGACGTTCCCAGTCTATAAACAAAAAAATCAATCATATAAGTATTATTCAATTAGTCGCTATAGCTCGTCGGGTGATTGACAAAACCCATAGTTGGCCCATCACAACTGGGCCTCAATTCTGCTATTTTACCACAAATTGCTATGTCGCAGACACGCGATTGATTTGCCAACGCAATTGATCTAAAAACGGTATTCTACTAATTTTGATAAGATAGTCGTCGGCATATCGCTGGCACGTCGTCAGCATCGCATCAGCTTGGCTATAAAACACAGAGTACATCGTACTAGTGACTCTGTACTATTATTTAATCTGTGTAAAAACATTATACAGCCAAAATTTACTGAATTTCTTCGTCAGCTTCGATCAAAATAGATCGAAGTTAGTCAGTCTTAAAAAAAACAGGGGTTTTTGATGTTTGACAGTGGTCTGACATCTTCTTTTGTTACCAAAGCTTCCGTTCCGTATTATTATTTTCACTTCTCATGCTCTAAAAGTTCATCTTTATGTCGTGCGTAGGCGACATAAAATCGCTTTTCATGTCCTGTACTCCATTTACTATAGCATTAGACAAATAACGATAGTTATTGTGTAATATTGTTGAAATTACTGCACTTTGGAGTTATTTTTTGTATTTATCGTGAAATAACGGAGTTTATTAAACGTTTACATCGAAATAACGAAAGGGTGAACACAGTTATTTGTCTAATGTTATAACAAATGGAGTATAGTGTACATAAAGTTTTTTTTTTATTAAGACTAAGATAATCAGGCCCAACAGCCACACGCACAAAAAAACGTCGCAGATTAAAGTTGTTATTTTATTTAATTTGCGTTAATTTTTAAATAATTTTTTTCATCATTTGCGTTGTGGCCTCTCGTCCCGATGCCGTTCCTCCCTGCTGGCCAATTCTAAATATCTCCATCTTAAAATGTGATGCGACTTGTTGTTATCACTTTTTTATTGGAGAATGTGAGAGAAAACGTATGGCTGCACAATTCCTTCTCGATGGCCAATTTTGACAGATGTCGACGATGCCAACGCTATCGGCACAAGCGTCAAATAAGAGGAGAATACATATTTATGTTGCCGTGCTAACGCTATTGCGACGCCATTGGTTAATAGAATTCCGCAGCAGCTAGGGTAGCCGCTATTCAACTTTCTTAACAGGAGCAGAATTCCAAAAGTGCCATTTCATGCTATTGCCATGCTGACGACGTGCAAATGAATTAGATGACATTTAGCAGAATTGAGGCCTTGTTTAGATTTTGCAGGAATGTGGAGAGTTGAGCAACTCACCATATTTAGTAGGAAAGACAGTCTCGTCGTTGACGGTCTTCTGCGTGAAGGTCATGACGTAGTCGACGTACTGCGGCGCCGCGACGCGTGACTTCTTGCCGCGTTCATCGTACCAGGCGTAGGTTCGGCTGCCGGGGCCCGTCATGTCGGGACAGCTGGCGGCCGAGCAAAACTCCGACACTGTGCCGTACAGCAGGTTCACGTGGTCGAACAGCGCCAGCGCTGCAAACAATTACAACCACATTTTAAAACTACCACTCTTGCTTCAACGGCGCACTTTATCTTTGCGAAGTGGCATTTTCAATAATAATTTAGCAGAGTTCATAGTTACACCCCACCAACTTCAAAACTCCGGGCTGTTACCGACTTTCTAATGGAAATACCCAATAACACTGCCCGACCTGGGAAACGAACCCAGGAACCACCACGAGAGTCGAGAGGCCTAGATTACTTCCATTACTAAGTAAAAAACCGGATCTGATGTACACGTACAATAAAGTATATTAAATAATAATAAATAAAAAAATTGATTACAGTTATCTTTATGAAACGAAGTGGAAAGCAGTAGAATATCTACAGGGCGACTTGTAATTTGACGTATTCCTTTCAGAACGTGATAGAAGGACCCATTTGCACCAATGAAGCACTAGAAACGTCAAAAACTTAGGTACTCACTATAAAGCCTATGCGAAAATTAATGGGATTCGAGAAAACCCAATATTTATGTATTTTTGAAAACTTCCCAGAATTCCACTTTTTATCATCTATGTATATGAACTTAAAACCAGTATGTGGTGGTTGCGTAACACATACAGTAGCAATGGCTTTCGTTTTGACAGTTCAACAACATTTATTGTGTTATTTACGTTGTTGAGCACAATTCTTCGAACATAAGATAAGAAAATAGATAAGATGAAGTTTAAATAAATAAATAAATATATATTTATGAAGCAATGGATTAGCATTGTCCTTCAAAATCATTCAGATTGTGATTCATAGTGTGTTACGCAATTAGGGTGCAGGTATCTTATAATTTTAATATGGCACTAAGCGTACAAATAACGGGGAAGACATCTTCATTTAATCAGCTATCTAGTGAGATACAAAAGTTAAAAAAATATTTAGACTTGGACCAGTCGCCCGCACTAGTTACTGGCGTATTATGTCAGGCGGCGCGCTGCACAATGATCCGGTCGCCCGCACTAGTTTACTGCGGATCCATCACTTTGATAATAATATTGACTACTACGAATAATCGCACTAACTAATGGATGATGATGTACTGACTCGGGACGATCTGGATTGCTCCAACGCGAATGTATACGTACATCCGTGGTGAAGAGACCCAGACTGTCAGGCACTTCTTCTCTTGCAACCGAGCGGGTGGGCAGATTGCGGATAGCCCAACTCCGGCTGCGGGACCGACTGTCAAGGTCGATTCCATATCCGGGGCATCTCGAAAGAGATTCTCGAATCCCTAGGCCAAATCCTAGACTTAGGGTGACCCCCAATGAACCCTCACCCTTCACCCAATCAACCTATCCTCTTATTCCCATATCACGTCGTTCCCAGAGGAGGGGCAACCTCGATTCCAAAAAAGCCCACCCCCACAACCATGAAGCAGCAGGATCAATTAGCTACCCAGGTGGGTCCCGGCCAAGTCGGGGGAGTGCCACACCGCTTCGGCGGTCAGCCCCCATCGTAATCTGGGGGAAGCAACCGACTGCATTTTGGCGCCGCGCTTTCCAGCGCGGCCGACTGCTCTTTAAGTGCCCACAGCCCAGGCAGCGACCCACGCGCCGACAAACACGATCCCGGCAGCGACCAACGCGCCAATACTGACAACTTCGGCTGCGACTAAGGCTTGCAATCCGGATATCCGGATATCCGTATATCTGCCGATTTTCAAATCCGGGTTTTACTTGCATCACCATCCGGATTTTTCGGATTTTACGGATAGTTGTATTTCTGTTTTAAATATTAAATAAAATGCTGTCATCTTTAAAGTACATAACTGTTATTACGTTATTTATTATTGTAATATAGATTCTTGCAGTTATTTATTCACTTCACAAATTACAATCTATATATATAAAAATGAATCCCTATTTCCCTTGGTCACGGCATCACGCGTGAACGGCTGGACCGATTTCGCTAATTATTTTTTTGTTGTGTTTGTTATTGCCAGGAGAAGGTTCTTATGTAAGAAAAATTTAAGAAAGTTAAAAAAAAAAATTGTAAGAAAACGACCATATTTACATTTTTATTGTAATAATAAGTAGGTAACTCTATCTTCTAATGTAACTTTATGGCGTTTGACATAACGTGTCAGTCATCATTTGGTAGGTCTGAGAATAGATTTTATCAAAAAAAAAAAAAACAAATTGAAGGTTTTAGTTAGGTAGGGTAGGGTAGGTAGGGTTGGTAGGGTAGGGTAGGGTAGGGTAGGTAGGTGGGTAGGGTAGGGTAGGGTAGGGTAGAATAGGGTAGGGTAGGTAGGTAGGGTAGGGTAGGGTAGATAGGTAGGTAGGGTAGGGTAGGGTAGGATAGGGTAAGGTAGGGTAGGGTAGGTAGGTAATTTCCTTTGCGCGTAGACATACTGCCACAGTCAAATAGCTTTTGACAGAACGAAGTCTGTCGGGTCAGCTAGTATAGTATATTTTATATCGAGGGACTAAACCAGGTATGGGCAACCTTTGACATGTTGAGGGCCAAACTTTAGCGTGCAAATACGTTCGCGGGCCGCGTTTAAAAGTACTTAGTGCATTTTAAAGTAGTGATAATATTTTTTGCGATAGATATTAGACATGAATTAATACGACAGTGTTATTATAGTACAATTTATTGAAATAACAAAATGAAATGAAATAAAAAAATGGTACATTATAATTAAATCGTTAAATTTGCAATTGTTACAAACTACGAAAGTTAAATACACCGAAATCAATGAGACACTTGAGCTTGAATTTGGGAAACTAATCCATCGATATTTGGATTAATTTCACTGATACAAAGACGTAAAGAATTTTACAAATTATCGTCAGTCAGTCTTGTACGATGTGTTGATTTATTAACTTTCATCAATGAAAAGAACTGTTCGCATTTATAAGTACTGCCAAACGCACAAATCAATCTTCTTGCGAATTTTCTAAGCTGCGGAAAATTGTCTTCTTCTAGGTATTTTTTGTAGAAATCGCACCACTCTACGTCTTCAAATTTCGATTTTAGGAGTGAGTTTTCTTGAATCTCGATCAACTCCATTTGTAAGTGTATTGGAGCATTTTGTACATTACATTTTGTAGGAGTAGCAAATAAACTGAAATATTCTTCCATGTATTTGAAGTCGCTAAATCTGTTCGAAAATTGTTCCGACAGTAACTTGAGTTCTTCAGCATATTAAGCAATATTTTCATACGCAGAGAGCGTGTTGAAATGGTAACTGTTACCATACAGCATCTCTGACTCCCACAAGCGTAGTTTGATCTGAAACGTTTTCAAATGGCTGTACAAATCATTTACTAACTGTCCTTGTTTTTGAAGTTTCAAATTTAAATCATTCAAATAGCCTGTAAGATCGACCAGAAATGCTAAGTTACATATCCATTTTGGGTCACTTAATTCAGTTAATGGTTTATCTTTTATTTTCATAAAGTCTGCTATCTCATTACTAAGCTCGTAAAACCGTTTCAACATTTTTCCTTTGCTCAGCCATGTGACTTCACAATAATATGTTACGTCGCTATATTCAGCTGATATTTCATCCAAAAACGCCTTGAACTGACGATGGTTAAGCCCTCAGGATCGAATAAAGTTGATGGTTTTTACTACCACATTCATAACATTCTGGAGTCGAATGGACTTAGAACACAAGTTCTGTTGGCGGATAATGCAATGAAGGACCATCAAATCATCTTTTTGCACATTTAATTCTGTTGCTTTTTCATTGAAAATTCCGATGAAACCTTTACGTAAGCCGACCATAGAAGGTGCACCATCAGTGCATACTCCAATTTATTTTGGCCATGGCAAGCCAAAACTTGTGAATACCTTTTGAACTTCAATAAAAATATCCTCTCCTGTAGTGGTTCCTTTATAGCGGCTGTAAAGCAAGCAATTCCTCAGTAACAGTGAACTCCTTATCAACACCTCGAATAAATATAGCCAGTTAAGCTGTGTCAGACACATCGGTGCTCTCGTCTAATGCTATGGAAAATGATTCAAAACCAGCCATACGGTTAGTCAATGTTGTTTTTATATCATTAGCCATCATTTCTATACGTCGAACAACAGTTCGTCTTAACAAACAAATTTTTTCAAATTCATTTTTCTTTTCAGGACACAAAATACTGCAAACTTCTAACATACACTCCTTGATAAATTCTCCTTCGGCAAATAGTTTTAATGCCTTTGCCAATTTTGAGCTAACTATAAAACTAGCTTTCACAACATTATCAAGTTGTGTTCGTGAAACACAACTTGATAATGTTGTGTTTCGTGTTTGTTTATGAAACAATTGTTGCTGTTTTTCCAAATTTGCGGTAAGCTTCTGGATTTTGTCTGTTCTTAATTGTCCTGTCAATGAGTGCAGCGTAGCATGCTTAGTTGAGTAATGCCTGTATATATTGAATTCTTTCATTACTGAAATGGATTCATTACACAGCAAACAAATAGGCTTACCATTGTGCAAGATAAAAAAGAATTCATCAGTCCATTTTTCTTGAAACTGGCGACCCTCTGTAACTACTTTTCATTTCTTTCCACCAGACATCATTTTTGTTTACTTTTCGTTCAATAAACTTAATAACAAACTATAGTTAGTAACCACTCAAGATGCACACAAAGTCACAAAGCAAGTTGACGGGTCGAACAGTTCGCTAGGATATCGCTTGTCCAAGTTATCACCTCGGTAGCTCAAATATTATAGAACTGAACTAACGTTCGGGCCATCCACCCGCTTATATAGGCAAAATGAAGGAATAATCTGGAATAAACTAGTTTAGAATAATTGAGAAGCAATAAATTTTTTGATGTGTCGCCCGTAAGGCGGCAAACCTCAAAGAATTTGATCGAGCAAGCCGAGTGGGCGGCAAACATCAAAGGATTTGATGTTTGCCGCCTCAATGTCACTCTCGTGAGTATAAGTACCTAATGTCATGTTTTTTTAATTGGGTTTTTTTCAAAATGTCTCGCGGGCCGGATCATATCTTACAGCGGGCCGGATCCGGCCCGCGGGCCGGTTGTTGCCCATATATACTATATAACATCATGCTACGATCCTTAGGAGCCAAGCGAAAATAACAAAAGTCAGAAAGAACGCTAAGCGACGGGATGCGACGCGATGGGTGGGCCGAAATTTCACGCGGACGAAGTCGCGGGCAGAAGCTAGTTTGAAATAAATGCTTTGACTTCCTTGATCAGGACCGAACTCTTGGTGCGCTGAAAAAACCCGATAACCCATACACACTAACTGGCCATGAAACCAGTAAGGTCCTTCTCGAAACTCACTTCCCAGACTGTAAACTTCTAAAAGACAGAACGAGGGCTATCAACACCTTCCAACCATACAAGTCCGCAGGGCTGGATGGTATCTTCCCAGCTCTACTGCAGTGGGGGCGTTTTTCCAATCTATACAAGGCCAGAACGCAGCCATAGGAAACTGCTCGCGTATAAATTGTAATGCTATTTTTAAATCTGCGATTACAATGTATACACGTATTTTGCGTACTGCTCGTGTATAGTTTGTAACGTGGATCCATTGATATACTAAAAACATTGATATATAAAAAACCCAAGATACACAGTCTCGAAGAAAACTAACACTCAAAACTGTCTCCAATTATACATAAGTAGTTATAGTTATGATATAAACATACTTTTTTGCAAATTCAAACCTTACGCGTATGATTCAAAGTTATTTTTACAAAGCATTGTACATGAAGTAATAAAATTTTATGACCGAAGTTTGCCGGCAGGACACGGCATGAAGTGGAGTCGAATATTATTTTATAGTTTTTATTGTTTGTACATTGACTAAGTATTATAAGAGTTGGTAATTTTTTTATAAACGTGTAAGGTAATGTTAGAACAATAATACCTATATCGAGATTAAATACCTACTTAGGTTAAAACTTAATGTACATATAAGTAAAACAGTATGCAGTTTCTGGTATTTATTTTAGTTATGTAAATATTGGGACTGGATTATTGATAATTGTGTACGAGGGCGGCACTGAAAATTTCGGGAATCAAGGAAGAGACACAACATTACTATTTAAAAATGTATTTATTGCTTTTCGAAGTATTCTCCGCGAAATTTGACTCATTTTTCCATACGATGGAACCAATCATTGAAGCAATCATTCCATTCGGAAGTTGGGGTCTCCAAAATGGCCGTTTTGTAGGCGTCCACAGCTTCTTCAGGTGATGAAAATCTCTGTCCACGCAATTTATTCTTTATTTTAGGGGAAGTATAGAAATCATTAGGGCTTAGGTCGGGGCTGTACGGCGGATGGTCTAATAATTCTATGTTTTCTTGCTCTGGCTTGTAGGGCAGACAAGACTACGTGGAGTCGGTTTTGCAGCGATTCGTTTCTGTCACTAACTTATACCGAACAAACAATAATTCGTAAAAAAATAATTCTACCGTGTGAAAAGTTTGTTAAACAAAAAAATTTGATTAAAAATTCATTGTAACGTGTTTCTGTGAAATATTTTTCATTCAAGTAAATAGTATTTGAAACAATAATATTCGAACTAAAAATACAAGGACCAAATATTATGTGAAGCATTTTCTGGGAAACGAAATTCTATTAAATTTCTGGGGATGGATGAAATAAGGGGACACCAAAAATTTTACACAATACGAGTAACAAAAAATCGACTCCATTGGTTCAATCCGGTCAGTTTGTATTATTCGACTAAATTCAATGGAGATTGTAATACATTGTTCTTACACTGAAAAAGCAGCCATTAAAATTTGCCGTATTATACTCGGACCGTTGAGTGACGTTTTAAGACAAATTAAATCAAAATAAAATATTGCTCCCCATAATTAGTCATTGATTTATTTTTGTTGTTTACAAAAACAAATCAATAAACTCTTTTACTTACCGAAAGTTCGAGATCCCATCCTTTTTTAACATTCTTGACGTAATATTTTTACAATTTTTTAAAGAATACTTCGGCATATTTAGCGTGCGTATAGTGACGCCGCGGACGCGATACTATTTGAAATATGCGCACAATTTTAAATGTTGCGCCTTTTTTATGCGAACGCTTTTGAGACGCTGATTGTGTATCTTGGGTTTTTTTGTATATCAATGAATATATCGGAACTAATGTCACACATTATAAATGTTTTTTTTTTTTTACATTATATAATTTAGAATATTTTGACATTATATTTTAAACTGTTTAGCAGTATACTTAAATTTCACTTGGAATGTTAATTAATAATTATTTGTATTTTTATGTAAATTGTTTTATGAATAGATGAGTCCGGTAACTGCGTTGTGGAGGTCAGGTAGGCAATCGCTCCATGTAAAACACTGATAGCTCCGTAAACCGTTAAAATGTAAGCCGACTCCAACATAGTTGGACAGCTGAGGATGATGAACAGTGACATCAGATCATCATCATCATCACCATTATTTCAGCCGAAAGACGTTCACTGCTGGACATAGGCGTCCCCTAAAGTGAGGGGGTCTGCCATAATCGCCACGCTTGGCAGGCGGGTTGGCGACATCAGATAGTTGTCCGATATTACAAAACTCATCACACTAACTGCTAGGGATCAGATCCCTCATGTGTTGTGCAGTCATCGATGTACTGCACAACATCAAATGCCTCGGTGGTCTAGTGGCTAGTTTTACGGCTGCGGATCATGAGGGTACGAATCCCAGGTCGTGATAAAAGAGATGCTATTCTCAATAACAGCCAGGGCCTAGGAGTAAGGAAGTTGGTGGTCAACCTGCATCAACCTGCGTGCCTCGGAGAGCACGTGAAGTCGTCGGTGCTGCGCATGATCGTCGGGAAGGGAATGATACTGACTGTGCGAGGCTAGCCACTCGTTGTAGTCGAGGCCGAGCGGCAGGTCGACGAGCTGGCGCATGTCGAGCTCGGGCAGTTTGCGCTCTAGTAACGCCTCCTGGAGGTACAGCTTGGGGTCGCCTGCTGGCTCGCCCTCGCGCTCCTTGCGCCGCGCCTTCCTGGAACACAAAAAGCACAATGTGAACACACGACACTTGTAAACACCTGTTACCCACACGTTTCAATAATACAAGAGATTTCCACCCTCGAGCAGAGCTTTAGCTTTTGATCGAAGATTAGTTCGTAAAAAAGGAAATTATTTAATAAAACAAACAACCCCGAATGCAAAAACACATTATTGAAAAGCTGGTGGGGCTGCCCCGCTTCTGTAGTGCGTCAGGGATGTTCGCTGAAGCGCATGGAGATTGTTTCTACACAACCATGCGCAAAAGGTGCGCTTCCATGGTGCGCAGGGTGTGGAGCAGCTCCAACAGTATCCTAAGTATGATTTCGAGTCGCTTAGACTGTGTTTTCGTGGGTCACTGTTGTGCCATCTCCCATGGGTTGCCACAGCGGTGATCCACTACTATTTGTTTCTTTTTGTGAAGTCTCAGTTGTTACTACGAGTAATATAGTTGTAAGTCATAGTAATCATTTTTGAGGCTTGATACTTGAATAAAGATAATTTCTATTCTATTGTTGTAATTTATTTAAATAAAAACCTTCCCCTTTTTTTTGTATTTGCACATGCAATATATAAATATTATATAGCCTATGTCACACTCACAAATTATGATGATTCTAAAGACACCTCATATGTTAAAATCCATCAAGCCGTTTAGGTTACAGAGAGTGCCAAAGAAATAGTCATACAGTCAGCGGTCATAAGTGCAGTAGCACGTTAATGATCATATTTCTATGGACGTAGCAGCCGCATAGCAATCCGAACGTCTGTTTGTGTGACTGATGTCTTAACGCAGTCAACCTAATGACTAGACCTCACCACACACACACATACACACAGTCCGTTGTGGTCGTCTCGTCGTCTTTTGACGGGCAGTAATCGCATGATTTTGGCCGGTTCAATATACATATATTACTAAAATTTTAATAGGCATCGTCAGTAGGTAGAATCAGGTATCGGACTCTTAAACACAGGCCCTGAGTTCGATCCTCAAGAGTGGTTTTTCTTTTTATATTTTTTTATTTGCAACAATAGTTACTATATTTAACTTAGTCAGATATTGTTGATAATAGAAATAAAATTAACAATAGCAATTAAAAGAACTCACTTGTACTCGTAAGTAGCGATTTATTAACAAGAAAATCATACACCCCACCGTTCACAACTATCAGCACATAATATTAAAAAAATCGGCCAAGTGCGAGTCGGACTCGCGCACGGAGGGTTCCGTACCATTATCTATGAAAACGGAAAAAAAACATGTTTATTGTATGGGAGCCCTCTTAAATATTTATTTTCTTCTGTTTTTTAGTATTTGTTTTTATAGCGGCAACAGAAATACATCATCTGTGAAAATTTCAACTGTCTAACTATCACGGTTCATGAGATACAGCCTGGTGATAGACGGGCAGACAGAGAGACGGACGGACAGCGGAGACTTAGTAATACGGTCCCGTTTGCATGCCTTATGGTGGGATATGGCTAATGGACACTATTGTTTGTATAAGACCTTTTCTTTTGTACCCATATTCGCAAATTAATAAATGATTATGATTATTTCTATACAAGGCGACAATATTTGCCGTGGCTTCAATACTTATATTTGCTTGCATTTTGAATAAAGATATTCAAACAAAACATCACCAAAGTACAAATCATTTATTTCAAATAGGCACGAAGATGCACTTTTGAACGTCAAAAATTACATGAATAGTTAATTGATTCTAGTTGCGCCTTCCAAAAGGTAGTTACGTATGGAGAAGAATGGGCAAGAAACTCCATACTTACTCTTTTAAAATGTTAACAATACTTTGTATACATTAATTAATAATTATAGGTGAAGACGATGTACCTAGAATAAAAATAAAAATTACTTACCACAATTGGTAAAAAGAATGAAAAGTGAAGTAATGACAGAAAAATTAATAAATGCGATAGGTACAGACGCCAGCAGGTCAAGCTACCCGAAACTGTCACATTTTCGCAATCAACCTTGAACCTTATACTGTAGTAATTAAGTTGAAAATCTATTAAAGAATTTTGACAGATTGTAGTAGCTTTATGTGCTGGCGTCTGTACATATTTACAAACATTGTATATGAGTTAAAAAAAAAAAAATTAAACATATATTATGTGTGTGAGTTAAACTTATATTAATCACAGAAAATAAAAATTTATATCATAAAAATTATAAATTATACAGTTAAATTAGCAACCAGTTTGATTTTGTCTAGACTCTAAATTGTCCTATGGAGCAGGACCAGCATGTTTCCAAGCATTCTTATCTTGGATATAATCCTCTAATTTGTAATATGTTTGTTTACAAAGTGTGCTTTTTATATGAGTTTTAAATTTTCTTTCATTTAATTGTAATATATCAGAAGGTATTTTATTGTAACATTTAACACAGTACCCCATAAAAGATGTACGTACTTTAGATAATCTGAAAAATGGATGATCTATTTTATCTTTATTTCTAGTATTAAAATTATGCCTATCACTGATTTTATTAAAAAGATGTAGATTTTTTCTTACATACACAATATTTTCATAAATGAATTGGCAAGGTACCGTCATAATATTAATCGTTTTAAATAGTTCTCTAAGAGATTCGCGGCGATATAGATTATAAATGGCTCTGACAGCCCTCTTTTGTAAAATAAAAATGGATTCAATGTCGGCAGCCCGACCCCACAGTAAAATGCCATACGACATTACCAATAGCAATAACACAAACATTCGTAATTAAGTTCACCAATCAACAACGTCATACTATTTTATTCAATCCAGCAGATTCATTTTGTTTCAAATCCATCCTCATCTTTTGTGATAATTTTTATTTAAGATTCGTTTTTGCACGGCTTGACACGTCAACCAAGTACAATAAACGATTATATACCGCGCTCTTTCTGATTGACTAATGATGAAAGAGTGCGATATACGGGTGTAAATGCTGACATTATGTATGGCATTAAAATGTTCAGATTACAATCCAAATAGCATAAGACCCATTAGAAACGAGATATCTATACTATACTATATATATTATTATCTATAATATATATATAAAATTCAAAGTCGTCAGGACTTTGAATTTTATATATATATTATAGACTGACTGATATATCAACGCACAGCCCAAACCGCTGGACCTAGAGACTTGAAATTTTGCACGTAGGTTCCTTATGAGGTCTAGGGGTGCACTAAGAAAGGATTTTTGGAAATTCCACCCCTAAGGGAATAAAATAGAGGATGAAAGTTTGTATGAAAGTCCGTCAGTTTGAAGTTAGGATCTTCAAATTTTGTGTTTAGGCTGACAATTGAAAATTAATTTATGTGTCCCATAGTTTTTGATAATTCCACCCTTGAAGGGTTAAAAAGAGGGATGAAGTTGAAAATTACTTAATTTTCGAAGAAAAATCTAGGCTTATGGTTGGAAGCTAACGCACTAGAGACAGCCCGTTTAGTGTACTTTAGTTATTTTCATAGTGTAATGTCGTACGGTATTCTGTTGTGGGGAAATGCCGCCGACATTCAGTCTATCTTTGTTTTGCAGAAAAGAGCCGTTCGATCAATTTATAAATTAAGTTCGAGACACTCTCTCAGAGAGAAATTTAAGGAAATTAATGTTATGACTGTGCCTTCTCAGTATATTTTTGAAAATCTTTTATATGCCCATAAAAACATAAAATTGTTTAAAAAATACAGTGATATCCATAATATAAATACTAGGAACAAACACATGTATGTTGTACCTAAAACACGGCTCAAGAAAATAGGTGGTTCGTTCAGATGTCAATGTATACGCTTTTATAATAAACTTCCAAGCCACGTTCAAGATCTAAGCATTAATCAATTCAAATCATTCATTAAACGTAAGTTGTGCCAGAAAGCCTTTTATACCATTAAAGATTATATTGAGGACAAAAAGGCTTGGGATTGAGCTGCTCCAAATTTTATATATTGAAACTTTTTTTTATTGTGATTGCTTTATACACATTGACATGAATATTTACTTGTGAAGTATAATGTTATTATTTTAATTATTGTGAATGTGAAGACTATGTGGGTCTTTGTTTATTTTTATTTTTTTTCCTTCTCAGTATATATATATATATTTTTTTTTTTTTTCCTGTTCATGGTATGGCAGTTTGAGTAATTTATGCGGCCTGCCCAAATGTCCTTTCTTTGGTATTGTTCGTCGAATCGTTGAGCTCCTTATGTTCTGAGTTGAGCTGCACGATTACTGACAAATGCGTGCACTGAATGGACAGGTCCACTCAATCTGTGTGGTTCTTTCTTCAAAAGACCATTTCAGACACCAGTCTACATGGTCTTCACATGATTTGACCAAGATTATGTCTGTGACCTCTGAGTTTGTTTCGGTCTTTCTTCTCAGAATAGTCAGATACGAAATGCCGACCTCATCTAGTTTTAAAATATGATTGACGTGTAAAAGTGTTTGTAAAAACCTACTTACAGAAATAAAATCATTTATCATTTATCATTTATCAACGGTGTTAGAATTTCAACCCTTAAGGGGGTGAAAAGGGGGATAAAATTTTGTTTTTAATTAAAGTTCTTTATTTTTTAAGTTAGAATCACTAATATTTCCGCTTCTGGTTGGAAACTAAAACAACGTATTCGTTGCTTTTTTTTTTTTTTGCAACCCACAGGGGTCTAAAAAGGGGGATGAAGTTTTGTATTGAAGTTTTTCGGTAGTACGTTTCGGTCGGATATTTTTCGACATCCACGCAGGCGAAGCCGCGGGCAATAGCTAGTTATTAATATTATACAGCTGAAGAGTTTGCTTGTTTGTACGAGCTAATCTCAGGAACTACTGGTAGGAATTGAAAAATTATTCGAGGAAGGTTATAAACTCAAACTCAAATCATTTATTTCAATTAAACCATTTACAGGCATTTTTGAATTGTCAAGCAGTCGGTCAGTAAGAAAAATTAAGCTACATTCCCATTCCAAAGCGTAGGTACCTATGGAGAAGAACGGGCAAGAAACTCCATGGACACTCTTTTAAATTAAATTGTTACAAAAGTATTCGTTACATCTATAATGTTGCATTTATAACTAAAAGTGAGAACGATGTAAAAATAAAAATAATAAAAACTTACACGTTAAAAGCGTCAAGCGTAGGTACAACATATCGAAACAAAATAAAATAAAATAACCCGTGGCAGCTAAGAGATGACCAGTCCCAACTGACGGCGCCCGTTCACGAACATGACGCATGGATTAGCACCATTCAGCTCAACCATTTTGAAGGGAGCTAAATGATCCAACACACACGCCACCATCAGCGAGACCTTTAAGTGAGCATGACATACTCTCAACCGCCACGGCACATTCAAGTCAATGAAAGACATATTACCCGGTCAATGGTAGCTCTATAGTACATAGGACTCACACCTGTGCTATGCATTTATATAATACAAAGGAGATTGAGTTTATACATTGCAAAGATAGTCTTACTCTCTTCAGCAGCTCCAACATGATTGTCAAATGTTAATCAACTAGCTGAAGTTGTGGAGCAGGACCAGCATTCAGCCAAGCATTTTTATCAGCGATGTAATCCCCCAACTTATAATATGCCTGCCTGCATAGTGTGCGTTTTATACAAGATTTAAATTTAGTCTCATTCAGTTGAAGTATGTGGGGAGGAATTTTATTGTAACATTTTAAACAGTACCCCATGAAAGATGAGTCTACTTTAGCCAGTCTGAAACCTGGTTGAGCTAATAGGTCCCTATTTCTAGTACTATAATTATGTCTTTCACCTCTTTTTCTAAAAAGATGTAAATTTTTCCTTACGTACATGATGTTTTCGTAGATATATTGACAAGGTACCGTCATGATGTTAATATCCTTAAACAGTTCCCTTAGAGAATCGCGCCTGCGGAGATTATATATGGCTCTGATGGCTCTTTTCTGCTGAATAAAAATAGACTCGATGTCTGCAGCCCGTCCCCAAAGTAAAATACCGTAAGACATTATACTATGGAAGTAACTGAAATAGACTAGCCTCGCGGTATCTACATCAGTAAATTGACGGATTTTTCTGACAGCATATGCTGCTGAACTTAGCCGTCCTGCAAGAGATGTTAAATGAGGACCCCATTGTAGTCTTGAATCGAGCGTGATCCCCAGGAAAACAGTTTTATCGACGAATTCTAGTTTATCTTGATTCAATACTATCTCACAATCACTACTTTTGACATTTGGTAAAGAAAATTTTATGCACTTCGTTTTTTTCCCATTTAATACTAAATTATTAGCAGTAAACCAATTTTGGACCTGCAATAGAGCGTTATTTACGTCGTCAAAATTTGTAGCACGTCTATCTACCTTAAACATTAAGGAAGTATCGTCAGCAAATAACACCATTTGTGGTTGATTTTTTAATAAATGGAGTAGATCATTTATATACACTAAAAAAAGGAAAGGACCCAATATCGAGCCTTGTGGAACACCCATTTTTACTTTTAAACCGAGTGAATTGATACCATTTATTTGAACTTGCTGTTGTCTATCATTTAAATAAGATTTTACTAAACTAAGTGCAAGTTTTCCAAGTCCGTAATGCTCAAGTTTCAAAAGTAAGGTTTCGTGATTGACGCAATCAAATGCCTTGGAGAGGTCACAAAAGATTCCTATGGCGTCTTGGGCCTCTTCCCACGCGTTAAAATGTGTCTTAATAATGTTACACCGGCGTCGGTCGTGCAACGTCCTTTGGTGAAACCATACTGTTGTTCGTGAAGGATTTTATTCGTGTTAAAATGATTGATCATTTGATTAAGCATTACCTTTTCAAACACCTTACTGAAAACCGGCAACACGGATACGGGTCTATAATTATTGGTGTCTTTACTGTCCCCGGATTTGAAAAGGGTAGACTGGACGTCGACGGGAACGGACGTGACTCCGACTGCTCCGCCTTTGCTATACAATCTGTAAAACGTGCACAGCACATGTTACCGGCCGGGCATCGAAATTGAAAAGTAGTTATTTTATTATGAGGTGGAAGTTACTTTAAATCTTATTAAATCAGTGTAAAAGTGTGGATGTGGACTTAGCCTAAGTGCGTTCCTGATATCAGGTGGGCGACTGGTGCAGCCCCGAGCGAAATAGCTTCGCCCCCGAGCAGACTTATCTGGTTTGATCTTTCCTTGTCTTTTAGGGATCTGTTTTATATATTTTATTTGTAAACACTTTATGCACACATGATGACTGGCGAACTGTGGTTGTGCATGGGTGCCCCTCTGCCCGGCCCTTCGGGGAGCTAGGGCGTTATGTTAAGTTATGTTGATATAATATAGCAAGATAAACTAACATACTTTATTATTGTAACAAAAATAACGTTATCGCTCTAGATTTCGTACAATTTTTATTCCTCTAAAACTTCTTAGTTTGACTACCATACTACCACTTCTTGCCTTTAAAATTATAACAAACCGTTTATTTATTAAGGGTGAGTTTCACGAAACCACCATTGGTTTAGCGGAGACTTTGAATTGATGCTGTCACTTTCTTTTTGATAAAAAATGTAAGGGATGGCATGAACTTAAGTCTCCGTTGAACTAATGTTGGTTTCGTGCAACTCAACATAAGCTTCACAAAACGGTCGCTACTTTGGCAGGTAGCCTCGCTCATATAAGGGTAAACCCAACGTTTTTATTAAGTACATTTTTTGTGAATTTTGTATGTCGCAGAAGACAATAACTGGAAGGCAGATGCTTTCTGACGCAATTGAGTACTATCGCGGTCTCGAACATCGGACCACAGTAAGGAATATTCTTGCTTGGAGCTCTCGACCGCTTAAGTGAAGCTTGCCTGCGCTCATCGAGTATTAGCATCGCAACATAGGAGTTTGCTGGGCCCCATTGTTTTTGTAAATGAGGGAAAAAGACCGTAAAGGGACCGGCCGAGGTAGTCGGACATCTGATCGTTGTAGCGGAGCCTGATAGATTTGTTTAAACAAAAGTTTTTGTTTTTACTGGTCTTCGCAAGAAGAAGCGGTGGACAGATGTGGTCATCGTTGCAACTTGGAACGACAAAAAGATAAAAACAGATGTTGAATTGTCACGTTGGGGCGTTCGTGTACATGTAACCTGCCTACAAGAAACAGGGGTGAACTTAGGTACGTACAAATCAACCTATCGGGAATTACAGGTAAAGCACACCGGCAACTAGCAATTCTAATCACAAAGGATGCCCAAATTGAAATAAAAAATAGGAAAAAAGATACCGAAGCAATGTCAACTACTCTTAAAGTTGGTATGAGAAGTGATAAGCCTGCTCCTATAATCAACTCTCACATCAACAGTTGTACCTCTAAAGCAACCAGATCTCTCACAGGTGTATTAAACTTGATTAGACAAAAACCAAGGACCTGACGCTAGTAATGCTAGGTGACTTTTACGCACATATTGGTCGAAAAGATACACAAATTTTCCAACGCAAAGGGCTGATTCACCAAAATCTACATCTGAATATTCCGACTACAACAGAAATATAGCCAACAGGGACAAAAATGAGACCATCATGCCGGATAACATGGTCAAAGTACACTCAGGAATCCAAGTTGGACCATTACGCCACATGCAACAGAAAAACTCTTCCACTTTATTAAAGGAGAATGGGCCGATAGGGGCATATCCGAACACAAAATTATCCGGGGGCAGCTAAGAACAAGTCGAATCTTAAACAAAAATGGAAGCACCAAACACAAGGCACAAAGGCAACCACAAGTTGAGAAGTAGACAACAACTGAGGCCAAGGATTTCAACCATAAACAATAATATTATGTCGCTCTCAATAGCAAATCCCCCAAAAATACCAAGATCGCAGTTAGTAACGAAAAAACTAGGAAATATAGGAATCAATTCAACGGATGAAAATATCGAAATACCATGCAGTTCCATAATTGGAGTACAAAAGCGGCTGCCCAGGCAACCTTGCTTTTTTTAAGCCGATTCACTCCAGGAACCGTCAATTAGCAATCTTAGACGGAAAAACCGTAACCAAACTCATCAAAAACCACAGGATGTGCTATCTCGCACATATTCACAGGCGTTGTTGAAGATTGAAATAAGATTAGAAAGGTTGTTAGCGAGATTTACAAGAAACCTGAAACGGATAGTAGCGAGACTTCAGACGAAGATAATGGAAACAGCAACACAGCATAGCAGTGAAGGAAGGCAGCTGGACTCGAGCCAACCAGGCGACGACGTCATTAAAAGATGCCCTCCCGATAAATATCACCCGTCTCTCCACTATTCCATTGCTTGCTTAAGGATGCATATCCGGTAGGCTACAATAATCCTTCCATATCCTATGGGCACGTCTTCCCTACCATTATCGTGCCCCCCGGTCTACTCCTTGATATACAATGGCCACTGTAGTCCCATGAAACATGAGGCTCCAGGGGCTAGTGTGAATCTTTGGGTTCATTCGAGTAATCGAGTCTGGTTAAACCACGCTGGGGTCGGTGCATTTCATTCATTCATTCATTCATTCTTTACTGTCCCCGGATTTGAAAAGAGGTATTACCTTACTGTATTTCATTAAATCCGGGAAGACTCCTTGATCTACACACAAGTTAAATGTTAAGGCTAAGTAAGGCGCTATAGTCTCAATTATAGAGGTACAGACTTTAATAGACATTCCCCAAAGATTTTCGGTTAATTTGATCTTAATTTGCTTAAAAGCTTTTATTACTATTATGGGGTTAATATGCTTAAAGTTAAATTCAATCGGGCAGGCTGAAACGTTCGCCTTTACTAAATCAAAAGAGAGCGAGGGTGAGGAATTTAAGGTTTCAGTCGTTTTGAGTGGGATACTGGTAAAGAAATTTACAAATTCTTGCGCAATTATTAACTATTTGCTATCGCAAATAAGACCACACGACGTCTCCAGTGTATAATCAGAATTATGCTTTTTGTTCCTATTTGTTTCATTATTGATAATTTTCCAAACCGTCTTTATTTTATCGTCTGCTGATTTAACCTTGTTACTGATGAATAAGGCTTTATATGCCTTTTACTTTCAAACAGGGTATTTCTATTTAAAGAAAACACACAACAAATATTTTCTCTTGATAAAGCTCAATTTATAAATTATATGCAATATGTAACAAAAACCCTGTCCGATCCAATGAAGGCGTATTCCTGGTTCAACATACGTACTAGAAAAAATGGTTATAAAAATGTAAGTCGTAAAAACCAAAAGTTATTGATTTTTAATTTTTATAATCCATGCGAAATTTACATTTTGTGCCGTACATTGCTGATCTAGTCCTTTATAAGATCATTGCTGCACCCTATGAAACCGAGTCATTTTCAAGTGCGCTGCAAAGAGTACGTGCAAATTTAGTGAAAAGGTGTCGAATGTGTATTAGTGTTGGAGGTGGACATGTGGAGCACGATCGCCGAAGTATGCAGCAACAACAACAAGCGAACTGATTACCTGGTCGGTAAGCACATTGCCAAAAGCACATCACATTTAAAAAAGCCCTTATTAGGGCTACATTTAATTCAATAAATTGTTTCTTCGGTTTAAAGAACTTTCTTTTTTCAGTTCTTGATAAACAGAATTAGGTCAGAAATCCGGATGACTATGCCTACAAAACAATATCAGTTGATACCTACGCGTAGGCAAATATAGACAAATGTAGGTATGACGTACATAGCGTAGGTTTCTTTTGTTATAAGGGTAAGAGCACACGATGCGTTGCGGCGCCGCACCGCAAAGATTTCATCGTATCAGCGGGCACACTAGCGGTGCGGCGCCGCAACGTTGTTATGTCGCAGCGGCGCCGTACGGAAACAGTACACTAACATCAAACAACTGAGCTAAACAACTAAGCGGTGCCGCTCCGACGTCGCAACGCATTCTCCCCTCCCAGCCTCGTCTCGGTGGTAGCAAATCCGGTGCGGCGCCGGAGCGCATCGTGTGACATGCCACAGATATTTCTATGTAAGACGACGCAGCGACACCGCTCCGGCGCCGCACCGCCACCGCAACGCATGGTGTGTCCCCGCTCTAAGTTTGGCGGCATGCGACAAAGCAGATTCATGACAAAAAATCACACAAACCGTCTCGCTCGGCGGCGACAAAAAACTGTAGGTAGTGAACTTGTGAACTTTGTGGAGCAATCAGTGTTGCCTCTGATCAGTTTTTATTTTTATTTAATTGTATTCACTGGGGAAAAATAATAATCTCAAATCTATTAAATGGTTACTTAATAGTGTACGCAGTACAATGCCTGAATAATACTCTTAAGGATCGGACAGGGTTTTTGTTACATGCTGTATAAGATTAATATGCTAGTGATCCTTACGAAGTAAATACAACAATAAAAATTTAAAAAACAAAAAAAGCCATGGAATTGACGATCTTCCACCTACTCTAATAAGAAAATGCGCTGACGAATTAACCTTGCCATTTTACATACTACTTAACCAATCTTTTGAAGAAGGCGTTTTTCCCGATTTATTAAAAAAAAGCTCTTATAAAACCGATCCACAAGAAAAATATAAAAACCGACCCAAAACAACTACCGTCCTATTGCTCTCTTACCAACAGCCTCAAAAATATTTGAGAAAGCCATGTGCGATCGTGTTTATGCATTTTGTGAAAAATATAATATATTCAATGATAGTCAAAATGGTTTTCGCAAAAACCGATCTACCGTTTTGGCTGTTTATAAATATATACAAGAAGCCCTCAGATAATTAATAATAAAAAATATGCTGTAGGATTGTTATTAGACATGACAAAAGCTTATGATAAGGTGCAATTCGATATATTATTAAATAAACTATATAACATAGGTATCCGCGGAAAAAGTTATGAATGGTTCACATCTTATTTAAAAAACAGAGAACAAGTTGTAGAAATAGAATATTACAATCATAAATCAAAAGAAATACAATTAGTTCGATCCAAAAATATGCCCGTAAACGCTTCTATACCACAAGGAAGTGTGGTAGGGTGCTTGCTATTCCTTGTTTACATAAACGATCTCCCTAACCACATCAATGAGTCATGCGTGTTGTTCGCCGATGATATCTCTATCTTAACATCATGTGATAATAATATAAATTTAAACCAAAAATTGAGTTCAATACTTGACACTGCAACACACTGGATGAACGAACACAACCTTGAAATTAACTACAATAAGACAAAAATTATAACTTTCCACCCCCGACAAAAAATACCTTTAAGTCTTAAATACAATGGATCAAAATTAGAAGCAGTAAATAAATTCACCCTTTTAGGCCTAGACATAGATTCAC
This sequence comes from Dryobota labecula, assembly GCA_947523025.1. Lineage (NCBI taxonomy): Eukaryota > Metazoa > Arthropoda > Insecta > Lepidoptera > Noctuidae > Dryobota > Dryobota labecula. The sequence goes on along the minus strand of OX383287.1, from coordinate 28,883,189 downwards.
ACGTAGATTGGAAATCCCAATTAAAAAAAATAAGAACTGAATTATCCAAATTTTCATACGCTCTTCGAGAAATCAAGAAAACAACAGACCTCAAAACAGCACTAGTGACATATTACGCGTACGCATTTGCATAGCTCCAAATATGGAGTTATCTTATGGGGAAATAGTACAGACTCGTCTACATTATTTACTCTACAGAAAAAAATGATTAGAATCTTATTGAATATCGAAGATAAGGACTCTTGTAAGCCCCACTTTAGAGATCTAAAAATATTAACCCTGCCCTGCCTCTACATACTTGAAATTTGTAAATTTGTACGAAAATATCCGCAATTCTATACCAAAAGAGGAGATATCCAAACAAAAATTGCACTTAGACATGAAAGCAGATTAAACATACCCACTTCACGATTAAAAATGCACTCTTCTAGTACATTTGTTATGTCCATTAAAATATACAATAAGTTACCGGAATATATCAAAAATAAAAATAAAAATAATATCTTTATCAATAAATTAAAACAATTTCTGAACCTCAAAAGCTACTACACTATTAACGAATATTTTAGCGATAAATTTCAACAACAATAAAAACTATTTTTTACATAATACATTTCATTGTAAATTTCACTTTGAATATAAATTTATTTTAAAACACTAAAATACTGATAAATTAAAAATAAATATGCTAAACAGTTGCATAATTAATAATAACATTCTACAAGACTAAATAAAATTCTAAATATTTATTTTATTGTAACTTATAATATTAATAATGTAAATCGTGTAATATATAATATAAAAATATTTAAATATAACTTAAAACCAAATATATAAATACTTAAGTATATAAAATAGTAATACCATAAAAGCAAACGATACTATTTTAATGATACTATTCCAATTTAATTTAACATTATTTTTTTCTTTCTAAAAAGCGCCTTCATCCTCTCTCCTATTAAAAATGAACTTTGCTGTGCCCGACAGGGTCCATAATTGATTCGATGTTTTAACATACCAACTGTTATATGTACACATTATGGAATGCAATAAAGTATTGAGTGATCACAAACTTTTATTGATGTGTGTATGTCTATCTTTTAAGATTGACTCACTATAACCTTTTTTTATGGTAATCTTTGTTCAAAATTAATGCATTTGTATTTTTGTATGTCATGAATAAACTCAAAAACTACTGGACCGATTAAAAAAATTCTTTCATCAGTAGAATCCTATATATATATTATCATTTATCACTGAGATAAATTATAATAAATTTATAAAGATATCGCGCGGGCGAAGCCGCTGGCGGAAGCTAATTTGCAATAAATATGTAAAAAAACGTTTTGTTGAATTTTGACCTTGGAATATCTGTAGTCGCGGACACCCTACGGTAAGTAGGTTTTGAGACCAGTTTTAGGGTGCCCAAATAAAGGTTCATACAAGTTTATAGCTGACTATCTCTCATTCCGAGATACTTGCCCTTATTTGACTAATATACTACGATTCGTTCCATTCATAAAAAAGTCAAAAGCCGGGCTTAAAAATTAGAACAATTCGCAAAATGTGTATCATATCAACAACGTACCTAACACATTTCTTTGCGAAAAATGAGAGGTCTAGGAGCCCCATAGGAAGCCAGCTCTTGTGAGCGAGAAAGCTATACAATGTTAGACTTGACGTCTTTATTCATCGCAACTGCGGCATCGGAGAAAGTTTGGCAACGGTGCGTGATGAAAACGGCGCGGAATTTAGGTAAACATTATTCCTTGAATATGTAAGTCTGGCAACGTTGCATCGTGGGTACGAATCTAGCGCGCGGCCGGTACCACGTTTTTATTCTTGTGGCCGGTGGTACTACGCGGAGAGTATAATGTTATCATTCGAATCAATTCTTGCGACATTGAGTTCGTTGCTTACCACGCTTACGACCTACAAGTTTACTGGTGTAGTTTTTTTTATTAATGGGCTCACTTTTAATTGAAAGCCGGACTTTTCGGCTTTAGTGAAACGAACGCCCCTGCGGGAGACGTAATTATCTTCTGGAGGAAGGTGGGCTGGTTGGAATAACCACTGATGGACGCCATGACCCATGTACAATGGTCCACCTGAAGGACTTAGTGCAGAAACCAAACCCTTTACTATAGAACGTGGAACTGTACGTCGCTTGCTGTCGCGTCACCAGTCCTGACTCTCTGTATATTTTGACTGCTGAGACCAAAACTACAAACGTAGTATTCAGGGAAGTTTTATTAAAATGTGGCTGGTATTTTAATATACATATTGGGTCGTCTTACGACTTTCACGCGAACGGAGTCGCAGGCAGTAGCTAGTTCTTTATAAATATTACTAAAACAAAATAGAAAGAAAGAAAAAGTATTTATTGTGACTCGCACAGGAAGATCAGAAACTAAACACACAATTATAGAAGTATCCATACTAATATTATAAATGTGAATGTAACTCTGTCTGTCTGTCTGCATGTTACGTTTTCACGCCTAAACCGCAGAACCGATCGTCATGAAATTTGGCATAGATAGAGCCATTCCATGACGATCGGTTCAGCGGTTCTCTCTGACTTTATTTATATCGAACTTATTTTGTTGAAATAAGTTCGTTATAAATAAAGTGTAGTGAGTTTTAACGGACTCAACAAGATTTAAAAATTGGCTCGCAAAACGGTTATATGGACTGCAGTAGTGACTAGTGAGTAGTACCGCAGTACGGCTGATGGAAGGCCGGCGCTTTAGAAGTGCGCGTCAGTTAGCGTCGTCATGGGAACGGAGTCTTGAGGTCGCGTGTGCAAGACGTCAGCTAAGTGTTCCGCGCGCGTGAACTATTTTGTGCAGACAGCAGCAAGAGCGGCCCACGGCACAGATTACTACCCGCGGGCCCAGTCCGCGACCACCGCTGCACCGCAGCACCGTTGGCATCGCGGCAGTGACACGGTCACACGACGCGCGGTTGTTGACCGTCGTGCGATCGTGTCGCACTCCCATCACGTTGCCATTGTTCATGTGGATATATTAATTTTTCTATATATTCAGATAGCACTTTGCCCGGGGTGTGTAACGTTTGATATAATACGAGTAACAAAAGTTCTAATGATCATAAGACCTAATTTCATTTAATATAATTTTTTTTAATATAACGATCAAATGATGATGAATTATTGATATAATTTCATTTTACCTGATTTCATATGGTATAATGAACAGTTTATATATTCAATTTATATAAGATTCAGTTGCTATAATATTCAAAATCTATAAGTAACGTTTAATATAATTTGGAAATGCTACTTTGGGGCTACGTAGGGCGAAGGGGATGCACTGACCAAGTTTCGCTTTACCATCCTACGATTTGGGAGTCCATATTTTATTTTTACAGAAAGATCATATTATTAGAAGCCTACACGTAAAATTTTAAGGTGTGGAGAAAGATGGTTTACGAAAAAAAAAAAAAATCGTAGAAATATTGCAATATTTTCTCACTTTGACATTTTTTCTCGCCATTGAACGTTTCGTTTTACGTAAAATATTCGTTCATAGTTAGTTCACATTAATAATGAAATAAATACGTAAATTTTAGTGATTTCGGTTTAAAGACATTTATTTCTCAAAGAACAAATTACAGTTCACTTATTTAGATACTTTTATCTACGCCCATGCTATAAATCCATACTAATATTATAAATGTGAAAGTAACTCTGTCTGTCTGTCCGTTTGTCTGTCTGTCTGTCTGTCTGTCTGTATGTTACGTTTTCACGCCTAAACCGCTGAACCGATCATCATGAAATTTGGCAGAGATATAGCCTAGGATATGGAGAAGGACATAGGCTACTTATTTACGCGATAACCGACATCCACGCCGGCGGAGCCGCGGGCAATAGCTAGTCTTCTATAAAAGTTTCTGAAACAGTTAGCTTGTTGCCAACATTAAAACACCCAGTGTCATAGTAACCATAATAGTGTAGTGGTATGTAATCCACACATGCAAGCTTCCTTGTGACCTCAAGTGCAAGCGACGTCACACGTCTCATAGTTCTCACAGGCGACTCACGATACACAGTCGTGTCACTAACCGTCGCTCTCGCTTACCTCATGTCAATCGTGTTAATTCCTAATCACATAATATTAGTTACTTATTCTCATTAACCGTGTACTGTCTAGTTATAGTTACTTTTACAATAAATTCACTGTGTACTAACTGAAGGAACATTTAATTTACTATAGAATCCAAATCACGTCACAACAAAAGTTCTATATTGGTGACCCCGACGTGATTTTAAAAGAAAGTTTCATATATTGAACCGCGAGTGCAATTTCAGTTAACTACTTAGACTTTATTCTGTGTTTTAAAAGTGAACTAGTTTGCGAATTTTCGAGATGGCCAACCCAAACACGGCCACCGCCGTTGACTATAAAGTTACCATCGATCCTGAGCACACAGCCACCAAGGCTGGCGCCGCACATGGCAGCGTCAACACACCTCAGCAACCTGGTTCGAGTTATTCCCTGGATCAGCACCAGCCGCCAGAGACGGGGGCGATCACCATCAACTCCCACACCGCCGACTTCTGGTCAGCGCGTCCACGACTATGGTTCCACCAGTTCGAGGCCATAATCGGTGCACAAAAAGCAGGTGATTACATAAATATCAATTAGTTATAGCTAAGTTAGGTCGAGACGAATTGGGTCAAATAAGCGACATTCTCGAGAATCCACCAGTGAACGATAAATATCAAACACTAAAAGACCGGTTAATTTCTGCATATGAAGAGTCCGAGTCCAAGCAACTACATACGCTGCTTACGAAAGTCGAGCTAGGGGATCAACGACCCACTCAACTACTTCGTTAAATGCATGAACTAGGAAGGAACAAAATTCCCGAGGACACCATAAAAATTCTGTGGTTAGACCGCCTGCCTCAAACAGTCCGCGCAGTTGTCACTGTCTGCGACGTTACGTTGGACAATGTCGCAGCAATTGCAGATAAAATTATGGAAACGATCATCCGAAGTCTGTTCATTAAATCCTGTCGCTATCCCCAAACAGTCAACTGGAAAACAATTTAATGATCTAGCTAAAGAAATTGCCGCGTTAAATACGAGTGAGTTGCAAAACACGCGCCAGAGTAACGGTAGGAGTCGTGGCCATTATCAGCCACGATCACGATCGCGATCGCGCTCCCGGTATCTGGAAAATCAAAATAAATACAGACGTCAATCAGCGCAACCGGGAAGCAAAGATTTCAAATGTTTCTACCACTATATTCACGGGGATAATGCCAAGAAATGCGGCGATGAACAATGCGTCAAAAAGGCGTTAAACTAAAGCCGACACCTGCTTCGGCGAGCGTAGTTGTCGAAGGAACACATCGCTTGAGCATCACCTACTGGAAAAGTGGTACACATTTTTAATTGACACCGGCGCTGATATTTCAGTTATTGCCTACAAAAACGTGAATCGACAACCCGCTGATTTTACGTTATTTGCTGCCAATGGCACAAAAATAAAAACATATGGGTCCCAGACAATGACTTTGGACCTTGGCCTACGTCGAGCTTTTACCTGGGCATTTGTTCTGGCCGATGTACAACGGTGCATTATTGGAGCAGATTTCCTAGCCAAACATCAATTGCTTGTTGATCTTCACGCAAAAAAGTTTATAGACAAAGTCACTCTACTCTCTAGGAACACCAACGTAGATGCCTCAAATATTCCGACAATTAAGGTCATAGACTCGGATAATAAATATCACCGTATTTTAACAGAGTTCCCAGACACCATTATGAGCGAATGTTTCAAGGACCCACCCAATCACAATGTTATAATACATCATATTTGTACCAATGGCCCACCTGTTTACGAAAAAGCACATCCACTTAACGCTGCAAAATACAAAACGGCAAAGGATGAATTCGAACGCATGGTAGAGCTAGGAATATGCAGGCCGTCATCCAGCCCATGGGCAAACGCTTTACACATCATCCAAAAGAAAAACGGTGAATTACGTCCGTGCGGAGATTATAGTCGTTTAAACGCAATCACCGAGCCCGACTGCTACCCAATTCCTCGTTTAACGGATTTCACATACATCCTCAAAAATAAAAAAGTGCTATCTAAAATTGACATTCAACGTGCATACCATAATATAAGCATTGCACCTGCGGACATACCGAAAACCGCAATAATAACTCCTTTTGGTCTATTCGAGTTTACGAAAATGAGCTTCGGTCTACGAAACGCTGCGCAAACGTTTCAAAGATTCCTCAATGAAGTTTTGAAAAATACTCACAATACATTCAGTTACCTATACCCAAAGTCTCAAATTCAGATAATTAATGTAAACAAAGGGGAAAACATCAAAAAAATATCTTCGTAATGGTAATTCACATAAAATGGCGAAAAAAGAGGTTTTATTTACTTTTAAGTACTGATTTTAAGAAATAATAATTAAAAAATAATCATACCGTAATTATTTTTATAAAGTTTCGGTTTTAAACAAAGTTATTAAAAAAAGGAGAGTTTCTGGTATAAAATATTTTATGATACTGGTAACAATGCAGGAGATCCAAAAATTTTCAAATGTTTTACATCTTCAACAACACTAATATTACAACTCTCATTCATAGATTCATATTGTAATTAGCATATCTAGCCACATTTTGGATGAAAACGGCTGTAAACTGTTTGGAGTGGAAATCGATTTTGGGAGGCCTACGTCTAGCACTGGACTTAAAAGGGCTGATTATGACGATCTTAAGCCGTATCTCCGACATACTACACAAAACATTGTTTGGCAACGGTATTTTTTTTTTGCATAGTTCTTATAATTATCTCACTTAAATTTTAGCGTTGACTTTTTACAAAAATAAAATATGATAAAATGTTTTGTACCACTGTCCTGTCATTTGGACAGTGACATTTCTTGACATTACTTTGTTTACATAAATTATCTGAATTAGAGACTTTGGGTATAGATAATATACTTATTGCTTCAGAATCAGAAGAATGTCACATTCACGATCTCAAAGAGGTATTCAAGCGACTTAATGAATTTGGCGTTACAATCAACACATCTAAATGCGAATTCGAAAAATCAGAACTTACATTTCTCGGTTATCGCGTTAGCTGTGATGGCATACGGCCGGACGAAGAAAAGGTCAAAGCCATCATAAACTATCCGCAACCCGAAACTATCGAAGAACTGAGGCGTTTTTTTTTTTTTTTTGTGCATGGCTCTCGGAGTTATAACCACTGGGGGTTCCTACTCCTTCACCGGGCTATCCTGTGGTGCCGCAAGCTCCTAAAAGAAGTTTACGCCTCCAGCCAGGGGAGTTTTTACTAAAGCTACTTATAAACTAGACGACTGCTCGCTAAGGGCACCCCAGGTGGGGTTCGAATCTCGGCTTAGGGCAGTGTCGGAGGGAGGGTGGCAAGGGACCGACGGTGGCTGGATAACATCAGGTTTCTGATTATTGTCATGGGGAGTTTGGATGACAGGCTCAGCTAAACCACATGCTGGCACATCGTTAAGCGGAAAGGGACGGGGAGGACTATTATTATTATTGACGATAATAATAGTAGGTCGGGGTGGGTCTGAGGCGTTTATTTATTTATTTAAACTTCTCACACACAATAAGGTACAAAGGCGGACTTAATGCCATAGGCATTCTCTACCAGTCAACCAAGGGTAGTGAAGAGATAAGATGGCAGGTGCTCTAATTAATAGGGAGGAGAGGAGATAATAATAATAAAAATATTAAAAAGATAACAAATAAAATAGATACACAAGTACATAAATATGTAGTAAACTTATAATAGACATACATACATATTACTATTCCTCGGTCTTATAAATTTTTACCGAATAAGCATTCCTAAAGCCGCCGACACTCAAACTGTCTTAGACAAATACTTGCACAATTCTAAGAAAAAAGACAAAACAAAAATCGCTTGGACCGAAGAAGCAATCAACGCATTTAATCGATGCAAACAACATATCTGTGAAGCTGTCATTCTCGCGCATCCAGACTCGTCATCAAAACTTATCTTAATGACCGACGCAGCGAATACTTGCGTCGGCGCAGCACTCCACCAACTAGTCAACAAAAGGTTAGAGCCGCTAGGATTTTATTTAAAAAACTGAGTAGCGCCCAGACGAAATACAGTACCTACTCGTACAACAGAGAATTATTAGCTATTTACATGGCAATAAAACACTTTCGGTATATGATTGAAGGGCGTGACCTCACAGTGTTAACCGATCACAAGCCGTTAATATTCGCCTTACAGAAGAAAGAATCGAAATCTGATCCACCAAGACGTCTTCGTCAATTGGATTTTATTTCCTAATTTTGCATCAAAATTGAATACGTTCAGATACGATAACGATACGATACGAATAACGCCGACGACGCTCTTTCAAGAATAGAAGAGCTTTTCGGTTATGACCAATTATACAAAAGCCAAGTCGAAGATACGCAATTATCTATTCTAAGACAAAAACCAAACTTGGAATTTTTCCGAAAATTGTTCCGCATCGGTATTCGGATTATGAGCTTACGTTCGAAACATTAACGTCAACAGCGCGAGATATTTACCGTCGGAGTTTCGAGAAAAAGCATTTCAAGTGTCCATGCAATCAACCACCCTGGAGCAGCTGTTACGCGTCGCTTAATCACACAGCGCTATTTTCGGCCCAACATGAATACTGACGTAGCAAATTTTGTAAGAAGTTGCATACAATGTCAGAAATGTAAAGTACTGAGACATACAGTTACACCTCTAGAATTCGAAAAGTTAGACCGTTTCGAGATGTTCATATTGATATAATTGGACCATTGCCACCTTCCGATGAATATACATACTGTGTCACTATGATTGATCGTCATACAAAATGGCCTGAAGTCGTTCCTATAAAGGACACACATAAGTGCTGAAACCGTCGCGAAAGCTCTCCTCGAGCATTGGATTGCATGTTTTAGTTGTCCTACAAGAATAACTTCAGATCAAGGTCGTCAATTCGAATCGAATCTTTTCACACAGCTGACCAAACTACTTGGGATAGAATAGATTAGGACAACAGCATACAACCCAAAAGCGAATGGACACGTCTAAAGGATGCACCGATCATTAAAAGCTTCCATCATGGCACGTTGCGACAATAGCAGTCAATGGTCACAACAATTACCCATTGTGTTGTTAGGAATGCGCAACGCAATTAAGATTAAAACCAAAACTGGACTAAACTGGTGGGGCATGTTCGCGACATAATTAATTGTAAGAGGTAAGAGAGGTGCGGGAGTGCGCGGGGTGCCCGTGGCTTCAACGCGCGGACCCGAGTGGTGCCGATCTAGCTATAGCGACCGCCGCACGTCTCTTGCGCTCCGTGTTTTGTACATGTACCGCCCCTTTTTAAAATGTATACTGTGCAATTCGGAGTTTTACTTCAAAGAACCATCACCAAGCAGAAGGGTTACAAAGGTCATTCGAACCGGATCTAACTGAATGTACCGGACTCCGTCGCGCATGATGGTGAATACAAGAAGCACTACGAAGAGGCAAAAAGAACTCGAAGAAGAGGCTGAACAGCGTCAGCCCAAGCAGGGGTTACCATCGCTTAATCTAGTTCAAGCTGAAGAATCGCCGTTACCTGGAAAATCACACGAACACTCGAAGAATATCGGTGACAAAACAGTTACTATGGAAGTGGGTAGTGTAAGCAAAAGTGAAAAACCAAAATCACTAAAGTCTAAGGTGGAAAGATCTACATCCTCGTTTGTTATGGCAAGAAAAAATAAACTAGAACTAGAAGCGGCAGAAGCTAAAGCCCGCATACAAATGGAATTAATTGATAAAAAATTAGCGGCGGATCTCGCAGAATTGGAAGAATACAGTTCACACACAGAAGTTGAGAAGTGGTTAGAACGCAGTCAGCAAGAGTTGGAACCGCAGTCTGTGCCGCAGAATGGTAACAAAATGGACAGACCGAACCCGCCGCCGCGCCGCCAGCCCGCGACGGCACTCAGGACACAGTTCACCTGCTGACGGAAAGACGGACGGACGGACGATGGCGAAACTATAAGGGTTCCTTGTTGACTACGGAACCCTAAAAATTACAAATTTTATAATTTACTTAGATGAGTATTCGTGTTAAGGTTAAGGTTTATTAACTCGAGGAATAAGATTTTTCATACAAACAAAATCCCCATAAAGGTTGAATTTCCAAAAAATCCTTAGTGCTCCCCTACATTATAAAAGGGAAATTATATGTGCGGCAACAAAAGTTTTCTTTAGCACCTGCAACCTAGCGTCTTTTTTTATATGTAGGCGACGAGTTAATAGAACAGCTTCAATTATATTAATTCATCATCTTTACTATTCCAACAGAATATCAAAAAACCAGCGTCAATTTACGAGCGTAAATTAATATGACTCCGAGCTACCGATAAATATATTTACTTCTGATTTGATAACTCAGCGACTAATGTTGTAAGTGAGCTACTTTATATATTTTAGAGATTCAACATCTGTCTGCTAATAAAATCAAATTCCAGCCTCAAAATTAGCAATCAAAGTTTTTCATTCAACAACTAAATTAATAAATCATATTCTTTTTTCGTGAAAGTTTGCAACACAAGCGCGGGAGTGTACCTGACGCTCGTTGGGAATATATAATATTTTAATTTTAAACGATAGATCTAGGCATAAAACTAATAATTAACTTTCATTTATGCAAATCGGTCCACGCGTTTACGAATTATAAGGGAATTTATGTTTTCACTAGAGATGAAAATGTTTAACAAGCAAAATGCAATTAGTCGAATAATAATAATTTCTCTGAACTGTAGGTTAGGTTAGGTTAGAACAGTGATCACCAGAAACGGTACTGCTTTTCTTCTCCTAAAATAATAATAATATACAACATTAATTTTAGTTTATGCGAAACCCGAAACACGTGTCTAGTATTTTTATGTAAAGAATTTATGTACAAAATTTCAAAACTGTATCATGAAAAATAACAAAGTTATAAGCTTGTTATGTTACCTGGTTGTCCGTACAAAAACATGCTTACCACGCGGCGCACCCGCGCCGCCCGCGCCTTGCGTTCATTAATAATAATAATATTAATTTGGCAGTAGGTATATAACCGTACGACGATTGTATTGTAATTAACTGGTGATAACATTTTCCATCACACTTGCAGGCTTTGAACTTTTTCGTAATGGTCAAGTGCGGATAGGTACTAAGTGTCGCTCGGTGTCCAACTTGTAACCTTTTTTAAATATTTTTGGGAAAAAATATAACATGGTGTAAAAACTATTGGAATCGATTCAGTTACTTATTCTGAACAAACTATATTCAGGTTTTGCATATACTAAAAATAATGTTGTATATAACAATATTTTTTGTATGTTCATTTGGGTAGGTATAATAGTCAATTACTTATGGTAACATTATAAATAGATAGGCAAATACATGAAATTAGAGCTTTCATTGACCATTATTTGATGACAATAATAAGGAAATTTTATGTTCAAATATAGTAGATTCACTCATCAATTACTTATGCTAAAGTATAAAAATAAAGGTGACTCTATGAAATTAGAGTACGTTGATATTATTTTATAGATGAAGTTGATACACTTATTAGAAGCTGGCAATGAGTAGACATATCACAAATTTTGTTGCTTAAGAATTATCACCATGTTGCGTCATATTAACAGTAGCTTGTTTTACAATATATGGTCGCTTATAAATCCATTTCGAAAATTCTCGAACGTATTATTAATAATCGACTAATTAATTACCTTGAGGACAAAGCGATATTGTCCCCAAATCAATTTGGATTTAGACATAAGATGTCTGCCAGTGGTGCTGTTTTGGAGTTAACTTCTCATATAATTACCAAAATTGACTCGAAGAAAAAAGTTCTGTCTATATTCTTGGATCTTAAAAAAGCCTTTGACACGGTTTCTATTCCCATCCTCCTTTTGAAGCTTGAAGAGCTTGGTGTCCGTGGAATTGCACTTGACATTTTTAAAGATTACCTACGTGACAGGGCTCAATGCGTAAAAATACTAAACTACCTGAGCACTGACCTTCCCGTCACTTTCGGTATGCCCCAGGGGAGTGTGGTTGGTCCCACTCTCTTCCTGGTTTACATCAACCAGCTGTGCAACCTATTACTGCCAAATGGAAAAATTACAGTATTTGCCGATGACACTGTCCTTACTTTCTCAGGCGACACCTGGTATGAAACTTTTGAAGCTGCGCAATCAGGGATGAACAGAGTGGTTGATTGGCTTAATGAGCATCTTCTTACTCTAAACCCGGATAAAACAAAAATAATGACCTTCACCTTGCACCAATCCACACAACCCCCAGATTCCTTTGTACTAGCTGCACACTCTTGCCAAACACCTGGCAACGTCGCGTGCTCTTGTCCCAAGCTTCAACGGGCGCGCTGTATAAAATACCTCGGTATAACTCTCGATGACAGCCTGACCTTCTCTTCGCACATAGACCTATTGACCTCGAGAATCAGGAAACTGATTTATGTTTTTAAAACCCTACACCATGTCGCTGAGGCAAAGATTGTTAGGAGAGTCTACCTTGCTCTCTGTCAATCTCTCTTAACATATTGTGTCTGCTCGTGGGGTGGAGCACCTAAAACCATACTTCTAAAGTTGGAGAGAGCCCAGAGAGCCGTTTTAAAGGTAAGCACCGTACTGTCCTTTTACCAACTGAGGAGCTTTTTAAATGCTGTGGAGTACTCACTGTGAGACAGCTTTTCATACTTCATACCGTTGTTTTGCAGCACCTAAACACCCCTTACACTATAGTCACCAGAAGACGTAAGGACACAGTCTGTCAAACACATAGATGTAAGTTGGCCTTTACTAAGAGATTCTTTTGCTTCCAACGCCCACATCTATATAACAGACTCAATAAAGTTTTAGAATTCTATTCATTTCCAAGTAACACTTTAAAAGAAATTGTGACAACGTGGCTACTTAAACAGAATTATACTGACACAGAACGGCTTCTTCTTTCTGGAGAAAAGTCCTACTAAACCATTTTAAAACTAGCAATCTTTCACTCACACATCTACACATCACGAACACGTTTCACCATCGCACTTAACATCTTCTTGGCTTTTGCTTTCTTATTTTTTGTAATATTTGAACCCAAAATTTTCTTTTTGTAATGCCTTAGAATAAGCGAACCAAGGGTTGGGACTAGTGCCCTTAATACAAGTTATCCTGATAACTTAGCAAGGGTGCTAGTTACGACAATAATTTCTAGTATGCTTTTATAAATCTAAGCCTTATGTATGTAATGTTAAATAGTCATTTTTGATGCGAATAAATACTTATTATTATTATAAACCATTTATTAGACGCTAAAAGTTCGTCGCTGACCTATTAATTCATTCGACAACTAAATATATTTGCAGACGAGAATGACATTTTAAAGAAGCTGCCTTAATTAGCACCCATTATAAAAGCCGTGTCAGTTAGTCAGTTTTTCCTTTTATGTAAATAGAAAAAAACATCATTGTTATTTTGATACACAGGGTGGCCCGTTTACACTTTGCAGTGGTCTAATAGTTATTTATGCAACTGTTGTATAATAAGGGGTATTAAAACACGAATGTGGGTTTATCACACGAGGCGAAGCCGAGTGTGATAAACTACACCCATGACATTAATCCTCTTATACATCATCTACACCCATGACATTAATCCTCTTATAAAAGGTTCTGAAACAGTTTTTGCAATACTAATATCGAACAAAAATGGCCGGATACGACGTTATGGTACAGTATAATGAAACGCGCGCGCGTGACAATGTTCTTTTTTTGAAATTCATAAAGATACCACGAATTGAGTAGTGAGAATGGAAGGGAGGATGATGATCCCTTCCTTAAGGCTCGTACAGACTCGCGCGATATCGCGGCCGCGACAGGCTACGACAAAGAAATTGTGCTACTAGTGTCGCGTCGCGCCCGCGATGTCGCACTAGTCTGTACGAGCCTTTACTCATTAAACAGATGAGTAAGTTAGTGAGTAGTTAATGTTGGCAATAAGCTATCTGTTTCAGAAAAAAGTTTCTGAAACAGTTAGCTTATTGCCAACATTAAAACACCTAGTGTCATAGTAACCATAATAACATCCAAACGAGAGTTATAATGTTGTACTGAATTTCATTATGCAACTCCTTTGCTTTTACGAGGATGATGATCCCTTCCTTACTCATCTGTTTGATGAGTAAGGAAGGGATCATTATCCTCCCATTCTCACTACTCAATTCGTGGTATCTTTATGAATTTCAAAAAAGAACATTGTCACGCACGCGCGTTTCACTATACTATACCATAGCGTCGTATCCCGCCATTTTTGTTCGATATTAGTATTGCAGAAACTGTTTCAGAACCTTTTATAGAAGATTCATGTCATGGGTGTAGATGAAGTCTTGTGTGCAACTGTAATAATTAGGTATTAAAACACTCATGTGATACTATTATCACACTCGGCTTCGCCTCGTGTGATAAACCCACATTCGTGTTTTAATACCCCTTATTATACAACAATTGCATAAATAACTATTATAGATGCCTCTCGGCAATAAAAGATTGATAAGAAACAATAATAATTACACACCCACCTAATTACTTAGGTGCAGCCCGGGTTATAATATGTGATAGGGTACGTCATTTTATTTATTTGAGTTATGCTTAGTTTCAGTAGAATTCTCTTAGAACTGTCATTAGGTATGCTAGCATAACTTTTTCAAGGGGATTGTCTTTAAACAAAAACAAAAAAAACATGTTTAACAAAAAAAAAATACATATTTAACGGTTTTTGACATTCTGTTATCTGCGTGTGTTCATTTGGGTAATCAGTCGAGTCGCAGTGTCGAACCACCCGCTGATAGCTTTATCAGTAAGTACTTGAACAACTACAACCAGCAAATATAAAAGGTCTACTGCTAATGAACGTTACCTTTGTAGCGCGGTAAGAAATTAATATCAGAAATTGAAGTAACAAAACAATCCCGCATACAGCAACTTGATTTTCATGATGTGAACACAGACGTTGGGGGAGGGGCAGGACCGCCATGATACTAACTTTCCGAGTACAGTGTCGGCGAGCATGGAGATCCAGAGCATCAGGAGCTCTAGGCAGGAGTCCATGGTACGGCGCGGCGGCCGGGCGGCCGCCAGGCCGGGGTTACGTAACGCGCGCCCGGCGGGCACAGCGGCCCGGTTCAGTGTCGGAGCCGGCAGCCGTGGCCATCACTCGTTACCGCAATACTTAATGCGTCAATTTGTATGCATTCCGTGCACACCGATTCATTATAAAATCAATAACCTGACGCGAAAGTGGCATATCACAATGAGTAATCCGTAAGGTCCTGACAATTTATTTTGCGACTTAATGTAAATTTGTTAAGACTAGAGGTTGAAGGATGAAAATCATTTGTATCGTTAAAAAATATCAAAGATCACACAGAAACATACATAATTATCACAAGATAGCACAGTGGGATAGTGGCACGCGGGACGACCACACCAAAACGCGCAGGCTATCGGCTATCGACAAGTGAGAAGCTCACCTAAACGGCACGGCCGAGTACAGGTAGGACGGCAGCGAGAACAATACTCCGAGTACTACTGCGTGGCACATCGCGGCGCTGACTGATCGCTGCATGCACTCCCGCACTCCGCGCGACGCCAACGCTATTCGCTACGAGTGCGCTGCGCCTGCGCATGTCCCCCGCTCTCCGCCAGAACGAGACAAAATGACATGGATAATGTCTCTGTCACGCATAAACAATAAGCTTATCGTGCGACGTACGCACTGCGTTGGGTGGGCCATGGATTGAGGTGACCGGAAAAAGCAAAACTTTCATCGATACAAATTCGCGCCGCAAAGTCGCAAATACTTGCGTCATGTCGGGCCTGACTCCAGAGTCTCCCAAATCAAAGAGCACGATTAGCCTCCGTTTAATGCAGACAACGAAAACAGCCATAACTGAGAAATTAACCTTTTTAGGGTTCCGCAGCAACAAGGAAACCCTATAGTATCGCCATGACTTTGAGTACTAAAAAGCTGTAATTTGGTATGGGTATACATATTAGTCACGCCGTCAGTGGTAAAATACTATACATATAATCAATTTTTTTAGGGTAGGTACCTCCCCTACACATAAAGTGGTAATACGTCATGTTCGTGAACGGGCGCCGTCAGTTGGGACTGATCATCTCTTAGCTGCCACGGCTTATTTTAATTTTTGAATTGTTTTTATTACGGACGCTTCTAACGTGCATATCTTTCTATATTGTTCTCACATGGATAATTTCAACATGAATGGTGTATACGCAAAGTCTCAAATTCAGATAATTAATGTAAACAAAGGGGATAACATAACAAAAAAAATTCTTCGTAATAGTCATTCACATAAAATGGCGAAAAAAGAGGTTACATTTTCTTTTAAGTACTGATTTTAAGAAATAATAATTAACAAATAATCATACCGTAATTATTTTTATAAATTTCTGGTTTTAAACAAAGTTATTAAAAAAGGAGATTTTCTGGTATAAAATATTTTATGATACTGGTAACAATGCAGGAGATCCAAACATTTTTAAATGTTTTACATCTTCAACAACACTAATATTACAACTCTCATTCATAGATTCATATTGTAAGTAGCATTGCTAGCCACATTTTGGGTGAAAACGGCAGTAAACTGTTTCGAGTGGAAATCGATTTTGGGAGGCCTACGTCTAGCACTGGACTTAAAAGGGCTGATTATGACGATCATATGCCGTGTATCCGACATACTACACAATACATTGTTTGGCAATGGTATTTTGTTTGCATAGTTCTTATAATTAATTTACTTTAATTTTAGCGATGACTATTTACAAAAAAAGAATATGATAAAATGTTTTGCACCACTGTCCTGTCATTTTGACAGTAACATTTCTTGACATTACTTTGTTTACATAAATGATCTGAATTAGAGATAAATGATTTTATTTCTGTAAGTAGGTTTTTACAAACACTTTTACACGTCAATCATATTTTAAAACTAGATGAGGTCGGCATTTCGTATCTGACTACTCTGTGAAGAAAGACGCAACAAACTGAGGTCACAGTTTTTTTTAAAGTCCAGACATAATCTTGGTCGAATCATGTGAAGACCGTGTAGATTGGTGTCTGAAATGGTCTTTTGAAGAAAGAACCACACAGATTGAGTGGACCTGTCCATTCAGTGCACGCATTTGTCAGTAATCGTGCAGCTCAACTCAAAACATAAGGAGCTCAACGATTCGACGAACAATACCAAAGAAAGGACATTTGGGCAGGCCACATAAATTACTCTAACTGCCATAGCATGAGCAGAAAAAAAAAAATACTGAGAAGAAAAAAATAAAATAAACAAAGACCCACATAGTCTTCACATTCACAAGAATTAAAATAATAAAATTATACTTCACAAGTAAATATTCATGTCAATGTGTATAAAGAGCAATCACAATAAAAAAGTTTCAATATATAAAATTTGGAGCAGCTCAATCCCAAGCCTTTTTGTCCTCAATATAATCTTTAATGGTATAAAAGGCTTTCTGGCACAACTTACGTTTAATGAATGATTTGAATTTATTAATGCTTAGATCTTGAACGTGGCTTGGAAGTTTATTATAAAAGCGTATACATTGACAGCTGAACCAACCACCTATTTTCTTGAGCCGTGTTTTAGGTACAACATACATGTATGTGTTCCTAGTATTTATATTATGGATATCACTGTATTTTTTAAACAATTTTATGTTTTTATGGACATATAAAAGATTTTCAAAAATATACTGAGAAGGCACATTCATAACATTAATTTCCTTAAATTTCTCTCTGAGAGAGTGTCTCGAACTTAATTTATAAATTCTCTTTATTTATCTATGCTCTTTTCTGCAAAACAAAGATAGACTGAATGTCGGCAGCATTTCCCCACAATGAAATCAAATCAAATCCATTTATTTGCCAGAATGTAGGTTTACAAGGTATGATCTTAAAACTATAATGGCCCCTTTACATTCTACCATTACAATAGAATACCGTACGACATTACACTATGAAAATAACTAAAGTATACTAAACGGGCTGTCTCTATGTCAGTTAAATTACGAATTTTTCTAACAGCGTATGCTGCGGAGCTCAGCTTCTTAGACAATTTATCTATATGTGGGCCCCACTGAAGCTTAGCATCCAAAGTTAAGCCCAAGAATACTGTGTTATCTTCAGGATTCAATTCTTCGCCCTTTATCAACACATTATTTTTCACCTGCCTAACGTGAAGTAGCGTAAACTTAATGCATTTGGTTTTTTTTTTCATTAAGAAGTAAATTATTAACATTGAACCAATGAACCACTTTTGAGATCGCGCTATTTACATCGTCAGTAACCAGCTCCTGACGTTTAAGTATAAACAAAAGTGAAGTTTCATCCGCAAACAACACTATTTCATGATTATCCTTTATGAGGTAAGGCAAGTCATTAATATAAATAAGAAACAAGAAAGGACCAAGAATTGAGCACTGTGGGACTCCCATTGTTACTAAAGATCCGGGAGATCTTTTCCCATTTAGGTCAACGCTCTGAAACCTATTACTCAAGTATGAAGCAAGAAGATCCAGAGCGGTGTTCCGGATCCCGTAGTGGCGGGGTTTCCTGATTAACGTTTCATGAAGAACACAATCAAATGCCTTGGACAAATCGCATTATAAATATGTCCTAAAAGTTCAACACGGATCAGTAGTTGAACGACCCCTTGTAAAACCGAACTGTTTACTGTGTAATAATTAGTTTTTATTAAAAAAATCTTTGCAATTGGTCTAACATTAATTTGACTTTGGGTACCCGAAGTCTCTAATTTAGATAATTTATGTAAACAAAGTAACGTCAAGAAATGTTACTGTTAAAATGACAGGACAGCGGTCCAAAACATTTTATCATTAAATTTTTTATAAATTTTCTACACAAATATTTTAAAGAGAAAGGATTTGTATTTTGTATGTTTCTATGTTATGAATAAACTCAAAAACTACTGGACCGATTTCAAAAATTCTTTCACCAGTAGAATTTATGATTAAACGAACTTACCTGTACGTGAAGTTCAATGATATAATAATTATACGAAGGCTTCGTCCGAAGAGATTAGCTTAAACACAATGTAGTAACAAGTACGGTGTTGCCTTGCGCTCTGAAAGTTATAAGCCCTAAAAAAAACGTTATTTTTTAACCCTTTTAGGTGAGGGTAGGTAGACATATTTCCTTTTCTCGAAAGTGTATTCTATTGCTCATTTAGTTCAGAGCTTAAATCCTTAATTCCTGTTTTTGATATTTCAGGGAATACAAGGGGGTAAAAAAAAAGTTTTTGGGGAAAATATTAATATGGGACGGGTTGTTAATCTTTCCGGACGAAGCCTTCGTATAATTCTGATCGAACTTCACGTACAGGTAAGTTCGTTTAATCATAAATTATACTCAGCTTCGTCCTCGAGATTAGCTTAAACACAATGTAGAATTTGAGAGCTACTGAAATATCAATGAAACACTTTTGTGTAACAAGGCAATCAATTTTAATCAGTAGGTATGAGTTTAAAATCATAAATGATGATTATTTACAATAAAGTAATACACATTCGTTTAAGACAGTTATTAATTAAATTCATAGTTCAACATACAATAGAATTTTAATTAACTCAGTTGACAAGAAAATTAGTTAACATAAAAGCCTAGCCCAGCAGTGGACGTTTTTCGGCTGAAATGATGAGTATCTAACATAAATACTATAATTATCATGAAACTTAATAATAATTACTTTATTGTTATTATCATTATTTAATATTGATCTTGAAAATAAATCCTCCGTAATTTGCACATTACTATTATAAAATTTCATAAAAACCTGAGACGAACCGCTCCATCCCGCGGTTTTTCTAATTGTTTCTAAGTTAACTCCTAATTTATGGGCTTCAGATGTGGCAGCATGTCGGGTGCTGTGAGCTGTAAAGATAGATATATCTTTACCACACTCCTAGTGTGGTCTTAACCCACCGACTCAATGTTTGTGCCGAAACTAATTTATGTGGTTTCCTCACACCGATAAATAGGCTATTTACATTACCACGAAATGAACTAGTCAAATCAAGATAAGCTATTAGGGTCAGGACTGGACAGATTTCTGGTTTTTCGCGAAAAAATTGTAAAATAAGATTTGGTTGCACGATTCCTATCTTTGATGTTTTAATAATATCAGGTATTTTAATAGTGATCTTATTAGCATTAATTTGGATGTAATTTATAAAACATTTTGCTAATGTTTGCATTCGGTAAGCAGTAACAAAGATAATAAAGTCACTAGTTTACATGAAAGTTTATCTAAACCCAAGCTATCGTTATGATACCAAGAAGACAAAATGTTTAGGACTTTAGACGTACATATCCCAAGTTGTGGTATACTTGGGTAAGGGTGGTTGAAGTCTAAAGACACCTTTAAAGAAGCGTTTTACAACTTTACTATCGCTGAGTTTTTCAAACAGAATTAAGGCTAAAGCCGATCGACAACTGTCCAAAGTCCCATATTGGGCACCTGAATCAAACAATTTTAGAAATAGAATAGCATCATTGATTGATGCCTCAAAAATGTCGATATTTTAGATAAACAAAAATTATACCATTTCTTAAGACAGGTGTCGTATTGTTTTATCGATGTACCGGTGTCCACCGAAATCAACATTATGCCAATTGCAGGTGATGGAACATTTCTTCTCAGCAACTCAACTCAAAGCATTTATTTCAATTAAACCATTTACAGGCACTTTTGAACTGTCAAAGAGACGGTCAGTTATTCAGAAAGAAAGTTGAAGCTACCCATTCCAATACGTAGATCACTATGGAGAAGAACGGGCAAGAAACTCCAAGAACACTCTTTTAAATCAAGATATTACAAAATCCTGGGTACATTATTCTTGTTGCTTCTATATGTGAGACAATGTAAAAACTAATAAAACAATCCAAAATATAAAATTAAATATTAAAATAAGCCCTGGCAGGCAAGAGATGACCAGTCCCAACCGACGGCGCCCGTTCACGATCATGACGCATGGATCAGCACCATCCAGCTCAACTATTTTGTAGGGAACCGAATGATCCAACACACGCGCCACCATCAGTGAGACATTTAAGTGAGCATGACATACTCTCAACTGCCATGCTCTTTCAAGTCAACATAAATCATAATAACATAATCAACGGCTCCATGGCATTCACATTTACAAAACTGAAAAAAAAAATGCTGTTAAATTATACAGAACTATAGTTTGCAATTTATTTGAGAGATGAATAAAAATTAACTACCAAAAAAGAAATAAAATAACTATTATCTATTGGAGTCTTCAACAATAAAAACATGCTTAAATAAAAACAAAATAAACATTAAGTTCGTAATGTCAGAAAATAAAATAAAAAAGGGGGAAGCAACTTCCAAGGATTAAAATTTTATCTAGTGAGCCCAAGTGGCAGTGGAGCAGGACCAGCATTCAGCCAAGCATTTTTATCTACGATATAATCATCCAACTTATAATATGCTTGTCTACATAGTGTGCGTTTAATGCATGTTTTAAATTTCTTCTCATTTAGTTGAAGAATATCGAGTGGTATTTTATTATAACATTTTACACAGTACCCCATAAAAGAAGTGTCAGGTACTTTAGACAATCTGAAGCGTGGTTGATCTAATTTGTTCCTCTTTCTAGTGTTAAAATTATGCCTGTCACTTATTTTACTAAAAAGATGTAGATTTTTTCGAACAAGTTTTTTTCATATTATTAAATCTTTGGTGAACCTAAAAACACGAGCGTGAACCTTTGTTGACTTGTCAAATATCATGTTTGAGAACCATACCCATGTAAGTGAAGCCCTCTTCACTGCAGTAAACAATACAACCTGCAAAATAATTACTATGAAAGACGAGTGCCATGCCGCGCTGCCACCACGCTCGGCACACGCGCATCTAAAAACACAGCAAGCTTTCCACACGGAACTCACGCTCACATTTAGGCCGCACGCCGCCGCCGCGCCTCCACACTCAACCGCTCTGTCGTACAGGCCGCGTGCTCGCTTGTAACTTGTAAGCTAATCCAAGTTGTGTAAACATGGTGTTCCGTGTTGGTTATGTTGGAATCGATCTGGGTGCGAGCTGCCGAGCGGCGAACGCTAATATCTGCAGCGTGCCGCCGGCGTGCGTCAAGGTCTGCGTCTGTATATACACCTTCTAGCGCACGTCGCGCCTCGAGGTCACTCTGTTCACACCATTCATAAGACATTGAAAAACTTGCTTTGTTTCTTTCCTAAATTATTTCCAAAATTAACTGAAGGAATAGCTGGCTATCGCTTGGAACCGCAGTTTAAATAATAAGATCATACTTTTTAGCACCTATTTTCTCTCTCCGCAGACAATGTCAGTCGATTGCATTCCGCTAAAGGAAAATGACCTCATATAAGTTTTAAATATATAAATATAATATATAGATTAACAACTTATATTCAGTTCTAAGCAGACGTGTTTTTTGTGTTGATTATAACGATATTGATTTAAGTTATTACGAATAATGTTATTGCAATAATTTGCGGAGTCAGTTTATTGTGTAAGTGCAGAGTGTGACTAACATCTTTTTTCGTTGTGAAAGATGAACTAAATAGTTCATAGACAAATCAACGTTTCCTGTGTTAGCAGTATGTCTAACCCAGGAGATAGGCCCTTCCTTCGGCCGCAGTCAATTGTTACGACGAAGTCCCCCACCGACGCCATCGCCTGCCCATCAAAACCAGACAAGGGAACCACCGCCGCCAGCAGCCACAGAGAACGAATTACCGACTGAAGTCGTTACTACGGTGGAGATTCAGAGATGGCTTGGGTCCATCGACACAATTTTGACTAGTGCTTCCAAAATTACGGATTTGCTAATTACGTAACTAGTTACGCATTTTGATGCTTCAATTACGTAACTACGTAATTACGTACTTAACTGTTTTGATTTTTTAAAGCACGATAAATTCTGGGCTTATTACGTATTTTAGAAGTAAAAAATCAAACAACTTCAAATGAAAAAAATTATAATATTAAGGAATTAAAAGTAAATTACAGATTAAAATGATAATTTTAAAATTAAACTCAAAATCAAAATCGTCAATCAAATCAAAATGTAATATTTTGATTTGATTGACGATTTTGATTTTGACTAAACTCAATCAACAATTCAAACAAAACATGTACCACGCACAAATGGTTTAAAAGTAAGAAACAATATAAAATATGGTTATTTTTCCAATCTTTGTTCTTGATAATATGATCTCATAAATGATAACGAATGCAATGTTCTGTCACCAAGGGAACTTCTTAGTTTAGAACAAAGATAGCCGGCAGAAGAAAATGCCCGTTCTGCTTCAACACTAGTAGGCATTATACATAGTAAATAATTATAAGCTGCTGTTAGGAAAACTTCACGACCGCCGCCAGTGCTATCGTAGATACACATTTCAACTCTGATGATGGATTCAAGATCTGTGTTTACTCCAGATTTGTTTACTGTAGACATAGTTTTCTGTATTTCTTTTTCTAGTTGCTGTGCAACAGTCAACTCGTCGCCACAACCATCATTAGCATCATTGTCATCTGCTTCGGAATCTAAACTCATTTGTGTACTTGTAGGCGGTGTAAATTTGAGCCTTTCTAATAAGTTTGCAACATATGTTCTAATATAATCCGACGTCGGTTTTGTAAAAGTTTCTGTTTCTTCGGTTTTATAATATTCTTCATTATTATGCAAATACTGCAAGACACCAGACACATTTGTTCGCCTTTCTTTTATTCTTTTTCTAAGGGATACAGCAAGCTTGTCACTGAGCCCATTGGACTGAGCATCAAGCTTATTTAACATAAACTGAAGCGCAGCATCTGCTGCTAACAAATTCGAGTCACGGCGACACAATGCCATCACTGTAGTTTTTATTATATCTAAACTATGATGAATGTTATGTAGATCTTGTATTTCTGTGTCTGTGAAACTTATATTTGATTTTAAGTCTAATAAAGCCTTAAATAAACTTGATTTCAATTTCAGAAATCGTCCAACCATATCTGATAAGCTGTTCCATCGCGTTTTGCAGTCTAGTATAAGATCGAGGCTTTTACCATGCTCTTGTAAAGAATATTTTTGCAACAAATCGGTCTTCAGTGGTGATTTTTTGAATGATTTAACAAGTTTTCTTACTTTTACTATAATATCTTTGTACAGAAACTCTGGTTCTAGAACTCTAGGTACTTCTATGAAAAGTCCGCCATCGTTTTCTTCAATTTCTTCAGTGTCAGTATCTGAAGCTTCATCTTCTAGTTCTGGTTCAGTAGTTGTACTTTTCCGTGTCTTATATAATACGTCCAGCACTGCAAGTTGTATTCCGTGAGCAAAACACAACTGATGGTGACCATCAAAATTTTTGCCCATTTTAACCATAACACTGGCTCCGTCCGTTGTGAATGCAATTATATCTTCAAGTTTCAAATAAAAGTCATTTAGATGATTTTCTAACAGTACAGTTCCAACGTGAGCTGGCATTGAACCCTTTATCCTTACTAGTCCTAAATTTTTATATTTAGCTGGTTCTAGGTCTTTATTATGAATATTTATATTCATATACCTCCGGTTCCGGGTAGAGGTCCATTCATCAAACGTTATAGTAAACCGTTTTTTTTGGGACTTCATATCTTTAAACTGATTTATTAATTGTTTTTTTATGGCACAACTCTGTTCCAGGACAATTTTGGTAATAGTTGAAGGAGATTTCGGTAGATCATAGCCAGATTTTTTGAAAACATACCTTAGATCTTCAGAAGTACAAAATTTGCTTAATGGGATGCCATCCAATGCTGCCATTCTAGTCACTATAACGTCCAAGGAATACTCAGTGGAAAAGTAATCCGTTAGTTTAGTTTTCTTCGATGGAGGTTCTAAACTTTTTCTTGCTTGAAAGCACGATGAAGTACTTGCCCTTTGCGCATCTTGCTCTTGTGACATCTCGCCAATATGTTTAGCACGCATATGTGTATGTAGTGCTCCAGTAGCACCACCAGGAGTCTTCAATTTTTTTTGACAATGTTTACATTGGACACTTTGCCCATTTTCAGCCCTCAAAAAGTGTTCCCATATAGCTGATTGTGTGCGTTTGTTCAAAAACTCCTTATAAATAGTCTTCTTTACTGCAGACCTAAAACAATATATAAATATTTCATAATTTAATAGTTAGGTAATACATATAAATAGCATCTATAGTTAGGCACTACACTTAAAACGGGATACATTTACATACGTACCGTGAACTCATAATCAATGTCTATTTGCACAGACATCTAACAAGCAACAATAAAATAAAATCGCACATATTTTTTTTTTTTTTTAAACATCGCACCACACTAGGAATTACTGCTGTATCGTGGGTGCACTCACAATCATGTAAACTAACATACACAAGACACCCAGACCCGGAACACCTATCTGTAGGTCATACAAATATTTGTTCCGTACGGGAATCGAACCCGTGACCCGCAGCGCAGCAGCCAATCACTCAACTACTGCGCCAACCGTGCCGTCAACAATATAAAATCAACTACTAAATTATATGTATAAACTCTCACACAATACCCTAGAAACAAAGTAAGTAGACAAGTAAAGTAATGTTAAAATAGGTACTTACATTTTCGTTGAAGTATCTCTACTCGTGTATGGTGATATCTACTTAGAAACTTGTAATGAAAAGCTTCTGAAAACCAAGCGTCAAACTTTGCGGCACATACACAAAATCACAAAAGTCAATAAAATAAGCTTAGACCAGGCAGGACAGTATCTCGCAGGTGTACGTAAGACGACTGAGTACCGAGTATTGAGATTGTTTCTAAATTCACGAAAGTAAAGAAAAATGTAGGGAGTTCCCTTAGCTTGCTCAATCCACAATATTAAACTTTATTATCTACGAGGTAGATCAAATACTTGCGAAACACTTATAAACTTTGATTGTGTTACGTACCGAACTATCCACAACCAACGGGGATTCCCTTCGTTTCCCGATTGGTCAACAATGAACTCTATTCTGTACGACTAAGAAATTAAATCTTGCGGACTCAAATTGGAAGTTATAAAATAAACCCCGGGAATTCGGGGGATACCCACAGAAAGGGTTTTGGTGTTGTCATAATGTAAGTCGTAGTTTAACTAAATTAAGGTAAATTGTAAATACACAGATAAACCCATGCCTTTTTCCCATGGAGTAGGCAGAAACTATAGAACTAAATAAATGGGTACCTAAATTAATTAATATTATCCTATAGTTACGTAATTACGGACTGCAGCTCTTCAGTTACGTATTTGTGAGATTTCTAAAATCTGTCCGTAATTACGTAATTGCGTAATTACGTAATTACGTAATGGAAGCCCTAATTTTGACCGAAATTTGCTCAATTGTGGCGGAGGGAAAAATGAATTCCGATCAAAAACTCCGTGTCACCAATCCCTGCTGAAGAGTCAACCATGGGACGTCTCAGATGGCCGTGCTGTACCGATCCCTGAAGCAGAAGTCCATCCAGTCGCACACAACCATCCAGCACCTTCAAGTTCAGCAGAATGTTGCGGAATCCCTTTGCCAATTCAAAGAAATCATGGAAACGAAGATGAGCCGACCCGAACCAGAAAGAACTTCCTACGCTAACATGGTGAAGACAGGCTCTGATAAATTTATTCGCCCAGCAAATCTCAGTTCGGTTGCTATATATCCCAGCGATAAAACCAAAACCAGTGACGACACCAAGTCGTTGATACAAAAAATTATCTCGCCTGAGGAATTAAAACTCCATGTTCGTGGGCTAAGGAAAATTAGAAACGGAGGTGTCATCATTAAGACGGATAACAAAGATGACATTAACAAATTAAAAAGCTCACAGAAGCTAGTTTCCTCAGGCCTTACAGTTGGAGAACCATCCAAACGCCGTCCTAGGATTGCTGTTATTGGTGTCCCCGTAGCCCTGACTGAAAAAGAGGTATTTGATTGCATTTTCCAAAACTTGACAGATATACTGCCGAACATTACTCGTGAGTCCTTTTTTAAAAGTATAAAATTGAGCCATAAGTCAGGAAAGAAAGATCGCCCTACTTGTAATTATATATTGGAAGTTCTTGCTAATATCAGGAAAAATTATGATGGACCAAGGTCGAATTTTTATAAATTGGACATCATGTCCAGTGAAAGATTTCACTATTGTTACCAGGTG
The DNA here is from genome assembly GCA_947523025.1 of Dryobota labecula. Lineage (NCBI taxonomy): Eukaryota > Metazoa > Arthropoda > Insecta > Lepidoptera > Noctuidae > Dryobota > Dryobota labecula. The sequence goes on along the minus strand of OX383287.1, from coordinate 28,855,791 downwards.
CTTTAACTGCCAGCAATTCGGACACGCAGCCAAATTTTGCAGAGAAACGAGCTCTACCTGCAACCTCTGTGGCGAAACAGGACATTCTTTCAAGGACTGCAATAACAAAGATTCTTCGTCTCTTGTGCGACCTGCAAACGCTTCATGAGGAAAGATGATCATCCAACTGGTGATGTGCTCAGCACGTAAATATGCAAAAGATAATTATATTAATTCCATTGACTATGAAGGCGCCTAGGAGCGCCGCCGAATACCCAGTCAATTAAGCACATAGATAGTAGGTTAACTTCTACATATATTTTTATTTTGTTTTTGCCAATCAGCTAATCTGTGATCTAGATGGGTTTTCCGTGTCTGAAGCTATAATCTGTAATGTTGAGGAGTGCAAAAACATAGTCTATACTGGAAATAAAATCTTGACTCTACTTACACAAAATACGAGTATACGCAGTATAACCCGAAATTTTTACGGTTTCCAAGTTTTATTACAAAATCTTGATATAAGCTGCGACATATCGTTCTAACAGAATGTTGGTTATCCAAACAAACGGCCATTATACCATCTCTCGAGGGCTTTAATCTTCACAAAAGCGTTAGAACATTCAACCAGAATGATGGCATAGTAGTTTATAGCAGACAGTGTCAGCAGGGCCGGGTAGCTATTAAGTCTGCTAGTCTGTCCGGTGCTCATTTTATTTTTATTTTTATTATCCTTGTAGTTGTGTGTTCTGTATTTGTGTGTACTCTGTATATGAGCTAAGGTTGCTCGAAATAAACGTATTTTTTTTTTTTTTTTTTTTTATATTAAAAATGATTTAAGAACATTAGTACATGAACCCCATTTTCTAGACTACAATTGCTTAGTAATTAAAATTATTCCTGATAAAGTAATTATGGCTATTTATAGGCCTCCATCCCAAAGTATTGATGGGTTTTTGGATTCGCTTAACAGTAACTTAGGAAAATTATCCTCGTTTAAAAATATCATACTGATAGGTGATATCAACATAAACATTGCTGCCGAAAAAAATCGATACTCATTCACATAATTACCTCAATATCTGCTCATTTCATGGACCATTACGGATTCCTGCGGCTTTCACAAGGTCATCAGTGCACCTTGTGGGAGGCCTTCCTACGCTACGCCTTCCGGTACGCGGTCGCCACTCTCAATGGCCATCTGCTCTGCGAGCAATGTGCCCCCCTGCCCATTGCCACTTAAGTTTGGCAATTCTTCGAGCTATGTCGGTTACCTTGGTTCTCCTGCGGATCTCTTCATTTCTGATTCGATCACGTAGGGAAACTCCAAGCATAGCCTTCTCCATTGCTTTTTAGGTGACTTTTAGCCTTCTAATAAGGCCCATTGTGAGCGACCACGTTTCAGTGCCATAGGTCATCACTGGCAACACGCACTGGTCAAAGACACTACGGTATGTGGGACGAAGTTCTCGTCCCACATACCGCAGTATTGCGTAGCTTCTCGAACGCCGCCCAGCCGAGTCGGATTCGACGATTGACCTCTTTCTCGAAGTTGGACCTACTTATCTGGAAAGTTTGTCCTAGGTAAACATACTCGTCCACAACTTCGAGTGTTAGCGTCTCCGATATTCATGAGAGTGGGTGTTACATGGGCATTTGACATGACGTTTGCCTTTTCCATGTTCATTCAAAGACCCACTCTTTCGGAAGCTCTACTGAGGTCATCGAGCATTGTACTGAGGTCTTCCATAGTCTCAGCCATGACAACTATATCGTCGGCAAACCGAACCTGAGTGATGTACTCGCCATTGATATTGAAACCAACCCCTTTCCAGTCCAAAACCTTGGAAGACATCCTCCAGTGCAGCGGTGAACAGTTTCGGAGAGATAACATCTCCCTGTCTAACACCTCGCTGCAGAAGGATAGGTTTCGAGGTCTGGTCCTGGAGTCGGACTGACATGGTGGCTTTTTTGTACAAACACTTCAGCACCTCGATGTACCGATAGTCAATCTGGCACCGTTGAAGAGACTACAGGACAGCCCTTGTCTCGATCGAATCGAAGGCTTTATCTTAGTCCACCAACGCTAAGCAGAGAGGCAGGTTATACTCCTCGGTCTTCTGTATAACCTGCCGCAGCGTATGTATGTGGTCTACGGTGCTAAAGCTTTTACGGAATCCGGCTTGTTCGGGAGGCTAGGAGTCCAGAACTGACTCTTGAAAACAGCTTGTAGATATGGCTCAGAAGTGAGATGGGCCTATAATTCTTAAGAAGGGCATTATCGCCCTTCTTAAAGAAAAGTATCACCACACCTCTGTTCCATGCCTGTGGCGTCTACCTACCTACCTACCTACCTACCTACCTACTCAGAAGTGAGATGGGCCTATAATTCTTAAGAAGGGCATTATCGCCCTTCTTAAAGAAAAGTATCACCACACCTCTGTTCCATGCCTGTGGCGTTTTGCACTCAAATATGACGGAAGAAAACAGCTTCTGGAGGGCCTTAAGAATTACGTAATATTATAAATAAAGGGTTATTTGGTTATTTTGAGATATTTTGTTCATTTTTGTTTTATACTATTTTTTTTAATAATTGAGCTTTTTTGCCAGGGAAAGTGATATTTTTATTTAATTATATGTTTTAAATAGGTTGATTTGAGTGGGATGTTGTGATAAATGTAAGATCACTTTTTAATTAGAATTGTTTTTAGTATTAGAAGAATAGATACAAATTATTTGTGCGGTGTCGGTGTTTTATTGTATATTTTTAGAAAGGGAACTAGTTTTTTATGTGATTTTTACTTGGAATATTAGTATAATTTATTATTTCTTTGTAATTTTGCATCAAACGAGCTTACCTTTTAAGCGAAGTCTTGATTCTAATTTTATGAACGGAGATCTGAAATATAATTACCCACCCGCCACAAGCTAACAGCCCCAAAGCTGCAATAATTAGTCTACTAATTCACTTATCCTTTCAGGAAAACCTAGTGAATGTAAGTATGTGGAACTACTCTGTACAGAAAGCAGAGCTCGTTCTTATTTTAGACTTATTTTAGAGATCCTTAGGGATCTCTAAAATTTGTGACATGTCTGTTACCAGTTACGGAATAACAATATTTCCAAAAAATATTTATTCTACTTCAAAAAAAAAGAGATGTTAATACGTGTGTATAAATACTACTCTGTTTAATTAATTATATTTCAGATCGCCGTGAAGTAAAATTAGAATCAAGACTTCGCTTAACAGGTAAGTCGTTTGATTCCCAATTATATCTTGAGACTCCCATTTACCACAATAATGCGCTTCATTCTAGCATCTAGCATAATTACTATTAGATATTAAAACCTTTAAAATTATGTATCATTCATCTTTGTCCGCCGAGGGTATTTTTTCTGCGGAAAGGTCCCTTTGTTCTATGAATGAACGATTTTAAATAGATTCTTACCGATAAGTAGTGTGGGTTTCAAAAAAATATGAGGAAAAGAAAGAACAAGATGCAAAAAGGTGAAAGTGTCAGATAACAGCGAAATTAAAATTTTCTTGCATTTTACAGCTCATTGTCAAAGTCATGATTTCATTAAAAGTCAGTCAATAGGATTATATGAACACTTAGAAAGTTATTATAATTCTACAAATATATATTTGATACGGCCGCGGATCACATTTAGATCAACATACAACCTGATACTGACCTGCAAATTACACAAAACGTAAAGGGTTAGGGGTAGTGTCGCCCAGAGTCAGGCAGGGCAGTGGCTCGGCGCGACACTGGAGCTCTGTGGGGCATACTAATGAAGCCTTTGCGAGAGACACATTAAGGCCAATGATGAAATGGTAAATGACCCTAACCAGTTCATCCTTAGCCTTACTGTGTCTCTGGTCTTGTTGGAACAGTTGGGATAGTTATGACAACGTTTGCATGATTGAAGCCCGGTTTCTGAGGAACTCTTTACCGAAGTTCATTGATTTGATAGCGCTGTTGGTTCAATATGTTGACATCTTGACATACTGCGCACATGACAGCCGCGGGACCACGCCTGTCACGAAACACATCACGAAAAACCAATTCTAATAGCTGTGCTCGTGAACCTATGATCGTATCGCGAATATATGTTCATTGCGTCACAAAAGATCGCGAAACGAATGTGTGCAAAACAAATTCGCGAAGCGAATGCTCGTAGTGAGTACGGTCCTTAATAGCATTATCGAAATCCATTACGAATACTTTACGCTAAAATCTGTTTGTAAGATGCGCAAGCGATTTGTTAACGTTTAGCAACACACGTGTGCACTGTGTGCCGCCACCCGCCACCGCCACTTGCAACAGTTGCACAAGTGTTGCAACACCAGCTGGCAAGTACTGTGCCGCTTGGCGCTCTTACATCAAATCGCCGCACAGTGGGCCCATACTGAAAATTAGTGGACTTAGGCAACAAAGTTCCTATATCGATGCGATTTTTTTTTTATATGACGTGTTATATTATTCCTGACAACTTTTATTCTTATAAAATTTCTTCTAAAGTTGATAGTTTGTCTTGAAAAAAATTTATTAGATTTTTTTGTATGGAGCGAATCACGTTTAATTTTTTTTCTTCAATTGTACTAATATGTTGAGTGTGTGGCGTGAGTATATGATAGCTAGGGTCATTCTCTATCCATGAAAAAAAAATCAGCGCCGGCCATCTGCGGCAGCGCGAGTAATCATTCGGTAAAAAAAAATGATTTGGAAGAATTTTTTTGTCATTTAAAATAAATTCAAAGCATATTTTTCGTCTCATTTGGCTGTTTTCACCTTATTTTTAGTTAAATAAATAGTTTTAATAGAGCATACGTACTTATAACTAGTAATTCTGGTAGAGATTTAGTTATTATTGCATGTTATCGGTAGCACCTGCATTGTGATTGATGACTCATTTGTTTGTGCACTCGGCTAAGCGCATAACTAATGAGTCATCGAAAAATGCTCGTCTCTGATTGGCTGAATAATTTTCACTCACTGTTATGTCCACTACTTGAGTAATTAACACTAACTATAAATATAAAGACATTCATTAAGTCCATCTAGTTTCGCTCTTGTCGCTTGTTTGTGAACACAGTGAAATACTTGTATTTTTATATTTACATTAGAACTATGGCTGGATTTTGTACCAACCTAGATCTTTTTGTGAAATTAAGAAGTGGCGGTGATCTGAAAAATCATATGTTTCTGTATGAAAGTATCATTTCTGTCTTGACTACCGAAGTTTCTGAAGAAGACAAGAACCGAATCAAGGAGTTCTGTCGACTTTTTTGTGTAAATTTAAATAAAAAGTGGATAGAGTCAAGTAGAAATCAAAAAACTTTCATGAATCGTGTAATTAATCGCAAGTGGTTGGAAAAAAACATCAACTGGCCTGTTTGTGACAGTGTTGATTTGAGAAGTGTGATGGGCTTTTCGGACGCAGCCTTATCTGAGCTTGTGAAAAGTTTGCCATGTTCCTACTCTTGCAGTATGTACTGCGGAAGCGGGAACATCTACAGAAAAGGAGCACAGAAAACCGTTCGAAGAGTTAAGTAATAAGCAAAAGAAAAGACGTTCTACTTCCATAGTAGAAGAAAATTCCGAGGAAGAGTTGCAGCACTGGTACATAACAAAATTGAAAGACAACGGCAAAACGAATCTGGCAAAAGTGGTCGAATACCTTTCCAGTAATCCAGATGCGCTATCCGAAGTTGAAGAGAGACTATTCAAAAAGCAGAGCTTAAGTACTGTCTCTGAAGATAAGTGTTTAGCTCTTTATACATCAGTTGCGCTCTCGAAATGGAAGTACTTAGCTCTTCGACAATTTCTGAAAGAAGAAAACTGTGCTGCCTTTCCATCTTATCCAAAGCTTGTAAATGCCAAGAAAAGATGTTACCCACCACAAGAGAGTATGGAGATTACCGAAAACGGAGCTCACATTAAATTGCAAGCGCTATTGGACCACACTGTGGAGAGGATATTACTTGATATAAATACTGTTGATAGGTCTCAAAATGAAGAACTCAAGTTGACCTGGAAATGGGGACTTGATGGTTCTTCGTCGCAGAGTAACTATAAACAGAAAACGTCAAACACAGCTACAGAGTTCGATGATTCATCAGTAGTCATGATAAGCATCGTCCCTCTTCGGCTAGTGTCTACTAGGCCATCATCTGGGAATGAAAATCTAGTTTGGGAGAACCCCACACCTTGCTCAACTCTGTACTGTCGACCAGTGAAGTTCACTTTCACTTCGGAGACAGCTGACTTTATAAAGTCTGAAGAGTCTGAGATGAAAAAACAAATTGATGAACGAATATCTACACAGTGTGGAAATATTATTGTATCACATGAATTGCATATGACCATGATTGATGGAAAAGTGGCCAATATTATTGCTGGAGTACCATCATATGCAACGTGTCCCATTTGCTTGGCAAAACCGAGTGAGATGAATAATTTAGACGCTTTGACTTCTAAACCACTTCGTGAAGAAATTTACAAACAAGGAATTTCTTCACTGCATATGAAGATTCGGTCCAATGACATAGGCACAATGAAACAGGTTCATAATGAGTTGTTACCTGAAGCAACTCAGTTGTTACAGACTACTAAGCCTCCCTGTGACAGTGAAATTATGGAGGAAGAAGAATGCCTCATAGCAGAGTCCGAAAATTTGCCGGACCCACTAGCACTTCTGGAACAAGAAATAATGTGATCCGGCTCTAAATTATTCCCACAAAAGCCCATCAGGGTTAGGAATATGACAAACAGCCCTTTTCAGGGCTACAATTACTTCACAGTTTCATATTGATCATACGTACGATAACTTATACTATAATAATATACATACAGTTGATTATGTAGATAATTATCAACGACTTGCCCGTACAAATTTAAATTATTTCACCTATCATTAACAAAATTAGTATAACCTGAAACATTACGATATATTTATTCAACAATAGATAACGTGCAGTTAAAAAATAACACAGCCAATCAGAGACGAGCATTTTTCGATGACTCATTAGTTACGCGCGCACACACAAATGAGTCATCAATCACAATGCAGAGCACCTGCATTGTGATTGATGACTCATTTGTACCGATAACATGCAATAATAACTAAATCTCTACCAGAATTACTAGTTCTAAGTACGTATGCGCTATTAAAACTATTTATTTAACTAAAAAGAAGGTGAAAACAGCCAAATGAGACAAAAAATATGCTTTGAATTTATTTTAAATGACAAAAAAATTCTTCCAAATTATTATTTTTTTACCGAATGATTACTCGCGCTGCCGCAGATGGCCGGCGCTGATTTTTTTTTCGTGGATAGAGAATGACTCTAGCTATCATATACTCACGCCACACACCCAACATATTAGTACAATTGAAGAAAAAAAATTAAACGTGATTCGCTCCATACAAAAAAATCTAATTAATTTTTTTCAAGACAAACTATCAAGTTTAGAAGAAATTTTATAAGAATAAAAGTTGTCAGGAATATTATAACACGTCATATAAAAAAAAATCGCATCGATATGGTAACTTTGTTGCCTAAGTCCACTAATTTTCAGTATGGGCCCACTGTGCGCCGCTAGCGGTCCTACCTATCGCAACCTATCACAACCGGCAGTATATTTGTATGCTCCCTAACAATGCATTACGTAGTAGGTACGCTCCTTTATACAATACTAGCTTTTGCCCGCAGCTTCGCCCGCGTGGAAGTCGGAAATGATCCCACAGGAACCTACTACCCGGGTAAAAAGTATCCTATGTGTGAATCCAGCAATTATATTTGTGTGCCAAAGAAACCCGCACCTGTTAGGAAAAAGCCGTTCGGCGAAATTGGCTGGAATTTTGGCAGAATATAGCCTATAACATGCTGACAGAAAGTCAATATGGGCGCAATAAAACTAAAAACTTTTTAACAAAAAAAACAACCGACTTCCAGAAAAAAAAAAAACTAAAAAAAGAAAAATAACTTTAATTTCGGAAGTCTTTGGTTCTGTATTTTCGTTTTTTGCCACCGAAATTAAAATTATTTTTCACTTTAGTGAAAAAGTTTCGCGTCGGTCTGTCTGTCTGTTCGCGATAAACTCAAAAATTACTGCACCGATTCTCATGCTGTTTTCATCAAAGGATAGTGTGGTTCTCGAGGAAGGTTTTAGTATATAATTTGTTAAGTTTTTGTATGAATTTTGTATAAATTAACGATATTTGTTGGAGGTGTCGGAAAAAAATAAGCCGTCTGGGAGCTTTCAACGAAAACGCTGTCTAAACCCTTTGAGATATAACAAAACAATGTATGGTGGAATTATGTATTTTATAAAGGTCTTCAAAAAAGTCCGCGATGGCATATGTCTATCTCTTAAGGATAACATACTATATCCATTTTATTGTTTTTGTAGGGATTTGTTTGCCGAATTTTACTCTTGGAAATACGATTACGATAACAATACGCGATATTATCAGTAGCTATTACCCAAATTATGTTCGTAGATAAATAAGCTAGCTACTTATGTGTATTTCAAACAGTATACAAGAAAACTTATCATAAAAACATTACTAAACACGGCGGCCATATGACAAAAATTTGTGCATGACGAAACTTTCGTTACTTTTTCACTGACATATTTATCACTTTTCGATAAACTAACACTCAATACGAAATCTAAACTTATTTCTCAGTAATTCTGTATAAGATATGCTTGACTTGTTGATGAAAATATAAAAATCGCTATATGAATGCCTATAAAATTTAAGGAGTTCCCTCAGTTCCTCATGGATCCCATCATCAGAACTGGATTTTGAAAAAAGTGGGACCAATCTGGAAGTGTATCAAAATAGCGTATTAAAAATAAAACACTAAAAACCGAAAAATAACTTTAATTTTGGAAGTCGGTGGTAAAAAACGAAAATACGGATCCAAAGACACTGACTTCCAAAATTAATATATAATAATTAATAATTAATTTAATAATTTATATATTTTAAAAAGAAAACCAATATACCTACGTACAACAAAGTCGCTTTTCGTGTCTGCCTGTGTGACCTGTGCCAACAATGGATTTAACCATAATTTTATATAATCTATTTCGGGTTATATGCATTTATGGCCGGCACATCGTTTGGCGAAATTTGCAGTTTTTTCTTTTTTCTCTCAGTTTCTTAAAGTGTGTTTTTATGGGGAATGGTCATCAAGCATTAAAAAAAACTCAGAGCGAACAGATACATGATATAGCTCAGAATTTTAGTGATATTTAGTGATATATCATTCTGTAAATATAATATTTCACTGTAAGATTCGATGGCTAAATTTGTGATATTGCTACTTATTTTTCATCAGGGGTGTTTTTTTTTTCTTTAAGATATCTTCTATTTGGTAATCCCCAACGATATAAAATACATACATTATAGTCACGCTCATAATCTCATATGAGCAGGCAGAGACTGAAGATTGGTAAAATCAACTATCCACAGTCCACTATTCGATGGTTTTCTGCGAGACTCGGCGTGATGAGTAGCGAACTCTACCACCACCGTTTGAACGTTAAGTCTCATATAAGTATCTTAGTCGACTTTTACGACACGCCGAGAAGGCGTTGGTGCTATTCGTTACCGACACCACACGGCTTAAATAAATAAATACATAACTATACGATATAAATACATTATTCAACAGTGTCATTACATTTCCACGGCCATTAGGTAAAGATTAAAGTGACAATACTGAAAGACAACGTACTTATTGCATGTAACAAACACACAAAAATACTTACTAAATACTACACCAACTAATAATTTAAAAAATAGACATAATACAACATTTATTTATTTATTTCTTATGGAGACTTGCCTTTTAAACGCTCCGTAGGTACTAACGTTTTCAACGTATTTATCTTAACTGCATTTGTTTTATACTCAATAATAAACCGTAACAGACGGACTGCAATGACCCGACGATCGTAGTAAGTCCGTCTGTTTGCAATGTTTGTTTGATTGATTTGTCTGTAGTTTACATTATTTTCATTTAAATCTTCTACTGTACAGTACAACTGTACAAAAACATTCATGGTAATATCCAGACAATATTGAAAACCGCCATAAAATCGGTCCAAACGGTCTCAAGTGATTCAACGAACAGCATAGAATTCGCCAATCATCACGCTGTTTCGTAGGAAAACGGCGAAAAATGGGCTGTGGAAAGTTGATTTTGACAACCTGCAGCCTCTGCCTGGATTATGGGCGTGAGTATATATATATGTATATCGTCGGATATACCCAAAGCGAAGATAACTTAAAGAATAAAAAATCACCACTGATGAAAAACAAAAAGCACAATAATCACACATTTTTAGCCATAGAACCTAAGAGTGAAATATTTACAGAAATTTTGACAGTTTGTGGTAACTTGATGTGCCGGCCACCGCACATTGGACCTATCTATAATAGGTACATTCATATTTAACTTAGATACAGGAAGTAAAATGACCCATTCAATAGAAATCACGTATCACATAAAACATCGCTGTTTAGGGAGCGCGCCGTTGCATGCACCCGAAAGCACAATGTAATGCACGCATAACGTATAGGTGTAAATCAGAAGTCATACCCCCTTACTAATAAACGTTGTATAGCGTCTGTATAGTTACACAACGCTTTGTCTTCTTCTATCGAAAGTCAAATTACTGACGAGTGAAAGAGAAAAATCGGTGTGTAACTATACAGACGCTATACAACGTTTATTAGTAAGGAGGATAGAGTTTGCCCTTTCAGATCACACAGCCCAGATTTTAAAATGCCCGGTAAATAAAATATGTACAATCGAAAAATACGGTGCTATTCGACGCAATTACAGCAAGAAAATACATCTAAATTTAAATATTGTATGAGCAAAATGTATTTCTCCGAAATATATGAAACGGATGATCCGAACATTGCATACAACAAATTTCATGAAATATTTTCTTTTTTCTACAACCTGTTTTCCTAAAACGATGATTACAATAAATGTAATAACAAAACCAAGGTGGATATCTAAAGGTATTAAATCCTGTAGTAAGAAAAAACGGCAACTTCTATGGATATTTTTTACTTAGTGTTGACATTTTTAATTTATTTTGTTTGCTGAATTCACTTCATATTAATGATATTGACCTAAAATTAATTACTTATTAACAATCATACCTATTCATATTTGCACGCCATAGTATTTGGCAAACATGTCTGAGCCTGTATTTTTGTCTTTATGTTATCTTGCATGCACGTTTTTATTTTAAAAACTCTTGCATGCGTACACATGTTTATGCAAATAAATATATCTTTATCTTTATAACATTGTACTTTTGGGTGCATGCAACAGTACAGGAGTTTATGTCAAGTTTATAAAATTTAAACTTAAAAAAAAAAAGTAAAATCAAGTAACCAGAAGTTAAGATCGTAGCACACATATCAACTCGGAAAGGAATCGTCACCGTATCGCCTTTCGCCTCGCCGTCAAACAGGCGTCAAACTAAAGTAAGCACGTAACCAAAGCGTACCAGCAGCTCCGATACGTCGACTCGGCTACAGCTAGGCGACGCTGCGCTTACGGCTCGCTGACCGCTGCTGGTTGACCTAGCTGGCACCAGATCAGTTTGAATCCGAACGCGGGAGGGGTGAGAGGGACGAGGGTGGACGACGAGCCGTAAGCACGGACCGCTGGTTGACCACGTGCCACACCGCGGTTCGTGAGCTTGTCCCGAGGCGAATTGTTTACGTTACGATTCCGATTAGTGTGCTTTTCAGTAGGGAGTTTCATGCAAAGAATACTAAACGGCTTGAGTTGATACGGTTACGATCCGTTTCAGAGTCGATATGTGTGCTTATGACCTTTACTCTCAGTTTCTTAAAGTGTCTTTTGATACCCGTTATAGTTCCGATATCTCGATGTTTTGACATGTCGCCCATCAGTAAATTGCACGCGTGCTAGTCTTATGTCAAACTAAAATAAGGCATCTAAAAATATCGCTTTCGGCTGGTAGCGCATCCAAATGACTGGCTACGTTGAATGGCAATACTTAGCCTCTGACCAAGGTAAAAAACCGCCCTAGGGTCACGGGAAGTGTCAACCAACCGTTTCGTAATTTCTTTAAAAAGGAGATGAGCCCTCGACGTGGTTGTTATATTTACGCCACTGGAGGTTCTCCGCTGCAGCAACGGCAGCGGCAGCTCAGAACGCCAGGCAAGGAAGATTTTTTTTTTTTGCATCTAGGATTTAACGGGGGTTTTAAAACTCGAAGTTGGGCTACTAGGGCATGTGGAGTATCGTATGAAAGAGCGCTATTTGCACATTCTCAAAAAAATTTTTAGGCCGCGTTGTTTACGACTTTTGACAAAAAAAAATACCATTCCCCCCTCACGCGTTCCGCCTCCTCCTTCGCGCGCATTACTGCTTCGCAGGAGGTGACGGCCTCCTATGCACTCTCGCTCCGTACTATGGCCTGGACCAAGACCGGACGCGAGAGATCGTCGGCACTGATCGCCTCTGTGAGGACACGGTGGTGCTCTACCCAAGCCGGGCAGGCCTCCATCGTATGCTCTACCGTGTCCTCCGGGCGATCCACGCCTTATCCTAAACAGGAACCTCCCGAAACAACCGTGTCCGGTGAGGACCTGCGTCAGGCGGAAGGTAAGGACGCCGTGTTGACTCTCTAGCCATTCCTAAAAGAGGGGACTTATACTTGACTTCCCGAGTGTTAACAATTACAATGTACTGTTATATTAAATATATTAGTGATAGCTGTTCGCCAGAAATAATCTGTAAGAATGACAATGAGAAACATTCAATGTAGGTATCAGTGTTGTGCCATTAGTGTATATCCAGAAACACAGGCCTTCAATAATCCACTATAAAAGAGCTGGTGGACCTCGACACCGACCTGCAGACAGTCCAGGGAGGCTATGCCATTCTTAGATGGTAGGCTCTCTGTATATTTTGACTGCTGTGACCAAAACTACAAACGTAGTATTCAAGGAAGTTTTATTAAAATGTGGCTGGTATTTTAGTATATTATGTCGTGTTACGACTTCCACGCCAACGAAGTCGCGGGCAGAAGCTAGTACACAATATTTAAGTATAAAAGTTAACCATATTGGTTTGGTACTTTTTACGTTGAACTTGTTCAAACAATCATAGACAGACAAACACAAAATTCAAAAAATTTATAAAATGGCATCTGTTGGTTATTCTTTAAAACTCCAATTTTTTTTTTTGAAATATTTTTAAATGTACAGAAACGCCTCGTCTACAGATTTATCATATGTATAGATTTGCTTTATTGAACCTTTCGTATCAAAATAATCTAATTATTACATATGTACATACGATGCATTGTTATTATGAAACAAACTGTTTATTAAGAGATAAAAACAGAGAATTTTGATGACTTTGTGACCTCCAAAATAAGACAGTGAAAGATAATTAGAAAAAACAATATAAAACTATTCATGTTTAAAATAAATGCGGATACAATGAGACTAACTTAATAAAATTTTGTCTTTTTTTTTAACTTGGTTTTTTCCTTTTATTTACGACTAGCTTCTGCCCGCGACTTCGTCCGCGTGAAATTTCTTGCTCCCCCGACCCACCCCGTCGCATCACATTGCCTGCCCGTGCTTTTACTTCGTTTTCGCATAAACTTTCATTTAAAAAAAATTGTGTCCTAATTAATAGGAATGTAATTCTTCCTCAAGAATTGGGCTGTAAAATTCAAAAAGATTTTTTCAAATCCAACTCTCAGTTCCAGAGATTAGGAGTTCAAAAACAAAAAAACCTGCCAAGTGCGAGTCGGACTCGCGCACGAAGGGTTCCTTACCATCCATACTATCCATACTAATATTATAAGTGTGAAGTAACTCTGTCTGTCTGTCTGTATGTTACGTTTTCACGCCTAAACCGCTAAACCGATCGTCATGAAATTTGGCAGAGATATAGCCTGGGATATGGAGAAGGACATAGGCTACTTTTTTACGCGCTAACCGACATCCGCGCGGGCGGAGCCACGGGCAACAGCTAGTATGAGATAAACCTGGATATACTACAAAAAAAAAAAAAAAAACAATTCTACCAAATTACAACACGAAATAAAAATGCGACACAAATAATAATTTTAAAATAATTCACGTAAGTACCAACAATGTGAAAATAAAACGAAATCCTCCGAAATGTCGCATGATACACCGTTTGTGCTGAAACACGCTCGAAATGTCTAATGAACACTATTGGTGCATAATTTTTCTCAGAGTCACGTTCGCAATTAGACGAAATATTTGACATTTATTCTGTACTTGCAACACGATCTGGCTGTAGAATTCGATTAATCGACTAATACTTGACCGGTTGACATTTTAGCGGGAACACCACTAAACGAACGAAAAAAAAAGAAAACAAAATACGTCTGTACTCTGTGGTCGTGTGGCTGTGTGGCAAAACTATTACCAGTTCACGGAAGATATCCACATCACTTACGACACTTAACTCTTAAAAATCACTAACAACTATCCAACATGACATTTGAATGCTGAAACACTAAAAATCCTTCTGATCCAGAATTATAAACTAATTGAAACAAATCTTTGGCAGTCTGCAATGCCAAAATTTGTCTTGACTGGGGTAATTTACCCATAATATTAATTAGGGAAAATTAGAATCATTACCACAAACATTACGTCAAAATAACTTCACAGATTAAATATGTACATATTCATTTGACAATGAAAGTTCTAGAAAAAAGTTTATAATGAAAAAATTAATTCATTTCCGTTTTCGGTTATTTAGTTTATTATGAATTTTATTACCGTAAGCCGAAAATAATTAAGGACTGGTCACTGGATATTATTTCGATGATTACCAATCAATATGTTAAAATGAACTACTATCGATTAAAACTACAACCATGAATCGGCGACAACAGATGTCGCTTATAACTGACAGAAGCTGACGTTTGATTGAATGACATTTGTGTTGTTATTCTATTTTGCAATCAAACTTATTTACAATATTTGGTCTAATTAATTGTGCAAACCTGTTTAGAAAAGTGATTTCTTTACAGAAAGTGAAACTAAAAAGTCCAGTGACGAAATACAGTTTAAGGAATGAATTATTCATAGTGAAGTAACCTTGTAGGAAACTTTATAATAAAATTGACTACGTATGTTTTCAGGTAAATGCCACTTTATTCATTAGAGATTCAGATGTGCAAAACCAATTAGTGGTAGGCACATAAAATACAACGTAACAAATGATATAATATTAAATGGAGTTTAGTCAAAATCACAGCCGTTTGATTATATTTCACGTTTTCGTAAATCTAACACTTTTTTCGTGTCTGTACAAATCATAAAATGTACCAATGGGATCAGTTGCCCGATTCAAAAATTCACTAGGTCAACTCATCCCGCGGGATAAGTTCAAGCGGCCTCAGTTGACTAAAGATCCAAAAATACTAAGTATAGCTCTAAAACTGGTCATTATTTTATTTTTCACCATTGTAGTCTTTCAATCAGCATGTTGCAGGCTATATTGTACCAAAATTTCAACCAAATTGGTCGAACGGCTCTTTTCTAATATTTTTTGAAAGGACCCCTTTCTAGTTTATACCAATGCGTATTGTTTCATGTATTTTAATTAGTTAGTGAATAAATCACATTCAATCGAGTTAGTTGTCTCATTCTGAAGTCCTTTTAGGACCCCCAATATTACATAGCAACCCTGTCTTAAGACTCTGCCAAGGGGCTAAATAAAGTACGGCGAACCCAAAATGTGTCAGTCTTAATACTGCGCCGAGTGCGCAGTGGCACCCTCATCGTTTATTTAGTGTTTTCTTTTATTTTAGAATGAAAATACAGAAAATAAGCACATTAAGTTGTGCTTTACAAGACTATACGTTATTAATAATACAAACAGTAGTTTTAAATTGTTATCTTTTATTGTAATCATTAAAACGGAAAATAGTGGCCACTAAGCTCCGTTTTAATGATTACAATAAAACATAAAAATTTAAAATTACTGTTAGTAGTAATAATAACGTAGGTATATTGTTGTGGAGCACAACTTAACGTGGTTAATTTCTGCATTTTCATTCTAAAATAAAAGAAATCACCGAACAAACGATGAGGGCCCCACTGTGCGCTCGGCGCAGTCTTAAGGCAAAAAGAAGACGAATTCTTGAACCAGAATGCAGCAGGTTGAAACAATGACGCTTTTCTGAAAGATACTGAAGGACATGTGGAGGGGCACCTTGTCCGTGCTCTACTAACCAAAACTTGCCAATTTGTTAGAACTCACTTTGTTTTAACGTAATATAATACATTCGATTATTCGGTCGTGACTTACAAAACCGTTGCACACGACAACCGCTCTTGAGAAATGTGCGTTGCAAATTGCAGGATTGGATCAGCAACTTACCTGCAAAGATAAGAAAACAAAAACAGTTGAATAAGCAGTTATATCAAATAATGGGCTGTTCTGTTTGCATAACAGGCAGCCGCTGTGATATCATATAATACTTATAGCCTATATTTTAAAGCACATTATTACGCAGTATTGAGTTTGTAGCTTCGTAATTCGTATAGGTACCAAAAAGCAAATTCAAACATTTATAGGTTTTGTTGTTATCGTCCACATCGTGTCCCGCTAGTGTTGCGTGTACTCACGTGACGCGCGAGCCCCCGATGTGAGCCGTCGCGTCGCGCGATCGATCACGAAGGTCGCGCTACTTATCATTAGCGCACACGTCACATGCGCACACAACGGACGCTTATCACAATAGTATATAATTATTATGCCGCGTGCCACGGCATCGACTATTTCGAAACTTCGGTCACTTTCATAACGTGATTTACGCCACAAAACTGTTTTCTCGGCGGTCTAATTTTTGTTAAAAAGTTTACGTTTATTTTTCGCTGTTCAGTTTATTTTTTCTTTGGTTTAATATAACCCAAAATTCTCGTTGCCCGTTTCAAAGCGTAGGGCGTAGGTTCCTATCTACCTATGGAGAAGAACGGGCAAGAAATTCCATATTGCAATGGGTGGCTAATTCAGATGTACCTATACAACTTTTTTAACCCCATTTATTTATTTATTTAAACTTCGCACACACAATAAGGTATAAAGACGGACTTAATGCTATAGGCATTCTCTACCAGTCAACCAAGGGTAGTGAAGAGATAATATGGCAGGTGCTCTATTTAAGAGTAGATAATAATAATAATAATAACCCCACCGCCGTATCTCTACGTTGACGTCGTGGTGGGGCTTGCGCGCTCCGAAATCTGGGTCTGTGCCGGTAGAGTTTACTTTGCCGAAACAGGTCTGGGGTGAGGTGCCAGACCAAGAGAGATACAGAAACCCGCAGGGCAGCATGTGGCGAGCTGATGGGTAGTAGCGACCCCACGGTCCCTATCTCCCGGGAGACGTCATGTTCCTCATATCTGGCTTGCCTTTATTGGCCGGCTGGAGTGAACACTGACGAGGAACTGAGCTCCCGCCTCATTCTTGCCTTTATTGGCCGGCTTAAGTGGAGATTCGCAAGAGCAAACGTGCTCGGAGGAAAGAAGTATTCCAGTAAGTGCTTGTAGGGATCTTGACCATCTCCCGGGCTCTGGGATTGTTCTGAGAGCCGTGGAATACCTCTCCACTCCTCGAGCACCTCAGGATATGTTGCCCCCTTGTCGCTACGTCACTATGTGCCAGCGACCATTTTCGGGGGCCCATTATTGAGTGTGCAAGTCTGAAGTCACCCCCTGTCATTTTATCCGAATAATAAAACATTCTATCTATCTATTTCTGTATAATAAAACATTGATCAGGCAGGGGCCATAGTCCTTCCATAGTTTTAGGTAACCAGTCCATTTGAACCACCCAAAACCTATAGTCTAATATCTTTGTTTCGATATCCTGAAATAGTCCTACACCAATCGGGGGTTGTCCTTGGGTGCACTTGCATAGTGCGTACAGGGATAATCGTCGGTTAGTGCCTCCTTTTATTAAAGCGTCTAACGGGCCTCTACGAGTTGGCTTCGGCCCCTCGTACGCCTTCCAAAGGCCCGGGACCCCAGGGTCCCGAGATATGTCAAAGACATTTAATAATAATAATAATAATAATAACCCCACCGCCGTATCTCTACGTTGACGTCGTGGTGGGGCTTGCGCGCTCCGAACTCTAGGTCTGTGGCGGTAGAGTTTACTTTCCCGGAACATGTCTAGGGTGAGGAGCCAGACCAAGAGAGATACAGAAACCCGCAGGGCAGCATGTGGCGAGCTGTTGGGCAGTTGCGACCCCTCGGACCCTATCTCCCGGGAGAAGTCATGTTCCTCATCTCTGGCTTGCCTTTATTGGCCGGCTGGAGTGAACACTGACGAGGAACTGAGCTCCCACCTCATTCTTGCCTTTATTGGCCGGCTTGAGTGGAGATTCGCAAGAGCAAACGTGCTCGGAGGAAGGAAGTATTCCAGTAAGTGCCTGTAGGGATGTTGACCATCTTCCGGGCTCTGGGATTGTTCTGAGAGCCTTGGAATACCTCTCCACTCCTCGAGCACCTCAGGACATGTTGCCCCCTTGTCGCTACGTCACTATGTGCTAGCGACCGTTTTCGGGGGCCCATTATTGAGTGTGCAAGTCACCCCTTGCCATTTTATCCGTGTATAATAAAACATTGATCAGGCAGGGGCCATAGTCCTTCCATAGTTTTTGGTAACCAGTCCATTTTAACCACCCAAACCCATAGTCCAATATCTTTGTTTTCCATATCCTGCAATAGTCCTATACCAACCGAGGGTTGTCCTTGGGTGCACTTGCATAGTGCGTACAGGGATAATCGTCGGTTGGTGCCTCATTTAATTAAAAAGCGTCTAACGGGCCTCTGCGAGTTGGCTTCGGCCCCTCGTACGCCTTCCAAAGGTCCGGGACCCCAGGGTCCCGAGATATGTAAATATATAAAAATAATAATAATAATAATATTTTTTATATTTTTAAATGTTTTTATTTTTGTATGTTTTTATAGAAATATTTAAAAATGTAAATTATATGTATAAAAATGAAATAAAGGAAATAATAATAAAAATATTAAAAAGATAACATATAAAATAGATACACAAGTACCTTATATGTTATAAACTTATAATAGACATACATACAAATCACTACAATATATAAATACTTTGTTAGTAGGATAACTAATAAAGTACGTGAAAATTTAATAAAAAACATCGCAACGATTACTTTGTAGGATTCCGTACCTCAAAAGGATAAAACGGAACCCTTATAGGATCACTCGTCTGTCTGTCTGTCTGTCCGTCTGTCACAGCCAATTTTCTCCGAATGTAATGGACCGATTAAGTTGGTTATACATATCAATTTGAGTGACCCAAATACGGACGTGAACCGTAAATAAATGAATTTAGAATATTGGGGTCAGTTCTGGGGGGCAAAAAAGAAAATTAAAAAAAAAGTTTTGCAAACTGTACCGTGTGACATATCAAATGAAAGGGCTTACTGTGAGGATATTAAATATATTTTTT
Source organism: Dryobota labecula (assembly GCA_947523025.1). Lineage (NCBI taxonomy): Eukaryota > Metazoa > Arthropoda > Insecta > Lepidoptera > Noctuidae > Dryobota > Dryobota labecula. Next base: position 28,836,239 of record OX383287.1, on the reverse strand, counting down.
TTACAATTTTAAAATAAATTGTTTTAAAGTTATAAGTGAAAATAAACGAAAATTGACCATTCCCTCCCTTATCTATGTAATGGACCGATTAAGTTAAAATTTGGTGTATACATATCAATTTGAGTGACCCAAATACGGACGTGAACCGTAAATAAATGAATTTAGAATGTTGGGGTTAGTTTTGGGGGGCAAACAAGAAAATTAAAAAAAAGTTTTGCAAACTGTACCGTGTGACATATCAAATAAAATGGCTTACTGTGAGGGTCTCAAATATATATTTTTTATAATTTTAAAATAAATTGTTTTAAAGTTATAAGTGAAAATAGACGAAAATTTACCATTCCCCCCCCACCTTATCTCCAAAACTACTGAACCTAAAATTTTGATAAAAATACAGAAAATAGTTCTATACTTATAGATTACAGGAAAATTTATAAGAAGTCTGTGGTCTTAAAATAACATGATAAATCTATCGATATTGTGCGTACAAACTTACATTTGCAGTTGGTTGGAATGTATGAGAGATTATGTTTACCAACTACAATGTTAAGTTTGTTCTTAGGATAAATTATTTCCAAGTACGGAACCTTTCATTGTGCGTGGTCCGACGCGCACTTGGCCGGGTTTTAAGTAGGTACCTATAAAAAATGGATGACAAATAAGTAACGGGAAACATACCAACGAAGCAAGCTATTATAAAGCTTGTAAAAAAGCCAGAATAAAATAATTATAGAAGAACATCCTGTAATTTTCGTTTGTAATTTAAATTTAATTTTATTAATGGATGTAATTTAATTTATTGTGATGTATAATTTAACAACAATGCATTGTTATATGGCTATGGGTTATTACCTGAAAATCCATACTAATATTATAAGTGTGAATGTTACTCTGTCTGTCTTTCTGTCTGTATGTTACGTTTTCACGACTAAACCGCTGAACCGATCGTCATGAAATTGAGATTATAGCTTGGGTTATGGAGAAGGACAAAGGCTACTTTTTAACGCGATAACCGACATCCACGCGGGCGGAGCCGCGGGCAAAAGCTAGTAAACTATAATAATAATAACCCTCTACGTCAGTGTTTTTCAACCTTTTTCATGGTGTGGCCCCCTTAGTATGGAAAATTATTTCACAACCCCCTACCCTCCGCGGTTTCTTGGAATTCAAGTCTGTCACTTTGGTTACTTTTTGGTTAAGCAGAAAAACAGAATACCCACAATTAACCACAGAAGCTTCGAAGTGTTTGATTCCATTTGGAACCTCCTACTTGCGCGAGATAACGTTTTCATCGATGGTTCAATTAAAAGGCAAATAAAGAAATCGCCGAAAATTAGAGAACGAGTTAACCAAATGTGTAAAAAAAAAAATGGTTAGCGAGAAACGGGCGCAACCATCACAATAATGTGGATGGGTGCGTATGTTCAACTTCACATTAATAATTCATGTGACTACTAGGTATTTGTTGATTTGTGTTAACCTAAGGGCCGGTTTTTCTATCCCTAGTTAAGTCGACCAATGGTTAGAAATTGCAACAAATGGTTAAAATCCTACAAATTCTGGTTTTTGATCCCTTGTTAACACAACAAGTGGTTAAATATGTAACCATTGGTCAAAATATTTAACCACGGCTCCATTTATTTATTTATATATGCTTTATTGTACATCAGATAACACATTACAAAAAAAAAGGAAAACATAAACACTTTAAAATATACAATGGGCGGCCTTATCGCATACTGCGATCTCTTCCAGGCAACCTTGGCATGGATAGTGAATTTGTGGACATAAAATGGGGTTGTCATTGGTGCAAATAAAAAGTATAACAGCACAATATCCTATAATAGATATACAGATATATGCTATATAATAGATACATAGATACATACATACTAACTATATAAGTAAAGAAAATGAATGAAGTGTAAGTATAGATTATCACAGCTATCAACGAGAACGTAATCACAACGACAAGTAATGTTCCTTCAAAAGTCTTTTGAACACAGGCAACGATTGCGCGCGTTTTATTGGATCTGGCAATGCATTCCACAAACGAGCGGCCTGGACCGTAAAGGATTTGTCAAGGAAAGTTGTGGAATGCATGGGCAATTTAATCTTCAAGTTATCTGATGACCTTAAAAATTTCGTGTGGGAGTCGCAAAGAAACTGGAAACGTTTTTTAAGATAGAGAGGGGTGGAAGGGGAAAAGAGCACATTATACAAAAGGGAAGGAATATGAGCATTCCGGCGAAGGTGAATTGGTAACCACTTGAGCTTCATACGAAATTCGGAAACATGGTCATATTTGCGTAAACCGTATATGAACCTAATACAGAAATTTTGAAGCCGCTCAAGTTTATCGAGTTGGTCTTGAGTAAGGTCAAGAAAGCTGGCATCAGCATAATCAAGGATGGGTAGAAGAAGTGATTGTGCAAGCGCAATCTTGGTGGCAGTCGGTAGAAAATTACGCAGTCTCCTCAAAGACGCAGCGGAAGCAAACAGCTTGCGGCTAACCTCCTGTAGCTGGGCAGTCCAAGAAAAGTTCTTGTCTATGATAATCCCCAGGTTTTTCACTTTCTCACTGAACGGAATAACTGAGTTGTCAAAAGAGACTTGGGGAAGAGTCGTCCAGTCAATCCTTGATACCGTCCTAGAACTGCCCACCACAACAACCTGCGTCTTTATGGGGTTGACCATGAGTCCATATCTCTTGCTCCAGTCGCATATACGGGCCAGATCAAGATTAATTGTTAAAAATGGCTTCTGAAAGATTTCCAAGAGGAGCTCGTGAGTAAATTTGTAAATCATCTGCATAAAGATGGTAGGAAGAAATTAGTTCGTCGGAGATTGAGTTAATAAAAACTGCGAAAAGTAAAGGGGAAAGCACGCTACCCTGAGGTACACCGGCAGAAGTATTACTCCAGGAAGACGAGGTCTCTCCGATGCAAATACGTTGCCGGCGACCGAACAGGTAACTTCGAAACCAGTCAATTACCGATGGAGATATATTAAGAGAGCGTAGAATGCCAAGCAAAACATCAAAATCAACAGTATTGAAAGCATTACTGAAATCTAGCAAAGCTAAGACCGTTAGATTACCGTTTTCCATGGCCGACCTTATATCGTCCGTAATATTCAGAAGCGCTGTGGTGATGCTATGACCAGGACGGAAGCCAGATTGGAAGGGGTTGAGGAAATTATTTTGGGAGAGAAAACTTTGGATAGGAATGGTAAGACGGATATTGGACGATATTCAGAAAAGGATGCGGGATTGGACTTTTTAGGTAATGGAATTATTTGGGCATCTTTCTATGAACATGTAAAGACACCACTAGATGCAGAAAAATTTAGGATGTGACAAATGACGGGCAGGATTACATCCAGCACAGGGACTAACATATTACGGCTGATACAGTCATTTCCTACTGCGTTGGAAGTAATCGACAGTATGCTCTTCTTAACATCACATGCGGAGAATTGACCAAAAACAAATGGAGAATAACTGGGAGTCGGAAGAGAAGAATATATATATATAATAATTAATTCAATGTAGTAAATTTAGTTGTCCTATCAAAATTAGACGAAGCAGTAAAATGATTATTCATTGCATCGATGTCTATATCTTTTGGGATTGACTCTTGTCGGGTTCATCAAGGGTATAGCAAGATGGCGGATAGTTAACTCTGTCGCAACCGGCTGTTTCGTGTGATTTTGTTTTAATTGAATGTGTGTTTGCGTGTTTCCAGTTTTATTATGGATTAAAACATACCTATCCAGATACTTTGATATGTCGGAGACTTCATCGGATGATGAAATTGTCACAAAATATATAATGATAATAATGTAATACTTTTCGTCATTGCTAAACTCAAATGAGTAACATAAACAGATACCTAAGATGTTGTATAATTAGTAGGTCTGGCAATGCCGGGTGACGTCAAGTAGAAACTATAAAACCTGTGGTAGGGATTTCACCATATAGATATGAAGGTAACGATAATATTGAAAAAAAGTTAGGTACTAAGACTATTTTTTATTATTATGTAAGTATATATATTTATTTTTTTAATCAAGAAACGTGCAACCCACCTCACTTCTAGTACAAGGTACCGATCGTTTTTTTTTTAATTGATCGACCATTCTTGCCGAAGTAGATGTCCCATCTTTAAAATGCTTCGAGCATAATTTTTATGAAGCAGATGGAAGCCAATTTTCTTCTCTACGGTTTATTTGAACAAACCGTATCCACTTTCCACGTTTAGATTATTAACATTCGGAAACCTAGTAACAGAAACCTATATGAACGAATAGTACTTCTTCATTTATTAACATTTAAATAAAATGTCATGATTGTGTTCATCATCATCATCATCAGCCTATAGCAGTCCACTGCTGGACATAGGCCTCTCCATTTGCACGCCTTTCAGCTCGATTCTCGGCAACTCTCATCCAGCTGCTACCAGCCACCCTGCGGAGATCGTCGCTCCACGTAGCCTGAGGACGTCCTACCTTACGTTTGCCGATTCGCGGTCTCCACTCAAGAACACGTCTACCCCAACGCGATCATCGGTTCTACGGCTAATATGGCCGGCCCATTGCCACTTCAGCTTGCTTATTCTGTGAGCTATGTCGATAACTTTGGTTCTCTGCCGGATCACCTCGTTCCGGATTCGATCCCTCAGAGAAACTCCAAGCATAGCCCGTTCCATAGCTCGCTGGGCGACCTTGAATGTATGGACCAGCCGTACCGTGAGTGTCCACGTTTCGGCTCCGTAAGTCACAACAGGCAGGACGCACTGATTGAAGACCTTGGTCTTTAGGCTCTGTGGAATACGCGACGAGAAGACTCGACGAAGCTTCCCGAATGCTGCCCAGCCCAGCTGAATTCTTCTGATAGCCTCCTTCTCAAAGTTGTTTTTACCAAACTGCAGAGTTTACCCGAGGTAAACATATTCTCGAACAACCTCGAGAGCACCGCCATTGACAGCAATCGGTACCGGAGTGACGTGTTCGTGGAACATGACTTGGGTTTTGTCCAAGTTCATCCGGAGACCAATGCGTACAGAAGAATCAACTAGGCCATCCAGCATCTGCTGCAAGTCATGCAGCGATTCAGCTAGTATGACAATGTCATCTGCAAATCTCAAGTGTGAGATGTACTCGCCGTTGATGTTGATGCCACGTCCTTCCCAGTTCAGCATCTTAAACACATCCTCCAATGCGTTAGAGAACAATTTCGGGGAAATTACGTCCCCTTGTCTCACGCCTCGACGCAGGGAGATATGTTCAGTTCGCTGATCCTGGGTTTGGACGGTCATTGTCGCGTTGTTATAAAGACATCTCAGCACTTGGATGTATCGCCAGTCGACTTGGCATCGCTGCAGAGACTCCAAAACAGACCAGGTCTCGATAGAGTCAAAAGCTTTTTCATAGTCCACAAATGAAAGACATAGGGGCCGATTATACTCTTCCGACTTCTGTATAATTTGCCGCACTGTGTGGATGTTGTCTATGGTGCTGTATCCTCCTCGAAATCGGGCCTGCTCCGGTGGCTGAAACTCGTCGAGTCTTCACGATAGACGATTCGTAACGACTCTTGAAAACAACTTACGAGAGGAGGTCCAAAAGCTTGTGGAATGAAAGGGTTTTAAATAAAATGAAACAATAAATCTATTTTTCCTTTACAATATAATCACCCTTAAGCTGAATACATTTATTAGATCTATGAATTAATTTTTCTAAACCATCGTAAAAATATTTTTTATCTTTTGCCTCAAAATGAGCCAAAATTGCCTCCTTTACCTCATTATCGTCGAAAAATTTCCTTCCCCTTAAGTCTTTTTTTAAATTGGAGAACAAATAAAAATCACTTGGGACCAGATCTGGACTGTAGGGTGGGTGGACTAGTGATTCGAAGCCATGCGTGTGCAGAGCAGCCATTGCAATTCTGCTCTTGTGAACCGGCGTGTTGTCTTGCAAGAGCAACACACCCTTGGTGAATTTTCCTCGACGTTTTTCCTTGATGGCCTCCTTAATTTTTCTAATATCGTTGCATAGTATTCTCCGGTTATGGTCCTTCCCTTTTCTTTGTAATCAATCAGTATTATCCCTCACAATCCCAAAAAACAGTAGCCATCAACTTTCCAGCCGACTTCGACACTTTGAATTTCTTTGGCGGTCCCCTTTTTTTGGACTCTTGTTTGGACTCAGGCTCAAAGTGATGAACCCATATTTCATCTCCGGTAACAATCCGCTCAAAAATCTGTGCACGTTCGTCTCCACACAACTCCAAAAATTGTTTTGACGCATCGACGCGCTGTTGTTTCTGAAGCGGCGTGAGCATTCTCGGTACCCATCTTGAACTGACTTTTGTCATACCCAGGTGGTCATGTAGGATTCGTAATATGGTGGTATCTGATACTCCAACTAATGCAGATAACTGTTTTTCTTCAAACGGGTGTCCTCCAGTACAATTTTATACACTTTTTCGACGATGTCTGATGTGGTGGCCTCAACTGGCCTTCCTGAGCGGGGGTCGTCTTCAATCGGCTCCCGACTATGTTTAAAAAGTCCATGCCACTTGTAAATTATTGATTTACTAGGGCACTGTTCCCCATAAACGGTTTCCATTTAATTAAAAATGGTCTGAGCGTTCTTTCCTTGCTTGATAAGGAATTTTATCACAGCACGGTGTTCAATTTTCTCCATAGTTTCAGTTTTCTTCCGGATTGACTTGTTTGGCAGGCGAGTGTTCGTAAACGAATGACGCAATACTCAATAGGGCTGGAACTCAGTTTATATACTAGTGATGAGTACCCAATTAGTATGACACTAAGCGAACGTCCCTATCCCCACTCCATGCCCTCCATTCCACGAATTTTTGGACCTCCCCTCGTATATACGTGGCTAAGGAGCGAAATGGGTCTGTAATTCTTTAAAAGGGTCTTATCACCCTTTTTAAAGAAGAGAATGACCTCACTCCTTCGCCACGCTTCTGGAGTTCTCCCAGAGAACAGGACAGAGTTAAAGAGCTCCCTAAGCTCTTCTAGGACAGGCCTTCCTCCCGCCTTTAGGAGCTCGGTCGTAATCCCGTCCTCACCAGGGGTTTTTCCATTTTTAAGCTGTTTAAGAGCCGCCTCGATTTCGGCTTGGCTGACTTCTGGCAGGTCTTCCGTGAAATGGCGGATTAAGGTGGCTCTGGAATCCTCATTTTCGGGATCAGGTCGAGACGCGTGCGATGCGTATAATTGGCCGCAAAAGTTTTCTACTTCCGAAAGGATCTCCGGCTTCGAAACGACGATATCCCCACTGAATTTGGTCAATTTCGTCAGGTGGCTTCTCTCAAGTGACTGGACGAACACTTTCGACCCCCGATTTTGCTCGATCGCTTTCTCTATAGAGCGCGTATTGCAGCGTCGGAGGTCGCGTCGTACCAGCGTTCTAATATTTTTGTTGAGTGCCCGTTGTTCCGACGAAGTGATAGATGGGTTTTCACGTCGTTCCGTCATAAGCTCTAGAGTCTCTTCCGAAAGTTTGGACTTCTTGCCTGTACGCCGCATTTTACAAAAACGCGTGCCTTCCTCCCTGAGGATTTCCGCCATTTGATCGAGTGCCTGGTCAACGTCATTTGTGGTTTCCACGGTAGCAAATCAGTTCTACAGGTCTGACTGGAACGCTTCAGATCCTAACATAGTTTGGAGCATGCTTGGACGGAGCCTATACTTCATCAAACGAGTTCGCTCGAGCTTGAAGTTGATATTCAAAGAGCCTCGGACAAGTCTGTGATCACTGCCGGTGTTGAACCTGTTGATCACCGAGAAATCCCTGAATATATGCTTTTTATCCGTTACGATGAAGTCTATCTCATTTTTCGTCATAGTTTCGGGGCTTCGCCACGTCCACTTCCTTTGGCGTTGTTTCTTAAAGAAGGAATTCATCAAGAAAAGCCCCTCCTTCTCAAGGAAGTTGACAAGCATTTGCCCCCTATGATTTCTGATTATGTTCAAACCGTATTATATTTTAAGTGTTATTTATTATTTAATAAATGTTATCGATAACAGATTCGATAAATTACATCACATCTCTGCAAGGCAGTAGTAAAGCTACTCAGCAAAAGAGGGCGTTTATTACAAAATTTGCAAATGTTCTAGATCTATTCATGAAAATTATTTAATTCTAATTACTGAGTAAATATAAACAATTCATACGAAAATAAGCCGAAGTTAGGTCCACATAACGAGATTTACAGTAACGTAATGCGCAACTCGGCATATTTCCTTAGAAAATATTTTTCTATAATATTTATGTCAATGCTTTGGTGGACACAAATGCGACTTGACGCGCAGGCGTACCACACTAGACTGAGCGACTTATGGCCACTAGGACTAATGTATCGGATTACGATTTTGTTCGCAATGTCCCGTCTATTGTTACGTATAATTTAATGTCTTTGGGAATAACAAAATTGACATTTTTACTGTTGCGCACCACAATTAATGCCTGGTAAATACCACTAGCGCCATCTAGTATCGAGTAGCAGAACTAGTAAGACCACTAGCGCCATCTAGTATCAGAACTAGATGCTTCTAGAAAGTTCGATGCTAGAACTTTCTAGAACTATCGGCATCAGGTCAGTCGGGGCCGGTATGTATCTACTCAAACATTCTAGATGTTTCTACAGTAGAAGGTTCTGGAACTATCTGAGGACTATATAAGGCCTGTATTGACCCCGAGTCAGGCAATCGAAAAACAAGCGATCAAGCGACAAGTAAACTTCAAACGATACAAGCGATCTTCAAGTGCGACTTTAGAGTTATCAGTAGTACAGATGTGTTTTATAATTAGTGTGTTTGAGTTATTATCATTGTTGTTTAATTAAATTGTCATTTTTCTATTATTAAATCGGCAGTTTTTATTGTCACTAACCAATATGCAAATGCTCGTAGCATTACTAAATTAAAAACTCAGTGCCATCTTTTACTGCTGTCAAACTAAAATATAGTTAAGTATTCGGGAAATCATCGTTTGACAGGAATAAACCAAATTTTGGTGATTTTTAGTCTAATTTAGAAAATTTTGTGACAAGAGAATCGGCACAAATATCAGAGATTTTATTTTACCATTTCGTCGGCGCGGCGTGCGTGATTAATATGTATACTCATATCAAATTACAGCTTTCTAAGGATCTGTGAGCTAAGTCGTGGACGGACAGACAGACAGACAGGCAGATAGACAAACAGACGGACAGACGGATAGACGGACAGACAGACCACATCAACTTAGATAACATGGATCCGTTGTTATCAATGGACGAATAGCATTTCCAATTTAATTTGATTTCAAGAATTGTTATGATTGTGATTATTTTGTTGTTAATTATTAACGCCATACACCTTTCTTATATAATGTTTATATTTTATTAAAATTGATTATTTGTAACTCCTAATTTATCGGAAATATTTCCGATAAATTAGGATTACTGCATTAAACCAAACTTTATGAGTAATTATGAGTTACAAATAATCAGTTTTAATAAAATATAAACATTATAGAAAGGTGTATAGCGTTAATAATTAACAACAAAATAATCACAATCATAACAATTCTTGAAATCAAATAAAATTGGAAATGCTATTCGTCCATTGATAACAATTGACGTAAACTTCGTAAAACGTTTAAATGCACTCAAAACTATTACTCTAAATATAGATTGATGTAACAGAGTCAACTAATTTTTTAAATCTCGTAAATTTCTTTCCATAAGAATTTTCTCGAGAACTTAACAGCAAAGTTTTCGCAAGGAGAATATTCTCGGGAATTTATCATCACTACTTGTGAAACAGTTTGTTACGTCGCGTCGCGTGAGTCGGTCGCAGATCGCAGTGAACCTGCTGTTTGTCGCTGCAGCGTGGCTCGGCGGGCCCGCGACTGGCCGCGGGTGAGCACCGCTGCGCAAGAGGTATGCGCTCTCGCTGCGAGGCGCGTGCGTTACCGTTCCACCCCGTTTGAGCGACATGCCAACACTGCACTGTCGTGTCCGAATCGACCATATCACATATAAAACTAAAACCCGACTACGACAAAAACGCCAACTAATAAGACATCGATGTCGTTTTGACAATGACAATAATTAATCCATGCTAATATAATAAATGTGAAAGTAACTCTGTCTGCCTGTCACGTTTTCATGCCTAAACCGCTGAACCGATCGTCATAAAATTTGGCAGAGATATAGCCCGGGATATGAAGAAGAACATGGGCTACTTTTTTACGCGATAACCGACATCCACGCGGGCGGAGCCGCGGTCAAAAGCTTATAGTCTATATAAGGTGTATCTATTCATACACGAAATATTTTAAGAGAAACATCTATAGGTGGTAAAAAAGCCATACGAGTGGCAGCGAAATAAATATAAAAAATATACCTACTAAAATAAAAAACTAAAAATAAAACTTAATCTATAGGTACTAGTACAGTATAGGTACAACAAACAAACAAACAAACTCTTCAGCTTTATAAGCTGAAGAGTTTGTTTGTTTGTTTGTTTGAACGCGCTAATCTAAGAACCTACTGGTTGGAATTGAAAAAATATTTTTGTGTTGACGACCAATAGGAACGGAGCATAAATGAAAAATGTTACAAAAACGGGAAAAAATATTCCTTTTAGAGAGCTTTCGTTGCGTGCGCTGCGTAAACGGTTTAAGTTATGCAAATATCATGTATGATGGAATTGTTCTTCTTTAAAAGTTCGAAAAAAAGTCCGCGACAGCATATATCTATTAAAATAAACGGGATATTTACCATGTTTAATAATTGTTTTGAGTTCCCGATATTTCGGCGCTGTTGCAAGCACCATGATCACGGATAAACTGAAGTCACTGCGGGTGGGTGTTTATGAGTAGACAAAACGGTCTACCCTCTTTCTTGTTCGTTTTTTGCACTCAGTACCGCTACCACTGTCACTCGCAACTCGATTCTGTTCCCGACACACGAAACTCACTGTGTCCGCTCGCGAACTTTTTTCGGCACTTCTTCGGTTTTTACACAACAGCGCCGAAATATCGGGAACTCAAAACAATTAATAAACATGGTAAATATCCCGTTTATTTTAATAATAATATTAGTGACCATGACAGTTTAAAAACTTATATAACTTATACTTAAGATTGACTCACTATAACCTTTTTTTATGGTAACAAAATTTGTTAGAAATTAATGCATTATTTGCGAAGGAGTTTTAACAACATAATATTAATCCTTATCCAAATTAATATGTTATTAATCACAAGTATTTAAATGTAAACAAAATTGTCCTTGACATCACTTGATTTCAATCAACATCTTAGGATATATTATAATTAAAATTAAAATAACTCCGCAACAACAAGTAATACTTTATAACTGCACTTTCATTTTGTAGTAGTTTTATTGGGTATTGTTTTGTGAATTCTTTTAAAGGTTGGTTTTTTTTCTAAAATTTCCACAGCGGGACTTACCGCGACTGGTTTTGAATTTTTATCAAATATTTCAGCAACATTGCTTTTTGTTTTTTTTTTTCTTTTGTTTTGAAGTTTTTTTTTTCGATTTAAATTTAGTAGGTGTCACCTACATAATTATTTATCTTATGTTTTTGTTTTCTTAATTATACGGTTGGTTCACCTAATTTCCTACGTTCAAGTAACCAAATAATTAAATTGCCTTTATCTGTTTGGACGTTGGGTTTTTCTGTTTAGGTGACGCAGACGAAGTTGCGCGGGTCAGCTATAATATTATAAAGCTGAAGAGTTTGTTTGTTTGGTTGAACGCGCTAATCTCAGGAACTACCTACTGGTTCGAATTGAAAAAATATTCTAGTGTGTGATAGCCCATTTATCGAGGAAGGTATAACATCACGCTACAATCCTTAGGAGCCAAGCAAAAAGAACAAAAGTCAGAAAGAACGCTAACCGATAACGAAGTTATAGCGCGGGCGAGCGACGGGATGTAACGTGATGGGTGGGCCGAAATTTCACGCGGATGAAGTCGCGGGCAGAAGCTAGTACCTTAATAAAATGCTCCAGGCATAAAGGGCGTGCCCGCTTACACATGATACATGATAAGTGCAAGTAGCGCGTTATGATTTTGTACTGAAGAATTGAAGATCACGTCTAAACGAGTAGTGTTAATGATTTGGAAAAAATATAATATGTTAAATTAGAGCATTTTCTTAATAACTTAATAAGTATATGAATATTTTAGATTATGAAATTAATTTGTAAAGTTACATATGTCTAACGCGGATAAAAAACAGAATCACGCAAAATGTATCAAGCGTATTTTGCTGAAACCTTCACCTTTTTAAAGATAATTTAATTAATTATTGATCTTTTAGTATACGTGTTTAACCTTTTGTTTTACGTATAATAAATTAATAATGCGTCTTATTTGGGACAGCACTCCTGGATGGGCTAGTCCTATTACTGGCTAAACGTACGACGCGTTGCGTGAGCTCAGTACAGAACACGCAAGCTAACCACTCAAGGTCACTGGTATGCTTATATCTGGGCCCTAAGGGGAAGCGTCAGGGTAGGCTACGAAATTCAAATGTTCGTACGTTTCTTGCAACTTGCAGGCAGCACCAGGTCGTATGTTGATCTAAATATGATACGCGACCGTAACAAATATGTACACTGCCGGTCAAAAGTTTGAGACCACTATAAAAAAATTAAGAAAATAAAAGTCAACATATTTAAAACTTTATGAAAAACAGGTTTTATTTTCATGTTACACAAGATTTAAAATTAACAAAATTACTTGAAGTCTTGACGAATACAATATTCTAAAGAAAATACACACAATAGAGTTTATACAGATTTTTCATCAAAATATCCTCCTTTGCATTTTATGACCTGTTTTACCAATCTTGGCATGCGGGCAATTAATTTATTTATAGTCTCTTGCGAGATATTCTTCCAGCTTTCTTCTAATGCATTCCACATGGCCTGTTGTGAAGAAGGACATTGTTCCCGAACGTTTCGGTCAAGCTCTTCCCACAAAAGCTCTATAGGGTTAAGATCGGGGCTTTGGGGTGGCCATGTCATGTTTTCCAACACTTTTTCCGACTGTTTCTCGTCTAAATAGCCCCTACATAATTTTAAATATCAGATCATTATCTTGTTGGAAAATAAATCCTTGGCCGATTAACTTGAGTCCGGAGGGAATAGCATTTTTCTCCAAAATTACTTTATACTGCTCCTTCTTCATAATTCCTTTAATTCGGACCACATTACCGAATATTTCAAATTTAGATTCATCACTCCAAAGTACTTTTTTGAAAGCTTCTTCGGTCCAGTCTCGATGGGCTAGGGCCCGTTGCAACCGTTTTTCTTATTCTGCGGTTTGAGAAGAGGTTTTCGAACAGCAACGCGACCAAACAACTTGGCTTCTCACAATCGTCTTTTCACTGTAGACACTGACACAGGTTTTTCCCGAGATTTGTTGACTTCAACACGTATTTCTGGCGTCTATTTCGCTTGCTGGTTACCACAATAAATTTGTCTTCACTAGAAGTCGTAGCTCTTGGTCTCCCGGAGCGCGGACGATCTTGATTACACCCAGTTTGTTTGTACCGCACAATAGTGCGATGAACACAAGTCTTCGATAACTTGAGTTGAGATGCGATCTCACGTTCAGATTTGCCTTCATTATGGAGAACAACGATGGCAGATCGTGTTTCAATACTAATTTCGCAAACTTTTCCCATTTTAGAGACGTCTTGACTGTAGGAATCACAAAATCAGACTAACTGCGGATATTCGTAGATAACCATGAAAATATCGGGTTAGAATAAACTTTGAAACTATTTTAAGAATTTAGAACAATTGCATTGTAAGTTGATGTAAAATAAAAGAAGTGTCAGCTGCGGTAATGAGGTAATAAAATTTTTACAATCGGTTATCGGACTCGAATCTTCCTCGGTTCACATTGAAGTATGGAAACAATGCTTGTTTATTGCCCTTTCCTTGGCTAATATATAAAAGAATAACCTTTTAGGCAGTCTTAGTTATAAACAATAGAATATGCAGGTGTGCAGATTACTTTTTATCACCAATATTTTGGAAATATTTACTAATAACAAGTTTTTTATTAGTGGTCTCAAACTTTTGACCGGCAGTGTATTTACATGATTATAACCATTAGAATCAGTAATACAATTCCTTTTGTTCGTATAATCTGATTGAATGACTTTTCATGAAATCATGACTTTTAGGATTGTACTAACTTAAGGAGTTATTGTGACTTGTACGGTGCACATGCAAAACTGTAAATCTGCGGGCTATCACTTTCACGTCACAATGGACAGCCAGAGGACCTGTGTCACTGTGTCCTCGGAATTCGAATGTGAACAGCATTCGAAGACATTGTTGGCATACAAGAACACTATCTGAAAAGTAGAATAGACTCGATCCCACACTGATATGCAATTAGGGCGTCGCGCCGTTGCGTCTGCAGTTCTTGCAAACTAAGCTATATGAATCACAGATCTTATGGCCATTGCTGAGCTTGACTGCCGAGTAGTGCACCCGAACATCGGCAACAACACCCAACTTGTAAGGTCAAAGCGAAAGGTTCTTCTTAGGGTCAATTTATACTAGCGCAGATTCAAAGCGCATCGAAGCGTCTATCCAAAACTGAACATAACAAATACAACCTTAACTCCACTTATAACGCACACATTACTACTGAGATTTTAAAAAGACGCGCGCATTCTGCGGAATTCGCGCGTCTGCGCGTGAACAACGCTGATTGGTGAGCACGCATTCTAGCGTATCCATGCGCCCACTAGCGAACCTACGCGTCATCAGTCGGAAATTGGCCTGCGTCGGTGTTGATCACGATGGACTCGGACGAAAAACTTTGTATGAACTGGTGTGCTGGGGTTAATAAATACTCTTTGATTGGATCTCTTATCATTCTTGGCATACCAAAGTACGTCTCTTTGCTTAGCACAAATTGCGTTCACGTGGCTGTATAGCCATAAATACGTTTGCCTTTCGGCACAGATGATAAATAGAAAATTGGCGGCAAAGCTGAAAATTCGTCTTGATTTGTTATTTACATACTTAATAAATATAAATTTAATTAAAATGAATTCCCACGGTTCAGAGAGTGAAATGGAGATTGATTGTACTCCACCAGTATTGATCGTGGTATTGGTCGCCAGTATTGGGTCGTATTAGTGAAGTCCTCGTCTTCGGCTCGGCCTTCATACTAATACTCGACTTGCAATTGCCTATTTCCCGGCCTTTGCAATAATGTACTATTGTTGGTGAGCATCGTGGCGATAGCGGTGGCGTGTGACGCGTGTCGGGGCCGGCGCGGTCCCGTTAAAAATGTAACGCCGCCGCCGCACTATGGTTCGTGTAGAACTAGCTGGACAAAAACAACTCTTCAATTCCTAGTACTTAATTACTAATATGAACTCATTAGCTCTATACATTAAGGAATACACCTATAAATTTTCGTAACTACCCTCATTAGGACCGTCATTAAGGTAAGTATTTAAAGAATTGATAATTCAAAGTGCATTCATTTGCGTTTTTACACCATCATTGATAACATTATTTAAGTAACTAAAATAAATTTGTGATAGTGTTTTTGTGATGGATTATGTACATACGAGTAAGTAGTTTTGTTTTAATTCATTTTTATCACAGGAACTTCATTCTATAATTTTATTAAATTAATTGTTTAGATAAAAGTGGACTTTTTCACCCATATTTTTGAATTCAGTGGTCAAAAAATTACATGTCCACTCTGTAGAATCACTTTATATGATTTTCACAAGTATCTAGTAGCAATAAGTAAAAAAAAAATATTGCGAATTATTTGCACAACTATTTTTTTTTCTTTTTTTTTTCGTTAAGCAGTTTTCACCGTCTCAAAAATGGATTTTATCAAAGAATGGCTAAAACACCCAAAGGAAACGCGGAATGCGGAGCTGTTTCGGTTTATACCTTTGAATATGATTTTGATGATGTTACGATGCAGTCCCTGAGAGATGTCAAGGTCATCATCTCAAAATATTCGTCAAAATTAGCTGAAAAGTGGCAGCTGTGGAAGAAATCGAGAGCGGTTCCTAGAGAAGAATTCGACGTGGCAGAAGGGAGTTGACATATCTTTCGATTTGTCCGTTTATTTATGTATGCCCAGTAAATCTACAGAACCGGGACCTGGAAGACCCTCTAAAGAGTTTGATGATTCCAGTCTCAAAACGAAAAAACGACGCGTAGATGACCTCTTACAGTCCAGGAGTGCTGGTGAATTGAATTACGCTGCCGATGTATCAGCGCAGCGGGTCGTAGAAGTGTAGCACGTCAAATCAAAGATGTAACTGGTGATCCTTCAATAACCCCTTAAGACAGTGAAATAAGTGCCCCCAGGTGTTTGACAAGCGAGGAAGCTTTAGCATACTATGCTGATACTAAATCAAGTAGCCATAGCTATAAGCAGACTCGGAAGATCATGAGTCATCATGACCATGACTATTCAATGGATGATTCATCCGATGAAAGTGATGATGATGAGTGATAGGTTTAGTTATTAAGTATTTTATGTATCTGTTATTAGATTTTATAGTTACATTTATAGTTTTTTTTTTTTAATGATTAAAAATGTTTTTATTTGACTATACCTGCTCAAACGACCAATGGTCCTCAAAACAGTATTAAGACCCTCATATCTATGCTTATGACTGCTTTCCATTAGGAATTTCTCAGTAGCAGCCCGGAGTCTGAATTTGTACCCGGTTGATGGCAATAGGCTCGCCCCCTATTACATGGGACTTAAACATAGCTGGCGAAATGTGGGTGTTCCTACTATAGGTACACCTCTGCCTAATCTTTCGGGGAAACAAGGCGTGATGTTATGTTATTTTATGTTATCTATGCTTAATAACCTCATTTATGAATAAAATCGAAACAATTTTGTCCAGCTAGCTTGTTCTACGCGAACCATAGTGCGCCGCCGCACCGCCTGCACCGCTCTTTGCGGCGGCACCGCTGCACACCGACCAACGAAACAAAACTACGTAACTTGTGAAACAATGTATAAACAAGTGCGTGTCGGACCATACACAATGAAGCAAAGGGTTTCGTACTTGGGATGAATTTATTCCAAGAACAAACTCAACATTGTAATTGAAAAATAAAAACACAAAAAATGAAAAATAACTTTAAGTTTGGAAGTCGGTGTCAATCCATACCAATCCATACTAATATTATAAATGTGAAAGTAACTCTGTCTGTCTGTATGTTACGTTTTCACGCCTAAACCGCTGAACCGATCGTCATGAAATTTGGCAGAGATATCGCCTGGTATATGGAGAAGGACATAGACATATTTTTGCCTTTTTTGTAAAAAAAAAAATATTTTCACTTTTTAGTTGAATTGTTTTACTTATTATTGAAGCTAACTCAAAAATTGCCCTAGAAAAGTTAATAAAATTTTACGGGACGACCGCGCAAGCTTCATCTACCAAATGAAAGAAATATAAAAATCGGTTCATAAAAAAATAGGTTATGCCCGAACGTACATAATATTTAAATACACGAATTGAGAACCTCGTCCTTTTTTAAGTCGGTTAAAAATCATTTATAGCTAGAGTGCATCTCATGATATATAATTCCAATAAGCCCAAACACGGCTAAAATACATTGTTTTATTACGGAGTTCCGTTGGCTTCATCATCTGATCAGTTTGATGATACCATTTTGATCTGAACCATTTATTTAAATTTGCTTCGTCATAGTTGCTTAACTATCTTAATCGAGATATCTCATCGCCACCCGTGAAATACGAATCATTGACGAGTTCCGGTAGCCCTCTGTGGTCTTCTTCATCAGTTCCACTTCACCAAATGATACTTTCTGAATGCAAATGCTTGACTTGTTGATGAAAATACAAAAATCGCTAAATGTAAGCCTATAAAATTTGAAAAGTCAATTCCTCATGGATCCCAACATCCAAACTGGATTTTGATAAAAATGGGACCAATCTAGAAGTGTATCTTTTCAAATAAAAAAAGTATAAACGACGGAGTTCTGAGGTGACAAACATTAAAAAAAAACTTAATTGCGAACCTCCTACTTTTTGTGAAGTCGGTTAATAATAAATATTTTATTTCAGATAACCAACATCCATTGTGTTAGTAACATTTTTCTTAACCTATGTTAGTACTTAACTAAAAACACAGACACTGGTGCCGATTCCCTTGTTCACAAACAAAAACTAAATTTAAGTTCAGTGCATCTTTTTCTTTCTATTTCATTAAGTAAATTCAAATTCATTTATTTCGGACAACAAGGATCCATATTCTGTTAGTATTACAAAACAATTTATATTCTAGTATTAGTAGTACAGATACGCATGAAGTGTCTGATGTCAGGAGTATAGCTCTCCGCCACAGCTCTCAGGATATAGTTGCGACTACTTCGCACTCTACTCAGTAGCAACGCGGTTTTTTTCGAATGATTGCATGAAAGCCATCTGTGTGGGTCTCAGCAAACATTTCCGAGGCGCTGCAGAAACGGGGCAGTCGCAACAACATCCTGAAAGCATTGTTATACTGTACGCGTAGGGCATCCAGCGATCTCTTGGTGTAGTTGACCCATAGATTGCCCGTGTAAAAGCTCTGACAGTAGGCCCTAAAAAGAGTAATTTTTACTTGGTCAGAGCACCGAGCAAATCTACGAGCCAACGTGTTACCTCTGACCGCTAAAGTCCTACGCTCTCTCTCAATGTCTAAGTCATTCTTAAGGTCGTCGGTGATGAAATGCCCAAGAAACTTGCATTTTGATACTCTATTATTATTAACATAAGCGGGATATTTACCATGTTTATTCATTGTTCGAGAGCCTGGAATCCAGTGGTTCAGCTGTGTAAAAACCGAAGAAGTGCCGAAAAAAGTTCGCGAGCGGACACAGTGAGTTTCGTGTGTCGGGAACAGAATCGAGTTGCGAGTGACAGTGGTAGCGGTACTGAGTGCAAAAAACGAACAAGAAAGAGGGTAGACCGTTTTGTCTGCTCATAAACACCCACCCGCAGTGACTTCAGTTTATCCGTGATCATGGTGCTTGCAACAGCGCCGAAATATCGGGAACTCATAACAATGAATAAACATGGTAAATATGGGAGCTTATGTTAATAATAATATTAGTGACCATGACAGTTTAAAAACTTATATTTTGATACTCTGTTTAACGGGAGCCCATTCAGCCTTACTATTTCCGGAACAGAGTCCGGGAACCTACCAGCGGCCTTAAAAATCACATATTCACTCTTCAAGACATTATAAATCAGTCCGTGTGAGGCAGCATAAGTCTCACAC
Organism: Dryobota labecula; assembly: GCA_947523025.1. NCBI lineage: Eukaryota > Metazoa > Arthropoda > Insecta > Lepidoptera > Noctuidae > Dryobota > Dryobota labecula. The sequence continues at coordinate 28,816,872 of OX383287.1, read as the reverse complement.
ACTTTTGAGCAATTCTCTGATTGCCCCAGCAGTTGGGCCCAGCAGCACCATATCGTCCGCGTAGTTGATGTTATTGACGCTCACTCCATTTATTCGACATCCAATACTAATGCTACTGAGCTCAGTGATGAGGCCATCAACATACAGATTGAAAAGCCTAGGGGATGTCAAACCCCCTTGTCTCACACCGTATTCCAATCTATATGCTGAAGAGAGAGTGTTTGACCACTTTACCTGGTTCTTTTGATTAGCATACCAGTACTGGAAGATTTTCAGTATTTCAGCAGGGGTACCCCTGTCCCTCAACTTGTCCCAAAGTACGTCATAGGATGTTTCTATGACGTACTTTCAAGATCGAAGGCCTTTGAGAGGTCAAGGAAACAAGCGTCTTACGATCAGGGCCTCAAGTCTGCTATTACAATAGTATCAGAATGATCTCTTCATTGCGCTTCATTGTGAGTTTTTGACAGATTTGCCATACAAACACTGTCAAATACTCACAATGGCGAGACCATTCTGACACTATTGTAGTAGCAGACTTGAGGCCCAGTATAGTATTGAACAGTATGCTTGAGGCTCAAAATAGCAGTTTCAGTTGATAGTCCAGGCTGAAACCCGAACTGTGCTTCATGGAGATTTAAAATATTTTTCAAACATGAGTCAAGCATACTGTCCAACACCTTAGCCATGATCGTTGCCAAGGAAATCGGGCGATATTCCCTTCACTAGATATGTCCCCTACCCTGTTCTTAACGATGGGAACCACAATAGTTCTCATAAAGTTTTCAGGCAGGTATGAATGGCTAACACACATCGTATAGAACAGCGACAAGACCCTCGGCAAGTGGACCCTTGCATATTTCAAAAGGACAGAAGATTTTTAGTTTATTCCTGTCAAATTAATCGCTTGACGTAAATTGACGTAATTTTAGTCGGCAAGTTTTTAATCACGTCTAAACTTGTATGGAGTAGTGACAGGCGCTGATTAATTTGACAGGACTAAACTAAAATTTATCTTCTGTCCTTTTTTTAATGAAATAGAAAGAAAAAGATGCACTGAACTTAAATTTAGTTTAGTTTGTGAACAAGGGAATCGGCACCAGTGTGCAGGTGACTAGTGACCTCACCAACGCAACGGGCTGTCATGCCTCCCGACTATGGCGCTCAGAATGCTGTTGGGGCTGCCATGGTGTCTGATTAGCAGCGAGGCCGCTTTCTTACGCCGCACAGTGGATCGTCCCCATACAAGAGGTTGGACGTAGGCATTTTGTGAAATCAAAATCGACGTTTCAGTTTTTTGAAAATGCTATCGTATTCCTTTATCAAAAACCTACACATATTGTAATGAGACTTTTTCTAATTGGACTCATATTTCAGGAGAAAATCCATAAAAAGTGTTTTCTCAGTATGGAAATGGACACTTAAACTCCCCCACCACCTGAGTTTCGCCTTGTTTCGGGTATTCATTTCTATAATTGGTATCTAACTACTAAGTGCCGCATTTTGTCCAAAGACACTTGGTGCACCAAAGGTGCACTTTCGGAGATATAATCGATTTTCGTTTTATCATAAAAAAATAATACCCTAATAGGTTAATAATTAATAATTAAGGGTAATTAGGTAGTAGTTACCTAATTACTCTACTCACTACCATGTATCGAGTAGAGTAATTAGATTAATAATTAAGGGTAATTAGGTAGTAGTTACCTAAAAAAAGATTGAAAACCTACGAAAGATCTTGGTGATTACTTACTACATGATATACTTGCGACCCTTTTATTTGCAGAATTGTGGCAATGAGTTTATGATTAAACATTAATCATTTTAACAGATTCTTCCAAAAGTTTTTACTATGTTTTTCCGCTGTTTTAATACGTACCTTCATCTCTATGTTGCTTTACGCAACCAAGACGATTTTAGTGACCATGGTCGATTGTTTAATACATTAAAATCAAGTTGTGAAGTGCCATTAACAGAGAGTGTTGAAAAAGACTTACAAGCCTGGTGTCGTAGTTTTTGCTTCCGCGTTTACGCAAAATGGTCTCAAGCTAAAAGAAGTGTCGAAAAGTTTATGAACAAAAATAGTAAATGGCTAGAATCTGACATTAAATGGCCAGATTCTTAGGAGAACATGCTCATTGAGCCTAATATTAATTTTTCTGAAGAACCCGTTACTCCTTCAAATTCAGATGCTTCGATATCAACTGAAAAAACTTCTCGCAAGTCTGTTGAGGATCTAAATAACCGTCAGAAAAGAAGACGCACCGAAGATACTCGTACATCGTGTAGTTCCGATGAAATATTATTTTCAACAGTGGATATTCTTAAGACTTGGGGAAAAGTGATGAATTTGCTATTATGAAGTACATATTAGGGAACCCAAATCAAGTCTCCACATTTTTTTATATGACGAAAAGTGGACAAAGCAGGTCAGTCCACGAAGTTTCTCTGCAAAAAGCTTTAGCGCACACACACATGTCACATTGCGGTTATCAAAATGGCGTTACATTACTCTTAGAGATTTTAGTTTAAGAGCGGGGCTTATGAGGTATCCGAGCTATTATATGCTACAGAAGGAGAATACTGAGTGCTACCCCAAAGAAGAGGATATGACGATCACGGAGAGTTCCGCCAAAATCAAAATAAAAGCACTAGTTAACATCACAGTGAGAAGACTCGTTAAAGCTTTGGGCATCAGCTGTGACGCAGGTCAACCACTACAGTTGATCAGCAAGTGGGGTTTTGATGGGGCCTCTAGCCAGGGTATTTACCACCAGCGAACCAATATTATTGAAGAAGATTGGGGTAGCATATTTATGGTAAGTCTTGTACCCTTGCGACTTGTCGCCGCAGATGTAAACGTCATATGGGATAATGAGCGGCCATCTTCAACAGGATACTGCCGCCCAATATATTTTAAATTTATGAAAGAGACTGAATTTAATGTCAAACGAGAGATGGCTGAAATAGAGTCTGAGATGGCTGACGTATCTCCAACTGACTGTGGGGGGTTTAAAGTTAGCCATAATTTCATATTGACTATGATTGATGGCAAGATACACTCGTACATATCAGAAACATCATCAGCTGTATGTGATATATGTAAAGCGAGTCCTACAGAAATGAACAATTTAGTGGAAATGAGGAAGAAGCCAGTAAACGTCGACTTATACACCGTGGCATTTTAATCGTCTTACAAAGACAGCTCACTTCATGTATCCAATGACTACTAATCATACATGTAAAAAGAAAAAATAACATTTTAGAACATTTGTTTTTTTATTATTATTAATTATGACGCATGACATAGTTTAAAACGCCCTGTTACGAGTGCAGTCCGAGCCTTATGTTACAAGGGCGCCGCAGAATGGAGCGGCGATATCTTTATCAGAGTTCATTCACCCTAACGCAAAAAATGTGTTTCTTACTATTGCAACTTAAACTTAATCTAAATCCATTCTGCGGCGCCCTTGTATCACAAGGCTCGGACTGCACTCGTAACAGGGCGTTTTAAACTATGTCATGCGTCATAATTAATTTTAAAAAAATGAAATGTTCAAAAAAAATTTTTTTTACTTGAATGATTAATAGTCATTGGATACATGAAGTGAGCTGTCTTTGTAAGACGACTAAAATGCCACGGTGTATAAGCATGGCCTCAGTTTACTTCATGCGTGGATTAGGTCCATGGAGAGCTACTGCACATCTCTTATAAAATTGAGATTAAATCATGGCAGGCTAAAGGCGACGAAATGAAGAGGAAAGTGAAAGAACGAAAAGAAATTATTCAAGAAACCTTCAGAAGAGAAACTGGTTTGCTGCTGGATGTAGTTAAACAGGGGAGTGGCAATACTAATTGTGGAAATTCAGCAAGGCGGTTTTTATTCAACCGTGAGTAGACTGCCCCGGCTTTAGATATTAATTTGATCAGGAGAATTGCTGTGATTTTGCATTGTGTTTCTTCAGGGGAGAAAATAAATACAACAAAATTCGGAAAGTACTGCTGTGAAACTGCAGAACTTTTTGTGCAATTGTACCTTGACTCCAAAAGTTAAAAAGGCTATGTTTAAGGAACTAGATGATTTATTAATGCGAGACGAAAATGAGACTGAGTTCATTGACGTCACCACAGTCCCTGGTTCTGACATAGAATGTAGCGATGATGATGATGATTATGATGATGATGATGACAACAGTGATGATGTATTGCAATAAGTTTCAAGAATTTTCATGAGTAGTTTGTATTTTGGGTTTAGCGAAAATATTGTCATTGTTAAAAGCTTAGTATGTACATGTTTATTTTAGTATTTATAGCCAATTTTATTGAAAAGTTCTTTTCTTTTAAATTTTTCATATTATTTATTAAAATAAGTATTATTTAGACATTTTTATTTTATGTTATGATAGTTTCTCGTTATTTTTAGAAATATTTTAATAGTAACCTAATTATCATTTTTTAGGTTCCTGCTACCTAATTACCCTTAATTATTAATTACTAGCTTCTGCCCGCGACTTCGTTCGCGTGGAAGTCGTAACACGACACAATATACTAAAATACCAGCCACATTTTAATAAAACTTCCTTGAATACTACGTTTGTAGTTTTGGTCACAGCAGTCAAAATATACAGAGAGTCAGGACTGGTGACGCGAGAGCAAGCGACGTACAGTTCCATGTTCTATGATAAAGGGTTTGGTTTCCGCACTTAGTCCTTCAGGTCGACCATTGTACATGGGCCATGGCGGCCATCAGTGGTTATTCCAATCAGCCCACCTCCCTCTAGAAGATAATTACGTCTCCCGGTCTGTTTAGAACATCTGTGAAAGATCTGGGTGCCCCGAGGGTTTCTGTTCTAATCTGGGTGACGCCTGTGCATTCAAAGAGCACATGCACGACGGTTTCCTCAGTCTCCATGCAAGCCCTGCACAGAGGATTGTCCGATATTGTGTGGAAGTGTTGATTTAGCGAGCAGTGTCCCGTGATGGTCCCCGTCACCAGGCGCAGGCCGGTCCTATCCAGGAGTAATAACCGCCTGGTTAGCCTACCATCTAAGAATGGCATAGCCTCCCTGGACTGTCTGCAGGTCGGTGTCAAGGTCCACCAGCTCTTTTATATTGAATTATTGAAGGCCTGTGTTCCTGGATACATTTTATGTTTCTCATTGTGGTTCTTACAGATTATTTCTGACGAACAGCTATCTCTATTATAATACAACAGTACATTGTAATTGTTAACACACGGGAAGTCAAGTATAAGTCCCCTCTTTGAGGAGTGGCTAGAGAGGCGCCACGGCGTCCTCACCTTCAGCCTGACGTAGGTCCTTACCGGACACGGTTGTTTCGGGAGATTCTTGTTTAGGATAAGGCGGGAGGAAACGCCCGGGTGTTACCACTGTGTAGATCGCCCGGAGGACACGGTAGAGCATGCGATGGAGACCTGCCCAGCTTGGGCAGAGCACCGCCGTGTCCTCACGGAGGCGATCGGTGGCGACGATCTCTCGCGTCCGGTCCTGGTCCAGGCCATGGTACGGAGTGAGAGTGCATGGGAGGGAGGCCGTCACCTCCTTCTGCGAAGCAGTACTGCGCGCGAAGGAGGAGGCGGAACGCGTGAGGGAGAGAGGGGTGGAATAGTTTTTTTTTTTTGGTCTCAAGTCGAAAACAATGCAAGCAAATTTTTTTTTTTTTTTGAGAATGTGCAAATAGCTCTCTTTCATACGATACCCCACATGCCCTAGTAGCCGGACTTCGAGTTTTAAAACCCCCGTTAAAACATAGATGCAAAAAAAAATCTTTCTTATTTGCAAAATAGTTGGGCAAACGTCATCTCAGACTATTCCAAATTTCAATTTGATAGCTTTAGTAGTTCTTGTGATATCCAGCTGTAACAGACAGATGGACAGACAGACTGAGGAGCACCATAAGGGTTCCTTTTTACCATTTTGGTACGGAACCCTAAAAAGAAGCACAAAAAATATCAATTCTTTGAAATCGAAATACGATTTGCATTGCTTTGTTGAAAGTTGATTGAAATAGCGTAATATGTCATAATTGACTATCAACCCAGCGAAGTAGTAATGGAATAATTCGACTGTTGTCATATCAGTATCATTCTTAAGAACTGTATGGGAAAAGTTGTTTTCGATTTCTGACTTTTCTAGTACTCAAACCTCAGTTAGTCCCATAAAGTTTTTTGATCCTCGTAAGAAACAGGATCGATTGGGATCAAAAAACTTTTTTGTGAAAATTGCCCATTTTCTTGCTGACTGTACATTTTTTTCAAAATCTGTGAATGCAGATCAATCAATCAAAAAAAAATTAAATATTTTATTTCACATAAACCTACATGGGCACTTATGAAACGTCAGAAGCTAGGTGCACGGTTCCAATTTGTCGTTTCCTATGGAGAAGGAGCCGGCAAGAAACTCCACGGTTACTCTTTTAAACATAATTGGCTTTACAATATTATTAAATAACAGTGATAATAGGTATGGGAGGACAGTGTAGGCCTTTCAACAATTACCAGGTACTTAACAAAATAGAAAAGTGCCAACAAATCTACACTCTACTCAGCCTACAACGTTCTCACATTCACAAAATATAAAATAATCCAAGTATATAAAATATTAATGACATGATTGCAATTACAACTACAGTAACATATCTGAATAAATATCATGTCCACAAAAGCCACTAATAAAGAATTGGAATTCGATTTGTAGGTAAATAATGTCAAATAATGAAAAGATTATGTCAAGGAAGTATGTAAAAAAATTATTAAAAATTCTAAATAAACATAACAATTTTTTTCTAAAAGTTAAAGATAGTCTTTTAAGACCATTTTCTTGTAGCGACCACGGTTAAGGTACCTGCCCTTATGGACCCATCTCAAAACACAATGCAATACTGCTCATCCCCCATAGCAAATAGTGATAATTTATACGTAGTAATTTGACCAGACCTATAGGGAATATCTATGCAAAATTTGAACAAAATCGGTCCGGTAGTTTTTGCGTTTACCTGGAAGTTCCAGGTAAACGCAAAAACTACTGTCTGAATGTGTTCCAGGCTGGAACACATTCAGACAAACAGACAAAAATTCTAAAAACTATATTTTCGGCATCAGAATCGATCCCAGACCTCGTGGCAATTACTTTTTTTCAAAAATATTCAATGTACAGTTTTGACTTCGCTACGATTTTATTATACGAGTATGTATAGATTAACCTATTAAGGTATTAGGTACTATTAGCCATGCTATATGTCATGCTATTGTATTTTTTTATGATAAAACGAAAATCGATTATATCTCAGAAAGTGCATCTTTGGTGCACAAAGTGTCTTTGAACAAAATGCGGCACTTAGTAGATAGATACCAATTATAGAAATGACTACCTGAAACAAGGCGAAACTCAGGTGGTGGGGGAGTTTAAGTGTCCATTTCCATACTGAGAAAACACTTTTTATGGATTTTCTCCTGAAATATGAGTCCAATTAGAAAAAGTCTCATTGAAATATTTTTGTACGTTTTTGATAAAGGAATACGATAGCATTTAAAAAAATTGAAACGTCGATTTTGATTTCACAAAATGCCTACGTCCAACCTCTTGTATGGGGACAATCTACTGTGCACCGTACAGCATTAAAACAGTCGGTATGTGCCTCAGCGAACATAGATGATGCGCTACAGAACTGAGACAGACGCAACAGCACCCTAAATGCGTTGTTATAGTGTATCCGCAGAGCATTGTAGGCCTTTTGGGTGTAGCTGAACCACAGGCTCCCCGAGTACAGTGACATGCAATATGGTTTAAACATCGTTACTTTGTCTGCGGCTGTACATCGGAAGAACTAACCGGCGTGCTAGCATATTAGCCCGAAACGACAATGCTCAGCGTTCCCTCTCCATATCATCTTTCAAATCGTCCGGTAAAAAAACAAGTTCTCTCATATATTCCACCTGCAAATGTAAGTTTGTACGCACAATATTGAGAGATTTACCATATTATTTTAAGACCACAGACTTGCTAAAAGTTTTCCTGTAATCTTCAAGAACTATTTTAAGTGTTTTTTTGTTTTTTTTTTTTTCAAAATTTGAGGTTCGTTAGTTTTTAAGATAAGAGGGTGATCAATTTTCATCTATTTTGAACAGACCAGACTTCACAAAAAAAAAAAAAAAAAATTACTAAAATTTTGGAAGTCTTTGGTTCCGTATTTTTTTTTTTGGAGTCTGTTATTTCTCAAATAACTTTAACCGCCTTACTAACCGAAAATACAAATAATTAATTAGACAGCAAAGTACCTACTTTGCTGTCTAATTAATTATTTGTTTTTGTGTGGGTGTGTAGTGAGTGCGTGATATTCAAAACTGATCTTCTGAAAGTATATTTTATTAATATAATATTATAAAAAATATATATATCTGAAATCCTTACAATAAGCCCTTTCATTTGATATGTCACACGGTACAGTTAGCAAAACTTCTTTTTTATATTTTCTAGTTTGCCCTCCAAAAGTGACCCCATATGCAAAATTCATTTAATTTCGTTACACGTCCGTGTTTGGGTCACAGAAGTTCATATATCAGCGGATCGCGCGCGTACCGAGCGGACGTCCTGTCGACGTGTTCGTTACCGAAAAAAAAAAATCTTCCGAAAATGTCGTTGAATTGCAGTGGTTGTGGTGTGGACTTAACTGGCATGCCATTTATTGAGTGTTCCAAAAAGACGTGCAATAAAGTGTATGAATATAAGTGCCTTGGAATTCCTAATGAAAACTTCGTAACGTACTCTCAGGAATATAAGGATCAATGGGTATGTCCTAAGTGTTTGTGTTCACAACACAAGCCAAATCGCAGTGCTGATACAACAGTTAGTAAAGTATGTGGCCTAGCAAGCACTTTTTCTACTTAATTAAGTTATTAAGTAGAAAAACTTATTATTTCTACTTAAGCTGAGGAGTTTTTTGGTTAATCGCGGGTGTACCATTGGTAAAGCCAATTTTGACTGTCTACAGTCTGTTACCCGTGATCATCTGTTGTTATGGAGTTCGGTAGATCTTTGGCGAAACATTCAATCACTGGAGGGTAATTCGATTGAACGTCGATAAACTCTCCAGAGCTAGATGGCACTCAAAAATTAGCTTGTTGTTAGTTTGTTTGTTCTCTAAAGCTTTGAGCACAGATAGGCTGTCGGATAGGAATTTAATGCCATAGTTCCGGATGCCTAAGCGCTTTACTGCTATTGTGGCTTGTGTTAAGGCAACGCATTCACATTGAAAGATCGAACTGTGTGTGCCTAGTGGTATGTGAAAGTTAATATTGAGGTCAAGGGAGTGTACGCCAGCACCTGAACCGTTTTGTGTTTTTGAGCCGTCTGTGTAGATGCGCACTTCATTGGCTCCTGACTGATCCCTATCTTCCTGTACTGTTTGTATAATGTAGTTTACGCGTAACCAATATTTAGAACAAATAAATATCTCCAAAATATCACAAATACCAGAGGAGACCGTGAAATGTCCTAAAGAAGCATTGAATTATTCCAGAGCGATGTGTAAACAACCCGCAGAGGACATGAGTAACAAACCCGCCGCTAGCGCATCAGCTGTTACATCAAGTGTGGCCACGAAAACAGTGGAACAAACAATAACGGACGAAGAACAAACGACAAGCGAAGGAACAGCTTTTGTCAACAACAGAGGTTGAGATGAACAGCAAAGCAGATAGTAATGAAGGGTGGAATGTAGTCCATAGGGATAAAAGGAAAATCAAAAGTGAAGAAGTGAAAAGAGGGCGAAACTCGAGCCTTACGGAAATTCAAGCAATGGAGCGGAAGAAACATATTCACGTTTGGCGCCTTCATCCTGAAACTACTGTCGAAAACTTAACCACTCATGTAAAACAGGTGTGTGGATCTGAAGTGAATGACAATATTTTTTTAAATTAAGCATTAGACAGAGAGAGACTATTCTTTTATTGTTGGAATCTCTGAGGGAGTATACCACAAATTATATCAACCAGATGTATGGCCTCTGAATGCAGAATTTTCCGAATGGATTTGGTTTCGGAGACCAACAAATAAACCAAACGACGGGAAATAGAATAGAAATATTGACATTTTTTATCAAAACGCAAGAGGTCTGCGTACAAAGTTGGATGTGTTTTGCAATAATGTAGAAACTGTAAGAGCGGATTTAATTGCAATAACAAAAACTGGCTGCAATGAGTCAATAGAAGATGCCGAAATTATACCGCAAGGGTATCAAATCTTACGATGCGACCGAATGGACGGACGAAAACAAGGAGGCGCGTTTCTCGTGGCCACGAGACGTCAATGTAGATAGATGCGCTTTCGAACTGATTTGTGCTACCGTACATACCCGTAATAGATATTTGTTTTTGTGCTGTGTTGTTTATATTCCTCCAGGTAGTTGCGAAAATGATTATATGATTTTGTTTAGAATTATTGAACAGTTACGTGTTAAATATAGGGAAATTGTTGCTATAGGAGATTATAATTTATATTCTTGTAATAATAATGTGATCAACTGTTACGATACCCGTCAGTTGGATTTAGTATTGTGTTCATTGTGTATGGGTGAGGTGCCTGTGAGTGCGGCGGACGAAGCGCTTGTGCCAGTGGACCCCCACCCGCCGCTCGTAATAAGCGTGCCCAAAGGTAAGTGCAAGCGTTCCGATAGTAAATCCACTGATCGCACAGATGCAGGCCATGCAGTGACAGAATCGAGTGACTTGTGGCCACAGTGGAGTTTTGCAAAAGCGGATTATGATTCATTATACTCGCTGCTATTTTCAAACGATTGGGGTCCGATGTGTGACATATAATACATGACCCAGAGGCGGCGCACAGTGGAACGAATGTATGGGAGCGGTTGGACGTAGACATGTCCGAAAAAAAAGAGTAAAATTATGCCAAACTAATGATGCCATCTTATTCGATTACTTAATGCCTTCATAACTTGTGGTGATGAATTTCTTCATAACTCCCATATTTCGGGAGTAATTTGAGAAAATGTGAAATTTTACTATGAAAATGAGTGTATCGAGCTCTCTCCCTCCTGATTCCGGGCTTGTTTCAAGTAGCGGTCTCTAATATCATAATGCTAATACTAAGAGCTATATTTAATACTAAGACACATAGTGCGCCAAATGTGCACTTTCTGGGATAAAGAGTGATGTTTATTTTATAACACAATTTTTTTATTTTTTGTTTATTTTGTTGATTAAAACCGTTTTTCTAAAGGTTTACCTTATTACAATAACATTTCTGAGCAGCCAATTAGAGAAGATATAAGCTAATTAGGATATATAATTAGGGACTTAAGGTTTACATATAAAACTGATGCACTAATGATTACTGATAAGAACATTGCTATTATTTAATTACTAAATGGCTCTTAATACACTAATTTAGCATGCATCATTTACTAATTATCACAATAACTAATTACCTTGCAATATTTAACAAAGGATACCTGGGATACCTGGATTTTATATAAATAGGTCACTATTAGTAACTTTAAAATCAGTGTTGATTTACACCTCGTTGTATCCAAGCTAATCTCGCAATGTATTTTCCAAATTTTAATACAAATCTTGATATTCACGTTGCTTTATGCGCACGCGCACATAAAGATTTACGCGACTTTAACTATTTGTTCAGTGTTTTAAAAGATAACAGTTGTGTTCAGTTATGTGAAAGTGCTGAAACAAGTTTAAAAGACTGGTGTCGTCGATTTTGCTACCGCATTTATGCAAAATGGACACAGTCTGGAAGAAGCACAGATAAGTTTCGGAAGAAACATGAGATTTGGCTACAGGCTGCAATTCAATGGCCGGAATTACAGAATGAAAATATGGAACCTTCTACAGAAAATATAAGTGACGTCATCGAGCCCATAATTTCTCCTGCTAAATCTGATGCTTCAACTTGTACACATCCTAGTCCTCGTAAATCTTTTGAGGACCTTAGTAACCGGCAAAAAAGAAGACGCACTGAAGATAGTCTTTCATGCAGCAGTAGCAGCGCTGAAATTATGTTTTCGGCCGAAAGGGCGCTTCAAAAGGCAGGACAAAGCGATACAGCTTATGTTATGAAATACTTGACGGAGAATCCAGAAGAGGCCTCAAAAATCAAAGCCTTCATTGAAGGTAAATCAATTCAGGTACGGGAAATATCCCCTTTGAAGGCATTGGCTCTTTATGTATCGATGAACTTATCGAAATGGCGCTATAACACTCTTCGGGATTTCAACACTCAAGAAGGAGCTCTTCAATACCCGAGTTACTACATGTTGGTTAAAGAAAAAATTAAGTGCTATCCGGCCAAAGAAGATCTCACAGTTACAGAGAGCTCTGCAAAAATCAAATTACAAGCCTTGATGGATTTAACCTCAAGAAGACTTATTAGGTCGTTAGAAACCCCTGTTGATCCCAATCAACAGCTCGTATTGACCAGCAAATGGGGTTTTGACGGATCATCTAGCCAAAGCATTTATCATCAAAGGACGAGTGAAGATGAGCAAATCGATCTTGCTAGTAATTTTATGATTAGTCTTGTACCACTGCGGCTCGTCTCAAAAGGTGTAACAATTTGGGAAAACGAGCGACCATCTTCCACTTCATTTTGCCGGCCAATATTGTTTAAGTTTATAAAGGAAACCAAAGAAAATGTGCAGAGAGAGATGGCTGAAATCGAAGCAGAGATTGAAGCCTTAACTCCATCCACCATCACTGATGGAATTAGTGTCAAACACCAACTGCTGTTGACAATGATTGATGGTAAAATTCATTCCATTATATCCAATACAGCAGCTTCAGTGTGTGACATATGCAAGGCTTGTCCTAAAGAAATGAATAATTTAGAGTTAATCAAAGATAAACACGCAAACGAGGACATGTATAAATATAGCTTAAGCACCCTTCACGCTTGGATTCGCTCAATGGAATGCTTATTACACATTTCCTACAAATTAGACACAAAATCATGGCAAGTAAGGGGTGATATAGCAAAAAGGCAAGTTGATGACAGGAAGAAAAGAGTTCAAGAGGCTGTAAGAAGAGAAACGGGCTTACTTCTCGATGTTGTGAAACAAGGCAGTGGATCCACCAACAATGGCAACTCGGCAAGGAGATTTTTTGAAAACTACACTAAATCTGCTGAACTGACCGGAATAGATGCTATGCTTTTAAGAAAAATCTGTGTGATCTTGCAGTGTATTTCATCAGGAGAGAAGATCAACGTAACTAAATTCCGAGAGTTCTGCTTTGATACTGCTAAGCTTTACGTGGAGTTATACCCATGGTATTATATGCCTTCTTCACTTCATAAAATTTTAATGCATGGGCCAGACATAGTTCAGAACATGTCAATTGTGCCCATTGGTTTTCTATCCGAAGAGGCATCTGAGGCTAGAAATAAAGATTTTAGAAAATATAGAGAGGGGCATTCTCGAAAGCATAGCAGTATCTCATGCAATGAAGATATTATGCACAATCTTTTACTGTCTTCTGATCCACTTGTTACAAGTATCCGTCCAAAAGGAAATAAGTTTGTAAAAAAATCTTCTTTTAAGGAATTTTATGAGCTTACGGATTCTGAGAAAAGTGATATCGAATTTGTTAACATAAATGATTTAGCGGACATCGATTCTGAATTTGAATTAATTGATGATGATGATGATGACGAAGATAATTAAATGATGTTATTGTTTTAAAATGTGTAACTTAGTAAATTAGAGCTTACATCTTAATTATTTATTGTACTTTTAATGAAACTAGGTAATTTATTATCAACTTACTTAAAAGTCATACTCTCATCAGTTCTTGTGAATATTTTTGTTAATATATATTTCTGTATATATATAATATATTTATAGACCTCTTAATAAGTCTGTCTGCGGTTTAAAGTAAATACAAATGGGGAAAAAACGTTTTTTTTTTTAAATTTTCATTTCCTTTTATCCCAGAAAGTGCACATTTGGCGCACTATGTGTCTTAGTATTAAATATAGCTCTTAGTAATAGCATTACGATATTAGAGACCGCTACTTGAAACAAGCCCGGAATCAGGAGGGAGAGAGCTCGATACACTCATTTTCATAGTAAAATTTCACATTTTCTCAAATTACTCCCGAAATATGGGAGTTATGAAGAAATTCATCACCACAATTTATGAAGGCATTAAGTAATCGAATAAGATGGCATCATTAGTTTGTCATAATTTTACTCTTATTTTTCGGACATGTCTACGTCCAACCGCTCCCATACATTCGTTCCACTGTGCGGCGGTTCAATATTTTTATAACACCGTAAATAACACAATTGATAGTTGCGTTCCAAGGAAGAGGAAAATATGTGTAAATTCTAGGTATAAGTACCCGGAGTGGTATACCGGTGAAATTATTCATTATATTAGAAAAAAGCGGCCAAGTGCGAGTTGGACTCGCCCATGAAGGGTTCCGTAGCAGCAAGTAACATAATATAAAAGTTCTTATAGTTCGTTGTAACTTTGATCGATGTTTTGATAATAGTGTATTTAAAAAAAAAAATGATAAGTAAACTTTATAATTAGGTACCTAAATGATGGGATTTAGATCTAACTATATGCGAGCCCATATTTTTATTTTTATATTTCAGTTGATTGAATGAAAGGTAAATTGCGGTTTACGATTTATGACATATTAAAAAAAAACTACTTACTAGATCTCGTTCAAACCAATTCATTCTCTTATTTTAGAAGTTACAGGGCGGGGGACACACATTTTACCACTTTGGAAGTGTCTCTCGCGCAAAATATTCAGTTTAGAAAAAAATTATATCAGAAACCTCAATATCATTTTTGAAGACCTATCCATAGATACGGTATGGGTTTGATGTTTTTTTTTTTATTTTTTTTTTCTGTTCAAAGTATGGGGAACCCCCATAAATTTATTAGTTTTTTTTAAATATTATTGTGTGAAAATCTTAATGCGGTTCACAGAATACATCTATCTACTTACCAAGTTTCAACAGTATAGTTCTTAACGTTTCGGAAAAAAGTGGCTGTGATATACGGACGGACAGACAGACAGACATTATGAATCCATAAGGGTTCCGTTTTTTGCCATTTGGCTACGGAACCCTAAAAAGGCGATATTGCATAAGAGGTTTAAAAAAAGTGGGGTAAGCAGTGACTACGAAATGTTTGCTCGGCGGTAAAGACGATGATATTGCGTGCCCATATCCAGCACCAGGAGTGGGTTCAACAACATTTTACAAAAGATCCGAGATCTTTTTGGGACTATGTGAGGTCTAAAAAAGCAACAGGGAACCATAAAAATATTATGAAGGACGGCAACATTTTATCTGACTCAGAGTGTGCTAAAGAGTTCGCGCAATATTTTTATTCTGTCTACAACAGTCAGCAGCCGCATCTCGACGTAAATGCAGCGGTAGCTTCAAGCGGCGGTAACAGCTCCCGTGTTCACATAGGTCGCCTAGCATTAAGTCAAGTAACGGATTCACTTACTCGACTTAAACCAAAACGGGCAGCGGGACCGGACGGAATTCCCGCTTTTGTTATTAGGGACTGCCGCGCTGTATTAGCGAAGCATTCACCTTTATAATCTGTGCATGGAGTCCTCATATTTTCCTGAGTGTTGGAAAATCACGCGCGTGATTCCAATACCTAAGGGAGGATGGAGTCAGACGTCAGTAGCTATAGGCCAGTGGCAATTCTGTCAACTCCAGCAAAAGTTTTTGAGTCTACCATACAAAGATGCATATTAGACCAAGTGTCCAGTTTGCTATCGGACGCCCAGCACGGATTTCGACCAGCGTGTAGCACAACCAGCAATTTACTGAACTTTATGACGTACGTGGTTCCAAATGTGGACGCTGGAGTCCAAGTAGACGCTGCCTACTTTGACTTCAAAAAAGCTTTCGATTTAGTTGATAATGACATATTATTAGAAAAGCTGGCAGCAGTCGGATGTACTCCTAAATTGCTTCAGTTCTTTGCTAACTACATGAGATGTCGGCGGCAGTACATAGAATATGCTGGTTGTAAATCTGAGCCTTATTATACAAGATCAGGAGTAAGCCAGGGCAGCAATGTGGGTCCGCTGAGCTTTATTATTATGATAAATGACTTGACTGTTATTCGCGGATGATCTTAAGTTGCTCATGGCCATTAAAGATGAAAGTGACTGTGCACGATTGCAGCAAAATATAGACTACTAGCTTTTGCCCACGGCTCCGCCCGCGTGGATGTCAGTTACCGCGTAAAAAAGTAGCCTATGTCCTTCTCCATATCTCAGGCTATATCTCTGCCAAATTTCATGACAATCGGTTCAGCGGTTTAGGCGTGAAAACGTAACATACAGACAAACAGACAGTTACTTTCACATTTATAATATTCATAGCTGCGTGGAGTAAGAAAAATAAACTGCAGTTTAACGTAAAGAAATGCTCAGTCATAACTTTTAGCAGAATGAGAGAACCACATCATCACGAGTACAAGCTTGAGGGCACATCAATTGAGCGGGTAGAAAAGGTACCTACGCGACCTGCAGTGCTATTCTGTAATCATCTCACCGTGAAAACTTAAGTGAAGTGAGCGTGAAGTGAGATGTCAATAATGTCAATCCCAAGCATCAGGTGGAATTACGTCACTTCGAGCTCACTTCACCTACGTTTTCACCGTGAGTTTTTTTTACAGAATAGCTCTACAGTTACTATTCTGTAAAAAAATCTCACCGTGAAAACCTAGGTGAAGTGAGCTTGAATTAATGAGCTGTTAATAGTGTCAATCCCTAGTCTCAGATGGAATGAAAGTTCACTTCGAGATCACTTCACCTAAGTTTTCACGGTGAGATTTTTACAGAATCGACCGGCTGGGCGTGCAACTGAACACTGAGTTAACGTTTCGGGACCTTATTGTAAATGTTTGTAAGAAATCATACAGAAGTCTGGGTTTCGTTCTTCGGCGGGCATCGGGTTATACAAATATAAAAGCAGTTGCGACATTGTATAATGCGCTTATAAGAACTCAGCTTGAGTATAATGCTGTCACATGGGCTCCGCATGAGACTGAATAATATGGTCTCATCTTGGAGCGCATACAAAACAAATTCACCAGATTTTTGTACATGAAGCTATACGGTGTCTATCCCTCCTATCCGTTGATGTACCCAACCTTATTCGTTATCGGTATGGTCGGGTACAACAAACTCAAGACTAGGAGGGACTTAGCTATAACGACATATGTATTCAAACTATTACGTGGTAAGACCTACAATTCCGGTGTTTTGAAGGAGATCAGTCTGAATGTGCCTGACAATTACGTATCGCGGCGCCGGAAGCCACGGTTACTAGTAGTGCCACAGGCAAGAACCAACTTTGCTCAGCAAAGCGCCACTGAAGCGCGCCTTGCACGCACTGAATGACACGGCTGACGGGATCGATTTATTTTCCTGCTCCCTAAACGAATTCACAAAAATTATATTTATTGTTATTATTTATTTATTTTAATCACAATTATAACACTTTTACAGAATACTCCAATGCGATGTTATAAGTAACAATGTCTACACAGAAACACAAAAAACAAAAAGACCTGTAAGCAGAATCACAAAGAATTGAATAAATACTAATAATTATAACAATTATAACAATTTTATTATAAACATGACAACGTTTATAATAACAGACCTCTTTCAAGAATACTTTGTGCCATTTGAATGAATCTCGGCAGGTTTTGCCCAAATATATCCTCCGATACTGTAGTAATGTTAACAATACGTGCGGCTCGTGATAAAGGGGTGTACTTGAGTAGATTAGTCCTAGCCGCTGGCACGTCTAACAGAGCGGGCCGGCGGCGGCGCGCACCTACGCACCCATCCGGGGCGCACAGCCGCAGCGCTGCTAGCACTTCCGGGTTGTGGAGCAACCCTAGCAGTACGCGAGCCACGTACTTGACCAGCGCGACGTCACTTCTTACTGCCAGCCTGGTATACCCGACCATGCCCAGGACGAACAGACTCGGGTACATCAGGGTATAAAAGGGATAAACCCCGTACTGTATACGGTAAAGAAATCTAGCAAACTTGTTTTTCCAACATGAGGCTGTATTTCCCTTCATGCGGAATCCAAATGATTGCACTTGTTTCTAGATGACTCCTCACAAGTGCATTATGCAAAACTTTAACCGCTGCAGTATCGGTAAAATCCTTACATTGGTGCCGATTCTCTTGTCACAAAATTCTCTAAACTAGACTAAAAATCACCAAAATTTAGTTTATTCTTGTCAAATGAGCATTTCCTATTCTGAAATTGACTAAAGTGACACAACTTAACTATATTTTAGTTTGAAAGCTCTAAGATGGTACTGAGTTTTTAAATTTAGTGAAAATGGCAATTTTGCTATTCTGAATTTGACGTTTTTAAACTAAAATTTAGATTTTCTATTCTGACTATTTTTAATCGCGATTAAAAAGGTGTGGAATAAAATTAGTTTTCATGAACTAAAATTCACACCAATCACCTCGACTTCTGGTGCAAAACCAGTACTGTATATATGGTGTATCTATTCATACACGAAATATTTTAAGAGAAACATCTTTATGTCTTAAAAAAGCCATAGCAGCGAATTTTTTTTTATCTAAGTGTTTTATATTTTTACATAGGTAATAATCATAATTTTAAAATTGCTTGAGACATTTTGCGAAAAAATCCATTATTTACTTATTCATTCATTATTAGTTATAATGACCGGCCTCGACGCGGTCACGCCGAACGGTGCGGTGGGGTGGGGGCACGAGCGCGGTGAATTTTGATAATTAATCATCATATCAAGTAATTTTAAATTATTAAATTTTTTAAATAATATACTCAGAATAAAAAAAAAAAAACATTTCCATGGCTTCTTTACCACCTATAGGTGTATCACTTAAAATATTTCGTGTTTATCCCTATAATTTTTTTTTCTTTTCTTTTACTTATATCTCCAAAATGGTGCGTCCTATTGCAAAAATAATCAAAATTTCGACCCCCTTTTAGAAACCCTTAAACCTCTACATGTAGGTAATCTTTTTTTTATTTTCCACACAAAAAGTGAAATATTCCAATAAAAACACGTCGCGGCTGCCCCCCCCTGCGCGCCTCCGGCTCTAAAAAAATACCACGTGGAGTCACGATTGTCAAATTCGATTTAGTTGTGTCAAACTTATTTTTAAATTTAGAGAATTTTGTTTGCAGAATAGCTTTAAAATTCTCATAGCCAAAAGTAAGGAATTTTAGTGATAGTTTAGTTAGTTTAGTTCGGTGTACAAGAGAATCGGCACCATTGTCTCAAGATGAATCCGAGATTTCTGAAAGCCCTGTCGCACATCTCAACTATGTGTTTGCGGAACGTCAGCTCAGATACCATCTGTACGCCCAGGTCTCGTGCATGTGAGACACGTGGCATAAATTCGCTGTCCATCTCGTACTGATGCTGTAATGGAGCACGCGCACGGATGTAGCTCATCACACAACACTTTTTAATATTAAAATGCAGCTTGTTGGATTTACTCCATTGGACTACATTATCAATGTCAGACTGGAGCCGATTACAGTCTGCAGTGTCCTCAATATTCAGGAATAATTTTAAGTCATCTGCAAACAGTAGACACTTCGCCTCTTTAACGACTGTTGGCATGTCATTAATTATTAAAATAAATTCCATAGGACCTATATTACTCCCTTGACTTACCCCGGAGAACGTGTAGTAAGGTCCTGGGTTCATGTCCCGCAAACTCGACGTACTGTCGGCTGTCGCCAAGGTAACTAGCAAAGAACTTAAGCAAGTGCGGTGTGAAACCCATAGCAGAGAGTTTGCACAAAAGTATATCGTTATCCACGGTGTCAAAAGCTTTCCGGAAGTCGAAATATGCCACATCCACCTGCCTTCCGGCGTCAATAACGGGCGATAGGTAGTTAACAAATGACAACAAGTTACCCTCCGTACTGCGACCCGGCCGAAAGCCGTGTTGAGCGTCTGAAAGTTGTGAGCTCACTTGTGTGTAAATACTTTTGTGGCAACTCGCAGAGGCCCCTTAGACAATTTTAAATGGAATGAGGCACCAACCGACGACTATCCCTGTACGCACTATGCAAGTGCACCCAAGGACAACCCCCGGTTGGTGTAGGACTATTGTAGGATATGGAAACAAAGATATTGGACTATGGGTTTGGGTGGTAAAAATGGACTGGTTACCTAAAACTATGGAAGGACTATGGCCCCTGCCTGATCAATGTTTTATTGTACATGGATAAAATGGCAGGGGGTGACTTGCACACTCAATAATGGGCCCCCGGAAACGGTCGCTAGCACATAGTGACGCAGCGACAAGGGGGCAACATATCCTGAGGTGCTCGAGGAGTGGAGAGGTATTCCACGGCTCTCAGAACAATCCCAGAGCCCGGAAGATGGTCAAGATCCCTACAAGCACTTACTGGAATACTTCCTTCCTCCGAGCACGTTTGCTTTTGCGAATCTCCACTCAAGCCGGCCAATAAAGGCAAGAATGAGGTGGGAGCTCAGTTCCTCGTCAGTGTTCACTCCAGCCGGCCAATAAAGGCAAGCCAGAGATGAGGAACATGACTTCTCCCGGGAGATAGGGTCCGTGGGGTCGCAAATGCCCAACAGCTCGCCACATGCTGCCCTGCGGGTTTCTGTATCTCTCTTGGTCTGGCTCCTCACCCTAGACATGTTCCGGTAAAGTAAACTCTACCGGCACAGACCCAGAGTTCGGAGCGCGCAAGCCCCACCACGACGTCAACGTAGAGATACGGTGGTGGGGTTATTATTATTATTATTAAAGATTATTATTATAATCAACAAAAGAAATATTCAGAGATAATGGCTAAATAAATTTCAAAATGTGTTGTTTGTTGTAGTCTTAAGTAATTAGACGAAATAATAAATGAGTTAATTATTATTATTATTAATATTGAATAAAGGAAAAGAAGGTGAGCTATTCTATATAGAGAAAGGTGTAAGACAGGGTGACACTATATCACCCAAGATATTCATAGCTTTACTGGAACACATATTTAAAAAACTTACATGGGATAAACGAGGTATCAACATAAACGGTGAATGTCTGTCACAATTACGATTCGCAGACGACATAATCATACTTTCAGAAAGCTATACAGAATTACAAGAAATGATCAAGGACCTCAGCATAGAGAGTATGAAGTGTGGACTGAAAATGAATTATGAAAAAACGAAAGCAATGACCAACGGAGAACAAATACCTGTAATTGTTGATAACCAACACGTCGAATACGTTGATAATTATATATACGAGTACTTGGAGCAAAATATATGTTTTACCGATAGGACTATGAAAGAAATCAAACGAAGGATAACCATTGCTTGGACGAAATATTAGTCACTTAAAGAAATATTTAAAGGAAATTTCTTAAACGACATCAAAAGGAAGCTATTCGACTCAAATATATTACCAACTCTTCTATACGGATGTCTCAACTTGGGCTACAACAGATGCCATGAAAATAATATTAAGGTAATTTCAAAGAGCTGCAGAAAGAAGCATGCTTGGCCTAAAAATAAGCGACCGCATAAAGAGCAGCGACATCAGAGCGAAGACTAAAGTCACTGATGCTTTGTATATGGCCGAGAAACTGAAGTGGATTGGGCAGGCCACATCGCGAGGACCACAGACAACAGGTGGAGCGAGCGCGTCCTGCACTGGTATCCACGAAACGGAAACAGACGCCGCGGCAGACCTTTGCAACGATGGCGAGACGATATCGTCGCACTGGCAGGGATAGAGTGGACCAGAACGGCCCAAGATAGACACAGATGGAGGAGGCCTTCATCCAGAGATGGATGACCCCTTAATAGGTTATTTAAAAAAATATAAATTGTAAATTATAGGGGTTAAAGGAATTAGGCAATTACCAAGCTGCCTTCTTAAAACAATGGATCAACAGATGAACACATCTTCGCGCTTAAAAGGGTCTTGGATGAAGATTGGCGCGCAGGTAAGAGAATTTATGTATTGGCCCTGGACATAGAAAAAGCTTTTGACAATGTCGACCTTAACATACTGCGAGATATTATAATAGAACGAGCTAACAAAACATTAACAAACAGGGTAATCAAGGTCTGTATGATAATCTAAAATAGGACGTGACTTCAACATGGAAATCAACTTTAGGATGGACACAGCTGAAGACAGATATATAATCAAGAAAGCTGCTAGCGATATTTACAAGAATCCTGAAACGGACAGTAACGAGATCTCAGACGAGGAAATTGGAAACAGTAGCGTGTAACACAAATGCTATAGCAAATTCCACCTGTTATATATTTATTTTAAATATCTGGGTCATTCGGTCTCAGATGATTTTAAAGATAACGTTGATGTAGAGCAGGATCGCAGGTCGCTGGCTGTTCGATGTGGGATGTTGGTCCACAGGTTTGCACGATGTACGGCTCAGGTTAAGGTGACGATTTTCAAAGCCTACTGCCAATCTTTTTACACGTGCTGCCTGTGGGTTAACTTTACACAGAAGGCATAATAGTGGCCTGCACACACAATATAATGACACGTTCCGGGTGTTGATGGGGCGGGCTGCCGCGTTTTTGTAGCGCGTCCGGCATGTTTGCCGACGCGGACGTTGATAGTTTTTCGGCCATCATGCGCAAGAGATACGCATCTCTGCTACGCCGTGTTCGCGCCAGCCCCAACACCATTCTTAGAACGCTGGCCGATAGGTGGGACTGTCCGATCTTGGGGCGGTGGATACAATTGCACGCAGTCAAGTGGACATTCCCCAGGATCGTCACGCAGCTTAGAATAAATGTTACTAACACTAGTTTATAAGTTTATATTGTTACTAACAAATATGGAAGTGATTCTTTAATAAATGTTTATTATTATTATATACTAATATACTAATATTATAAATTCGAAAGTAACTCTCTCTGTCTGTCTGTATGTTACCTTTTCACGCCTAAACCACTGAACGGAATTCGATGAAATTTGGCAGAGCGATAGATTGCATCCCGGGGAAGGACATAGGCTGCCCCCCCTTTAGGGATTCTTTTTTTCTCAAAAGTATCCCTAAAGGGGGGGATATAGGGGATGAAAGTTTGTATCGGAAATCTGTTATTTCTTATGTTAGGGATATGAAAATAGAAATTTATGCTTTTGGTAACAAATAATGAATTATGTGTTTCGTCGTTTTTCTAAAATGATCCCTCAAGCGGTTAAAATAGGGGATGATTTTAAAATTCACATGTTATATTGTCATTTTTTTGTAACTATTTTCAAAAGATTTAAAGAATTGGAACTATAGTCATAGACCGTATCTGGAGGTGACATTTAGTATTTATTTAATTAAAATCGGTCCACTCCGTCAAAAGATATCACTACTTGCAACAGGTTGGTGAAACAGAGTTTAGGTTTACCGGTGTGTTCGACAGATGGCGCTGTGCAATGACGCGATTTTCTGAATCGCGGTGTTAAGACTTTCTGTAGGATAGTAAGTAACCCTCATTCATAAAAGTGTTTTGTTGGTCGTTCGTCTCTAAAGATAATCTTTAGTCGTTCATAGATATTCGAAAAGGGATTATTAAGGGATTTAAAGGATTGTAAATATAGTCTGTATCTGGAGGTGACATTTAGTCTTTATTTCATTAAAATCGGTCCACTCCGTCAAAAGTTATCACTACTTGCAACAGGTTGGTGGAACAGAGAGTTTAGGTTTACCAGTGTGGTCGATAGATGGCGCTGTGCAATGACGCGATTTTCTGAATCGCGGTGTTAAGACTTTCTGTAGGATAGTAACCCTCATTCAAGAAAAGTATTTTGTTGGTCGTTCGTCTCTAAAAATAATCGTTGTTCGTTCATAGATATTTGAAAATTGTAGTGGTGGGTCGTTGTCGAATTTTAACTGTATTTTTTGACGGACGAAACGCAACCGCTGTGTTGTCATACCTGATTTTAGAAAATCGGTAGAAATAGGTAATTTTAAATGAAAAATTAGTAGATTCTACCACCCTAATTTCAGTACATTTTCAGAATTAATAATTCGAGTAAATAAAAAGGTTTTCTGTTCTAAAGAGGTTTTATTCTTTTATTGGTGATGTTAGTTCGGATTTTCGACTCCGTGTTCCTTCTCCTCTACTATAATTTTCATTGTTGCTGTTAGAATCCATTGTGATGTAATGATAACGAGACGAGAATAGGTAAAAAAGCACATTAAATAGTTACATAGGTACAAAATTCAAATGGCCGCGAACGAAATATAAACAAAACGCGCGAACTCACTTTTCATAAAAAAATGTCAAACGTTCCGGTTCGCGACAATTTTGTCCACAAACAACCCATAATGTATCATTTTCGCGCTCACTCCGCTCCCGCTCACATCTCATACTGACGCGACGGAAAGAGAAATATCGCGCCAACACCGGAGCACAGATCGTTTCGGAACGCTGCTAACTGTCAGTGTCAGTGTCGTCAATCCGTCACAAGCACAGAGTTCCGTTTCAAGTGTCATAGCGCGATCCGACGAGACGGTAACGTTCCATTACATGTACAAGTAGCATGCATGGCTATAATTGTGTGTTCCTAAAAAATGTTTTCGATCGTAATATTTTGAAAAATAGGTAGATTTGAGGCCGAAGTTGGTAGATTTGACAACGCTGCGCTAGGTTTATTATGTTGTTTTATAAGTAGTGTATTCTAAGACGTATTTTTAGTTAGTTCATTAGGTTTCAAAAATATTTTCTTTTGCACTTAGTGTGCTGTTTACAATAACATGTACTCGTATATTAATTTATTAAAATTACTTTGCATATTCTTATGGGACATAGGATACTTTTTATCCCGACAGTACATTCCCGTGGCATAAATTCCGACCTCCACGCGGGCGAAGCCGCGGGCAAAAGCTAGTTATTATATATTATAAACTTTATCGCCCCTTTCCACCCCCCAAAGGGGTTAGTTATTGAAACATCGCCTGTGACGTTTCCATTATTTGACATATATAGGTACTTATAACAATTTTCGAGTTAATCACACCACGCAATAAAATCATCCCTTCTATAATTTCTTCTTCGTTCTGTCAAAAGCTATATGAAAAATAGATGTTGGCCGATTCTCAGACCTACTCAATATACTCACAAAATTTCATGAGAATCGGTCAAGCCGTTTCGGAGGAGTACGGGAACGAACATTGTGACACGAGAATTTTATATATAAGATTATATATAAGATATATATATATATGGATACGTTTTCCTTTATTTATAAACTCAAAAAATTTGATTTTTCAAGCAAACGAAATCCCCCCTTAAAGATTGAATTTTCAAAAATATGCCTACGTCATAATAACCATCTGTATGCCAAATTTCAGCCCAATCCGTTCAGTTGTTTGAGCTATGTGTTGGTAGATCAATCAATCAGTCACGGTTTCTTTTTATACATAACTAGCTTCTGCCCGCGACTTCGTCCGCGTTAAATTTCTCGTTCCCCCAACCCACCCCGTCGCAACAGATTGCCTGCCCGTGCTTTTACTTCGTTTTCGCATAAACTTTCATTTAAAAAAAATTGTGTTCTAGTTAATAGGAATGTAATTCTTCCTCAAGAATTGGGCTGTAAAATGCAAAAAGATTTTTTCAAATCCAACTCGCAGTTCCAGAGATTAGCCCGTTCAAAATACAAAAAACAGGCCAAGTGCGAGTCGGACTCGCACACGAAGGGTTTCGTACCATCCATACAAATCCTTATCCTTACTAATATTATAAATGTGAAAGTAACTCCGTCTGTCTGTCTATTTGTCTGTCTGTCTGTATGTTACGTTTTCACGCCTAAACCGCTGAACCGATCGTCATGAAATTTGGCAAAGATATAGCCTGGGATATGGAGAAGGACATAGGCTACTTTTTTACGCGATAACCTACATCCACGCGGGCGGAGCCGCGGGCAAAAGCTATCCATACTAATATTATAAATGTGAAAGTAGCTCTGTCTGTCTGTCTGTCTGTCTGTAAAACGTAACAACGTTTTCACGCCTAAACCGCTGATCCGATCGACCTGGGATATAGAGAAGGACATAGGCTACTTTTTTACATGATAACCGACATCCACGCAGGCGGAGCAAAAAAAACGGCAAAAAAATCATGTCCGTTGTATGGGAGCCCCCCTTAAATATTATTTTTTCTGTTTTTTAGTATTTTTTGTTATAGCGGCAACAGAAATACATCATATTATGTGAAAATTTCAATTGTTTAACTATCACGGTTCATGAGATACAGCCTGGTGACAGACGGACAGACAGACAGACAGACGGACAGCGGAGTTTTAGTAATAGGGTCCCATTTTACCCTTTGGGTACGGAACCCTAAAAACTAACTCTTCAGCTTTAGAATAGACTACCTTGCAGAGTTGATCATTATTTTGCTGCGCAGTTATTATAAAACAGTTATATCTCCTAAGATATTCATTGAAATTAAATGATGTAAGGGCAACTTTGTTCAAAATTAAATACTTGTGATGAATAACGTATTTATTTGGATAAGGATTAATACCATGTTTATGAAAACTCCTTCGCAAATAATGCATTAATTTCGAACAAATTTGATTACCATGAAAAAGGTTAAAGTGAGTCAATCTTAAAAGATAGACATATGCTGTCGCGGACTTTTTTTTTGAAAATTTAAAGAGGAACAATTCCATCATACATGATATTTGCGTAACTTAAACCGTTTACGCAGCGCATGCAACGGAAGCTCTCAAAAAGGAATATTTTTTCCCGTTTTTACAACATTTTTCATTTATGCTCCGCTCCTTTTGGTTGTAGCGTGATGGTATATAGCCTATAATATTCCTCAATAAATGGGCTATCCAACACAAAAAGAATTTTTCAATTCCAACCAGTAGTTCCTGAGATTAGCGCGTTCAAACAAACAAACAAACTCTTCAACTTTATATATTAAAAAAGTATAGAAGATAGATATAATATATAGTTTATTTTTATATATAAGATAAAAGTATCCTAAGACCTAAAATCCAGGTCATGGTCTACCCGTATTCCAAATATTTAAATTCGTTATCCCGCAAACATGCAAATTATGACGAACGAACATGAAAAGTATGTTGATCCATCATCACTGGCAAGACTATTGTAGCCAATAAACCTGATATTGTGGTGTGGTCATGGATTGATTAGAGTGGCGCGCAATGATTGTTGATATAGGAGAACCGCATGGCGAGAACCTCGTGAAAGCCGGGAAAGATAAAAAATGTATCTTGACTTGGTTCGCGAGCGCGTCGTTGTCGACGTGTGGGATTTGGACTCAGCGATCATTGTCCCGGCATTCGTGACAGCCAATGACATAATAGCCGACGATGAAGATAATAAGTCAAGAGCTTCGAACTACACCCGAGGTCGCTCTCGTTAGGCAGTTGGATCAAGGTCTTGATTCAGAAAGCGATACTTCTGGACACAGCTCGTATTGTAAGGAGGTTCCTGTCTCTGGAGCCCACACCGGGCCGCGGCGCGGACCCGATACCGGTATATACTGCTACTACGCGTATTATACATATAGGGTGGATTTATGAGACTGGACAGTGAGGGTAACTTTACCCTGTACCACTGTACAGGAAAACGTTGTTAGGATACTGTCCTTAAGTTTTTGAATGCAAAACTATTCCGTTACATTTCGTAGTTCAGTAGTCTTATCCACGATCTTGTACAAAGGAGTAGAGTGAGAGACACATGTGCGAACTGCTAGTGCTGACGTGGTAGCGTGGTACCTCCTGTGGGAGTGGGCGGTGCAGGTCGCGAGTGGCGGCCAGTGATCGATAGCGGCTGCGATACTGCCGCATAACGACCCGCTCGCCTCAGTTCCACCAACCGATACAAACGTGCCCTACTTGTGCCGACATTACTTCATACGTGTCATACTTTTTACTGGATTTCTTGTGTATCAGGCGCCAAAATAAAGGTTAATTTTATTCTTTAAGGCGACGATAACCGACTTTTAATGATTTTATATTGAAGATCACGTCTGTACATGAGTAGCGTTAATGATTTGGAAAAAAATATATGTTAAATTAGAGCATTTTCTTAAGAACTTAATATATTAATATAGATTACCTATGTTTGTAATACATAGTGAAATTAATTTGTAAAGTTATGTCTAACGCGGATAAAAAACTGAGAATCATGCAAAAATCTATCAAGCGTATTTTTCTGAAACCTTCACCTTTTTAAAGATGATTTTAGTATTGATCTTTTAGTATACGTGTTTTATTAAAATACCTTTTGTTTTATGTATAATAAATTAATAATGCGTCTTATTTGGGACAGCGCTCCTGGATGGGCGAGTCCTATTACTGGCTGGACGTACGACGCGTTGCGTGAGCTCAGTACAGAACACGCAAGCTAACTACTCAAGGTCACTGGCATTTATCTGCGTCTTAATTCAATAAGCAGATCCAATTTACTGAAACTGTTAAGTATGGAACGTAAATCAATAACACCAAGTTACTTTTAGCTCTGCCAAAACGTCATGAATGATCGTGATCAAATTTGTATAGTATTGTGTAGCATGTAGCGCTAAATACAGCGAAGCACTCACATAACAAAAATAAATGCCTACCTACAGATTAAAATGTGAAAAGCGAGTGACGCTCAGGCGCCGGCGCCGCCGCACTGTGGGCTGTAAATCGAGTTTCATATGCATTTAAATTCTACTTGCTTTTTTCTTCTTTTTTTCTTTGTAATAAGCTTCTAATGCCTTCAGCAGTCATGAATATATATAGGGAATATCATTTCATAAGTAAACTAAATTATTAAAAAATTAAATTGTAAATTTTGTATGGCTTCAAAGTAATAAATCCAAATATCTTCAAAACCGCTGTCTTAACTGTTATATCCTCACAGTTGCCTATTCTACAAATTATTTGTAATTTTTTTATGTATTTTATGTAACGGTGATGATTGCGGTTTTTTGCGGTTTTTTTATAAATAATATATACGTTATATAAAAAAATGGTTGAACTAAAATTTGTACTTACATCCGGACCAATGGGTTTATAAACTTGAAATTTTGCAGAGAGGTAACTGTGTTTTAGAAAAACACTACTACGTTAGCAAAATTAAGAAATATATTCAATGACATCGAGAAAAAAATATTAAGTGATAAACTAATTACGCATTCTAGGAACTCGTTTTTAACACTGTATTTAATTATCGTTAACCTATTAGAAATTATCTAATTACCCAAATTATTTAATTACCTTAATTTTGATGACAAAAGTTACTGTAATTAGTACCTAATTATTAGTATTATGACATTAATAAGGGTAGATAAGCTAAATATTGTATCATTAATGAGGGTAGTTAAGCACTATATTGCATATAAATAGAACTGCAGTATATATATTAGTTAGTTATGAGCATTTCAATCATTCAAATTGATATTTAAGTGTAAAGTATGGAGGGCCTTGTTACAAACCTAGATTTGTTTGTCATATTAAAGAATTCTGATAAGAAGAATGATAGTGACAAATTGTTTGATACAGTGGTATCTAGCCTACATCATAGTCTTTCTGACGAAGGCAGTTTGACTTTGAAAATATTTTGCCAAAGATTTACGAGAGCTGCAATTATGAGATGGAACAAATCCCAAAGGAACTTCACGGATTTTAAAAAACATTACAGAACTTGGCTAGAAGCAAACATCGACTGGCCTAGTTGTATACGAACAACAAATGAAAGTTCTGAAACGAGATGTTCTGAACCTGAACCTGAACCTTCGACATCAACAACGTCATCGGTTGGAACGATGACAAAGAGAAAATCAACACCTCGAAAACCTTTTGAAAAACTAACTACTCAGCAGAAAAAAAGAAGAACAATGGACCAGAAAGGTCGCGATAGCACGGAATTAGCATATGCAAGTGCAGTTCAATTGAGAGAACAAGGTCAGGGAAGTATTGCAACTGTAATTGACTATATGCTGAAGAACCCCGAAGCAGCTGACAAATTTATGGAAATTATTAGAAAACCATCAA
Organism: Dryobota labecula; assembly: GCA_947523025.1. Taxonomy (NCBI): domain Eukaryota; kingdom Metazoa; phylum Arthropoda; class Insecta; order Lepidoptera; family Noctuidae; genus Dryobota; species Dryobota labecula. Next base: position 28,786,776 of record OX383287.1, on the reverse strand, counting down.
AACCTGTGTTTTCGCCCGAAAAAGCGCTGGGTCTACTTCTTTCTTTAAAGCTTTCGAAATGGCAATATGTAACTTTGAGGGAAACAGCCATGCGAGAAAGTGCAAAGGATGTATATCCTTCTTATTACAAAGTACAGAAATCAAAATTACAGTGCTATCCCCCACAGGCAACAATCACTGTGACAGATTATTCAGCCAAGATCACATTGCAAGGTTTGCTTGACAAAACAGCGCAAAGAATCTTAGAAAGTTTGCCTGAACTTAAAAATGACAAGTGTTTGACTATGATATGCAAGTGGGGATTTGATGGTGCTTCTAATCAAAGTAGATACAAGCAGAGTATGAGTGGTGACCAAGACGATTCAAATGTTTTCATGACTTCCCTGGTACCACTAAAAATCACATGTGAAGAAAATACTATTTGGATCAATCCAAGGCCATGCTCATCGTCATATTGCCGCCCAGTGCAATTCATATTTATGAAAGAAAGCAGTTTTGTTGTTACTGAACATCAAAAGCAGATGGAAGACGAGATAAAGGCACTTCGCCCCTCAGATTGTGGAACGAATGTAGTCAAACATAAGTTAATGATGACTATGATTGATGGAAAGATTTGCACCTACCTATCAGATGCAAAATCAAGTTCTAGCTGCTACCTTTGTTTAGCAAAACCTTCAGACGCGAATAAATTGGATTCTGTGAAGGAAAGACCAGTGTCTGTCGACCTCTATATGGACTGTCAACATTACACGGTCGTATCAATACCATGGAATGGCTTTTGCATATAGCTTATAGGCTTGATCTCAAGAAATGGGCAGTGCGAGGAGATGATGACAAAACTGTGTTTCAAGCAAGGAAAAAAATTATACAAGATCGTTGCAAAGCTGAGCTAAACCTTTTGATTCACATTGTCAAACAAGGATCCGGAACAACGAATGATGGCAATACAGCTAGAAGATTTTTCGAGTTTCCTGAAAAAACTGCTGTGATAAAGGGCTAGACGAACAGTTAATTCGTAGACTTGCAGTGATTTTCCAGGCAGTTACCTCAGGACATGATATTGACACTATAAAATTTAAAGAATATGCATACCAGACAGCTGCTAGGTATGTGGGATTGTATAATTGGTACTATATGCCTGCTACAGTGCACAAATTGTTAATACATGGGGCAGATATCATTGCCAGTAACGCAATTATGCCAATCGGTAGCTTATCAGAGGAAGCGTCCGAGTCTCGCAACAAAGACTTTCACAAAATTCGAATGAAGATATCCTCAACATGCTACTTCTTTCATCAGATCCAGTTATTTCTGCAACAAGGCCCAGGATGAGTTCGAAAATAAAGCAAGAGCTTTTCACCGAGACCCTGGATTTGTTGAAACTTCAGGAGAGCGATTTCGAATTTTTAGATATTTCTCATTTAGATCCCGACTCTGAGTCAGATTCTGATTTTGATAACGATTTTGAAAACTAAATATTTTATTATATTATGTATACCTATATATATATTTTAATTAAGTACCTAACTTGTAATATTATTTATGTATTAGTAATAAAAAACATAGCAGTAATAATTTGTTTTAATATTTCTTAATTTTGCTAATGTAGTAGTGTTTCTCTAAAATACAGACCTCTCTGCAAAATTCCAAGTTTATAAACCCATTGGTCCGGATGTAAGTACAAATTTTAGTTCAACCATTTTATATATAACGTATATATTATTTATAAAAAAACCGCAATTATCACCGTTGTATAAAATACATCAAAAAATTACAAATAATTTGTAGAATAGGCAACTGTGAGGATATAACGGTTAAGACAGCGGTTTTGAAGATATTTGGATTTATTACTTTGAAGCCATACAAAATTTACAATTTAATTTTTTAATAATTTAGTTTACATAAGAAATGATATTCTCTATATATATTCATGACTGCTGAAGGCATTAGAAGCTTATTACAAAGAAAAAAGGAAGAAAAAAGCAAGAAGAATTTAAATGCATATGAAACTCGATTTACAGCCCACAGTGCGCCGCCGCCAGTCTGTCAAGGCTCGTACAGACTCGTGCGATATCGCGGCCGCGACAGGCACCGACAAAGAAATTGTGCTACTAGTGCCGCGTCACGCCTGCGATATCGCGCGAGTCTGTACGAGCCTTCAAACTCATAGTGCTAACTTAATAGCTCTTTCGTAGCTTGACGACATGACGTTTGTTACTGGAAACTATTGAGTGATTATTTTGCGTAACCTTAGTTTGTTTTTCTAGGCTCATTTATGCAATTTGTGGCGCTCATCGCCAATGACCGAAATATATAGAGCAATGGTGCCTCTTTTTTTTTTCTTGGCTTTAATAATGAAAACTTAATTTTAGGTTAGTGGCCCGCACATCAAGCTACACGAAACTCAAATTTCTCCAAACGATTTTAAACTTTAAAGTGTTTGTAATTAAGTTCAAAATCGAACGAGAAAATTTTACAATTTGTGGTAATTTCATGTGCTGGCCACCGTACAATTTAACATTACTAATGAAATATTGTACAGCAGTAAACATTTAAAACCAGTTCGAACTGAGTTATAACTGTTTATGCAGGTTGATTTTTGCGATGCCACATCAGGGCTATATCCGAAAATATGGGTAGTAGAGCAAAGTAGTCGAAGGAACCTCGATTTTTGAGGCTTTTTGTTTTTTGAAAAAGTTTATATCTGCCGGGAGCAAGGAATCGATCCCGATCTCTTTTGTAAAAAAAAAACATTCTTAATTTTTATACTGAGCGATAGTGTTCCTGCCCAGGATCAAATCCTGCAAAGGCATCATCACCTGCAGAGCCTTTCCTAACTATGTCGGGGTCGGATGCCGGTCTAACCGGATGCAGCTGAATACCAGTCTTTTACATGGAGGGACTGCCTATCTTACCAGTCAACCCAGTTACTGGGTAATACGATACCCCTTGGTAGGACTGCTTTTCAGACTTTCGGGCTTCTGACGACCTGTAACGACTGTCAAAGATCCACGAATGACAGCCTAGATCAACGGCTTAACGTGCTTTCCGTGGCACGGAGGGGTCTTGGTACGTAAAGATGGTCACCCATCCGAGGACCAACCGCGCCAAGCGTAGCTTAACCTGATCAATCAACCCGTACGGCTGTTATTAGTTAGCCAGAAGCAAATCCTGCAAAGGAATATTAAATTCGAGGGCAAGTGCCAGTTTTTTAAAATCATGCTTAATTTTATTTTAATTACTCCTTTAAATCAAGAGGAACGGCAATTTTTTAAAAATTGCCGTTCCTCTTGATTTAACACATTATATTTATTCGCAGCATTTTGATCCTTTCCAACGACATTACCAGCTCGTGCAAAAATACAAAGTTTAGTAAAAAATTGATTCGATTTCTGGTTCAGGCAGAAGCTTTAAAGAAAGAAAAAAACCGGTCATGGAGCGAGTCGAACTCGCGCACCGAGGGTTCCGTACCAGCCCAGAAAAACTACAACTGTGCTTCACCCAAAGCACACATAATATAATACTACGTACGTACAGATACCTAATCCCATACAAAGAAATGACACCTCCCTAAGGCTGGCTATTCAGCCGACTATTTTTTTTTCCAAGATTTTTTAACACATGGCAGCATCAGCGACTCCTAATTGCGACTGTAGTTTTACAACGCCATCTAGGAGTTGGCCTATATACTACGTGTCATTCTCGTGGTTTATGACTGTAAATAGATAAATCAACATTAAACAAAGAAATTTTGATTTTTACTAATGTTACTTCAGCCAAAATCGGCCCTATAACGCTTTTTATTGATTGTTAATTTCATAATTGTTACCTATGCTGCCATATGTGAATTTTTTCAAGACTAATTATAATTTGTTCGTGTTGAGACCCCATGCCCAAAGCAACCTGCTAACTACTAATAAGTAGGAAGTAGACATTTTGGTTGTGAAACGTGAAATGTTTTTAAATTTTCATCAGCGAGGAAAGGAAGCAAAAAAAAAGAAACAGAGAATAAAAAGAGAGAAAAAAAAACAGAAAGAGAAAAAGAGAGAATTTTAACAATGCGGTGTAGTGTATTGCAGTTTTAGGTCATCGCCATCTCTTGACAGATAAAGCAACTAATGTAATTCTTGTTGATTTCTGAAAAAGTGTGCTATTTAGAGACATAGTTTTATTTTTCCTGTAATCTTTACATAAGCTTCTATCACATAGAATAATTTCAGATTTTTCTCTATGCAAACTTCGGAGATGAGGGAGGAACGGTATTTTTTTTACATTTTTCATCAAAAGTCGAAAACTATGCGGCCTACAGAAAAAGTTTTTTTTTTTTTTTTTGACAATGTGCCAACAGCGCTCTTTCATATGATACCCCACATGTCCTAGTAGCCGCATTTCCAATTTTTAGGACCATCTTTCAGTCACTGTTGCTAAAAAAAATAAAAACTATTTTGTTTCTTTCTGATTTGCAAAATAGTTGGGCAAACGTCATCTAAAACTATTCTAAATTTCAAGTTGATAACGTCAGTAGTTCTTGAGATATTTAGCTGTGACAGACAGATAGACAGACTCGAGTCACAACATAAGGGTTGGGTTGGGGGGAAGTTCCTTTTTATCATTTTGGTCAAAGTTTGTTGGTCAAAGGAACCATAACCTCGATTTTAGAATCGAGGTTATGGTTCTTTTGACCACTTTGCTCGACTACCCACAGTTTCTGACTTCACTCTGAAGTCCCATCTCAAAAATCACCTTGTATACTGATTTAACTCAGCTCGGACTGATATTTAAGCTAGGTACATAATTTCGTTCATTGTATTATTTTTTATTAAATGCATAATGTTTCCCTAATGGTCGCTGAAAAAAAAGGCGCCTATTAGGTAGATTTCGTCAGAAAAAATCTACCTATTGGTCTTGCACCTAGAGTTTTCCGAAAATTTCACCATAGGGGGTCTAGTCATGACCCCTAAAACCCAAATCAACCGCCGGTTAAAAAGTTTATATATATATACTAGCTTCTGCCCGCGACTTCGTCCGCGTTAAATTTCTTGTTCCCCTGACCCACCCCGTCGCAACACATTGCCTGCCCGTGCTTTTACTTCGTTTTCGCATAAACTATCATTAAAAAAAAAATGGTGTCCTAGTTAATAGGAATGTAATTCTTCCTCAAGAATTGAGCTGTAAAATGCAAAAAGATTTTTTCAAATCTAACTCGCAGTTCCAGAGATTAGCGCGTTCAAAAAACAAAAAACCGGCCAAGTGCGAGTCGGACTCGCGCACGAAGGGTTCCGTACCATCCATACAAATCCCTATCCTTACTAATATTATAAATGTGAAAGTAACTCTGTCTGTCTGTCTGTCTGTATGTTACGTTTTCACGCCTAAACCGCTGAACCGATCGTCATGAAATTTGGCAGAGATATAAGCCTGGGATATGGAGAAGGACATAGGCTACTTTTTTACGCGAAAACCGACATCCACGCGGGCGGAGCCGCGGGCAAAAGCTATCCATACTAATATTATACATGTGAAAGTAGCTCTGTCTGTCTGTCTGTCTGTATGTTACGTTTTCACGCCTAAACCGTTGAACCGATCGACATCAAATTTGGCAGGAATATAGCCTGGGATATAGAAAAGGACATAGGCTACTTTTTTATGCGATAACCGACATCCCCGCGGGCGGCGCAAAAAAACGGCAAAAAAATCATGTCCGTTGTATGGGAGCCCCCTTAAATATAATTTTTTTCTGTTTTTTTTTGTATTTGTTGTTATAGCGGCAACTGAAATAATCATCTGTGAAAATTTCAACTGTCTTACTATCACGGTTCATGAGATACAGCCTGGTGACAGACGGACAGACAGACAGACAGACAGACGGACAGCGGAGTTTTAGTAATAGGGTCCCATTTTACCGTTTGGGTACGGAACCCTAAAAACTAACTCTTCAGCTTCGCAAATAATGCATTAATTTCGAACAAATTTGATTACCATAAAAAAGGTTATAGTGAGTCAATCTTAAAAGATAGACATATGCTGTCGGGGACTTTTTTTTTGAACTTTTAAAGAGGAATAATTCCAACGTACATGATATTTGCGTAACTTAAACCGTTTACGCAGCGGACGCAACGGGAGCTCTCAAAAAGGAATATTTTTTCCCGTTTTTGTAACATTTTTTATTTATGCTCCGCTCCTCTTGGTTGTACCATGATGTTATATAGCCTATAATATTCCTCAATAAATGGACTATCCAACACAAAAATAATTTTTCTTTTCCAACCAGTAGTTCCTGAGATTAGCGCGTTCAAACAAACAAACAAACTCTTCAGCTTTATATATTAGTATAGATATAGATTTATATATTAGTATTAGCGATGCGGACGAGTACTTCGACGCGTATTAAGTGTCCTTTTGTTTTTCTTTGTATTTTTTTTGTTTTCGTTTTTGTATATATAGCTTGTTAGTCTTTTAATTTAGTATCTAGTGTAATTAGTTAGTTAAAAATGTATGAACTTATTATTGTTATTAATTATATGTGAAATTAAAAAGAGAATATTAATCCTTATCCAAATAAGTATAGATTAGTATAGAAGTATAGATTAGTATAGATATGTATACGTATGTATGTTGGTTGGTTGGTGGGACGACAAGCAAAATTTAGCCACACTCTACAGGTCGCAATTAATAAAAAATAATAATATAAAATAAAATAAAATTTATTCAAGTATAAAGTCAAATTATGATTTAGATTAATTACAATCGAGGAACATTTTATTCTAACTGTAATGTAGACCTGCCTGATCGAGGTTTATTCAAAACCTGTGTTTCATCAATTTACATCAAACATTTAAAAAGAAGACAACAATAGGTTTATTTACTTTAAAACTAGATTATGTAAGATGTGAATTATGCACCGATTGTTTTCAAACTTGGCCCAAAACTTAGGTTAAGTTCGTGAATGGGGGGAATTCGTCCATGGGGGGCGGCGGGGGTTTTCGAAAATCGGTTTTTTGGCCATAACTTTAACATTAACCGTTTAACATTTTTATCATTCCGAGTAAGAATACGGACAACTTTTACATTGAAACTTTTTTGATGCAACCATTAATTTGGAGAGGGCGTTGAAATTTCCCAAATTTTTGGAAAAGAAAATCATATCTCCGAAACGGTAAACATTTTTACCGTCGCAATTTTTTTTTTTTTTTACCTTGACGACTGTAAGCGCGGAGAAAGATTCTTCGTGGAACCTTCTTCGAAATCTACCTCCTCCTGCGGCTTGCCGAAGGGATTTTTTGGTCATTGGTTTTTGTATTGCAAAATCGTAGTAAAGAATTTTCATGGCAAAGCAGTCTTCTAGTCCCATTCATCATAAAGCAATAGTTCAGACCCAGGATAAGAAGACCAACTACGCAGAGGGGTGTGTTGACAGGAGGATGTTGTCTTCAAAACACTGGACTGGAGAATCAACGTGCACGGCGAGTACATCTCACACCTTTCCTTTGCCGCTGACATCGTCATAATGGCAGTCACTGGAACAGTAAGACCAAATGCTGCACAGCCTATGAATTAACCCCTCCACCTCTAACCTCAGGGCTGATTGGCCTCGGCATGAACTTAGAAAAGACTTACTCGTAAATCACTTACACGTCTTGCTAGTCCAATCCAAATCGAGGGTTCGCTAGTCGAAGTTTTGAAGGAGATTTGTCTACCTGGGAGTCATGACTACTACTTCGAGAAAGAAGCTGGCAGCCAGTTGGGTCGGGCAGCGCTTGGAATACTTTGTCAGGTGTTCTCTTCGCCAATATACCGCGAAGCCTTTATCTATTTATATATATTAGGTTGGGGAAAAAGTCTTTTCGCATTATAGTATGTATGAACTTGTAATAAAATCTCTTTGGCTATACTATTTGTATCTGGCTGGTTTTGGTATCATTGAAAGTTTAAAAAATTTCAAATTAGGAAAATGTGTGATTTTCATTTGTTTTTCGTACTGTCAAGATGAGTGAATCTAATGAAGAAATTCGATAGATTTTAAAATTTTACTACAAAAAAGGTAAAAATGCAACGGAAGCCGCGAAAAAATTTGCGATGTTTATGGACCTAGTGCAGTGTCCGTGAGAGTAGCACAAATTTGGTTTAAGCGTTTTCAATCCGGAAATTTTGATGTAAACAAAAAACCGAGTGCACAAAAAAGCTCGATATTTGGGTACCTCACGAGCTCACTGAAAGAAACCTAATGAACCGTGTACTCATTTGTGATTATTTATTACGACGTAATGAAACTGAACCATTTTTGAAGAAGCTGATAACTGGTGATGAAAAGTGGATCACGTACGACAAGAACGTGCGAAAAAGGTCGTGTTCAAAGGCCGGTCAGGCTTCACAGACTGTGGCGAAACCCGGGTTAAATCGCAACAAGGTGATGCTGTGTGTGTGGTGGGATTGGAAGGGCATTATTCACTATGAGCTGTTACCACCAGGCAGGACCATCGATTCTGAACTCTACTGCGAACAACTGATGAGATTAAAGCAAGAAGTTGAGAGAAAGCGGCCGGAATTAATCAACAGAAGGGGTGTGGTTTTTCATCATGATAACGCTAGACCTCACACATCTTTAGCCACTCAGCAAAAATTAAGAGAGTTTGGCTGGGAGGTGTTAATGCATCCGCCGTATAGTCCTGACCTTGCACCTTCAGATTTCCACCTGTTTCGGTCTCTTCAGAATTCTTTAGGCAGTGTCAGGTTAACATCACGAGAGGACTGCCAAAACCACTTGTCGCGGTATTTTGATCAGAAGTCCCAAAATTTCTATAGCAATGGGATCATGTCCTTACCTACAAGATGGCAAAAAGTTATCGAACAAAATGGTACCTACATACTATAGTTAAATGTAAATAAACTGTATTAAAAAATGTTTTGAATTTTCTTAAAAAATGCGAAGAAACTTTTTCCCCAACCTATTATATAAAATGGTAAACTGACTGATTGGGTGATATATCAACACACAGCCCAAACCGCTGATTCTAGAGACATGAAACTTGGAGGGTGTGTTCTTTGTGAAGAGAAAGTATCCACTAAGAAAGGATTTTTGGGAATTCCACCCCTAAAGGGGTAAAATAGAGGATGGAGGTTTATATGAAACTCCGTCAGTTTTGAAGTTACGTTCTTCAAATTTTGTGTTTAGGCTGACGATTTAAAATTAATTTATAAGTACGTGTCTCAGCGTTTTTGATAATTCCACCCCCGAAGGATTAAAAAGGGGGATAAAGTTGAAAAGTCCTTAATTTTCGAAGTAAAATCACTTTTAGTATCTAGGCTTATGGTTGGAAGCTAACGCAACGGTGTTGTTAGAATTTCAACGTGCTTTCTGAGGCACGGACGAGTCTCTGTATGTAAAGATGGTCACCCATCCACAGACCTACCGCGGCAAGTGTAGCTTAACTTGTCGGATATTTTTCGACATCCACGCGGGCGAAGCCGCGGGCAAAAGCTAGTGGTCTTATAATTATATGGTTTTTTATGAATTTTTCGAAAACAACTAAGTTGAAATAAGCCAATAAACCAGTATTTAGACATTTCAAAAACTACTGGCTTAAATAAAAAAGTCACTTAGAAACATCCAACGCTACCGTATACCCACACGCTTATGCGCACTGAATTATTATTTTTCATCCCTCATTTCAATTAATCTCCCTTAACATACACCTGAGGTATCGTGTTTGGGCTCCTTGGAATGGTCTCAATGAATAGGTTATAAATAGATGGTGACCAGGGGCTGATGGTGGAGTAGGAAAGAAAAATGGATCGTTTCAGCCGTTTGAAGATTATCAGCTTTTTTCAAGTTGATGAATTGATGTGAGCATGTTCCACAGGTCGGATTGGGTTGCAATTTAGTATATCGTTACTTCAGTGACTTTAAAAGAACATTGTAACCTTGAACTGCTGCTGCAGCATGACCTGGAGTTCAACTCCCTTAACATATAGCAGAGGTATCGTGTTTGGGCTCCATGGAATGGTCTCAAGGAATAGGTTATAGATAGATGGTGACCAGGGGCTGATGATGGAGGACTGGACAAAATGGTCCCCACGCCCAATAACAACCAAATATATGTCATTAGATAGGCATTTTAATAAAGAGTAATAACTACAGGTTCTTTTCAAATCGCTATGCGGAAAAAGTTACGGCGATGTTCCGTATGACGGAAAACAAAAATAATTTCAAATTATATTCACAAACTTTCAAAAAAATCGTAAAACTCACACAAAAAGCACAAAATAACCACAATATAAAAAAGCACAGAATACACTGCTGGTCAAAAGTTTGAGACCACCAATAAAAAACTTTTTTTAATAGTAAATATTTTCAAAATATTGGTGATAAAAAGTAATCTGCACACCTGCATATTCTATTGTTTATAAAGACTGCCTAAAAGCTTATTCCTTTATATATTAGCCAAGGAAAGGGCAATAAACAAGCATTGTTTCCATACTTCAATGTGAACCGAGGAAGATTCGAGTCCGATAATCGATTGTAAAATTTTTATTACCTCATTACCGCAGCTGACACTTCTTTTATTTTACATCAACTTACAATGCAATTGTTCTAAATTCTTAAAATAGTTTCAAAGTTTATTCTAACCCGATATTTTCATGGTTATCTACGAATATCCGCAGTTAGTCTGATTTTGTGATTCCTACAGTCAAGACGTCTCTAAAATGGGAAAAGTTTGCGAAATTAGTATTGAAACACGATCTGCCATCGTTGTTCTCCATAATGAAGGCAAATCTGAACGTGAGATTGCATCTCAACTCAAGTTATCGAAGACTTGTGTTCATCGCACTATTGTGCGGTACAAACAAACTGCCTGTAATCAAGATCGTCCGCACTCCGGGAGACCAAGAGCTACGACTTCTAGTGAAGACAAATTTGATGTGGGAACCAGCAAGCGAAATAGATGCTTAACAGCCCCAGAAATACGTGTTGAAGTCAACAAATCTCGGGAAAAACCTGTGTCAGTGTCTACTGTGAAAAGACGATTGCGAGAAGCCAAGTTGTTTGGTCGCGTTGCTATTCGAAAACCTCTTCTAAAACCGCAGAATAAGAAAAAACGGTTGCAATGGGCCCTAGCCCATCGAGACTGGACCGAAGAAGATTTCAAAAAAGTACTTTGGAGTGACGAATCTAAATTTGAAATATTCGGTTCAAAAAGAAGAATTTTCGTTGGACGTTCCGCCGAAGAAAAGTTGATGCCACAGTGTGTAGTCCCGACTGTCAAGCATGGTGGCGGATCTGTTATGGTCTGAGGTTGTTTCTCAGGCTATGGGACTGGAAATCTGGTCCAAATTAAAGGAATTATGAAAAAGGAGCAGTATAAAGTAATTTTGGAGAAAAATGCTATTCCCTCCGGACTCAAGTTAATCGGCCAAGGATTTATTTTCCAACAAGATAATGATCCAAAGCACAGTTCAAAATTATGTAGGGGCTATTTAGACGAGAAACATTCGGAAATAGTGTTGGAAAACATGACATGGCCACCCCAAAGCCCCGATCTTAACCCTATAGAGCTTTTGTGGGAAGAGCTTGACCGAAACGTTCGGGAACAATGTCCTTCTTCACAGCAGGCCATGTGGAATGCGTTAGAAGAAAGCTGGAGGAATAGCTCGCAAGAGACTATACATAAATTAATTGCCCGCATGCCAAGATTGGTAAAACAGGTCATAAAATGCAAAGGAGGATATTTTGATGGAAAATCTGTATAAACTCTCTTGTGTGTATTTTCTTTAGAATATTGTATTCGTCAAGACTTCATGTAATTTTGTTAACATTTAAATCTTGTGTAACATGAAAATAAAACCTGTTTTTCATAAAGTTTTAAATATGTTGACTTTTATTTGTTTTCTTAATTCTTTTATAGTGGTCTCAAACTTTTGACCGGCAGTGTAAGTCTTAAGCCTCTTGGCAAATAATAAATGGTCGTAACCAGACTAAAGATCCTATCATGCAAATCAAGATAGGCAACACTATTATTAGGGATGCGAAGGAAATTGCAGACTCGTTCAATAACTTCTTTGTCAATCAAGTCCAAAACTCTGCAAATAATAATAACAACGAGGTCATTAAGTTAGAAAACAATCCAAACTCAATATTTATGTCTCCGGTAATACCAGCTGATATAATAAGAATAAATAAAATATTGAAAAACGAAAAAAGTTGCGGATATGACGGAATAGCAATTTCTGTTGAGAAATTAGTTTCTGATGTTATAGCTCTTTCCTTGTGTCATATAATTAATCTCTGTATAAACTCAGCACATATTTCCAAATAGCCTAAAAACAGTCATTATAAAACCATTACATAAAAAAGATAACAAAGAAGACATGTCAAACTACAGACCAGTTGCTCTTGTCTCTGTATTCTCCAAGATTTTCGAAAAACTCATATATGAATTTTTTTTTTCATTTTTGGATAAATATAACATTCTTAGCGATGAGCAAAAGGGATTCAGAAAGAATAAAAACATTAACATGGTGATATATGACTTAATACATAATGTAATGTTGAATGTTGACAAAAAAAAAACACCAGTTTGTGCTATATTTACAGATATGACCAAAGCCTTCGACTACGTTAATCATAATATCCTGTTAAAAAAACTGACAGTTACGGCATTAGGGGAAATGTATTGAGCCTTATAAAATCGTACCTTAGTAATAGTAAGCAACATACAGAAATCTCAAGAGTATGTTCTAGACGTAAATTGGAATTTAAATATCTATCTGATAGTAGAGAAGTCAAATTCGGAGTTCCACAGGGGAGTGTCATCGCGGCTCTATTATTTCTTATGTACATTAATGATCTTCCGAGAACAGTGCAACAGCCGATGGTGTTATTCGCTGATGATAGCACAGCGATTGTAAAATGCGTGGAAAAAGCAAATGATGAAAAAGACATTAATGACACATTAAAAACAATAATTAATTGGCTAAACACTAATAATCTAATAATTAATTTACAAAAGACAAAAATAATGCATTTCTTTCAACGTTTACACCCAGATCCTTTAAAAATTGAATACAATGGACAAAATATTGACAAGACAAATGTTGCTAAATTCTTAGGTATAATAATTGACAGCCAATTATCTTGGAAACAGCAGGCAGAAGAAGTCTGCAAAAAGTTAAGTAGAGGAGCTTATATTCTCTATAACTTGTCAAAAAAAGTTAATATTGACACCATCATTATAGCTTATCATGGTCTGGATGCCTCTGTCTTAAGATACGGAGTAATTTTTTGGGGGAATTGCAGTGAACGAGAAAGGGTATTCAGAGCCCAAAAATATTGTATTAGATCAATGACCGGCATTATTTCAACAGACAGCTGTATTCCTATGTTTAAGTCCCTAAAATTATTGACCTTTCCTTCACTTTATATTCTGGAGGTAGCATTATTTGCTAAAACAAACATAAATCTTTTTGAAACAATGATAAATCATTCTTCAAGACCTACATTACTGAGATCCCAATACAAAGATCTATTACATACTCCAAGTTTCAAAACAGCATTATTAAGAAAGAATATTTTGCATATGGGACCAAGTATATACAATAAAACATCTAACGAGATTAAAAATGATACAACTCATTTTTTTCAAAAATAAATTAACGAAACTACTAGTTGAAAAATGTTATTACGCCGTCAGTGAGTTTTTAAATGATAACACCCTATGAAATTGCCAAAAATATTTCAATTTATTAAATTTGCTTTATTCTTATTTTGTATTAATGCATGACTATGTATTTTATTTTTCCCGTGTGAACTTGATTTATAAAAATATGACATTAAAAACTGATTACCTGACATTTATTGATTATGATAGATTTGTATACTATTATAGTTAGTGCTTCCAAAATTACGGATTTGCTAATTACGTAACTAGTTACGCATTTTGATGCTTCAATTACGTAACTACGTAATTACGTACTTAACTGTTTTGATTTTTTAAAGCACGATAAATTCTGGGCTTATTACGTATTTTAGAAGTAAAAAATCAAACAACTTCAAATGAAAAAAATTATAATATTAAGGAATTAAAAGTAAATTACAGATTAAAATGATAATTTTAAAATTAAACTCAAAGTCAAAATCGTCAATCAAATCAAAATGTAATATTTTGATTTGATTGACGATTTTGATTTTGACTAAACTCAATCAACAATTCAAACAAAACATGTACCACGCACAAATGGTTTAAAAGTAAGAAACAATATAAAATATGGTTATTTTTCCAATCTTTGTTCTTGATAATATGATCTCATAAATGATAACGAATGCAATGTTCTGTCACCAAGGGAACTTCTTAGTTTAGAACAAAGATAGCCGGCAGAAGAAAATGCCCGTTCTGCTTCAACACTAGTAGGCATTATACATAGTAAATAATTATAAGCTGCTGTTAGGAAAACTTCACGACCGCCGCCAGTGCTATCGTAGATACACATTTCAACTCTGATGATGGATTCAAGATCTGTGTTTACTCCAGATTTGTTTACTGTAGACATAGTTTTCTGTATTTCTTTTTCTAGTTGCTGTGCAACAGTCAACTCGTCGCCACAACCATCATTAGCATCATTGTCATCTGCTTCGGAATCTAAACTCATTTGTGTACTTGTAGGCGGTGTAAATTTGAGCCTTTCTAATAAGTTTGCAACATATGTTCTAATATAATCCGACGTCGGTTTTGTAAAAGTTTCTGTTTCTTCGGTTTTATAATATTCTTCATTATTATGCAAATACTGCAAGACACCAGACACATTTGTTCGCCTTTCTTTTATTCTTTTTCTAAGGGATACAGCAAGCTTGTCACTGAGCCCATTGGACTGAGCATCAAGCTTATTTAACATAAACTGAAGCGCAGCATCTGCTGCTAACAAATTCGAGTCACGGCGACACAATGCCATCACTGTAGTTTTTATTATATCTAAACTATGATGAATGTTATGTAGATCTTGTATTTCTGTGTCTGTGAAACTTATATTTGATTTTAAGTCTAATAAAGCCTTAAATAAACTTGATTTCAATTTCAGAAATCGTCCAACCATATCTGATAAGCTGTTCCATCGCGTTTTGCAGTCTAGTATAAGATCGAGGCTTTTACCATCTTGTAAAGAATATTTTTGCAACAAATCGGTCTTCAGTGGTGATTTTTTGAATGATTTAACAAGTTTTCTTACTTTTACTATAATATCTTTGTACAGAAACTCTGGTTCTAGAACTCTAGGTACTTCTATGAAAAGTCCGCCATCGTTTTCTTCAATTTCTTCAGTGTCAGTATCTGAAGCTTCATCTTCTAGTTCTGGTTCAGTAGTTGTACTTTTCCGTGTCTTATATAATACGTCCAGCACTGCAAGTTGTATTCCGTGAGCAAAACACAACTGATGGTGACCATCAAAATTTTTGCCCATTTTAACCATAACACTGGCTCCGTCCGTTGTGAATGCAATTATATCTTCAAGTTTCAAATAAAAGTCATTTAGATGATTTTCTAACAGTACAGTTCCAACGTGAGCTGGCATTGAACCCTTTATCCTTACTAGTCCTAAATTTTTATATTTAGCTGGTTCTAGGTCTTTATTATGAATATTTATATTCATATACCTCCGGTTCCGGGTAGAGGTCCATTCATCAAACGTTATAGTAAACCGTTTTTTTTTGGGACTTCATATCTTTAAACTGATTTATTAATTGTTTTTTTATGGCACAACTCTGTTCCAGGACAATTTTGGTAATAGTTGAAGGAGATTTCGGTAGATCATAGCCAGATTTTTTGAAAACATACCTTAGATCTTCAGAAGTACAAAATTTGCTTAATGGGATGCCATCCAATGCTGCCATTCTAGTCACTATAACGTCCAAGGAATACTCAGTGGAAAAGTAATCCGTTAGTTTAGTTTTCTTCGATGGAGGTTCTAAACTTTTTCTTGCTTGAAAGCACGATGAAGTACTTGCCCTTTGCGCATCTTGCTCTTGTGACATCTCGCCAATATGTTTAGCACGCATATGTGTATGTAGTGCTCCAGTAGCACCACCAGGAGTCTTCAAAATTTTTTGACAATGTTTACATTGGACACTTTGCCCATTTTCAGCCCTCAAAAAGTGTTCCCATATAGCTGATTGTGTGCGTTTGTTCAAAAACTCCTTATAAATAGTCTTCTTTACTGCAGACCTAAAACAATATATAAATATTTCATAATTTAATAGTTAGGTAATACATATAAATAGCATCTATAGTTAGGCACTACACTTAAAACGGGATACATTTACATACGTACCGTGAACTCATAATCAATGTCTATTTGCACAGACATCTAACAAGCAACAATAAAATAAAATCGCACATATTTTTTTTTTTTTTAACCGTCGCACCACACTAGGAATTACTGCTGTATCGTGGGTGCACTCACAATCATGTAAACTAACATACACAAGACACCCAGACCCGGAACACCTATCTGTAGGTCATACAAATATTTGTTCCGTACGGGAATCGAACCCGTGACCCGCAGCGCAGCAGCCAATCACTCAACTACTGCGCCAACCGTGCCGTCAACAATATAAAATCAACTACTAAATTATATGTATAAACTCTCACACAATACCCTAGAAACAAAGTAAGTAGACAAGTAAAGTAATGTTAAAATAGGTACTTACATTTTCGTTGAAGTATCTCTACTCGTGTATGGTGATATCTACTTAGAAACTTGTAATGAAAAGCTTCTGAAAACCAAGCGTCAAACTTTGCGGCACATACACAAAATCACAAAAGTCAATAAAATAAGCTTAGACCAGGCAGGACAGTATCTCGCAGGTGTACGTAAGACGACTGAGTACCGAGTATTGAGATTGTTTCTAAATTCACGAAAGTAAAGAAAAATGTAGGGAGTTCCCTTAGCTTGCTCAATCCACAATATTAAACTTTATTATCTACGAGGTAGATCAAATACTTGCGAAACACTTATAAACTTTGATTGTGTTACGTACCGAACTATCCACAACCAACGGGGATTCCCTTCGTTTCCCGATTGGTCAACAATGAACTCTATTCTGTACGACTAAGAAATTAAATCTTGCGGACTCAAATTGGAAGTTATAAAATAAACCCCGGGAATTCGGGGGATACCCACAGAAAGGGTTTTGGTGTTGTCATAATGTAAGTCGTAGGTTAACTAAATTAAGGTAAATTGTAAATACACAGATAAACCCATGCCTTTTTCCCATGGAGTAGGCAGAAACTATAGAACTAAATAAATGGGTACCTAAATTAATTAATATTATCCTATAGTTACGTTATTACGGACTGCAGCTCTTCAGTTACGTATTTGTGAGATTTCTAAAATCTGTCCGTAATTACGTAATTGCGTAATTACGTAATTACGTAATGGAAGCCCTAATTATAGTGCTTAAAGTTGCATGCCTTACGGTAGAATGTACTGGATCCAATTGTTTTTCTTTTATACGCCATCAAACTTATGTTTTGTTACCTACATTCTTTGCAAATAAATGATTTCTGATTTCTGACGTACCTGGACGGTAGATAACGGAATACTTGAATAGTAAGTCACTTCTAGAGGTCTTAGTTTGAATATTCGCAAATGTATGCATTCCTATGATAACAAAATGATATGGTACCATCGAGCTGGGGCCCAAGTCTGCTATTTTTATAAATTCGTCACTCCAACACGATCCCATTGTCATTTTGCTAAAAGTTCGTAATCCGCTAAATTCATAATGGTCGATCATTGGTCGGTCAATGGTCTCGTAATAGAATTGTATTACAATGGCATTTTGAACATTTATTCATGCCAGATTTCATTTAAGTATATATATTTTGACATATTATTTATTAGTGTTGTGCAATCTGAAGTACTAGGAAGTTGGAAGTTTAGTAGGAAGTTTCATTTGTCATTATGTACGAGATTACCAATTCTTTCAATGGAGTGTCAGTGGCAGACCATTGGAAAGTCATAATGACGCCATTATATTAGTAGATTACCAAACTTGTCAAAATCAACAATTATGAAAACAATGATAGACCATTCTGACACTATTGTAATAGCAGACTTTGACTTGAGTATTCTTCAAGTAATTGCTTATCCCCGCACTCTGCTTAGTAGGGAGGCGGTCCTCTTTCGCATTATAGCATGGAAGCCATCAACCCGAGCCTCGATTATATGAATATGTAATATATATATTATTATTTTAGTTTTTAGAGGTTTTTGTTTGAGTTGGGGGTTTTTTAAATTTTACTTTATCTATACTAATATTATAAAGCTGAAGAGTTTGTTTGTTTGTTTGAACGCGCTAATCTCAGGAACTACTGGTTGGAATTGAAAAAATAATATTTTTGTGTTGGATAGTCCATTTATCGAGGAATAATATAGGCTATATAACATCACGCTACAACCAATAGAAGCGGAGCATAAATGAAAAATGTGGCAAAAACGGGAAAAATTATTCCTTTTTGAGAGCTTCCGTTGCGTGCGCTGCGTAAACGGTTTAAGTTACGCAAATATCATGTATTGTGGAATTGTTCCTCTTTAAAAGTTCTAAAAAAAGTCCGCGACAGCGATTTCTATCTTTTAAGATTGACTCACTATAACCTTTTTTTATGGTAATCAAATTTGTTCGAAATTAATGCATTATTTGCGATGGAGTTTTATTAACATAATAATATTAATCCTTATCCAAATAAATATGTTATTAATCACAAGTATTTAAATGTAAACAAAATTGTCCTGAACATCACTTGATTTCAATCAACATCTTAGGAGATATCATAATTTTAAAATAACTAGGTACGTAACAAAATAAGTAGCAAATTCATTAAACCACTCTCACTCTTAGGCGACGCAGACGAAGTTGCGCGGGTCAGCTATATTATAAAGCTGAAGAGTTTGTTTGTTTGGTTGAATGCGCTAATCTCAGGTACTAGATACTGGTTCGAATATAAAAAATATTTTAGTGTTGGATAGCCCATTTATCGAGGAAGGCTATAGGCTATAATATCTACGCTACGATCCTTAGAAGCCAAGCGAAAAGAACGGAAGTCAGAAAGAACGCTAAGCGATAACGAAGTTATAGCGCGGGCGAGCGACGGGATGCGACGCGATGGGTGGACCGAAATTTCACGCGGACGAAGTCGCGGGCAGAAGCTAGTAATATTATATTAATAGTAAACATACTAGGATCGTCACGTGCCTCGCGGATATCTGCGAAGCTGTACGTATTTGTACCACAGTGAAGCTACTTACTCGTGGTCGTTGGCGTTCATTCCATACTAACGTATTCTTATATTTTCTCCCTCGTTAATGATACAAGTCCAAATATTTTGGCTTATTTATATACAGGATAAAATGTTAACCCGTGCGCAAACGTACATGATTTTGAACACCCCCTGTTAAAAATTTTCGTCGATAATAAAAAAAAAAGTTAGCTCTGCCATATTCCGTTACCTACCGTCCGTCTATCATCGGACTAGGGCCTCAAGTCTGCTATTACAATAGTGTCAGAATGGTCTATCATTGTTTTCATAATTGTTGATTTTGACAAGTTTGGTAATCTACTAATATAATGGCGTCATTATGACTTTCCAATGGTCTGCCACTGACACTCCATTGAAAGAATTGGTAATCTCGTACATAATGACAAATGAAACTTCCTACTAAACTTCCAACTTCCTAGTACTTCAGATTGCACAACACTAATAAATAATATGTCAAAATATATATACTTAAATGAAATCTGGCATGAATAAATGTTCAAAATGCCATTGTAATACAATTCTATTACGAGACCATTGACCGACCAATGATCGACCATTATGAATTTAGCGGATTACGAACTTTTAGCAAAATGACAATGGGATCGTGTTGGAGTGACGAATTTATAAAAATAGCAGACTTGGGCCCCAGCTCGATGGTACCATATCATTTTGTTATCATAGGAATGCATACATTTGCGAATATTAAAACTAAGACCTCTAGAAGTGACTTACCATTCAAGTATTCCGTTATCTACCGTCCAGGTACGTCAGAAATCAGAAATCATTTATTTGCAAAGAATGTAGGTAACAAAACATAAGTTTGATGGCGTATAAAAGAAAAACAATTGGATCCAGTACATTCTACCGTAAGGCATGCAACTTTAAGCACTATAATAGTATACAAATCTATCATAATCAATAAATGTCAGGTAATCAGTTTTTAATGTCATATTTTTATAAGTCAAGTTCACACGGGAAAAATAAAATACATAGTCATGCATTAATACAAAATAAGAATAAAGCAAATTTAATAAATTGAAATATTTTTGGCAATTTCATAGGGTGTTATCATTTAAAAACTCACTGACGGCGTAATAACATTTTTCAACTAGTAGTTTCGTTAATTTATTTTTGAAAAAATGAGTTGTATCATTTTTAATCTCGTTAGGTGTTTTATTGTATATACTTGGTCCCATATGCAAAATATTCTTTCTTAATAATGCTGTTTTGAAACTTGGAGTATGTAATAGATCTTTGTATTGGGATCTCAGTAATGTAGGTCTTGAAGAATGATTTATCATTGTTTCAAAAAGATTTATGTTTGTTTTAGCAAATAATGCTACCTCCAGAATATAAAGTGAAGGAAAGGTCAATAATTTTAGGGACTTAAACATAGGAATACAGCTGTCTGTTGAAATAATGCCGGTCATTGATCTAATACAATATTTTTGGGCTCTGAATACCCTTTCTCGTTCACTGCAATTCCCCCAAAAAATTACTCCGTATCTTAAGACAGAGGCATCCAGACCATGATAAGCTATAATGATGGTGTCAATATTAACTTTTTTTGACAAGTTATAGAGAATATAAGCTCCTCTACTTAACTTTTTGCAGACTTCTTCTGCCTGCTGTTTCCAAGATAATTGGCTGTCAATTATTATACCTAAGAATTTAGCAACATTTGTCTTGTCAATATTTTGTCCATTGTATTCAATTTTTAAAGGATCTGGGTGTAAACGTTGAAAGAAATGCATTATTTTTGTCTTTTGTAAATTAATTATTAGATTATTAGTGTTTAGCCAATTAATTATTGTTTTTAATGTGTCATTAATGTCTTTTTCATCATTTGCTTTTTCCACGCATTTTACAATCGCTGTGCTATCATCAGCGAATAACACCATCGGCTGTTGCACTGTTCTCGGAAGATCATTAATGTACATAAGAAATAATAGAGCCGCGATGACACTCCCCTGTGGAACTCCGAATTTGACTTCTCTACTATCAGATAGATATTTAAATTCCAATTTACGTCTAGAACATACTCTTGAGATTTCTGTATGTTGCTTACTATTACTAAGGTACGATTTTATAAGGCTCAATACATTTCCCCTAATGCCGTAACTGTCAGTTTTTTTAACAGGATATTATGATTAACGTAGTCAAAGGCTTTGGTCATATCTGTAAATATAGCACAAACTGGTGTTTTTTTTTTGTCAACATTCAACATTACATTATGTATTAAGTCATATATCACCATGTTAATGTTTTTATTCTTTCTGAATCCCTTTTGCTCATCGCTAAGAATGTTATATTTATCCAAAAATGAAAAAAAATATTCATATATGAGTTTTTCGAAAATCTTGGAGAATACAGAGACAAGAGCAACTGGTCTGTAGTTTGACATGTCTTCTTTGTTATCTTTTTTATGTAATGGTTTTATAATGACTGTTTTTAGGCTATTTGGAAATATGTGCTGAGTTTATACAGAGATTAATTATATGACACTAGCAGCCCGTCCCGGCTTCGCACGGGGTAGACAATTATCATTTTAAGACTCATTTTTCTACACCTTCGGTTACATTGTTCAAATTTTACCAAGGATCCCTAATTTTTTTCAAAATGAAATGTAGCCTATGTCAAATTGGAAGAATGTAGCATTCTATTGGTGAAAGAATTTTTTAAATCGGCCCAGTACTTTTTGAGCCTATTCATTACAAACATACAAAAATAGGTACAAATCTTTCCTCTTTATAATATTATATAATATATATATATATATATATATTATATATTAATAATGAATATTATTATAGTGTAGATAGTGTAGACAAGGGAAGAGCTATAACATCAGAAACTAATTTTACAACAGAAATTGCTATTCCGTCATATCCGCAACTTTTTTTGTTTTTCCTTTTGAGTTTTTTGTAATTGCTGAGAAGTATGACTCGGCAGTCATGAAGGCTTTCATTCGGACTCTGGTCAGATAGCGAGGCAATCTATCCTGAACCCGAGTGAGAGGGTTCATGACTACACACCTTTTATGTACCTACCTTTTTTCTATGGTCTGTACTAACATGGTATGTAAGATATTTTTGTGACTAACAATTATGGACTTTTTCTGAATAAATAAATTATTATTATGACATTTATTTAATTTTTAATCCATATGAAATACATTTTTAAATATTTATTTAAAAAGATATAAAAAACTTTTAAAAATATAAAAATAGAGGTCCGCCGGTGTCGGGAGCAGGGTCCAAGCTACTGGTGGTTAGGGCTGCAGAGAAAAGAACCTCTCACAATGCGAGCCGTATCAAGGAGTACTGCCTTCTGAATCAGGCCCTTGATCCAACCGTCTAACGAAAGCCTCGAGAGATGTTGATCGAGGCTTTCGGCCATCAGGCCATTGGCCGTCACGACAATCGGCATTATGATAGCTGAGCTCAGCTATTACTATTATTATTTTTATATATTTACATATCTCGGGACCCTGGGTCCCGGACCTTTGGAAGGCGTGCGAGGGGCCGAAGCCAACTCGCAGAGGCCCGTTAGACGCTTTTTAATTAAATGAGGCACCAACCATTGATTATCCTTGTACGCACTATGCAAGTGCACCCAAGGACAACCCCCGATTGGTGTAGGACTATTGCAGGATATGGAACCAAAGATATTGGACTATGGGTTTAGGTGGTGGTAAAACTATAGAAGGACTATGGCCCCTGCCTGATCAATGTTTTATTATACACGGATAAAATAGCAGGGGGTGACTTGCACACTCAATAATGGGCCCCCGAAAAAGGTCGCTAGCGCATAGTGACGTAGCGACAAGGGGGCAACATGTCCTGAGGTGCTCGAGGAGTGGAGAGGTATTCCACGGCTCTCAGAACAATCCCAGAGCCCGGAAGATGGTCAAGATCACTACAAGCACTTACTGGAATACTTCCTTCCTCCGAGCACGTTTGCTCTTGCGAATCTCCACTCAAGCCGGCCAATAAAGGCAAGAATGAGATGGGAGCTCAGTTCCTCGTCAGTGTTCACTCCAGCCGGCCAATGAAGGCAAGCCAGAGATGAGGAACATGACTTCTCCCGGGAGATAGGGTCCGTGGAGTCGCAACTGCCCAACAGCTCGCCTCCTGCTGCCCTACGGGTTTCTGTATCTCTCATAGTCTGGCTTCTCACCCTAGACATGTTCCGGAAAAGTAAACTCTACCAGCACAGACCTAGAGTTCAGAGCGTGCAAGCCCCACCACGACGTCAACGTAGAGATACGGCGGTGGGGTTATTATTATTATTATTGACCCTTTAAGTTTATAAGTTGTAGGAAATATTTTGATCTAAGCGTACTCGCGTCGGGGGACTGCTAATGAAAACGCCAAACAGATGAGGCTTAAACCAAGCAATAATGAATCTATGTTATTGTAGAAAACATACTTCCAATGCAATTTTCATTAGCCGGCCGCCGACGCGACGCGAGGACGCTTGGATCAAAATATTTCCTAAAACTTAAATAAACTTAAAGGGTCAATATATATTATTATTTTAGTTTTTAGAGGATTTTGTTTGAGTTGGCGGTTTTTTTAATTTTAAATTTTGTTACATTTAATATTGTTTGTTGTAGTCTTAAGTATTGGGTCTTAATAAATTTGGATCCAAACTTAAAAAAATACAATTATTTTTATTCATTTTTTATATAGGTACTTCTTTTTCGCTTACGAGGTCAAAATACCATCCTAACGATTCTTAGGCACTATCTATTTATTCAGATCATAGATGTTAAAAGTAAAATTGAAACCCTCTTTCGAATCTTCCTTGAGGAATATGCCTAGCTTTGAACCAAATAGTAGTGACTCACGCGACAAGTCCTCCTAGGAAGGCGACGGGTCCGCCGCCAATGAGCCTGATCTTACGGTGGCACGAGTCGAATAGCGAGAGCCTTGCGTGAGGGGGCGGCGGCAGGCCCACCATGCCGACCGTGGTCGCGGAGCGCAGCATCAATCACAAGCACATGGGCACTCGCAGCGGATGCGGGCCCCTGAACACAACACTAGCCGGGCGCGAGTGCGCGACAAACAACAGCTGAGAGCGGGTCTGCTCCGCCGAGCATCGCAATACATGTAGGTGGGCAGGCGGCCTGCGCCGGACTGTGCCGTCTCAGTCAGACAGACCGTCACTGCCGCCAGCCGTGCCGCCGCCCCCCTGTCCGACCGACCCCACTCCTAATCTGTCTGTCTGACGTGACTTTGAAACACTAGTGTTCTATTGATTCTTGTTTTTCTGGCCTTTTAAGGGAAACCCGTATTGAGACTATGACGAATGCTTACTCAAAATTGTGAATAATAATATTATATTTTTTAAACATTCATACTTTGAATGGTCCACTATGACAAGTTTTCGAAACAAACACAACAAAGCAGTAAGGAAGTGTTTGGGCAGTGGGTCGCGTCGCGATCAGCTGACGACGCGGAGAGTGGCGTGGTGTGAGGCAGTGAAAGGATGCGGAGTAGTGGGGGAGACAAATCACTGACGTCGACGCACTTGTACCTACCTATTCGGCAAAACGTAGTCGTGCGAACAATGTAAACAATTGACCTCAATTGTCACGGCTACGAAAGGCACGGCGTGACTATGTTGTTATTAAGCATTAACTTAATAACAAAAAAGTATCAATGTGTAATGTGTATGGCTTATCTGATAATAATAATAACTTTTACTCACAGACTTGAAGGCAAGTCGCACATTGGGTGGTTTCGCTCGAGCAACTAGTAATTGTAGCTTTACCAGTACAGGCTCCAAACATAAGCGCAAGTTACCTGCCGCATCTAGAAGTTAGATCGTTTACGCACTGCATCCGATTCGAATCCGTGGAACGACGCGACGCACACTGGTCCCGATTTAATAAAAAAATGAACATTGATACTAGAGACTATATCACTTGTACGAGCCAATAATGCTCATACAGCAAAAGTACTTTTAGTCGTTTATGCGTACCTAATATTAACGTAAATTCAGTCGTAACTAAAACTCCGTCACGCGCTAATGTGCGAGTCGATCAATAATAACATACCTAACAATAAGTGCGGCTCAGATAACAAAACAAACATAACTTTTAACTATTTCCATAAATAAACTATTTTAACCTTAACAGTGGTTTAGTGTGAACTAACTAACTACCTAACTATAACAACTACCGGGGTATCCGTCAACGACTAGATAACCCCGGATGACTAGGGATACTGTGTATCTGCCTGTTAGTTTTAGACACATAATAGCTAGGCTATTAACTTTTTATATAAACTCAGACATAAGTAGTATGTCGAAATCTTGTGTTATTAACACCCCAAACCACAACGGTTAGTAGTAATACTAATAGTAAGGTGGTGAGCCAGAATAAATGTAGCTCAAATGCTATAGATATTTACACAAATTGTTCCATGTCCTTCACTCACTATGAGCACACTGCCTGGTGATGACATTGAAGTCTTGGGGTTAACTCCGGATAGGCATTTAAACTATACTCCATTTATTATAACATTAGACTTTAGAGGTATGAGGAACAGGGTGTAAAGTTCACTCATACTCCACATAGTAAAGGGAGGATCCTCCGACCAGACAGGTATTGTGTCTGGTGGGCAACTGCCCAACGGTTGATGTCGGGATGTTGTATATATGCTAGTCGCGCGGTAGACTCTGATAGCGCGATGCAGGATTTGTGACGTCAGGTCTTTGATGCGTAGTTCGCATGTGGCGTTGTTGATACCGCCACAAGACAAATAACTGTTCTCACCCTTTCGTTATTTCGATGTAAACGTTTAATAAACTCCGTTATTTCACGATAAATACAAAGCACTGTAATCTATTTACCATTTACATTACAAAAATAACTCTAAAGTGCAGTAATTTCAACAATATTACACAATAACTGTCGTTATTTAGCCGTTATTTATCTAATGCTATAGTAAATGGAGTATAGTTTGTAAGACAACAGAAGGCACCAGTACGAATATACTTTTATTTAATAACAACAAGGTGTCTTCTTGCTCTAAAATAAGTATTTAGCAAAAAGGAGATCAGTCTCGAGCCTTAAAATTATTTCATCAAAATATTCAAATTATTTCTTCCAAATTATTAGAAATTGAAATATTTTTGGAAAAAACAAAGTTTGACATTGTTTGTTTTACTGAACATTGGTTAAAAGATGATTAAATGCTAATTTATTATGAGAACTATAGTTTGGGCAGTTTTTTTACCGGAAATCTATCCTGCGTGGAGGTTCTCTAATCTTGATAAAAAGCCAGGTAATTATTACGGGGCTGTCGGCAATTTATGTTCACAATAACCTATGCATCTCTATTGTCATTGTTCACCACAATTGCAAAGCTGCCATCTAGCTGCTTAAACTGCCTTGCACGTGTGTGATCAGGACCCCTATGGTTCAAGGCTGCGCCTACTGTCTGCGCATCTAATTTATCTTTGTAAACCACTGCGATGTGTGAGCTTCCTTTGCCTTCCACTTTCCACGCTTGCCTGGGCTACAGCTACACGCATTGCAGAGGCTTACGGGAGTCTTCCTGGAGCTTACGGGCGCCCCTTGCGCTGATTCCAGGGTTCTTTCTACGTGCTTACATTGCACCAACCAGCTGCTGCCGGCTGACCTACGGTGGACGCCTCTACAGCGTTCGTCGAGTGCCTTACCCCGCACAATACTACCTGGGCCTTGAGGGCCGTCTCGACCTTGCCAGGTGGCCTCTACAGCCACCACCTACAACAAGGGCGGCGAGCGCCGTTTGCTACCTGGTTAACTGCCACTGCGGTGCCAGCCGGATGGTCCAGAAGAACTCTTAAGATAGAACCTACACCCTGAATCTGTGCTGATTTAATAAACGTGATTTAAGTGGTATCTGCCTTTTTCATTTGCAACCACTAAACCCACTACGTCACACTAGCCAGTAGTTGCACCAATTCTATTACCATTTTATCCCTTTTTAGTCTATTGATAAAATCACCGCATATAATAATTTTCTTATTTTTTAAACAAGTTTTATTGAATATTTCGTTAAATTTAGAAAAAAATATGTTTACCTTTTCTAGGTTGTTACTAGGGGGTCTGTAAATATTGATTATAATAATACTATGTTCTAGGAGTTCAATGGCACTACACTCTAAAATATTTCTCATAGAATGTTCCTTTATGTCGTAGATTTTAGCCTTTTGACTATCAAGGACCAATATGCACGCCCCTCCATTTCTATTG
Source organism: Dryobota labecula (assembly GCA_947523025.1). Taxonomy (NCBI): domain Eukaryota; kingdom Metazoa; phylum Arthropoda; class Insecta; order Lepidoptera; family Noctuidae; genus Dryobota; species Dryobota labecula. The sequence continues at coordinate 28,759,221 of OX383287.1, read as the reverse complement.
TGCCTAGAGTAAGATGAAGTTAATGAGTAATTGGAAATTTTCAGTGAATAAGTATCCTCATTTATCATATTATGTTCCGTGATACAAAGGACATCAACATGTTTATTGTTACGGCTCAACTCGTCTAAGTGTAACGAAAGTTCATCTGATTTACTTATCAGACCATTAATGTTCTGATTTAATATATTTATGTGATTATACACGAAAAAAATTGTTACCTTTTGATGACATCGATGGAGCACAACATTCAGAAACTGTGTTCTTTGTGTCAATAATTTGGTTTTCATTTTGTTCCTGTTTGCTATTTGAGGTAATAGGGTTAATATGACAATCAAATCAATCAAAATAACAAAACAGGGAATGAAACGTATATACGACGGCATTATGAATAACATTGTAACTGATTTGTGCTTATTTGGTCAGTTTAAAATACATACTGAACCGTACATTGTTGTAAAATCTCCTATAATCAAGGAAAAAGAAACCGCCAACCAGTTTTTTCTCTGAGAAATATATGCATATCTTACATCAGAATATTGCAGGTTTAATTAACAAATCTGAGGCATTATGTGTTAACTTAGAAGAACTCGCAGACAGTAACAAAATTGTGGACGTCATATGTATTACTGAACACTTTATGTTGGCAGAATTTGAGTCAAATTTATATCTACCAAATTACAATTTAGCTTCATGTTACAGTAGATCAAATAGTAAAAGAGGAGGAACATGTATTTTACTTAGAAAAGAACATAAATTCAAGGAAATTCCAGATTTACGCAAATTTTGTCGTGACAGTATACTCGAAGGTTGTGCGATTGAACTTCTTGACTATAAAATTATTATTGTTTGTATTTATAGGGTACCTAAACAAAATAACTTGTACACGTTCTTTCGTAAACTGGAAAACCTTCTGACTTATATTGCCAAATTGAATTGTAAAAATATTATAATTACTGGTGATTTTAATATAGATGTTCTAAAACGCAACAATGTAACACTAGATTTTGAATGTTTACTGTTAAATTATAATTTAAAATTAGCTTTATATGAACCGACCAGATTCGCCAGTCAAACTTGTATCGATAATTTTGCACATAACTTTAAAAAGGGTTGTAAAACTGAAATTTTAGAATTAGGTCTGTCGGACCATACCGCACAATTAATTAAAGTTCCTGTAAAAAAAAATCTGACATTGCATTATTGGCGTACATTAAAACGCGATTATAGCACAGAAAATGTTGAGAAATTTAAATTGTGTATTAAGAGCTTATCTTTCTCAGATATTTACCTCACTGATGACCCAAACACGGCTTATCAACACTTTATAGCTGATTTTAAACTTTTTTACGACCTTTGTTTTCCACAAACACAATTTTTAATAAAAGTCATTCATAAACCAAAGTGGGTATCACGTGGTGTAAAAATTTGCAGTCGGAAAAAAAAGGATTTGCTATGGAAATTCAGATTAAACTCGACAAAAGACAACAAATTAAAGTACCTAAATTATAGTCAATTATTTAAAAAAATTATAAAACTAACAAAACGTGCGCAAAATAACTATAAAATAACCACGTCTCATAATAAGACTAAAACAGCGTGGCGGATTATAAATAAAACGAGACTTAACACCCCAAAAGAATTCATTGATAACATAAAAATTGATGAAAACAACGTCCTTAATAATCCAACAGAAATAGCGAACGCATTTAATAATTATTTTATATTTTATTATTTCATATGGCATAAGAGGCAATGTTTTAGATTTAATTCGATCGTATTTAACGAATCGACAACAGATAACTGTAATAACTAGAGTAAATCCCAAAACAAAAAGAGAAGAAACATTCAGCTCCGTGAGGAAATATGTCACATACGGTGTTCCTCAAGGCAGTGTGCTAGGGCCGCCTTTGTTTACTATTTATATTAACGACTTGCCAAAGGCAACGATTCAACCTATGACATTATTTGCTGATGACAGTACAGTTTCAATTGCATGTAAGGACATTAATAATTATAAACTTGACATAAATAATTCGCTGACATCTATAATTTCTTGGCTTGACAATAATAATTTAAAAATAAATCTATCAAAAACAAATATAATGCACTTTGGACAAAGATTGCATAATCCATTAAATGTAAATTTGATTCATGATAATTACACTATAAATGAAGTAGCTAATGCCCGTTTTCTCGGTTTAATTATAGACAGTAAACTAAATTGGAAAGAACACATTGAGAAACTATGTAAAAAAATCAGTAGTCAATCTTATGCTTTGTACCAACTTGCTCCGACCATCAACACTGATGTGTTACTCTCGGCTTATTATGGACTTGTTGAATCTGTCCTCAGATATGGCATTATCTTTTGGGGCAACTCATCAAATAAAGATATGGCATTTATAATGCAAAAGCGATGCCTACGTGCCATGTTCGGTATACAAAGTACGGAGAGCTGTAAGCCACTTTTTACAAAGCATAAAATACTCACACTTCCGTCACTTTATATTTTGGAAATAGCCCTATTTGTGAGAAATAACCCCCATTTGTTTCCTCGAATATCGGACATTATAATACGTAATCGCCGGGATAATAGTAAAATTCGTGTTCAGCCAGCTAAGACAGCGCTACTGTATAAAAGCGTTGTATGTAGAGCGCCAATAATTTATAATAATATCCCTATCTGTGTTAAGAAATTAAATATAGACCAGTTTAAGAAAACATTTAAAAAAATACTTACAGGAAAAGCCTATTATAATGTTAATGAATTTTTAAATGATAAATCGCTCTGAATATACTGACAGAATCTATTCTATTTATTTTGAATCGCATGACTATTGATGTATTTAATTTAATATTGTTGTTAATTGTTGATTTACTTATATTAATGTTCATTGTATATTAATTTTCATATCCTATTGTCTTTCGACCTAATTTGTACACCAGCCATGGTCAAACATGTTGAGCCAAAAATACCTTGTTACACCTATAATAAGCATCATACCATGTATATTATCTACACATGTTTTTGCAAATAAATAAATCTGAATCTGAATCAATGAAGTCTGTTTGTGTGGAACTATTCACCATATTTTTTTGAGTGACGGACATTTTTGTGTTATTGTATGTAATTAATTTAAAGTTATAATCCATACGCAATGTCTCTCTTAGCCAAGATCTGCATAAATTGAGACTGAAATGTATGCCTCTCGGTACATGCTTTTCAAAATCTAAGTCTAGTTACTGCACATTGTTAAATTTGCTACACATAAACTTCAGTTCATAGTTAAGTTTCTTAATATTAAGGAACCTATTGTATGGAATTTCCGTGAAAATCACGTTTGTGTTTGTTACAGATTCAAGCCATTTCATAGTGCTAAATTGAAATTCACGCGGGTTTACATCGTTTGTTCCGCCAGCTATAACTATATAATCGTCCTTAGATAACGTTAGTATTTCACTTTTAAAGCAGTCCAACATATCGCGTAGTCTTGCTCCTTGTTTCCACATACACGCTACATAATAATCATCACCAACCAAACGTTGTAATAAACTTTGAACCATTTTTCTTTGGTGATTTGCCATAATTATAATGTTCTTTTGTCTTTTCAGTGTCGCTTCTTTAGCGTTAGGTGTAATATTTCTGGGAGATTCAATGTTAATATTGTGATTTGACAGTTTTTTGTGAATGTCTGATTCTTTAACACAGCCCGCTGTTTTTGGTTGTTCAGGAAGGGTTATCACTTGCGGAGTCTGTCTGTCTGTCTGTCTGGAGATCAGTCGTATTGTTAACCGGTATTTTAGGTGTGCTCATGTTAAAAGTGTTGAGTTTTTTTGAATGAGTTATTTTCTTTCCCGAGTTCGGAGTTCGTAATATTATACTTTCTGTTATTCCAACTTTTTTATAAACATCTATTATCTTCTTGTATTTTTCTATTTCTTTTTTTAAACCAGTATTTTCATCAGGTTTATTTTACGTTCCTTTTCGTTTGTACTTTGATTCTCAATTGAAGTATCAGGTAGACTGCGAATTGTTGAATCAAACATTGAATTTAGGGTATTATTACTGTTGCTCAATGAACTTGAACGTTGACGTTCCATATTTGAAATTACCTTTATTACTTCTAGGATAGTTATTAATAGTTTGTTCTTTTATTTTCAAATTTGATAGATCGCAAAAAGTCACTCGGGCGTGCTTGAGTTTTGAACCATCGAACTGTGGTACAAGCAATGTAGCGCCTTACGCCTCTATGCCACGGACTCATATACTTGGTGATTGAATTTGTGGACCGCTTATTAGTTTGTATCTATAATTTTTATTGTCAGTGGGTAGATTAATTTTTGATAGAAAAAAATATTCACAACGATTTTTGTTTAGCGTATAATAAACCAGTTTTCACTTTAAGGCCACTTATTCAATCGTTTAAATGAAATTAGACTATCTGTTATTATACCAAACATTACACACCCAATTGAATCAGCCAGTCCTACCGGCTAGTATGTAGACACCTTTAACTGATGTAAAACCTTTTTGAAATGAATATTTGAATTTGCTATTCAGTACTGTACTGCTACTTTAGAACGTATCTGGTTTGGGAACCGTTTCCGACACCAAAATCTCTGTCGAAAGTTAGTCTTGCAGAGAAGTTTGTCGGTATCGTGAATCCATATCCATACTTCCATACTAATTATAAATGCGAAAGTAACTCTGCTCTGTTAGTTTAAAATACCGTTAGTTGGGATCTTCGTCACCTGCAGAAATGCAGATAGCATTATGATTTAATCAACTAAGTACCTACGACTCAATTATGTACTACCAGGATAACTAAGTACTTATTGATAAGTACTTGAAGATGCTATTACTACCTACAACTTAAAAACTTGACTTAAAAATAATTTGTATAGGTAAGGTCCTATACCCAAAGTCTCAAATTCAGATAATTTATGTAAACAAAGGGGATAACATATCAAAAAAATATCTTCGTGATGGTAATTCACATAAAATGGCGAAAAGAGGTTCCATTTTCTTTTAAGTACTGAATTTAAGAAATAATAATTTAAAAATAATCATACCGTAATTATTTTTATAAATTTTCGGTTTAAAACAAAGTTATTAAAAAAAGGAGATTTTCTGGTATAAAATATTTTATGATACTGGTAACAATGCAGGAGATCCAAACATTTTCACATTTTTTACATCTTCAACAACACTTATAATACAACTCTTATTCATAGATTCATATTGTATGTAGCATATCTAGCCACATTTTGGATGAAAACGGCTGTAAACTGTTTCTAGTGGAAATCGATTTTGGGGGGCCTACATCTAGCAGTGGACTTAAAAGGGCTGATTATGACGATCATAGGCCGCGTCTCCGACACACTACATAAAACATTGTTTGGCAACGGTATTTTGTTTCCATAGTTAGTTACTTTAATTTCATCGATGATTATTTACAAAAAAAAAAAAAAAAAAATGTTTTGCACCACTGTCCTGTCATTTTGACAGTGGAATTTCTTGACATTACTTTGTTTACATAAATTATCTGAATTAGAGACTTTGGGATTAGGTACCAGTGTTACCACAGAATAAATAATATACCACCACTTCTCATGCAACACCTATACTCGTATTGTGTACATTTAGTTATCATGTGATAGCCTAACATTTTCTGTATAGGCACCTACATAATTATTAATAATAATTGCATTAAACAAACTGAATACTAAACAAAAAGAAGCGGCAGAGTGCCACCAACTTATTTGTTTAGTTGAAAAGGGCGCCACCATCTGTGCTTGTAGAGTTTTTGTCTAAGTGACGTAATTAGTTATGTTAGTGGTAGGTATCTACTCTAATGGCCTATGTTAGTTGGTATGGTACCTACTGTTTAGTTCGAGAAACACAACACGATTGATTGATTAAAGCTTCATCGATTTCTTTCTGTCCTGTTATACCTCATATTGGTAATTATATCTAAATACTTTAGCAATACAATTAACTACGACATTATTAGAAAAAAAAAAAATAGAAAAAATTATTAACCGCTTTCATGATAAAAACTGAGAAGCTGTCCTGGCGTTTAAAAAAAAAGTATCAGCTCACTCGGTTGAGTATGCCCGGTTCCAAGCCGGCTAGGCTGTTAGCTTAGACCAATGAGGTTATATTTACTAGAGGCGCAACGTCCTACTAAAAAGTTCCGAAAAACGTAACCACTTACGATTTAAAGACGTAGCTTTGAAACGGATACATAAATTATGTCAAAATGTCAAAATAATCTGTTTGTCTCATTTCTTCTTCCGTCAAACTAATTACGTTGGAACGAGACAAGACATTGTCATCGAAAAGACGGCCAGAGTTGCCAACGATCAACGTAATTACCCCAGAATGAATATATTTTTTATTGAATCAATTACCTACTATGAAAGATTGTATTATGGAACTTTCAATAGATTAAAGATTGAAAGAAATTGAAGAATTTGATACATATAGGAAAAAAAAAAAATGTGCGTAAACGTAAATATTATATTTCAAAACTATTAATATTGTGTCAAATAACTATTGTTTAAAATTGAATGATATTATTTCAATGTTTATGAAAATCATTTATCCATACTAATATTATAAATGTGAAAGTAACGCTGAACCAATCTTCATGACATTTGGCAGAGATATAGCCTGCAGGCTTACTCTGGAAATCAATCCCAATCTCAAGCTAACACGAACTCGAAACAGTTTCAATTCCAATCTGGAAGATATGGGTACTCTTGAACGAATCGGGTATCGTATTGGATTGAAATTGAAATCGATTATACGATCGAGAATCGGTGTGGCCATTTACGACAAAACATGATCTACCAAAATACAATAAATGAATGAACTCGTCAAATTATATTTTTACGAGCTTTAAAATATGTCTTCTATTATAAATGAGTACATATCGATGCCTAACAGCCAAAAAGGGATAAGCGACATTATTTTGCGAAATCGACAAACAATAGACGCAGAAAAAAAAGCTGTTTCTAACCATAAAACAAAAGTCGATTTCGCAAAAAAAAAAATGTCGCTTATCCCTTTTTGGCTGTTAGGCATCGATATGTATTGTATGGTCTCATATAATTAAACTTGACTAGTATTTTTCAAGAAAAATATAAAAAGAGTGTTACGTTACGGCAGAATAAGTGCGTGTCAATGTCAAAATCAAAGTGACAAAAAAAAAAACCCTGCGGTCTGTAAATAGAATACAATAGTTCGAAATTCAATATTTCAATTTACTTCGTAACATTTTTGTACTGGTGCAGTGTTTGCTGTGTTTGTACAAAGAAAGAACAAATATAGTTTTAAGCGCGTGATACTGGTGGAGACCACAACGGAAAGTAAAATAAACTTTGAGTAGGCCCACTTTTCAACATTGGAGGCTCTTGCCGTCTTCCTAGGGCAGAATCCAGGGATTGCAAAGCGCACCGCTCATGCCAAACAAGTCACAAAAGGAGTGTAGATTACAAATCAAAACATTTAGTTGGAAATCGAAACATATGAAGTTATTCCAATGGAGGAGGAGAACCCCAGGAATGAGGAAATAATATTGGTGCCTGATTCTGCTGTGCAGACAGCAGATACTATGACAGGTGTGTGAAAAATGTTACTGTTTTAAATTACCATCATCCACAACCAACAATAAAAACCTACTTTTACTATTTCTAGAAGAAATAAAATAATACTAACTACTGCATTGATGCGGTTGAAACCATGGGTCGCTGGGTTAAATTCCTAGGTTGGACATTCATTTGTGTGGGTCAGCCTACCTCTTTGTGAATAAAGACATGATGGTATATAAAGTCTAATTATTATCAATTGCTTTTTCCCCAGTGCACACAACACCCTGTATCTCACGACGAGACCATGAGTGTAGTCCAATTAATAAACCACAAACAACCAACAACCACCGTTCTTGGGCAAGGTGAAGTGGATCAACATTAAACCAATATAGAAATCAATTTGCTGCCGTAGAAAGGCAACGAGTGGAAGCCGAAACTGTCACAGCAAGGGCCTTGAGAGAGCCTGTAGGCAGTATTTCTTTGGTCCCTACTGCTATAATTTAGCAGCAGCCATTACAGAAGCAGCCCAAATTATTGCTCAAGCCATGGGTTCTGGCTGCCACATCAATAATATTAATTAGAGAAAATATTCTTAAATGTGCCTCTTCAATTTATATAATTGTTATGATGTTAGTTTATGCTTTATACTTTGTTATTGTTGTGATTATTATTTACACAGAGAAATAATAAGACTGATAACTAATTGTTGTAAGCTGAGGCCAAGACTTAGAATTGAAAGATATTTTTTTATTGTTATAATTATTATTTTCAAAGAGAAATACTTTTATTTTTAACTAAATGTTAGCTGAGGTCAATACTTAGAATTCAAATATATTTTTTGTTATACTTAATTATTTTCTAAGAGAAATTGGTGTGATATTTACGAATATTAGCTAAGGCCTACACTTAGAATTGAAAGATATTTTTGGATTGTTATAATTATTATTTTCAAAGAGATATACTGTGATTTTTAACTTAATTTTAGCTGAGGTCAATACTTAGAATTAAAAGATATTTTTGCTATAGTTATTTTCAAAGAGAAATAGGTGTGATATTTAACTAAATATTGTTAGCTAAGGCCTAGACTTAGAATTGACAGATATTTTTTGATTGTTATAACTATTTGCAAAGAGAAATACTCTTAATGTTGTCGGCAGAGGCTAAGATGAGAATAAATATTATTATGTTGTTCTGACAATACTAATTACATACATTACATTACTTACATTTCATTTTGATCAATTGAAAAATAAACACAAAATATATAAAATTAATATGAGTTTAATTCCTTAAATTACATTAAAAATGATGCCGTGCAGCCCAGAGCGCATGCACTTAACGTGAACGAGCTTCATTTCTCCTAGATAACACTGCAGCTGGAACCTCCTGTTGGTCGGCTTTCTGAGAGTTGCTAATTTAAGCCATTTGTTGACCATTGTTTCTGCATTGAGGGCATTTGTTACTTCAGTTAAGGCTCATTGTACCGATTGTTGAGACATCATCGTCCCGTGTTTAGCTCCCATCAAACGCTGATAACTTCCAGGCAGTGGCGTAAAAAGAGATTGTCAATTAAAACTAAAAATTTAAGAATTGGTTAGAGAAATGGCAAGATTTATATGGACTAAATTTATACCTTCATGATACTATCTACGTACCTTTTAACGTGTAGTTATGTCGCGACGACGAGTAGGCCTTGGCAATAAGGGTTGCAATTAATCATGTATAACTTCAAAAAGTTCTTTACTTAGCCGATAATTATTTTAAACTCGACGTCGGTCATGGCAAAAGCATTATCGGCATAACACGCCATTCTCCTTAAATCTCGCCTCCTCCTGTTATTTAAATTATTGGGACTTTCCAAAATATCAAAATAAGCGCTAGTCGTGCCATTATTTTTAATATATTCGTAATTATCATAACACTCGAACACAAAAAAGTAAACTCTCTACAACTGTGTAACTTCGATCCCAAACTCAATCCCCAACTCGATAAGTCAATGTCAAAATCTAGTCAAGAGTGCTAAAATTGTATACAATCGAGGATACTCAATTTCATTTAGTTCCATTAAAATCCACCTAATACAATTCCAATCGTGAGCTAGTGTTGCATTCAAGAGTGCCAAATGACAATATCTCGATCCCAATTTCCAAATCCTATTGAAATCGAGTGTCGAGAGTAAGCCTGCTGGGATGGAGAAGGACATAGGTTACCTTTTACGCGATAACCGACATACACGCGGGCGGAGCCGCAAATGATAAATGATTTTAATTCTGTAAGTAGTAGTTTTTAGTAAGTTTGTACAAACACTTTTACACGTCAATCATATTTTTAAAACTAGATGAGGTCGGCGTTTCCTATCTGACTACTCTGTGATGAAAGGCCGAAACAAACTTAGCGGTCACAGTCTCTTTTAAAGTCCAGACATAATCTTGGTCATCTGACCAAGATTATGTCTGGACTGACTGGACAGATCAGGCATGATCTCATGCGAAGACCATGTAGATTGGTGTCTGAAATGGGCTTTTTATGAAAGAACCACACAGACTGAGTGGACCTGTCCAGTCAGTGCACAACACTATTTAACACAATGTGATCATAAACAATCTAGAATTTTTCATTTAAAAATATAACCTCACTTTACGTCTAAGATTGCTAATAAAATTATTATTTTTTGTAAGTAGTGATTTATTAAGTTAAAACCTTCGAAATACACGTGAATGTGTTACTTTTCTATTAAGTAAGTGTTTGGGTACTGCACAGTATGTTTAAACAGTCTATAATAATAATTTAGACTTACAGGAACATACATTCGTCATTCACTAAACTCCCAACAGTCTGGCAAAATCTAAATCGTTTTTACTGGTAACCCTGATGGCAAAAAAATGTTTGATAAATGTAATTCGTCTTTTAATGTTTTTTTGGATAATCTGAAGACAATTTACCAAACTTTCTAGTGAAATGTAACACCACTTGCTTTATTAATCTTTTCAGACCGTGACATGCAAATTTTAACCGCACATTTTACCATTTTGATATTTTTTATCCTTAAGCTATCGTTCACTTGACGTCAAGTTGACAACTGAAGTCAGATATGCCTGTGGACATATACGACGTAGTAATGCGTTGGTGCCGTACATTGCTGATCTAGTCCTATATAAGATCATTGGCTTAGACTCGATATATGTATATGAGCCTAAGTTAAGAGTACCTAAGCTAAAGCGAAACACCTTAATACCCAAAGTCTCTAATTCTGATAATTTATGTAAACAAAGTAATGTCAAGAAATGTCACTGTCATAATGACAGGACAGTGGTGCAAAACATTTTATCATAATTTTTTTCGTAAATAATCATCGATTAAATTAAAATGAATTAATTATAAGAATTATGCAAACAAAATACCGTTGCCAAACAATGTTTTGTGTAGTATGTCGGAGGCACGGCCTAAGATCGTCATAATCAGCCCTTTTAAGTCCACTAAAATCAAATCGTAGGCCTCCTAAAATCGATTTCAACTCGAAACAGTTTACAGCTAGATAATTATGCTACATATAATATGAATCTATGAATCAGGGTTGTAATATTAGTGTCGTTGAAGACGTAAAAAATGTTTGGATGTCCTGCATTGTTACCAGTGTCATAAAATATTTTATACGAGAAAATCTCCTTTTTTAATAGCTATGTTTAAAACCGAAAATTTATAAAATAATTACGGTATGATTATTTTTTAATAATTATTTCTTAAAATCAGTACTTAAAAGTAAATGGAACCTCAGTTTTCGCCATTATTATTAATTATTATTTAATCAATATTATTTTTCGAAGATATTTTTTTGTTATGTTACACAAATAATACAAATAATTTAATTTCTTTCACAAGTTATGTACTACATCTAGTGGTTGAAGTGACCTTTTAGACAAAAATTGTCTGTGCTAGGACACTTCGCTCTTCCGAAGCTTAAAGTTACGTGGTGTAAAAGTTAACGATAAAACTGTTGAACTTAGGTATATGCCCACCGACAGGTTACCTGCAGATGTTTTGATGAAACCTTTGGGTCCAACAAAGCATCGCAGTTGTTTGCAAATGATTGGTATATCCTAGTTTTTCGTAATAATTATTTTTACTTTGTTTTATCAGTACAATGCAATTAACTTTTTGAGGGAGCATGTTGTATATTCATACTTATTATATGTGTACCTGGTTATATACAAAAAGTTATGGTTGTTGTACTCTATTCTTGTCACATTACTTTTCTGATTATTGCTGTTCGGTTCTATTAATAAAAATTAATACTTCCCTTAATATTCTTTTAATAATATCTTTCTTACAACACTTAAGTTTCTTTATCAAGGTATCGTGGTCGATCCGATCAAAAGCCTTGCTATAATCTGTGTAAACCACATCTACCTGCTTACCATTATCCATAGCACCCGTAATGAAACCATTAAATAAAGTTAAGTTAGAAGTGGTAGATCGTCCTCTCAAAAATTCGTGCTGAAAGGAGCTGAATGAGCTAGCAAGGGCGGAATATAACTGGTTATAGACAATCCTCTCAAATATTTTAGCTACAATGCACAGCTTGGATATAGGCCTATAATTAGTCATCTCGGTTTTAGACCCCTTCTTATGTACGGGTGTAATAAACGCAGATTTCCATACTTGGGGACAACACCTTGAGTCAAAGACTTGGAAAACAAAATTGAAATGATATGACTACGAGTATTCTAACATTAAACTTTATGTGAAACAAAAATCAATGATTTAAAAATCTTCAAAGGAAGTATTCTGCGTATTGATTTATTCTATGAAATGAAAATATGAGAAAAAAATTATGTGAAACGAAATTCTTTATAACTATTAGCTATGAAACAACGTACAACCCACATTTCCATTATTTGTTCAATACTTTTTTTTTTCCTACTTGATCAGCAAAATATGGACACAATCTATTCGTAATAATATCAATGGGCACTTGCATCCGCCGGCGCACGCAGCGGGTGTCAGCGGAGTGCAGCCCCCTGCCGGACAGCAGGGCGGCTCCGCGCTGGATGCCGACAGTCCCGTTAAGCACCCGCGAGTGACGTCGCCTGACGCGTCGCTTTACTGCGCATGCAACGCAATGCAATAGTTTTCAAACTTACCTACAACGATGTCAGATTTTACTGCCGCGAGTTTTACGAGACCGTGCGAGTGTATTTAGTAAGAGGTTACAACAAAAAAGTGGAAAGGACCATTTTAGCAGCCTCTCAAAGGCTGCTTGATCAATATATTTTTTAACACCAACATTTTTGTTGATAAGCTAAGGTCGACTAGGGATACTGTGTATCTGCCCATTAATTTTAGACGTCAAATAGCTAGGCTATTAGCTTTTAATTTTAACGCAGACATAATTAGTATGTCGAAGTCATCTACAATTAGCACCACAGTTAGTAATAGTACTAAGAATATGTTGGTTAGCTCAAATAATTTAAACAAGTTTGTAAGACAACAGAAGGTACCACTAACAGTATAGTTACACTTAATAGCAAAAAGGTATTTTCTAGCAGAAAAGGGGCTAAGCAAAATATTCAAGGTTTTTCTTCCAAACAATTGGAAATTGAATTGTTTTTAGAAAAAACAATGTTTGACATTATTTGCTTAACTGAGCATTGGTCAAAAGAACATGAAATGTGAAACTATGAGAAATATGGTGTGGCCAGTTGTTTTAACCGAAACTCAATGCTGCGTGGTGGTTCACTAATTTTAATAAAAAATTGTATTAAATCAAAAACTCGTAAAGACATAGGTGAACTGTGGGTTGAACATAGCATTGAGTTTTCTTGTGTTGAGCTAGAAAAGCATGTTATAGTGTGCCTTTATAGACCGCCAAATTATCAAAACTACTCTGTATTTGAGTCTGTTATGGAAGATGTTTTGGCAAAACTTGCAACTCAGTAATTATCTGTGGTGATTTTAACATTAATATTTTAGAAAATAATTCAAATACCAGTAGATTATTAAATTTGTTTAAATCATTTAATTTGTCAAATATGTTTGTAGAACCAACCAGAATAACTACGACTACTGCTACATGTATTGATAATGTTTTTTGTTGCTGCAACTATTTAGATAAAGCCATAGTTAATTATTTCCCTTCTGATCACAGTGGTCAAACCGTAACTTTTGAGTCCAACATACCAATACAAAAAGTGCAGATACAGTTCAGACCATTAACAACAGTTAATTTAAATAAATTTAATAGCACTTTAATTTATAAGTTAAATGATCAGGACCTTACAATGAACAATGTTAATATATTGTATAAAGAATTCTTTTCAGTAGTCCAAACCGAGTTCAATAATTATTTTAAAAAGAACACTAAAACTATCAGCCCTAGGTTTTTATTTAGTGACTGGGCAACTAAAGGACTCAAGAAAAGTAGGGAAAGACTTTTCGAGCTGTATGGCCTTAAGCCTTATGTTAACACAGAAACTTTTAGTAAGTATGTTGCTACTTACTCTAGAATTTTTAAGAACACTTGTAAGGCAGCTAAAGCCTTATTCATCAGTAACAAGGTTAAATCAGCAGACGATAAAATAAAGACAGTTTGGAAAATTATCAATAATGAAACAAATAGGAACAAAAAGCATAATTCTGATTATACACTGGAGACGTCATGTGGTCTTATTTGCGATAACAAAGTAGTTGCGCAAGAATTTGTAAATTTCTTTACCAGTATCCCACTCAAAACGACTGAAACCTTAAATTCCTCACCCTCGCTCCCTTTTGATTTAGTAAAGGCGAACGTTTCAGCCTGCCCGATTGAATTTAACTTTAAGCATATTAACCCCATAACAGTAATAAAAGCTTTTAAGCAAATCAAGATCAAATTAACCGAAGATCTTTGGGGAATGTCTATTAAAGTCTGTACCTCTATAATTGAGACTATAGCGCCTTACTTAGCCTTAATATTTAATTTGTGTGTAGATCAAGGAGTCTTCCCGGATTTAATGAAATACAGTAAGGTAATACCTCTTTTCAAATCCGGGGACAGTAAAGACACCAATAATTATAGACCCGTATCCGTGTTGCCGGTTTTCAGTAAGGTGTTTGAAAAGGTAATGCTTAATCAAATGCTCAATCAATTTAACACGAATAAAATCCTTCACGAACAACAGTATGGTTTCACCAAAGGACGTTGCACGACCGACGCCGGTGTAACATTATTAAGACACATTTTTAACGCGTGGGAAGAAGCCCAAGACGCCATAGGAATCTTTTGTGACCTCTCCAAGGCATTTGATTGCGTCGATCACGAAACCTTACTTTTGAAACTTGAGCATTACAGACTTGGAAAACTTGCACTTAGTTTAGTACAATCTTATTTAAATGATAGACAACAGCAAGTTCAAATAAATGGTATCAATTCACTCGGTTTAAAAGTAAAAATGGGTGTTCCACAAGGCTCGATATTGGGTCCTTTCCTTTTTTTTGTGTATATAAATGATCTACTCCATTTATTAAAAAATCAACCACAAATGGTGTTATTTGCTGACGATACTTCCTTAATTTTTAAGGTAGATAGGTGTGCTACAAATTTTGACGACGTAAAAAACGCTCTATTGCAGGTCCAAAATTAGTTTACTGCTAATAATTTAGTATTAAATGGGAAAAAAAAAGTGCATAAAATTTTCTTTACCAAATGTCAAAAGTAGTGATTGTGAGATAGTATTGAATCAAGAGAAACTAGAATTCGTCGATAAAACTGTTTTCCTGGGGATCACGCTCGATTCAAGACTACAATGGGGTCCTCATTTAACATCTCTTGCAGGACGGCTAAGTTCAGCAGCATATGCTGTCAGAAAAATCCGTCAATTTACTGATGTAGATACCGCGAGGCTAGTCTATTTCAGTTACTTCCATAGTATAATGTCTTACGGTATTTTACTTTGGGGACGGGCTGCAGACATCGAGTCTATTTTTATTCAGCAGAAAAGAGCCATCAGAGCCATATATAATCTCCGCAGGCGCGATTCTCTAAGGGAACTGTTTAAGGATATTAACATCATGACGGTACCTTGTCAATACATCTACGAAAACATCATGTACGTAAGGAAAAATTTACATCTTTTTAGAAAAAGAGGTGAAAGACATAATTATAGTACTAGAAATAGGGACCTATTAGCTCAACCAGGTTTCAGACTGGCTAAAGTAGACTCATCTTTCATGGGGTACTGTTTAAAATGTTACAATAAAATTCCTCCCCATATACTTCAACTGAATGAGACTAAATTTAAATCTTGTATAAAACGCACACTATGCAGGCAGGCATATTATAAGTTGGGGGATTACATCGCTGATAAAAATTCTTGGCTGAATGCTGGTCCTGCTCCACAACTTCAGCTAGTTGATTAACATTTGACAATCATGTTGGAGCTGCTGAAGAGAGTAAGACTATTTTTGCAATGTATAAACTCAATCTCCTTTTTATTATATAAATGCATAGCACAGGTGTGAGTCCTATGTACTATAGAGCTACCATTGACCGGGTAATGTGTCTTTCATTGACTTGAATGTGCCGTGGCGGTTGAGAGTATGTCATGCTCACTTAAAGGTCTCGCTGATGGTGGCGTGTGTGTTGGATCATTTAGCTCCCTTCAAAATGGTTGAGCTGAATGGTGCTAATCCATGCGTCATGTTCGTGAACGGGCGCCGTCAGTTGGGACTGGTCATCTCTTAGCTGCCACGGGTTATATTATTTTATTTTGTTTCGATATGTTGTACCTATACGCTTGACGCTTTTAACGTGTAAGTTTTTATTATTTTTATTTTTACATCGTTCTCACTTTTAGTTATAAATGCAACATTATAGATGTAACGAATACTTTTGTAACAATTTAATTTAAAAGAGTGTCCATGGAGTTTCTTGCCCGTTCTTCTCCATAGGTACCTACGCTTTGGAATGGGAATGTAGCTTAATTTTTCTTACTGACCGACTGCTTGACAATTCAAAAGTGCCTGTAAATGGTTTAATTGAAATAAATGATTTGAGTTTGAGTTTTTGAGTACTTTATGCGGCCTACCCAAATGTCCTTACTTTGGTATTGTTCGTCGAGTCGTTGAGCTCTTTAAATCCTGAGTTGAGCTACACGTTTACTGACAAATGCTTGCACTGACTGGACAGGTCCACTCAAAATTGTGTGGTTCTTTCCTCTTAAGACCATTTCAGACACGGATCTACATGGTCCTCACATGATCTGACCAAGATTATGTCTGGACTTTAAAAGAGACTTTGACCCCTGAGTTTGTTTCGCCATTTCATCTCAGGGGTAGTCAGATAGGAAATGTCGACTTCACCAAGCTTGTTATATTTTTTATATGACGTATAAAAGTGATTCCGGTATCCTATTTACAGAATAAACGATATTTAATTTAATTTAATTTCATTAAACGATTTCATTTCATTTCATTCAATTTATAATTATTTCGTATCTCCATGTATTTACTGAATGTACATAAATAATAAATTATTTTCTTTTATAATTATTTTGTTATATATAAGTATCGTATAATCGTATATCTTCCTTACTTTCCACTTGGAAAGTAAAAATTAAATATTATCGGGTCTTTTGCAAATCCTAGAATTTTCGCAATGTCGACTTTTCCAATTGCGTAATTAATTGGTGACGCGACGCACCTAAACGCGAGTGGTGCGAAATGAATGAGTCCGTGTAAAGTAGGAACGCAGGCGGACAACACAGGACTTACCAGAGGCAGTCCAGCATGATAGAGACATGCACGTGGCGCCCGCGGGGCTGCACTCACCTGCAACAACAAACAAACGCTAGTCATTAACAGGACTGCGCAACGTACGCACTGCAACATGGTAAGCTGGCGGCCTGTATGCTCGCTTTCAAAAAGGTCATAATATACGAATAAATATTCATTAAATAGTGCATGATTACGTAACACTACTGCCTCAGCCATCTGGTCGAACGACTCAAACAACTTTATACGTTATTTAGTGAAAAATACTGAAATTAACCTGCGACTGCAAAAATAGTATCTTTAAATATCTGTGCGGACATGCACTCGCCAAGAAAAACGTGCAAATCCAGACACTACTCGTAAATCTTAGAATTGAATGAAATATAGGCAAAATATGCTCTCAAGACAAACAACACATTCGTAGCCAATAAAGCGTTAATTATAACAAATAACATTTTGTATTTGGACTGTTCTGGAATAAAGTTATCAGTAACACAATTCCAATTGTAGGCTTCAAGTGCTTGATGATTGTAAACTATTGAGAATAAGGCGTTTAACAAATGGTATTTGCAAGGCAGATGTAAGTTGAAACGCCAGGTGGGGACGCCCTACAAGGACATACACTGACCTGCGGTTTCACGGCGTGCGTGAAGGCCTAACACGTACTTGAATGAAAAGTCACCGTGTATATGGAGGCCAGGTCGATGTCTTCTACTTTGATTTCCGGGAAGCGCTTGATAGGTTCAATAATGATATTCTGCTGGCAAAACAATGTGCCATCGGAATTCCGCCAAGTCTCTTACGGCTCCTCGCTGACTTCCTCCGCGATCGTCAGCAATTTGTCAGCCAGCGTGAGTTCCGGAGTCAGTCATTAATATTGGAGCTGCTGAAGATTGTAAGACTATCTTTTCATTATATAAACTCAATCTCCTTGAATTATATAATTGCATAGCACAGGTGTAAGTACTATGTACTATAGAGCTACCATTTATCGGGTATGACCAAATGTTGGTTAACAGCATATAGCATTATAGCTAGAGGATTCCTTCAAAATGATTGAGCTAAATGGTGCTGATCCATGCGTCGCGTTGGTGAACGGGCCCCGTCAGATGGGACTGGTCATCTCTTAGCTGCCACGGCTTATTTTAATTTATTTTAATTTTTTAATAGTTTTTATTACGAACGTTTCTAACGTGCACGTCTTTCTACATTGTTCTCGCATGTATAACTTCAACATGAATTATGTAACTCATATTTTGTAACAATATTCTGTTTTATAAGAGTGCCCGAGGAGTTTCTTGCCCGTTCTTCTCCATATGAACCTACTGCGCTTTGGAACGGGCAACTAGCTTCATCTTTCTGACTGACCGACTCCTTGACAATTCAAAAGTGCCTGTAATTGGTTTATTTGAAATAAATGCTTTGAGTTTGAGTCAAGAATTTCCATTTTTTGTTAAATTATATTTGTAAATAAGGTTTAATACCTTATTTACAAATTTAAATTAACAAAAAATGCTAACACCTTATATTTCTTTTTTTATTTATCTATTATTTGTGTTTGGCTACTAGTATAGAGGTATGAGGAACAGGGTGTAAAGTTCACTCATACTCTATAGAAAAGGGAGGATCCTCCGACTTTTTCTATAGTGTGTAACCGTTTTTCGATTTCTGACTTTTCTAGTACTCGAACCTCAGTTGGTCCCATAGTTTTTTGATCCTCGTAAGAAACAGGATCAATTAGCATTAAAAAAAAACTTTTTTTTCAAAATCTGTGAATGCAGATTATTTATTTTTTTCTAAAAGTTAAGGATAATCTTTTAAGACCATTTTCTTGTAGCGACCACGTTTAGGGCACCTGCCCTTTTTGACCCATCTTAAAACATAATGCAATACTGTTCATCCCCCATAGCAAATAGCGTGATAATTTATACCTAGTAATTTGACCAGACCTATAGGGAATATCTACGCAAAATTTGAACAAATTCTGTCCGGTAGTTTTTGCGAGATGCTGGAACATAATTGGACGTTGTTATGAAAAAACGTTCCAACCCACAGCAAGTTCAAATTGAGGTAATGATGATTTAGTCTTCGGGTTGTTTTCTTTTTTATGTTCACAGTTATGACTGTGTGATGTATGTCATTTTAAAGAGGTGTATAAAAACGATTTTTATCATTGGCTTAGTTTTCTTAAATATGTATTTATACGCTAGATATTTCGTAAAAACCAGTCATAAGTCATTTATTCATTTGTTTAACATAGGTATGTACAATAATATCTATATATATAAAAGAAAGTCGTGTTTGTTACAACACTTATAACTCGAGAACGGCTGGACCGATTGCCATGGTTTTTGATATGTTGGATTTGTTTCCTTTCCGAATAGCAGAATACATCTTAAAAACAATGAAAACTCGATATGTGTAATGAATACTTAATCATTTCAATAGATGCTGATTTGTTTATTACATGTCAAACATTTGTTGTCCAATCCTGTCAAATAGTGTAACAACAATTTTTTTTTTTTTCTAGCTTATGGCCTGGTTGCTGAGACCTTTAAGCCACAACTTTATTTTTTTCTGAAGACATCATGTGTGCGTTCAGAAATTTATTTTTTGTAAAATGTCTACAAAGTTCAGGTACTGTTATATTTGTTTGTTTTAGACATTAATTTTCGAAAATTATTTATTAATTATTTAATTTTTAATTCCCGAAAATAATACCTAAGATTTATTCTACAGTAAAAACATAAAATCAACGGAAAGGAACGGAATTTAGGGAATAAAAAATCTGTTGGTAAAGGTTATAAGATTAAGGAAAAAAAATCTACAGGTTAACAAAAGTGTAAATGTCTTTTTATATGTTGTCTATGATTTTTCTTGATAAACTATTCATACGTAGTGGTTATATACTCTTTGAGCTATTGTCTATGTCTCGAAAGTTCAGGCACTGTTATTATATTTGGTGGTTTTATGCGAGTGCACATTTTAATAACAATGCCGCGTCCTAGAAGATCTAATCTTTCCCAGCGAAGCCGTAATGCAATTAGGCAACGGAATATCGCGAGTCAATTATCTGATGGAGAACGAGAAATTGCACGAGAACAGCGCCGCGTTAGTATGGAGCAAAGAAGGGCCTTAATTCGTGCTTCTCAAACACAAGAGCAAAGAGAGGCAGCCCGTGAAACGGCTAGGTTAGAAACGAGAATTCGTCGAGCTTATCGTACAGATGAACAGAGGAATAATCTTCGAAGTGCAAGAAGAAATGGTTCAAGTATTGATTTGAATCGAGCAGCGTTTCTGTATGATTGCACCATCGACTACAGCTTGCATCGTTTAGTTTGCATTGGTCCAATGGACGTTGTTTGCCAGCATTGTGGAGCATTGAAGTTTGCTGGTGAAACGCCTGGTTTGTGCTGCCTTAGTGGTAGGTAGGTAGGTAGATAGGGTAGGGTAGGGTAGGGTAGGTAGGTAGGTAGGGTAGGGTAGGGTAGGTAGGTAGGGAGGTAGGGTAGGGTAGCGTAGGGTAGGGTAGAGTAGTGGAGTTTATACTATAGCTTTTGACAGAACGAAGTCTGTCGGGTCAGCTAGTAATGGTATAAAAGATAATGAAGAGTGCGCTATGCTATGCCAGAGAGCGTACAAATGATTGTAATCAATAATCACAATAAGAACACAGATTAACACAAATATAATCACACAATTCATAATACAAATTATAGCAATAGAAATCCATGTCAATAAAAAGAGAAAAAATAATATAAAAATGTCAATACAGTAGGTACATATCAACACACAGACTGAAAACAAATAATAATAAAAATAATAAGACTATGTCAATATACAATGCTAATGTCAATATGCAATACTAATGTCAATAAACAATGCTAATTTCAATATACTGTTAGCTGCATCCCCAACCTATACCCCTCCGGCCAGCCCGGAGTATGAAAGAAAGAAGAAGAGAGAAAGAAAGAAAAATAGGTTTATTTGTCACAGAAACACGTGCATACAAAAAGATAATTAACTTGAGTAGGTGGTATAAAGAAAGAAAAAAAAAATTTATTGATCTACATTCCAATCACGAGCACAAAACAAAATAGTCGGCAGCTGCACGTCATGACTGTGACAAGAAGGCTTCCACTCAACATGATGCTGTGCTATGAGGGACCTACAGCACAGCGCTGATTTTCAGTGGTTACCCGGAAAAGACATACGGAAACCAAGTCAGGTTTAAAGAAATTAACATAAATAGGCAACTAGATAAAATAAAACCAACAGTACTCAGAATATAATCTAACTATACAACCAGATATATGAATAAATATTATTATGAATGAATGAATGAAATGCACCGACCCCAGCGTGGTTTAACCAGACTCGATTACTCGAATGAACCCAAAGATTCACACTAGCCCCTGAAGCCTCATGTTTCATGGTGCTACAGAGACCATTGCATATCAAGGAGTAGACCGGGGGGCACGATAATGGTAGGGAAGACGTGTCCATAGAATTAGTAGGAGTTAGGTATTGCTATGTCTATCAGATAAACTGTTTTATTGGTTTTATCGTGAACGGTAATCAGGTCAGGTCTATTGTACGAGTAATGAATAGTTTTATTTGTTATTATTGTTCGGTCCCAATAAATTTTCTGATCCTTATTTTCTAATACTATTTCTGGTTTATATTTATAATATGGTATCATTTCGTTAAAGAGTTTATATTTATATGCTAACTGTTTTTTTTTATTTTTTTTTATTCTACTTTGAGTTTGCTCTTGACTTTAGTCTAGGTCTGGATGACAGAGACAAAGTCTACGATGGAGTGAGCTTACCCAGAAGAAGCCTGTTCACTCTCACTTTGAATAGATTAGGGTTGTATGCGTTCGGAAACAGACGCAGGCAGAGAGTTCCACTCCTTTGCTGCGCGCAAAAAAAAACACGCGTGTTTGAAAACGCTTAGTGCGAGTTGGTGGAATATCAACCAGGTAGGGGTGGTAACTTGCAGTGCGTCTAGATGTCCGATGGTAGAAGGGGGCCGTTAGAATGAGGTCGTGGAGTTCATGGGCACACTCTCCGAAGTACAATCTGTAGAAGACCGACAAGCAGGCAACCTTGCGGCGATGAGCCAAGCTGTGAAGCTTGGCATCCACCAGTTTTACGTCGCCAATGAGCCTCTTAGCTCTTCGTTCCACCGAGTCAAGCGCAGCAAGTTGGTACTTTGCTGAGCCATCCCAAAGGTGGCTGCAATACTCCATGCAGGAACGGACTTGTGCTTTGTATAGGGTTAAAAGCTGTCCAGGCGTAAAGTATCGCTTCACCCTATTTAGGACGCCCAGTTTCTTGGCCGCAGTTTGAGCTTTGCACTCGATGGTGGAGCCGAGGTTAAGACCAGATGTCAACTCCATGCCTAGGAGCTCGAGCCGATCAGTTACAGGAACAGATGTACCCCGAAAAGAAGGAGTTTGATCAAAACGACTCCTTTTAGCGGTAAAGAGACACGCCTGTGTTTTGGTGGCATTAAAAGAGACCAGATTATCGTCACCCCATTCGGAGACAAGACTCAAGGTCAAATCAGTCCGCTCAACCATGGCCTCTCTCAGGGAACGAAGTTCAGCCCCGCTGGTTTTTGCGCTGGACAAGTATCTCTCTGAAACGGTACTGTCATCCGCGTACCCACCAATACCAGGCAGAAGCAGGTCATTGATGTGCAGCAGGAAAAGAGTTGCAGAGAGAACAGATCCCTGAGGAACTCCGGCATCAATAGTCATAAGGTCAGAGGAGCAGCCGTCCACGACTACTCTGATCGACCGTTCACTCAGGAAGTCTGATATCCAGCTACAAAAATCTGCTGGGATGCCATAAGCAGGAAGCTTGCTGAGTAGTGCAGCGTGCCAGACCCTGTCAAAGGCCTTCGAGATATCAAGCGATACAGCAAGTGCTTCGCCGTGTTTCTTGATGGCTTCGCCCCAGCAGTGCGTGACATACACAAGAAGATCGCCAGTTGGTGTATTATTGCAGATCATGGCGGTGTTTATAATCGGTTTGTGCAAGTGATTTACAAGCTCCTGTTATATGTTGTATGGTTTCAGAGGCAGTGTTGCAATGTCTGCATAAGTCAGTCGGCTGATTTTGGTCCTTTATAATGTACTTTCTGTAATTACGAGTGGCTACTATTTGATCCTGTATGGCCAGCATAAAACCCTCGGTCTCGGGAAACAATTCAACTCGTTTGAGCCATTCGTTCGACTTAACTTTGTCGACGTGTGGCTGGCTCAAGTAGGCTCGGTGTCTTCCGTGTAGGGCTTTTGCAGACCATGCTGCAATTTTTTTTTGTGTATTTGTAATGTGTTCATTATTTGCGTGTTCCTGTTTTGTAGGTTTAGTGGTGTAAGTTTTTTATCTGTTTCCGTTACCTGTTTGTGTAGTGATGAATGTTCAAATTTATTATGGAAGTACGCTCTGAGTGAAAGTATCTGTTTGTTGTGTAAATTGTGTATGTCAATTAATCCTCTTCCTCCTTCTTGGCGTGGCAGTTATTATACTCATGACATTGTTACGGTGAAGTGTAACTTGATGTCACACTATGCCACTTACTCGTACAAAGTCAAAGTCAAATCATTTTTTTCAAATAGGCACGAAGATGCACTTTTGAGCGACAAAAACGACAAGAACAGTTAATTGATTCTAGTTGCGCCTTCCAAAAGGTAGTTATGTATGGAGAAGAATGGGCAAGAAACTCCATACTTACTCTTTTAAAATGTTAACAATAGTTTGTATACATTAATTAATAATTTTAGGTGAAGACGATGTACCTAGAATAAAAATAAAAATTACTTACCACAATTGGTAAAAAGAATGAAAAATGAAGTAATGACAGAAAAAATAATAAATGCGATAGGTACATGGTGCTCACATATTTACAAACATTGTATATGATTTTCCAAAAAAAAATTAAACATATAATAAGTGTGTGAGTTAAATTTATATTAATCACAGAAAATAAAAATCAACATCATAAAAATTATAAATTATACAGTTAAATTAGCAACCAGTTTGATTTTGTCTAGACTCTAAATTGTCCTATGGAGCAGGACCAGCATGTTTCCAAGCATTCTTATCTTGGATATAATCCTCTAATTTGTAATATTTTTGTTTACAAAGTGTGCTTTTCAAATCAAATCAAATCATTTTATTGTGGGCATAGGTTATACAGACAGATGTTAAGTAAATTACAGGTCCATTATGTCCTGCCTAATAGGCATACAATAATAAATTATGTCAACATGCAACATATGCATCTTTTTATATGAGTTTTAAATTTTCTTTCATTTAATTGTAATATATCAGAAGGTATTTTATTGTAACATTTAATACAGTACCCCATAAAAGATGTATGTACCTAGATAATCTGAAAAATGGTTGATCTATTTTATCTTTATTTCTAGTATTAAAATTATGCCTATCACTGATTTTATATTAAAAAGATGTAGATTTTTTTCTTACATACATAATATTTTCATAAATGAATTGGCAAGGTACCGTCATAATATTAATCGTTTTAAATAGTTCTCTAAGAGATTCGCGGCGATGTAGATTATGAATGGCTCTGACCCTCTTTTGTAAAATAAAAATGGATTCAATGTCGACAGCCCGACCCCACAGTAAAATGCCATACGACATAATGCTATGGAAGTAGCTAAAATAAACCAAACGCGCGGTTTTTATATCTGTTAACTGTCTTATCTTTCGAACAGTTATATGAGGTCCCCATTGTAATTTCTCATCTAGCGTGATTCCTAGGAAAACCGTTTTATTTATAAATTCCAGTTTTTCTCCATTCAATATGATGTCACATTCGCTACTTCTAACATTAGGTATCTTCAATCGAATGCATTTGGTTTTTTTTTTATTTAGGACCAAATTATTTACGGTAAACCAATTTTGGACCTAAAGAATAGAGAATAGAATAGAATAGAATGGAATGCATTTATTTGTCAGAATATTGTACAAAGTTGTTAGGTTCATTATGTAATACGATCATAATATTCTGCCGTTTCCGGCGTACAAATATGGTTTGTACAATTATGGGTCATCATTTACATTAAAATTAAGTTTATTAATTATTAGAATTGGAATTACAAATAATTTAAAGAAACTGAACAATACTTGTAAAAGAGATTAATTATATAATTCAAAATTCAATAAGGTCAAGGATAATAATGTCAAATATTTAGGTAAATTTTTCATTCATAAAATCTTCAATAGAGTAATAACATTTGCTTGAAAGAAAGTTAAATAATTTACATTTAAATGCTCTGAGGCTGAGAGTTTTAAAGCCATCAGGTAATTAGTTATAAACAGTAATGGACATGCAGTATACATTATTAGAAAACAATTTTATTCTACGCCTAGGAACATTAAGCATATGCACTTTGCGGCTGGGTCTGGTTATAACATCATTAAACAAGTCAAATTCATGTCTGTTTTTGTGTACAAAGATACAAATTTCAAAAATGTATAGTGCTGGAAGTGGCATATTTTAAGTTTTTTAAATAGTGGAACACAACTGTCCATTGGGTGCGCTCCGCAAATTGAGCGTACGCATTTTTTCTGAGCTCGAAACACTCTTTTAAGTTCCACCGAATTACCCCATATTATAATGCCATAGCGCAGAATTGATGAGACATAGCCATGGTATGCACATAGTGCCGCGTTAACACTAGCCACACGTGTTAGTCTATATAAAACGAATACAAATCTATCTATCTTCTTACATAGATCGTCAATATGAGATTTCCAGTTACAGTTTTAGAGTTATTCACGTCGTCAAGTTTTTGTGACCGTCGATCTATTTTAAAAATCAATGATGTGTCATCTGCAAATAACACCATCTTCGGTTGATTTTGAAGTTATTGGGATAAATCGTTAATGTAAATTAAAAAGAGGAATGGACCCAATATCGAACCTTGAGGAACGCCCATTTTCATTTCAGACCCTGATTAGTTTACGCCGTTTACCTGAACTTTAACCTTCCTATCCGTCAGGTATGATCTTAGTAAATCAAGAGCGGTATTCTTAATTCCGTAGTGTTCCAGTTTCAGCAGAAGTTTCTCATGGTTTACGCAATCGAACGCCTTAGAGAGGTCGCAAAAGATTCCAATGGCATCTTGTGCTTCTTCCCAAGCGTTAAAAATGTTCTTTATTAGGGTGACACCGGCGTCAGTTGTACAACGTCCCTTGGTGAAACCATACTGTTGTTCATGAAAAAAGGAGTTTTTTAAAATTGTTGTTTGGTAACATTTGATTGAGCATCAACTGTTCAAACACCTTACTGAGAACTGGAAGAATTGACACAGGCCTATAATTGTTAGGTTCCTTACTATCACCGGATTTCAACAATGGAAATACTTTACTGTGTTTCATGAGATCTGGAAAGACTCCTTGGTCTACTTTGGTGTTAAATATGAAAGCTAACTAGGGCGCAATGATTTCGATAATGTACCTACAGACTTTTACAGACATTCCCCAAAGATCTTCTGTTGATTTAATTTTAAGATCTTTAAAAGCTTTTATAACAGCCTGGGGGTTTGTATGTTGAAACCTGAACTCCAAAGGGCATGCCTTTACATTCTTTCTAAGTAAAGCAGCAGAAAGCGCGGGTGAGGAATTTAAAGTTTCTGTAGATATAAGGGGAATATTACCAAAAAAGTTTTCAAATTCCTAAGCTATTTCTAAATTAAATTCAGTATTTCGCTGTTTTTTCCTACCTGTTTCATTATTTATTATTTGCCAAGTAGTTTTTATTTTATCATCAGCTGATTTTATTTTATTGCTAATATAAAGAGCTGCAGCTATTTTGTATACATTTTTGAATATTTTGCAACATACTTATGAAAGCTAGTATTATTCATATGTTGCTTTAGACCATAAAGTTCAAATAGTTTTCCCTGCTTTTACGAATACCTGGAGTTGCCCAATCACTAAATAAGAACTTTGTATAAATACTTTTAGTCTTTAGTGGAAATGTGTCATTAAATTGCGTATTTAATAGTGAAAAGAACTCGGCCTAGAACTCATTTGGGTCACATACATTATTAAAACTCTGAAGACATAATTTACTGGCCAAAGAATTATTTAATTTTTCTAAATTTTTACATGTAATTGGCCTAAATCTTATTTGAATTTTTTGTAAAGGCATGTAAGAGCAAAATGTTATTGTTTGTCCACTGTGATCCCATGGCAACTTATTTACGATTTGTTTGTGTAAGTAATCACAATTACAAAATATATTATCTATACAAGTGGCAGAAGAAGCTGTCACTCGGGTTGGTTCAATAAAAACATTTGACAAATCAAATGACCTAAAAAGACTTAACAATCTGACACTATTCAAGTTATTTTCTAATAAATTAATATTAAAATTACCACATACGATTATTGATTTACTACTAGTACTAAGTTTCTTTAACACATCTTCCATTCCAGAATCGAATAAAACTGTTATTTATAATCTGTGGTAGCTACATGATACAAAAATAATATGTTGACCATAGCGTCATCTAGCTATAATTGTCTATGTATGTATTTCCTTATCATAATAAAGCGTTAGTACGTTACTGAACACTACACGAGTTTTAATAGGTTATGGGCCCAGACCCGCTAAAATAAAAAGCACAAGTAATTTTTTATACGGCACAGTTAAAATATTTAATATGGCAGGAAATTATTCCTTGAGTGTTCCGAAGCTTAAGGGCAGGGAAAATTATGACGATTGGGCGTTCGCCGTCAAAAATTTTCTGATCCTGGAGGGCATCGATTTAAATAAATCCGAAGCATTAAGTGAGCAAGACAACAGGAAGGCTAAAGCTAAAATAGTGATGACAATTGACCCATCTCTGTATGTACACATTAAGAGTGAAACTACAGTACATAGCTTGTGGACCAAGTTGAAGTCGTTGTTCGACGACTCTGGTTTTACCCGCCGCATCAGTCTACTCAGAAACCTTATCTCCATTCGTCTCGAAAATTGTGACTCGATGACTGCGTACGTGACACAGTTAGTGGATACGGCACAGAAACTAAAAGGCACAGGATTCGCGATAAACGACGAGTGAGTCGGATCGCTTTTGTTAGCCGGATTGCCAGATAAGTTCTCGCCAATGATCATGGCAATAGAACACTCCGGGATAAATATAATTTCGTCTTTATAGCGTCTGCACTAATAGTTATTAGTGCAGACGCTATAAAGACGAAATTACTAGATATGAGTGCGGATGCTGGAATCACTAAGTCTGAGAGCGCTTTTATAGCAAAAAGTGCATATCATAAGAATAAGCGCCAAACAACAAGCAAAACGAGAAATCAAAATGGCGTCGGCCATGATGGTAGTGACAACTCTAACAAGCCGGTGAAAAATATTAAATGTTACAAATGTAAAAGAACCGGACATTACAAGAATCAGTGTCGATATTCTAATACACAGGATGAAAAACAAATAAACGCATTTAGTGCAATGTTCCTGTCTGGCGAATACAGTACTAAAGATTGGTACGTGGACTCGGGCGCAAGCGCACATTTAATATCCGAGTCAAACAAAAGTTTGTTGGAAAACATCTCGTATAATACAGAAACTCGAGACATCGTAGTTGCAAATAAAGAAAGTGTGCCGGTTTTGTGTTCTGGAGATCTGCAGATAACAACATCTGGTGCAGATTCAGAGTACAACATTAAAATAAACAATGTTTTATGTGTACATAACTTAACTACAAATCTTCTGTCCGTAAGCAAAATGATTTCCAGTGGGAACAGAGTTGTGTTCAAGAAAAATGTATTGTCACATTTACAATCAAAGAAATGAATGCATCGGAGAAGCAAAGCAAGTGAATGGTGTATATAAATTAAACATTGTTAAGTCAGAGGAGCTACTAGCAGGAATGGCAATAGCTACCAGCAAGACTTGGCACAGGCGTTTTGGTCACGTAAACAACAATTATTTGAACATCATGAGGAATGGTGCAGTGGAGGGCTTGAATTTACAAAGTAAGGCAGAAATTGACAAAAGTAATTGCACAGTTTGCTGCGAGGGAAAACAAACTAGGTTACCTTTTCCTACCAGTTTGTCAAGAAGCAAGGAGTTGCTGAATTTGGTGCATGCAGACCTTTGTGGGCCTATGGAAACCAAATCACTCGGTATGGCCAGATACTTTCTATTGTTTGTGGATGACTGTACTCGGATGGCTTTTGTATACTTTCTAAAGTCAAAAGATGAGACATTTACCTGCTTCAAACAATTCAAAAATCTAGTAGAGAATCAGAAGTCAACAAAAATAAAGAATTTCAGAACTGACAATGGTGGTGAATTTTGTTCAACAGTTATGGAGAACTATCTGAAGCAGTGTGGCATTATACATCAGAAAACTAACCCATATACTCCTGAGCAGAATGGGCTCTGTGAGAGGTATAATAGATCTATAGTAGAGAAAGCCAGATGTCTACTATTTGATGCTCAATTTGAGAAAATGCTATGGGGGGAGGCAGTCCATACTGCAGTATACCTAAAAACAGATCTCCAGCTGCTGGTCTTAATCAAAAAACTCCGTTTGAATTATGGATGGGTATAAAGCCAGATGTAAGTCATCTTAGAGTCTTTGGCAGTTTAGTCATGACTCATATACCTAAAGAAAGACGTCTCAAATGGGACAAAAAGTCAAAGAAGCTTTTTCTTGTTGGATATGCTGAAAATGTTAAAGGATACAGACTCTATGATCCTGTGACACGCAAAGTGACAGTAGCAAGAGATGTCATAGTAATGGAACAGAAAAATGACAGCATGAATTCACAGGTTATAGTGCAAGAAACATGTACAAAAATAAATGATTCAGTGGGGGAAGAGTGTTCAAAATCTGTTCAGGATATATCAGGTTCTGACATGGGGAGTAAAGAACAGACTGTTGAACAAGATTTGACATATGTGCCTGAAGAAGTGAGCAGTAGCTCAGATGACAGCTTCCATGAATCAAGTACATTGATGTCAGATGACAATCATGACATCAAAGCGAAGCGTACCAGACATAAACCAGACTATTATGGATATGCTAAACTGTGTGCTGTGGATGCATTTTCTGGCGAAGAAATATCCGTCAGTGATGCTGTAAATGGACCAGAAAAGGAGCAGTGGCTGGATGCAATCAGAGAAGAATTGCAGTCATTCAATGACAGGGATGCGTGGGAATTGGTGGTCAAACCAGTGAATAAAACAATTGTTAAGTGCAAGTGGGTTTTTAAGAAAAAATTCAATAATGAAAGTGAAGTGAGGTACAGGGCCAGGTTAGTGGCAAAAGGATTCAGTCAAAAAAGAGGTACAGACTTTAAGGAAACTTTTTCGCCAGTGCTCAGGTACTCTACTTTAAGATTACTATTTGCATTAAGTGTAGATATAAACCTAGATATTATTCACTTGGATGTTCCAACAGACTAGACTAGACTAGAGTGACTCCAGTCCCGAAGGGAGGTTCGGGAACTGATGTTAGTGGCTACCGACCTGTGGCCGTGCTGTCGGCGTTTGCTAAGGTTTTTGAGTCGGTGTTGCACAAGTGTATTTCAGATCAAGTAACTTCTCGCCTGACCGACGCTCAACACGGTTTCCGGACTGGTCGAGGTACGGGGAGTAACTTGTTGTCTTTCATGACATACCTGGCGCCTGTTGTTGATGCTGGAGGGCAGGTAGACACTGCGTACTTCGATTTTCGGAAGGCGTTCGATACCGTCGACAATGACGTGCTGTTGGCTAAGTTTGCGGCATTTGGTTTCACACCGCACCTTCTGCGATTCTTCGCGAACTACCTTGGTGATCGCCGGCAGTGCGTCGAATACGGCGGATACGTCTCCAAGCCTTATTTCACGTTTTCGGGGGTGAGTCAGGGTAGCAATATAGGTCCATTAGGATTCATTCTGATGGTCAATGATCTCCCGAATGTCGTATGCGAGGCGAGGTGTTTGCTTTTCGCGGACGATCTCAAGTTGTTCCTGTCGGTAGCAGATACTTCGGACTGTCAACGGCTTCAACGGGATATTGATAGTGTGGTGCGGTGGAGTGTAGATAATAAGTTAGGTTTTAACGTCTCCAAATGCGGTATAATGAGCTACACTCGAGCGCGGGAACCACTGGTACATCAGTATGAGATGGAAGCTGCGGTCATGTCAAGAGTCACACATGTGCGGGACCTGGGGGTGGAGATGGTTCCGGAATTAATGTTTCGTGAGCACATCTTAGACATATGCGGCAAATCCTTCCGAAATCTTGGATTTATACTTAGACAGTGCAGAGATTTTCAGAGTACGGCAGTAGTTAGAATCATGTACAATGCGCTGGTAGGGAGCCGTCTTGAAACGAGTGCTATAGTTTGGAATCCCCATGAGGCTAAATACAGTATCATGGTGGAAAGAATCCAAAACAAATTCACTCGTTTTTTGTTTTTTAAGCTGTACGGTGTCTATCCCTTTTTCCCGCTCATGTACCCGAGTCTCTTCGTAATAGGGATGGTAGGGTACAGCAGGCTGTCAGTGCGCAGGGACGTCGCTCTGTGTAACTTCGTGTTTCGGGTGCTGCGCGGCTGGCTTCACCACCCCGTCCTGTTAGCGGAGCTGGGGCTGCGTGCGCCGCCCAGGTGTGGAGGCGCGCGTCGCCCCACGCCTACGCTACTGGAGCCACCCTCTAGGACTAACCTGAACAAGTTTGCCCCCTTGTCACGCGCCATAAGGTTATTAAATATTATCTCGAATGAGGTAGATTTATTTCACTGCAGCCTAATGAAGTTCACAGAAGTAGCACTGAAGTGCATTGAAAGTGTTGACATGATATTTTAATTGTTTTTAATTGATTTTTTTATTATATTTTGATTTGTATTTTAATGGTTTTTTGATGGTATTTTGATTGTATTTTTTCTTTTTAATGGATGTGAGTAACTTATATTTCTGTGGTAGTAACACTGCATTGGCGTTATAGCTGTTAAGGTGTTATGTACGTAATTTTGAATAAATAAATAAATAACTGCATTTCTGAATGGTTTTTTAGATGAGACTATTTTCATGGATATACCAGCTTATTCAAATTTTCCAGACTATGAAAATAAAGTCCTTAAACTTAAAAGAGCAATATATGGATTAAAACAATCAGCCAGAGTTTGGTACCAAAGAGCAGAAGAACTATTACTAGAATTAGGTTACACCAAATCTCAGTATGAACCATGTTTATTTACGAAATGTAGTGGAAACATCAAAGTTTATATTGCACTATTTGTTGATGTTTTTTTTTGTATTTTACAATTGTAAAGATACTTGTGAAAAGTTGAAAATTAAGTTAAAAACAGAATTTAATATAAATAACTTAGGCCAAATTAAAAAATGTCTTGGTATGAATGTAACTGTAAAAAAAATTCTATTACTATTGATCAGAAAGAGTTTATTGACATCATTTTGAAAAGATTTAACATGTCTAATTGTAAAAGTTCAGATACTCCAATGGAAAAGAATTTAAAATTAGAAAAGGCTAAAATAATTTGTTCACAATATCCATATCAACAATTATTAGGTGCTTTAATGTATTTATGTGTGTTAACTAGACCAGACATAGCCTTTACTGTTAGTTTTCTTAGTCAATATAATAACTGTTATAATCAGATACATTGGAAACACTTGAAACGGGTTTTGAAGTATTTAAACAAAACTAAACATTATGGATTAAAATATGTAAAGGGTGATAGTAGTATGATGGGATATGTTGATGCAGATTGGGCTTCATGTACAATTGACAGAAAGTCATATACTGGTTTTATTTTTACTATGTCTGGAAGTTCAATATCTTATGAATGTAGAAAACAAAAGACTGTTGCATTATCCAGTACCGAAGCCGAGTATATGGCTCTCTCAGAAGCTTGCAAGGAAGCAATTTACCTTAAAAAATTATTATCAGAAATAAATAATAACAAACTTGATAATGTGCCAGTTACTTTACTAAGTGACAATCAAAGTTCACAAAAGTTAGCATCTAATCCTTTGTTTCACAGAAGAACAAAACACATTGATGTTAGACATCATTTTGTCAGGGGTTGTTTAGCTAATAAATCAATAAAAATATCTTATTTGCCTACAGCTGATATGCCAGCAGATATGTTAACTAAAAGCCTTTGTCATATAAAGCATTATAAATTTATGAATAGCATAGGATTGTCACAAACAGAATAAAATAATAATTTATTGTTTTTTGTTTGGAAATACGAATGTAACTAGTATGTTTTTTTTTCCTGGGTAGTCATTATTTTTATAAGTGGGGGTGTTATTTATAATCTGTGGTAGCTACCTGATACAAAAATAATATGTTGACCATAGCGTCATCTAGCTATAATTGTCTATGTATGTATTTCCTTATCCTAATAAAGCGTTAGTACGTTACTGAACACTACACGAGTTTTAATAAAAACAAGATTCTGGTAACTTGGAGGTCTGTATACGCTTACTATAACATGCTTATCGAGCTCAACACAGGACAATTCAATTGTGTGTTCAACAGACAGTTCAATTATGTCTTTTCGTTCTTTAGATTTAATCGATTTTTTAATCAATATTAATGATCCGCCGTGTATCATATGTTTTCGGCTAAAATGGCTGACTACGCAATAATTTTCATAGTTAATTGACATTACTTGATGATCTTTCAGCCAACGATCTGTTAATCAGATGACATCAAACTTAGTTTTTTCCAAAAATAATTCAATTTCCAGTAATTTGGAAGAGCAACCTTGGATATTTTGATTAAATAATTTTAAAGTATGTTGCTCTCCCTTTGTTTATTTTTATTTTTAAGTGTTACATGGCCAGAAGATACCTTTTTATTATTCACTAATAATAATTGGTTATTTGAAGGGGTAACTTCTGTTGTCTTACTAACTAAAGAATTATCCGGAGTGACCTCCACAACTACAAGTGAAGAATCTATAATGCCCGTATGAGTTCCAGCAGGTAGAGAATATCCTATCTGACTGGTATTGGCCTCCAATGATGTTGGTATTATAGGTGGATCCTCCTTCGTACAACATGATGATACATAACTAATCACTATGTTGTTAGTATAACTAGACAACACAGACTCGTCTCTAATACTACAATCTGTTATATTAGCTATAACCTCATTAATATTATATGCTATCAACATAACAATCATGTCTACATTCCCAAGACAGAGATAAAGTTCTCTGAGTTAACTTAAATCCACTAACAAACTTGTTAGTGTCAAAATACAATAATTTGTCACTATGACAACATGGCAGCCTGTGAATAGTATTATTCAACTTATAAATATAATTATTTTCAGCGTCAGATAAAGAATTAGAGTAGGGAAAAGCACATAACATCAGCTTTCCTACATTTAACTTTAATAAGGTGTCTACACCATACGTTAATATGATGCATCTTGAGTCCAATAGAGTTTGAACTATGAAATAAATAGTATAGGACCATTAAAGGTAACTGATACTTTCAGTTTGTGCATAACTCGAGACGGATGTACTTTAGAGCTGAGCTGCCATAGTAACTATTGTTTGAATGGAAGTACTCTACACATCTAACAAGGTGGCGTTAGTGTGCCATCAAAATAAAAATGGCACCAAAATTGGGCATAGCCCTTTGTTTCCAAATTTTCTGCCCCGTAAAAGTCTGTCTTTTCCGTATGTAACATTTGAACAGGTTTTCTTTTCTTAGCTGTTTTAAAAACATCTTTGTATGTTGGACATTTTCAGAGCTGTTAAAATTTTCGAAAAATCCGTATCTATAGGTAAAAACGAATTACCTGAGCATGCGACATAAAAGACTATATCGAAATGATAATATAGTATTTAATGTCGCATGCTCTTTCAGGATCGTCTTCTTCAACTTACGAACTTAAAATCGTTCATAAGTTACGATTCTGTCCACAAGTTTGTCATAATAACTAAAATATAAATTATGCTTAAGAGGGTTGTCACCGGTCTAGAGGTACGACAAAGGAATGTGGCCGTTTTTATTTAGATCGAATTTTGTTGCTTCGTGTCTCAATATGAAACTTTAAAAAAGGTATTAGAAAATTCTAGACACACTTACCGAGATAGTTGATTGAGCCGTTTTTCATAATTCCTTCTCAATCACGAGATAATATGTTTTTAAAGAGTGGCGCTAGTGGACCAGTGACAACGCTCATAAACCAAAATTATGCAGGATCTATTATATATTATAATAATTGTCGGGATTTGAGAATGAAATCTACGCGGGACACATTTAGTAAAATTAATAAATATTATAAAAAATGCTAAAAATCACCAAAATTTAGTTTATTCCTGTCAAACGACGATTTCCTATTCTGAAATTGACTAAAGTGACACAACTAAACTATATTTTAGTTTGACAACATTAAGATGGTACTGAGTTTTTAATTTAGTGAAAATGGCAATTTTGCTATTCTGAATTTCACGTTTTTTAACTAAAATTTAGATTTCTAACTATCTGACTATTTTTAATCGCGATTAAAAGGTGTGAAATAAAATTAGTTGTCATGAACTAAAAATTCACACCAACACCTCGACTTCTGGTGCAAAAACGGTACTGTATATTTTTTTCTTTTCTTTTGCTTATATCTCGAGAATGGTGCGTCTTATCGCAAAAATAATGAAAATTTCAACATGTAAAACTCTACATGTAGGTATTTTTTTTTTCCCCTACAAAAATGTAAAAATTCCATATAAAACACGTTGAGGCTGCGGGCCCCTGCGCGCCTTCGGCTCTACAAAAAATCATGGGGTAGGGCAAACAAGTACAAAACGTTGCGAAGCCAAAAGAAAATAAAATACTACGTGGAATCACGATTGTCAAATTGGATTTTAGTTGTGTCAAAGTTGTTTTTAAATTTAGAGAATTTTGTTTGCAGAATAGCTTTAAGATTCTCATAGTCAAAAGTAAAGAATTTTAGTGATAGTTTAGTTAGTTTAGTTCGGTGTACAAGAGAATCGCCATCAGTGAGGTCAAAATTAAAATCCAAAATGGCGGCTTCGAAAATTTTCACATTTTTCATCATGATTTCCTGAGGTTTTTTCTGATGAGCTTGGAACATTTAAGGCTTTGACTGCCAGACAACAGACACAATAGAAAAACTATTTTACTGCGCGCTAACTGTTAGCGGTCACCGGTGACCGCGGTGTCAATGTGTTAAGAAATATAAAGTTAAATTAAATTTAAGGAAAGATGCAAAGCCAGTATTTTTTAAGTCGCGACCGATAGCTTTTGCGCTGCGAGATACAATAGATAAGGAATTAGATCGTCTGGTTCGCGTAGGGATACTAAAACCGGTCGAGTTCTCCGAGTATGCATCGCCTATAGTTCCCGTATTAAAGCGTGACGGTTCCATTCGTTTATGTGCGGATTATTCGGTTACAATCAACAAACAGCTGTTAGTGGACCAATATCCGTTACCTACGGCTCATGAATTGTTTAAGAAGTTACACGGGGGGCAGCAGTTTATTATATTTATTATTATATTCATTTATTTCAGACTAGCTTCTGCCCGCGACTTCGTCCGCGTGAAATTTCGGCCCACTCATCGCGTCGCATTCGCATCCCGTCGCTCGCCCGCGCTAAAACTTCGTTATCGCTTAGCGTTCTTTCTGACTTCCGTTCTTTTCGCTTGGCTTCTAAGGATCGTAGCGTAGATATTATAGCCTATAGCCTTCCTCGATAAATGGGCTATCCAACACTAAAATATTTGTCAATTCGAACCAGTAGTTCCTGAGATTGGCGCGTTCAACCAAACAAACAAACTCTTCAGCTTTATCCATACTAATATTATAAATGTGAAAGTAACTCTGTCTGTCTGTCTGTATGTTACGTTTTCACGCCTAAACCGCTGAACCGATCGTCCTGAAACTTGGCAGAGATATAACCTGGGATATGGAGAAGGACATAGGCTACTTTTTTACGCGATAACCGACATCCACGCGGGCAGAGCCGCGGGAAAAAGCTAGCAAATTATATAGCTGACCCGCGCAACTTCTGCGTCTCCTACTCTTAAGAGAGAGAGTGGTTTAAGTAATGAATTTTCTACTAATTTTGTTGCGGAGTTATTTTAAAATTATGATATCTCCTAAGATGTTGATTGAAATCAAGTGATGTCAAGGACAATTTTATTTACATTTAAATACTTGTGATTAATAACATATTTATTTGGATAAGGATTAATATTATGTTGATAAAACTCCTTCGCAAATAATGAATTAATTTCGAAAAAAATTGATTACCATAAAAAAAGGTTATAGTGAGTCAATCTTAAAAGATAGACATATGCTGTCGCGGACTTTTTTTTAAGAACTTTTAAAGAGGAACAATTCCATAATACATGATATTTGCGTAACTTAAACCATTTATGCAGCGCACGCAACGGAAGCTCTCAAAAAAGAATAATTTTTCCCGTTTTTGCAACATTTTTCATTTATGCTCCGCTCCTATTGGTCGTAGCGTGATGTTATATAGCCTATAATATTCCTCAATAAATGGACTAACCAACACAAAAATAGTTTTTCAATTCCAACCAGTAGTTCCTGAGATTAGCGCGTTCAAACAAACAAACAAACAAACTCTTCAGCTTTATATATTAGTATATAGATATAGATTAGCAAATTGGTACTTCCATAAAATTGTTAGTAACACAGAAATGATTACGAGAAACTAATGTTAGTAATGACATGACACACTTAAAAATAACAATAGCGGATAATCGGATAATCCGATACTCGAGCGCATGTTTACTTGACTGCGTGCAGTCGTATCCAGCGCTCGAGCATCGGAGAATCCCACCGGTCCGACAATATGCACAGGATGCTGTTGATACTTGCACGCATGCGTGTTAGCACGGAGGTACAACGCTTGCGCATGACCGTAGCGAAGTTGTCTACGTGGTCCTCGGCAAACATGCCAGAGGCACTGCAGTACCGTGGCAGCTCCATCAGCATCCTGAATGTATTGTTGTACTGCACCCACTCTCAGGTCACTGTACGCACTCTGCAAATAGTCAACCCACAGACTGCACGTGTAAAAGGACTGACAGTATGCTCTGAACAACGTTAATTTTCCTTTTTTCGTACTCCGTGCAAACCTGCGAGCTAACATATTACATCGTACCGACAGTGACCTGCGCTCTCTCAATTTCAGTACTGTCCTTTAAGTCATCGGTGACCCAGTGACCCAAGTACTTAATCTTTGTAACTCTTTTTAAAGAGGTCCCACCCAAGAAAACTTCAGGTACGTTTTCATAACATTTAGTCCCTGCCTTAAAAACCATTAGCTCAGATTTCACTGAGTTGTACTTGAGGCCATGGGCCTCCGCATAAGATTCACACACATGTAAAATATTTCTCAATGCACAGACCGATGGGCTCAGCAGCACCATGTCATCAGCGTAGCTTATGTATATTATTAATACACACATTATCAATATGGCAACCGATCTTAGAGCTACGGAGCTCCTCGATCAGCTCATTAATATAAAAATTAAAGAGACGAGGGGAGGAAAGCCCCACTTGCCTCACCCCGCAATCCAGCTTGTACTCATCCGAGAGTGTGCCTGCCCATCTTACATGATTTTCCTGCTTATCATACCAATGCATCAGTACAGACACAATTTCCCGTGGTACACTGGTATTCTGAAGCTTTACCCATAACTTATCGTAAGACACTAGGTCAAAGACTTTAGGTAGGTCCAAAAAACAGGCATAAACTGGAGTTTTCCTAGCTGTATAGTATTGGACCGTCTGTTTGAGCGACAGAATAGTGTTAGCATACGCAATAATCGATGGTCGTAACTAATATTATTTGTGGGTTGCAACATTATTTTTAAATATTTAATCCTTTTTTAATTGTGGCAACCCTCGGATGACTTTTCAAGAAGGCGGGATGATTTTTCGTTTGCTGATTCTCAAAGTGGTCTCGGGTTAAAAAATTAATGGTGTTCTGTACCAATAAAGTGATTTGTACAAGCGAGACTTTAATTCTAACAAGTCAGAAGTGTGCTAAAGTGTATTTACGCGCCTGATGCTGCGGTGTCCTGGACCAAGGTCAGATCTGAACATAATTACCCGTGATTTTGAGACAAACTTGTTGTCGTTATAAAGTACGTGCAAACAAGGCTCAAAAATTTAGAGCAATATAATAACATCGTGTGATTGTTGGGAAATACCTACGATACCATCATAGTGATAGTTGGGAAACACCCATCCTAGTGAAAGTGATGCCAGTTTTGGTTGTTTATTTACATGTAATCAAAGACAATTTTGGTTACTGAAGTGAATGCTTATTTAAAAAAATGGATTCGAATAGACCATAATTGCGACGTAATACTGATCGTTGGAAATATCTTGTTGCTGGTTGAAGTCGAATAACTTGTGCTACGAACTAATTTCAGTTTAATTTATTATTTTCTTTTGTTAGTCTATGATAATGTAAATATTACTATTATTATTATTATCTATCTAGTTATCTAATTAATTTGTGTTTGTGTTTTGTTGTTGTTGTAAGTATTTAAATAATTTAGATTTTATTTTGAACCACTCAACATTGTTCGCGATTATGGGCAACTCTAAGCGAAGGCGACGTGACTCAAGTAGCGATAGTTCGTCTGTAAATAGTAGTGATAGTGATGATAAACACCGTAGGTCACGGCATAGTAAAAAGCGACGTCGCGATAAAAAGTATAGCAATAGCCATAGACAACATAGTCAGAGAAGTAAGAAACAAAGGCGCTCTAAACGTCATGATCTAGGATCTTCTCGAAATAGTGTTGATCGTGAATCAACTAAAACTCCTTCCTTACCACCACCACCATTACGTGCAGTTATTAATCAGACTACTCCTGATTTATTGAATAATAATAGTTTATTAAACAATATTCCATTAAATGTGAATAATCCCATCGGTAATTCTGTGTCACTACCAGCCTCAAATTTCTGGGCTCAAAACAATTTTCCTGTTGCTTTTAGTGTTGTACCCGAATTTGACCCAAGTGATAATAGCCAAACAATAGAAAATTGGATTAACAAGGTCAGTGAATGTGCGCAGATTTACTCTTGGAACGATCGTCAAATATGTCACTATGCCCTTCCCAAATTAAGTGGTTTAGCCAAGAAATGGTACCAGGGTTTACCCTCAGTACTATTTAATTGGAATGAGTGGGTTCAAAAATTAAAACAGGCTTTTCCTGCCAACGAAAATTATGGAGACCTATTGACATCAATGCTAAGGCTAAGATGTAAGTTTGGTCAGTCTTTAGAACACTATTACTATGACAAAATGGCACTTATAAATAAATGTGAGATAACTGGCAATAAAGCAGTTGGCTGTCTTATACACGGCAGCGCGGAGCAGGAGCCTGCATGTTAAATGAACCGGAACAAATCCTAAATTACTTGCGTACAGTGTCCCAACACGACAATAATACACCTACTTCTAACTTCCGTAACCGGAATAATGCGCCACCTAAGAATTCCAATAAGTTATCTAGTGAGCCAACTAAAACCAGTACAAATGATAACATTCGATGTTTCAATTGCAACGAGCTAGGGCACATAAGTTTAAAATGTAACAAACCCATTAAACGATGTAACTTTTGTTTTAAATTGGGGCATGATACTAAAGACTGTCGTAGAAGAAACGCAAATAACAGTGACGATTTAATTAAAACAAATACCGCTACTGACCAAAGTAAACCTATCTTGTGCATTGCTAATAGTGAATCCGCAAATTCGAAACATTATAAAAATGTCAGAATAAATAACGTGATCCTGCAAGGATACGTTGATCTCGGTAGTAAATGCACTCTTGTAAGAGAATCAAATGCAAAACGAATAGTCCATGATTGGGATATAGAAAATTTACCCATTTTACAGGGATTCGGAAATTCCGCTGTAAAGCCATTAGGAAAGTTTATAGCAATTTTAGAAATTGGCTCAGTTAAATCTGAAACAGAAGTTCTAGTCGTAAATGATCATTATTTACATACAGCAATTTTAGTAGGCCAGTCATTTACGGAAAAACCAAACGTTATTATTTTAAAAACAACAGATGAACTAGTATTTATGCATACACCAGATATTGCTAATGACGTGTTTAAGACTAAGATATACGCAGATGGTGACAAAGTAATAAAACCCAAAACTATAATGCCAATCGATGCTATTACCAATGACACATATAGTGGCGGCTTGTGGGTACAATACAGTCTTCGGATTTTACCGCAGAATGAATATGCTGTTTTGGCTGGGGTTTTTGAATTTGAAGAGGGTAAAGGATATTTAATGCTAGCAAATTTATCATCTAACGATTTAAGCATTAAGAAAGGAACTTTATTAGTTCGGGGTCAACAATACCAAGAAGTAAATAAGGAATATATAGGTTTAACAACGGAGACTAAAAATTATGAAGATTTACCTTTATCAGATATAAAAATTAGTACGGAAGTAACAGAACAACAAAAGGTAAAGTTATTTGATTTGTTAAAAAAGTATAGGGATTGTTTTGCAATGAACTTAGGAGAGTTAGGAAAAACTAATTTAACAGAAATGGATATTACGCTGACAGACAATAGACCAGTAGTATATAATCCTTATAGAATATCACACAGTGAGCGTGATCACCTAAATACAATTATTGAAGAATTATTATTGAACGGTATAATTCGCGAAAGTTCTTCGGATTATTCGAGTCCTGTTATATTAGTGAGTAAGAAAAATGGAGATAAACGGTTATGTATCGACTATAGGGCCCTAAATAGAAAAACGTTAAAAGATAAATATCCGTTGCCTCGCATTGAAGACCAACTAGACAGATTAGGAGGCAACAAGTTCTTCATAAGCCTTGACCTCACTTCAGGGTACTATCAGGTGCCTATGAGTGAGGCCAGTAAGCGATTTACTGCGTTTGTGACACCGGATGGTTTGTATGAGTTTGAAAGAATGCCGTTTGGACTTGCCAATGCACCTAGTGTTTTTCAAAGGACGATTAACTGTATGCTTAAGGGTAAGCAAAACTTGGCGTTGGCTTATATGAATGATCTATTAGTGACTTCACGTTCAATTGAAGAGGGTTTAGATAAGCTGGAAAAGATTTTTCAATTATTAAGGTCTGCTCATCTAACATTAAATCTTAAAAAGTGCGATTTCTTTCAGACTCGTATACATTATTTGGGCTACGAGATTAGTTCGAATGGTATCCGACCCGGGGCTGCTAAAATTCAAGCTGTAGCAGATTTCCCTTTACCTAAAAATGTTCACGAGGTCCGACAGTTTGTTGGCCTTACAAGTTATTTCCGACGGTTTATTCAAAATTATTCTATGATAGCAAAACCTCTAACGATTCTTACAAAGAAAAATGTTTCCTGGTGCTTTAACGAACCTCAAATAAAAGCATTTAATGAATTAAAAAATAAATTAACCACCCGACCTGTTTTGGCATTATATGACCCTAAGGCTGAATTAGAAATTCACACTGACGCTAGTAAAATCGGTATAGGAGCAATGTTGTTACAACGGGTGGATTCAGATAAAGTATTCCATCCTATAGCTTATTATAGCCGTCAAACGACACTAGACGAAAGCAAATTACACTCGTATGAGTTGGAAACTTTGGCGGTAGTTTGTGCTTTGAATAGATTTAGAGTTTATGTTTTGGGTAAATCGTTTAAAGTTGTCACTGATTGTGCCGCTATACGCAGCACTATGACAAAGAAAGATTTAATACCGAGAGTAGCGCGTTGGTACATATTAATGCAGGAGTACGATTTTATTGTAGAACATCGCGATGGTAACAAGATGAGTCATGTTGATGCACTGTCACGCAACCCAAGTGACTCGGAATCCCATGACGTAGTAAAGGTGGTTGATGTTTTAAAAATAGATGATGATGCGTGGTTGCGCACAGTACAGGAACAGGATTCAGAAATACAAAGGATAGTTAATATTTTGAATAATTCAGAAACAAAAGACATTGTCGAGGTTCATAAGAACTATACTGTTAAAAATGGCCGTTTGTACAGAATAACTACTGATAAAAATGATTTAATCAATTTAAAGTGGGTAGTTCCAAAATCAGTAAGATGGAAAATAGTGCGTATGAATCATGACGATGTTGGTCATTTCGGTTTTGATAAAACTTACAGTAGGATTAATCAGATTTATTGGTTTAAAAAAATGAGACGTTTTATTAAAAAATATTGTAATTCTTGCTTAAATTGTGCCCACAATAAGTTACCAGCTGGAGCTAAAGAAGGGGAGCTTCATCCAATCCCAAAAATTACTAAACCGTTTGATACACTTCATACCGATCACTGTGGCCCCTTTCCCATTAGCAAGAAGAAGAATTGTCATATTTTAGTGATCATTGATGCCTTCACAAAATTTATTTATATAAAGCCAGTAAAAAATGTTAAAAGTAGTACTAGTGTTCAGGTATTTACGGAATATTTCTCGCTCTTCGGAGTACCACGTCGTCTGATATCTGATCGCGGCACTAGTTTTACGAGCAAAGAGTTTTCAGATTTTATTCATAAAAGGGGCGTTAAACATATCTTAAACGCGGTTGACTCTCCCAGGGCCAATGGTCAGGTTGAGAGGTACAATCGGACTATTGTTGATGCAATAACAGCTGCTAATCACAATAAACAGGAAAATGATTGGGATTTGTGTTTACCTCAGATACAGTGGTCTTTGAACAACACTATAAACAAATCCACTGGTCGTACTCCTTCGGAAATGTTGTTTGGGGTTCAAACCACTGGCGTTTCGGATAGTTTCATGAATCCACTTGTCGCGGAATCTCATACCCCGTTAGATCGCGATGAAATTAGATCAGATGCAGACTCGCGAATTCAAATAAGCCAACAAGTACAAAAAGAGCGTTTTGATAAGTCACATAAAAAACCAACTGTGTATAAAGTAGGAAATTTAGTTCGTGTAGAAAAAGATATTCGTACAGACCCTGGACACAGTCGTAAACTAATACCAAAATGTATAGGACCGTACAGAATTTCTAAAATATTAGGCAACGATCGCTATGAAATAGAGGACACTCCTATTACTAGGAAAGAAGGTTGCAAACCATATAGGTCTGTTTATGCCGTCGATAAGTTACACCCTTGGCTTGTTTTTAATCAAGATGCGATGTCGAGTGATTCAGAGTAATGAAGTCAGTATTATTATTGTTCTTGAAGTGATAGAATTGAGGTTAAGTCAAATTAACAGTGAATGTAGGAATTGTGATTTGACAATATTGCTAGTGTGGTCATGAATGCTAATTAATTTGCTAACGATGCCCCACTTGGGCAACATA
This sequence comes from Dryobota labecula, assembly GCA_947523025.1. Lineage (NCBI taxonomy): Eukaryota > Metazoa > Arthropoda > Insecta > Lepidoptera > Noctuidae > Dryobota > Dryobota labecula. Next base: position 28,714,489 of record OX383287.1, on the reverse strand, counting down.
GAAAAAATATTTATCATATTAGAATTATGTCTACTTTAAGAATTTATTAAAGCGATATCTAATGAAAGAATTGTATTCTATGAATAAAGAGAATAGTATTGATAAGTAAATGAGAAAGAGTTTAAAAGAATGTTTGTTTTTTCTTATTAATTAACGTTGACGTGCAAATTAAATAAAGTGAACAAACTTGTTGCAATACAAGTGAAGTGTAGCGAGAAGATAGAGATGATGATGATGATAAATGATAATAAGAGATAAAAGTGAGTTACTACAAGTGAGAGTACTTGTAATCGATGTTTATTTATAAGAGTGAGTCACTACAAGTGAGAGTACTTGTAGTCGATGTTTAGTTATAAGAGTGAGTCACTACAAGTGAGAGTACTTGTAGTTGATGTTTAGTGATAAGAGTGAGTCACTACAAGTGAGAGTACTTGTAGTCGATGTTTAGTGATAAGAGTGAGTCACTACAAGTGAGAGTACTTGTAGTCGATGTTTAGTGATAAGAGTGAGTCACTACAAGTGAGAGTACTTGTAGTCGATGTTTAGTTATAAGAGTGAGTCACTACAAGTGAGAGTACTTGTAGTCGATGTTTAGTGATAAGAGTGAGTCACTACAAGTGAGAGTACTTGTAGTCGATGTTTAGTTATAAGAGTGAGTCACTACAAGTGAGAGTACTTGTAGTCGTTGTTTAGTTATAAGAATGAGTCACTACAAGTGAGACTACTTGTAGTCGATTTAAGTGGTAAGAGTGAATGAGTATCTAATTAATAGTAAGGATCTTGTAATATTTGTTTCTCTATGAATGACTTTTTTTTTTTCTGCTTCCTTTTTCTCTCTTGTTTATTTTTAACTTTGTTAAACGCGAGGCCGCGTTTGACGTCAGGATTAGCCGAATGTTAGCATACGCAATAATCGATGGTCGTAACTAATATTATTTGTGGGTTGCAACATTATTTTTAAATATTTAATCCTTTTTTAATTGTGGCAACCCTCGGATGACTTTTCAAGAAGGCGGGATGATTTTTCGTTTGCTGATTCTCAAAGTGGTCTCGGGTTAAAAAATTTATGGTGTTCTGTACCAATAAAGTGATTTGTACAAGCGAGACTTTAATTCTAACAATAGCAATTTCTGCTGAGAGGCCAGGTCTAAACCCAAACTGTACATCATTCAGTTAGTTGACTTCCAGAACTTATTAAAGTCATTATTTGCTCGGTGTTCAGCAATAATATTTATTTTTATTTGTTGTTGATTATTTTGGCACCATTTAATTTGCATTTGAACGTCCGTCTAGAATCACACATGTCATTGTATATATTGCCGGAGGTAGGTTTATTGTAAGACTAGCTTCTGCCCGCGACTTCGTCCGCGTGAAATTTCGGCCCACCCATCACGTCGCATTCGCATCCCGTCGCTCGCCCGCGCTAAAACTTCGTTATCGCTTAGCGTTCTTTCTGACTTTTGTTATTTACGCTTGGCTTCTAAGGATCGTAGCGTAGATATACGAGGGCTGCACTAAAAGTATCGGGAATGGAATATTTCCACTGTTCCTGTCATATTAAAATCTTTTTAATTGAAAACTCCTTGGTTTTAAAAATCGAATACCATTTATTTATTTAAAAAAAGATTCTCGGTCTTGTCACAAGGTTTTGTCAAACTTGTTTAGTCGTTGAGAAAATGGAATTGACTCGAGAAAATTCAAGAGCGATGATTTATTATGACTTTCGAAGTGGTTTAACACAAAAACAGTGTGTTGACCGGATGATTTCTGCATTTGGTGATGAAGCCCCATCCAAAACCACAATTTATCGCTGGTTTGCTGAATTTCAACGTGGACGTGTCAAGCTCAGTGATGATCCCCGTCAAGGTCGTCCAAAAACTTCAGTCACCCAAGAAAACGTTGATGCTGTGCGTAAGCTGATTGAGGGAGATCGACATGTGACATACCGCGAAATTCAGGCAACTTTAGACATTGGCATGAGTCAAATACAAATAATCTTGCATGAACAAAAAGGTGTAAAAAAGTTGTTTTCCCGATGGATACCGCATTCGCTCTGTGAAGAGCAAAAAGCGGCTCGCGTTACTTGGTGCATCAGAACTCTCGAAAGATTCCACGCAGGATCCTCAAATGCTGTATACAACATCGTATCAGGTGACGAATCCTGGATATATGCGTACGAACCCGAAACAAAAAACCAGTCACGAGTTTGGGTGTTCGAAAATGAGTTAAAGCCAACAAAAATTGTTCGTTCACGGAGTGTTGCAAAAAAAATGGTGGCCACGTTTGTCTCCAAAACCGGCCATGTTACGACTATTCCTCTTGAGGGACAAAGAACGGTTAATGCAGAATGATATGCTAGCATTTGTTTGCCACAGGTCGTTTCTGAACTCCGTAAAGAGAACTGCAACCGCCGCATCATCCTCCATCACGACAATGCGAGTTCTCACACCGCGCACAGAATAAAAGAGTTTTTAGAGCAAGAAAACATAGAATTATTAGACCATCCGCCGTACAGCCCCGACCTAAGCCCTAATGATTTCTATACTTTCCCTAAAATAAAGAATAAATTGCGTGGACAGAGATTTTCATCATCTGAAGAAGCTGTGGACGCCTACAAAACGGCCATTTTGGAGACCCCAACTTCCGAATGGAATGGTTGCTTCAATGATTGGTTCCATCGTATGGAAAAATGTGTCAAATTTCCCGGAGAATACTTCGAAAAGCAATAAATACCTTTTTTTAAATAGTAATGTTGTGTCTCTTCCTTGATTCCCGAAATTTTCAGTGCCGCCCTCGTATAGCCTATAGCCTTCCTCGATAAATGGGCTATCCAACACTAAAATACTTTTTCAATTCGAACCAGTAGTTCCTGAGATAGGCGCGTTCAACCAGACAAACAAACTCTTCAGCTTTATCCATACTAATATTATAAATGATAAATGATAAATGATTTTATTTCTGTAAGTAGGTTTTTACAAACACTTTTACACGTCAATCATATTTTAAAACTAGATGAGGTCGGCGTTTCGTATCTGACTACTCTGAGAAGAAAGACCGAAACAAACTCAGAGATCACAGTCTCTTTTAAAGTCCAGACATAATCTTGGTCAAATCATGTGAAGACCAAGTAGATTGGTGTCTGAAATGGTCTTTTGAAGAAAGAACCACACAGATTGAGTGGACCTATCCATTCAGTGCACGCATTTGTCAGTAATCGTGCAGCTCAACTCAGAACATAAGGAGCTCAACGATTCGACGAACAATACCAAAGAAAGGACATTTGGGCAGGCCGCATAAATTACTCAAACTGCCATACCATGATCAGAAAAAAAAAATACTGAGAAGAAAAAAATAAAAATAAAGACCCACATAGTCTTCACATTCACAATAATTAAAATAATAATATTATACTCACAAGTAAATATTCATGTCAATGTGTATAAAGCAATCACAATAAAAAAAGTTTCAATATGTAAAATGTGGAGCAGCTCAATCCCAAGCCTTTTTGTCCTCAATATAATCTTTAATGGTATAAAAGGCTTTCTGGCACAACTTACGTTTAATGAATGATTTGAATTTATTAATGCTTAGATCTTGAACGTGGCTTGGAAGTTTATTATAAAAGCGTATACATTGACATCTGAACGAACCACCTATTTTCTTGAGCCGAGTTTTAGGTACAACATACATGTGTTTGTTCCTAGTATTTATATTATGGATATCACTGTATTTTTTAAACAATTTTATGTTTTTATGGGCATATAAAAGATTTTCAAAAATATACTGAGAAGGCACAGTCATAACATTAATTTCCTTAAATTTCTCTCTGAGAGAGTGTCTCGAACTTAATTTATAAATTGATCGAACAGCTCTTTTCTGCAAAACAAAGATAGACTGAATGTCGGCGGCATTTCCCCACAACAGAATACCGTACGACATTACACTATGAAAATAACTAAAGTACACTAAACGGGCTGTCTCTAGGTCAGTTAAATTACGAATTTTTCTAACAGCGTATGCTGCGGAGCTCAGCTTCTTAGACAATTTATCTATATGTGGGCCCCACTGAAGCTTAGCATCCAAAGTTAAGCCCAAGAATACAGTGCTATCTTCAGGATTCAATTCTTCGCCCTTTATCAACACATTATTTTTCACCAGCCTCACGTGAGGCAGCGTAAACTTAATACACTTGGTTTTTTTTTCATTAAGTAGTAAATTATTAACATTGAACCAATGAACTACTTTTGAGATCGCGCTATTTACATCGTCAGTAACCAGCTCCTGACGTTTAAGTTTAAACAAAAGTGAAGTGTCATCCGCAAACAACACTATTTCATGATTATCCTTTATGAGGTAAGGCAAGTCATTAATATAAATCAGAAACAAGAAAGGACCAAGAATTGAGCCCTGTGGGACTCCCATTGTTACTAAAGATCCGGGAGATCTTTTCCCATTAACGTCAACGCTCTGAAACCTATTACTCAAGTATGAAGCAAGAAGATCCAGAGCGGTGTTCCGGATCCCGTAGTGGCGGAGTTTCCTGATTAAAGTTTCATGAAGAACACAATCGAATGCCTTGGATAAATCACAAAAGATGCCCAAGGCATCACATTTATCTTCCCATGCATTATAAATATGTCCTAAAAGTTCAACACCAGCATCAGTAGTTGAACGACCCCTTGTAAAACCGAACTGTTTACTGTGTAATAATTTATTTTTATTAAAAAATCTTTGCAATTGGTCTAACATTAATTTCTCAAAAATTTTACTAAAGGTAGGTAGTACTGAAATAGGTCTATAATTTGTGGGGTCTGATGTACTACCTGATTTAAACAATGGTATTATTTTACTATTTTTCATAAGATCGGGAAACTCCCCACAGTCGATACAATTATTAAATATAAGAGCTAAAGTAGGTGCTACAATGTCAATAATAGACTTAGCAACTTCTACAGAATTACCCCACAGATCCGCAGTCTTTTTGACGTTTAAAGTGTGAAAGGTTTTAATTATATCTCTACAGGTAATATGTTCAAAATTAAATTCTGAATCGCAAACATTAAAATTTTCCTTAAGCAAAGACTCAGCAACAGAAGGTGAAGAGTTTAGGGATTTAGTAGTTAAAACGGGAATATCCGAAAAGAAATTTTCAAAGGCCGCGGCGACTTGTGAGTCTGATTTTATTATTTTGTCATTAATTGATAGGCTGTAGTCAGTATTTCGGTTGCTAGACCTTCCCGTTTCACTATTAATAATATTCCAAGTCGTTTTAATAACATTACTACTGTTTTTAATCTTCGAACTCAAATAACGAGACTTGGCCATACAACAAACTTTTTTAAATAATTTTGAATAATTTCTAACATATAAATTAAATTCAGCGGTATTTACACAAGTCCTTTCATTGTACAGCTCATAAAGCCGCGTTCTACTTTTATGAATACCAATGGTAGCCCAATCACTGAAAGATGCGTTACTATTAACTGAGATAGTTTTGGGAATAAACGTGGAATGAAATTGTTTACAGTATATATAAAAAAAATCATCATATAGATGAATAGGATCAGCGTGAATAGACAAAGCTGGTAATTTATTAATTAGTTTAACTTTAAAAGCTTCCAAGCGACTTGCAGTTTTGGGATTAACAGTGATATCCTTTTTGCCATTTTGTTATTTTGGTTTTGGATAGTAATCCGTTGCCCGCAATGATCAGAATCTAGTAAATTTATAATTTCTTTGTGGCTTGGTATAATATCCGTATAAATATTATCTAGGCATGAGGCGCTAGTAGGGGTTATTCTTGTGGGCTCCGAAAATAGGTGTACAAGATTGTAGGACTGAAACAGACTTATTATTTTACTGCAAGAACCTGATTTTTCTAATAAATTAACATTAAAATCACCACAAGTGATAATGGACTTGTTCGAGTTACAAATCTTGTGTAACACTTCATCCATTACCTTTTCAAAGCAGTCATACAATCCTGAAGGAGGTCTGTACACACTTAATACGATAAACTGCTCCAATTCTATACAGGCTATTTCAATTATCCGCTCAACAGATAGGCTCACAATATCTTTACGGTCTTTAAATTTAAGCTGGTTACTTACTAAAATTAATGAGCCACCATGTATAGCATTTACTCTGCTGAACGAACTACCAACCTGGTGATTACTAAAATTAAATTAATGTGAAAGTAACTCTGTCTGTCTACTACTGTAGAACAGTCCTCAGCTTCTGCAGCAACGGATGATGAAAATGAAGAATTCTTCGAGGCTTCAGGGATTTATGTCAGGGCTGCATCAGATACGCCCGGTTTCTCGACGGCTATTCAAATCTATAATCAACTAACAAACCTGTTAAATTAACAGAACAGTCAAATCAAATTGGGTTGCTGAATTGGCGATTACGATAAAATTAACTAATCAAAGATCAATGTCAACTGATTAACGAAAATAGATTAAGTGCATGGCAACATCGTATTCTTCATTCATTTTGATAAATAGTTCGTTCAATTTAATATCAAGTGGACACTGTTGACATTTCTAAAGGCGGCATTTTATTGAAAGTTTTGAATGTTCGAGGTATCTAGAGATATATCTCTAGATACCTCAAAACTTTCAATAAAATGCCGCCAACAATTTTTTAATTTATAAATAAAAAAATTGTTTAGTGCTTTTCATTGAATTATGTGCCGTGTGGTGCCGGACGTAAAGAATAGCATCATCCTATTTCGTCCCGTGGGTGTCGTAAAAGGCGACTAAAGGACTTCCTAGAGAATGGGGAGTAGCGTTCTCTATTCATTTTTAACACCATACTGCGATCGCCAACCCGCCTGCTAAGCGTGGCGATTATGGCAAAACCCCCCAATTGGGGGAGGCCTATGTCCAGCAGTGGACGTCTTTCAGCTGAAATGATGATGATGATGATTGAATTATGGCATCGGCATCGACATCAAGAGGGAGAAACTATACAGAACGCGAGAAATGTTCACTTTTGAGTATAATAGATAGGTAAGTAACGATTGCACGTTTTTATTGGTAAATATAATATGTGTATTTTTGATTTGTGTACAAACAAATCGTGAAATCCTTCGTAAGTACCTCACGGTTCCGTTTGTTAGTAAGAAATATAATTGTTCGGTTATCAAATCTCCAGTAGAAAATTAATAGATCTCGAGTCCGCTATGGGTAGCCGAAGTTGTTTTATTAATTATAACTAGAAAATATCCAAAGAAAACAGAAAATCATAGGGAACGCAAAAATAATCGCCCAAGCTCGACAGATTAGCTAACACAACATTTGACAGCTGCTTGACATGATATTAGCTTGACTTAATCGTTCTTTCAGAAACCCAAATTCTGATTTAACAAGGGATTTTTGTACTAATTTGATTGTTGCGTTAAGTGATCAACGATTTAAATCAAAGAACTTAATTAACGTTCGTGCAACTCGTTTTCGAGTTGCACGAACGAGAGCAAGCAGGAGATTTGACACATGGTTAGTTAATTTTAGATTTGAACAGCCGTCGAGAAACCGGGCGATAGGGTGTTGCGTCCGAACCGATATGTTAATTACAAACCATTATTTTGTACTAGTCTCGAATAGTGTATAAAGTGAATTGTGTGTCAAACTAAAAGGGGAGAATTGTTGTATATGGAGTATTGTGTGAACGCAGCCATAGCTGCGATTGGTTAGAGAACTGTCAAGATGACAAGCCCCGCCCCCTGGTCAGTTAGTTTTTAAAATAAAGCGTCAGTGCATAAACCACTTCCATGTGTATCACTTGCCTTCCTCCTACAAACCTAACAGATAACTAGACCTTTTAAGCTGCTACACTCATGTGTAGCAGCTTAAATTATGTAAGTAAATAAACTAACCTAACCTGCTTACTTTTGTACACAATTGTGCCTTAATTGTTCAGCGATAGATAAGTAATCGATGTTATATACCTGAGGAGGCTTGCTCTTAGCAACCTGATAATTTGTTGTTGTTAACTATTATTTGTAATTAGTCTGTAAGCCTTCTTAAAAATAATAAAATAAATAAAAATTAAATAAACTGACAAAATAACCATAAAGGATAATGCAACTTTTCTCATTGAAGCATGGTTCAAACAAACCGAACATGCTGCACAGATATGCGACCAATAATCGATGACTCATATCGTCAGAAGCTACTTTTAGAGAGGCAACGTTCTTTATTAGTTAATAAAGGCTAGACAGATGGTGTTTATGGATATACTTGACCTATAAACTGGCAAATAACATGAGTGAGGGAATCGGTGTTGACAGTAGCTACATTGTGTGGGCACTTACGTACAGTGGTGAGCGAGCGACCATGCGACTCACCTGCAACAGAAATATTTCACTTTAGCATGTTGTTAGTTTGTTCTACTCTCGTTGTGAAGTGGTCGCAAGCGAGGCCGCTGAGTGTCGTGTCCTTCTATATTGTGCCCAAAGGTCGGGCAAAGGGTTATTTACATCCTAATGGATTTTAACAATAAGTAGTTAGTTCGGTGTCTGGATTCGCTCCAGCGCAAAATACCAGATTCTCAAAATACCAGATTCGCAGAACACCAGATTCGCAAAATACCAGATTCGCAAAATAACAGATTTTGTACAGTAACAAACAAAATTTAATCTACAAAAAAACCAAATCATCAATAATAAGTAGTTAAAACAAAAAAAAAGTTACTGACACTGTTTATGTTCAGCATTGAGTAAATATCCACATTATTAAAAAGAAGGTCTTTCAATACTAGGTAGCACTAGTTTTTTTTAACGATTTATCTGTATTCACACTATGTATATTTATCTGTAACTAGCTTTTCCCCGCGGCTTCGCCCGCGTGGATGTCGAATATATCCCACGGGAACGTACTTACTACCGGGATGAAAAGTACCCTATGTGTTAATCCAGGTTATGAACTATTTGTGTACCAAATCCAAATCTGTTCAGCTGTTTTAACTTCCAGACAAACAGACAAACGGACAAAAATTATTACATTTATATTTGCGGCATGAGATTCGTAGCAATTACTTTTTTCAAACATATTCAATGTACAGCTTTAAGGGCGCCCACACAAAACTGCGATGCGATGCGATCGATAATTCTTGCTGTGCATTCGTGCTCTAGCTCGCACGCAGATATTTGCGATGCGTTGCGAATTCGCAGTTATGTGTGGGAGCCCTAACTTCGTTACTATTTTATTATATGCATAGATGGGAAAGTAACTCTATCTGTTACCTTTTAACGGCTTAACGGATTTCGATGAAATTTAGCACTCAAGTAGACCATGCCATGGGTACGATACGTATCGTACCCAACTTTTAAGTTATATAACTTACTAGCTTCTGCCCGCGACTTCGTCTGCGTTAAATTTCTTGTTCCCCCGACCCACCCCGTCACAACACATTGCCTGCCCGCGCTTTTACTTCGTTTTCGCATAAACTTTCATAAAAAAAATTGTGTCCTAGTTAATAGGAATGTAATTCTTCCTCAAGAATTGGGCTGAAAAAGCAAAAAGGTTTTTTTCAAATCCAACTCGCACGTCCAGAGATTAGCGCATTCAAAAAACAAAAACCGGCCAAGTGCGAGTCGGACTCGCGCGCGAAGGGTTCCTTACCATCCATACTAATATTATAAATGTGAAAGTAACTCTGTCTGACTGTCTGTATGTTACGTTTTCACGTCTAAACCGCTGAACCGATCGTCATAAAATTTGGCAGAGATATAGCCTGGGATATGGAGAAGGACATAGGCTACTTTTTATCTATAAAAACGGCAAAAAAATCGTGTCCGTTGTATGGGAGCCCCCCTAAAATAATTTTTTTTTCTGTTTTTTAGTATTTGTTGTTATAGCGGCAACTGAAATACATCATCTGTGAAAATTGCAACTGTCTAACTATCACGGTTCATGAGATACAGCCTGGTGAAGACGGACAGACAGACAGACAGACAGACAGACGGACAGCGGAGTTTTAGTAATAGGGTCCCATTGTACCCTTTGGGTACGGAACCCTAAAAACTAACTCTTCAGCTTTAGAATAGACTACCTCGCAGAGTTGATCATTATTTTGCTGCGGAGTTATTATAAAACAGTTATATCTCGATATTCATTGAAATTAAATGATGTAAGGGCAACTTTGTTCAAAATTAAATACTTGTGATGAATAACGTATTTATTTGGATAAGGATTAATACCATGTTTATGAAAACTCCTTCGCAAATAATGCATTAATTTCGAACAAATTTGATTACCATAAAAAAGGTTATAGTGAGTCAATCTTAAAAGTTACTGTAATATTTCCCGTTTTTGCAACATTTTACATTTATGCTCCGCTCCTATTGGTTGTAGCGTATGTTATATACACTGTGGCATTTTAGTCGTCTTACAAAAGAAGTCCACTCAATGTATCCGACATAAAATACCTCTAGGCGTGATTAAAAATTTGTTACCATTAATTAAAATAATAGGTGCAAAGAAAAATAAATAATGCATTAGAATTGCCAACATCCTGTTTATAATGTTCACGTATTAAACGGTAGAACATACCTACCCAGCGCACGAGCGAGTAGATCATTCCATCGCTGGCTTAACCAATCAAGCACAATCCACGTGGACTGTCATCCAATGAGAAGTTCTAACGCTATGCGGCGCGTGCCACGCCCCCACCCCTTTCACAAAAAAATAGGTGAAGGTCACTCTCACAGTGTCTCAGTTGCGTCCGAATATCGGCAGTGACAGTGCGCGCGTGCGCTACCGGTTATCGACCATTGTTCGCGATCGCTAGAGAGATTAGGTACCTACCTACTTCACAATGAGTGATATGAACTATCAATTCTCGAATATCGAGTACCTGCACATGGTACTCCTGTACGCAATAATGGATTATTTTGAACGACACCCGCGCACAGGTAAAGCTTAACTAACTACTTGCATGTGTAAACAAAAAGTGATCATTTGTAAATACGTAATTAGTAATTAGTGTAAATAATTCAGTTGATTCCAATTTTATTAATACGCCGGAAACATTTTACGTACTGCCAGTTTCATTAACTATCTTTTGTTTTGTTATTTGCCCAGGTTAGAGATCGAATTTCTGGATTTTTAACGTACGTAGGTACCTGAGTCAAATTTCTATCTGTCGAACGAAAACAAATTTATCAGTTATTGAAATCGGCCGTATGTTTGTAACTTAAATTGTACCTCTCTTAATAATCTGCACTTAGTATGTACCTACTCGTATCTATCTTACACAACTTAGTTTGGGTTAAATATCCTTACAAACTACTACATACATACCGAGAACATTAAGGTTGCAATAGTAAGAAACACATTTTTACACTAGGGTGAATGAACTCTGATAAACATGTGGCCGCTCCATTCCGCGCGACCTTGAAACGCTCGTGGCTACTTTGGTGTCACTTTTTGTTATGGCTCTGACCGCGCGCTCGTAACAGGGTGTTTCAAATTGCGTCATGGGGTCGATTTCAAATTTGGGGCCAAAAAAGTGTGAATTGCATGATATTTGAAAAATGAAAAAATAAATAGTGGTTAAATACCTAGGTGCATTCATTAGTTAAAAAAACACGTGCTAATCAAACAAACCTTTAATTTCTTCCAACAACAGGGAAAATACAATTTTTTAAGTGACACGAATGAGCGATATAATTTCTCTAATGATATTTTGTGATTTTCTAATGAGATCTCTGGTTACACTAATGAAAGTATTTTTTTTTTTTTTTTACCTTAATAAATAATCAACATTACATAAAATATTTTTCATTAACATTATTTGTAGTAGGTGCAGTGGCCAGCGCATCAACCTACCCTGAACCTAATGTCAAATTTCTTTAAATGATTTTCAATTTACTGCAACAGTGTAAAAAGTGTCAAGTTCCATTAGGAAACTTTGACGGGGTAGGTTGATGTGCTGACCACCGTATGACAGATATTAGTTATTTTAAACTTAATTCCAAAACAAAACAAAAACTTAATCAACTAAGCTAATCAATGGTATACATTTCTGATTCAAGTCTTCAAAATTAGTGCTAATCGTTTTTCATTGCGGATATAATAACAATATTCATATTATTAATCATCATCATCTTCACATTTCTTTAAAAAATCAAGGAATTCTTGTTCATGACCTGTCGCTTTTGTATAATTATTTATAAAAGATTTGTTGGTCCAAGAGTGTCGAACACTGCGGAGACTTGAAGTTGATGGCGCGCTGTCATGTAACATTGGGTCGGTATTATTGGCATAGCGAACGGTAACATCACTAAGGACCTTAATTTTTTTAGTTTCCGGGATGACCTTTACATTTTCCATTGTAGATCCAATAGGAGTATTATATATTTTAAAAAATTTCATATGCTTGCCATGTATACAAGCAGCATTGAAACATTCGAAACAGCTCTGTTTTCTAAATTCTAGATAAGCAGAATCGGCAGCCCAGACGACCTGAAAGAAAAACAATATTATTATTACATTTTGTATGATAACATCAGCATATTTTTTTATTTATTTTTTTGTATAAAAATTACCTGATGAACTGTCATAGTCCCCTTGAAAGTAGCAATATCTTTAGGCAAAATTAATTCCTTTAATTTAATTTCGTGCTCCTGAATGATACCCATTTGTACGTTTTTTATATTTGTTAGAATGATGTTAACAAAGGCATCAAAGTCTCCGACATCCTGATGACACCTTAATTCATAATCCGCAGTCCTCTTGATCACTGCTCCAATGCCATCAGGAGCACCCTTGCCATGCCCAGCTTCTTGGTAATTCCATGTGACAAGTTTTAATTCTGGGAAGTCATTCCTTAATTGGGTTAAAATATAAAATATATATTTATTTCTATACTGGCTAGAGGGACTATCTGTTAAAATGTGAATGCGATTAATTTGCGATGATCTGTTAAACACAAATTTAATTAAATAATTTAAATGAGCCCACACTGCCGCGGCATCATGACGGGTGCATTCACTGGCTGTGCAAATAGAGAAGGCTTGAGTAGCATTGGAATCGTTCTTTAAATAAACCACTGCTGTATGAAGTGAGACTTGACCACGGCTGCCACCAAAGTGCATGCTTTGCACTTCCTCTGCAAATTTATATGAATAATTTTCAGAAAAATCCATATGGATCAAGGCTTCATTAATAGTTAGAGCTTCTTTTAAATATTTAATAGTAGCGTACTGGTTGACAATATTACTCGTGTGTGATAAAAATTTTGGCAGCATATTTTCCAATTCATTTATCAGGTTACGTGGATCAGATCTCTTTGCTTTCTTCTTGATTATTTTTAATTCTTTGTTATTTACTCTCTTTGTATCTCTTTCCCATACCATGTACTGTATTTCTTTATCATTTCGGAATTCTTTATATGGTACTGTTTTATCCTTACAAGAAACGCATTTGCGATTAAGACAATCTAGGCTATATTTATCACAACAGATTTCCTTTGTCAAATTTTGACTATCTTTTACATGAAGAATATCATTCTTATTAAGAGCCGATATTAATAAGTTAAAATTTGTGTGCAACAAGCAGGCACACGTATCACGGTCGTCAGTTGGAAGAGAGACCCAAAATGGTCTGAGTCTTGTAAAAGTCGTGTAACTAATTTTAATGTTAGTATTTTCAGCCAAAAATTTCTTGTGTAAATTTTTCATAGAATCTAAAAGATATCTGACTTGTTTAACGATTCCATTTTTCTTCTTATATTGTTTCTTGCCTGGAGTAATGCGACTGTTAATGTCGTCTTCGTAAAACTTTTCTACTAATTGTTGAACGTTGATGTTATTTCGTGCATTTTTCTTAAATCGTTCTCGGAGATGAACTTTGCGTAGATCAGTAGCAACCTTAAATTTTTTAAACTTCTCTTTATCAATTAAGTTAGTGATAACGCGTTTGTCTTTCCTCTTTCCAGTTGTTGCAAATTTTCGTGTTATTTCAGCACTTATAAGTCTATCAAATAATTGTTTCTTGTCTTCATTTTTTGTATTTTCTGATCCGTTACTTATTTCACCTGTTAGTGTAGATATTTTTCTTTTTAAATAATTTACCCTGAACCTGTATCTGTTTAATAACAATATATAATTTCGTTTCTCTTTTTCATGCTGCATTTTCATTGTTTTGATTTTTTTAATTAGGTTTTTTTCACGCACATTAAGTTTCGATTTTATTTCTTGTTTTTCTATATTTAAGGGATCTGTATTCAAGGTAACATTTTCAATATCACAACTTTCTTCAGTTACTGCAACGTTTTCTATCACTCTTTGACTTACTTTCTTTCTATAAAACTTTTTGGCACTCTCTTTCCATTTTCGTCTTTGAATTCTTTGCTCGCGTGGACTCATTTCGTTAATACTTTTAATCTTTTTATTTTCCTTCGCTTTTAAGTAATATTGTCTTTTTTTTTCTTGCTCAGCCGCATATAACTCAGGATTTCTTTTAATAGTTTGATATTTTTCTCGTCTGGCTATTCTACGTCTCTCTAATTCTTGTTCGCTTTTTTGTTTTTTTTGTTTCGCCATTATTTAATACTTAATCTAAAAGTAAAAAAAATATCATTAGTGTGACTTTCAATATAATTCGTGTGACTTGTGAATTGACACAAATGAGAGTGACACGAATGAGATTTTTGGTAGTAATTCGAATTTATTTCGTAAATGGAACGTTCTAGAATATGTACCTACATTAGAAACCAAATATGCTCTCAATTGTTTATTAGGCAGCTAAATCAAAAACAAAAACACATTTAACTAAGCACGATAATGTGACATAACACTAATGATATAAATTTGTTACAAAAGTCAAAATCTTACCTGAAATTTGGAATTTCTCTTAAAATAACGACAAAACACAACTGTGGACCACGCGCGTTCGGTCACGACTGAACACACGGGATGCGCGCGGGGTAAAGGGCAGGGTAAATCAGGGACAAATTCTGTTTACTGGTACATTTTCAAACGGTCACACAAATGATACTTTAAAAACGAACAGTTTTAGAAAGCTAAAAAAACCTATGTTTTTTATAGCCAATATTGGTTTTAATATCTAATTATCCATCTTTAAAGTGTTTACAAAACAGTAATACGATAACATTTTAATTTCCACGACGCGTTTTAGCTTTTTAGATAAATAAAGAAAAAAATATGATTTTGGAGCATTAACACTAATGAGAAATAGGTACTAATTTGAGATCTATCTTTTTAAGTTACAATCATAAAAGATTCGTTCTAACTGGCGTTTGGGCGTCTCATAAGACTACATGATTTAAAATGATTTTGGTTACGATAAATTCTACACCATGAGAAATAAATGAAAATATATGCTTTTGGCCCCAAATTTGAAATCGACCCCATGCGTCATACTTATTTCATTTTTTTTTTTTTTTTTTTTGAATTATTCAAATGGTTTTTATTTTGTTATTTTTTGTTATGAATCATTAGTAGTCATTGGATACATGAAGTGGGCTGCCGTTGTAAGACGGTTAAAATGCCACGGTGTATAGCCTATAATATTTCTGAATAAATGGACTATCCAACACAAAATAATTTTCAATTCCAACCAGTAGTTCCTGAGATTAGCGCGTTCAAACAAACAAACAAACTCTTCAGCTTTATAATATTATATTGTATTATATATTATATAAGTATAGATGTGTAAATCACTGTACTTCTGTTATTTTGCGAATCTGGTATTCTGCGAATCTGGTATTTTGAGAATCTTGTATTATGCGCTGGAGCGTCTGGATTTATGGTAACTTAATGTAAACGGGCTCGCCCAATAATACATGAGTGGGACTTCAAAAAGTTTAAAGGTATCTGCATACACAGCGGGCGCGGCGCGGCGGGACGGGACGGCAACGCGACGCTAAGCAGTACTAGATATTATGTGATTTCCTACAACACACGGCGTTGAGGTGAAGAAAGCTGATGTAAATTCGCCTTAATTAAATTAGTTATCTATGGTTAAAACTTACCAAATTGTGCATGATTTTATACCCGTCTCTCTCATTCACCAGCGAGCGTCCTCTTCTAATTGAGAAGGATGCTTGACACGAAGCTGTCAATGTCATAGCGTTTGTAAATTTTGCCGGTAAAACGTCGATTTTTTTTCCAATGTTAAAAAAAGTGTTGAAACACATTAGTTTATTGTATTAATTAGCACACAGCGTCTTTTTTAGTGCCCGTGTTGTGTTTTTCCGTTGTACGTTTGTGTTTTATAATCAAACTCAAACCATTTATTTCAAATAAACCAAATACAGGTACTTTTGAATTTTCAAGGGGTCGGTCAGTCAGAAAGATGAAGCTAGTTGCCCATTCCAAAGCGTAGTAGGTTCCTATGGAGAAGAACGGTCAAGAAACTCCACGGACACTCTTTTAAAACAAAATATTGTTACAAAATATGGGTTACATCATTCATGTTGAAGTTATGCATGTGAGAACAATGTAGAAAGACGTGCACGTTAGAAGCGTCCGTAATTAAAACAATTCAAAAATTAAAAATAAGCCGTGGCAGCTAAGAGATGACCAGTCCCAACTGACGGCGCCCGTTCACGAACATGACGCATGGATCAGCACCACTTAGCTCAACCATTATGAAGGGAACTTAATGATCCAACACACACGCCACCACCAGCGAGAAATTTGAGTGAGCATGACATACTCTCAGCCGCCAGGGCACATTCAAGTCAATAAAAGACATATTACCCGGGAAATGGTAGCTCTATAGTACATAGTACTCACACCTGTGCTATGCAATTATATAATTCAAGGACATTGAGTTTATACAGTGCAAAGATAGTCTTACAATCTTCAGCAGCTCCAATAATATTTTCAAATGCTAATTAATTCGTTTATGCGCCCTAATGGAGCAGGACCAGCATTGAGCCAAGCATTTTTGTCAGCGTTGTAATCCCCCAACTTATAATATGCCTGGCTGCATAGTGTGCGTTTTATACAAGTTTTAAATTTTGTTTCGTTCAACTGGAGTATGTGGGGAGGTATTTTATTGTAACATTTTAAACAGTACCCCATGAAGGATGAGTCTACTTTAGCCAGTCTGAAACCTGGTTGAACTAATTGGTCCCTATTTCTGGTACTATAATTGTGTCTTTCACCTCTTTTACTGAAAATATTTAAATTTTTCCTTACGTACATGATGTTTTCATAGATGTATTGACAAGGTATCGTCATGATGATAATATCTTTAAACAGTTCCCTTAGAGAATCGCGCCTGCGGAGACCATATATTGCTCTGACGGCTCTTTTCTGTAGAATAAAAATAGATTCGATATCTGCAGCCCGTCCCCATAGTAAAATACCGTAAGACATGATACTATGAAAGTAACTAAAATAGACTAGCCTCGCGGTATCTACGTCAGTAAATTGACGGATTTTTCTCACAGCATATGCTGCTGAACTTAGCCGCCCTGCAAGAGATGTTAAATGAGGACCCCATTGCAGCCTTGAGTCGAGCGTGATCCCTAGGAAAACAGTTTTATCGACGAATACTAGTTTCTCCCTATTCAATATTATGTCACAATCACTACTTTTAACATTCGGTAAAGTAAATCTTATGCATTTCGTTTTTTTCCCATTTAATACTAAATTATTAGCAGTGAACCAATTTTGGACCTGCAGTAGGGCGTTATTTACGTCGTCAAGATTTGATGCACGTCTATTATATCTTAAAAATTAAGGAAGTATAGTCAGCAAATAACACCATTTGTGGTTGGTTTTTTAATAAATGGGGTAGATCATTAATATATACTAAAAAGAGGACAGGACCCAATATCGAACCTTGTGGCACACCCATTTTTACTCTTAAGCCGAGTGAATTGACTCCATTTATTTGAACTTGCTGTTGTCTATCATTTAAATAAGATTTTACTAAACTGAGCGCAAGTTTACCTAGTCCGTAATGCTCCAGTTTCAAGAGTAAGGTTTCGTGATTTACGCAGTCAAATGCCTTGGAGAGGTCACAAAAGATTCCTATGGCATCTTGGGCCTCCTCCCATGCTGTAAATATGTGTCTTAATAAGGTGACACCGGCGTCAGTTGTACAACGTCCTTTGGTGAAACCATATTGCTGATCGTGTAAGATATGGTTGGTGTTAAAATGATTAAGCATTTGATTGAGCATCACCTTTTCGAACACCTTGCTGAATACCGGCAACACGGATACTGGTCTATAATTGTTAGTGTCTTTACTGTCCCCTGATTTAAAAATTGGTATAACCTTACTGTATTTCATTAAATCCGGGAAGACTCCTTGGTCCACACACAAATTAAATATTAAAGCTAAGTATGGTGCTATAGTCTCGATTATAGATGTAAAAACTTTGATAGACATTCCCCATAGATCTTCGGTTAATTTGATTTTGATTTGCCGAAAAGCTTTTATAACTATCATAGGGTTTATATGTTTAAATTGACATTCAACCGGGCAGCCTGGAACGTTCGCTCTTAATAAATCAATTGAGACATCGGGTGAGGAATTTAAAGATTCCGTCGTTCTAGATGGTATATCAGTAAAGAAATGTACAAATTCTTGAGCTACTTTTAAATTGCAGCTTATGGCGCCACGTGAAGTGTCCAATGTGAAATCTGTGTTTCGTATTTTCTTTCTATTGGTTTCATTATTTATAACTTTCCAAACTGTTTTTATTTTATTTTCAGCTGATTTGATCTTGTGGCTAATGCATAAGGCTTTAGCTAATTTGCAAGTATTTCTAAAAATTTTGGAATATGTAGCAACATACTTGTTGAAAGTTTCAGTGTTAATAAATGGCTTAAGGCCATACAGCTCGAACAGTCTTTCCCTACTTATCCTAATACCTCTAGTTGCCCAGTCACTAAATATAAAATTAGGGCAAATATTTTTTGTTTTCTTTTCAAAAGTTTTATTGAATTCAGTGTGCACTACTGAAAAGAAATCCTCATTAATTTATTTGCGTCGTCCATATTAGGGCTCAGAACATTTAACTTATTATTTAGGGTACTATTGAATCTATTTAATTTGCCAGTTGTTATTGGTCTAAATTCAATTTGCACTTTTTGCAAAGGTGTTTTAAACTTAAAAGTTACCGTTTGTCCACTATGATCATGGTAAATAATTTACGATGGCTTTATCTAAATAATCACAATCGCAGAAGACATTATCGATACAAGTAGCAGAAGTTGGAGTTACCCTAGTCGGTTCTATAAAAACATTAGATAAATTGAACGATTTAAAAAGGCTTAATAATCTACTGCTATTAGAATTATTTTCCAGAATATTAATATTAAAATCACCACAAATAATTGCGGCTTTGTTACTGGATGCAATTTTCGCTAGGACATCTTCCATGACTGACTCAAATAAAGAAAAGTTCTGATTATTAGGGGGTCTGTACACGCACACTACAACATGCTTATCTAGCTCAACACAGGACAACTCGATGCAATGTTCAACTGATAAACCAACTATGTCATTACGTTGCTTAGACTTTAAACAATTTTTTATCAAGATTAGAGAACCTTCACGCAGCATAGATTTACGGTTAAAACAACTGCCCAAACTATAGTTCTCGTAATTAATTAGCATTTGGTAATCCTTTAACCAATGTTCAGTAAAACAAACAATGGTGCCGATTCTCTTGTACACCGAACTAAACTAACTAAACTATCACTAAAATTCCTTACTTTTGGCTATGAGAATCTTAAAGCTATTCTGCAAACAAAATTCTCTAAATTTAAAAATAAGTTTGACACAACTAAATCGAATTTGACAATCGTGACTCCACGTGGTATTTTTTTTTTTTTAGCTTCGCAACGTTGTACTTGTTTGCCTATGATTTATTTTAGAGCCGGAGGCGCACATGGGGGGCAGCCGCGACGTGTTTTTTTATGGAATTTTTCACTTTTGTGTGGAAAA
Source organism: Dryobota labecula (assembly GCA_947523025.1). Lineage (NCBI taxonomy): Eukaryota > Metazoa > Arthropoda > Insecta > Lepidoptera > Noctuidae > Dryobota > Dryobota labecula. Next base: position 28,694,549 of record OX383287.1, on the reverse strand, counting down.
TAAAAAAAAAGATTACCTACATGTAGCGTAATAGTGGTTTAAGGATTTCTAAAAGGGGGTCGAAATTTTCATTATTTTTGCGATAAGACGCACCATTTTGGAGATATAAGCAAAAGAAAAGAAAAAAAAATATAGGGATAAACACGAAATATTTTAAGTGATACACCTTTAAGTGGTAAAGAAGCCATGGAAATGATTTTCTTTTTTATTCCGAGAATATTATTAAAAAAATAAATAAAAAAAAATTACGTGATATGATGATTAATTATCAAAATTCACCGCGCTCGTGCCGCCACCCCACCGCACCGTTCGGCGTCACCGCGTCGAGGCGGGTCATTCATAGAATATGTAAATAAAGGATTTTTTCGCTTTTTTACCACATAAAGATGTTTCTCTTAAAATATTTCGTGTATGAATAGATACACCTTATATACAGTACTGGTTTTGCACCAGAAGTCGAGGTGATTGGTGTGAATTTTAGTTCATGAAAACTAATTTTATTCCACACCTTTTTAATCGCGATTAAAAATAGTCACATTTAGTTAGAAAATCTAAATTTTAGTTTAAAAACGTCAAATTCAGAATAGCAAAATTGCCATTTTCACTAAATTTAAAAACTCAGTACTATCTTAGAGCTGTCAAACTAAAATATAGTTAAGTTGTGTCACTTTAGTCAATTTCAGAATAGGAAATGGTCGTTTGACAGGAATAAACTAAATTTTGGTGATTTTTAGTCTAGTTTAGAGAATTTTGTGACAAGAGAATCGGCACCATAGTCAAACTTTGTGTTTTCCAAAAACATTTCAATTTCTAATAATTTGGAAGAAATACCTTGAATATTTTGATGAAATAATTTCAAGGCATTCTGCTGATCTCCTTTTTGATAATTACTTATTTTTGAGCACGAAGACAACTTGTTGTTGTTAAGTATAAGAATATTCGTACTGGTGCCTTCTGTTGTCTTACAAACTAGTTTAAATGACTATCCGGAGTTAACCCCAAGACTTCAATGTCATCACCAGGCAGTGAGCTCATAGTGAGTGAGGGACATGGAACCTCCTTCTTACAATTTGTATACTTATTTATAGCATTTGAGCTACATTTATTCAGGCTCACCACCTTATTATTAGTATTACTACTAACTGTTGTGGTGTTAATTACACAAGACTTCGACATACTACTTATGTCTGAGTTTATATAAAAAAGTCTTGCTATTATGTGTCTAAAACTAACAGGCAGATACACATTATCCCTAGTCGACCTTAAAGTTTCCACAAAACTGTTGGTGTCAAAAAACATAAGCTTGTCACTATAATGACTAACTAAGAAATGCATATGTTTATTAAGCATATGAATATAGTTGTTTTGTCTATTTGTCAATTTTCCAAAATATGGGAAAGCACACAATGTTATTTTACTACAATTTAACTTTAACAACTCAGTTACATAGTCAGTAATTTCTTCTTTTTTTACCTTAGAACTATTACCTACAAATACAGATAATGAACTATGACGCAGAGGATCCGGACCAAATTGTGCCGGTAAGTGTCGGAAGTGAACAAAATTCGAATGTTGACGCTTCGGATGGAGATCAGCACTTGAATAAAAGGAGACCTGATGACTCGTCATCGTTTTCTTCATCCTCGGAGGATAGCTTCACCTCAGCCCAACAAAAGACGAAAAGTTTCACGTAAGTACAAACAGGTTCAGACATGGTTACTTAACTAACTTACCTCTTCTACCGACTAATCCTAGTCAATCAAGGCAATTGCTCAAACAAGAGAGTGATCCGACTCCATCCACATCAAATTTTTTGAGAAATCCGACAACTTCATTTTAGGTAAACTCTCTTTAGGTGACCTTGGTACAGAGTTTGACGAAAAACAATATTCCACACGCTGACAAAGAACGATTACAAGAATTTCTTCAAAAATTTGATACTCCTTCTTGGAGAGGCATTCGTTACAAAAAAGCTTTACAATCTTGCATTGCCAGTCCTGGTTTTATAGGTCTTAAACTTAGTGAGGAGTTATGCCATTTTAACAAGAACAAAGATTATTTAGCTCCAACCGAACAGTTACTAGCAGGCTTGTCTAACAATATTTTGGAACAAAGACAATTATTAAAGTCAGGATTACAAGAATTGTTTGACTGGGCATCGGCAAACTAACCTAATAATTTAAACACTAACACATTGTTTGAAAATATTTCTGGTACTTTTGCTCCAGGGTCCCTGTCGTATAAAAATTCAAAGACTGCAATGCAGATTGTGTGTGGTAAAAGGGCTGAGTGTATTGAAGTGAGACGAGACCGTATTTTAAAAGAAATTGCAAACCCAAGTTTAAAAGCAACTTTACTAAATGTCCCACTAAGTCCAGAATATCTGTTTAGCCGAGAGGCTTTGCATCCTATCATAGCTTCTTTAGGTGGATCTCAGGTTTGGCTTAACACTCCAGGTTACATTAGGGAGAATAAAGGTTTGAACACATCTCATGTTCAAAACAAAAGACATCACGGACCTTACAAAACTCAGAACAAATATTACAAGATAGAAAAGAAGCAACACCAAAAATTTTAGAAGAATCAGCCCTTTCGTAAAAATTACACAACAAGTAACACACCCGCAAAACCAATAATAAACTCATCTGACAATCAAATGAAAACTTTCAGAGGGGGTTGTCTAAAGGACCATGCCCATTTAGGGCAACAACACGGAGCAAACAATTATATTTTTAAATTAATAACGGGTGGCCGCATTCCATTTATAAAGAAACCCATTCATTACAGACAACCATGTGTTAAAAAAGTTTGCAACCAAGACAACAAAAGACATGACAGACATGATGTTTCAAGTAAAACAAAAGAAAATATTGGAGACACCGCCAATCCTCAATCCGGGTTTTCTATGTCGAATGTTCTTAGTAAAAAAATCTGACGGAGGGTTGCGTTGCTTGCGGCCCATCTTCGACCTCGAGGTCTCAACTCGTATGTGTAATTTCACAAACAGATGTAGCCAATTTCTTGCAGACCAACGATAGGTTAGTGAAAATAGACATTCATCAGGCCTATTTTCATTTACCAATTGCAAAAACACACAGGTTCCTCCATGTGGATTACAACAACGAAGTGCTGCAATTAACAGCCTTACCATTTGGCCTGTCATCGGCTCCAAAGATGTTTGCCACAGTAACGAATTGGATTGCGGAAATCCTACGAGCACAAGGTTTCCGCATAATTGTGTATTTGGACGATTTTATCCTGGTCAATCAGGATCGTACAATACTGGTTTCTCAGGTTGCGGAAACACTGAGAACATTGGATACCTTGGGATATCACATAAATTATAACAAGTCTGCTCTGGAGCCCTCTCAGGAAGTAGAATATGTTGGCCTAGTATGGAACACTCAGCAAAACTGCGTAAAACTCCCTTCCATGAAGTTAATAAAGATAAAACGAACAATTTCCAAAATGTTGAGCAATGGAAACAGTTCTCTACGAGAAGCTAAGAGTTTACTAGGTTTGCTGAACTTTGCAAATTACGCAGTATCAGGGGGGTCGACTACTCTGTCCCAGAATGCAACTGTTTCTAAGGTTATTCAACCAAAACAGACTACGAGAAAGAAAAAATCTTCCTCTGCCTGTTCAGCAAGACCTAAAATGGTGGTTAAAAGCCGTAGAAAGCTCAATACCAATAGTCAAAAAAAGTGTGACTCACTTCTTGACCACAGATGCAGCAGACTCAGGGTGGGGAGCTCAATTAAACAGCACTTACCTATCAGGAAAGTGGACTCCATACCAAAAACTCTGGCATTCAAATATAAAATGTATACCGTGTGTGCAGCCATAAACAGTCAGCGGATGACTCTACAAGGTGCACACATACTCACTCAATCCGACAACAGGACTCTTGTTGCATACCTCAGAAACGAGGGGGGGACACATTCCCTCGCACTACTAAGGCTGACAACCAGGCTCCTCAAACTTGCAGAGCAGTTACAGTTAACTCTCTCAGCCACTTACCACCCGGGGAGTCTAAACGGAATTGCGGATCGCCTATCAAGGGGTCGCAAAGTACCAGAGTGGCATCTTCTGCCCCAAGCCCCCAAGCCACGGAGGCTATATTCAAAGTGAGGGACGTCCCTGACGTAGATCTATTCGCGTCAAGAGAAACGGCTATCGTACCAAAGTACGTAACATTGGATTTCAGAGACTTGTTACTCGTACGCAGTTTTCTGCGACGCTTTAGCCGACAATGGGACTATCAGCTGGGCTGGGCATTTCCCCCACCCAGCTTAATACCAAGAGTACTAACTCACTTGAACGGTGCAAAAGGAACATACATCCTAATAACACCAGAGTGGACCAAATGTCTCTGGCTACCAGACTTGCAAGCGAGAGCCACTTCCGATAAAGAACCTGCGGAAGGTCTTAATAGATCGGACAACAGGCAATTGCCTTGCACAAGTGGACAAGTTGACCCTCCTTGCCTGGAAAATTGGGGGTGGGCCGACCAAGTCGCTCACTGGACCGTAGTGGAACAAAACTTGTTAAAAAGTACCTGGCGGACATCTACTTTAACAACATATAATGCCCCAATTAAAAGATGGTTATCCTGGTGTCACACCAATAAAATTAACCCAAGAGCACCCGAAGGCCAGCAAGTTGAAAGATTTTTGGCAAAATCATTTTTAGAAGACAAATTAGCTTATAGCACTATTCTCCTGCATAAATCAGCTGTCTCAACTTACTGTGCAACCGCTCACTAAAAATAAAGGAATTGAAAATGTTTAATAATAATGTTTTGAGCACTCTTTCAACAGCTAGTTTTGATTCACAAGACCCCAATATCAACTATGGTACATTATTTTCTACAGTATGCCATGAGTTCAATAAAGCGTGTCCAGTAAAAAAAGTTACAATAAATGCTAAACCAAAATTTAGTAAATGGGCCACTGCTGGTATTAGAAAAAGCAGAGACTTTTTATATAATTTGTACCACGAAAAATCATTGACTTCTGATCAAATCCTTCATAATTATGTCAGGAACTATTCTAAGATATTTAAAAGAAGTCTGCGCTCAAGCTAAATTAATAAGTAACAAAATGAGTATTTCTAATAATAAAATAAAAGCTGTGTGGCAGGTAATTAACAAATAAACACAATACAGCGAGATCAGAAAGAACTGTCTTTAAAAATTTACAATGAAACCATTTCAGATAAGTTAGAAGTTGCTGAGACACTAGAAAATTTCTTTACCAACATCCCAATAGCGGTTACGAAATCTCTCCCCTCATCATCTATATTAGCTGAATCTCTTCTTAAAGAAAACTTCAGTAAGGATATTCCAAGTTTTGAATTCAAGCCCATTTCTATTGTCACAATTAAAAAAGTATTCAAAAGTCTTAACATGAAAAACACTGAAGACTTATGGGGGATTAAAGTTCTTGGAGATATTATTGACACAATTGCCCCTGTCCTAACAGGAATATTTAATCAATGTTTGGACAGCGGTACGTTTCCAGACTTAATGAAGCATAGTGAAGTAGTACCAATTTTTAAATCGGGTAGTAAGAGTGATCCTTCTAATTATAGACCTATATCTGTGCTACCAGCATTGAGTAAAATATATGAAAAAATCATGCTAGACCAGATGTTATCACATTTTAACTCAAATGGGATTTTACATAGTCGCCAGTTTGGTTTCACGAAGGGTAGGTCGACGACTGACGCAGGAGTAAAACTCATCAGTCACATTTTGGAATCCTGGGAGAAGTCCCAGGATGCAATTGGCATTTTTTGTGACCTCTCAAAAGCGTTTGACTGCGTTGACCACAACACACTGATCTGTAAATTACGCCACAACGGAATTCGTGGACAAGCTGCCGATCTTGTTCTTTCCTATCTATCAAATAGGCAGCAAAAAGTACACGTTAACGGGGCGACTTCCTCGGGGTCTCTAGTTAAGATGGGCGTGCCTCAAGGTTCAATTCTTGGCCCTTTTCTATTTCTAGTTTATATTAATGACCTTCCTTACTGATGGCTAACTTATCGGATATAATTCTATTTGCTGATGACACATCTCTAATTTTTTAAATAGATAGAAAAGACACGGATGTCTTACATGTCAACGATAGTCTCGCTGTTCTTTCAAAATGGTTCGCAGCTAATAATCTTTTACTTAATGCGAATAAAACGAAATGTCTTAAGTTCTGATTACCAAATGTACCCCAAGTGGGTCTAAATTTAAAACTTGATGGCAAGAAACTAAATGCTATTACGGAAACTGTATTTCTAGGAATTACTTTAGATTCGAAATTGCAATGGGGCGCCCACATTAGAGCTCTTTCAGGTAGATTAAGTTCAGCTGCATATGCAGTAAGAAAACTAAGGCAGTTAACTGATATAGCCACAGCTAGGTTAGTATACTTTGCTTATTTCCACAGTATTACGTCTTATGGCGTTCTGCTGTGGGGATCGGCAGCTGACGTAGATTCCATTTTCACTCTACAAAAGAGAGCAATCCGCGCGATCTATAAAATGGGTCCTCGTGAGTCCCTTAGAAATAAATTCAAAGTAATTGATATACTAACTTTGCCTTCTCTTTATATCTTAGAAAGTATTTTGTATGTTCGCAAAAACTTAGGACTTTTTAAAATAAGAAGCGATTTCCATAATATAAATACGTAGTAAACATGAAATTGTGATACCCAAATTCAGATTAACTAAAACTAGCAAGTCATTTCTTATAAACAGTATCCGCTTTTATAACAAGTTGCCAAAGTCGGTTACAGAACTTAGCGACGGAAAGTTCAAAACCCACATCAAACGTGTCCTTATCAAAAAAGCATATTATAAGATAAAAGACTACGTTGAAGACAAGGAAGTTAGGCAATAATTCCTTCTGCACATGTGGCTTCCCTGGTACCTCATAAACAACATAACTCTGTCAATGTCTGTTAACTGCTCCCAAATAACGATGTTTATTTAGAATTTTTAATTATTTTTTTACATACTTCCTTGACATAATCTTTTCATTATTTGACGTTATTTACCTACAAATCGAATTCCAATTCTTTATTAGTGGCTTTTGTGGACATGATATTTATTCAGATATGTTACTGTAGTTGTAATTGCAAACATGTCATTAATATTTTATATACTTACTTATATTTTGTGAATGTAAGAACGTTGTAGACCTAGTAGAGTGTAGATTTGTTGGCGGTTTTCTATTTTGTTAAGTACCTGGTAATTGTTGAAAGGCCTACACTGTCCTCCCATACCTATTATCACTGTTATTTAATAATATTGTAAAGCCAATTATTTTTAAAAGAGTAACCGTGGAGTTTCTTGCCGGCTCTTCTCCATAGGAAACGACTAATTGGAACCGTGCACGTAGCTTCTGACGTTTCATAAGTGCCCATGTAGGTTTATGTGAAATAAAATATTTTGATTTTGATTTTGAACATCAGAAGTAGATATCTCAAAACATTTTTTCATTCATCCAAGTTCTAAAAGCCATTTCACTTGCTAAGCCAGCAGTACAAAAACTACCAATATGGGTCACTGCAATACTATTTAACTGGCTAAAGACTTCAGCTAATTCAGGTTCTTATTTGAAATAGCTAGGCGAACAGCTTTAATACTCTTGCTAGCCTCAGGTCGTAGGATTCATGATCTCACGTTATTAGATAATAGCCCTGAAAATATCATTTCTATGGAAGATGAGATTAGTCTTTGACCGAAGTTCGGTTCAAAGATAGATTCAAAGACACACAGACAGTCAGGGTGGTTGGTGCGGAAACACCCAGACCATCGTGTCTGCACTATCAAACACATTAATAACCTTATAAAAAAATGTGAAAATAGAAGAAGCACAGACAGATCTATCACAAGTTTATTTATTTCTCTATCGGGGAAATTAAAACCTGCTTCAAGAACAATGATTGTAAGTTGGATACGTAGTGTTTTTAAAGATACTAATATTGATGCCCCACCGGGCAGTATCAGGTCAGCTGGAGCCTCTAGAAGTTTGTTGGAGAATAGACCTGTACAAAAGATACTTAACAGAGGAAACTGGAAGAGTGTTAAAACATTCCAAAAGTTTTACTGTCGTCCAGTAAACAAAGCTTATAATGGTGCCGATTCTCTTGTACACCGAACTAAACTATCACTAAAATTCCTTACTTTTGGCTATGAGAATCTTAAAGCTATTCTGCAAACAAAACTCTCTAAATTTAAAAATAAGTTTGACACAACTAAATCGAATTTGACAATCGTGACTCCACGTGGTATTTTTTTTTTTTTTAGCTTAGCAACGTTGTACTTGTTTGCCTATGATTTTTTTTAGAGCCGGAGGCGCGCTGGGGGGGCCAGCCGCGACGTGTTTTAATGGAATTTTTCACTTTTTGTGTGGAAAATAAAAAAAAGATTACCTACATGTAGAGTAATAGAGGTTTAAGGTTCTAAAAGGGGGTCGAAATTTTCATTATTTTTGCGATAGGACGCACCATTTTGGAGATATAAGTAAAAGAAAAGAAAAAAAATATAGGGATAAACACGAAATATTTTAAGTGATACACCTATAGGTGGTAAAGAAGCCATGGAAACGATTTTTTTATTATTCTGAGTATATTATTTAAAAAATTAAATAATTTAAAATTACTTGATATGATGATTAATTATCAAAATTCACCGCGCTCGTGCCGCCACCCCACCGCACCGTTCGGCGTCACCGCGTCGAGGCGGGTCATTCATAGAATATGTAAATAAAGGATTTTTTCGCAAAATGTCTCAAGCAATTTTAATATTATGATCATTATGTAAAAATAAAAAAACACTTAGATAAAAAACAAAATTGCGGCTTTTTTACGACATAAAGATGTTTCTCTTAAAATATTTCGTGAATGAATAGATACACCTTATATACAGTACTGGTTTTGCACCAGAAGTCGAGGTGATTGGTATGAATTTTAGTTCATGAAAACTAATTTTATTCAACACCTTTTTAATCGCGATTAAAAATAGTTAAATTTTGTTAGAAAATCTAAATTTTAGTTTAAAAACGTCAAATTCAGAATAGCAAAATTGCCATTTTCACTAAATTTAAAAACTCAGTACCATCTTAGAGCTGTCAAACTAAAATATAGTTAAGTTGTGTAACTTTAGTCAATTTCAGAATAGGAAATGGTCGTTTGACAGGAATAAACTAAATTTTGGTGATTTTTAGTCTAGTTTAGAGAATTTTGTGACAAGAGAATCGGCACCAATGCCAACTCCAATGTTGACATATTGCATTTACATTTTTCTAATATTGATTATATTTATACGTAAGTAACCTTTTGAAAACATAACTTTTTGAAAGATTTTAATAACCTATTCCTTGACATAGGTACACTCGGGCTTCGATTCAGGGGGTCTACTCCCTAAGTCCGTCAACGAAGTAACGGGCCCGTCCGTTAGTAGTCCGACACGTCGGACTGAACCCTACTCCCTAGTAATTTCGGATTCATCAGTTTCCAACGGAATCGTAGACAATATTCGTGAACGAAAGATGCATGGCGATTGATGACAATAGAGTTGTGCTATTTTACCGGTCGATTACCGGTTTAATTATTTTGTGGTTTTCAAGCTAAATAAACAAAAATCAATATTTTTCCTTAAAAAATGACTACATTTTTAACAATATACTTTTTATTATAAAGATTAGAATTCTTTTTGACATTTTTGTCCGGAAACCGGCATTATCCTGTTGATACCTTTGCCTTTTTCCTTTTTGACATTTTGGCGGAAATTTTCAAATTAATTCAACGATACTAGCCGGGAAGTTTAAAAATTATTTTGTTTTAGTTTTTTCTTCTTCATTTCGTAAAATGGCCCCAACCGCTGCAGAAACTCACGGACACGGACTCTGGCCGGAGGCGCGCAGGAGCTGGGCAGCCTCAACGTGCTTTATATTGAATTTATCACTTTTGGTGGGGGAAAAAAAAAAAAAAATTACTAACATGTTGAATTTTAGGGGTTTGGGGTTTCTAAAAGGGGGGTCGAAATTTTCATTATTTTTGCGATAGGACGCACCATTTTCGAGATATATTCAAAAGAAAAGAAAAAAATATATACAGTAACAGTACTGATTTTGTACCAGTAGTCGAGATGTTGGTGTGAAGTTTAGTTCATGACAACTAATTCATTTTATTCTACATCTTTTTAATCGCGATTAATAATAGTCAGATTTAGTTAGAAAATCTAAATTTTAGTTTAAAAACGTCAAATTCAGAATAGCAAAATTGCCAAATAGCTTTAAGATAAGTCAGTAACGTCGGGAATACTCGCCAACCTAAATTCTTGGCGTAAATATTGTCGACGTTGCCTCCGCTCTTCCTATATAGCTTCGTCAAGCAATAAAAAAGCAGCCATACTTTGGAATTCCTTACTTTGTCTCTAAATAGTGTAAACAATTATAACCGTTCGTCGACAGAACGATAACTATTTTGATGTCGTATCAACTGACATAAGGTTCCGTCAAAACAAGCGTCAAGTTCAACTTTTCGGACGGGCAAAAACGCATCGGGAGTAGGGACAGTTGTCAAATCGTGTTGTCATTCATTCTTCGTCGGGCCCCGAACGAATCGTCCGTCCGTTGGTGATAGGGAGTAGGAAACGCCCGAAACGAAGGCCGAAACGACGGACTTCGTGCTTAGGGAGTAAACCCCCAGTATCGGCTGGGCGAGCGCGTTCTCATTCACAAACTTATCGGTATGCTCTCGCACGTCGTTGTACTTGTACATTTGGAAAAGTATCCTTTCAAATGTCTTTGATTAATTTTGTGACGTATTCAGAACCTATGGTGACGAAGTTGTTGACGTTATCAAATTTTTAAAACAAACCCACAAAACACGCTGCTCGCCAGAAATCATGGTAGTACAGAAATAAAGCGAGTAAACGCCAGACGCAGTACGTGTTTGTACGCAGTTTGGCGTTTTCAGCTTTCAGCCAACCCAAAACAGACTGTGTTTAATCGCAATGCGTGCTTACTTTAAGCGGGAATAGGCTCCAGAACCTCAATTGCGTAAAACACTGTCAATCACAATCTGATTGATTTTGAATGAATGAATGAAATGCACCGACCCCAGCGTGGTTTAACCAGACTCGATTACTCGAATGAACCCAAAGATGCACACTAGCCCCTGGAGCCTCATGTTTCATGGGACTACAGTGGCCATTGTATATCAAGGAGTAGACCGGGGGGCACGATAATGGTAGGGAAGACGTGCCCATAGGATATGAAAGGATTATTATAGCCTACCGGATATGCATCCTTAAGCAAGCAATGGAATAGTGGAGAGATGGGTGATATTTATCGGGATCTTTTAATGACGTCGTCGCCTGGTTGGCTCGTGTCCAGCTGCTTTCTCGACTCTTTTGTATGTCACTGCTATGCTGTGTTACACGTTGCTGTATCCATTATCTTCGTCTGAAGTCTCGCTACTATCCGTTTCAGTTTTCTTGTAAATCTCGCTAACAACCTTCCTAATCTTATCTCAATCTTCAACAACGCCTGTGAATATGTGCGAGATAGCACATCCTGTAGTTCTTGATGAGTTTGGCTACGGTTTTTCCGTCTAAGTTTGAATCATTTTCTTTGTCTTGGTTTATTCCTAGCGTGGTTAATCAAGTCTCTCATGATACATATCTCTCTCATATCTTTTATGTCTTGAACTGTTAGCTTTATTGAGTGCCGATACTTCCGCCTTAGTAACTGCCTGTTGGAGGGATGCAAGAGCTAAATGACGGTTCCTGGAGCGAATCGGCTTAAAAAAAAAGCAAGGTTGCCTGGGCAGCCGCTTTTGTACTTCAATTATGGAACTGCATGGTATTTCGATGTTTTCATCCGTTGAATTGATTCCTATATTTCCTAGTTTTTTCATTATTAAATGCGATCTTGGTATTTTTGGGGGATTTGCTATTGAGAGCGACATATTGTTATAGTATTGTTGAGCGATATTATTGTTTATGGTTGAAATCCTTGGCCTCAGTTGTTGTCTACTTCTCAACTTATGGTTGCCTTTGTGCCTTGTGTTTGGTGCTTCCATTTTTGTTTAAGATTCGACTTGTTCTTAGTTGCCCCCAGATAATTTTGTGTTCGTATGTGCCCCTATCGGCCCATTCTCCTTTAATAAAATTGAAGAGTTTTTCTGTTGCATGGCGTAATGGTCCAATTTGGATTCCTGAGCGTACTTTGACCATGTTATCCTATATGATGATCTCATTTTTGTCGCTGTTGGCTATATCCATTAACACTTCTCTGTTGTAGTCGGAATAGTCAAGATGTAGATTTTGGTTAATCAGCCCTATGCGTTGGAAAATTTGTGTACCTTGTTAGACAGCGCTCCTAACAGCGTATCATGGGTATGTTGCCTCCACTTTGCGATATGGCCTTATATTTTGGGGTAATGCTACTAAAGTTCAGGAGGTATTATTAGCACAGAAAAAATGTATTCGAGCTATATGTAAAATCAAACGAACGGATTCATGCAAGCCACATTTCCAAAACTTAAAAATATTGACTGTATCATCACTTTATGTCTATGAAGCCTGTATCTTTGTAAAAAACAACATGTATTTATTTAAAGCTGTCGAAAGTCAACGACGCTCAAAAAAGTTGCACCCGTTAGGCACAAAAACCAAATTTCTATACAATAGTATATATGCAATGGCTCCAAAACTTTACAACAAATTGCCTGATGAAATTGTATCAAGCAGTAGCATGAATGAGTTCAAACATAAGCTTTTTAAATTATTAATTAACAAGGCGTATTATTCTGTTAATGAATATCTTAATGACAAATTAAAATAATATATTTATAATTTTATGTCTGTTTGTTTAAAATGTTACTATTTAATTTATTATTGTATACGAAATTATGACTAAATACTTACTACCTATTTGTTTATGTGCCGTTTTCATTTATTGACATTTTATTTGGCATGAAATTGTGACATGTTATTTTCTTGACTTTATATTTTTATTTTTATTTTATTAATGCGACATTATGTTTACCTCAACAAATTTTGTATGCCTTCTGGCGGGACATAGTATGGACCAATATTTCTTTGTAAAACACCTGTATATTTTTTTTTTACCCTATGTTCACAAAATTAATAAATGAATTGAATTGAAATTGAATTGAACCAATATGTGCGTAAAAGTCACCTAGCATTACTAGCGTCAGGTCCTTGGTTTTTGTCTAATCAAGTTTAATACACCTGTGAAAGATCTGGTTGCTTTAGAGGTACAACTGTTGATGTGAGAGTTGATTATAGGAGCAGGCTTATCATTTCTCATAGCAACTTTAAGAGTAATTGACATCGCTTCGGTATCCTTTTTCCTATTTTTTATTTCAATTTGGGCATCCTTTGTGATTAGAATTGCAAGTCCCCGGTGTGCTTTACCTGTAATTCCCGATAGGTGGATTTGTACGTTCCTAAGTTCACCCCTGTTTCTTGTATGCAAGTTACAGTTTAGGTTTTTTTTTTTTCCTGTGGCAACACTACAGCTAACTGCTGATTTGAATTTGTCCCTGTAATTTTAATTTTAAATAATAGATTTCCTTCTTAATAAGGCCTATTTCCAATTAATTAACTAATATAAAGCGTAATTTTGTGTTTTCGGTGTTAAATTTATGTAATATGTGCAAAATAAGTGTAAAACGTTCATTGTGATTCAGTGACAGTTACCGGCTCAAGCAGTTGTTGCATTTTCATCTCGGTATCAGGTACAATACTAAATATTTTACTTGGTATTAGTTTGTTTACGTTCTAATATTTTGCCGACAATTCGTTGGATTACTTTTATTACGGCTTCAAGTTTATGCCAATGACCTTAAAAAACGTAAACATAACCTTAATTAGTTTGGTGACAGAACTTCTTTCTTAACAATCTAAATTTAATTTTCCGTTCAACTAATCATCTGTTATTTAATCCACTACTCTTTTCCAATCTCTTCTCTTTTCTCTTTAATCATGATTATGACTCGCAGCGCGCGTGCTCGCCTTGAAGAGTCAAAACTCACTCAGGCTTTGAGCGAACTAAAAGCGTCTAAGAAGCTCTGCGACCAACTGATTAGGGAAAAGGATGAAAGTGAAATAGAGTTCCTTGGTGTCTTTGAAAGGAATAGCAAGTTAAAAACAGAAATGGCTCAGTTATATATTCAACACACTGATGCCATAGCAGCCCGGGACAGGCTCCAAATTGTTGTGGACGGGTTCAGCCAGTGTAGCAATGAGTATGTACAAGCTCTTAATCACAAATATTTATCACAACAGCAGCTACATGAGGCTCAAAGTCAGATTGAACAACTTGAGACAACAAACCTTAACATCACTGCCTCGTTGAATCAAAGTCTTTTCAATTAATTGGTGCCTATAGCCCCATCAATGGTGTCTGCAATAAACCCCTCTTACACAATAGATTTAACAGGTCATGATGATTCAAAATCATGTAAATTTGTGAGGGTAGATACTAGTAAAAATAAACTTAAAAAATACATAAAAATTAACAAATACATAGTTAAAACTAAGAAAATGGTCAAAAAACAAAAGTTTTTCATCAAAAATGTAAAACTTAATAGGGAAAGGTTAAATCTACTGAAACAATTAGATATGTATTCATTTAACTTAGAAAAAGTACTAGGAAATACCAAATTGACACAGAAGACTTGCAGTATGAACTTGACCAACTACAAGAGAAACTTACTTCTATGACCATCAAATATACAGCCTCTGAAAACCAAATGAGGGAATATGTATTGGCAATGAATGAGCTGGTGAGCACAAACAAATGTGAACGTTGTCAACCACCATCTGTTGAACCCACACCAGATCATTCATTGACAATATGTGATACCACCGTACTGCAGTCTTGTGCCAGTTTGCCAGTATCAATCACTAATTGTTTTCCTAAACAGAGTGTAAATAAAGAAATAGTTTTATTTTGTGATGAAATTGGAAAGGATCTAGGCCACTTGTTGACAAATAAATATCCAGGACACTCAATAATGAACTACTGTATGCCTGGTTGTTCTCTATTTGACATAATGAAAAAAAATATAAAATGCAATTTTAACCAGGATACAATTCTAATAATTTTTGTTGGTAATAGGGGTAATGTGAATACAGGAGAATTACTCCAATATTATAGTTCTTTATGCAACCTTAGTTTAAGAAAAATTGTGATGTTCACATTCCCATACAGCCAAAGTTTGCCACAGGAAGAAAACAACTTTAGATCTGAAATGAATATGACATTGCATAATTTGATGTTTAATAACAATTCATTCCATTTAATTGACACTAACAATTATGTTGGTAATCATTTATATTTGACAAAAGATAGATTTATGGATAGGTACTATCTTTCAAAGTACTGTAAAATACAGATAGCTGTGTCGCTATCATATTATTTTTCTATTACAGCCAAGAATTTGGCTAAACAAATTGCTTCTATTGAGCAATGCTATGACATGTTAAATAATTCAGCCAATAATTTGGTTTCAAAAATTGACATTGATAATAATTTAAATTAGAAATTAAGACAACAGAGGCAACCTCTAGCAATAATGTACAGAATTGCAAAAATAAAAGTTTAAAATCAGTAAATAGTATCAACCTGGTGCATCAAAATATTCAAGGATTTATGAACAAAGATTTAGAAGTAGAATTATTTATGAATTGTAACAGTATTGATATTCTTTGTATAACTGAACATTGGCTTAAAAGCCACCAGTTCTTGTTCAATTTTAGTAATCACCAGGTTGGTAGTTCGTTCAACAGAGTAAATGCTATACATGGTGGCTCATTAATTTTAATAAGTAACCAGCTTAAATTTAAAGACCGTAAAGATATTGTGAGCCTATCTGTTGAGCGGATAGTTGAAATAGCCTGTATAGAATTGGAGCAGTTTATTGTATTAAGTGTGTACAGACCTCCTTCAGGATTGTATGACTGCTTTGAAAAGGTAATGGATGAAGTGTTACACAAGATTTGTAACTCGAACAAGTCCATTATCACTTGCGGTGATTTTAATATTAATTTATTAGAAAAATCAGGTTCTTGTAGTAAAATAATAAGTCTTTTTCAGTCCTACAATCTTGTACACCTATTTTTGGAGCCCACGAGAATAACCCCTACTAGCGCCACATGCCTAGATAATATTTATACAGATATTATACCAAGCCACAAAGAAATTATAAATTTACTAGATTCTGATCATTGCGGGCAACGGATTACTATCCAAAACCAAAATAACAAAATGGCAAAAAAGGATATCACTGTTAACCCCAAAACTGCAAGTCGCTTGGAAGCTTTTAAAGTTAAACTCATTAATAAATTACCAGCTTTGTCTATTCACGCTGATCCTATTCATCTATATGATGATTTTTTTTATATATACTGTAAACAATTTCATTCCACGTTTATTCCCAAAACTATCTTGGTTAATAGTAACCTTCGATCAATAATAGCACTAGATACAAGATCAGGAACAAAAATAAGTCATTGAAGTGGCCACGTTACACACACATACCCATTTACATTTGTTACTACGAAATTTAGAAAAAAGTTTTACAATATTAACAACTTCAGTTCAATATAAACCTTAACACTCAACTATAAAGTTTAATTACGATTGCAAAATATTTATATTTAAGTCCTTCTATCATTGGAGAAAGGTAAATAAATAAATTTAAAATCTCGCTTGAGAATAAAAAGTCATTTTTATAATAAGTACAAAAATATTTATTCTAAAATGAAACTTAAAACCTAAGCAATAAGGTTAAAAACATTTTGTTGACAATTTCGTGCTTACTAGCTGAAGTTTACCAGCTGACTTGACGGCAAGTTTGTGCTCCGTATTATTAAATGTTTAAAAATAGTAAAACCGCGTAATCTGTAGAAAATTAGTACGATAACAAACTAAATTGTGTTGTGTACATGTGGAAGTGTTATATAAACTTAAATACTGCAGTGAACATCAACATTAAGTATATATTTATCTCTCATAAACTCGATCCTACAAACTTATCAAGTGCTACAATCTACATAACAGTGTTCAATGTGCAATACATTTCAATAAAAACTCAACTTATACACGCTAAAAGTGTTACAGAAGTGATAAAAAGAAACAATAAAGTAAAAACACAGTGTTTAAATTAAACAAAGAAAATGACCTTTGGACTTCGTCAAGACATTTAAATTCAATAAGTACCCGTTTTACTGTATTTGAAAATAAAACCGCCTAGAAAGTACACCATAATTTCGTCAACAAAATTAAAAACCCAGCGGCGGAGTGTCCATAAGAGTCGTATTGCAACGGCGCGAGGTGCCGCAAGTTTGATCCCCAGCTACCGGTTGTCTTTTTGTATGATTTCTTAATCCAAAAACAAAATAATTTTCAAGTAAAAACGTTCGCAGTACGAAATATCCGTGCAGTGTTATTATCTAGCAGAACTAGACAGAGGGCGCTACGGTAACGGTAAATTAATATAAAATGGATCAAGAAAGAGACAACATTACCTTTCGAAAAGTCAGTCGAACAAGTTCGTTAAATGATCTTACCAGCATGTCAAGTAGCAGTCTCAAAAAAAACATATTCGACGCTACAATGATGAGTGTACCAGATAGCTTGCATGACAATAGTGGGGAAATAAAGGATTTGAGTGAACAAGTTATTGTACTCACGTCACAACTACAGAGCGCTCATTTAGAAATAGAGAACCTAAGTAGCGAAAACTTTCGTCTCAAATCTGATCTTCAAAAATCGTTAAAAACTGTCAATACATATAAACAAATGTGCTTATCACCTGAGAGAAAAAGCAGGACACCGAAATCAGTTCGTGGAGCCAAAACACTTGTTCATAACAAAACTAATAATAACGATAATTTAAACAATGATCCAGCTAAACTATCGGGTGATTGCAATTCCCAAAGCTCGACGATCATGATTGACAAAGAGACACAAACCTCTTGCCACGCCCATACGCAGACAGCACTCAATTTAAAAGAAGTACCCTCATCTATATCCGTCAGTAGTATCAAACCTAAACACAGTAAAAAAGAGCTGGCAGATATCATTGCAAAGAATAAACAAAAGAATAAATTATGCATTCTAAGCAGTGGCACCAAACCCCCAGGGCACTTATCTTTGATTGAAGACGTCTTCTCCGATTACTTAGATTTTTGCCATTATTTTATACCAAATGGAACTATAAAGGAGCACTTATACAGCATAGAAAATAAATTGAAAGACTTCACCGATAATGATTACTGTATCATTTTCATTGGTGAAAATGACATAAAAGCTGAGACAAATTACATAAATATGATAAATATGATAAGAGAATCGTTACAGAAGGTAGCCCACACAAATAATGTTATCTGTTTACCGACGTTTATAACAGGAGCACCTATTTACAATTTTAAAGTGGACGTGTTCAATAATCTCCTCTATCTTGACCTACAAAATAATGACTACGCTTACCTATTTGACAGCAACAGTGAGCTATCACTAGACATGTTCTCCATCTCAACAGGAAAAATAACAAAACAGGGAATGAAACGTATATACGACGGCATTATGAATAACATTGTAACTGATTTGTGCTTATTTGGTCAATTTAAAATACATACTGAACCGTACATTGTTGTAAAATCTCCTATAATCAAGGAAAAAGAAACCGCCAACCAGTTTTTTCTCTGAGAAATATATGCATATCTGACATCAGAATATTGCAGGTTTAATTAACAAATCTGAGGCATTATATGTTAACTTAGAAGAACTCGCAGACAGTAACAAAATTGTGGACGTCATATGTATTACTGAACACTTTATGTTAGCAGAATTTGAGTCAAATTTATATCTACCAAATTACAATTTAGCTTCATGTTACAGTAGATCAAATAGTAAAAGAGGAGGAACATGTATTTTACTTAGAAAAGAACATAAATTCAAGGAAATTCCAGATTTACGCAAATTTTGTCTTGACAGTATACTCGAAGGTTGTGCGATTGAACTTCTTGACTATAAAATTATTATTGTTTGTATTTATAGGGTATCTAAACAAAATAACTTGTACACGTTCTTTCATAAACTGGAAAACCTTCTGACTTATATTGCCAAATTGAATTGTAAAAATATTATAATTACTGGTGATTTTAATATAGATGTTCTAAAACGCAACAATGTAACACTAGATTTTGAATGTTTACTGTTAAATTATAATTTAAAATTAGCTTTATATGAACCGACCAGATTCGCCAGTCAAACTTGTATTGATAATTTTGCACATAACTTTAAAAAGGGTTGTAAAACTGAAATTTTAGAATTAGGTCTGTCGGATCATACCGCACAATTAATTAAAGTTCCTGTAAAATAAAATCTGACATTGCATTATTGGCGTACATTAAAACGCGATTATAGCACAGAAAATTTTGAGAAATTTAAATTGTGTATTAAGAGCTTATCTTTCTCAGATATTTACCTCACTAATGACCCAAACACGGCTTATCAACACTTTATAGCTGATTTTAAACTTTTTTACGACCTTTGTTTTCCACAAACACAATTTTTAATAAAAGTCATTCATAAACCAAAGTGGGTATCACGTGGTGTAAAAATTTGCAGTCGAAAAAAAAAGGATTTGCTATGGAAATTCAGATTAAACTCGACAAAAGACAACAAATTAAAGTACCTAAATTATAGTCAATTATTTAAAAAAAATATAAAACTAACAAAACGTGCGCAAAATAACTACAAAATAACCACGTCTCATAATAAGACTAAAACAGCGTGGCGGATTATAAATAAAACGAGACTTAACACCCCAAAAGAATTCATTGATAACATAAAAATTTATGAAAACAACGTCCTTAATAATCCAACAGAAATAGCGAACGCATTTAATAATTATTTTATTGAAAAAGTCAAGCCCCTTCCGGGTGCTGGGAAAAATGTAACGTCTTTAATTAATGACCAATTAAATTCAATGTTTCTTCACCCTACCAGATTAATAAAATTATAAACAATTTAAAAAATACCAACAGTGTAGGATACGATGGTTTCTCTACTAAAATAATTAAAGCAGTAAATGAGGATATATGCCATCACCTGAGTCACATTATGAACTTGTCGATAACAACTGGAATATTTCCAGAAGATCTTAAATTAGCAGTTATAAAACCTTTATTCAAAAAAGAAAGTAGACGCCTATTGCACTAATATCAATATTTTCAAAAACAATCGAAAAGTATCTTTGTGGTGAACTTAATTCATATCTTGAAAAAAATAAAATTTTGTGCAATGAACAAAAGGGCTTTCGTCAAAATAGAACTATAAATATGGCCATTTATGAATTCATCCAAAGTGTTATCTGCCATGTTGACAAAACAGTTCCAGTTTGTGCTATTTATTGCGATATGTCACAGGCATTTGATTATGTAGATCATAATATACTTATCAGTAAACTTGACGCATATGGCATAAGAGGCAATATTTTAGATTTAATTCGATCGTATTTAACGAATCGACAACAGATAACTGTAATAACTAGAGTAAATCCCAAAACAAAAAGAGAAGAAACATTCAGCTCCGTGAGGAAATATGTCACATACGGTGTTCCTCAAGGCAGTGTGCTAGGGCCGCCTTTGTTTACTATTTATATTAACGACTTGCCAAAGGCAACGATTCAACTATGACATTATTTGCTGATGACAGTACAGTTTCAATTGCATGTAAGGACATTAATAATTATAAACTTGACATAAATAATTCGCTGACATCTATAATTTAAAAATAAATCTATCAAAAACAAATATAATGAACTTTGGACAAAGATTGCATAATCCATTAAATGTAAATTTGATTCATGATAATTACACTATAAATGAAGTAGCTAATGCCCGTTTTCTCGGTTTAATTATAGACAGTAAACTAAATTGGAAAGAACACATTGAGAAACTATGTAAAAAAATCAGTAGTCAATCTTATGCTTTGTACCAACTTGCTCCGACCATCAACACTGATGTGTTACTCTCGGCTTATTATGGACTTGTTGAATCTGTCCTCAGATATGGCATTATCTTTTGGGGCAACTCATCAAATAAAGATATGGCATTTATAATGCAAAAGCGATGCCTACGTGCCATGTTCGGTATACAAAGTACGGAGAGCTGTAAGCCACTTTTTACAAAGCATAAAATACTCACACTTCCGTCACTTTATATTTTGGAAATAGCCCTATTTGTGAAAAATAACCCCCATTTGTTTCCTCGAATATCGGACATTATAATACGTAATCGGGATAATAGTAAAATTCGTGTTCAGCCAGCTAAGACAGCGCTACTGTATAAAAGCGTTGTATGCAGAGCGCCAATAATTTATAATAATATCCCTATCTGTGTTAAGAAATTAAATATAGACCAGTTTAAGAAAACATTTAAAAAAATACTTACAGGAAAAGCCTATTATAATGTTAATGAATTTTTAAATGATAAATCGCTCTGAATATACTGACTGAATCTATTCTATTTATTTTGAATCGCATGACTATTGATTGTATTTAATTTAATATTGTTGTTAATTGTTGATTTACTTATATTCATGTTCATTGTATATTAATTTTCATATCCTATTGTCTTTCGACCTAATTTGTACACCAGCCATGGTCAAACATGTTGAGCCAAAAATACCTTGTTACACCTATAATAAGCATCATACCATGTATATTATCTACACATGTTTTTGCAAATAAATAAATCTGAATCCGAAAAAATGTGAATCTACTCTATTTTGGAACTAGACGTAGTTCTTGGTATTACATTTCAGTGCTCGGAACACAGTAATCATTGAAAGACGTAGAGTGACAGGATAATACATATTTTTTTTAAGCGAAGGTTTTTTTTTTTAAGGCAGCAAATATTTAAGATCAATTTAAAAAAGTAGGTAGTAGGACTAAATTTGTACAATAGTTATTTTAATAAGGGGTATAGCCCACGAAATTCAAATTTTCTTGCGTTTTATGCAATTTGCAGGTCCGTGTCAGGTTGTAATCTTGATCAGTTCAGTTATGTCCAATTTATAAAAATGAATTGAACAAGTTGTTTAATTAAAAATTCAACAATTTGTTACTTAGAACTTTTTCAAGGTTTAAATATTTCTTCTCCTCGTTCTTTCGCGACAATAGATACCCATTCTGCATTGCGAATTGGATCGCTAGGAAATCTACAAACAAAAATAACATATAAAATAGCAATACTACTCCATGCATTTCCCTGTTCCAGAACAGTCGATGTTTGTTACAATAGTTGGCGCTTGTCGCAAACATTGGCCAAACAATCATAATATTTGCTAAATCTATACTAATATTATAAAGCTGAAGAGTCTGTTTGTTTGTTTGAACGCGCTAATCTCAGGAACTACTGGTTGGAATTGAAAAATTCTTTTTGTGTTGGATAGTCCATTTATTGAGAAATATTATAGTTTATATAACATCACGCTACAGCCAATAGGAGCGGAGCATAAATGAAAAATGTTATAAAAACGGGAAAACGTATTCCTTTTTGAGAGCTTCCGTTGCGTGCGCTGCGTAAACGGTTTAAGTTACGCAAATATCATGTATGATGGAATTGTTCCTATTTAAAAGTTCTAAAAAAAAGTCCCCGACAGCATATGCCTATCTTTTAATATTGACTCACTATAACCTTTTTTTATGGTAATATTTTTTTTTCGAAATTAATGCATTATTTGCGAAGGAGTTTTATCAATATAATATTAATCCTTATCCAAATAAATATGTTATTAATCACAAGTATTTAAATGTAAACAAAATTGTTCTTGACATCATTTGATTTCAATCAACATCTTAGGAAATATCATAATTTTAAAATAACTCCGTAACAAAATAAGTAGTAAATTCATTACATAAACCACTCTCTCTCTTAGGTGACGCAAACGAAGTTGCGCGGGTCAGCTATATTATAAAGCTATACAGTACAGTATAAAGAAGAGTTTGTTTGTTTGGTTGAACGCGCTAATCTCAGGAACTAGATACTGGTTCGAATAGAAAAAATATTTTAGTGTTGGATAGCCCATTTATCGAGGAAGTCTATATAACATCACGTTAGATCCTTAGTTCCGTGTGGTGTCGGACGTAAAGAATAGCTTCATCCCATTTCCTACCGTGGGTGTCGTAAAAGGCGACTAATGCCCGGTTTCTGAAGTTCTCAGATAAACTCTCATTAGCTATTGGTTCAATAAAGTTATGTATAAGATAAACGTCGGTTAGCTGTCACTGCGTTTCTGAATACGTAACAAACCATTCAATAACTATGAGACCGATAACTAGTTCCTTAATTGCCGCTAGATGGGTCTGTATAAGAGATCGCGTCTAAAATTGATTTTATTATTTTAATTCGTCTTTAATACTGGTTTTATTTTTAATAATATTTTTATCGACGGTAAATAAGTGGTTTAACACTGTTTTAGTAAAAAAATATGATTTAAGTCGTTATTTATAGGCGGATGAATGAACGACATCATTGCCAGTTTTTTATAAAACGAAACGTTAACCTTACTTCTTTCTGCTTTCACTTCATTGTTTTTGTTTCATGTGGTATTATTTTTGCTTTGCCGTTTGATTTTAAGTTAAAAGTCTGTGTATCTTTCCAATCGTTTGTGCTTTCTATTCCATTTATTTTTTTTCCCTTTTTTTGTAAAATAACATGTAATGGAATCTGGAAAACGCAGTATAAATTTTACTGAAAGAGAGAAGATGCTTCTTATCGAAGTGGCTAAAGAATTTAACGTAATCGATAACTTAAGTTTATGTGTACTGATATATTGAAAATAAACTCCAGTACTTCCAAATCAGACTCGGATGAGCTGCTAATAATTAATTTTGCGAACACTTATTGTTTTCTCCTTTAATTAACTTTAATATTTAGCTTTTACTGGCAATTTAATTTAATAATACACATTTAACCTAAAAGTTGATGTAGATGGCTATGAAATGAAGCGTCAAATAAAGTTATGGAACCGATAAACGGCGCATATTGGTCAGTTAAGTTAACTGAAGTTTAAACGGAGTTTATCTTACATTGCGGTGTTCGGAAACGCACATTCACACGTTAACGAACCAATAGCGCTATTGAATAGATAAACCACCGTTAAAAGTTCCTCAGAAACCGGGCATAAGGGATTTACTGGAGAATGGGCAGCAGCGTTCTCTATTTATTTTTAACACCATACTGAGATCGCCAACCCGCCTGCCAAGCGTGGCGATTATGGCAAACCCCCCAATTGGGGGAGTCCTATGTCCAGCAGTGGACGTCTTTCGGCTGAAATGATGATGATGATGAGATCCTTAGGAGCCAAGCGAAAAGAACAAAAGTCAGAAAGAACGCTGAGTGATAACGAAGTTAAAGCGCGGGCGAGCGACGGGATGCGACGCGATGGGTAGCCCGAAATTTCACGCAGACGAAGTCGCGGGCAGAAGCTAGTCTTATATATAAAATTCTCGTGTCACAATGTTCGTTCCCATATTCCTCCGAAATGGCTTGACCGATTCTCATGAAATTTTGTGAGCATATTGAGTAGTAGTTTTGAGAATCGGCCAACATCTATTTTTCATACCCCTTAGTGATAAGGGTTGTCCACCCTTAACATTTTTTTGACAGAACGAAGTCTGTCGGGTCAGCTAGTGATGTATAATTTACTATTTAATTGTTATTATTTTATGAAAAACACATACATAGTGATATAAACTTACCGAAAAAAAGATATTCCTTCCAAAATCTTGGTGTTACGGTGGTTATTTACACAATTTTTGAACGCGCACTGCGGCATTTTGACGTCTTAACGTTGGCTATGTTTGGACGATACTAATTTGAAATAAGACCACAAAAGTATTTGTGCTCTTATTTTTCGGGCCGTTTTTGAAGCGCTTATCGGGAATCTAGTGCTATTATTGATCGAAGGCCGTGGCGCAGATATGCCACGTAGGTCGGCATTTTTGCCTACATTTCAAGAAAGATAGACGCACCTTTTTAAAGTTTGTACTGTACATAATTTTTTTATCATGTAGGTAACAGGTAAGTATGTGATTAAAGTAAGATTTGATACTTAACATATTTATTTGCTCAAACAATGTACAAACAAGAATAAAAGCGTGCATGTAGGATATATATTTTTTTGTTTTATAAATTGTAAATTGTTGTACAGATAATTATTATGAATTATTATCAATAATTAATCAATAGAAATGGCACCACTAATAAAGCGTCCACTCGTACAATCGAATTAGCCTCTCTGCCGCGATCTAGTGATGGATTAATTAGCATTCGTATTCATTGTTAGCATGCGAATGCTCATTTAGCATTTCACCTGTCACTACTCCATACAAGTATAGACGTGATTAAAAACTTGCCTACTAAAATTAAGTCAATTTACGTCAAGCGCTGATTAATTTGACGGGACTAAACTAAAATTTATCTTCTGTCCTTTTCTTAATGAAACAGAAAGAAAAAGATGCACTGAACTTAAATTTAGTTTAGTTTGTGAACAAGGGAATCGGTACCATCGACTAAAGTGACACAACTTAACTATATTTTAGTTTGACAGCACTAAGATGGTACTGAGTTTTTAATTTAGTGAAGAATGGCAATTTTGCTATTCTGAATTTGACGTTTTTAAACTAAAATTTAGATTTTCTAACTAAATCTGACTATTTTTGTGGAATAAAATTAGGTGCCATGAACTAAAATTCACACCAACACCTCGACTCCTGGTGCAAAAACAGTACTGTATAATTTTATTTCTTTTCTTTTGCTTATAACTCGAAAATGGTGCGTCCTATCGCAAAAATAATGAAAATTTCGACCCCCTTTAAGAAGCGCGTAAACCCCTATAACTCAACATTTATGTAATTTTTATTTTCCATATAAAAAGTGAAAAATTCCATAAAAAACACGTCGAGGCTCCCCCACATTCGCGCCTCCGGCAAAAGAAAACTCAATACCACGTGGAATCACGATTGTCAAATTCGATTTAGTTGTGTCAAACTTATTTTTTTTATATTTAGAGTATTTTGTTTGCAGACTAGCTATAAGATTCTCATAGCTACAAGTAAGGAATTTTAGTGATAGTTTATGTTAGTTTAGTTCGGTGTACACACGGCTACATATCAAGCTATAAATTTCCAGTATAAGCTGATCTCTCATTATATGGAAATCCTAGACAATGCGAAACCAACGTAAACTAGTTTTGTATAGCTTGATATGTAGCCGTGTGTACAGTGGCCAGCATATCAAGCTACAGGAAACTGTCAAATTTCTCGAAACGATTTTAAACTTTAAAATGTTGATGATTAAGTTCAAAATCGAAAAAAAAAGTTCGAAGGAAAAAAAGTTAAGGATACTCTCTTAAGACCATTTTCTTGTAGCGACCACGGGGTTAAGGTACCTGCCCTTATGGACCCATCTCAAAACATAATGCAATACTGCTCATCCCCCATAGCAAATAGCGTGATAATTTATACGTAGTAATTTGACCAGACCTAAAGGAAATATCTATGCAAAATTTGAACAAAATCTGTCCAGTAGTTTTTGCGTTTACCTGGAACATACATTCAGACAAGCAGACAAACAGACAAACAGATAAACAGACAAACAGATAAACAGACAAAAATTCTAAAAACTATATTTTCGGCATCAGAATCGTTCCCAGACCTCGTGGCAATAACTTTTTTTCAAAAATATTCAATGTACAGTTTTGGCTTCGCTACGATTTTATTATATGTATAGATAAATATATTTTGATAGAGCATCTTTGGGTACATATTTTACCGTTTTTATTTTTGAAAATCACCTACGGATATCGAGTAATATTTGTTTTTCAGATTTTCGTTTTTATTTTTTTTTCTCCCTAAAATCTCAAAAGTGCGACTTGACACTAGCACAGAAATATTGCTGGTAACAAAGTCTATCACTGATAAAAAAAAAAACGTCGCACTTTCGCGGTTTTTGGTAAGAATACGCCATTT
Source organism: Dryobota labecula (assembly GCA_947523025.1). Classification (NCBI taxonomy): domain Eukaryota; kingdom Metazoa; phylum Arthropoda; class Insecta; order Lepidoptera; family Noctuidae; genus Dryobota; species Dryobota labecula. The sequence continues at coordinate 28,667,463 of OX383287.1, read as the reverse complement.
CGTTCTAAGGTCAAATAATACAACATAGGGTTGTCGCAAAAGGTCAAAAAGTTTTTATTTTTTTTGTGAGTTGGTATACAAGGAAAAAAGCAAAAACGTAAAATAAAAAAGTTGTATTTTTTTTATTTTTTTTAGTGACTTTTTTTCTATTAAAGTTCTTATAAGCTATTGTTTTATAGAATAAAATATAGTTCAAAATAAAATAAAATGAATTAAGGTCAAATACAGTGACATCCCTAACACTATATTTTGAAATTCAATTCTTTCTAAAAACCGCGATAGTGCGACATGAATTTTTTATCATTGCTCATGGCTTTGTTACGAGCACTTTTGAGTTTTTAGAGAAAAAAAAATAAAAACGAAAAAATGAAAAAAAAAAATTACTCGATATCCGAAGGTCATTTTCCATAAATACAAACTGTTAAATACGAGTATGCGCCCAAAGATGCTCTATCGTAATATATGTGGGCTATTTAATAATATATATACTTAATTAGTATATTTTTTAGTCGATTTAATTTCTTTTTTATAATTTAGTTTCTAGCCAGTAGGTATGGAGTAGATGAGGGGAAGCGGGGAAAAACAAAAGAGACGAAAAGAAAGGTGAAAAAAGGTGACAGGTGTACTAAAATAAAAAAATCATATTAAATTATTAAAAGGTGTTTATTTCTGCCGATCTTCCATCCCACAACTTTGGGGGCTCGTCCGGGATCGGAAGAAAAAGAATTCTGGCAGAAATCATACGATTGTTTTTTTTGGGTTTCTCTCGCATGTGACTTACTCGTTGCCGGTCGCTGTGGGAAAACTGTAAAAGGTGTATTTATAAGATGCAAGACGACAGGGCGATGTTCGGCGTCGCGAACAATTCCATCATTGATGGTATTATGAAATTTAGTGGCGATGACAAGACGTATTCGTCCTCGAAATGGGTCCAGGACATTGAGGACAACTCTGAGATCTTCAGCTGGACGCCTCAACAGAAGCTGATTATCGCCCGAAGATCTCTAACAGGTACGGCTGAGCTCTGGTTGCGATCAGAAAAATGTTATAAGACGTTTGAAGAGCTGAAGGTTGCACTTCAAAAGGAGTTTCCCGAACAGCTGAATACGAAAGAAATGCATGAACTAATGAGTGCTCGCAAGAAGAAGCGCGAGGAAACTTATTACCAATACATGTTGATCATGAAAGAATTGGGAAAACGAGCGAAATTCCCAGATTATGTGGCCATTCAATATATTGTGGATGGAATACAGGATTTGGAGATGAACAAAGCAATACTTTACGGCGTTACAACCTACGCAGCTCTGAAGGAAAAGTTAGCCATTTATGAAACCATCAAAAATAAGTCTAGAATCCGTGCAAGCTTTTCCAAAGGAAATCAAGAAGGTACGAGTGGTGGTGGTCACGCTCAAAAGACGCAAGCTGTTGAACCTAAAAAAAATTGCTACAAGTGTGGTGATTCATCTCATTTGTCCAATTCGTGTCCGAATGGTGTAAAATGCTTCAAGTGTGATAAGTTTGGCCACATTGCACCGGATTGTAAGTCGAGTGTAAGTCGTACGCAGCCGCAAAATCGACAGCCGCAGTCGATGTGTGTGAAGTTTGCAGCGAACGATGGCATTGACAATAATCAAGATGGCGAAAATCGGATTGAAGTGTCAAACGTCAACATTGAAAGTGAAAATGACAGTCGTCCGCAACTTTTGACGCTGCTGAATGTAAACAATGAAAATCAAAACAAACTTCAAAAATCGGTGAAAATTATCGAAATTTGTGGCCAAAAAGTTGAAACTTTAATTGATAGTGGAAGTGATTTAAATTTAATAACAGTAGATCTTTTCTTTGAACTGAAAATGTTGTCATATAGCAGTGAAAAATTGTTACTAACTGGACTTGGATCATCAAAAGTGAATACGTTAGGAAAGTTTAATGTTATCATAAACATGGACGGGTATAATTTGGATGTATTGTTTTATGTAATACCAGTAGGTGCAATGCCTTACAAGATCTTACTGGGTCAACCTTTTTTAATGAGTACGACTGTGTTGTTTAAAAATGGGTGTGTTAGTTTAATATCAAAAGAGGAGGGTGAAATGTTGAGGTGTTTACTTTCAGATGCACAACAGCAACAACTAGTGAGTTATATTCCAGATGATAATATACGCACAGCCGTTATGCAAATGGTGGAAGACTATAAGCCGATGCAGGTGGAGGAAGCGCCAATTGAAATGAAAATAATTCTGAAGGATGACATACCAGTTGCACAAAGACCTAGACGCTTATCTCTGCATGAGCAGGATATAGTGGATCAACAGGTCAAGGAATGGATGCAGAAAGGTATTATTAGGCCCAGTTATTCTGAGTATTCAAGCCCTCTAGTATTGGTTAAAAAAAAGGATGGGTCAACACGTATTTGTGTTGACTATCGAAAGATTAATGCAAAGATGGTCAAAGATGAATTTCCTTTACCGATCATAGACGATCACATGGATAGGCTTTCAGGTTGTAAAATATTTAGTAAGTTGGATCTCAAGGATGCATTTTTCCATTTAAAGGTGTGGGAAGACAGTAAAAAATATACCTCATTTGTGACACAAACGGGGCAGTATGAGTTTAATAGGGCACCTTTTGGTCTTTCTATATGCCCAAACTATTTTACTCGCTTTATAACTATTGTTTTCAGAGATATAATTGTCAAGGGTTATTTATTAATTTTCATCGATGACATTATGTTAATGGCTGAGACTTATCAAGAGGCACTTGACAGACTTAGAGAAGTGTTGAAAGTGGCTGCTGTACATGGACTCCAAATCAATTGGAAGAAATGTAATTTACTAACGACCAGGGTCGAGTACCTTGGACATATCATTGAAAATGGAACAGTAAGGCCCTCAAGTGAGAAGGTGGACGCAGTCATGAAGTTTCCAGAGCCACGAACTATTAAACAACTTCAAAGCTTTATAGGTTTGACTTCTTATTTTAGAAAATTTATTGAAGGTTACTCATGGATTGCAAGACCTCTGACAGATTTGTTAAGGAAGACTAGTATTTACCATTTTGGTGAGGAGCAGCAAATTTCTTTCAATCAGTTGAAAAAGAAGTTGACACAGGGTCCAGTGCTTAAAATTTTTAATCCATCTTTAAAGACAGAACTGCACACTGATGCCTCCCAACAAGCGTATGCAGCAGTGCTCATGCAACAAGATCCGAATGACAATTGTTTACATCCAGTGTATTACATGAGCAAGAAAACTACAGATGCAGAGAAAAAATATACCAGCTACGAATTGGAGGCTTTAGCTGTGATAGAAGGTGTGAAAAAATTCAGAAAATATTTATGTGGAATCCCCTTCAAGATTGTTACAGATTGTTCAGCTTTTGAGATGACCTTAAAAAAGAAAGATTTAACAACCAGAGTGGCTAGGTGGGTACTCTTATTACAGGATTATGATTATACAGTTGAACATCGATCTGGAAGCAAGATGAGACATGTAGATGCTCTGAGTCGTAGTGCCTATGTGAATATTGTTACAAGAGGAATCCATGACCAATTAAGAAAAGCGCAACAGTGTGATGAAGGAGCAAACGCAATTTTAGAGATTGTGAAACAGAAGCCATATATGGATTATTATGAACATAATGGATTATTGTATAAAGGTGAAGAAGGCAAAATAGTAGTACCAAAAGGAATGGAAAAGGTAATAATTAAAAAAGTACATGAAAATGGTCATTTTGGTAAAAAGAAAATGATAGAGCTCATTGAAAAGGATTATTATATTAAAGATGTCACAAGAAAAATAGAAGAAGTAATTGTCAGCTGTATACCATGTTTACTAGCACTGAAAAAAGAAGGAAAGCAGGAAGGATTTTTGAACAGTATTGAGAAGGAAGAGGAACGAGAAGAGTATGTACAGGAAAGAGAAAAGCTAAGAGAACGTGCTAAAATACAGATTCTGAAAATACAAGAAGAAAATAGAACGAATTTTAACAAAAAAAGGAAGGAAAGTGTAAAGTATGCTCTTGGAGATTTAGTAGCTATTAGACGAACGCAATTCGGTAAGACTTTGAAGATAAAAGCAAAGTATTTGGGGCCTTACAAGGTGGTGAAGGTACTTGGAAAAGACCGGTATGAGGTGGAAAAAGCTGAAGTTACTGCTGAGGGCCCTATGAGAACATCAACTGCAGCCGACTACATGAAAAGATGGCCAAGGGTAAGCTACTAAGTTTGTAGTTGGTTTTTTTTTTAGATGTTTCTCAACATTTCAAGTTTAGGTTTTGTTTATTTATTTTTTTATTTGTTATAGAGCACCATAAGGCATTGGATCTCTGGTGTTACATGACGTTTAATTTTAAGATGTTAGGTACTAGAATGTTTGTTTGAACTGGTTTATTTCAAAAGTTGTTATTTATGTTACTAGCTAATAATTATTTAAGTTGTAGTTTTAAAATAAATTAGAAGTAAGTTCATAGTCTGAGGTCAGACTATGGCAGGAAGGCCGAGTTGTGGGCTATTTAATAATATATATACTTAATTAGTATATTTTTTAGTCGATTTAATTTCTTTTTTATAATTTAGTTTCTAGCCAGTAGGTATGGAGTAGATGAGGGGAAGCGGGGAAAAACAAAAGAGACGAAAAGAAAGGTGAAAAAAGGTGACAGGTGTACTAAAATAAAAAAATCATATTAAATTATTAAAAGGTGTTTATTTCTGCCGATCTTCCATCCCACATATATTTATATAAAATAAATATCTTGTACAGATACGATTTCAGAATTAATTTAAACTTTTTAATGAAAAGGTCACCCAAACTTCATCATTAAAAAAAAAAAAAGTATTTGAAATGGACACGTGGGTGTTTTACTCGTGCATTACAAATGCATCCCTTGATCGTTAAATACCATAAACAGCATAGGGATTTTTTTTTTGGTCAATTGAAACACTGTGCGTCGCTTGCTCCCGCGTCGCCATTCCTGACTCTCTGTATATTTTTAACCGACTTTCCAAAAAGGAGGAGGTTCTCAATTCCGATACATTTTTTTTTTTAGGTTGTTACCTCAGTTCTCTGTCGTTTATGAACCGATTTGAAAAAAAAAATTATTTGAGGAATCCATGAGGAATTGAGGGAACTCCTCAAATTTTATAGGCAAACATAATATAGCTATTTTTGTATTTTCATCAACAACTCAAGCATTTACATTCAGAAAACATCATTTGATGAAGTGGAACTGATCAAGAAGACCACAAATGGCCACCGGAACTCCTCAATGATAAGTATTTCACGGGTGGCGATAAGATATCTCGATTAACATTGTTAAGCGATTATGAAGCAAGTTTAAATAAATAATTCTGATGAAAATGGTACCATCGAACTGATCTGAAGATGAAGCCGGAAGGTATGCACCGGAACTCCGTAATAAAACAATGTATCCTAGCCGTGTTTGGGCTCATTGGAATTGGCATGAGATGCACTCGGGCTATAAATGGTTATTAACCGATTTTTATTAACTTTGCTTGGGTAGTTTTTGAGTTGTTTAGTTTGTATTTAATCTACTCCGTATAGGTTTCTTGTCACTCTTTTTTGTGCGGTATAGCAAGTAGTGGTAATCGAATTGTTGTGGGATAGGTATCATAACTAAAAAGTGAAAAATAAAAAACTTTTTAACAAAAAAAAAAAAAAACAAACGACTTTAAAATAAAACACTAAAAAGTGAAAAATAACTTTAATTTCGGAAGTCGGTGGCAAAACGAAAATACAGAACCAAGGACCCCGACCCCGTTTTTGACTGCTGTGACCAAAACTACAAACGTAGTGTTCAGGGAAGTTTTATTAAAATGTGGCTGGTATTTTAGTATATTATGGTGTTTTACGACTTCTACGCGAACGAAGTCGCGGGCAGAAGCTAGTTATTTCAATAAAAAAAGAAAAGCGATCTTTTGAAATAAAATAAAACATGAATTATTTAGATTTTGAAATTATCTATCCATTAGTGTAAACCTGAAATTAATAGAACGTCAACTGTAGCAAAAGATGCATGCAGTCAATAATTTTACTATTTTTTTTACAAGGAGATTTATTTGTATTTATAATACATAAAAACAAATAAGAACGTGCAATTTCATGATAAGACATTGAACATTAATAATGTGCTTTTAGAAGTAGTATAAGCCTCTGAATAACGAAGAAAAACGCACTATCGTAAGGTTTTGCTCGGGGTATCGCCTTAAGATTTTTATTAACCAGAAGATAAGGAGAACACGTTCTGTTGATGTATGTATGATACAACATCAACAGAACGGGTTCTTTACACCGTTTATGTTTTGAACTTTGTTGTTTGCATATAGCGACAAGTGTGTGTTGTGTCGGCGCGCAAGTGGCATAATTAGCGGCGCGGCGGAGTCAAGTGGTGGCAATCAGTGCGCACTGCTTCACAACCTGTACTCGTGCGCACGACACTGATAGTCTGCTATCACTATAACTAGACTAGTGTACCGCCTACAGCAGCTGTTGACAACGTGAGCAGTGCTGGCAGTAGCTCTATCTCTATAACAACTGCTGCGTCGCAGGCGGCGCGCTGTTGGCAATGTGAGCAGTGTTGCCTCTACCACAGTTTAATTAAACTGTGCCTCTACTGACTGATTCGTTAGGTAGGTACAGATCGAGACCAGTTTGTGGCTCGGATGCTTTTGGTTCTCAAATTCAAATTCAAAATATCTTTATTGTGGGCATATGTTTGTTACAAGGTCTTAACAAAAAAATTCAGTTCCAATATGTCCTGCCTAATTGGCATACAATAATTATGTGTTGGCATTAAGTTTATAATGATTTTACATGTCAAATTTAGTTATTATAAATGTCAAAATATCAAAATACAGTAAAATTATTATTAGGTATATACAGTGAAATTAATACATGGTCAACAAATCAATCAATAATTCAAGAAATCTTGGATCGTGTAGTATGCTTTATCAATTAAAAAGTTACGTAATTTATTTTTAAACACTGGAAGTTCCTTGGTGCTCAGAATGTCAATAGGTATTTTGTTGTATATTTTTGATGCAATGCCAAAGAAGCTTTTGTTAAATAGAGCCGTTTTATGTGGTACATTAGAAATTTTTAACATATATCTTTTCGATTTGAGTTTATCAAATAGATTTTCATTTGTTTTTATAAATACAGCTACTTCATAAATGTAAATTGCAGGAAAGGTAAATATTTAAAAAAATCTTTGAAATATGGTTCACATGAATCAGGAACACGGATACCAGCAATCGCACGTACACATCTTTTTTGCGCTTTAAACACTAAATCCCTATTAGTGGCATTGCCGCAATATATGACTGCATATCTCAGTGTCGACGCAACATAAGCATGGTATGCGGTCAAAAGAACTGATTGATCAACAATTTTGGATAATTTATATAAAGCATATGAGTACTGATTAAGTTTATTGCATATTGGGTCAATGTGTGTTTGCCAAGTCAAATCGTTGTCTATCCAAAGCCCTAGAAATTTAACGCAGCTGACTTGTTCAATGTTCGTCCCATTATAATGAATATTGATTTTGTTATTTTTATTGTTACGCCCGAAATTTACTAATTTAGTTTTTCCTAAATTGATAATTATTATCCGTCTGCCAGTTAATTATATTGCGAAGAGTGGAATTTATGTCATTTTCAAAAGTAACAGTATTTTTACCTGTAAATATGGCTGTGCTGTCATCAGCAAAAAGGATCATGGGATGCTGTGAAACTTTAGGCAGATCATTTATGTAGATCAAAAATAGCGGTGGACCTAACACACTAGACTTCTCATTTACATACTAGAGTCCGGAAGTGTGATAACCTAGGGAAGGTTTACCCATTACTGAGTACGGGTGTCACAAGGGGCGACTGTCGTCTTTATTGCACAGGTGTCACAGACGGCAGCGTTCTAAGAAGAAATGATTATGCTGCAGACTTACATTGACTGTGGCGTGACAGTAACGGAAAATAAGTGCAAACTCATAAAGATGAAGACAATGCAGCTTTGCTGAATGTTATTTACATAGTAATAAGTGGCATGTGACGTCACGCAGGTGTAGTGTGTGATAACACGCGATAAGCGCGCCGCAAGTAGGCCGATGTAGTCACCATGGCTGCGTCAACACGCGGAAACAACAAACGCCACAAACCGGTATAGTTAGTCGTTTGTACATTAATCGCTTACATAAGAAACAAATATGGCGCCCAGTCGCCAGTACGCATCGAACCATTTCTCAAAATCAAGCTAGATAACCTTGTTTATAGCAAGACTGTATAAGTACATGCCCGCAAAGTTGGATTAATTACTAACATTAAAAGAGAGTAATCGGGTTCCGTTTATTGCTTTGTTGTAATAAGTGGTATTTCAGTGCAGAGCACACTTTTGTTTTATACCTCATAGGCCAAAAGACGGGGACACACCTGCAGAAGCACGAAACTGTATCGTCGATGTCGAGCGGCAGCACCGGCGGCGCCGGGCTCGGCGCGGGCGACGGCGGCACGCTGCGGTACTTGACGTGCAGCACGCGCCGGGCCGCGCGCGCGCCGCTGCGCCTCAGGATGCCTACCGGCCAGCGCGCGCCCGACCGCCCGCCGCTCTCCTCACAGCCGCCGCCGCCGCCGCCGCCGGCAGAGCTCATCCTGCGCATCCACGCCGCCACCACCATGCACTCGACCTCGCACTTCACTCGACCCACTGACACCGTCACTCCGCACCACGACCGCGGAGACCGACACTATCCGCGTAGCGGAACCGCTATACGAGAGTCTGTAGCGACAAAAACGGCGCTCACGTTTGCGCACCGCGACCGACTGAAGGCGGCTGCGAGAGGACGCGCCGGCGCCGCGCGGTGACATCACGCCTTATCAGCACACCTGTGAGCGCGGGGACACCGCCGCCGCACTGACGACTGCCGCGCACCCGAGACTCCTCGCCGAAACGAGACTCCAAACCACACTTGTGTTTACACTGCACAAATAGTGCAAAATGCACTGCTACCTGTAAACATCCTTACGGCCTACGCTTCTTGTAACGAAATATCCTTCGAACATACATTTACCTACTGTAATTTACGGTTCAGAAATCTGGTTTATAAAAGACTAGCTTTTGCCCGCGGCTCCGCCCGCGTGGTTGTCGGTTATCGCGTAAAAAAGTAGCCTATGTCTTTCTCCATATCCCAGGCTATATCCCTGCCAAATTTCATAACGATCGGTTCAGCGGTTTAGGCGTGAAAACGTTACATACAGACAGACAGACAGAGTTACTTTCACATTTATAATATTAAAGTATGAATTAGGAAGTTCATTAAAGCATTCTAGAAAAGCCCCCAGATGGAAAAACAACCGATGAATCCCCTGATGAATCGATGATCTGTGTGATACGTCCTCTCGACTGACAGTCGGGACTCGCGACGATCTCATTACCTAAACACCTACAACTTAGTTTGTTCAAAGTCGGGCCGAACTGTTGGGATTTGAAAAGAGTAAGAAAAAATTGTTTATTCTGCACAAGCAAAACGCACTTAACAAAAATCTATACCATATATTATTTTACTTTAATCATTGATATATAAAAAACTCAAGATACACAGTCTCGAAGAAAAGTAACACTCAAAATTGTCTCCAATTATATTATACATAGTTATAGTTATGATATAAACATACTTTTTTTGCAAATTCAAACCTTACGCGTATGATTTAGTTGTTTTTTTTTTTTTTTTTATATTTGTTACTTCAGAACTCCGTCGTTTATGAACCGATTTGGAAAATTATTTTTTTATTTAAAAGGATATATTCAGATTGGTCCCATTTTTTTTCAAAATCCAGTTCTGATGATGGGATCCATGAGGAATTGAGGGAACTCCTCAAATTTTACAGGCAAACATATAGCGATTTTTGTATTTTCATCAACAACTCGAGCATTTGCATTCAGTTAGTATCATTTGATGAAGTGGAACTGATGAAGAAGACCACAAATGGCCAACGGAACTCCTCAATGATAAGTATTTCACGGGTGGCGATAAGAGATTTAGTTAAGCGACTATAAAGCAAATTTAAATAAATAATTCTGATGAAAATGGTACCATCGAACTGATCTGAAGATGAAGCCGGAAGGTGTGCACTGGAACTCCGTGATAAAACAATGTATTCTAGCCGTGTTTGGGCTTATTGGAATTTTCATGAGATGCATTTGGGCTATAAATGGTTATTAATCGATTTTTATTAACTTTACTTGGGTAGTTTTTGAGTTAGCTTCGATAATACCTACGTATTTAATCCACTTCGTAAAGGTATCTTGTGTCACTGTTGTTTGTGCGGTGTAGTCAGGAGTGCTAATCGAATTGTTGTGGGGTAGGTATCATAACTAAAAAGTGAAAAATAAAAAACTTTTTAACAAAAAACAACCGACTTTAAAAAAAAAAAAACTAAAAAGTGAAAAATAACTAATTTCGGAAGTCGGTGGCATAAAACGAAAATACAGAACCAATGACACCGACTTCCGAAATTAAAATTATTTTTCACTTTTTTGTGTTTTTTTTTTTTTTTTTTGAAAGGCGGTTGCTTTTTTGTTAAAAAGTTTTACAAGGCAATATACAAAAAGCATTAAAATTTTATGACCGAAGTTTGCCGGCAGGACACGGCATGAAGTGGAGTCGAATATTATTTTATAGTTTTTATTGTTTGAACATTGACTAAGTATTTTAAGAGTTAGTAATTTTTTTATAAATGTGTAAGGTAATTTTAACAATACCTATATCGAGATTAAATACCTACTTAGGTTAAATCATAATGTATAAGTACAGCAGTTTCTGGTATTTATTTTAGTTATGTAAATATTGAGACTGTGGATTATTGATAATTGTGTAATGGTGGTATTTTTAAACTTATTTTAAGCAATAAAATAAAATTCATAAATGCAAATTTCAATTGGTATTTATTCCAAAAAACACAGTAGGAAGCACATTAATTTCGACTTAAATCGGAGACTATATTCTTACAAAGTAAAAAAAAAGAATTACTCAATTAGCCCCATATAAGAAGTAATCGAGAATACAAACATTTTTTTTATCGTCGAATTGATTACCTCTTCTCCTTTTCGAAGTCGGTTAAAAACTATAAATAATTATATAAATATATATAATATATGGATATTAATTAAATATTAAATATAAAAAAGCACAAAAATGAATAATATTATTAACTAAAACTTTTTTTTTACAAAATAACAAAAAGTGACTCCATTGGTTCAATCCGGTCAGTTTGTATTATTCGACTAAATTCAATGGAGATTGCAATGCATTGTTCTTACACTGAAAAAGCAGCCATTAAAATTTGCCGTATTTATACTTGGACCGTTGAGTGACGTTTTAAGACAAATTAAATCAAAATAAAATATTGTTCCCCATAATTAGTCATATAAACAACAAAAACAAATCAATAAACTCTTTTACTTACCGAAAGTGCCAGATCCCATCCTTTTTTAACATTCTTGACGTAATATTTTTACAATTTTTCAAAGAATACTTCGGCAGTTTTAGCATGCGTACACGCTACTATTTGAAATATGCCCACAATTTTAAATGTTGCGCCTTTTTTATGCGGACGCTTTTGAGACGCTGATTGTGTATCTTGGGTTTTTTAGTATACGAGGGCTGCACTAAAAGTATTGGGAATGGAATATTTCCACTGTTCCTGTCATATTAAAATGTTTTTAATTGAAAACTCCTTGGTTTTAAAAATCGAATACCATTTATTTATTTAAAAAAAGATTCTCGGTCTTGTCACAAGGTTTTGTCAAACTTGTTTAGTCGTTGAGAAAATGGAAATGACTCGAGAAAATTCAAGAGCGATGATTTATTATGACTTTCGAAGTGGGTTAACACAAAAACAGTGTGTTGACTGGATGATTTCTGCATTTGGTGATGAAGCCCCATCCAAAACCACAATTTATCGCTGGTTTGCTGAATTTCAACGTGGACGTGTCAAGCTCAGTGATGATTCCCGTCAAGGTCGTCCAAAAACTGCAGTCACCCAAGAAAACGTTGATGCTGTGCGTAAGCTGATTGAGGAAGATCGACATGTGACATACCGCGAAATTCAGGCAACTTTAGACATTGGCATGAGTCAAATACAAATAATCTTGCATGAACAATTAGGTGTACAAAAGTTGTTTTCCCGATGGATACCGTATTCGCTCTGTGAAGAGCAAAAAGCGGCTCGCGTTACTTGGTGCGTCAGAACTCTCGAAAGATTCCACGCAGGATCCTCAAATGCTGTATACAACATCGTATCTGGTGACGAATCCTGGATATATGCGTACGAACCCGAAACAAAAAACCAGTCACGAGTTTGGGTGTTCGAAAATGAGTTAAAGCCAACAAAAATTGTTCGTTCACGGAGTGTTGCAAAAAAAATGGTGGCCACGTTTGTCTCCAAAACCGGCCATGTTACGACTATTCCTCTTGAGGGACAAAGAACGGTTAATGCAGAATGGTATGCTAGCATTTGTTTGCCACAGGTCGTTTCTGAACTCCGTAAAGAGAACTGCAACCGCCGCATCATCCTCCATCACGACAATGCGAGTTCTCACACCGCGCACAGAATAAAAGAGTTTTTAGAGCAAGAAAACATAGAATTATTAGACCATCCGCCGTACAGCCCCGACCTAAGCCCTAATGATTTCTATACTTTCCCTAAAATAAATAATAAATTGCGTGGACAGAGATTTTCATCACCTGAAGAAGCTATGGACGCCTACAAAACGGCCATTTTGGAGACCCCAACTTCCGAATGGAATGGTTGCTTCAATGATTGGTTCCATCGTATGGAAAAATGTGTCAAATTTCGCGGAGAATACTTCGAAAAGCAATAAATACATTTTTAAATAGTAATGTTGTGTCTCTTCCTTGATTCCCGAAATTTTCAGTGCCGCCCTCGTATCAATGATTTTAATACTATAAAGCTGAAGAGTTTATTTGTTTGTTTGTTTGTTTGAACGCGCTAATCTCAGGAACTACTGGTTGGAATTGAAAAAATATTTTTGTGTTGGATAGTCCATTTATCGAGGAAGGCTGTATAACATCACGCTACGGCCAACAGGAGCGGAGCATAAATGAAAAATGTTGGAAAAACGGGAAAAAATATTCCTTTTTGAGAGCTTCCGTTGCGTGCGCTGCGTAAACGGTTTAAGTAACGCAAATAGCATGTATACAATACAAATACAAAAAACAAAATAGTTTATTGTGACAAATAGAAAATTACATTTTACATTTAAACGTGTTTGGAGCCTTCTTTGTATGATGGAATTGTTCCTTATTAAAAGTAAAAAAAATTGGCAGCATATGTCTATCTTTTAAGGGGTTGAACGACATTGGTCAAGTCTGATATTTGACAAATCGGCGATTCGTCAAATTCGTAGCCAGAGAAAACTATAGACTACTGCTCTGCGTGTCGCTGTAAGGGACAGAAAATCAAGGTGCCTGAAACTTTAGGGTTACCCACTTCAAAGTAATTTTACCCCGAATGTTCAGATATTTTTCAATCTCTATTATCTACATTGTACAAACGCACAGGGTTTATAAATAGAAATAAATCATCTAAGTCAAAATAGTTTATTCATAGTAAGTAGTGCTTTCACCTGCGGGAAAAATAACATTTAAAGAAAACCTGAGATACAGCATAAAAAATGTTTTTATTTCCACTTTCATCCATAATTCCCGTGATTCTGGTTTGGCGGGAAATCTGAAAGTTTTTAACACTTTAATACCTACTACAAATACAATATTTTAAACTATAAATAGGTACTAAAAGGTAAATATGTAATATTACGTCCAGTGAAAAGTGGATTAGTGGAGTGTATTTACCTCTAGTACCGAGACGTTGAAAAGGTTCCGATTTTTTTCAGACATCTATATAAAAGAACGTTTCAGACATGTCATAATTGACCCCTGATATGATCAAGTTTTCGCTTAAGGCAGCCACAGGAAAGTCCGGTAGAGAAGTCACGACCTCTCAAGGTCAACTACGAGATGCCATAGTTAAAAAAAAAATCATAACTGAAATAAATTTTGGAACTTTCTTCCTTGAGATAAATTATCCATACTAATCCATACTAATATTATAAATGTGAAAGTAACTCTGTCTGTCTGTCTGTATGTAACGAATTCACGCCTAAACCGCTGAACCGATCGTCATGAAAGGGTCTAGCCGGTTAAGCATATGAAAACTGCACTCGCGTCTGATGGAGGGTTCTTACCTTGTTTTTATTGTTTTCCATCTAAAATAGCCACACACTTAATCTCACACTCCTAACCCCTATAGTAAGGGAATAACAGGGATAACAACCCTGAACGTATTTTTTTTTCTGAGTACCTATTGAAGATATTTTCATGAAATGGAAACTGTACGTGACTATCAATAAACTAATTATAATATATTTTTTTTAGAATATCAGAAATTGTAAAAAACGAGAAGTGTATTTTTTGGGGGTGGTTTTTTATACCAACCCCCAAAGTGACACCTAACAAAAAAATATATTTTATTTGTTGATTAGTTAGCTATTACATGTTGAAGTCACAAAAGGGGCGAATCAGTGGAACATAGCTTAAAAAAATAAAAATCAATAACAGATACATGCATGCATATATTATTTATATCAATTTTTACCAAAAACTATATAAACGCCTGTGCACTGTCTCTATATCTATCATCATAAATACGTTTATATAACTTGAAAATGTCAACAAAATATGTATGCTTTCAAATCAACTATAAATAATAGTTTTTTTTTTATCTAAGGCATCTCAGTGTAACCACTAAGGTTCCGACTCTTTAACCGGACTTTCCTGTGGCTGCCTTAAGCTCCTAACGAAACTTAATGCCTCCAGCCAGGGCGTAAAAACTTATAAACTAAACGACTGCTGCTCGCTAAGGGCACCCCCTGTGGGGTACGAACCTCGGCTTAGGGCAGCTGCGTCGGAGGGAGGGTGGCAAGGGATCGTCGGTGGCTGGATAAAATCAGTGTTTTGATTATTATCATGGGGAGTTTGGATTACTTGCTGCTCAGCTAAAGCGCGTGCTGGCGGCGCTTCACTTACAGTCAAGGGTCGGGGAGGACTATTCGTTAGTCGGGGATTTCGCGCGGGGCCTCGGCGGGCGAGGTCGGAATGACGATCGTGTATTGTGTGCTCTTATTTTGCGAACTGTACTAGTTTCCCTACGACTCTCCTGGAGGAGAGTAGTGGGGTCGTCTGGGTAGGTCAGTGCATGCCTTGGACGGCGGGTCGAACTAATATTAGAGGGGACATAACTTGCAGCCTTCACGACTAGAGCGTTGCGATGAGTGGCTGCTGAATCAAAGAAGCGCTTTAAAGTGCGCTTCATGAATTGGGCTATCGTGGGGATTTTGAGTTCAATGTAGAGGTTAGTGTTTCGAACGAACCAGGGGGCTCCCGTGATTTTACGTAAGAATCGGTTCTGTAGGGTTTGCATCTTATGGATGTGATGGGGTTTGGCGTGTGCAAAGACAGGACTCGCATGCTAGAGATTCTATCGTGACTGGTCCCTCTGCAATAGATGGCCGTATCGTCTGCGAACAGAGCCAACTGTGCCTGCCTTTGCTTTGGGATATCGCTGGTGAATAGCGTGAACGCGAGGGGAGAAATCACAGAGCCCTGAGGGACACCTGCGCGTAATGGGTAGGGGGCGTAGAGAGTACCGTCTATGCGATAGCGAAAAGTGCGATTCGACAAAAAGTCACGTAAGATGAGCACGAGACGTTCCGGCACACCGAGTTGGTACAGCTTGTATAATAAGGCGTTGTGCCAGACTTTGTCGAATGCTTTCGCTATGTCAAAGAAGATCACTCCTGTCTTAAGACCGCGCTGGAAACCAGCGCTGATGTCTTCTACGATACGTTGGACCTGATGGGTCGAAGCATGTTGGGTTCTAAAACCGAACTGCTCAGCGCTTGGACTTAGCCGAGCTTCAAAATCCATGTTCTTCAAAAAATCGAAAAAAAAAAATACCATATTGTTGCAGGTACCTATTTTTGTAATTTTTTTATGTTCTAAAAAAAATTATAACAAATAACAAAAATTGCTTATAATAAATTGTTAAATAAATAAAT
The DNA here is from genome assembly GCA_947523025.1 of Dryobota labecula. Classification (NCBI taxonomy): domain Eukaryota; kingdom Metazoa; phylum Arthropoda; class Insecta; order Lepidoptera; family Noctuidae; genus Dryobota; species Dryobota labecula. The sequence goes on along the minus strand of OX383287.1, from coordinate 28,651,315 downwards.
GCATAAATTGTTGACAAAAAAACTTTTTTTTTGCTCTTATATTCAGAAATGTAAATTGTGATTAAAAAAAAACGATTCTTAATATTTTATTTAAATAATAAAAATATTATAAAAATGATTATAAACAATAACATATTGTTTTTAAGATTTTTATTTTTAAATCATTTTTTTTTTTACGCTAACAATATGGTAATTTTTTTTTTTCAAAAATTGTTAATTAATGCATTTGTTTATAAAAAAAATTATATAAAATTATGATATGAATTTTTCTTAAAGGTAATTATATAATGTCTAACATGAAAATAAAATCAACAATAATTTGAAATAAAAAAAAATATATATTTAAACATCATATTTTTTTTTTGTATTTAAAAAATTAATAATTAATGAAATAAAAATATTTTAAAAACTTTCATGACTTCATCTTGTTATGTATGCTTATAAAAAGCGCTCCAGGAAATACACTATTTCATATAACTACATATCTGTAATTGACTTTTATTTTTTTAAACTATGTTCCACCAATTCGACTCTTTTGTGACTTTAACATGTAATAGCTAACTAATCAACAAATAAAATATATTTTTTTGTTAGGTGTCACTTTGGGGGTTGGTATAAAAAACCACCCCCAAAAAATATACTTCTCATTTTTTACAGTTTCTGATATTGCAAAAATTCTAAAAAATATATATTATAATTAGTTTATTGATAGTCACGTACAGTTTCAATTTCATGAAAATATGTATCTTCAATAAGTACTGAGAAAAAAACAAAATACGTTCAGGGTTGTTATCCCTATTATTCCCTTACTTTAGGGGTTAGGGGTGTGAAATTAAGTGTATGGCTATTTTAGATGAAAAACAATAAAAACAAGGTTAAAACCCTCCATCATCAGACGCGAGTGCAGTTTTCATATGCTTATCCGGCTAGATCCTTTGGCAGAGCCTGGGATATGGAGACGGACATAGGCTACTTTTTTTACGCGATAGCCGACATCTACGCGGGCGGAGCCGCGGGCAAAAGCTAGTATGGTATAAATTATAAGGTTCATAACGAAAAAATGCTTTTATGACCTTTTCTCAGAATAATATTCTTACCATTATGATAACATGTAAAAAGCTTTAACCACATTTATTCTTTTTTAACTGTATAAACCGAAACACGGATTTAAGTCATAAGATTGTTTATTATGCTAGTATATTTTTTTCCAAACGTGCATAGATATCACTTTTATAAACTCATTATCTCGGCAGCCATTGGACCTAGCATTTATTCGGTTTTACGAGTAAATAGCGCATAAAAAATTAAATATAACTGCATTTTTAACTCAATTTCGTAAAAAAGTGCATTTATCATGTTTTCGCAGTAAGCAGACGATATTGAAGATTGATGCAGTGTGGTGTAGTGTGGCACAGTGTGGTGTTGTATAAGGTGGTGTGGTGCAGAGTACTGTGGTGTAGTGAGGTGTTGTATAGGGTGGTGTGGTGCAGAGTACTGTGGTGCAGTGTGGTGTTGTATAGTGTGGTGTGGGTTTAGTGAGGTGTGATGTGCAGGCTGAAAACACATTTATCTTAAAACAATTAGCAGGCTTCCAGTGCTATCGTAATCAAGGTTCAGGAGATACGTGGTGAGAACTTGCTTGCACTTTGCTTTAGTAAGAGGATATACATTTAAAGAAGAGTTTATTTTTATTGTATAGATAACTGCCAGGAAAACAAATGTTGCAGTGCGAAAGACTACTTTTACACAGTTTAGTGGAACATACATTTGTTTTAATGCATTTATGAGCATATAAGGATGGGTTGAAGTTCAAAGAAGAATGTTTATGCAAGATTACTTGAACGATACACAGTAGTTGAACAGTAAGAATCTTGCACTTATCGTAGAGTTCAGAGGTAGGGTGAAAAAACGGTAAAGCATGGGCCACCTTGAGCACTGACGATTTAGGGGCACCACCCCAAACAGATGCAATACTAGTTTAGTACAGATTGAAGAAGTGCTAAGTACACTGTTTTTAACTACAACGTGTTGCAGACACTAAAGAACTTTTGTATCTGCAACACGTTGTAGGCTTTTAAAAATGAAGATGGTCTTCCTAATTCTCTTGGAAAAAAGGTCGATGTGGGAATTAAAGTTTAGGTTTTTGTCTATAGTGACATCGAGGTACTTGAGAGTCCACTTTTTCGAGTTTTGGGCATGAACACGAGTAGGAAGAGCCGTCATTACATGAGTGGGCCTTGATATTTAATAAGGGGTTATGAGTTAGGTGAGTGTTTGTTAGTGTTAATGTTATGTATTTAGTCTTGTCATACTCTCATACTTTTATTGATACATTTATTATTATGTTATCAACCTTATTTAATTATTGATGATTATGTTGATCTAGAACATACTGTCTACTTGTCTACTTAGGTACCTAGGACCTAATTTGGTAAAATCAAATACTTTATTTATCTTATTTGAAATGGATGGCTAAGCAAATACAAAGGCATATCGGTCTGTTCGGCGGATTTTCAACGATTTGGTAAACCAGAGGGTTTACAGTGTCAACTCCACATTTAATTGAAAATGCAGGCAACATTCCTGAATTCATGACTGGTCGCTCGCAATACCTTATTAAAAGGCATGAAGGAGGTACCGAATGAAAGACTGTGACAGGAGCGAGCCGTGAACAACAAGTTTCGTATGAACAATGGCGTGCGGCCACTCACCCCATGAACCAGTCGACAGTGTCGCGCAGGTACTCCGGTAGTCGCTCCAGCTTGACAGATTCTCTCCGGCTTGCTTCTCAACCAAAAATAACACCACTTTAGAGCAACTGTTTCGTTAAAAGTCCGCACCTTAGCCGCACAGAAACACTAGCTGTCTCATCACACTGCGCGATGATAACCGATGAATTAAAACTAACTGTACTCTTTGAACGTGTTGAAATCTGATGTTAAATAGAGCGTGTCGTCGTCGCAAAACCCTATCATTGGAATTTTTCACTACAAACGATCAAAGCAGCTGAGCCATAATCGCCATGTTGCGCAACTTTAACAATTTATTTTTAGAAAATATTGTTCGCCACCTTAGATACATTCAATGTGAAGTTTTGCACAATAAAGTTATCTTTAGCTGCCTGTAAAGTTAGTTGTGTATTTTTAATGCACAAACAGAAACACTTAGTAAAAGAAAATGATACACAAAAAAACAGGGACAAGAAATAACATTACTTTTTACTTTTTGCTATAGCAACACTTAATTTTCCGTCATCATAACACGGAAGTAAAGGTCAACGCACTCTAATGTTAGATACACACACAGCACACAGCGACTCGCTGGCGCTTTAACCTGAGAAAATTGTTTTTTTTTCAAACTTGGGCACAGTGTGAAAAATGACCTTAAAAGCGGTCATCCTCTTTTTATTTGTTTAATGGACACTACAAACTATTTCAATTGTAAGAGTAGAACTCATGAAGTCTAGATGTTTTTGGAACCAGAATTACGGCCATTAACATTATTTTCTATAGAAACAAAAAGAAAACCATAGAAACGCCAGTGATGTAAAAGTACTAGGTAAATACAGTTGTTTTCTATGTCATATTATGAAAAGATTAATTATCTCCATTATCCACCAATCCCTATAATTTTATCCCTAATAATAACAAAACTATGCCGTTTTAGTGTTAATTTTTTCTCCTAATTCTTTACGAATGTGGATTTTATTATTTAACCAGAGGTTCTTTAGAATCTTTTCTATAAACCATAAAAATATCTAATCTTACTCATGCAAGATTTCAGAGATATTTAAGTTTTTTTAAACCGTAGACAGAGAAAACTATAGATCGCTGGTCATCTTCTATCTTACTTACACAAGAAAAAGAAAAATATATACAAGATGCTTGTAAAGAAAAGAGACAGAGCCTAACATTTTCTGTCCCTTATCGCGTGTCGCGTTTTTCAAGGACAGCACTTCAGTTGCTAAGCAAAGTTTGACGTTTGATACGCGTTCGAAAAGTGGTTGTGACGAAATTTTAAGTTATTTAATTTGTTATTTCGAAAAATACTAATTGTTTTGTCTTTTTTGTTGAGGATTGACTTTAGCTATTGCTGCAAAATGGTAAAGTGCAGTGTTTTTGTTGCAAAAGCGATAGTGAGAAGAAAATTGCCGGATTGTCCTTTCATTCGTAAGTAGCAAAATATTTTAGTTTATTCGGTGAAAGGCAGTGGACGTTTTCAACTAATATGGTTTTTCAACTCTTAAAATAAATATACAGCTGTTTCTAAATAAAATGAGAGCTGAATTATGTTTTTATTATTTATTATTCTTCACATAACCTCCAAGCTCAGTGCTGCCTACTTTTTACTCGAATACTTCCCCATTTCAGGGGAAAATTGTACGCCAATAAAATAAATTACCTTCATCAATAATTTCAAATGAATGCTTTATTAGAGTGTATGTATAGCGCTGGCAGCATATTTGTTCCACTTTTCACTGGACGTAATATTACATCTTAACCTTTTAGTATCTATTTATAGTTTAAAATATTGTATTTGTAGTAGGTATTAAAGGGTTAAAAACTTTCAGATTTCCCGCCAAACCAAAATCACGGGGATTATGAATGAATGTGTAGATAATATATTTTTTATGCTGTATCTCAGGTTTTCTTCAAATGTTCATTTTCCCGTAGATGAAAGAACTCCTATCCTAATAAACTATTTTGACTTATACCCAAAGTCTCTAATTCAGATAATTTATGTAAACAAAGTAATGTCAAGAAATGTCACTGCCAAAATGACAGGACGGTGGTGCAAAGCATTTTATCATCAATAATCATCTATAAAATTAAAATGAAATAATTTTTAGAACTATGCAAACAAAATACCATTGACAAACAATGTTTTGTGTAGTTTGTCGGAGACACGGCATTATGATCGTCATACGTGCCGATTCCCTTGTTCACAAACTAAACTAAATTTAAGTTCAGTGCATCTTTTTCTTTCTATTTCATTAAGAAAAGGACAGAAGATAAATTTTAGTTAAGTCCTGTCAAATTAATCAGCGCCTGTCACTACTCCATACAAGTTTAGACGTGATTAAAAACTTGCCGACTAAAATTACGTAAATTTACGTCAAGCGCTGATTAATTTGACAGGACTAAACTAAAATTTATCTTCTGTCCTTTTCTTAATGAAATAGAAAGAAAAAGATGCACTGAACTTAAATTTAGTTTAGTTTGTGAACAAGGGAATCAGCACCATAATCAGCCCTAAGTCCACTGCTAGACGTAGGCCTCCCAAAATCGATTTCCACTCAAAGTCAAAGTCAAAGTCAAAGTCAAAGTCAAATAATTTATTTCAAATAGGCACGAAGATGCACTTTTGAACGTCAAAAATTACATGAATAGTTAATTGATTCTAGTTGCGCCTTCCAAAATGTAGTTATGTATGGAGAAGAATGGGCAAGAAACTCCATACTTACTCTTTTAAAATGTTAACAATAGTTTGTATACATTAATTAATATTTATAGGTGAAGACTATGTACCTAGAATAAAAAAATAAAAAATATAAAAAAAATCATCAAAATTACTTACCACAATTGGTAAAAAGAATGAAAAGTGAAGTAATAACAGAAAAATTAATAAATGCGATAGGTACATGGTGCTCACATATTTACAAACATTGTATATGATTTCCCAAAAAAAATAAAAAATAAAAACAACATATAATAAGTCAGTGTGTGAGTTAAAATATTAATCACAGAAAATAAAATTAATATCATAAAAATTATAAATTATACAGTTAAATTAGCAACCAGTTTGATTTTGTCTAGACTCTAAATTGTCCTATGGAGCAGGACCAGCATGTTTCCAAGCATTCTTATCTTGGATATAATCCTCTAATTTGTAATATGCTTGTTTACAAAGTGTACTTTTAATATGAGTTTTAAATTTTCTTTCATTTAATTGTAATATATCAGAAGGTATTTTATTGTAACATTTAACACAGTACCCCATAAAAGATGTATGTACCTTAGATAATCTGAAAAATGGTTGATCTATTTTATCTTTATTTCTAGTATTAAAATTATGCCTATCACTGATTTTGTAAAAATATGTAGATTTTTTCTTACATACATAATATTTTCATAAATGAATTGGCAAGGTACCGTCATTATATTAATCGTTTTAAATAGTTCTCTAAGAGATTCGCGGCGATGTAGATTATAAATGGCTCTGACAGCCTCAAAACAGTTTTCATACTCAAAACAGTTTTCACCCAAAATGTGGCAAGATATGCTACTTACGATATGAATCTATGAATGAGAGTTGTAATTATTATCATAGTGTTGTTGAAGATGTAAAAAATTTGAAAATGTTTGGATCTCCTGCATTGTTACCAGTACCATAAAATATTTTATACCAGAAAATCTCCTGTTTTTAATAACTTTGTTAAAAAATTTATAAAATATTACGGTATGATTATTTTATAGTTATTATTTCTTAAAATCAGTACTTAAAAGAAAATGGCACCTTTTTTTTCGCCATTTTATATGAATAACCATTACGAAGATATTTTTTTTGATATGTTATCCCTTTTGTTTACATAAATGATCTGAATTTCAGACTTTGGGTATAGATGTTTTGTTTCTATTTATAAACCCTGTGCGTTTGTACAAAGTAGATAATAGAGATTGAAAAACATCTGAACATTGAAGAACATTCGGGGTAAAATCACTTTAAAGTGGGTAACCCTAAAGTTGCAAGTACCTTGATTTTCCGTCCCTTACAGCGACACGCCAAGCAGTGGTCTCGTAGATAGAGAAAACAATAGATCGCTGGTCATCTTCTATCTTACTTACACAAGAAAAAGAAAAATATATACAAGATGCTTGTAAAGAAAAGAGACAGAGCCTAACATTTTCTGTCCCTTATCGCGTGTCGCGTTTTTCAAGGACAGCACTTCAGTTGCTAAACAAAGTTTGACGTTTGATACGCGTTCGAAAAGTGGTTGCGACGAAATTTTAAGTTATTTAATTTGTTATTTCGAAAAATACTAATTATTTTGTGTTTTTTGTTGAGGATTAGCTATTGCTGCAAAATGGTAAGGTGCAGTGTTTTTGGTTGCAAAAGCGATAGTGAGAAGAAAATTGCCGGATTGTCCTTTCATTCGTAAGTAGCTAAATATTTTAGTTTATTCGGTGAAAGACAGTGAAAGTTTTCAACTAATATGGTTTTTCAACTCTTAAAATAAATATACAGCTGTTTCAAGATAAAATGAGAGCTGAATTATGTTTTTATTATTTATTATTCTTCACATAACCTCCAAGCTCAGTGCTGCCTACTTTTTACTCGAATACTTCCCCATTTCAGGGGAAAATTGTACGCCAATAAAATAAATTACCTTCATCAATCATTTCAGATGAATGCTTTATTTGAGTGTATGTATAGCGCTGGCAGCAAATTTGTTCCACTTTTCACTGGACGTAATATTACATCTTAACCTTTTAGTATCTATTTATAGTTTAAAATATTGTATTTGTAGTAGGTATTAAAGTGTTAAAAACTTTCAGATTTCCCGCCAAACCAAAATCACGGTGATTATGAATGAAAGTGGAGATAAAATATTTTTTATGCTGTATCTCAGATTTTCTTTAAATGTTCATTTTCCCGCAGGTGAAAGAACTCCTATCCTAATAAACTACTTTGACTTATACCCAAAGTCTCTAATTCAGATAATTTATGTAAACAAAGTAATGTCATGAAATGTCAATGCCAAAATGACAGGACGGTGGTGCAAAGCATTTTATCATTTTTTTTTTCTGTAAATAATCATCTATAAAATTAAAATGAAATAATTTTTAAAACTATGCAAACAAAATACCATTGCCAAACAATGTTTTGTGCAGTTTGTCGGAGACACGGCATTATGATCGTCATACGTGCCGATTCCCTTGTTCACAAACTAAACTAAATTTAAGTTCAGTGCATCTTTTTCTTTCTATTTCATTAAGAAAAGGACAGAAGATAAATTTTAGTTAAGTCCTGTCAAATTAATCAGCGCCTGTCACTACTCCATACAAGTTTAGACGTGATTAAAAACTTGCCGGCTAAAATTACGTAAATTTACGTCAAGCGCTGATTAATTTGACAGGACTAAACTAAAATTTATCTTCTGTCCTTTTCTTAATTAAATAGAAAGAAAAAGATGCACTGAACTTAAATTTAGTTTAGTTTGTGAACAAGGGAATCAGCACCATAATCAGCCCTTTTAAGTCCACTGCTAGACGTAGGCCTCCCAAAATTGATTTCCACTCAAAACAGTTTTCACCCAAAATGTGGCAAGATATGCTACTTACGATATGAATCTATGAATGAGAGTTGTAATTATTAGTGTTGTTGAAGATGTAAAAAATTTGAAAATGTTTGGATCTCCTGCATTGTTACCAGTACCATAAAATATTTTATACCAGAAAATCTCCTATTTTAATAACTTTGTTAAAAAATTTATAAAAATAATACGGTATGATTATTTTACAGTTATTATTTCTTAAAATCAGTACTTAAAAGAAAATGGCACCTTTTTTTTTCGCCATTTTATATGAATAACCATTACGAAGATATTTTTTTTGATATGTTATCCCTTTTGTTTACATAAATGATCTGAATTTCAGACTTTGGGTATAGATGTTTTGTTTCTATTTATAAAACCTGTGCGTTTGTACAAAGTAGATAATAGAGATTGAAAAACATCTGAACATTGAAGAACATTCGGGGTAAAATCACTTTAAAGTGAGTAACCCTAAAGTTGCAAGTACCTTGATTTTCTGTCCCTTACAGCGACACGCCAAACAGTGGTCTATAGTTTTCTAAGTCTATGAGTGGTCTATAGTTTTCTAAGTCTATGAAGTCACTAGAGTTAGGCTACGTTCCAATATATGCCGTTATCGCTCATAGCACTCACATCGATAATTAACGTTCCGATTTAGAATAACGCGATTATGACAGTTGAGAGCTGGTGCCAAGTCTACTAATGTAGTACAAACGTTGCAATGGTCTCTTCATTGTGAGTTTTTGACAGATTTGCCATACAAACATTGTCAAATACTCACAATTGTGAGACCATTGCAACGTTTGTAAATTAGTAGACTTAGGCCCCTGTTTCACAGCGCTCACGGTGATATTATCTATACTATATTATATAATATATAATCTATTATTATAAAGCTGAAGAGTTTGTTTGTTTGTTTGAACGCGCTAATCTCAGGAACTACTGGTTGGAATTGAAAAATTCTGTTTGTGTTGGATAGATCCATTTATCGAGGAAGACTATAGGCTATATAACCTCACGCTACGACCAATAGGAGCGGAGCATAAATGAAAAATGTTGCAAAAACGGGAAAAAATATTCCTTTTTGAGACCTTCCGTTACGTGCATTAAGTTACGCAAATATCATGTTTGATGGAATTGTTCCTCTTTAAAAGTTCTAAAAAAAGTCCGCAACAGAATATGTCTATATTTTAAGATTGACTCACTATACTTAACCTTATTTTATGGTACTCAAATTTGTTCGAAATTAATGCATTATTTGCGAAGGAGTTTTATCAACATAATATAAATCTTTACCCAAATAAATATTATGATAATAATCACAAGTATTTAAATATAAACAAAATTGTCCTTAACATCACCTGATTTCAATCAACATCATAGGAGATATCATAATTTTAAAATAATGTATCTATGACGATTCACTGGACATCGTTATCGCGCTCACGCTAATTCGGTACGCGTTTACGCGTATAAGCACGCTGAAATCGATTACACAGACATTACAGTGTAATACGGAATGCGGGGTTAGAAGCAGCAATTCAGTATTGAAGCATTGTCAAAATTGAAAATTGAATACATCTGCTGAGTAACCTAACTTTGCTAAATTATTTTGACATCTTTGAACTTTAATATATTTCAAGAATCATGTTCCGTCTACCCTATGGGGAAAGAGTTGACCCCATGGAAGAGAAGCGCCAGGCGCGTGAGAACACTATTAGTAGCGTGATTACCTTTGCCATACTATGTGCTACTATCAGAGTGGGTAAGATTTAACAGAAATAATAATTATATTATTTGATCACTTTAGCTTAGTAGTTATTCGTTCTCAACTATCTATTATAAATTGAATAGGCAGTAGTATAACACTTAAATTAACTTACATTCAAAGCTTATGAAATCCACGAATTGAATTCAAAACTAAGTATCCTTCTAGAATTTAGACTGTATAAACAGTAATATAAAAACCTAATGTAACTGAAGGTAAAGTCAAACATACCCTTGTTACTCAATTTAATTGTGACTTTACCTTCAGTTACATTCAGTTTTCATTTGGTGAAATCCATTAGATGCCAAAGCTCCTAACTTCAATGGTTATTCATTTTCATGGTTCTTATCAATACAAGGTTGGTCTTGAACTAAAATAGTCTAGAGTGCATTTACAAGAAAATAATTTTGGTTATGGATGTGTACCTATGTCGAAATATTTCTGTTTACAGCTCCCATCATTCTGGAACATAGCGGCCTTCAGTGATAAGATCAACATAGTACCAGTTGCACCTTGGCAAAGATGATTAAATCATACTGGGTCATGTAGTGGGCAGCTCATGCTGCATGTTCTATCAGGTTTATTAGGAAATCATTCATTCATTTAAATAAATCTTTATGTAATAAATTTTGTTTTTATATATATAATTATAAGCATTTAACGTAAAACAAATTTATTTTAAGAGGGCATACCAAGGTCCACTAGCGCCACTCCTTTAAAAAAATATCTCGTGACTGAGAAGGAATTCTGAAAAACGGCTCAATCAGCGGCCTCAGTAAGTGTGTCTAGAATTTTCTAATACCTTTTATAAAGTTTCATATTGAGACACGAAGCAACAAAATACGACCTAGAGGAATGTGGCCACTTTTCTTTAGATCGAATTTTGTTGTATTGAATATTTTTTAAAGGAGTGACGCTAGTGGACTGTAGTATGCCCTCTTAAGACTATTTATCGGTTACCTATTGTTATCTTGTTACTCTCCAATGTGGTTGGTGGGAGGGTGTTTCCCTGTGTCCATAGTTGCAGCGGAAAAATGTCATACTCAATACTTTTATTGCATTCCACATGTAGGTATTCTTAGGTGGTAAACTTCTAATTAGATCATTACGGACCCTGTCGGGCACAGCAAAATAAGTGAGTTAGGAGAGAGGAAGCGTTTGTTAATTTAATAACATTACTATAATATAATAACGATGTAGGTAGTATTTTCTGAGATAAGCTTTACTATAAAATATAAAAACGTATTGTGTACGTTACCCCAGCAGGAAAGTGTCTCCTAGAGTGATATGAATGGAACGTTATTATGTTCAATAAAACACTAATTAGGTAATTAACTGTTTTATTTCGTGGATAGCATAAGCACTAGGTAGCCTTAAACTAATGTGTTATTTTGACACATGTGGGGTACTTGCACAAATACCACATGTATGTATACACAACATACCTTTCCCCCAAGTATGCATGAACAATTAGAAAATTATGATGATCATAATCTTTTCAATTCAACCAATATAACAATTAAGTAATCAAGAGCAAAAAACAATCTTAAACACATAACATTACACCAAATAGTTGCTATGGCTAGGCCTGGCATATGGTGACTTTACATAAGAAGAAACTTTGTTCTTTCGTTTGCCACCTGGATAAGTGGTCTCTGCTCCACTAGGTATCCCAAGCATCTCAGCCCCCATTCGTCCGAGCTAGAAATTTGGATTATATGTTCATTTTCTTGACTTGACTCTTCCACCTGCTCCTGTATACTTTTTTCCTCTTCCGGTTCCTTATCCTTCTTCTCCTCCTCTCCTATAGTGGAGCTTGATGGCTTCTTTTGGATCAGTTGGTCAATATGTCTGCTTACATCTCCTGTTGTCTGATGTCACCTGATAGCTAGAAGGGCCATCCTTACTTGTTACAGTGCCTGGTAACCAACGTGGCCCTCTTCCATAATTTCGGTACATAACGCATTGACTAATGTCTGTTTCTCTATGTTTTCTTTGTGCGTTATTGGTAATTTGTTGCTCGAATCTCATGTGCTGTTTATTGACAGGATGAATACTGTCCAATAAAGTCCTTAACCGTCTGTTCATTAACAGTTCTGAAGGACTCTTACCTGTTCCTGAACATGGCGTTACCCGCAGTCCCAGTAACATGTTAGGTACCTTCACGTCCCATGATACATCATCCATTTTGCGCAACTTGTCCTTAACCGTCAGCACCATTCGTTCAGCCAATCCATTTGTAGCAGGATGGTATGGTGCTGTAGTGATATGCTTAATTTTATTCGAATCCAGAAATTGTTTCATTTCAGCCGAAAACTCAAACTCAAAGCATTTATTTCAAACTAGCTTCTTCCCGCGACTTCGTCCGCGTTAAATTTCTTGTTCCCCCAACCCACCCCGTCGCAACACATTGCCTGCCCGTGATTTTACTTCATTTACGCATAAACTTTCATTTAAAAAAAAATTGTGTCCTAGTTAATAGGAATGTTATTCTTCCTCAAGAATTGGGCTGTAAAATGCAAAAAGATTTTTTCAAATCCAACTCGCAGTTCCAGAGATTAGCGCGTTCAAAAAACAAAAAACCGGCCAAGTGCGAGTCGGACTCGCGCACGAAGGGTTTCGTACCATCCATACAAATCCTTACTAATATTATAAATGTGAAAGTAACTCTGTCTGTCTGTATGTAACGTTTTCACGCCTAAACCGCTGAGATACCGCCGATAGACCGCCTGGGATATAGAGAAGGACATAGGCTACTTTTTTACGCGATAACCGACATCCACGCGGGCGGGGCAAAACAAACGGCAAAAAAAATCATGTCCGTTGTATGGGAGCCCCCCTTAAATATTTTTTTTTCTGTTTTTTAGTATTTGTTGTTATAGCGGCAACATAAATACATCATCTGTGAAAATTTCAACTGTCTAACTATCACGGTTCATGAGATACAGCCTGGTGACAGACGGACAGACAGACAGACAGACAGACGGACAGCGGAGTTTTAGTAATAGGGTCCCATTTTACCCTTTGGGTACGGAACCCTAAAAACTAACTCTTCAACTTTAGAATAGACTACCTCGCAGAGTTGATCATTATTGTGCTGCGGAGTTATTATAAAACAGTTATATCTCCTAAGATATTCATTGAAATTAAATGATGTAAGGGCAACTTTGTTCAAAATTAAATACTTGTGATGAATAACGTATTTATTTGGATAAGGATTAATACCATGTTTATGAAAACTCCTTCGCAAATAATGCATTAATTTCGAACAAATTTGATTACCATAAAAAAGGTTATAGCGAGTTAATCTTAAAAGATAGACATATGCTGTCGCGGACTTTTTTTTAGAACATTTAAATAGGAACAATTCCATCATACATGATATTTGCGTAACTTAAACCGTTTACACAGCGCACGCAACGGAAGCTCTCAAAAAGGAATATTTTTTCCCGTTTTTGCAACATTTTTCATTTATGCTCCGCTCCTATTGGTCGTAGCGTGATGTTATATAGCCTATAACATTCCTCAATAAATGGACTATCCAACACAAAAAGAATTTTTCAATTCCAACCAGCAGTTCCTGAGATTAGCGCGTTCAAACAAACAAACAAACAAACAAACTCTTCAGCTTTATATATTAGTATAGATAGATATAGAATAGATAAACCAATAACAGGTACTTTTGAATTGTCAAGGGGTCGGTCAGTCAGAAAAATGAAGCTAGTTGCCCATTCCAAAGCGTAGTAGGTTCCTATGGAGAAGAACGGACAAGAAACTCCACGGACACTCTTTTAAAACAAAATATCGTTACAAAATATGGGTTACATCATTCATGTTGAAGTTATACATGTGAGAACAATGTAGAAAGACGTGCACGTTAGAAGCGTCCGTAATAGAAACAATTCAAAAATTAAAATAAGCCGTGGCAGCTAAGAGATGACCAGTCCCAACTGACGGCGCCCGTTCACGAACATGACGCATGGATCAGCACCATTTAGCTCAACCATTTTGAAGGGAACTTACTGATCTAACACACACGCCACCACCAGCGAGACATTTGAGTGAGCATGACATACTCTCAGCCGCCAGGGCACATTCAAGTCAATAAAAGACATATTACCCGGTAAATGGTAGCTCTATAGTACATAGTACTCACACCTGTGCTATGCAATTATATAATTCAAGGACATTGAGTTTATACAATGCAAAGATAGTCTTACAATCTTCAGCAGCTCCAATAATATTTTCAAATGCTAATTAATTAGTTTATGCGCCCTTATGGAGCAGGACCAGCATTGAGCCAAGCATTTTTGTCAGCGTTGTAATCCCCCAACTCATAATATGCCTGGCTGCATAGTGTGCGTTTTATACAAGTTTTAAATTTTGTTTCGTTCAACTGGAGTATGTGGGGAGGTATTTTATTGTAACATTTTAAACAGTACCCCATGAAGGATGAGTCTACTTTAGCCAGTCTGAAACCTGGTTGAACTAATTGGTCCCTATTTCTGGTACTATAATTGTGTCTTTCACCTCTTTTACTAAAAATATTTAAATTTTTCCTTACGTACATGATGTTATGTATTGACAAGGTACCGTCATGATGTTAATATCTTTAAACAGTTCCCTTAGAGAATCGCGCCTGCGGAGGCCATATATTGCTCTGATGGCTCTTTTCTGTAGAATAAAAATAGATTCGATATCTGCAGCCCGTCCCCATAGTAAAATACCGTAAGACATGATACTATGAAAGTAACTAAAATAGACTAGCCTCGCGGTATCTACGTCAGTAAATTGACGGATTTTTCTCACAGCATATGCTGCTGAACTTAGCCGCCTTGCAAGAGATGTTAAATGAGGACCCCATTGCAGCCTTGAGTCGATATTTGTTGGTGTCGGAAAAAAATAAGCCGTCTGGGAGCTTTCAACGAAAACGCTGTCTAAACCCTTTGAGATATAACAAAATAATGTATGGTGGAATTATGTATCTTATAAAGGTTTTCAAAAAAGTCCGCGATGGCATATGTCTATCTCTTAAGGATACGAGGGCGGCACGGAAAATTTCGGGAATCAAGGAAGAGACACAATATTACTATTTAAAAATGTATTTATTGCTTTTCGAAGTATTCTCCGCGAATTTTGACACATTTTTCCATACGATGGACCCAATCATTGAAGCAACCATTCCACTCGGAAGTTGGGTACTCCAAAATGGCCGTTTTGTAGGCGTCCACAGCTTCTTCAGGTGATGAAAATCTCTGTCCACGCAATTTATTCTTTATTTTAGGGAAAGTATAGAAATCATTAGGGCTTAGGTCGGGGCTTGCTCTCAAAACTCTTTTGTTCTGTGCGCGGTGTGAGAACTCGCATTGTCGTGATGGAGGATGATGCGGCGGTTGCAGTTCTCTTTACGGAGTTCAGAAACGACCTGTGGCAAACAAATGCTAGCATACCATTCTGCATTAACCGTTCTTTGTCCCTCAAGAGGAATAGTCGTAACATGGCCGGTTCTGGAGACAAACGTGGCCACCATTTTTTTTGCAACACTCCGTGAACGAACAATTTTTGTTGGCTTTAACTCATTTTCGAACACCCAAACTCGTGACTGGTTTTTTGTTTCGGGTTCGTACGCATATATCCAGGATCCGTCACCTGATACGATGTTGAATACAGCATTTGAGGATCCTGCGTGGAATCTTTCGAGAGTTCTAACGCACCAAGTAACGCGAACCGCTTTTTGCTCTTCACAGAGCGAATGCGGTATCCATCGGGAAAACAACTTTTTTACACCTAATTGTTCATGCAAGATTATTTGTATTTGACTCATGCCAATGTCTAAAGTTGCCTGAATTTCGCGGTATGTCACATGTCGATCTTTCTCAATCAGCTTACGCACAGCATCAACGTTTTCTTGGGTGACTGCAGTTTTTGGACGACCTTGACGGGGATCATCACTGAGCTTGACACGTCCACGTTGAAATTCAGCAAACCAGCGATAAATTGTGGTTTTGGATGGGGCTTCATCACCAAATGTAGAAATCATCCGGTCAACACACTGTTTTTGTGTTAAACCACTTCGAAAGTCATAATAAATCATCGCTCTTGAATTTTCTCGAGTCAATTCCATTTTCTCAACGACTAAACAAGTTTGACAAAACCTTGTGACAAGACCGAGAATCTTTTTTTAAATAAATAAATGGTATTCGATTTTTAAAACCAAGGAGTTTTAAATTAAAAAGATTTTAATATGACATGAACAGTGGAAATATTCCATTCCCGATACTTTTAGTGCAGCCCTCGTAACATACTATATCCATTTTATTGTCTTTTTGTAGGTATTTGTTTGCCGAATTTTACTCTTGGAAATACGATTACGATAACAATACGCTATAATATCAGTAGCTATTAGCCAAATTATGTTCGTAGATAAATAAGCTAGCTAGGTACTTATGTGTATTTCAAACTGTACAAGAATATTTATCGTATAAACATTACCTACTAAACACGGCGGCCTTATGATCAAAATTTGTGCATTACAAAACTTTCGTTACTTTTTCACTGATATATTTATCACTTTTCGATAAACTAACACTCAATACGAAATCTACACTTATTTCTCAGTAATTTTGTATAAGATTCTTCTAAGATTAAACCGTTTTCTCATTGAATCAATTACTTTACGCACGTATAACCTTGATGAATGTTTACCAGTGTTGCCAGTACCTGCGTCGACTTTCGGACGATTCACTACATGAAATGGGACGATTTTTGGACAAAAAGGACGGCTAAAGAAATATTAATTCGTTACGATTGAATGAGAAAAAAGTATACCTAAAAAGGCGTGAGTACGGTTATATTTTTAGGGCAAACAAAAAAAGTGAAAAAAAAATAATAATTAAGATGTCCAATATTTATTATTTTATAATTTTGTTTTTTGAAACTCGCAAAACGAAAACTTCATTTCAAAAACCTCATTGCCGACGAGTATCGTAGTAACTCGTACTGCTCGTACGTAATGAATTCAGCTAAATAACCGAATGATTGTCAGATTGTGGTTGTTTGTGTGCGTGGAAGGTAAAGGCAAGCGATATGGATCACTACGCGTGGAAAAAGGATAGCTAGCGATATTCGCTAGCAGTGGTTTGACAGACGCCGCGCGTTTCGTTTTAGTATTACGTACGCATTTTTGTAATTTTTAAAACTGCGTTTTGTTATTTGCATTTTAAACGCATTAGTTTTGTAATAAGAAAGTAAATGATTGTAGTTGGCTATTTGAAAAGGGACGGGAAAGGGACTGAATATATGAACGGACATCGAAGGGACGTAAAGATGTCTAAACGGACAAAAATCGTCCCTTTTGGGACGTTCTGGCATCACTGATGTTTACATTAAGCACCGCGCCACCAGGGTTGCCAACTTCCACGATCTGGATTACCCAAAAACCTATCAGGGGGGAAAAATTCCTATCCGATCCGATCCGAAAAATCCTAAAATTTCAAAAATAAAATCAATATTCCCCACATTTTCCCCACAAGTTTTCAGCAAAGAAATAAAAGTACTATTCATATAAATCAAATATATTTATTACTGATACTTAATGATTTTAACCTATTGCAGCTCTTCATTGCGCCAAAAATGTTTTGTTAACATATCATTTGACGGGTCAAATTTTAGGCTCCCTCCTTTCTTCTTAATACCTTCTCTAGTGGCCCTAAGCGTTACCTATTCCTCCAATCCAAACCAAATACGTTGAAACAATTTTTGCGTCTAGTATACTACTGAATATTGGTTTTATAAAATTATTACATACCTTGGAATTATCGTCGTCCTTAATAACTTTTTCTTCACATTTTAACAACCATTTGTCCATTGTAGCTTTGTATTGTACTAAATAAACTTAAGAAGTAGATATACAACAAGCAGTATGTGTGAACTCGAAATATGAGTGAACACAATAACACTCAACAATTCTCTGCAATACTCTGTATAGTTCGTTCCAGAGCTAAAGTAAACAACACGATAAACGATAAGTTTGATAGACATAAATGTTGCCATAAAATAAACTAAAACCTTCCTGCCGGATGAGTTAAAGTTGAATTAAATATACATAATTTATAAATTATACTTAAGTAGTTCTTATACTACTTTTATTACTTCTAAGTTTAGTTCTAGTGCAACTGTCTAAATTCCCCGCATTTTCCCCACATAAACGCTCTCCCCACAAATTACCCAATCGGACTGAAAATCCCCGCAGTTTGGGGAATTCCCCACAGATTGGCAACGCTGCGCGCCACACTGCCACACGACCACAGAGTACAGACGTATTTTGTTTTCTTTTTTTTTTCGTTCGTTTAGTGGTGTTCCCGCTAGAATGTCAACCGGTCAAGTACTCAAAGTCAAAGTCAAATAATTTATTTCAAATAGGCACGAAGATGCACTTTTGAACGTCAAAAATTACATGAATAGTTAATTGATTCTAGTTGCGCCTTCCAAAATGTAGTTATGTATGGAGAAGAATGGGCAAGAAACTCCATACTTACTCTTTTAAAATGTTAACAATAGTTTGTATACATTAATTAATATTTATAGGTGAAGACTATGTACCTAGAATAAAAAAATAAAAAATATAAAAAAATTCATCAAAATTACTTACCACAATTGGTAAAAAGAATTAAAAGTGAAGTAATAACAGAAAAATTAATAAATGCGATAGGTACATGGTGCTCACATATTTACAAACATTGTATATGATTTCCCAAAAAAATAAAAAATAAAAACAACATATAATAAGTCAGTGTGTGAGTTAAAATATTAATCACAGAAAATAAAATTAATATCATAAAAATTATAAATTATACAGTTAAATTAGCAACCAGTTTGATTTTGTCTAGACTCTAAATTGTCCTATGGAGCAGGACCAGCATGTTTCCAAGCATTCTTATCTTGGATATAATCCTCTAATTCAAACTTTGTTTAGCAACTGAAGTGCTGTCCTTGAAAAACGCGACACGCGATAAGGGACAGAAAATGTTAGGCTCTGTCTCTTTTCTTTACAAGC
Source organism: Dryobota labecula (assembly GCA_947523025.1). Classification (NCBI taxonomy): domain Eukaryota; kingdom Metazoa; phylum Arthropoda; class Insecta; order Lepidoptera; family Noctuidae; genus Dryobota; species Dryobota labecula. The sequence continues at coordinate 28,632,178 of OX383287.1, read as the reverse complement.
ATCTTTTATATATTTTTTCTTTTTCTTGTGTAAGTGAGATAGAAGATGACCAGCGGTCTATATTTTCTCTGTCTACGTCCGAAATGTCACATGATACACCGTTTGAGCTGATAAAACGCTCGAATTAACTAATGAACACCATTGGTGCATAACTTTTCTCAGGGTCACGTTCGCAATTGGACGAAATATTTGACATTTATTTTGTACTTGCAACACGATCTGGCTGTAGAATTCGAATAATCGACTAATACTTGACCGGTTGACATTTTAGCGGGAACACCACTAAACGAACGAAAAAAAAAGAAAACAAAATACGTCTGTACTCTGTGGTCGTGTGGCGGTGTGGCGCGGTGCTTAATGCAGTGTTGCCATGTACACCGTAATTACGGTAAATGCACCGTATTCAGCAAAAATTTACCACCTACCGTCGAGGCATGACAACGGTGACAAAATCTACCGTAATCTGGAAGGATTAAGATTCCTGTTGTAAAAAAAGTTAACTAAATCAAAACACAATATGTATTATGAACGTACTCCGATCCCTAATATTTTTGTCCGACACTACAATGGTCACACCAGACAAGTTCGGGTATTCCCCCTGTTTCGGGCCCTATGTAATGCTAACAAATTGAGTTGACGTTTATAGATATTAATTTCGAGTAATATTATGATCGTTTCATTTTTACTTATCATTCATCGAATTTAGTTTGTTTTTTGTAACTAGTCAAGTGGTCATGTTTTTACGGTTTCTTTGTTTAAGTGTCGATTATTTTTGTTTCACACTTAATAATAATGGGTGAAACTGAAAGTGACATTCATTCACTCTCAGTCTGAAATGGAAGTTCCGACAAAAAATAGAAAACAGTATAAACAGAAGTTTCGAGAGGAATGGCTACTAAAACCAGAGTTCCGCGATTGTCTAAGAAATTAAAATATTTACATAAATGAGGAGATTTTGGTGTCAGATTCAGAATAGTTATGGTATTTATTTCCTCATTTTTGTACTTAAGTACATGTTTTTGAATTTTAATCTAGTAACTTGTATTTTTATATGATTTAATAAAAGTGTTACACCGTAATTAGCCCATTTTTTACAAAACCCAATCACCGTAGTTTTATTAAATCTACCGTATTTTTATAATGGATTTACCACCGACCAGATTTTGGACATGGCAACACTGGCTTAATGTAAACGTTCATCAAGGTTATATGTGCGTAAAGTAATGGATTCAATGAGAAAACGATTTAATCTTAGAAGAATCTTATACAGAATTACTGAGAAATAAGTGCAGATTTCGTATTGAGTGTTAGTTTATCGAAAAGTGATAAATATGTCAGTGAAAAAGTAACGAAAGTTTTGGAATGCACAAATTTTGATCATAAGGCCGCCGTGTTTAGTAATGTTTTTATGATAAATATTCTTGTATACTGTTTGAAATACACATAAGTAGCTAGCTTATTTATAATTTGGCATAATTTGGCTAAAAGCTACTGATATTATAGCGTATTGTTATCGTAATCGTATTTCCAAGAGTAAAATTCGGCAAACAAATACCTACAAAAAGACAATAAAATGGATATAGTATGTTATCCTTAAGAGATAGACATATGCCATCGCGGACTTTTTTGAAGACCTTTATAAGATACATAATTCCACCATACATTATTTTGTTATATCTCAAAGGGTTTAGACAGCGTTTTCATTTAAAGCTCCCAAACGGCTTATTTTTTTTTTCCTCAAAAACCTAAGCCCGCGCTACTGTATTCCACGTGATCGACGATCAGCCTCCGCTATTGAGCGTGAGCCCGCATCACCCCGGCACCTCCTGCTACCACGTGATCGACGATCAGCCTCCGCTATTGAGCGTGAGTCCGCGTCCACAAATTCGTCCAATACATATTTATTGTAATGTTTCGTGTAGTTTTTATTTTATTAAACTTAATTTGTGTAGTAGCAAAAAGTGTTTTAATTAAAAAGGACCCACGGAGCGCCATCCTAACAGAACACAATGTATCAGTGTATGACAACAGTCGAATTATTCCATTACTACTTCGCTGTGTTGAATAGGAAATGATTAAAGCAGATAGTTACAGATTTAATCTTTTAAATGATTATGATACCTTATGGATCTAAGCATGGGCGCCGGCAGGGGGGTGCCAGGGGGTGCACTTGCACCCCTTGGGAATCTCGGGATCAACAGGAATTATTGAAATAAAAAGCCGTCTGTTGGAAATAATCTTTTTATTCACAATAATTAGTAGGCAGTAATTACACAATTCTCATTTAAAAAGCAACTGCAGCCGGCGGGGTTTTTGACCAAACTTATTAATGACGTTTTCTATAAAGTTATCTTTATTGTCCTCGGTTATCTTGCCTCGGTGGACACTTAACAACTTAACAAGCATAATCCAGACAGTCGCTCGTCACCTGTTGTGGACCTATTCCAAGTTTTAACTCTTCTCAGTGTGCTAAAAGATCAAACTCAAACTCAAACTCAAAGCATTTATTTCAAATAAACCAATTACAGGCACTTTTGAATTGTCAAGGGGTCGGTCAGTCAGAAAGATGAAGCTAGTTGCCCATTCCAAAGCGTAGTAGGTTCCTATGGAGAAGAACGGACAAGAAACTCCATGGACACTCTTTTAAAACAAAATATTGTTACAAAATATGGGTTACATCATTCATGTTGAAGTTATACATGTGAGAACAATGTAGAAAGACGTGCACGTTAGAAGCGTCCGTAATAGAAACAATTCAAAAATTAAAATAAAAATAAAAATAAGCCGTGGCAGCTAAGAGATGACCAGTCCCAACTGACGGCGCCCGTTCACGAACATGACGCATGGATCAGCACCATTTAGCTCAACCATTTTGAAGGGAACTTAATGATCCAACACACACGCCACCACCAGCGAGACATTTGAGTGAGCATGACATACTCTCAGCCGCCAGGGCACATTCAAGTCAATAAAAGACATATTACCCGGTAAATGGTAGCTCTATAGTACATAGTACTCACACCTGTGCTATGCAATTATATAATTCAAGGACATTGAGTTTATACAATGCAAAAATAGTTTACAATCTTCAGCAGCTCCAACATGATTGTCAAATGTTAATTAACTAGCTGAGGTTGTGGAGCAGGACCAGCATTCAGCCAAGCATTTTTATCAGCGATGTAATCCCCCAACTTATAATATGCCTGCCTGCATAGTGTGCGTTTTATACAAGATTTAAATTTAGTCTCATTCAGTTGAAGTTGATCTTTCTATTGTGCACGTTGTGACGGGTAGATTAAGGCCAATCTTGATCGCTTTTGCTACTGAAGGAAATAAATCTTTTGCCTCGTCGATGTAGTCTATAAGATGTTTTTCAAATCGATCAACTTCACTGATATCATTTGCCGCTGGCTGTGGATATTTCCACACTTCAAACCAAGTCGTGATTTCTGAAATAAAATTAGGTAAAAGATCGCCATACAAATTTTCAATGTCTTTTGCAGCTCTAAGAAATTCTTCTTTACTGAGGCCTTTCATTATTTTTGGGTAGGTGTAACAGAGAAAATGATTTTTTATGTGTTTCAGAAAATCTGTCTTTTAAAGAAGAAATGATCGAATCAAGGTATGGGATGTATAAAGCTCTTCTGTAAAATTCTTCAACGTTTTCGGATGGGTGGTTGGATCGATGAGCCTGTCGTTTCGTAACTCGTTGGCATTTAATCTCAATATTAAGGTCTTCGCAACTTTGTTTAGTTTAGCTTCTCCAAATATAGCAGTAAATTCCTGCGATGCGTTTTGTCTGTGACCCTCTATTATTTTAGTGAGTTAGCAAATGTGGTCATTCACTGAATTAATGTCAATATCCACTTGTTGAAGCTGGTTGCAGACAAGCTCAAGCTTTGCCGAGTAAGTAGCAATAATATGCAATGCCACAATAAAATTTGTGGTGGTCAAAGCAGTGCGCAGTTGGTAAGCTCTAACCTTTGTCTTAGAATTAGTGGCTTGATCTTCTGAGAGGTCTTGTAATGCTTCTACAATTTTGGTGAAATTTTGAGCGAAAATCCGAATACTTTTGTACTTTGCAGACCATCTGGTTTCGCAAAAACAAGGAATTTGGAATTTTTTTTTCGCCGCAAAATGCTCTCTCTAAAAAAAGTTATAGTTTCCTTAATCATTCCAGCAGTGTTTCTTATTTCACTCAAATTATTTAAATCATTGACAACAAGATGTAATATGTGACTAGCACAGTGGAAATACTTTGCTTTGGGATATTTATCATTAATTATTTTCTGAACTCCACCAACATGTCCAGCCATCGTGGAGCAACCATCATACCCTTGCCCAACCATTTTGTTGAAGATCTAAACCACATGATGTCAAAAAAGATCTGCTATATTCATTTCCTATTCAACACAGCGAAGTAGTAATGGAATAATTCGACTGTTGTCATACACTGATACATTGTGTTCTGTTAGGATGGCGCTCCGTGGGTCCTTTTTAATTGAAACACTTTTTGCTACTACACAAATTAAGTTTAATAAAATAAAAACTACACGAAATATTACAATAAATATGTATTGGACGAATTTGTGGACGCGGACTCACGCTCAATAGCGGAGGCTGATCGTCGATCACGTGGAATACAGTAGCGCGGGCTTAGGTTTTTGAGGAACCCAGGGCTTATCGTCGACCACTTACCGAAAGGACTTCTAGGTCACGGAGCCAACAAATACTATAATGCAGACGAGTGGAAACGAATTCGCGACGCCTACACCTATAGATCCCAGTACTCAATAATTTTTCCTGGATACCACTTCTGACTCCAAATTTGTTAGGATGGCGCTCCGTGGGTCCTTTTTAATTGAAACACTTTTTTGTACTACACAAATTAAATTTAATAAAATAAAAACTGTACACGAAATATTACAATAAATATGTATTGGACAAAATTTGTGGGTCGACTGCACTGCTTGCATAGCGAGTAGTTTTATATAGTACATGAATTTCTTAAATCAGCAATTTTATAGTAGTGAGGGAAATTATTTATAACAGTTCGTTCTCATCTCAGTCTCACCTACGATCTGTATGGGAGAACTTTTTTTCGATTTCTGACTTTTATAGTAGGTACTCAAACCTCAGTTGGTCCCATAGAGTTTTTTGATCCTCGTAAGAAACAGGATCGATTGGCATCAAAAAACTTTTTTGTGAAAATTGCCTATTTTCTTGCTGACTGTACATTTTTTTTTAAATCTGTGAATGCAGTTCGATTTTTTTCTAAAAGTTAAGTTAGTCTCTTAAGACCATTTTCTTGTAGCGACCACGGTTAAGGTACCTGCCCTTATGGACCCATCTCAAAACATAATGCAATCCTGCTCATCCCCCATAGCAAATAGCGTGATAATTTATACGTAGTAATTTGACCAGACCTATAGGGAATATCTATGCAAAATTTGAACAAAATCTGTCTGGTAGTTTTTGCGTTTAGCTGGAACATACATTCAGACAAACAGACAAAAATTCTAAAAATTATATTTTCGGCATCAGAATCGTTCCCAGACCTCGTGGCAATTACTTTTTTTCAAAAATATTCAATGTACAGTTTTGACTTCGCTACGATTTTATTATATGTATAGATTACCTAATGTTTTTAAAAGTCATAACCTCATGACATTTAAAAAGAAACTTTAACTGTCTATTGCAAAAGTGTTACTACTCAACGAATTAATTTTTAAATGAAAAATTTGATTCAAAATTTAATTTCGACGACGACTTACCTCCGAATAATTGAATGGAATTTAACTTCTATGACATTTTTCTTTTTTTTCTCCATTGTATTTAATCATTCTTGACATTATAATTAATAACCCTTGACATTGTATTTAATCATTCTTGACATTAAAATTAATAACCCCTAACATTGCATTTAATAATTCTTGACAATTAATAACCCCTGACATTGTATTTGATAGTAGTTAACGTTTTCCTTGCTCTCGACATTGTATGGTATATTATTAATTTTAATTATTTGAAATATTTGTACACTGGAAACAGCAGAATATTATGGACATCATATTATGTGTAACACCTGTGTAACAACAATATTCTAACAAATAAATTTATTATTAGTTTTTCGTAAATTTTTAGTGGAACGTTGCGCCTCTAGTATAATATAACCTCATTGATGCCAATAGTACCCTCTAATTCCATCCTAACTAAACTACAATCAGTCTAAACATTTTTTTTTGTAAAGGTTGTTAAGCGGTTTTGCCAGTGCCTCTATTTACACCTGCGCGCGCATCGCAACCGGCGCGCGCGGAAAAAAAAAATACAAAACCAGCGCGCCATTTTCCATAAATATTAGTTTTGTTAACGTTTTCGTTGTGTTGTTTTATGTTACTATAAAAAAAAAGTATTGTCACCAACCGACGTTGAAGTTTTTAAAAAAACGTCCGGATAGTCAGTATCTGGCAACAAAGGTCAGTTGAACTTTATAAATCTAAATGTATCATCTCTCTAATTACGTTATTGTATCATAAGTTTTTACAACAAGTCTGTTTTATTCCTCGCAAGTGTGTTGAAAAACGTCGTATAAAACGTGTGTGCATTGATCATAACAGCACACTTGTATCATAAATCATAATGTACTATTGAAGATAAGATTTTAATTAATGACACCTGTTGGTTTATTTTGATCGGGTTTCATGGCCAAGGGTAAAGCGGTTAAAATTTATTTTCCAGTACCGTTCATCAAGGGAACAGCCAAGGATATGCAGAAAAAAAAAGGGAAAAACATCGCGAGGAGGTACAACTGTCAAATCGTGTTGACATTCTTAGTTTGAGCTCCGAACTAATCTTTGTCCACAGGTGACACGAAGTAGGAAACACCCGTAACTTTGGCCGAAACTACCGATTTCGTGCTTTGGGACCGCGGGTAGACCCCGTGCAGTCAGAGCGACCTCTGCGCTGCCAACGATGCCGTGGAGGTGGCGAAGTAAAGAAGGGCCAATAACATTTAACCGTACCATCGACACGAAGAAGAGCTGACTAATCTCCATTTTACTAAAATGAAACTCGCTACTGTTTTTGTAATAAATTACACTGAAGTTTATTTTTCATCCTGAATACATAATATATTGACCAATGTTACTTAATTAATGTTGCATTTGCATCATCAGTTCACAGCTTTATTACAACTCACTCAACATACATTTCTTTTGCCATAGGGCAGTTTTTTTGTTGGTTTTTATTTATCTAGTTACAAAATTCTAAAATTTGATAATATAATGAAATTTAAGCATTCTTACAGTTATCACTAAGTCCATTTAGCATTGAAAATAAATGATCATGATAATAATAAAAATTGATTTAAGTTTTCATATACATATTTTTTTTACAATTTCAACTAAAACACGCTCACTGCTTGGGAGAGGGCAGATCGGGGTGCAATCATACGTCCAAACGAACACTATACATTGTATACATTTGTAAAAAGTATCAAAATCGAGTAAAAGGCCTACAAAAAATTATCTCGAGATACTAATATTCGTTTACGTAGTAACCTAAAAATTGTCCTATTTAACACTGGAATCGCCGACGACGGCAATGGCGTGCGGCGCGTCTAGCGTTAAAGGGTAACAAACGTAGGTATTTCAACTATTTGGCTTAATTATATTTATATAATGAGATGAGCGCGAAATAAAAGCGGTGCGGCTCATGAGCCGGCGAGAGCGACGCGGCGCGGGCGGCAGTCTCCTAGTCCTCCCAGCCCTGCTAGTCCTCCGCCTCCTCGTCCTCAGACTCCTGCTGCTGCAGCCACGTCAGCCACGTGTTCACCTGCGGGCACACCAAGCACGTTAGGAACGCACAACAACCTCGATTTTTATGGCTCCTAAAAATAAAATAAAATACAATATTTTCAAGTACTTGAAACTATTGTATTTTATTTTATTTTGTATTCAAGAGGAACAACAAACAGCTACAATATAAACATAGAAACAAGAAAATACACAAAACTTGCGAGACAATATTGCAGCCCACAACGCTGTTCACAGATTAACAATAGGATACAATACAGTGAGTATGATGAAAATAATCGCTAGGGTTACAAATACAATATATGTATATATTTTTACTAACAAAGTTTTTGTAAAAGCTAATTATTTTTAAAAGAGTAACCGTGCTAGCTTCTGACGTTTCAGAAGTGCCCATGTAGGTTTATGTGAAATATTTTTTTATTTTTTTTTTGATTCTACCATAATTATAAGGGTTTAGTTTTTTTCTTTTGAGGTACGGAACCCTTAAAAGACGTAAAATTGTTAATTTGTTTATAGGAGGTAATCCCTAGAACTGATCAGATTTAAAAAATCTTTCACTGATAGGTGTGCGTAGTCGCAGCGGAAAAGTGTCGAATTTCTTAATTTCAGTTTTACAGATATTTAGTGTATTACGTCGTGTAAATGTGTATGGTAAGTAAAAATTTGTGCATCCAACCATTGGGGAGCTATTCAAGAAAAACTGTTTCCGCTGGAACTACGTCATCCTAGCGGCACTTTTTTTTTTCTATGTACGTACTAGAAAAAATATACATCTAATAATTAGTGTGTAGCGAGAGGTAAATGTGTATGTATAAATAAAATTTGTGTGTCATAAAACTGCGAAGATATTCAAGTTTCCGCTGCGCTGACGTTTGGCCATTTGATGAAAATCATATAAAACGGTTCAGTGGAGAGTTGTAATTTTTTACGCACGTTGCTTTGAATTTGTGTGTTATGTTTGTTAAAACAGAATTTGAAAACAACATACCGTTCAGAAGATATACACGTAAAAGTAAAATAAGGTTATTAGGTCCAAGTGCTTAAAATAGTAACTCTAGAGCCTAACTTATAAAGTTTATTTGTACCTTGTAAGGTTTTTAAACTGTCATGGTCACTATTATTATTATTAACATAAGCGGGATATTTACCATGTTTATTCATTGTTCTGAGTTTCCGATATTTCGGCGCTGTTGCAAGCACCATGATCACGGATAAATATCGGAAACTCAGAACAATGAATAAACATGGTAAATATTCCGCTTATGTTAATAATAATACCTTGTAAGGGTCTACAATGTCCTGCCAAGTTTCATTTATGTGCTCTTAGTAATTAATGAGCAATGGCATAATTTACTACAACTGGATCCCTATATTGTATGACATCCGATTGTAGAACTTTTTAATGGAAAAGAAACATATTCCAATATTTAGTGTATTAATGCAACAATTCACATGTCAAATTTCAGCTCATTACACTAAATAATTAAAGAGATATAATAAAAATACCTGAACAACTGCAATACATGGATAAACCGACCAAGTTTGAATGGTTACCAAAAAGCGGGCCTGCAGTATAAAGAGCTAACGTTCTAAAATTACCAGTGTTGTACCATTATTGGATTGGTACAGATGGGCACACAATTCTTTAACAAGTAACTAATAACTTTCGTGATATTATTGTAGGTATCTTGTTTTTTTTCTTAAACTTACGAAATTATTTCAATAATAATTATAAATCTAAGATTTACTCATACCTGTATGGGCTTTTACAGTAGGCAATATATTTCAAATCAAATCAAATAATTTATTTGCAATAAATGTAGGTTACATTAAAATACAGGTGGAGTAGGTAGGAGTGAGCCAGGCAGAATGTTGCCTAGAAATAAGCAGGCAAAATTTATTAAAAAAAAGTTAAGAAGCTGTAGTGACCATCAACCCACTACATAATCAGCTCCGCTTATAAACCTTGGACCGCGTCCTACGAGTGACGTCAGATGGCGTGATCCTTTGTTTCGACGCCGAGGCGCGGGCGCACAGCGGTCAGCGGCCGGCCGGCAGTCTTCAGTTAGTTGTCGATACGCACTCGCGCCTTCTTAGCTAGCTTCATTTGTGCGTTCTCATTGTCATTCATTTTATTACTTATTTTGTATTAGCTTTTAGTTCATTCACGTGTAAAGTAAACAATAAATTCATTAGTGTAAAGGTTAATAAAGTCATTCATTATGTTCTTTGATGTACCACAAAATCGCCTCTCCGCCTATACAAACAAAGCTCATTTTCGCCTGCATTCGCTCAAGCATCTTACACCAGTCCCTGGAGAAATTCCGGGATAGCTACGGCTGCAGCTTACATACCTCTTCAAAGCTATCTAAAAATAAAATTACAAATTAAAATGCCATACTTAGAATGATTAAAATTACATTGTAGCGGCATCGCCGCCACACTACGAAGCGACCCGAGTATCAATCGTTGATACTCGGCTGTCTCCGCCGCGCCGCGCGCTCCGTTCGTGGTAGTTCGGTTTTTTACATACTCACCAGTGTTGCCATGTACACCGTAATTACGGTAAATGCACCGTATTCAGCAAAAATTTACCACCTACCGTCGAGGAATGACAACGGTGACAAAATCTACCGTTATCTAGAAGGATTAAGATTCCTGATGTAAAAAAAGTTAACTAAATCAAAAGACGTATTAATGTGTATTATGAACGCACTCCGATCCCTAATATTTTTGTCCGACACTAGAATGGATATACCAGCAGACAAGTTCGGGGATTTCCCCTGTTTCGGGCCTTCTATAATGCTAACAAATTCAGTTGACGTATATACTTAGATATTAATTTCGAGTAATATTACGATCATTTCATTTAATTACATAGCATTCTTCGAATTTAGTTTGTTTTTTTTTTGGTATCTTGTCAAGTCGTCAAGTTTTTACAGTTTCTTTGTTTAACTGTCGATTATTTTTGAAACTGTGAAACTGAAATTGATACTGACTCTCAGTCTGAAGTGGAAGTTCCGACTAAAAAGTTTCGAGAGGAATGGCTACTAAAACCAGAGGTTTGCGATTGGCTAAGAAATTAAATCAAGGCATTTACAAAAATGAGGAGATTTTGGTGTCAGATTCAGAATAGCTATGGTATTTATTTCTTTACCTCTCTTCATTTTTGTACTTATATGTTTTTGAATTATTATCTAGTAACTTTACTTGTATTTTTGTATGATTTTAATAAAAATGTTACACCGTAATTACACCGTTTTTTCACATAACCCAATCACCGTAGTTTTATCAAATCTACCGTATTTTTATAATGGATTTACCACCGACCAGATTTTGGACATGGCAACACTGTTGCTCACGCGCCAGTCTTTTGTTCGCCGCTGCGCAAGGCACTCACGCGCTCGCTTGCACTAAATCTATTATACGTCGCGCAATCGTAAAAGTCATATTTATCTGTTTCATCTTAATTCTATCTGCTTAGCTTACCTATATCTTGTTAAATGTTCTTTCGTCTTTCTATCCTCTTTCTGTAGTGCTAAACGTATTTCTCTCTCTGTAACCATCTTATTCTTCTTAATATAACGTTCTTGTGAATTTATTGATTTTTATTTGGTGGACTAATACCTACAATATATACATTAACTAATATTGAACATATCTAATTAAAATGTTACTTTAGAATAAAATTAAGAATAAATGTATTTTAGGTCAATATGTTTGTCGGAGACGAGTTGTATCCGGTACGCCGGCGCCGTCTGTTGGCGTTCGATGGAGTTGGTGGATTCGCGCCATCTGTTGTTGACTAATCGCGACGCTAGCGCTGCCTAGCGGCGCATGACACAGTCTACGCCATAACGTTCGACCGGCTATAAGTGTCCGCCGCACAGTCGACAAGGGGATTTAGAGGTCCCGCGCGAAACCCACCCCGACCTACTATTATTATCGTCAATAATAATAGCCCTCCCCGTCCCTTGACGCCGCTTAACGATGTGCCAGCATGTGGTTTAGCTGAGCCTGTAATCCAAACTCCCCATGACAATAATCAGAACCCTGATGTTATCCAGCCACCGATGGTCCCTTGCCACCCTCCCTCCGACACTGCCCTAAGCAGAGGTTCGAACCCCACCTGGGGTGCCCTTAGCGAGCAGTCGTCTAGTTTAAGTAGATTATAGTAAAAACTCCCCTGGCTAGAGGCGTAAACTTCGTTTAGGAGCTTGCGGCACCACAGGAAAGCCCGGTTAAGGAGCAGGAACCACCAGTGGTTATACCTCCGAGATGCCATACAAAAAAAAAAAAAATCGACAAGGGGAGTTCATCGGTGGCGGTCAAGCAGTGAAGACATCTAGGAATTGTTGTGCGTTCGGTATAGTCGTGTCGTGTTCCAATATTAATTACTTTGCATACCCATTACTGTATAGAATCAAGTTCTTCTAACTGAACAGACAGATGTGCTGCTGGGGAGTTTGTTCCACTACTTCTTCTTCCCAGCTAAAGCACTAGGAAGTGGTGAAGGGATGGGCGTTTTGGGGGAGCTGTCTTGTGTAAATTAAAAGTTTGAGTTAATGCTGAATATCAGCCTAGATTGAGTAAATGACTTTTGATTTGAGTTTAATTCGGTTTTTCTATTGCGCAATAACCAACATTACCCACAGTACGAGTACGCCCACAGTAGTTAAAATATGGCTGATGATAACGAGAGAAACCTTCCGTTCTCCGATATGTTCAAAATAATATGAATTATATTTATTAATATTATTTGTTATTTATATTTAATTTAAAAATAAACGGATTCTTTATATTAATTTTATAATTACTTTGTAAATTTGTAAATAATGTTCTTTTTTAATGAAATTCATTAAATAATAAATACTTTTAATAGTACAAAGATAATGCAGTTGTTTTATTTTCTGCTAAACTATTGTGTACACACCTGTACGAAACTAACTATACTGTACTGGACATTTTAGAACGTTAGCTCTATATACTGCAAACCCGCTTTTTGGTAGCCATTTAAACTTGGTCGGTCTATCCATGTATTGCAGTTGTTCAGGTATTTTTATTATATCCCTTTAATTATTTAGTGTAATGAGCTGAAATTTGACATGTGAATTGTTGCATTAACACACTAAATATTGGAATATGTTTCATTTTGCTTTTCCATTAAAAAGTTCTACAATCGGATGTCATACAATATAGGGGTTTATTTATAAACGCTGCTTAAAGTTAAGTAATGATAAGCGACTGTTTAAACATACATTTTTGACGTTTGAACGTCACTTAACTTTAAGCAACGTTTATGAATAAACCCCATAGTGATCCAGTTGTAGTAAATTATGCCATTGCTCATGAATTACTAAGAGCACATAAATGAAACTTAGCAGGACATTGTAGACCCTTACAAGGTACAAATAAACGTTATAAGTTAGGCTCTAGAGTTACTATTTTAAGCACTTGGACCTAATAACCTTATTTTACTTTTACGTGTATATCTTCTGAACGGTATGTTGTTTTCAAATTCTGTTTTAACAAACATAACACACAAATTCAAAGCAACGTGCGTAAAAAATTAAAACTCTCCACTAAACCGTTTTATATGATTTTCATCAAATGGCCAAACGTCAGCGCAGCGGAAACTTGAATATCTTCGCAGTTTTATGACACACAAATTTCATTTATACATACACATTTACCTCTCGCTACACACTAATTATTAGATGTATATTTTTTCTAGTACGTACATAGAAAAAAAAAGTGCCGCTAGGATGACGTAGTTCCAGCGGAAACAGTTTTTCTTGAATAGCTCCCCAATGGTTGGATGCACAAATTTTTACTTAACATACACATTTACACGTCATACACTAAATATCTGTAAAACTGAAATTAAGAAATCCGACACTTTTCCGCTGCGACTACGCACACCACTGATAGAACGCTACACTATCGCAGTGTCCGCAGGATACTTGGAAAAATCGTATATTTGCGAAATTCCTAGGATTATTGCAAAGAACCGGATCATTGGAAACTAAGAAAGGTTTTCGTAATCATACGAGCTATTATGAGGATATTTGTTTGGCTCCTCGAACACAGGTGTTGTTACCTAGCGCATGAGTCAGGGCTTCACTTTATGTGTACACATTTTTTTATAGTAAATAATAGGATAATATATCATAATGAATCATGCGAACCATATTTCAGAGACAGTGTCACGAACTACAGACCGATTTGAGTTTTGACCACAATTTCTAAAGTTATAGAGAAAGCACTCAACGCACGTTTGGTTAACTTTCTGAATACAAATAAAGTTCTAGCACAAAATCAATTTGGATTTAGACGTGGTAGGTCAACTGAAGATGCAATTGTTGATCTGACAGAGCATATATCTAGGACACTAGATCATGGCAACAAATGCATCGGCATATTTCTTGATTTGTCTAAGGCCTTTGACACTGTCTCGGTGCCCATCCTTGTCAATAGACTAGAATCCATAGGTCTAAGAGGAATTGTTCTTGATATTTTTCGTGACTATCTAGCGGAACGAAGTCAGTCTGTTAAGATTGGTACTCTTGTCAGTGATGAGCAGTTAGTCAGTTACGGTGTGCCCCAGGGCAGCGTGCTGGGTCCAACGTTGTTCTTAATTTACATTAACAATTTATGCACGTTAGCCTTACCTCATACTAAAATCTTGTCATATGCCGATGACACAGCACTGATCATTGATGGCCCAAACTGGGAGCAGGCTAAAGTTTATGCGGAAGATACCTTTCGAATTGTTGCGAATTGGCTATCTGGCAATCTCTTAACACTTAACTTGGACAAAACATCATTCGTAACTTTCTCCCTCTCGCAAAAAAGCCAACCTCAACCAGAGGCATATACAATTCAGGCGCATTGCTGCGACTCTGCCAACGCCTGTTGTGACTGCCTCCGCATTAAGAGAACCTCAAATATAAAATACCTTGGAGTCCAGATCGATTGTTTGTTGAGTTGGGGAAAGCACATTGGTGAACTCGTCCCCCGTGTTCGTAAGCTCATTTTTGTGTTCAAGAAACTCAGATCAGTGGCAGATCCTAAAACACTGAAAACGGTTTACTTTGCTCTTGCCCAATCTTTGCTGGGCTACTGTATCTCTGTCTGGGGTGGTACCTTTGCAGTAAGTATGTTACGTCTTGAAAGAGCACAAAGAGCTGTCCTTAAAGTCATGTGCAGGAAACCCTTCAGGTTTCCTAACGCACTTCTCTATAAAGAGTGTGAGGTCTTAACTGTTAGACAACTCTTTGTGCTCCAAATAACATTGCGCAAACATGCCACTATATCACACTCCCTACGGCTACGAGAAGGTAAGCGCAAAAGAACGAGATTGTGTAGCACGGAAAGACATAGAACTGCTCTTGCTCAGCGGCATTGTTGGATACTAGGTTCAAGGGTTTACAATAAGCTCAACGCTGTCCTAAATATTTGCTTACTTACCCGACAGCAATGCAAGAACGCTGTGACTGGCTAAAAGGTCTCACCTACGAAGAATCTGAGAGACTTTTACAATTGGAGGGTTAACTGATTGTTTCACCAACGCTTACTCACTCATACCTTCTGGACTTCTGGACACACACTACCAAATACACACACACACCCTAACACACACACACGCACCCTAACACACACATATGCATACCCACACACAAACATACTTCTTTTGTTTATATTCTTATTCGTATTGTAATAAGTATAAATTAATTGTTATTTTTGTCAGAATTTATTCCAAATTAAATTGTTTATAGCACTATTCTAGTTGGTCCGGAGGAAGGTGATGGCATTCGTGATACAGGGTGATCCTAGTACGAGTGCCAAAGCACTCCTTTGACACCTAAGTTACTGCACATTGTATAAGACCAAATTTGTTTTTAAGGAGATTTATTGTAACCATCCTTCTAGTAATAAAGATTTATTATTATTATTATTATTATTTTAAAAAGTTTAAAATTTTGACCTTTCCATCAGCCTATATTTATTAAGTTACAGTATTTGTTAAAACAAATAAAAATCTATTTGGTGAACTAAAATCAAAAAGATATGCACTTAAAATATCTAGTATACCACATAAAACTGCTCTTCTGGGCAAAAGTTTTTTTGGAATGGCATCTAAAATTTACAATAAAATACCTGTGGACATTTTAAACATCAAGGAACTCCCACTATTCAAATATAAATTGCGTAATTTTTTAATTGACAAAGCTTACTACATGATCCAAGATTTTCTTAATAATTAGTACCTACTATAATCTGTCACCATACACCTTATTCTTATTTTGTAAGATTTGCTTCAATTATGGTTAGGGATGTCCTATAAGGTCTTTCTTTCTTTCTTCTATTTTTGTTTATTCCTTTTTTTTTTTTAACGTGTATACAATTTTTCAGTTTTTCGAAATGGAAAGTATGTATTTAAATTATAACACACTTGTAGCAGTATTCCTAAGCTGTCACAGCACTTTTTTATAAAGCTTTGTCTCTGTCTGAAAATTTAAACTGGAAAAAAGAACTGTCAGCAATAGAAAGTACAATTAGTTCGGCTTGCTATGCCCTTAGAAGTCTACGAGAGGAGATCACTATCGAACAATTGAAAGTAGTGTACTATTCGCTTGTAGAGTCTAGGCTCGGGTACAGTATTTCTCTATGGGGAGGTAGTTACGCGTACAATGTGAACACAGCTTTTGTCGTTCAAAAAGGGGCCTTAAGAACTATAGTGAGAATTCCACACTGGGTATCGTGCAAGGAGTATTTTAAAGATTTACAGATTACTCGTATCAACGGTGCCGTGCTTGTACATTCTAGTGGTACTCACTGACCTTATGAAAAAACTGAACAGGTTCGAAACAGCAGAAGAAAGAAATAAGCGAGAAGCTACAAGGCGTAAGGACTTGCAGTATGACATACATCCACTTATGAAAGTGGTTAGTCATGCAGCAAGATTTCAATCGATAAAATTGTACAATAAACTACCTTTGGATTTAAAGTCCTTATATAATATAAACCAGTTTAAGCAGCTATTTAAATCTTTTCTGGTAGAAAAATGCTATTATACGGTTGATGAGTTTCTCAATGATGAATGTGAACACTTTTAAATAAATTGTACAGTTATGGAATAAGGGGTAACGTCCATAAACTTCTAGAATCTTATCTAAATGATAGATATCAGGTAGTAGAAATAAATAATATTAGTATAATAGTAGAAATAGTAATAATGTTAGAAATAGATAAACTCAAATCGAAAAGATATATGTTAAAAATTTGTAATGTACCACATAAAACGGCTCTATTTAACAAAAGCTTCTTTGGCATTGCATCAAAAATATACAACAAAATACCTATTGACATTCTGAGCACTAAGGAACTTCCAATGTTTAAAAATAAATTACGTAACTTTTTAATTGATAAAGCATACTACACGATCCAAGATTTCTTGAATTATTGATCGATTTGTTGACCATTAATTTCACTGTATATACCTAATAATAATTTTACTGTATTTTTATATTTTGACATTTATAATAACTAAATTTGACATGTAAAATAATTTTAAACTTAATGCCAACACATAATTATTGTATGCCAATTAGGCAGGACATATTGGAACTGAATTTTTTTGTTAAGACCTTGTAACAAACATATGGCCACAATAAAGATATTTTGAATTTTTGAATTTTGAATTTTATTAATGGCCCATTTATAATAGGTTGGGGAAAAAGTTTCTTCGCATTTTTTAAGAAAATTCAAAACATTTTTTAATATAGTTTAGTTACATTTAACTATAGTATGTAGGTACCATTTTGTTCGATAACTTTTTGCCATCTTGTAGGTAGGGACATGATCCCATTGCTATAGAAATTTCGTGACTTCTGATCAAAATACCGCGACAAGTGGTTTTGGCAGTCCTCTTATGTTAACCTGACACTGCCTAAAGAATTCTGAAGAGACCGAAACAGGTGGAAATCTGAAGGTGCAAGGTCAGGACTATACGGCGGATGCATTAACACCTCCCAGCCAAACTCTCTTAATTTTTGCCGAGTGTGTGTGAGGTCTAGCGTTATCATGATGAAAAACCACACCCCTTCTGTTGATTAATTCCGGCCGCTTTCTCTCAACTTCTTGCTTTAATCTCATCAGTTGTTTGCAGTAGAGTTCAGAATCGATGGTCCTGCCTGGTGGTAACAGCTCATAATGAATAATGCCCTGCCAATCCCACCACACACACAGCATCACATTGTTGCGAGTTAACCCGGGTTTCGCCACAGTCTGTGAAGCCTGAGCGGCCTTTGACCACGACCTTTTTCGCACGTTCTTGTCGTACGTGATCCACTTTTCATCACCAGTTATCAGCTTCTTCAAAAATGGTTCGGTTTCATTACGTCGTAATAAAGAATCACAAATGAGTACACGGTTCACTAGGTTTCTTTTAGTGAGCTCGTGAGGAACCCAAATATCGAGCTTTTTTGTCAAACTCAAAGTCAAACTCAAAGCATTTATTTTAAATAAACCAATTACAGGCACTTTTGAATTGTCAAGGGGTCGGTCAGTCAGAAAGATGAAGCTAGTTGCCCATTCCAAAGCGTAGTAGGTTCCTATGGAGAAGAACGGACAAGAAACTCCATGGACACTCTTTTAAAACAAAATATTGTTACAAAATATGGGTTACATCATTCATGTTGAAGTTATACATGTGAGAACAATGTAGAAAGACGTGCACGTTAGAAGCGTCCGTAATAGAAACAATTCAAAAATTAAAATTAAAATAAAAATAAGCCGTGGCAGCTAAGAGATGACCAGTCCCAACTGACGGCGCCCGTTCACGAACATGACGCATGGATCAGCACCATTTAGCTCAACCATTTTGAAGGGAACTTAATGATCCAACACACACGCCACCACCAGCGAGACATTTGAGTGAGCATGACATACTCTCAGCCGCCAGGGCACATTCAAGTCAATAAAAGACATATTACCCGGTAAATGGTAGCTCTATAGTACATAGTACTCACACCTGTGCTATGCAATTATATAATTCAAGGACATTGAGTTTATACCCAGTTTTTGACAAATGTACCAAAACTGTTTTGTGGTCAATTCCCAGTTCTTCAGCTACGTCGTAACTACTGTTATGCCGATCTTGCTCCACTTTTTAAAAAAATGGCATCCATTTTATCCGTAATAGGGTGACCAGAGTGACGTGCATCTTTGACATCAAAATTTCCGGATTGAAAACGCTTAAACCAAATTTGTGCTACTCACACAAACACTGCACTAGGTCCTTAAACATCGCAAATTTTTTTCGCGGCTTGCGTTGCATTTTTACCTTTTTTGTAGTAAAATTTTAAAATGTATCGAATTTCTTCATTAGATTCACTCATCTTGACAGTACGAAAAACAAATGAAAATCACATATTTTCCTAATTTGAATTTGGAATTATGTTCTTTAAAATTTAGATACCAAAACCAGCCAGATACAAATAGTATAGCCAAAGAGATTTTATTACATGTTCATACATACTATAATGCGAAAAGACTTTTTCCCCAACCTAATACATTTTTGTAATGTTTCTAATGCAAATTTAATTGTTTTTTGCAAAGTAGTTTCACCACAAAATATACACTTTATATTAATATCACTCTTAGTAAATATTTATAAACTTTAATTCACATAACTTATATTAAAATCACAAAATAAGCAAAAACGTTTGAAATAAGTTGTAAACAATATCATGCCAAGAACGAGTCTGTGCTGTGTGATCAGCAGACGCATTAACGAATTTAAATGAATTTTTGTTACTTCGGCTTGTGGAAATCGTCAGATTATATATTTTTCGTAATCCTTGAATAATTCCTTTCAAAATAAAAATAAAACTGGCCACGCTCGAGAATGTAGTGATGACTTTTTTTTTTTTTTAACTTTATAGCCCTCCCCCTTCTTTACGTCATTCTCAAATTGTCAGATTAGTGGAATATACACGTTTTATCATGTAACTAACTCACCCTTAACTTAATCTGACGCGCTCGAGAATTTCAGATAATCAATTTCTTTTTGCTAATCTGATCCTTTATCCTTGACGGGCGGCCATATATATGGGGCTCATATTTGGTGGAAGTACTTAACCGGGTACAAGGTATCCCCCTGTATAATAATCTGCCGCGTTTTAGTAAATCCCGAAATCCCCTCATGGCCCCTACTACAAGCCGGCCGTACCTGGAATAGCGCCTCGCCCTTGCCGGGGTAGGCGTCGGTGACGTCCTCGCGCCAGCGCAGGAAGGCGTCTTCCTCACACACCTCCAGGTTGTACAGGTACATGAACCAGCGCAGCAGCATGCCTGCGAAGCCACACCATACACCATTTATTACAAGTCATACAGAAACACGCCGCAAGGAACCATAAGCCCAATTTGAAAGACAACCAAAGCGATATTAAAATTTATTTTAAAAAGGTGTATTTTCGTAGATATTTTACGCTTTTTTTATATTCAGTCATCAGTGTCATCACATAAAAACTAAATCATGCGAGGTCTTAAGATGCTAGAAATTACCTAAAACATTATTTTACATATAAGTACACTGACGACAACTATACAGGGTGGAAAAAAAAGACCGTGGTTGGAGGAAAAGTACCCTTAATACTGATGATGGCAAATTTTACTGAAAGGCAACATTCCTTTATTTTCAAAAATAATTAAAACTGCATTTAAAGCCTTAAGTAAAATCACCAGCTTGAGCCGGGAATAGAACCGGTGAAATGTGATTAAAAAAAAAAAAACCTATTTTATGATACCAACCGAAATAGCCAAAAGGATCAATTCCTTTGAAATAACATAGTATCATAAATTAAAGAAAAAACAAGTTTTTTTTTTTTTGTTAAACTCACTATCTAAAGAAAATAGTTCACTTATGAATTGCTCAAAATGAGACCCACTTTCACGTATGCACAGACGTATTCTTCGACTGAATTCGCTACATGTCGGCTTTTATATCGAGTTTTTTATCGTCTTTCTTTCATTTAAGATACTATGTTGTTTAAAAGGAATTGATCCTTGTGACTCTGTCACTAGGACATCACCCACTGTCCATACTTTTTTTTACTTTTCGGCCGCCAGCTGCAGCTCGGGCTGCCCCTCCAGCAGCGCCGTGAGCAGCGGCGCGTAGGCCTCGAGCAGGGCCTTCTCGCGCTCCAGCGCCGCCTTGTCGGGCAGCGCGCCTCGCTACTCGCTCTCGCTCACCTTTGGGGTAGCGGTGCTGGTGCGCGTGCACCTGCACGGCGTACACGGCCGCCAGCTGCAGCTCGGGCTGCCCCTCCAGCAGCGCCGTGAGCAGCGGCGCGTAGGCCTCGAGCAGGGCCTTCTCGCGCTCCAGCGCCGCCTTGTCGGGCAGCGCGCCTCGCTACTCGCTCTCGCTCACCTTTGGGGTAGCGGTGCTGGTGCGCGTGCACCTGCACGGCGTACACGGCCGCCAGCTGCAGCTCGGGCTGCCCCTCCAGCAGCGCCGTGAGCAGCGGCGCGTAGGCCTCGAGCAGGGCCTTCTCGCGCTCCAGCGCCGCCTTGTCGGGCAGCGCGCCTCGCTACTCGCTCTCGCTCACCTTTGGGGTAGCGGTGCTGGTGCGCGTGCACCTGCACGGCGTACACGGCCGCCAGCTGCAGCTCGGGCTGCCCCTCCAGCAGCGCCGTGAGCAGCGGCGCGTAGGCCTCGAGCAGGGCCTTCTCGCGCTCCAGCGCCGCCTTGTCGGGCAGCGCGCCTCGCTACTCGCTCTCGCTCACCTTTGGGGTAGCGGTGCTGGTGCGCGTGCACCTGCACGGCGTACACGGCCGCCAGCTGCAGCTCGGGCTGCCCCTCCAGCAGCGCCGTGAGCAGCGGCGCGTAGGCCTCGAGCAGGGCCTTCTCGCGCTCCAGCGCCGCCTTGTCGGGCAGCGCGCCTCGCTACTCGCTCTCGCTCACCTTTGGGGTAGCGGTGCTGGTGCGCGTGCACCTGCACGGCGTACACGGCCGCCAGCTGCAGCTCGGGCTGCCCCTCCAGCAGCGCCGTGAGCAGCGGCGCGTAGGCCTCGAGCAGGGCCTTCTCGCGCTCCAGCGCCGCCTTGTCGGGCAGCGCGCCTCGCTACTCGCTCTCGCTCACCTTTGGGGTAGCGGTGCTGGTGCGCGTGCACCTGCACGGCGTACACGGCCGCCAGCTGCAGCTCGGGCTGCCCCTCCAGCAGCGCCGTGAGCAGCGGCGCGTAGGCCTCGAGCAGGGCCTTCTCGCGCTCCAGCGCCGCCTTGTCGGGCAGCGCGCCTCGCTACTCGCTCTCGCTCACCTTTGGGGTAGCGGTGCTGGTGCGCGTGCACCTGCACGGCGTACACGGCCGCCAGCTGCAGCTCGGGCTGCCCCTCCAGCAGCGCCGTGAGCAGCGGCGCGTAGGCCTCGAGCAGGGCCTTCTCGCGCTCCAGCGCCGCCTTGTCGGGCAGCGCGCCTCGCTACTCGCTCTCGCTCACCTTTGGGGTAGCGGTGCTGGTGCGCGTGCACCTGCACGGCGTACACGGCCGCCAGCTGCAGCTCGGGCTGCCCCTCCAGCAGCGCCGTGAGCAGCGGCGCGTAGGCCTCGAGCAGGGCCTTCTCGCGCTCCAGCGCCGCCTTGTCGGGCAGCGCGCCTCGCTACTCGCTCTCGCTCACCTTTGGGGTAGCGGTGCTGGTGCGCGTGCACCTGCACGGCGTACACGGCCGCCAGCTGCAGCTCGGGCTGCCCCTCCAGCAGCGCCGTGAGCAGCGGCGCGTAGGCCTCGAGCAGGGCCTTCTCGCGCTCCAGCGCCGCCTTGTCGGGCAGCGCGCCTCGCTACTCGCTCTCGCTCACCTTTGGGGTAGCGGTGCTGGTGCGCGTGCACCTGCACGGCGTACACGGCCGCCAGCTGCAGCTCGGGCTGCCCCTCCAGCAGCGCCGTGAGCAGCGGCGCGTAGGCCTCGAGCAGGGCCTTCTCGCGCTCCAGCGCCGCCTTGTCGGGCAGCGCGCCTCGCTACTCGCTCTCGCTCACCTTTGGGGTAGCGGTGCTGGTGCGCGTGCACCTGCACGGCGTACACGGCCGCCAGCTGCAGCTCGGGCTGCCCCTCCAGCAGCGCCGTGAGCAGCGGCGCGTAGGCCTCGAGCAGGGCCTTCTCGCGCTCCAGCGCCGCCTTGTCGGGCAGCGCGCCGCCCGCGCCCGCGCCGGCGCCCGCCGCGCCCGTCACGTGCTCGGCCAGCAGCGCCACCAGCGCCGACACGAAGGCGCCGTTCTGCCGCACCGCCGGCTCCACGTTCGCCTGCAACGCGCCGGTCACGGTATGAGCGATGTGGACACTGACTCGACACTCTACATATTCATTGTTAAAAGATTCCTTCGGTTGTCTCTAGTTCCTCTATTGTGAGATTACTTACTATATTAGAGCAGTTTTTTGTGCATAAATTCGTTGCCCTGTTTAAAAGCCGTTTTCGAGATTGGTCATCACACGCTGGCTTGACTATTAATCTGACGTGTGACGTCACAATCAATAAACATTATCGGAAACAGATTTCGGGATTAAAAAATGTAAACAAAGAAATGTCATTGTCAAAGTGATATTACAGGAGTAGTTAACATTTCCCTAGACATTCTAACTACAAATAAAAACTCCGAGGGACACTATAGACTGCTGGTCATCTTCTATCTTACTTACACAAGATAAAGAAAAATATATACAAGATGCTTGTAAAAAAAAGAGACAGAGCTTAACATTTTCTGTCCCTTATCGCGTGTCACGATTTTCAAGGACAGCACTTCATTTGCTAAACAAAGTTTGAAGTTTGATACTCGAAAGTGGTTGCGACGAAATTTCAAATTATTTTATTTGTTATTTCGAAAAAAAAAACTATTTTGTGTTTTTTGTTGATTGACTTTAGCTATTGCTGCAAAATGGTAAGGTGCAGTGTGAAGAAAATTGCCTTTCAAAATTCGTAAGTAGCTAAATATTTTAGTTTACTCGGTGAAAGACAGTGGAAGTTTTCAACTAATATGGTTTTTAAACTCTTAAAATAAATATACAGCTGTTTCAAGATAAAATGAGTGCTGAATTATGTTTTTATTATTTATTATTCGTTACATAACCTCCAAGCTCAGTGCTGCCTACTTTTTACTCGGATACTTCCCCATTTCAGGGGAAAATAGTACACCAGTAAAATAAATTACCTTCATCAATCATTTCAAATGAATGCTTTATTAGAGTGTATGTATAGCGCTGGCAGCAATTTTTTTTCACTTTTCACTGGACGTAATATTACATATTTACCTTTTAGTTCCTATTTATAGTTTAAAATATTGTATTTGTAGTAGGTATTAGAGTTAAAAACTTTCAGATTTCCCGCCAAACCAGAATCACGGGAATTATGGATGAAAGTGGAGTTAAAAAGATTTTTTATGCTGTATCTCATATGCCAAGCTGTTTTCTTTAAATGTTCTTTTTCCCGCAGGTGAAAGAACTCCTACTATGAACAAACTATTTTGACTGAGATGTTTTATTTTTATTTATGAACCCTGTGCGTTTGTATAATGTAGATAATAGAGATTGAAAAACATCTGAACATTTGGGGTAAAATCACTTTGAAGTGGGTAACCCTAAAGCTTCAGGTACCTTGATTTTCTGTCCCTTACAGCGACACGCAGAGCAGTAGTCTATAGTTTTTCTTTTTAGTCTAGTCGACAAACGTCAGACACCGAATGACAGTATTACTTTCTTCTATGCCGAATGACCAAAACAAAATGGTAACCATGTTTTCCCATTGTTTGCTTAATTTGTTTTAGTATACATATTTATGTGTGCTTATATTTATATATAATAAGATAAGAGTTATTTAAATTATTATTTTTTTTTCTGTTTTTAAAAACGTAATATATTAAATTTATATATTTTATTTATATTTATATAGTATATTAAATTTATAGTTTTTAATAGGTTTATGTATATCTTTATATTTAAATGAATAAATTAAATGAATATGTATTCTTTGCATTGTATAAACTCAATCTCCTTTGTATTACATAAATGCATAGCACAGGTGTGAGTCCTATGTACTATAGGGCTACCATTGACCAGGGGGCCAAGTCTACTAATGTACAAACGTTGCAATGGTCTCTTCATTGTGAGTTTTTGACAGATTTGCCATACAAACACTGTCAAATACTCACAATGGCGAGACCATTGCAACGTTTGTAAATTAGTAGACTTAGGCCCCTGGTAATATGTCTTTCATTGACTTGAATGTGCCCTGGCGGCTGAGAGTATGTCATGTTCACTTAGATGTCTCGCTGATGGTGACGTGTGTGTTGGATCATTTAGCTCCTTTCAAAATGGTCGAGCTGAATGGTGCTAATCCATGCGTCATGTTCGTGAACGGGCGCCGTCAGTTGGGACTGGTCATCTCTTAGCTGCCACGGTTATTTTATTTTGTTTCTATTTGTTGTACCTAGTCTGGACGCTTTTAACGTGTAGGTTTTTATTATTTTTATTTTTACATTGTTCTCACATTTAGTTATAAATTCAACATTGTAGATGTAACGAATACTTTTGTAACAATTTAATTTAAAAGAGTGTCCATGGAGTTTCTTGCCCGTTCTTCTCCTACCTACGCTTTGGAATGGGAATGTAGCTTCATTTTCTTACTGACCGACTCCTTGACAATCCAAAAGTTCCCTGTAAATGGTTTAATTGAAATAAATGGTTTGAGTTTGATTCCTCAATTCTCGCTATTGCACCTACTACTGTTTGTCTCTGCATCACCCGAAGGTTGACTGGTAGAAAATGCCTATGGCATTAAGTCCGCCTCTGTATATTTTGTGTGCTTAAAGTATTAAATAAATAAATAAAACAGTAGGGACGCCCAACTTGGATCGATTATTGGGATAACGCAATATTACTTACGATTTTCATAACAAAAAAAAAAAACACTGATGCTCGAAAAGGTCCAGAAAACCTTCCTTACATATCTCTTCCAAAGGTTATACCATTTCCTTCCCTTTATGTATCCTACCAACTATCGTTTAGGGATGTTGGGGCTTAACTCGTTGTAAGTGAGAAAAGGCTTTGATCAGCTCACGGTTGCCTGTAAGATCTTACGGGGGCGTATAGACTGCCCAGACCTCCATGGCCTCTTCTGCCGACTATTTGTGCCTGACAAATAAATCGGACACCATCCGAGTCGCCGGCACAATCTCTTTGCGCAACCGTCAAACAAAACTGTCGCCAGAGCTGAATCCCCAGTGTGTCGTACTTTGAAGATGCTCAATGCCCTTCTGCCAACCCTGAATGTGATGTGTTTGCGAATGAATGGAGTAAAATTATGCGTATATGTCTGGTGTTTTGTGAGAGGAAGTATGCAAGGGAGTCTACTGTTCCATATTAGTTTTAATTAAATTATATACAAAAATTGACAATATTAATATTTTTTATGTTTCTATGGTAATTAATGTAATTGGTGTTGTACCGTTTTAATTAACTATGAACAATGAAATAAATAACGATTCTTTTGTTTAGAAGGAAAAACATTTTATAAATAGACAGTAATAAAGGAAACTCCAACTGTTTACGAGCTTCTGCCTTATTTCCATTATCTTAAAAATAATTTGCATGATTTTATTTTAAACAGTTATATTTTATTGTTGTATCGTAGTTTAACGCTACGATCCAACAATAAAATGTAACTAAAGCAGAAAACTGAGTCCTAGAGAATATAATATTGTACTCAGTTTACCTACCGTTTTAACACTATATTATAGTACTTTTCAACAAATTACACAATTGAGGTTATTATTTTAAATTGGCAACACCTTTGTTCACATTTTTTATCTCGAATTTCATTTCAGTTTAGTCTTTGGTTTTCGCAATTTATCTTATTGAGCACTTTTCAGGCAGAATTATTACTTAACTTGTATTGAAGTTATAATAAGGTGCTTTTATGAGGAACCTAGCAGAGTTTTAATTTTACAAAACCAGATATTTTTTTTGGATTCCCAGTGAAACTCTTCAATATGATATAAGTGCGCAATGATGTTTTTCTTTACCTTGATCCAGCGGTAGAGCGCGTGCGGCGCGGGCTCGGCGGCCAGCTGGCGCGCCAGCTGCGCCTGCACGCGCAGCTGCGGGACCAGCGCCGCCAGGCCGCGCGCCTCCAGCGCCTCCAGCGCGTCGGCCGCGCCCACGTGCGCCAGCACGTTGAGCTTGCCCTCGGCGCACAGCTGCGCCAGGCGCGCCACGCCCAGCGCCTCGGCCAGCGCCTGCAGCACCTCCAGCAGCAGCGGGTGGTGCGCGCCCGCGTCGCACCACGCGCCCACGTCGGCCAGCGCCACCAGGCGCAGCTCCACGGCCGCGGCCAGCAGGCGCGGCAGGCGCGCGTGCGGGTGCGCGCCCAGCAGCGCGCGCAGCGCGTCGCCGGCCGGCGCGCGCTTGATGGCGCGCGCCACGCGCACGCAGGCGCGTAGCGCGCGCGCGTCGCCGCGCGGCCCGCTCAGCGCGTGCTCCAGCACGGCCGCCACGCAACGCCGCAGCACCTTGTCGGGCGGCGCCAGCTCGCGCAGGCGGCGCAGCGCGGCCGCGCCCGGCTCGGCGTCGGCGTCGGCGTCGTCGTCGTCGGCCGCGTCGGCGGCTGCGTCCGCCGCCTCCACGGCCAGGCGGCACGCCTCCTCCTTGTTGGGCCCCTTATCCTTCTTCGGCTTGTCCTTCTTGTCGGCGGCGGGCTTGATGGTGATGGCGGGCTCCTTCAGCAGCGGCGGCGCGCTGGCGAACGCAGGCGTCAGCACGTCTGCGGGCAGAGGTGAGCGGGTGAGCGGGCGAGGGCGCGGCGGCGAGGGCGCGGCGGCCGGTACTCACTCTGCTGCACGGGCGCCAGCGGCAGCTGCGGCTGCGGCTTGGACAGCTTGTTGGCGGTGAACATGAGCGAGTTGGCGGCGGGCCGCATCTGCACGTCCTGTAGCGCGCCCGCCGTGTACACGCGCGCCTTGTTCGAGCGCGACGACCCGTCCTGACACAAACGATACTTTATTATACACTAGCTTCGTCTGCGTGTTTTGTATTTCTACATTTTTAATACCCCAACAATGTTTTGATTTAGCTACCTAACTTTTAAACATAACAACAGGCGAAAAAAAGAAATACTGATCAAAAAATCAAATAATGTATTTCTAATAAACCAATTACAAGCACTTTAAATTATCAAGGGGTCAGTCAGTCAGAAGGATGAAGTGTAGTAGGTTCTTATGGAGAAAAACGGACAAGAAACTTCACAGACACACTTTTAAAACAAAATATTGTTACTAAATAGTTATATTATAGTCAGGTTACACAAAATATGAAAAACAAACAATAATAATGTGAAATTACGTTTTATTGTCGTTTTGCGTGGATGTGACGCATATTATGTTCCCCCAACTTGGGTCTTTTCGTATTTGAGTTCTTTTTACAAGCTTTTATTTCTTGCGTCATGTTTACCGCAAATAAACGTGCTTTCTTTCTTTCTTATCAACAATTTTATCTGCACTTTGTCAAGTCCAGTATCATGTAGTGAATATTAGACTCGTCCAACCGCTGTATTTACATAATGGCCGGTGCGCGTGCAAAAATAAGAACGTATTTTATAAACACAATTATTTCTGCGGTTGTAACCAAAAAAATCCCATATCTCACAAACTATTGACTTAATAAAAAATCACTTTGAAACATCATCTTTTTAACTATGGGATCGAACGTGCACATGGGTGTGGCGTATCTACACGCTATGCGCATTCAATTTTATTTCTTCATTCAAAGTCAACATTTAAATAAATTATTTTTTATTTGTTGAAAAAAGGTGTGAAAATATGTTGTAAATAAAATAGGTACAGAAATCGCTATGTTTTGCCGTTAAGGGGGAAGCGATACAACCCCCTCTTATCTTAAGGAACGTTTCAAGTTCATTCACACAAATAATAGATATCTAAGGTCATCGGAAAACTTGAGACTAGGGATGTCAATGCATTCCACTAGCTTTTATGACAAGTCTTTTACAGTTGAAGCTGTACGATTATGGAATGCCTTGCCCGTGTCGATAAGGCGTGCTCAATCTTTATTCACTTTTAAAATTCTGGTTAATAATCACTACTCGTACCTCTCTCCTTAAATATCATCATGAAAGGTGACGCTCTCGCCTTACTTAAAAATATCAAATAGAATTGAATTTCCATTTTAAAATTAAATGACAGAAGCTATCAACGTTCTCGGATATGTGTATCAACATGACCCCTAATTATTTTTTTACGCAATTTTGCTACACTATTGTTTAGCAGTACACAGAACGCACCTTCTATCCAATTTGTATCGACATAGTTATAATAGTCTCCCATTAAAATGGCTGCGTCACATCCCAACTGACAGACATGACTAAATTATAAGGGTTCTGCTTTTGTCATTTGGCGACGGAACCCTAAAAATAACCCCTGTTATGCAACATTCGCAAACTATTATTGTTGGACACTTGGTATATTTTCAAACAAGACACTTTTATGATAAACAAGATTTCACCGCATGACCGATTTTAACTTGCGCGATTTATCGCAGCAGAACGTCTTACGAAGCCCTAAAATATTCTGCAACTATTGCATCCCGAGCTCTTGGTAAATATGTGAGCACCATGCATCTAACGCATAATTAATTTGTCTGTCATTGTTTCACTTTTCATTCTTTTTACCTGTTGTGGTATAGTCATTTTATTCTAGGTAAGTGCATTGTCTTCACATATAATTAATAAATTCTGTATACAAATATTGTTAACATTTTAAAAGAATAAGTGTTCTTGCCCATTCTTCTCCATACGTAACCACCTTTTGGAAGGGGCAACTAGAATCAATTAATTAATTATTTTTGTAAAATTTTACGTTCAAAAGTGCCTTTTATGTGCCTATTTGAAATAAATGATTTGACTTGGAAAGATATTCCAGAAAATCCAGGGATGTAACGGAGGTGGTTTTATCGGAACCGAATTCGGAATCGAAGTTTATTCCGGACATGGCTAAATGACTGCCCCAAGCTTGTATAGGAATCTCACATTAACTCGTAATATTTAAATATTCATTCATCTACACTAATATTATAAAGAGGAAAGATTTGTACCTATTTTTGTATGTTTGTAATGAATAGGCTCAAAAAGTACTGGGCCGATTTAAAAAATTCTTTCACCAATAGAATGCTACATTCTTCCAATTTGACATAGGCTACATTTCATTTTGAAAAAAATTAGGGATCCTTGGTAAAATTTGAACAATGTAACCGAAGGTGTAGAAAAATGAGTCTTAAAATGATAATTGTCTACCCCGTGCGAAGCCGGGACGGGCTGCTAGTGAATTATATAATGTGTAATAATTTCCTAGAAGCTTCGTGAACTGTTAAACATAAAAAAGTATCTTAATTGCTTTTTAAGCATTTTTGATTTACATGACAAGGTCAAGGAAAATAATACACATTTTTGTTGTTTTATTTAAATATCTTTTATGTCCTTGGTTACTCAGTGCGTTCGTTATCTAGTTTAGGCAGGATTTATCAATCACCACATACTAACTATTCTTAGTCCCCCTAGCGCGTCTGTACGGATGTATAAACAAACATATTTTGATGGGGTTGTCACTAGTAGGTAGATTGGTTCTTCCGGAAGCTTTAGGTATAAGTTCGTGTAGGTTGTATTGAGCAATGTAAATCAAGTCAGAAAAATCCTGCCGCCTGAGTGCTTTTCTTGCGCTCGTTACGAGAATTTAAATAATGTATAGGTTACCTAGCACAATTGTTTACCTACCTCAAATACAAAAATCTACAGTTGTCAGTTAATATTAATCCTTATTTTCAAATATGTGCATCATTTCAACCACTTATTTATATTGTCTGTGAAAACTGTCTTTATTTCAACTCATTTGGATAAATAGTACTTACAGTACGATTTTAATACTTTTTGCGCGGATTGTAAAAAGCCTGTTGTATCACGTTTTTTGGTGCAATTACCCGTTTGTAGATATTTACTCAAGTACAAGTGCGAAATCGGGATGGGTCGTTTGTCAAAAATACTTTTATCAATATCATGGAAGATACATCCAAACGCCTAGGTAAAAGTTCATAGCAATGTCATTTATTTGCAGTTTTTTATACCTATTGACGTAGGAGTTACACGATTTTATTTTCATAATTGTGAAGATATGAAAGGTTCCTGAAACTTTTTTATATGAATTACTAATATTCAGCATTACATATTAGGTACCATGTTTATACATTGCTGGAGCAGCCGTCCATACTTCTACTTAGCCATCTCTTTTGGTTTGTCGAAAACGGAATCGGAGATGGCGGCAAAAGAGAGATAAGTTAGGGCAGGTTTAAACAAAATTACAAACATTATTCATCAGTTTCATTCATATAAGTAAAAAAAAAAAACATCTACCGGGATAAAACTCGGATAAGTATAAATGAAGCGCGAACGCACAAAACAAAACAAATGACACGATCCCAAATGCGAAACCAAACAACAAGTAAAAGAATAATCGACGGAAAGCACGGGGAGGAGGGGGTTCCCAGCGTAACGACGTTCAAAATCAAAATATTTTATTTCACATGAACCTACACTGCCGGTCAAAAGTTTGAGACCACTAATAAAAAACTTTTGTTATTAGTAAATATTTTCAAAATATTGGTGATAAAAAGTAATCTTTACACCTGCATATTCTATTGTTTATAAAGACTGCCTAAAAGCTTATTCCTTATTATATTAGCCAAGGAAAGGGCAATAAACAAGCATTGTTTCCATACTTCAATGTGAACCGAGGAAGATTCGAGTCCGATAATCGATTGTAAATTTTTTATTACCTCATTACCGCAGCTGACACTTTTTTTATTTTACATCAACTTACAATTCAATTGTTCTAAATTCTTAAAATAGTTTCAAAGTTTATTCTAACCCGATATTTTCATGGTTATCTACGAATATCCGCAGTTAGTCTGATTTTGTGATTCCTACAGTCAAGACGTCTCTAAAATGGGAAAAGTTTGCGAAATTAGTATTGAAACACGATCTGCCATCGTTGTTCTCCATAATGAAGGCAAATCTGAACGTGAGATTGCATCTCAACTCAAGTTATCTAGACTTGTGTTCATCGCACTATTGTGCGGTACAAACAAACTGGCTGTAATCAAGATCGTCCGCGCTCCGGGAGACCAAGAGCTACGACTTCTAGTGAAGACAAATTTACTGTGGTAACCAGCAAGCGAAATAGACGCCAGAAATACGTGTTGAAGTCAACAAATCTCGGGAAAACCTGTGTCAGTGTCTACAGAGAAAAGACGATTGCGAGAAGCCAAGTTGTTTGGTCGCGTTGCTGTTCGAAAACCTCTTCTAAAACCGCAGAATAAGAAAAAACGGTTGCAATCAATGGGCCCTAGCCCATCGAGTCTGGACCGAAGAAAATTTAAAAAAAGTACTTTGTAGCGACGAATCTAAATTTGAATTATTCGGTTCAAAAAGAAGAATTTTCGTTCGACGTTCCGCCGTAAGAAAAGTTGATGCCACAGTGTGTCCCGACTGTCAAGCTTGGTGGCGGATCTGTTATGGTCTGGGGTTTTTTCTCAGGCTATGGGACTCGAAATCTGGTCCAAATTAAAGGAATTATGAAAAAGGAGCAGTATAAAGTAATTTTGGAGAAAAATACTATTCCCTCCGGACTAAAGTTAATCGGCCAAGGATTTATTTTCCAACAAGATAATGATCCAAAGCACAGTTCAGAATTATGTAGGGGCTATTTAGACGAGAAACAGTCGGAAAAAGTGTTGGAAAACATGACATGGCCACCCCAAAGCCCCGATCTTAACCCTATAGAGCTTTTGTGGGAAGAGCTTGACCGAAACGTTCGGGAACAATGTCGTTCTTCACAGCAGGCCATGTGGAATGCATTAGAAGAAAGCTGGAGGAATATCTCGCAAGAGACTATAAATAAATTAATTGCCCGCATGCCAAGATTGGTAAAACAGGTCATAAAATGCAAAGGAGGATATTTTGATGAAAAATCTGTATAAACTCTCTTGTGTATTTTCTTTAGAATATTGTATTCGTCAAGACTTCATGTAATTTTGTTAATTTTAAATCTTGTGTAACATGAAAATAAAACCTGTTTTTTATAAAGTTTTAAATATGTTGACTTTATTTGTTTTCTTAATTTTTTTATAGTGGTCTCAAACTTTTGACCGGCAGTGTACATTGGCACTTATGAAACGTCAGAAGCTAGGTGCACACTTCAAATTGGTTGTTTCCTATGGAGAAGAACCGGCAAGAAACTCCACGGTTACTCTTTTAAAAATTTTTGTTTCTTACAATATTTTAAAATAACAACAATCAAAATTAAAATATTTTATTTCACATAAGCCTACATGGGCACTTATGAAACGTCAGAAGCTAGGTGCACGGTTCCAATTAGTCGTTTCCTATGGAGAAGAGCCAGCAAGAAACTCCACGGTTACTCTTTTAAAAATAATTAGCTTTACAATATTATTAAATAACAGTGATAATAGGTATGGGAGGACAGTGTAGACCTTTCAACAATTACCAGGTACCTACTTAACAAAACAGAAAACCGCCAACAAATCTACACTCTACTAGGCCTACAACGTTCTCACATTCACAAAATAATCTAAGTATATAAAATATTAATGACATGATTGCAATTACAACTACAGTAACATATCTGAATAAATATCATGTCCACAAAAGCCACTAATAAAGAAATGGAATTCGATTTGTAGGTAAATAATGTCAAATAATGAAAAGATTATGTCAAGGAAGTATGTAAAAAAATAATTAAAAATTCTAAATAAACATCGTTATTTGGGAGCAGTTAATAGACATTGACATAGTTATGTTGTTTATGAGGTACCAGGGAAGCCACATGTGCAGAAGGAATTATTGCCAAACTTCCTTGTCTTCAATGTAGTCTTAGTCCATCTTATAATATGCTTTTTTGATAAGGACACGTTTGATGTGGGTTTTGAACTTTCCGTCGCTAAGTTCTGTAACCGACTTTGGCAACTTGTTATAAAAGCGGATACTGTTTATAAGAAATGACTTGCTAGTTTTAGTTAATCTGAATTTAGGTATCACAATTTCATGTTTACTACGTGTATTTATATTATGGAAATCGCTTTTTATTTTGAAAAGTCCTAAGTTTTTGCGAACATACAAAATACTTTCTAAGATATAAAGAACAGTGTTAATACAGGTTGTAAGGAACAGCCCTCCGCAAACTAACAGGGTGCATTCAGTTCCTTATTTTGAATCCTATTCCAAATATGAATGACATGATTGCAATTACAACTACAGTAACATATCTGAATAAATATAATGTCCACAAAAGCCACTAATAAAGAATTGGAATTCGATTTGTAGGTAAATAATGTCAAATAATGAAAAGATTATGTCAAGGAAGTATGTAAAAAAATAATAAAAAATTCTAAATAAACATTATTTGGGGAGCTGTTATTAGACACATAATTATGCCGTTAATGAGGTACCAGGGAAGCCACATGTGCAGAAGGAATTATCGCTAAACTTCCTTGTCTTCAAAGGAGTCTTTATCTTATAATATGCTTTTAACCCGTCTGCCCCAGGAGGGTAATGTATGTACGTATGTCTATTTCTTTAGTACGCTCTGTAGCCTTAACGGCTTGCTGGATTTTAACTTATGAGGTGTCGTTAGATTCGCCTTGATTGTGGGAGTGACATAGGCTATATAATATTTATATATTGCATCTGCAAATACCCAATATTCACGAATCGCCATCGGTTCCGTTCTGACAGTCGTTAGTAATTATTTTTCACTACTGCTTATAATTTGTTTTTTGTTTCTATTTATCTTTTTTGCCACCTAATTTATGATGCGCCACGTCTCTTTTTGTACAATTGTAGTAATCGCTTCAAATGATAACGTCCATAGGAATCTAAAAAATCTAAAATAAAATTATATAAAATACTACGATCTGTATAGCTAAAATTTGATCAGTTATTTCACACACACGGTTCGATCGTAACGATATTCAATGCAATTAGTAGTATGGCCGCCTATGCACAATTAGGGTACCGAATTACCGATCTCAAAACAGCCCGAAGATACACTGAGCTTAATGTAATAAAAAATGTGATTACCTTGGAGCCGTTGCCCTGCTGGTTGGTCTGCGAGTGCTTGTTGTAGTGCATGTTGTTGCCCTGGCGCGGGTAGTAGCCGGGCGCCGAGCGCTGGCGGTAGCCGTCGCGCGACGCGCCGAAGCCGTTGCCGAACAGCTTGTCGGGCGCCGGGCCCAGCGCCGCGGCCGGCTGCAGGCTCAGGCCCGCCAGCACGTCGTCCAGCGGCCGCGAGCGCAGGCCGCCGCGGAACAGCGAGTCGCGCTCGCGCTCGCGGTCGCGCTCGCGCTCGCGGTCGCGCCGCGGCACGTGCTCGTCGTCGTGGCGCAGCTGGTGCATGGGCACGGGCCCCTCGGCCGTCACGGCCGCGCGGGGCACCCAGCCGCCGCGGCGCAGCTCCACCGTGTCGCGCAGCATGAAGCGGATGCGCGGCGCCAGCTCGCGGGACGCCGACAGCGTCTCGATGCGCGCGAAGTACTGGTCCATGAGGCCGCGGCCGCGCTCCGAGTCCAGCACGCGGCCGCACGTGCGCACCAGCTGCGCCAGGCACTCCAGGTCCTCGTGGTGCTCGGCGGCCGCGCGCCGCGCCAGCAGGTTTTGAATGCATCGGTGCAGGATGGACTCGGCCAGGATCTCTAGTTTGCCGAGTTCTCCGATAAACTTGATATTGCCGAGCATCTTGCATTTTGCGAGATGTCTTTTTTCCTCCTCTTCAGGCAGCAACGCCTTGTCCTCGAACGCGGCGAACGCCTAGCGAAAATAAACCGTATATCAAAAAGCATCGTACCTACTTATAGAGCGCACTTGCGCTAAGTATGAGGCGAGCGGTACCTGTGCACGGTTCTCGAACTCGGTGCGGCATTTGTTCAGGAGCAGCAGCTTGAATGTGCAAGGCTGACCGGGCGGCTCGAAGTTAGGCGCCTCCTCGCTCAGCCTCTTGCACAGCTGTGCATACATCGACGAGTACTTCGGTTCATCGAGCGCCTTCTCGAAAATAAGAAGGATCACTCCCTTGAGCACCTTATCGGAGTCGAGCTCCAAGCCGAGCAGGTCATCGCTCAGCTTCTGGAACTTCTCCGGCGTGAGCTTGTTGAGGATGCCTCGGACCTGCGGACAGAAGGCGGTGAGCGAGGGCAGGCGGGCGCGCGGCGCGGGCGGGCCGCACTCACCTTGCGGAAGATGACGTCGTGCTTGGCATCGCCGTCGGGCAGCTCGTGCTGGCGCAGCGTGGAGGGCGGGACCCAGCGGCGCCTCGGCGGGGGGACGGGCGTCCGCCCCGAGGCGCGCGGCGCGGGCCCCGGCTGCCGCGCGCTGTCCGTCTTGCCGCCGGTGCTGTCTCCCGCGCACTGCCGCGCTCTGCTCCCGCGCGTCACGTGCCCGCGCTGACCGCTCGCTGCAGCGCTGTGCGCTTGTGCTCCGCCTCCGCGACGGGCCCTGCACACGACACATACTCACAGTTAGGCTTTCACCGATTGACATAAGCTAAATTAAACTTTATTGTAATTGGATTTCTGATTTTGTTTAAGACGGAACTATAATAGGTGGTGTAAGTAGTGTTAATAAGTGGTTATGTTTTTCTTATATGGATTGCGGTGTCTAGTTCCGAGTCAAGGTACTAGAGTTATAAGAAAAAGTACATTATTATAATATCAAATTACAGCTTTCTAGTACTAAGAGTATCTGAGCTAAGTCGCGGACTACGGAACCATAAAAATATGGCTGTTATTTTAGTATATTGTGGTGTCTTACGACTTTCACGCAAACGAAGTCGCGGCAGAAGCTAATTTATATCTATCATATATATATATATATATACATATAATAAATCTGTAGACGAAGAATTTTTGTACATTAAAAAAATTTCCAAAAAAAAAAGGGGGTGTTAAAAAATAATCAACAGATGCCATTTCATCATTTTTTGGAATTTTTGTATGTTTATCTGTCCGATATTGTTTGAACAGGGGGCCAAGTCTACTAATGTACAAACGTTGCAATGGTCTCTTCATTGTGAGTTTTTGATAGATTTGCCATACAAATACTGTCAAATACTCAGAATGGTCTCTTCATTGTGAGTTTTTGACAGATTTGCCATACAAACACTGTCAAATACTCACAATGGCGAGACCATTCTGACACTATTGTAATAGCAGACTTGAGGCCCTGGTTCAACGTAAAAACTACCGAACCAATATGGTTAACTTTTATACTTAAATATTGTGTATATCTCGGGGTAGTGATTAGTTTTTGTTTCATCGCAATCAAAATCAAAATCAAATCAAAATCAAAATATTTTATTTCACATAAACCTACATGGGCACTTATGAAACGTCAGAAGCTAGGTGCACGGTTCGAGTTAGTCGTTTCCTATGGAGAAGAGCCGGCAAGATCGCTTCACTCTATCAAAAGATATTGACAATTTAAAGTCTTCAAGAATTTAACTATTCAGTTGAAACACCTAACGACATCTACTAACCTAAAATGATACTATAAGTAGGTTTGAGACATAGTTTTTTTTTAAGGTGGTTATTTTAGCACACTGCGCGCGCAAACTTAATTCGATACATTGTAAATATATTTATTAATAACTCCCAATGACCTATTCAAAGGTTAGGCTAATTAAAGTATTCAAAATACGTTGTTAAATAGTTGAGTAGTAGTGCTCTAGGTGGCGCTATACTTAATTTATTTAACATGAAACAATAAAGATAATAAATATGCATTCCTTTAAAAACTATTTATCCGTACTTATCCATACTTAATATAATAAATTCGAAAGTAACTCTGTCTGTCTGTCTGTATGTACGTATGTTACCTTTTGACGCCTAAACCACTGAACAGATTTCGATAAAATTTGGCAGAGCGATAAATTGCATCCCGGGGAAGGACATAGGCTACTTTTTATCTCAAAAATATCCCTAAAGGGGGGGATATAGGGTATGAAAGTTTGTATGGGAAACCTGTTATTTCTTAATTTAGGGATATGAAAATTCTAATTTATGCCAGCCTTTTGGGCACTTTTCCTGTTGACAGCGATGCGGATGAATTTTTTGATGCCCTTTGATCCTTTCCCCTCCCATATTTTTATATATTTGTACATTTATGCTTTTGGTAACAAATTATGAATTACGTAATTCATCGTTTTTCTAAAATGATCCCTCAAGTGGGTAAATAGGGGATGATTTTAAAATTCACATGTAATATTGACATTTTGTGTAACTATTTTCAAGAGATTTAAAGGATTGGAAATATAGTTGTAGTCCGTATCTGGAGGTGACATTAATTAGTCTTTATTTAATTAAAATCAGTCTACTTCGTCAAAAGTTATCACTACATGCAACAGATTGGAACAGAGAGTTTAGGTTTACCAGTTTGCTCGATAGATGGCGTTGTGCAAATGACGCGATTTTCTGAATCGCGGTGCTAACGCCCGGTTTCTCGACGGCTGTTCAAATCTAAAATTAACTAACCATGTGTCAAATCTCTTGTTAAGTCGAAAACGAGTTGCTCGAACGTTAATTAAGTACTTTGATTTAAATCGTTGATCACTTAACACAACAATCAAATTAGTACAAAAATCCCATGTTAAATCAGAATTTGGGTTTCTGAAAGAACGATTAAGCTTGAATGTCATGTCAAGCAGCTGTCAAATGTTGTGTTAGCTAATCTGTCGAGCTTGGGCGATTATCTTTGCGTTCCCTGTGATTTTCTGTTTTCTTGGATATTTTCTAGTTATAATTAATAAAACAACTTCGGCTACCCATAGCGGACTCGAGGTTGATTAATTTTCTACTGGAGATTTGATAACCGAACAATTATATTTCTTACAAACAAACGGAACCTTGAGGTACTTACGAAGGATTTCACGATTTGTTTGTACACAAATCAGTAATACACATATTATATTATATACTACCTTTTGCCCGCGGCTTCGCCCGCGTAGATGTCGGTTATCGCATAAAAAAGTACCCTATGTCCTTCTCCATATCCCAGGCTATATCTCAAAATTCTAACTTAATATTAATTTTAATGTGACTCACTATGTGAATAGAAACCGAAACAAATGATTTAATATAATAAAAGTACTTATGTTCTGAACGTGAATGAGTCTTTACCTAAAGATAACAAACACAAAATCAAAATACGAAATTTCACTCAAATTCTTAAAGCAATCAATTGTACCAAATTACAACACGAAATAAAAGTGCGACACAAATGATAATTTTAAAATAATTCACGTGTACCAACAATGTGAAAACAAAACGAAATCCTCCGAAATGTCGCATGATACACCATTTGTGCTGATGAAACGCTCGAAATATATAATGAACACCATTGGTGCATAACTTTTCTCAGGGTCACGTTCGCAATCGGACGAAATATTTGACATTTATTTTGTACTTGCAACACGATCTGGCTGTAGACTTCGATTAATCGACTAATACTTGACCGGTTAACATTTTAGCGGAAACACCACTAAACGAACGAAAAAAAAAAAAGAAAACAAAATACGTCTGTACTCTGTGGTCGTGTGGCGGTGTGGCGCGGTGCTTAATGTAAACATTCATCAAGGTTATACGTGCGTAAAGATTCAATGAGAAAACGGTTTAATCTTTGAAGAATTTTATACAGAATTACTGAGAAATAAGTGTAGATTTCGTATTGAGTGTTAGTTTATCGAAAAGTGATAAATATGTCAGTGAAAAAGTAACGAAAGTTTTGGAATGCACAAATTTTGATCATAAGGTCGCCGTGTTTAGTAATGTTTTTATGATAAATATTCTTGTACACTGTTTGAAATACACATAAGTAGCTAGCTTATTTATTTACGAACATAATTTGGCTAATAGCTACTGATATTATGGCGTATTGTTATCGTAATCGTATTTTCAAGAGTAAAATTCGGCAAACAAATACCTACAAAAAGTCAATAAAATGGATATAGTATGTTATCCTTAAGAGATAGACATATGCCATCGCGGACTTTTTTAAAGGGTTTAGACAGCGTTTTCGTTGAAAGCTCCCAGACGGCTTATTTTTTTCCGACACCTCCAACAAATATCGTTAATTCATACAAAAATGCATACAAAAACATAACAAATTATATACTAAAACCTTCCTCGAGAACCAAGCTATCCATTGGTGAAAACAGCATGAGAATCGGTGCAGTAGTATTTGAGTTTATCGCGAACAGACAGACAGACAGACAGACGCGGCGGAGGACTTTGTTTTATAATATGTAGTGATAGTGATAGTGATTTAGGTACCAATAAAAACGTGCAATAGTTACTTATCTATCAATTATACTCAAAAGTGAACATTTCTCGCGTTCTGTATAGTTTCTCCCTCTTGATGTCGATGACGATGCCATAATTCAATCATCATCATCATCATTTCAGCCGAAAGACGTCCACTGCTGGACATAGGCCTCCCCCAATTGGGGGGTTTAGCCATAATCGCCACACTTAGCAGGCGGGTTAGTGATCGCAGTATGGTGTTAAAAATGAATAAAGGACGCTGCTGCCCATTCTCTAGGAAGTTCTTTAGTCGCCTTTTACGATACCCACGGGAAGAAAAAGGACGATGCTATTCTTTACATCCGGCACCACACGGCACATAATTCAATGAAAAGCACTAAACAATTTTTTTATTTATATCTCTAGATACCTCGAACATTCAAAAGTTTCAATAAAATGCCGCCTTTAGAAATGTCAACAGTGTCAACTTGATATTAAATTGAACGAACTATTTATCAAAATGAATGAAGAATCTGATGTTGCCGTACACATAATCTATTTTCGTTAATCAGTTGACATTGATCGTTGATTGGTTAATTTTATCGTAATCCCCAATTCAGCAACCCAATTTGATTTGACTGTTCTGTTAATTTAAGAGGTTTGTTAGTTGATTATAGATTTGAATAGCCGTCGAGAAACCGGGCGTAAGACTTTCCGTAGGATAGTAATCCTCATTCATGCAACGTATTTGTCTTTGGTTGGTCGTTCTCAAAGAGTATAATAATAATATGGGACAAGAGAGCCCTCTTGTGCCATTTCGAAGCATTCAGATTTGAAACGCCACCTACATATCTTAACCGGAACTAAGGCTCTATAGATATATATATACTTATACTTATAGATAAGAATATGTATGTATATGTAAAGGTGATCCTTCAACGTAGCTCGCGAAATTTTAATTTTCCTACTTTTTTGCAAACTGCAGCTGGTTTACGTCATAATATGCTGACTAAAATGCGATTCGCGAATATAATGATGATACATTTACTAAATGATTTTAAATACTAGGATCGATATTTTAATGATCGTGATTCAGTAAACGACTCATCATTATATATATCACGCATTTTGATCAACATACGACATAAACACAGCTATTTGCAAAAAAAACAAGATTTTTTTTATTTTGCGGGCTACATTGAAGGAATACCATAATATATTTGAATAGAATTCATAATTACAATAAAAATAGCTCAATAAAGTAATGAGATGAAATTAAACAGAAAAAAATCATTTTTATATTTTATTTTCATTTTTAAATTTTTATCGGAAAGCTTTAACACACACATATATTTTGATAGACACACACAGCAGAAAATAGCGTCTTTTCGCAAATAAACAACTAATAAATAACATAACAGTTTTTCACAATTTTTGTGAAATTGCTAGCCACAACGTAGTGACTGAAAAAATATTAGTTTCCGGATAGTAATCTACTAATAAGACGAAGGAGAAACTCAACTTGACGTTGGATGTAGGTAAAATACTCAAAAACCAACAATTAATCACAAAACAGACATACGAAACAAACAAGCGCAGACGTAAATTGCGGCGAGGCGACCATAATGTGTGATGTTGCCAGAATGAATATATCATACTTTTAAGATTTCCGTGACAAGGTTGCAATAATCGATAATGCTGGACAGGTATGAAATAAAATAATGTGATAATTTTTTTAATAATATCATACATATTTATTCTCTAGAAAAATACTATAAATTAAATTAGAGAACTTAATTATTTGAGTTTCTTGCATTAAAGTTGTATCTACAGAGACATCTATCGGTAATTATGAAACTATTATGTATCACAGTTTCTCCGTTAAGTAATGAAGATGGCGACTCATTCTTTACTGAAGTTGTGCTTGTTCTAACTGTCTCCCCTCTGGTCGTTCTTTTCTAAAAATAATCGTTGGTCGTTCGTAGATAGTTGAATTTTGAAAACTTGGACTATTATTAGTGCCGTTTATGAAACCGTTTTCCCGACGACGAAAACGGTCGTCGTTGCAACTGGTTTGAAGACAGACGACTAAACTTAATTGCGTTTTCGTCGAGTGAAATAGTTGCAGTTTCTTACAACTATCAACAGGTTTGACCGTCGCATCACGAAAGACAGCATTGACAACTGGTAGGTAAGGTAAGGTAATATATTATCGACTGTATTTCATTGACACAAAGTTCACTTTCTATTGTAAGGACTGTTTTGCAAACGAACGGAACGAGACGCATTGACAACTGGTAATACATTATCGACTGTATTTCATTGACATAAAGTTCACTTTCTATTGCAAGGACTGCTTAGTAAACGAACGGACGACGACGCGACGGACGAGATAGTTGACTTATTGCATTCTAGACTGTATTTTCATAGATGTAAAATATAAAATCGTCCTAAATAATTCGAAGACTGGTTTGTGCAACGAAGACTGTTTGAACCCAGGACGTAAAACGGTTTCATCGTCGCAGAACACAAAACGGTCTTTGAAAACGGTTCGTCGTCGCAACGCCAATGATTTTATATAGGACTAGATCAGCAATGTACGGCAACACAACAACGCATTACTACGTCGTATATGTCCACAGGCATATCTGACTTCAGTTGTCATCTTGACGTCAAGTGAACGATAGCTTAAGGATAAAAAATATCAAAATGGTGAAATATGGTTAAAATTTGCATGTCACGGTCTGAAAAGATTAATAAAGCAAGCGGTGTTACATTTCACAAGAAAGTTTGCTAAATTTTCATTAGATTATCCAAAAAAAAAAAAAACATTTAAAGACGAATTACATTTATCAAACATTTTTTTGCCATCAGGGTTACCAGTAAAAACGATTTTGGCAAACTGTTGGGAGTTTAGTGAATGACGTATGTATGTTCCTGTAAGTCTAAATTATTATTATAGTCTGTTTGGTTTAAACATACCTACTGTGCAGTACCCAAATAGAAAAGTAACACATTCACGAGTATTTCGAAGGTTTTAACTTAATAAATCACCAGTTCTTACAAAAAATAATAATTTGATTAGCAAAATAATAATCTTAGACGTAAAGTGAGGTTATATTTTTTAATGAAAAATTCTAGATTGTTTATGATCATATTGTGTTAAATAGTGTTTGTGCACTAACTGGACAGGTCCACTCAATCTGTGTTGTTCTTTCATCAAAAGCCCATTTCAGACACCAATCTACATGGT
Source organism: Dryobota labecula (assembly GCA_947523025.1). Lineage (NCBI taxonomy): Eukaryota > Metazoa > Arthropoda > Insecta > Lepidoptera > Noctuidae > Dryobota > Dryobota labecula. The sequence goes on along the minus strand of OX383287.1, from coordinate 28,588,697 downwards.
CTTCGCATGATCTGACCAAGATTATGTTAGGACTTTAACCACTGTGACCGCTGAGTTTGTTTCGGCCTTTCTTCTCAGAGTAGTCAGATAGGAAACGCCGACCTCAGTGTAAAAGTGTTTGTACAAACTTACTGCAAACTAATACTTACAGAAATAAAATCATTTATCATTTGCAGCTCCGACCGCGTGGATGTCGGTTATCGCGTAAAAGGTAACCTATGTCCTTTTCCATCCCAGGCTATCTCTGCCAAATTTCATGACGATCGGTTCAGCGGTTTAAGCGTGAAAACGTAACATACAGACAGACAGAGTTACTTTCAGATTTATAATAATGGTATGGATAAATGATTGTCATAAACAATGAAATAATATCATTCCATTTTAAACAAAAGTTATTTGACGCATTCTTAATAATTTTGAAATATAATATTTACGTTTACGCACATTTTTTTTTCTTCCTATATGTATAAAATTCTTCAATTTCTTTCAATCTTTGATCTATTTAAAGTTCCATACAATCTTTCATAGTAGGTAATTGATTCAATAAAAATATCTTTATTCATTCTGGGGTAATTACGTTGATCGTTGGCAACTCTGGCTGTTTTTCCGATGACAATGGTGCCGATTCCCTTGTTCACAAACTAACCTAATTTTAAGTTCAGTGCATCTTTTTCTTTCTATTTCATTAAGAAAAGGACAGAGATAAATTTTAGTTTAGTCCTGTCAAATTAATCAGCGCCTGTCACTACTCCATACAAGTTTAGACGTGATTAAAAACTTGCCGACTAAAATTACGTCTAGCGCTAATTAATTTGACAGGACTAAACTAAAATTTATCTTGTCCTTTTCTTAATGAAATAGAAAGAAAATGATGCACTAACTTAAATTTAGTTTAGTTTGTGAATAAGGGAATCGGCACCAATGTCTTGTCTCGTTCCAACGTAATTAGTTTGACGGAAGAAGAAATGAGTTCAAACGTTTATTGGTAATTATATGACCTAATTTTGGGGGCTAATTAAAAATATTAACATGGGACTTAATCATAACTGGCGAAATGTGGGTTTACTATAGGTACACCTCTGCCCAACCCTTCGGGGAAAAAAGCGTGATATGATAAAAAAAATGCGTATTGATGAAGAAAAACTTAATTATTTTATCTAACCTACGGCTTAAATCAATATATGTAGATACTCTAGGTATGTATTTTTTTACTGTTATGTTATTTGGCTTTTTATTTTTAATCTATAAACTGTAGGTATCTGTAGGCTCTTTTTCACACATTTCTTGAACTACTTTTTTTTTTTTAAACTACCACTTATCATGTTTTTGGTCATTCACTTTTCATTCTTTTTACCACTTGTGATAAGTAATTTTAATTTTTATTCTAGGTAGGCAAATCATCTCAACCTATAATTATTAATTAATGTATACAAACTATTGTTAACATCTTAAAAGAGTAAGTATGGAGTTTCTTGCCCATTCTTCTCCATACATAACTACCTTTTGGAAGGGGCAACTAGAATCAATTAACTATTTATGTAGCTTTTGACGTTCAAAAGTGCATCTTACGTGCCTATTTGAAATAAATGATTTGACTTTGACTTTGGTCTTTATAGTACTTTTTTTCTACTATAATAATAAATTCAAATGTCTGGATGTACACTCACCTGCAAAATTGCATGGATACTTTAGTGTCTATTTTCCAGTGAACGTTTGAGTTCAAATTTTCGAAAATAGAACTAGCTTTCGCATTTCGCTTCACACGATTTTGTTTCTGTATTGTCCATGGATTTTTGCAGTCGACCGTACCTACCTATGTCCTTCGTTCACACACAAAACACTGAATGTATTTCAATTTTTGGAAATAAGAAGATAACATATAGCTTGGAATAGCACTTAGGCTACTTTTTATAATGTACTTAACAAAGAGATTTAAGATACAATAGAGGCTATGCAAAGAAATGTCATACAAAAACTGTGATCCCATGTCTCAGTGACGCCATCTAGCATAATATAGCAAAATTAGAGCGGCAATTGGAAACATCATAACACAAAAAACAGCTAACATTAATTTATTTATTCACCTATCGCTCGGTAGGTGGCCAGTGTGGTCAGTGTTGCCAGATCCGATTTTCAATTGGTGGAATAAGCCTGAAAAACCTATTATAGTTCAAATCAGGTAAATAAATATCGAAAACTAAGTAAATCTCAAAAACTAAACAAACTACGCAAAACTTGTCTCAGAAAAAAATATTTTAGAATTTTATTCGCTACTCATTGTTCGTGTCACCATCTATGACTAGTGTGACTAGGTCAGTCTAGTAGTATCAGTTTCAGTGTGTTTTTATGTACATTTTTAAATAAAATAATTTTAAACGTGCCTCGTTGCCGTTTCGTTCGTTTGCCTCTGAATTATTATATCACAAAGTGTCATGTATCCGAGGAGCGATCCAAAATCCGTAGATCTATGGATAAATTCGTAGGTCTGGCAATACCGGGTGACGTCAAGTAGAAACTATAAAACCTGTGGTAGGTATTTCACCATATAGATATAAAGGTATCGATAATATTGAAAAAAGTTAGGTAGGTACCTACTAAGACTATTATTTTTTTTCGCATTTGAATAGATTGAAACAAGTGCCGAAAAAATTGGAAAGCAATAATATGACTAGTAGTTTCAATGCTTACAAGTTATTTATTTACAAAAATCTTTTTACATACAAATGACTAAATTATCGTTATTAGACGTGGGTTCGATTTCCACAGGACACAAATATGTATGTGATGAATTTATGTAAATACATTTTCAAATCCGACTGATAGTTCTAGAGATTAGCGCGTTCAAACAAACAAGCAAACAACTCTTCATCTTTAGTATTAGTATAGATTGTCAAAGAAGCTTAGCTCTGAAGCAGACACTTAGAAAAAATCGTGATTTAACTGATTTAAGCATAATTTTGATGAAGCAGATAGAAGCCAACTTTCTTCTCTACGGTTTATTTGAACAAACCGTATCCACTTTTCACGTTCTAGATTATTAACATTTGGAAACCTAGTAACAGAACACTACATAAACGAATACGAGTAGTACTTGTTCATTTATTGGCATCTAAATAAAATGACATACTAATATTCAAACAGTATTATATTTTAAGTGTTATTTATTATTTACGTTAATAAATGTTATCGATAACAAATTCGATAAATAACGTCACATCTCTGCAAGGCAGTAGTAAAGCTACTCAGCAAAAGAGGGCGTATATTACAAAATTTGCTAATGTTCTAGATCTATTTACGAAAATTATTTAATTCTAATTACTGAGTAAATATAAACAATTCATGCGAAAATAAGCCTTAATTAGGTCCAGTGGTTTTGCCATAACGAGATTTACAGTAACGTAATGCGAAAAAAAAAAAAATATAGAAAATATTTTTCTTTAATATTTATGTCAATGCTTTGTTGGACACGAATACGACTTAACGCGCAGGCGCGGTACTAAACTAGACTGAGCGACTTATGACCACTAGGACATAACGATCGGATTACGATTTTGTTCGCAATGTCCCGTCTATTGTTACGTATAATTTAATGTCTTTGGTACTTAATCATGTGCAAAAGTCACGGAAACAGATAATGAAATATAATCTAATAACAAGTTTACTTTTTTACATTATTTTCTACTTCAGTGTACTCAGACACAACACGTGTCAACCGGTTCGTGAGTAAAGTTAAGAAGGTCATCGTTAAGTATGAAATCGTCGCATTTTACTAGTCATTCGAATTTGGTGGGATAACCAGCCATTGTTTTTTGTTTATATCTACTTAATGCGAACATTTCCAAGCTGAATATTTTCACTATATATTTTTGACTAAACGCACTAATACTTGGTTTAGACCCACACATATTGGGTTGAGCCGGTTTCTTGTATTTTGCCGTCAAAGTTATGACACCGTCGTTTTGACTTTTGGCAATATTATTTAATAACGCATGCATATACCCTCCTGAAATTTTTTATCTCTCCGACCTTTTGTTTAGAATTTTCCTGCTGGAAAAACGTTACTCCAGCAGGAATAGTTTTTTCCGTTTTATTCCAAAACGACAAAACGCATAAACTTTTTATTTGGCGCACATTTATTTACAGCAGATTACGCACTAATTATACGTTCCACTCATATCACTCTAGGAGACACTTTCCTGCTGGGGTAACGTACAGACGCCAGCACATCAAGCTATCTACAATCTGTCAAATTTCTTTAATAGATTTTCAACTTTATCATTATAGTATAAGGTTCAAGGTTGATTGCGAAAATTTGACAGTTTCGGGTAGGATGACCTGCTGGCGTCTGTACACTCCGTTAACGTTGACCTTAGTAATTCGTTGGTTTATATGTTGTTTTATAAGTAGTGTATTCAATAAGACTTATTTTTAATTAGTTCATTAGGTTTTAAAAAAACGTAATGACTCAAGTAATTATTTTATGTAATGACTCAAGTAATTGCTTGAAGTTAGAACTGTCAAAAGTTAGAATTCTTAGCCAAGTAATAGTCACCATTTTCTTTACTTAAGCATTGAGAACTCGACCATTTTGCGTTTGATTTTGCGGTTTTACTTAGCAATGGAAAGTATCGAAGCGACTTTTGGTGTTATAGATGATATCGATAATGTTAGACTACCGGAGATTGAAGTTGCTGAGCCTAGAAATATAATTAAAATAACAATTAATAAATTACAATTATAATAATTCTAATAATAATAATGCTCCCTGCTCCCGTCACTGGCGGACCACAATTTTTTAAATAAAAAAAAAAAAAAATTGAGAAATATTTAAAAATGTATTTAAATATGGATAAAAATTACATAAACGTCAAAATAATAATAATTATAATTATTATAATATATTATAATTTTTGTTTGTTTTCAATTACACCAAAAGAGTACAACAGACTGATCTTGAACTCGCCGAAATGCTAGACTTCACTTGATTCACTAATAACTTGTATTATTGTTTGTTTGTACACATACACAACACATAGTGAGTTATATAGGCTAGGAAAATAAAAATTACAATGCCAGTAAGTAATTCAAGTATAAAAAGATACATTCTCTTTTGTAGGGTTAAGTCGTGTCAAACGTTTTGTTTCCCCCAACAATCACTTCTTTTCTTTAGAAATAATTAAATGTAAAAAAGGATATTATTAATTAAAATTAGTTTTTTATAGATAATTTTATTATAATTAAAAAGTAAAATAAAACTTTTAAGTAATATTATAAGATGTTAAAGTAAAATAATCTACATCTGACTTTTGCCTTCTAATGAAACAAAACGCAGTAACTGAGTGTTACCAGAGGAAACAACTATCAAGCATTGATGTTTACTCAACATTTACTTATTTAGGTAACGTACATTACTCGACTATAGAATAAGATTTTTTAATGAAGTATTCTATCCTCAAGTAATGACTTCATTAAGAAATTACTTAGCAGCAATTAATTGCTTGTTTATAAATACGGGTGTTAGTGTGCTGTTTGCAAAAATGTTTTAAGATAAGATATATAAATTTAATATTTTTTTAAATTAAGAGATCCACTGCTGGACATCCAGCAGTGGATCTCTTTCGGCTGAAATGATGAAGATGATAGCGGTAATAGAAATACACAATCTGTTAAAATTTCAACTGTCTACCTATTACCGTTCATGAGATACAGCCCGCTGACTGTCTGACAGACAGACATACAGACGGACGGACGGACAACGGAGGCTTAGTAATAAGGTTCCGTTTGATTTGGTTGATTTTTTGGCACCCTTCGGGTACGGAACCCTAAAACGAAAAGAAAAGTGATATGATAAAAGTACAAAGAGAAAGAATCATGAAGGATCAGCCGCGGCAGCTGGACTTGTCCGGTAATTAGTTTCCACCTTTGCGTAACGTTTCGTAGTCAGGGTGTAGGTACTGATGGTGACGGTGGTGTGGTGCCCCGGACGTTCGGGCACGGAATAGTGCTAATCTCGAATTCATGAGTTTATTCAAGTTTTTATTATAAGCGTTTAAAAACATGTAAGAGATTGCGTGGTTGTTCGGCTCGCTGCGCTGCCGCTGGGCAGGTGAGGCGGCGGGCTGCGGTCGTCGGCCGCGCTCGCGCCGGCCGTAGACCCCGCGCCACCCCGCCACTCCCACACCCCGCCGCACGTCCTCGTGCACCTCTAGCAGTGTCCTGACCGTCCGGCCCGACCGGTCACAGTAGCTCGCATTTTCGGTATCAAACATTTTTGTATGAATTCACGTATCAAACGCGTCAGCAGAGGAATTATGAGATATCTACTGAGCGGCGTACGGCAAGGTTCGGGCGACGACGTGGCGATGGCGGTCGATAGCGTCGCGGTGCGAGGTCAACGCCCGCCGGAACCTTGGCGCTGCGGCTGCAAGGTCGCGCCGGCCGCCAGCTGTCGCACACCGGCGACGAGACGCGCCTCCGCGCTCTCGTCTTTTTATACACTTACATTTATATTATTGTTGAATACTCAATAAATTAGGGTAGCCCCGAATATCTATGCCATCTTAAACGAGAAGAAACTTCTTAAATATACTCACATTTTAAAACAAACTTATGTTAAATCAACACTACATTTTACGATTGACAAAGTGGCACATTAGTGGTCATTCAATAGTTTATTCACTTCTACATTTCGTGCATTCGCTCCGCAACGGAGCACAGCTAAATCAATCGTACGGCAATTCAACTCCCAATAAAAAGCGTTGACAGTAGGTATTATCTACATACGAGCTACATTACATGAAGCTCCCTCGGGAAGCATGATTATGAACAGTGCATGCATGACATGCGCGATGCGACAGGCGCGGGCATCCCCTGGGGGCCGAATCGGCCGGGACTGGTGGCGCGGCGGGGCCTGAACGTCCCGGCCAGGTCATTGACCTACACTGCAGCCCGCACCCCCGCACTCCGTCTTTCACCTCTCACAACCCTGTACGCCCTCGTCGCCCTTATCTATCGATATAAGCGAATTTGACAAATCGATTTGAGCAAAATATCGCACCCCCGGTGCAACACTGCCACATATGCAAAAAGCAACTTTTTCAGGAAAAGTATTTTAAACTTTAGTATCCTATCCTATATAATAGTTGATGACACTTCCTGATTTAGGGAAGATGGATAGGTTATATTCTGACGTGTTCTTTTAAGTTTATATTATAAACAAAATAAATGGTACCAAATAATTAAAATTAATACACTTCTGAAAAAGTTACTTTTTGCGAAGTGACAGTGTTGCACCGGGAGTGCGATATGTAAAACTAAAGCTACCAACATATCGAATTTGACTATATCAAACATGAATGGTATCCAAAATAAGGTGTTACAAGTACCTAATTTCCGATATACATCTTAAAGAAAAAGCATATGATCAGAAATGTTGGTGTTTCGATTTATGGGTGTCTGAACTATTACTATACATACCTAAACGTATCGAATTTAATCCAATGATTAACGTATGCGACTTTTATTACTAACACTATACCTACGTAATACAACGTTGCAAATGCGTGTTTCCTTACGGGTACGATAAAAATACTACCATTTTTTAATCATTTTTTATACATGTCGTAGGATAGTAACCGAAAACATCGTCTCTGCGAGAACCCTAGGTTACGTAGTGTCATATTATATGTGCCTACGCCTAGGGCAATTGCAAAACACCGGATATTTTGAATCGTAAGATTTTCGTAATCATACAACACATTACCAGGGTCCTTAGAGTAAATAAAGCCAGGGTCATTGCAAAAATCCCAGTTCATGGACGATAGGAAAGTGAACGCTGCCGCTGATTGGCAAATCTAAGAGAATTTATTACATCTTTATTCTGGTTGGCCATAAATGTCTCTTCATAAATCAGCGCATCCGTCAGTGCATAACGTTTATAATATAATGTCAGCCAATCAGCGCTACTAACGTGAGTGGTTAATCGCGAATTAAGATCAAAATATGACTAGACAAATCCTGATCATGAGCATTAACTTCGGTCCAAACAAGGCAGGAGACCTGTCCGTCATCAACACAGACCCTGTACCCTAATTGTGTAACACAATCAATCGCAATTTGAATGATTTTGAAGCATATTGCTAATCCATTGCACGTATATAACGTAATGCTTTTTTTTTTTAAATGTTGTTGGTCTGTCAAAATGAAACCCACTACTACTGATACTGATATTACAGTGTGTTACGCAATTAGCCCGCTGAACAATGATCTACAATATTTACAATATTAACAAAATGGAAACCAAGGAGAAAAGGGGGAGGGGGTGTAAAAGTGGCCTGAAAAACCGACCAAATGCGTGTAGGACCACGCACAATGAAGGGTTCCGTAGTTGGAACGAACTATTGTAACCTAAGATTTCTGTTGCTATACTTATTAAAAAAAACTTATTATTGCTCTGCATTGCTGCCAATTTAAAGGTTTAAGAGTCCCTATCAATTTCGCGGTCTAAAAACAGAAAATTCAATTTTTTTCAGCGCAAATTTCTCAGTAACCTGAAGATACCTGTTTTTTTTTAATGCACTGTTATTCATCACATCTTTATCTAGTAAGTGTACTAATTTAAATTTTGATAACTACTCAATATAAATTACGAAAAATATAAATCTAACATATGTTTTTACGTAAGCACGAAACACCAGGTTTTTCAATCGCTTTTTTGGCTTACTGGTCGCAAATAACAATCTATTCCTACATACTGGACCAAGTAAGCCTACAATTTTTTGTTTTTAAAGTTTAACGTATAAGTTCATTAAAAAAATGTTATCAACGCTGAAAAAACACGATAAAATCATGTGCAAAACCGTTGTCTATGCGTAAGAATTTATTGAAAATAACAATAAATGTTCAATATTCTAAAATTTGATGTGTCTATCTACCAAACCTATTTATTTATTTTTATTTTTTTACTATTACTTTTATTGTAATAAAATATCTAAATAATGCCTTATAAACCGATGCGCTTGCTCGATACATTCAGTCGCGCCCAAGGGCTTCTCGACGGACCTGCGTCGCCCGTGACGTTCGCCGCTCCCGACGTAACTCGCGAATTGTGCGAATTTTGTACTAGGCCCAATCAGACTGTGAGTATATTTTTATTTTATTTATTATGCATAGTGTGACACTTTGTGATTTGTTAATGTTATTCATACATGTTTTGTATTGTACTATTAGCAAATTTGTGTTTAATTTTTAGAAAATGGGTCGATAGAGTGAACTTTATTATCACGGAAAAATCTAAAGGAAAAAGGAAAAGCACGAAAGGCATGTGCAGTTCTTAGGTATTATTTTTTTGGATCTTATTTAAGAACATTGTTTTAATTTACTATTATTTCTATAATCTAAAAATGTGCTATTTGTAGAGAATTAAATAGGCAGAAACCTACCAAAAATCAAATATTGCCTGGAACATCGTTGTTGAGCGTAATGGATGGGGACACAAGGTTAGTATTTTTACCTAGTAATAATTATAGTTACATAAATCACGAAAGTTTCATCATCATCAACAACTGCCTGTAAGAAATAAAATAGGCCTTTTGGTAGGTACCTACTAATTTTATAATATATGTATTATTCATTATTTTCAGTTACGAGGGCTGCACTAAAAGTATCGGGAATGGAATATTTCCACTGTTCCTGTCATATTAAAATCTTTTTAATTGAAAACTCCTTGGTTTTAAAAATCGAATACCATTTATTTATTTAAAAAAAGATTCTCGGTCTTGTCACAAGGTTTTGTCAAACTTGTTTAGTCGTTGAGAAAATGGAATTGACTCGAGAAAATTCAAGAGCGATGATTTATTATTACTTTCGAAGTGGTTTAACACAAAAACAGTGTGTTGACCGGATGATTTCTGCATTTGGTGATGAAGCCCCATCCAAAACCACAATTTATCGCTGGTTTGCTGAATTTCAACGTGGACGAGTCAAGCTCAGTGATGATGATCCCCGTCAAGGTCGTCCAAAAACTGCAGTCACCCAAGAAAACGTTGATGCTGTGCGTAAGCTGATTGAAGAAGATCGACATGTCACATACCGCGAAATTCAGGCAACTTTAGACATTGGCATGAGTCAAATACAAATAATCTTGCATGAACAAATTAGGCGTAAAAAAGTTGTTTTCCCGATGGATACCGCATTCGCTCTGTGAAGAGCAAAAAGCGGCTCGCGTTACTTGGTGCGTCAGAACTCTCGAAAGATTCCACGCAGGATCCTCAAATGCTGTATACAAAATCGTATCAGATGACGAATCCTGGATATATGCGTACGAACCCGAAACAAAAAACCAGTCACGAGTTTGGGTGTTCGAAAATGAGTTAAAGCCAACAAAAATTGTTCGTTCACGGAGTGTTGCAAAAAAAATGGTGGCCACGTTTGTCTCCAAAATCGGCCATGTTACGACTATTCCTCTTGAGGGACAAAGAACGGTTAATGCAGAATGGTATGCTAGCATTTGTTTGCCACAGGTCGTTTCTGAACTCCGTAAAGAGAACTGCAACCGCCGCATCATCCTCCATCACGACAATGCGAGTTCTCACACCGCGCACAGAACAAAAGAGTTTTTAGAGTAAGAAAACAGAATTATTAGACCATCCGCCGTACAGCCTCGACCTAAGCCCTAATGATTTCTATACTTTCCCTAAAATAAAGAATAAATTGCGTGGACAGAGATTTTTATCACCTGAAGAGCTGTGGACGCCTACAAAACGGCCATTTTGGAGACCCCAACTTCCGAATGGAATGGTTGCTTCAATGATTGGTTCCATCGTATGGAAAAATGTGTCAAATTTCGCGGAGAATACTTCGAAAAGCAATAAATACATTTTTAAATAGTACTGTTGTGTCTCTTCCTTGATTCTCGAAATTTTCAGTGCCGCCCTCGTACACTAACAGACAGGACTCACCAGGCTCGTTATCAGTAGGTGAAAAAGGGGAAACGAGGTATTTCTTAACTAGTTATTATTGTGCAAACACACTGTATATTTGTAATAGATTAATAGTATTTTTATATTCTCTAGGGATGAAAAGAAGAACAAGTCACCAGGGAGTTCAGGAACAAGGTCACTACCAAAAAAAAAACAAAACCATGGAAGTATGTCTATTTCAAACATATTCAATTACTAGCAAATAGATACTGTTATATGTCTTAGCTATATGGGTGTAGCAAAAGGACTATATTTTTCATAAGGAACCCGGTACCCAGGATTATAAATCTAATCTAATCTATCTCTGTCTGTACCAATTTCCACGTCAATATGTTTGTTCTTTTCGTCGTGATTGAGTAACAAACATCTAAGATTTGCATTTAAAATATTAATGTATTTTTAATATAATTTCAGAACAAGTTTTATTTTTATTTTATTTTTTCACAGATCGTATAGGAAGGAACACAAACAACAACAACAACAACATGGCGCGTGACTAAGAACATAAAAGAAGCAGTGGAAGAAAAAAAGCGCGCCATTATAGAAGAATATCGTCGTCAAACTGGGCTCCTCGTCGATACAGTAAAGCAAGGTAGCGGCTCAACCAATGAGTGCAATACTGCGCGAACGTTCTTTATAGACCCTGCTCATCCTGCAGCTGCGATCACGGGGGTTGACAAAGATATCATTAAAAGATTCTCTGTTTACTCAAAGCCCTTTCGTGCTTGAACGATGTAAAGCCAGAGGCCTACAAGGAGTATACACTTAACACGGCTAGACTCTACGTCACCAAGTACCAATGGTACAAAATACCTTCTAGTGTACATAAAATATTAATTCACGGAGCTGATGTCAACGAATCCCTTGTGCTTCCTATAGGTCTACTTAGCGAAGAAGCTCTAGAGTCTAGACACAAAGACTGCCGCTATTATAGAGCTGCTAATAATTTAGTATTAAATAGGAAAAAAACCAAGTGCTTAAAAATTTCTGTACCAAATGTCAATAGTAGTGATTTTTAGATAGTATTGAATCAAGAGGAACTAGAATTCGTCGATAAAACTGTTTTCCTGGGGATCATGCTCGATTTAAGGCTACAATGGGGTCCTCATTTAACATCTCTTGCAGGACGGCTAAGTTCAGCAGCATATGCTGTCAGAAAAATCCGTCAATTTACTTATGTAGATACGAGGCTAGTGTATTTTAGTTACTTTCATAGTATAATTTCTTACGGTATTTTACTTTGGGGACGGGCTGCAGACATTGAGTCTATTTTTATTCTGCAGAAAAGAGCCATCAGAGCCATATATAATCTCCGCAGGCAAGATTCTCAAAGGGAACTGTTTAAGGATATTAACATCATGACGGTACCTTGTCAATATATCTACGAAAACATCATGTACGTAAGGAAAAATTTACACATTTTTAGAAAAAGAGGTGAAAGACATAATTATAGTACTAGAAATAGGGACCTATTAGTTCAACCAGGTTTCAGACTGGCTAAAGTAGACTCGTCTTTCACGTCGACTCTGACGTCTGACTCGTCATGGGGTACTGTTTAAAATGTTACAAAATTCATCCCCACATACTTCAAATGAATGAGACTAAATTTAAATCTTGTATAAAACGCACACTATGCAGGCAGGCATATTATAAGTTGGGGGATTACATCGCTGATAAAAATGCTTGGCTGAATGCTGGTCTTACTCCACAACCACAACTAATTGATTAACATTTGAAAATAATGTTGGAGCTGCTGAAGATTGTAAGACTATCTTTGCATCGTATAAACTCAATCTCCTTTGTATTATATAATTGCATAGCACAGGTGTGAGTACTATGTACTATAGAGTTACCATTAACCGGGTAATATATCTTTCATTGACTTGAATGTGCCCTGGCGACTGAGAGTATGTCATGCTCACTAAGATGTCTCGCTGATGGTGGCACGTGTGTTGGATCATTTAGCTCCCTTCAAAATGGTTGAGCTGAATGGTGCTAATCCATGCGTTATGTTCGTGAACGGGCGCAGTCAGTTGGGACTGGTCATCTCTTAGCTGCCACGGCTTATTTTAATTTTCTTATTTTAATTATTTTATCTTAAAAGTTTTTTTTGTTTTGTTTTTATTTGTTGTACTTACTCTGGACGCTTTTAACGTGTACGTTTTTATTTTTACGTCGTTCTTACATTTAGTTATAAACTCAACATTATAGATCCAATATTTTTGTAACAATTTAATTTAAAAAAGTGTCCATGGAGTTTCTTGCCCGTTCTTCTCCCTAGGTACCTACTACGCTTTGGAATGGGCATGTAGCTTCATTTTCTTACTGACCAACTCCTTGACAGTTCAAAAGTGCCTGTAAATGGTTTAATTGAAATAAATGATTTGAGTTTGAGAGAGCATAGCACGAGAAAAATTGGAAGGGAGCAGACTATTGAAGACGTGCTCTGCTCATCTCCTCCGATTCATTAATATCCAGCATCAGACCATTGCCTAAGAGAAAATCGGGTACTTTAGCGCCAGAAGTATAACAATTATTGAAAGTTTCTGAAGCGCCTGAAAGGACGCACTCATCCGATGAAGAGGCAAACAGCGAGTAGACAAAGGCCAAAGGCCTTTTTTCAAGGCCGCCTATTAAAAAGTGTCTTAAACACACAAAAAAATTTTTTTTACTTAAAGACTATATGTATATGTACACACTATATAAATAAAACATATACTTAGTAATATAATTATATGTTTTTATCGTATAAGTCTACAAACATATACCTACCTATATTTAAATTAAAATTTTCATATAAAAAATCAAAGTGGCTTGAAATATAATTATTCCGAACACTGTTTGCCGGGGAGGTAGTAGGTAAATAATACAGGAGGGTAATAACACATGTAATTAGTTTCAGACCTATCTATACTAATATATAAAGCTGAAGAGTTTGTTTGTTTGAACGCGCTAATCTCAGGAACTACTGGTTGGAATTGAAAAATTATTTTTGTGTTGGATAGTCCATTTATTGAGGAATATTATAGGCTATATAACATCACGCTACGACTAATAGGAGCGGAGCATAAATAAAAAATGTTGCAAAAACGGGAAAAATTATTCCTTTTTGAGAGATTCCGTTGCGTGCGCTGTGTAAACGGTTTAAGTAACGCAAATATCATGTATGATGGAATTGTTCCTCTTTAAATGTTCTAAAAAAAAGTCCGCGACGGCATATGTCTATCTTTTAAGATTGACTCACTATAACCTTTTTTTATGGTAATCAATTTTTTTTCGAAATTAATGCATTATTTGCGAAGGAGTTTTATCAACATTATATTAATCCTTATCCAAATAAATATGTTATTAATCACAAGTATTTAAATGTAAACAAAATTGTCCTTGACATCACTTGATTTCAATCAACAACTTAGGAACTATCATAATTTTAAAATAACTCCGTAACAAAATAAGTAGTAAATTCATTACATAAACCACTCTCTCTCTTAGGTGACGTAGACGAAGTTGCGCGGGTCAGCTATATTATAAAGCTATACAGTACAGTATAAAGAAGAGTTTGTTTGTTTGGTTGAACGCGCTAATCTCAGGAACTAGATACTGGTTCGAATAGAAAAATTATTTTAGTGTTGGATAGCCTATTTATCGAGGAAGGCTATATAACATCACGTTAGATCCTTAGTTCCGTGTGGTGCTGGACGTAAAGAATAGCTCCATCCCATTTCCTACCGTGGGTGTCTTAAAAGGCGACTAAGGGATTTACTAGAGAATGGGCAGCAGCGTTCTCTATTTATTTTTAACACCATACTGCGATCGCCAAACCGCCTGCCAAGCGTGGCGATTATGACAAACCCCCCCCCAATTGGGGGAGGCCTATGTCCAGCAGTGGACGTCTTTCGGCTAAAATGATGATGATGATGATGATGAGATCCTTAGGAGCCAAGCGAAAAAAACAAAAGTCAGAAAGAACGCTAAGTGATAAAGAAGTTAAAATCAAAATATTTTATTTCACATTACATGGGCACTTATGAAACGTCAGAAGCTAGGTGCACGGTTCCAATTAGTCGTTTAGTTATAGCATGGGCGAGCGACGGGATGCGACGCGATGGGTAGCCCGAAATTTCACGCGGACGAAGTCGCGGGCAGAAGCTAGTCTTATATATATGTACTGGTCACACTTTATAGTTTGCTTTTACTATGGTGAACGCCGTACTAAGTAACAATATTTTTATAGGATTCCTAAATATAACACGTCATAATTACAATAAAATCCATCCAGTGTTACAGAACCTAGTAGGTAAGTAAAAATATGGGAGTGCTGTTAATAGCGGTTACGGACCAAGATTATTTATTCCCGCTGCACCGTACGACAAATTTGTCAAGAAGGCAAAATTGCTTATAGCAGAGATGAGAATGTTGAGATGGATGTGTAGAGTCATCCATACTTAATATTATAAATGTGAAAGTAACTCTGTCTGTCTGTCTGTCTGTATGTTACGTTTTCACGCCTAAACCGCTGAACCGATCGTCATGAAATTTGACAGAGATATAGCCTGGGATACGGAGAAGGACATAGGCTATTTTTTTACGCGATAACCGACATCCACGCGGGCGGAGCCGCGGGCAAAAGCTAGTGTGTGATATAAATTTTAGATTAATGGAGAGGGAGAGGAAGATTAGAGAAAAGATAGATGGGTTGTTTGTTTGAGGGAAAAACATAAACGAAAACAGAGTGAATGATAGCGTGACGCTGACGACTGACAGGGAGAATGAAAGAAAGAAACGTGTTACAGCGACCCCAAGTGTTCACAAGCCTTTATTACAAGTACCTACAACCCCTTTGTGTCTCGCGCAAACTAACGCAGAAACGTGAATTCGTCCAGCTAGGTACGATTCGAACTCAGATATACTTGATTGGTTTGTCAGCTCGAGCAAGCAAGTATGATATAGTTGTAAAAGCGCAATAGAGTAGGAGTCGAGGGTGCGAGGGGAGCGGACGGGAGGCGCGACCCAGTTTAGCATCGGCGGCCGCGGCGGCTCGATGGAGCACCGTGAGCCCGCGTCCCTAGCGGTGGTACCCGCCCGGCGCCTGTGTGCCACTCCGCTACCATTGACCCAGATTCGCGTAGCGGCCCCGCGCCCGCGCACCGTGGCGCAGCACAAAAACTACCACGCGAAGGCCCTGGCCTGACCCGGTGCCGCCTACCTGACCTACTAAACCTTCCTGTCTGCCCAATAACGTCATTTTGCCCCATTGGAAACTATTGATTGGTGCAACAAATGCTTTTATTAAGAGGCCGATTACATTTCGACTGTGATATTTGCGTTAAATGACCAATTTTGGCGATCTTATTCTGAGAAACTGAAAGACTTCACAACTATTATATTAGTAACTATTCTCCAACACTTAATTAGTAAAAGTTGTAATAAGTAAAAAAATACTATTAGGGAGACCGCTATAAACTATACTAATAACTTTTATTAGTATAGGTTATAGCGGTCTCCCTAATAGTATTTTTTTCTTATCTATTTACATAAAGCCAAAATTCCGAAGCAAGTTTTCATAAAATGCGCGACGGCACTTTTGCGAGCTCGTGGATGAACTATTGTACATAAGCAGACGATATGAAATATTTATAATAATATCTCCTAAATAGTGGTTTAGTTCATAGTGGCCTCAGAATTTTGAAATAATTATGTATGGAATATCTTTCAAAAATCCCGCTCATATCTACTAAAAACGCTCAAAATTAACTGTTAGTTTCTCCTTACTACATCAATATTATTACGTAAAATGTATACCAAAATAACCGTTAGTTCATATAAACTTAAATTTCATACAACATTTTTTTCTTAAAGAGTATAAAAACTCACGAAACAGATAAATTTATCTATTCCGTGATAAAACCATTTGCTGCCCACTTCAAAGATACATTTTTACTTCATTATCATCAGAATAGCGACGACTCGGATGTGGGTTAGGCACACGAACGCATTATTTTTCGACCTCTATGCTGGGTGCTGGGCAACGAATGGGAATAAACGTACTTACAACTACCAATTTGCTTCATAATGCAATGCGTCAGCTGGCTAACGCAATTTTGTGATAGGTCTCTTAAAATACTACATTTACATGTCTCATAATATTTCATAGTTGTTTGACCACGAGTCACGACTTGTCTCGTTTCTGAAATAAAGCTTGTTCAATTTCACACACAACCAATCCAATTGCTTGACATAAGATTTAGCGGCAGATTGCCGGCAATTTAACCAGTCACTGAAGTTAACTTGCGATAAAACACACAGACTATTTCATGAAAACATGACGTTTCTTAGGCCCGGTTCTCACCAACGTCAGACTTTCGATTCTTTTTTCGTGCGTATAACAGAACGGTACGGGCGGTAGCGTTACTTTGAACATGTTATACCAGTTGAAAAGCATACCAAATTTTTTTTTGTGCTTGAATGATCTAAGCGATCTGAGCAGAGGAGCTCGTGGGTAAGCGAAAAGCTCGTGGCTAAGTAATAACAGCCGCACGAGTCGATCCATCAGGTTAAGCTACGCTTGCCAGGGTTGGTCCGTGGATGGGTGACAATCTTTACATACCAAGACTCCTCCGTGCCTCGGAAAGCACGTTAAGCCGTTGGTCCCGGCTGTCATTTGTAGATTTATGACAGTCGTTACGGGACGGCAGAAGCCCGAAAGTCTGACAACCAATGTTACCAAGGGGTATAATATTACCCAATTACTGGATGGTGCAGGTCAGATAGGCAATCGCTATATGTAAAATACTGGTTAGAGTGGAAGCCGACCCCAACATAGTTGGGAAAAGGCAGGCAGATTTATTGATAAAAGATCTGAGCGTCAGCTACTTGTTCCAATAGGGCGGAGTCCAAAATATGAACAAATCAAAGTTGAAAAAAAAAAAAAAATGTGCTGTGTGTTTTATCGCAAGTTAACTTCAGTGACTGGTTAAATTGCCGGCAATCTGCCGCTAAATCTTATGTCAAGCAATTGGATTGGTTGTGTGTGAAATTGAACAAGCTTTATTTCAGAAACGAGACAAGTCGTGACTCGTGGTCAAACAACTATGAAATATTATGAAACATGTAAATGTAGTATTTTAAGAGACCTATCACAAAATTGCGTTAGCCAGCTGACGCATTGCATTATGAAGCAAATTGGTAGTTGTAAGTACGTTTATTCCCATTCGTTGCCCAGCACCCAGCATAGAGGTCGAAAAATAATGCGTTCGTGTGCCTAACCCACATCCGAGTCGTCGCTATTCTGATGATAATGAAGTAAAAATGTATCTTTGAAGTGGGCAGCAAATGGTTTTATCACGGAATAGATAAATTTATCTGTTTCGTGAGTTTTTATACTCTTTAAGAAAAAAATGTTGTATGAAATTTAAGTTTATATGAACTAACGGTTATTTTGGTATACATTTTACGTAATAATATTGATGTAGTAAGGAGAAACTTACAGTTAATTTTGAGCGTTTTTAGTAGATATGAGCGGGATTTTTGAAAGATATTCCATACATAATTATTTCAAAATTCTGAGGCCACTATGAACTAAACCACTATTTAGGAAATATTATTATAAATATTTCATATCGTCTGCTTATGTACAATAAGTTCATCCACGAGCTCGCAAAAGTGCCGTCGCGCATTTTATGAAAACTTGCTTCGGAATTTTTGCTTTATGTAAATAGATAAGATAAAAATACTATTAGGGAGACCGCTATAACCTATACTAATAAAAGTTATTAGTATAGTTTATAGCGGTCTCCCTAATAGTATTTTTTTACTTATTACAACTTTTACTAATTAAGTGTTGGAGAATAGTTACTAATATAATAGTTGTGAAGTCTTTCAGTTTCTCAGAATAAGATCGCCAAAGTTGGTCATTTAACGCATAGCAGGATACGCAATTCCCCATACATTATTTTGTTATATCTTAAAGGGTTTAGACAGCGTTTTCGTTGAAAGCTCCCAGATGGCTTATTTTTTTCCGACACCTCCAACAAATACCGTTAATGTATACAAAAACTTATCAAATTATATACTTAAACCTTCCTCGAGAACCACGCTATCCACTGGTGAAAACAGAATGGAAATCGGTGCAGCAGTTTTTGAGTTTATCGCGAACAGACAGACCGACAGACAGACAAACGCGGCGGAGGACTTTGCTTTAACATATGTCGTGATACACAACATAACATCACGGCTCTTTTTCCCAGAAGAGTTAGGCAGAGGTAAACCTACAGTACTCCCTAACTTTTTACAAGACACCAGGGGCCTAATTCTACTAATTTACAAACGTTGCAATGGTCTCGCCATTGTGATTATTTGACAGTGTTTGTATGGCAAATCTGTCAAAATCTCACAATAAAGAGACCATTGCAACGTTTGTACATTAGTAGACTTGGCCCCCAGTAACATTCGCAATGTCGATTTCAACAGAAGTGATCTGGAATTTGTTCAAAGTGAACCTGATACCGCCTGCATTCCCCGCACGTATAGGCAGAGATGTTATATCATTTTAAATATAGAAGCATAGATTCATTATGAAATAAAGTAAAGTAACATAATATTTGATTTTCAATGTTTTATTTTTAATAACCAAACTTATTTTCTAGTACAAAATATGACGACATTTTATGCTTTTCCTTTAAAACCCCATACATTTGATGGTCGTATCCGTAGTAAAAAATATTCAGAAAGCCACTTCGATCAATAATAGCACTAGATACAGGATCAGGAACAAAAATAAGTCATTGAAGTGGCCACGTTGACACACACATACACATTTACATTTGTTACTACGAAATATAGAAAAAAGTTTTATAATATTAACAACTTCAGTTCAATATAAACCTTAACACTCAACTATAAAGTTTTATTACGATTGCAAAATATTTATATTTAAGTCCTTCTATCATCGGAGACAGGTAAATAAATATAAATTTAAAATGTCACTTGAAAATAAAAAGTCATTTTTATAATAAGTACAAAAATATTTATTCTAAAATGAAACTTAAAACCTAAGCAATAAGGTTAAAGACATTTTGTTGGCCATTTCGTGCTTACTCTATTTTGGAACTAGACGTAGTTCTTGGTATGACATTTCAATGCTCAGAACACAGTAATCATTGAAAGACGTAGAGTTGCAGAATAATAATATTTTTTTTTTTAAGCGAATGTTCTTTTTTTAAGGTAGCAAATATTTTTGATCAATTTAAAAAAGTTGGTAGTAGGACTAAATTAGTACAATAGTTATTTTAATAAGGGGGATGCGCTGTGGTAGCCCGCGAAATTCAAATTTTCTTGCGTTTTATGCAATTTGCAGGTCCGTGTCAGGTTGTAATATTGATCAGTTCAGTTATGTCCAATTTATCAAAATGAATTGAACAAATTGTTGAATAAAAAAATCAACAATTTGTTACTTATAACTTTTTCAAGGTTTAAATATTTCTTCTCCTCTTTCTTTCGCGACAATAGATACCCATTTTTCATTGCGAAATTGGTCGTTAAGAAATCTACAAACAAAAATAACTTATAAAATAACAATACTACTCCATGCATTTCCCTGTTCCAGAATAGTCGATGTTTGTTACAATAGTCGGTGCGTTGTCGCAAACATTGGCCAAACAATCATAATATTTGCTAAATGATGTATAATTTACTATTTAATTGTTATTATTTTATGAAAAACACAAACATAATGATATAAACTTACCGAAAAAAAGATATTCCTTCCAAAATCTTGGTGTTACGGTGGTTATTTACACAATTTTTGAACGCTCACTGCGGCATTTTGACGTCTTAACGTTGGCTATGTTTGGACGACACTAATTTGAAATAAGACCACAAAAGTATTTGTGCTCTTATTTTCCGGGCCGTTTTTGAAGCGTTTATCGGGAATCTAGTG
The DNA here is from genome assembly GCA_947523025.1 of Dryobota labecula. Lineage (NCBI taxonomy): Eukaryota > Metazoa > Arthropoda > Insecta > Lepidoptera > Noctuidae > Dryobota > Dryobota labecula. The sequence goes on along the minus strand of OX383287.1, from coordinate 28,567,781 downwards.
CTATTATTGATCGAAGGAAAGCAAAGACCTTTTAAATGAGATATGCCTCAAGTCTGTTGAATAAGTTTTGAAATCCGGTTGTACCTACACCTACGGGGTATACAAGCGTGAATATGTTATTTCATGGAAAATAAAATACAATGTGAAGTACCTTAAGTAAAAACCAATACGATTTTCACTATTTTTTTTGAATAATCATACTTGTTTTTTACCACAGTAGTACCATTACATTTCCTCCTTTTCTGCTTAAACCCCATACTTTTGACGTTGTCGCAATAGTAAAAAGTATCAGTAAGCCAAGGCCTTTTAAATATGTCTCAAGTCTGTTGACTAAGTTTTGAAATACGGTTGTAGGTACACTATCTCTACCTACACCTACGGGATACACAAGCGTGAATACGTTATTTCATGGAAACTAAAATACAATATGAGGTAGCTTAAGTAAAAACCAATACGATTTTAACTTATTTTTTTGGAATAATCAAACTTGTTTTTTACCACAGTAGTACCATTACATTTCCTCCTTTTCTGCTTAAACCCCATACTTTTGACGGTTGTCGCCATAGTAAAAAAATATCAGTAAGCCAAGACCTTTTAAATGAGATATGTCTCAAGTCTGTTGGTTAAGTTTAAATTTTTAGGACGCCAGAGCCCATCGTCCTTTTGGGGGTTCCCCATACTAAGAACTGAAACTATTTTTTTTTTAATCTATGGATAGGTCTTCAAAAATGATATTGAGGTTTCTAATATTATTTTTTCTAAACTGAATAGTTTGCGCGAGAGAAACTTCCGTAGTGGTAAAATGTGTAACCCCCTGTAACTTCTAAAATAAGAGAATGATAATACAAAAAAATATATATCGCACCTCCGATAAAATAGGGGTAACAACTCGAAAAAGTCGAATTTTGAGTTAAATATACAGAAACTCTTAAAATTTTCATAGCTATCTGCTCAAAAATCGTTGCATCTGTAACTCTAAAAATCGCCGCTAGACGAAGTTGTAACGCCACATGACTAAGGCGTTTTGTATCCAGAGTGATTTCCATTAGTGTTACAAATCAAAATATAACATTGTTTTAGACAGGTAAAATCTTTTTCCTTACATCAATTTATCTAATAGACAGTTACAAGTCGAAATATTACAGTGTATTGCTAAAGGATTGAATCAAACTAGTTAGTGACATATTTTGTATTGTATCAGTATTTTAGATGCGATTTATTGTAATGCTGTGTTACTCTTCACGTTGTAACAGTATTTGACGAAAACTGTGTACGATTTGTCTTTTTAAAAAAAGTTTTATTTTTTTCGAAACATTTGCTGTGAATATGATTTATGATTCTAGGGTCAAAACGAAATTCTGTGTTTAGCTATAATAGTAAAAATTTACCCACCGATGATCATCAAAAGATTGGGGGAACAAACTTGCACGGTAAGATGCCTACTATACTTACTTCACCTTACTTAATTTTCAGAATCACAAAAATAACCTAGTTTAAACAGGTTTATATCAGGTCATTTTTGTCATTCTACAAGTTAGTAGCCTAAGTTATTCTATAATGATCTAAGTTAAGTAACTTTATGTGAATAACTGAATTTTATCATACATGTAACCTTTTATTTTATTTTTTTCAGAATCAGGAGCAAAATATTTTGATATTACTGACAAGTTGTTTTTGTCATTCTACAAGTTAGTAGCCTAAGTTATTTTCTATAATGATCTAAGTTAAGTAACTTTATGTGAATAACTGAATTTTATCATACACGTAACCTTTTATTTTATTTTTTTCAGAATCAGGAGCAAAATATTTTGATATTACTGACAATCTATCAAGAACCGGGAAAATTGACGTCAAAATACCCCAATATATCCTCGCAATACCTAATCAAGATTTTATAGCTGTTCGCGAAGTGACAAAGGTTTTATTTATTTTATTGTGCATTCGGGGCAATGATGGCTGAAGTTTGATGTCTGAAATAATGCGCTAATTTAATATTGTGTTTTACAGAAAATAGAACAAGAATTAATTCCAGCGAGAACACTGTCGTTAACTTCATGAAAGAAACACGTTGTGTTCTTTATTACAAAAATTCTTATGAAGAGGAAGAATTTTCGGAAGCTAAAATTTGGCGAGCACACCCTGAGGTTTTACTGGACTTAAACCTGCTCACATCCTCTCAATAAGCGCGAGGAAGAAGAATTGATGAGTTTGGTTAATAGTAATCATATACCGAGATTCTATGCGCCTTTTTACAACCAATTGTAGTTAAATACCAGTAATTTCTTGATAATTGTACACCCTAATTAAGAGACGACTGAAATTTAGTTTTTATCTGTGATTTTGATTTTTATAGTGATGATTATAGTTCCCACGTAATCTTTAAACATTATTTAATTAAGGAGAACATAAACCAAATATTATTTAAGCGTGGCTTAGTTAAAGAGTACCTAAACTTGACTGTATAAGTGGTTCGTTGAAGTTGTGATGACTAGAATTGTTAATATATTTTTTTTTTTTTGCTTAATATGTAATGTTTTTGCTAAGGTTGATTTTTTTTCCCAAGTCTACAGCTATATAAATAATTATTACGTTAAAAAACGTTTAAAGAACGGCCTGATTTTTACTATAATAAGACTTGTTACATCCGGCATATTGTATTTTTGTTAGTAGAAGTTCAAATAGTTATCTAAAATACTGTTACAATTGGGAATTTTCAGGTTGTTTTTCAGGAAAATTTAAAACCTGTTTATGTCATCGAAACGTACTTTTTAAAGCTTTTCAAGAATATATAATTTGTATCACATTTTATTAATATTACAAGAATAAAGACTGATTGACAAATCTGTGAGTTTATTTTCGCTTTTCTGAAAATCTAGGATTTTCGAGTTGTAACCCTATTTTATCGGAGGTGCGATATGATGTACATTACCATGTAAACTTCCACCGAAAATTGGTTTGAAAGAGATCTAGTAAGTAGTTTTTTTTTAATACGTCATAAATCGTAAACCGCAATTTACCTTTCATTCAATTAACTCAAATATAAAAATAAACATTTAATTTCATAAACAAAAAAAATTCGAAAACCGTAAATTTGTTGACACATTATAAAAAAAAAAAAACTGTATTAAACTATTTACATACCTACTTTGTACGGGGAACCCTCGGTGCGCGAGTCTGACTCGCACCAGACCGGTTTTTTTTAAGTGGGAGTAGAACTAGGTAAACATTATGGAAGTTCTGGGTCGAATTTGTACGCAAAAAAAAATAACCTTCCTTAGTATTTTCCGAAGTCGGGTATTCATGTGAATACCCGTGTTTTTTTTTCTCGGAAAAACGCCGTCGGAAATGCGTCATCTATGTATGTACGGATTACTAGCTGCTGCCCGCGGTTTCGCTCGCGTAGTTTATCTATACTAATATTATAAAGCTGAACAGTTTGTTTGTTTGAACGCGCTAATCTCAGGAACTACTTACTGGTTGGAATTGAAATTTTCGTGATCCGGTCTGATCAGACACATAATACTGATTATTATAGTGAAATTAATCTGATTTTATTTTCTATTGTCAAAAAAAATTAAGATATAATAGAGAGGCTATGCAAAGAAATGTCATACAAAAACTGTGATCCCATGTCTCAGTGACGCCATCTAGCATAATATAGCAAAATTTGAGCGGCAATTTGAAACATCATAACACAAAAAACAGCAAACATTAATTTATTTATTCAGCTATCGCTCGGTAGGTGGCTAGTGTGGCCGGTGTTGTCCGAATTTCAATCGGTGGATTAAGCCTGAAAAACCTATTATAGTTAAAATCAGGTAAATAAATGTCGAAAACTAAACAAACTAAGCAAAACTTGTCTCAGAAAAAAATATTTTAAAATTTTATTCGCTATTCATTGTTCGTGTCACCATCTATGACTAATGTGACTAGGTATCAGTTTCAGTGTGTTTTTATGTACATTTTTAAATAAAATAATTTTAAACGTGCCTCGTTGCCGTTTCGTTCGTTTGCCTACGAATTATCATATCACAAAGTGTCGTATATCCGAGGAGAGGTCCAAAACGCGTAGATCTTTGGATAAATTCGTAGGTCTGGCAATGCCGGGTGACGTCAAGTTCAAGTAGAAACTATAAAACCTATGGTAGGGATTTCACCATATAGATATGAAGGTATCGATAATATTGAAAAAAGTTAGGTACATACTAAGACAATTTTTTTTTTCACATTTGAATAGATTGAAACAAGTGCCCTAAAAATTGGAAAGCAATAAAATGACTAGTAGTTTCAATGTTTACAAGTTATTTATTTACAAAATTCTTTTTACATACAAATTACTAAATTATCGTTATTAGACGTGGGTTCGATTCCTACAGGACACAAATATGTATGTTTGTGATGAATTTATGTACATGAATTTTCATATTCGACTGATAGTTCTAGAGATTAGCGCATTCAAACAAACAAGCAAACGAACTCTTCATCTTTAGTATTAGTATAGATTGTCAAAGAAGCTTGGCTCTGAAGCAGACTCTTGAAAAAATCGTGATTTAACTGATTTAAGCATAATTTTGATGAAGCAGATGGAAGCCAATTTTCTTCTCTACGGTTTATTTGAACAAACCGTACCCACTTTTCACGTTCTATATTATTAACATTCGAAAAAATAAAAAATTATAAAAAAAATATATTTTTCTTTAATATTTATGTCAATGCTTTGGTGGACACGAATGCGACTTGACGCGCAGGCGTACCACACTAGACTGAGCGACTTGATGACCACTAGGACATAAGTATTGTATTACGATTTTGTTCGCAATGTCCCGCCTATTGTAACGTATAATTTAATGTCTTTGTCTATTGTATAATGTAATGATTGACATACCATAATTACAACTAATTATAACTTGACAAGACATGATTGTATTTACTGCCTACCTCTTATTTGACTACCTATCTATACTAATATTATAAAGCTGAAGAGTTTGTTTGTTCGTTTGTTTGAACGCGCTAATCTCAGGAACTGAAAAAATATTTTTGTGTTGGATAGTCCATTTATCGAGGAATATTATAGGTTATAATATAACATCACGCTACGAACAATAGGAGCGGAGCATAAATGAAAAATGTTGCAAAAACGGGAAAAAATATTCTTTTTTGAGAGCATCCTTTGCGTGTGCTGCGTAAACGGTTTAAGTGGCTTATTCCACAAATCCCCCCTGAAAATCCCCCTTAGGAGGAAAAGTGGAATCTATAAAAAACAGTCTAAATACATCCCTGATAATCCCGCTTAGGGGGGAAAACTAGAATTGAAAATAAAAAAAAACATATTCCAAGATCTCCCTGAAAGTGATTTTTTTTACATTAGGGTTCAGTTTTCTCCACTGCGGGGATTTTCTTAGGGGGGATTAGTGGAATAAGCCGGTTTAAGTTACGCAAATATCATGTATGATGGAATTGTTCCTCTTTAAAAGTTCTAAAAAAAAGTGCGCGACAGCATATGTCTATCTTTTAAGATTGACTCTTAGAATAATAACTAAAGCATAGAAGGAAAGCTAAAAAATGAATTCTGTAACTACTTTTATACTCGTTCTATCTTATGGCACGAAAAAGGATGTGTGAAAGAGATAAATGATGTACTCTTTGTTTTACTTTTATGGCATGTCACAAGATGAACTGTCATTTGGTTATATTGGTTCTAATTCAACCCGGAAAAATTTGATAGTACTTTGCTTTAACGTCTGACAGTTCATTCATTGAGCTACTTGACTTGTTCGCGTGTTCATTGTTTATGTGTTTGTTGTAATCTGGGTATGTTTTTGCGATATTTTAGTAATATTTACACTGTTAGATCGCACGAATTCTTTGTTTAACTACAAATAGTGAATGTGTGGACGCTGTGTATCAGTGTCTTGTGTGGTAGGGGGCAGCAAGTCCCATCCATCACGCAAAGAAAATAAACAAGAAATATTGACCTTCCATCCGTAAGTTTTTGTTCAAGTTTTCGTTGAATGTGAACTGATAAACGAATTTAAATACATAACAAATGTTGCTGAATCACTTTGTAGCGGAAACCAGACGTAATATCTATTCCAATAGAAGTTATTAGCGAATATTCGGAAACTGTTTTGAGGTTATCTTGATCATACATAGTGACGTACACAATGTTGTCGATACTTTTATTTTACAGATTTCCCAAAGAAGCTGTGAAAAAAAAAATGAATGGGTAAATTGTATTGGTAGACGAAATTGCACAGTCACATAAGCTCCAAGCATTTTACTTTAAATTCATTCTTTTTTTCTTTATAGAACATTATAGAACAGATGAAATAGTATAATAATATGATTTATTTACAAGTTTTTTTTTGTAAAAACGTTTTTTATTTTTCAGTTTTTAGTGGGTCTGTTTGTATTTTATGGCGTACAAACAATAAAGTATCCATCCATCTATTTGTCTTTTATTATAAATTTCCACTTTGTATCCTATGTAAATGTTTAAAATCCAAATAAATATGAGAAAGTAATTTGAAGCAAGAGTTGCTAAAAACATTCGTAAAACCGAAGTCTCCCACGTGGTTTTCATCAATCACTATGGTAATTAAATACATTCGGGGGTAGCCGGGTCAGGTTTAATTCTTGGATACATAAAAATCTGTAAGGAACCAAGGAGGACTTTGGTGATGATGATGATGATGACGAACTATTTAGTTCGTACATAAGTACGAACTAGATAATTCGTCATCAATCATCGTTCGTTTTTAGAAAGTTCGTTCAAAATGAAACTATCCCTAATTTTATTAAAGTACAGTTTCATTCTGAACGAACTTCAAAAAAACAATTTAGATGTTATATGTATAAATTGTAATTATACCCGCCTACCTAGAAATTACAATGATGTGCATAAAAAAAAATACATTCACAGATGCATTGTAAATTCTATCGATGTTGTAATTTATTGGGTCACATCACTAGTCTGAACAAAATGAGTGACAACCAACGAAATCTCGAAACGTTTTCTGTGTAGGTGTCCTTCTCTAACATCGAAGCAGCTCCATAAGTCAAAATGAGGCAAGTATATTGAGTTCAGTTGCTATTTTAGCCCTCCTATGCTTTAGTTATTATTCTAAGGATTGACTCACTATAACCTTTTTTTATGGTAATCAAATTTGTTCGAAATTAATGCATTATTCGCGAAGGAGTTTTGTCAACATAATATGAATCCTTATCCAAATAAATATGTCATTTATTCATCACAAGTATTTAAATGTAAACAAAATTGTCCTTGACATCACTTGATTTCAATCAACATCTTAGGAGATATCATAATTTTAAAATAACTCCGCAGCAAAATAATGATCAAGTATCGCGCGCGCATCATGTAGGGGCAGGGCGCCGCACTGTGGGCGGAATTTCGCGTTTCATAGACATTCAAAATGTTTTTGATGTGTCGCTTTTTTTTTGCTTGGAAACGATTCAGAATACATAATTTATGCCTTATATAATGAACTTTCAGGTTTATAATCGTAAACAGCGCACTCAGATTTTTTTCGAAAAAAATTGTATTGAGTCGGCCTAATAAATGATGATATCTCCATTATTGCACAATTGCGCCTAACATCCTCTTAGGTCATTAATATATGAATTATTTTGGATTTTTCGACATACTCCATGCTAAGATTAAACAACGGTTTTTTTTTTAATCTTTGATAATTTAGAATTTTTTTTAATGTTTATTTTTTCGTTTTGAACTAATATTAAGCCTAACATGGATGTATATAGACTAGACATTTACGCAAATCAATTATGTGCCACATTAGAAAGTGAAATTCGCTTAAAAACTCATTAGCTGAAATCTAAAATAGTAATAGTCTAATGATTCTCAAAATCCCCAATAAAATTAAGGAAATTAGTGTTTGTTAATGATATTTTTACTATCTACTGACTTTTTGAATATCTATTAAATAATTGGGTTCTAATTAGTTATCAATTAAGAGGGTAGTAATTAGTAAATTAGTTGTTCGGGTACCTACATTAAAGTCGATCGCAATAAATAGGAGCAAGCTAAAAGAAAATCATTTAGTATTCTTCAATCATTGAAAGTACATACATGGCAAGCATCGTAACAAACTTGGATTTGTTTGTTATTTTGAAAAACGCTAAAAAATTCATTGACTATATTTTTTTTTACAAACCGTACTATCTCGTTTAAACAACAGTGTATCTGAAGAGGATTGTGTGACTTTAAGAGTTTTGCCGGAGATTCACTAGGGCTGCAGAGAAATGATATGAATCAACGCAATGAAAATATGAGAGGTTCCGAACTGACTACGAAAGTTGGCTCGAGGCCGATGTTGATTTGCCGAGTATATAAATATATAATAAAAAATATAAAATCGATTACTCAGCATGAGGGAAACCACTTCCGGAGCCATCACCAAGTTCTAATGTTACTGTTTTGGAATCATCGTCAAGCGCTACTGGTTCTCTTTTGGAGCCACCTACATCATCAACTGGAACTATGACGAAACGGTAAATCTCAAATCGTAAGCCTTTTGAAGACTTGGGAACGAAACAGAAAAGAGGCGGAGTGGAGACCTAACAGACAAAGATTCCAGTGAGCTCGTATTTGCAACTATTTGTAAGTTGAAAGATGAAGCCCAAAACACCATTGCTTCGATTGAGTATATGGTGAAGCACCCAGAATCAATAGAAAAACTTCAAGATTTAATTAAAACACCAACCAGTAAAGACACATTTTCACCCCAAAAAGCACTTGGTTTACTGATCTCTCTGAAATTATCGTAGTGGCAATAATATATAACTCTGCGAGAATCAGCATGGCCTTAAGCACTTGTACCCTTCGTATTACTGCGTGCAAAAAGAGAAGAATGTATGCTATCCATCTAAACAGAAAAATTCAATTATGGTGACAGATTCCTCAGCAAAAATTTCACTGCAAGCCTTGCTAGAGCTGACAGCAAAAAGAATAATTAAATCTTTGCCAGAAAGTATACAAAATAAAGAACTCATTTTAATATCAAAATACGTTTCGACGGAGCATCCAGCCAAAGCAGATACAAACAGAAGATGGATTCTACACAAGATGACTCTAGTATCTTCATGACTTCGTTATCACCACTGTACTATACTTGCAATTAATTTTACTTTCTAATATGGCACATAATTGATTTGCGTAAAGGTCTAGTCTATATACATCCATGTTAGGCTTAATATTAGTTAAAAACGAAAAAAAAAAAAAAAACTTTTTTTTTCTAAATTATCAAAGATTAAAAAAAAAAGACACTTGTTTAATCTTAGCATGGAGTATGTCGAAAAATCCAAAATAATTCATATATTAATGACCTAAGAGGATGTTAGGCGCAATTGTGCAATAATGGAGATATAATCATTTATTAGACCGACTCAATACAATTTTTTTTTAGAAAAATTCTGAGTGCGCTGTTTACGATTATAAACCTGAAAGTTCATTATATAAGGCATAAAGTACGTATTCCCAATCGCTTCCAAGCAAAAAAAAACGCGAAATTCAGCCAACAGTGCGCCGTAGCGGGGTCGGCCGATAGCTCTGCGAGGTAGTCTACACTGAATATATGCTAAAGCGATTTTTTCTTTTAGTTTGAACGCGCTAATCTCTGTAACTACCAGTTGGATTTGAAAAAATCTTTTTCAAATTCAAATAATTTTAATTCAAGTAACAATAGACTCATAACAGAATAACTATAAACCTACACATAAAATTCAAATAAAATACAATTAAGTTTTTTGTGTTTGACAGCACAATTCTTGAGGAAGGCAAAAAGATAAAAAGTCAGAAAGAACACTAAGCGAAACCGAAGTTATAGCACGGGCAAGCGACGGGATGCCAAGTGGTGGATCGGGCTCGGGCTCCGAAATAACACGCAGACGAAGTCGCGGGCAGAAGCTAGTTTCAAATAAAAGTAGCCTAAGGGTAGTTCCATGGGAATCGCTACCGCAGGTATTTTTTTTAATTCACTAATTTTAGTTATCATTTAGTTTAAGCTAATCTACTGATCCTATATTTTAGTAAAAACTTTAATTTAAAAGTTTTGCCTAGTTTTCGAATTTATCGAATTTTCTCCGACTAAAGTCAGATCGTTAGGTTTGATCAATTGTAGTATATTTATTCCAATAATGCAAAACTGAAAAAAATTAAGATCTGTAAAATTGACAGCTCGCGCGTGGTCGCTATTCGAATACAAATATTTTCTTCTGCTGGTGCGTGAATCATAACTTGGTAACTACAATATTTTAATTACTTTCACCAGCTTTTAAAGCAGTCGCCTTACCTTGTTACGCCCGTTACTTATGGCCCCCTTTTTTTAACTCTTCGAACACCAGTTACCTACTTTTTGTCCCGAAATTATTCTAAAATGGGCTTGATGTACTGCGGCCCCCTTGTGATTAATGTCACGTGATTTATTGAGGATCCTAAATATGATATTATGCTATTGCTGTGTGATAAGAACATTCATTGGGTTGCTGTTGTTATTGATTCTCAAGGTGCCTTCAGAAAGAGAGAGAATGAAAAAGTATAGAGAAAAGACTCTGAAAAGTATGCAGATTATTTGCAAAAAGAAAGGGAAAGGGACCTATAAAAGGGACAAAAAGTTAAAGAAATTGTAGAAAAGGACCAGAAATTACAAACTAATGCTAAAAGTTACATGAAAATTATGTTTCAGATGTTCTCTTTGCAAACATCTGCACATTGCCTAGTACTGAACTAAAAATAAGAGGGGACCGTACTTACCAGTTTCTTGTCAACAATTGATGTTTTAGAGCAATAAATTCATGCAAATGTATTAAAATATTGTGATAAGTGTCCTCACCATAAATAACAACCAAATATATGCTTTTTAAAATAGACTTATTACTGCAAATATTGTTTAGGATTCATACGCGTAACACCCGTTACTCCAAGCTGTAACACCCGTTACATTTATAAATTCCTAGTTTAAAAAACAAAATTGGTATTTTTTTCTACACTTACTCTAAAGTATAAAGTGGTAACTTAATTTCAGTTAACCTATGGTGTTTTAAATGTAAACTAACAAATTTCGCAATTTCACATTTTTTACGGGCAATCTGATATATGAGGCCAAATCGTGTAACACCCGTTACGCACATAATGGCTCAATATTTCTGTACTGCTAATAGACAATATTAATTTTAATACATTTTACGAAAGTTGAAATTAGGTGGAGAGTTTAAAGTTAGGTGGACTGTTAACTTTATGACATAGTCATGAAAAAAAAAAAAAAACCGGCCAAGTGTGTGTCGGACCACGCACAGCGAAGGGTTCCGTAATTGGAACGAATTTATCCCAAGAACAAACTTAAGACAAACAAAGTAAACTCTACTTTGGTTTAACAGACTATATATTATGAGCTGAAAGCATTAAGTTTAGTTGCAAGTGGGACCCATTAATATTTTTCGGTTTATAATTTACAATTGGGTCCCGCCTGCTACTAAACTTAAGACTGCGCCGAGTGCACAGTGGCGCCCTCATCGTTTATTCGGTGATTTATTTTATTTTAGAATGAAAATGCAGAAATTAACCACATTAAGTTGTGCTCCACAACAATATACGCTATTATTACTACTAACAGTAATTTTAAATTGTTATGTTTTATTGTAATCATTAAAACGGAGCTTAGTGGCCACTATTTTTCGGCGTAGCCCTACGGTGGCGGTGAAGTAACCTTTGCCATTGAGTGTTTCGATGAGACTGTCTACAACCAGGTTCCATAGAATCGGCGAGAGGACGACCCCTTGCGGGCAACCTTTCGCCACTATGGCCCATGTAGTTTCGTTCACTGTGACTTGCTCTGTTTAAACATATTAGTGATCTGGTTTCGGTGCATTACTTTTGAAAATGTCTTTTTCGCAGTCGGCTTTTGGATTTTTTAAATTATTTATTTTAGACTTTAAAGTGTCCCGGCACACGCTTATGAACAAAAACTGCGTTACTTATTCTAATCTAAGCGAACACTGATAACCAAATAAATATTTAAATATATAACTTATATTATTTTCTTGTAATCCCCTTTTAATTTCTTTTATTTTGATACCCTACTCGATAGGTTCGGTAATTTCTTTTAATTAACGTATTACTATTTTAAAACATAAATAATGCTGAAGAGAGATCAACACTACTTAAAACTAACATAAACATACCAATAAAAGCTACAACTGAATATGACAACACTGTAAAACATCTAGCTGCCCAAAGTAAAGCTCAAGATCGGAATGCCACTGAATGCCTTCAACTCTACAGTGAATCGATTAAAAATGGAAAACCAAAATATAATCAATTTCCCAAAAGAAAAAGTGACAGACCTTACATATACCCACAACTCAGAAAATAACCTTCAAATATCACACACGAGGAAGAACAATGACAACACACAGACTCAGAGATCATATGCAAGAAACAACGGAGACAACACACAGTCCCAGAGAACTTATATAAAAAATAACGCTGGCTTTGTGCCACAGAGAAAACAAATGACTGAAACAGAGACTGAAAATGCCTCACGAGAACATAGACCGAGCCTAGAAGCCCTAATAATAACACAGATGGAAAGAATTGACCAGCTGATCACACAGCTAAGCACAATGATGAATCTTATCGTCACACTCATCAGTAAACTGTCAAAATGAGTTCCCTACGAATTGCTACCTGGAATATAAATGGCTTAGCGCCAAATAAACAAGAACTGAACATAACAAAATTGACATAGCTCTGATATCAGAAACCCAACTTAATGACAAAAAAAGTTTTAAGTTGGATAACTATAGCGTGTACTGTACAAATCACCCTGATAGCACCTCCCATGGTGGTTCTGCTGTGATCATAAAAAACAACATTAGGCACTACCTACACAGTCAATTACAGGAAGATTGGATGCAAGCCACAACAATAACCATAAATGAGAAGATAGGCCCCATTAATATAAGCGCTATTTACTGCCCACCGAAGCATAACCCAAAACAGAACATGTTCGACCGCTACTTTCAGAGTCTAGGAAAACGATTCATAAGTGGCGGAGACTGGAACTGCAAACACACCTATTGGGGCTCAAGACTGACAACAACAATAGGACGAGAACTGAAAAAAAGCATTACATGAACAAACAAGCCTACATACTGGCCAACTGACGTAAATAACACCCCTGATCTTGTGGATTTCTTCGTTGTGATAGGCCTGTCGCACTTTTACTTTGACGTAGAATCTTCATTTGACTCTGTTTCTGACCACACACCAGTAATAGCAACTTTTAGCGCTACAGTAGTAAATAAAACACCAAAATCAACCCTATACAATCACAAAACTGATTGGGATTCATTCGCAAGATTTTTGGAAAGCGAAGTAGATCTAAAAGTAAAACTCAAGACACAAGATGACATAGACGAGGCTACTTTCTATATAAAGAACCTAATACAGGTCGCTGCGTGGCGTCCTACACCCGCCGTCAGCAAACCTGCCCCAAACAATAACATCCCGCTTAAAATAAGGCACAAGTTGGCGGAGAAGCGGAAGCTACGAAGGCAATGGCAAACAAGTAGAGCTCAAACAGATAGAACAAAATACAACAAAGCTTCCAGAGACCTAAAAGAACTCATAGAGGAAAATGTAATGAAACTTTTCAACAAAAGCTGCAAAGTCTCTCTACCCATAAAAAAGACAACTACTCCCTATGGAAAATACTTTACAAAAGACTTCAAAAGACCACAAAACCACATTCCACCTATAAGAAAAAACACCGAAAAACCGTGGGCCAAAAGCGAAAAAGAGAAAGCAGAATTGTTTGCTGAGCACCTAAGTGAAGTGTTTACTCCGAATGAGTCATCTATGTCGGAATTTGAAAATGAAGTAGACGAGATACTCCTGAGTGACTAGCAACTATCGCTACCTTTGACACTCGTAACACCCAGGGAACTAAGGAGAACGATCAGTAAGCTAGAAAACAAAAAAACACCTGGCTTTGATCTGATAACAGCAGAAGTTCTTAAGCAACTGCCCAAAAAACCGTTGGTATTTTTAACAATGTTATTTAACGCGATCCTCAGGGTGCACCACTTTCCGAACTTATGGAAGATTTCAACAATATGCATGATGCCGAAACCGGGAAAATCACCAACTGAACCCAGCTCATACAGACCGATAAGCTTACTCCCAGTTCTATCAAAGTTGTTTGAAAAAAAAAATTTTTGGTTAGACTAAAACCCCACTTCGGCAAGCCAATGGGTGCTGGGCTCGAAGTGACGAAGAAAAATGTACAACATTCGCCGAACACTTAAAAGGCGTATTCCAGCCTCACTCCTACGAGGGGTCCCCAGAGCACAAAGAAGAAGTTCTTAGAGAGATTCTGCTGGATTGTGATTCATCTACAAGCCCCGACATAATGTTTACGAGACAAGAACTAACTAGAGCCATAAATAACGTAAAACCTAAGAAAGCCCCTGGCTACGATTTGATAACTGGCATGATTCTACAACAACTTCCAGATTCGGGCCTAACCTTCTTGCTGTCTATTTACAATGCCATGTCAAGACTTTGCTTTTTTCCTCCTCAATGGAAAACGGCTAAAATCCGAATGATTCCTAAACTAGGAAAACTTCATGAAGACCCGAAGTCATATCGGCCTATAAGTTTGCTTCCAATGGCTTGAAAGGTCTATGAATCGCTCCTTCTATTACGTTTACTGCCTATAATTAAAGAAAAACATTTAATACCCGACCATCAATTTGGGTTCCGACAGAGACATGCCACAATAGATCAAGTTCACAGGCTCGTTAGTAAAATTCACAATACATTTGAAGATAAGGAATATTGTGCTGCTGCATTCCTTGACATCTCTCAAGCGTTCGATAGAGTTTGGCATGAAGGTCTCCTTTATAAAATAAAAAACAGCTTCCCAAGCAACATCTTCCTAATCTTGATGTCGTACTTGAAGGATAGATGTTTCTTTGTGCAGATTGGCGAAGCTATATCAAAACTATGCCCTATTATTGCTGAAGTTCCTCAGGGCAGTGTGCTTGGACCTATTTTATATTTGATTCATACTGCTGACCTCCCAATATCAAATTTAGCGACTACAGGAACCTTTGCGGATGACACGGCTGTACTGGTGTCCTATACTGATCATAAAGTAGCATCAGCTATGCTGCAGACCTGTTTGGATGACATAGCTCTCTAGCTCAAAAAGTGGAGGATAAAAGCCAACGAGACCAAATCAGTAAATGTCACATTCACTAAGAGGAAGGATACCTGCCCTCCAGTGCAGTTAAATGGGATACAAGTGCCTCAAGCTGAAAATGTCAAATACCTTGGTTTATACCTCGACAGACGTCTTACTTGGAAAAAGCACATTTTCACGAAACGGAAGCAACTTGGACTGACACTAAGAAAGTTCTACTGGATAATTGGTCGAACGTGAAAATTACAACTGGAAAATAAAACCCTTGTTTACAAAGCTATAATCAAGCCTATATGGACCTATGGCATTCAGCTATGGGGTACAGCATCACACTCTAACATAGAGATCATACAGCGATTTCAGAACAAGATTCTAAGAACAATCACAAATGCCCCATGGTTTGTATTAAATGAAGCACTACACCATGATCTGAAAATACCGACCGTCAAAGAGGAAATAAAACGCTATGTCATGTCATACAAAGAAAGAATAACTCGCCACCCAAATAACCTGGCAAACCACCTAATGGATACAAAAGGCATACGTAAGCTAAAACACAAAATTCCACAGGATTTCATCAGACAAACTTAGCTTGATGCTTTATAAATACTAGGATGTGTCATAGGATGCATACCAAGCAAGACATCTAAACAGTCATCATAATTACTGTATGTCCTAATAATTAGTGACAGATTGTAAGAAAAAGAAGAACAAAAAAAAAAAGACTAAAACCAGTTTTGGAGGAGTATAAGATAATCCCAGATCACCAATTTGAATTCCGGGAGAAACATGCTACAGTCGAGCAAGTGCACAGAGTAGTACATAAAATCAGACAATCTCTAGAGAAAAAAGAGTGCTGTTTTCATAGACATCCAGCAAGCAATCGACAAAGTCTGGCATAAGGGACTTCTATACAAGCTTAAAACTCTGCTTCCAAACTCATTTTACATGATTCTAAAATCATACCTGGATCAAAGATGGTTTCAAGTGAAATATGAAGAAGAATTCTCAAAGCTTCATCAAATGAAAGTTTCAGTACCACAAGGATCAGTGTTAGGCCCTGTACTTTACTCCATATATACGGCAGACCTGCCTGAGACTGCTGATGAAGTAACAGCGACCTATGCAGATGATATTGCGTGTCTCGCAAGCGATACCGACCCTGTAAAGGCATCCACTAAGCTGCAGACACAGTTGAATAAGATCGACGTGTGGCTTAAAAAATGGAGAATCAAACCCAGCGTAACAAAGTCCACGCATGTCACATTCTCACTCAGGAAGGGGGTATTTATTTAAGCATGTTTTTATTGATGAATACTCCAATAGATAATAATTATTTTCTTTTTTGGTAGTAAATTTTTATTAATCTCTCAAATACATTGCAAACTATAGTTCTGTATAATTTAGCAGCATTTTTAAAATTTTGTAAATGTGAATACCATGGAGTCGTTTAATATGTTATTATGATTTATGTTGACTTGAAAGAGCATGGCAGTTGAGAGTATGTCATGCTCACTTAAATGTTTCACTGTTGGTGGCGCGTGTGTTGGATCATTCGGTTCCCTACAAAATGGTTGAGCTGGATGGTGCTGATCCATGCGCATTCGTTTTTCAAAACATCCCCTCAAAAGGTGCTCATTCTTTTGACAGAAAAAAAAAAAGGATTACGAGTATATAGGGTTTTTAAGAATTGATCCCTAACGGGAATGAGGGGAATGCTATGAATGCTTGATGATAATTAAGTTTTTAGGGGGAATTTTACTGCGTGCCTTGAATATGTCAAAAGTTTTTATTTTTAAGTTTTTGAATTACTCAAAAGTATTTTTAATCTCGGTCATAGGGTACTTTCAATCCCGGTAGTACGTTCCTGTTGGATTTTTTCCGACATCCACGCGGGCGAAGCCGCGGGCAAAAGCTAGTTTGAGAAAAAATAAACTGTTATTTCATTTTTTTTTTATGTTGAGTAATAATGGCGGTTATTCGGTATTCGACTATTCGCTATAACAACTAATCGCATTTCTAATTTGCACATACAATATTGGGAGATTTACCATGTCAATTTAAGACTTATAGACTTCTTATAGGTTTTCCTGTAATCTATAAGTATAGAACGATTATCTATTTTTTTTTTCAAAATTTTAGGCTCAGTATTATCTTGATCTAGATTAGGGAGGGAATGGTCAATTTTATATATTTTCTTAAATAACATTAATTCTATTTACAGTACAATCGGCACTAATTCAGACACAAGGGTGCCGGATTAGTGGAAAATTCGGATTAGTGGAATATGGGAAAATAATGCCAAATATTGGGACATGTGTGTATATTTCTTATTTCAGAAACAAGAAACAAATGTTTCTTGAAATAATTCATTATAACCTTTCGATTTTTGCCCACCTTTTGACGTAGATATCTGAGAACTACAAGTGTATTAAACTATCAGCAAAAATCAATCTTAAATCAATCTCGTGTTTACGGTTTTGGTGCACACTCGCGTTATCGCCAAGGAAACTGACCTAGCAATACAAAAAATGATAAGTAATACTGTGCCGGATTACTGGACGTGTCGGTGTATTGAAGTGCCGGATTACTGAGATTCTACTGTATTAGAAATTAAAAAAATTAAAATACTGTGAAGCTCTCATATTCACAGTAAGCCCGCATTTGATATATCTTACAGAACATTTTTTTTTCTCTTTTTAAATGTCTCATCCAAAATTAATGTATTTATGTAAAAAAACATCTGTATTTGGGTCACAGAAATTGATATGTGTACCAAATTTCAACTTAATTGATCCATTAGATTCGGAGCAAATTGGCTGTGACAGACAGACAGACACACAAGTCATCCTATAAGGGTTCAGTTTTTTTCATATGGACATACGGAACCCTAAAAATAAAAATACAGTTAGCAAAATTCAATAGTATTCTATTTTCTTGAGTGGGTAGTGGTTTGGTGTCTTTGTTTTACATTGGATTCATCTGATCAAAATTTAAAAGAGAAATGCTAGCAGTCACTTTAAAGTGCAGAAAAAGTAGTAATACTAGAATGGTTAGTGCCAAAGATGCAGGTGACTATGAAGCTGGCATTCAACCTGCATAGGGTAATGGCTGCTACCAACCACCTGCAGCTAAAGGACACATAAGAGACACCCTTGAAGGTAAACTAATTAGTAATCAGTACAAAGTTACTTGCACAAATCATGTGTTTACACTGATAATTATTTATTGCATGTATACCCATGCCCCTAGTACAAAATCATAGGTCTAGCTAGAATATAGATACCAAACCACCTCATCTAGTGCCTGATCAGTGAAAACAAACATGTATCCAGCCAAGCATAACAACAGGTGCTCAGCCTCTGCCATGACCTGGTAACTTGGATCCTGTTCCCGATACCTGGGGCTAATAATGTCATTAATAAATCTAAACATAGAATAATAACAATTTTGTAGCCAGTATCTCTATGTGAGCAAGCAAACTTGTTCAGATCACAGGTGGAAATCCCAAGTCATGATAATTTATGGTTTATTTCCATGTATCCAGCTATACAAATACACTTGAAATAAAAATAAAACTATGAAGGTCAAATGTATGCATCATAGTAAATATGATGAATTTAACAAGTTCATCATACATAGCAATGATAAAAACAAAAATATCTAATTATGTCTTATTATAAAAGACAAGTACAACCTGCATGCATTGCTTTAATTTAATTTTACTTCAATTTTCTACAAAACGAACCAAATTCCAACCAAAACCCAAACCAAACCAAACTCGAACCAAATTCGATAAATTTAAAGGTAGTCGTTAAACAAAAAGCTCATGAAAACATAACAAGAAGTGTTTTATCTAATAATGCTAACTCTATTATGAAAAATTATTGCATACAATTCCAATTTTTTGGGATGACATTTGACGATTAAATGTATTCAGGAGTTATCGTTGTCTACCGCTAACGGTGTTGATAGGCATGCGAGGACTCGCGAAGAGCAGGCACGTACGCAGGTAACAAGGGGACGCGCTCGGTCGCGGGCGGCCGTGGCCCGCTAACGCAGCCCACCGATACCAATTCTTAACAGCTAGGTTAGAATGCACTTTACCTCGTCAACCAATTACCGCTTGCATTTTGACATTACTCCTGACCTCGCGTGAGGTCACGATATAACGTGCGAGATGTATCTCATTCTACAGCAACCATAATGTGGAAGTTGAATAAAATGGCTCACAAAGGTGACGCATCGACACGATCCAATCGAATGATCTTAGTTGATCTCGGGTAATTTCCTGCTCGATCAATAGGACTTTCGCACGTACACGACTTAGTTAGGAAATATATGCACTAAATACACCATAATAAATGAAATTCACAAACTTACGAGGCGATGAAAGTCAATTTCGTAGAAAGCACACGTACCGCAACACGACAAGCGTGTTCTTTTGCACACATACAACTAACTGACTAGCTCAACTCAACTCACACGTACAAATTGACAGTTACTTGCTATTCGTTATTGCTATGTCCGAACTGCTTTGGCTCTTTTATTAAACAACTGAGGGTTTTTTAAGAAAAGTGAAGTAGTTATTTATAAAACATGGTTTCAGACAAGGTAGTTTAAACATTTAAATAATAATATGGTCACGCTAACGAAGCCATATGATATCATTTATATAAATACAATCATTTAAAATTAAAAAGTTTTCAATGGTTATAAAGGAAATGACGAATTTCTACCAACATTACATTACATTAAATTGGTATGGATACGTTCGAGCAAGATGCGTTCTGTTTTTAGCAAAGAATGTATAGAAAAAAACCGCAAATTTTTGTTTTTTTGGATTCAGTTGTTACGAGTAAAACCTAGTATATCGTGAGACTGCAATTAAAGGGCTTTTGCAAGGCGACAACCAGGCAAAGATTAACGCAAAATTATGAAGATTATACGCAGCGCAGTCGCCGGAAAGTGGATAGACGCGTCATAAACATAATTTTCTTAAGCCTTATAAAAGCCGATGGCGTGCCGGTGTGGAGCCCACCCCGGCACGGCACCGGTCAGTTCCTACAAAACGGTCAGTGGAAAAACGCCCATGGACAAGAATAAACAATAGGCGTTTCAGCCTGTTTAATATGATTTCTTTGTTTAATACAACCAATCCGTGCACCTAGGTGCACAGTTTTTTAATGGGAGTTTTATCACTTAGCGGGAACAGCATTGCTGTACTAATTATTCCATTTTATAGACAGCAACGGCCTGGCTTCTTTTACTTTGATTAGATAGGAGCCTTTTCGCATCATACAATTTTTTTTTGTTTCATTTTAATTATATTGTTTTTGTTTTGTGTTTTTATTTCCGATGTAACTCTTAATAAATATAATAATAATAACCCCACTGCTGTATCTCTACGTTGAGGTCGTGGTGGGGCTTGCACGCTCCTATGAACACTAGGTCTATGCGTATCGACTGAGTTTATATATTATTCTAGTTTTAGGTAATCAGTCCACTTTCCACAGTCCGAATCCAAAGTCCAATATCTTCGTTTCCATATCCTGCAATAGTCCTACACCAACCGGGTACCGATAATCGTTACGGTTAATGGCCTAATAGCGGAAAGCTTCGACCAACACCTCAGGTGGCTCTTATTACATTCGCGGTTGGGTTAAGGGCCCGAGAGCCAACGGCTAGACACGGCACGCATAGTAAGGAGGTTCCTTTCTCTAGAGCTCTGACCATCGACAACTTGGACCCTGTTCCTGGTGCCAATGAACCACTATTTTTTATATTTTAAAATGTTTTTATACAAATATTTAAAAATGTAATTTATATGTATATTGATGAAATAAAGGAAATAATAATAATAATAGAAAAAAAAAACAAATTAATGATATTTTAAAAAGGGACGATTATCTCCCAGAATTTCTGACTAAAGGAATCACACACAATTCCAAAATCGAATAGAACCCAGGATCCCTCATAGTATAGACCAATTACTTGCCTCCCAACTATGTACAAAATCATCACATCATGTAAAACTAATAACATGATTAAACACACAGAAAAGTACCTATAACATTCTAACTGAAGAACAGGGGGCCAAGTCTACTAATGTACAAACGTTGCAATGGTCTCTTCATTGTGAGTTTTTGACAGATTTGCCATACAAACACTGTCAAATACTCACAATCGCGAGACCATTGCAACGTTTGTAAATTAGTAGACTTAGGCCCCAGAAAGGCTGCAGACCTGCAGACGAAGATAATTATAGGGGTTGCAACAATGAGGTTATATTATACTATACCCAGTCTTTAATTCATATAATTTATGTAAACAAAGTAATGTCAAGAAATGTCACTGTCAAAATGACAGGACAGTGGTGCAAAACATTTTATCACATTTTTGTTTTGTAAATAGTCATCGCTAAAATTAAAGTGAATTAATTATAAGAACTATGCAAACAAAATACCGTCGCCAAACAATGTTTTGTGTAGTATGTCGGAGAAACGGCATATGATCGTCATAATCACCCCTTTTAAGTCCAGTGCTAGACGTAGGTCTCCCAAAATCGATTACCACTCGAAACAGTTTACAGCCGTTTTCATCCAAAATGTGGTTAGATATGCTACTTGTTAGGTTTGTCTTGAGGAGGAGCCAATAATACGACTGGTGATAGTCATACATTTTATTATTTGTATAATTCACAGGCCTCTCGCTAGTAGAGTGTGCTCTGTGTCTCTGGACAGGGCGGACCAATGTTGTAAGATTTAAGATTCCATAAATTTGATGAGGTAAGTATATATTTTAATTTTATTGATGTGCTTAAAAGACTAGTATCTAGGCTATGAAATCTTTTACAAACGTAGACAGAAAAACTATAGACTACACTGCTCTGCGTGTCGCTGTAAGGGTCAGAAAATCAAGGTACCTGGAACTTCAGGGTTACCCACTTCAAAGTGATTTTACCCCGAATGTTCAAATGTTTTTCAATCTTTATTATCTACATTGTACAAACGCACAGGGTTTATAAATATAAATAAAACAGCTAAGTCAAAATAGTTTATTCATAGTAGGAGTTCTTTCACCTGCGGGAAAAAGAACATTTAAAGAAAACCTGAGATACAGCATAAAAAATCTTTTTATCTCCACTTTCATCCATAATTCCCGTGATTCTGGTTTGGCGGGAAATCTCAAAGTTTTTAACACTTTAATCCTACTACAAATACAATATTTTATACTATAAATAGGTACTAAAAGGTAAAGATGTAAGCAAAAGAATAAAGCCATTTTAGAATATGACCAGGTATACCAATATCGTGTGATACTTGAATGAGTTCTTCTATATTTACATTGTCAAAAGCACCTTTTATATCTAAAAACACGCAGATTGCATTAGAGTGACTTAATTTAACCTGTTTTACATCTGATAATAAAGATACAATGCTTTCAGAGCAACTTTTACCTTTTCTGAAGCCAAACTGTATAGAGGGAATTAAGCTTTGTGATTCAACAAAATAATCTAAACGTAACTTCAACATATTTTCAAAGAGTTTACCCAAACAAGATGATAAAGAAATAGGTCTATATGAAGAAGCACTATATTTACAGGTTTATTAGGTTTTAAAATTGGAATGACGCACTGTGTTTTCCAAGACTCAGGTATTACTAATTCATTCCATAGTTTATTATAAATATTGAGTAATATTGTTTGTGCATTTAAATGTAATTTTTTTATTAACATGTAAGGTATGTCATCCAATCCTGGTGTAGTATCTTTCCTACTCTTTAAAGATGTTTTGAACTCTTCTATAGTGAAATTATTCTTGAGAAATACATTTACATCATTTTCTGAAGCATTTTCAAACAAATACTCAAGCCTATTGTCATCTATTTCAGTAGAATCTGCTAAGTTATCTAAAAAACTTGGAACCCACTCATCATTGATGTTTTTGTTTCGATTTGTTCCAATTTTTTTAAAAAAAATTAATGTACCCCCATATCCTAGAAACTGGAGTTAATCTATTGAAGCTACTACATAAATTTTGCCAAGAAGAAGAATTTTCTTCCTTCAGAATTCTTTTCTTTTTTGCATCTAGTTTTTTATACCTTATCCAGTTTTCAATGTTGGGTTGAGAAAAATAATACTTTAATGCATCTTTAGATTTTGCGACTGCATCACTACATTTTGTGTTCCACCATGGTACTGGTTTTTTAATAGCTGTGTTTGCATCTAATTTTCGTTTTGGAATTGTTTTATTCCTTATATCATTTAATGTTTCTACAAAATGATTATATGCATTGATAGGGGAATCATTTATTGAGTCTAAGTGGGAAAAACAAGTTTCTGATAGGCTATAATATTCGTCCCAATCTGCCTTACTATAAATATATTTCTCTTGATCCACAGGAGGTGACGTGTCATACATAGATGGTTGAATGTTGATCTCAAGTAAGGTTGGAAGGTGATAGCTACCCATGGGATCATCATGAACATACCAGTTACATAAATGAGCGATTGAAGAGCTAACAAGGGCAAGATCTATCGCTGAAGCTTGTCTATTAGGATAAGGAACAGTTGTTGGTGATCCATCATTCAAAATACATAAGTCAAATTCATCAATTATATTAAATAAACATCTACCTCTATTATTATCACTATGGCATCCAAATGCTATGTTATGAGCATTAAAATCACTCATAACTATACAAGGTTTGGGTATGTTATTGATGATGTCCTTTAACTTTGCTGAGTCAAACCTGATACTTGGAGGGCTGTGCACACAAAGTATTGCTATTGCTCCAAATTGTGTTTCTATAGTGATACATAAGTTTTGAATAGATTCTGAGAAGTGTGTATTTACTACTTTGTACTTTAAACGATGGTTCACCAGAATGGCTACTCCATTATGAGAATTTATGGAATTTTTGTGGATTAAATTATAAGTGGGAAAATGTGGAATTATAGAATTAGATTTGAACCAAGTTTCAATAAGAAGACGTCTGTATTTTTTTCAATTAATAAATTTTGTAATTGGCTCTTTTTACTCTGTAAACTCTGTATATTATACTGTAAAATATTCAAAAAATTATCCATGTTTAAATTAAATTTGATAAAAATATTTCTTTTATTTTCCTATGTGTGAGTGGCCCATCAGAGTCACTCTTGTTACCTAATGCAACCAACGATTAAGGCCATTAACACACTGCCACGCACCACGCAGCGTAGCGCGTGAATGCGTGTTTTAACGTTGCTTGTGAGTATCTCCGTTTGTATAGAAAACACGCACAGTCCAACACAGAAAATGCATCCACGCGCGTTAAAACGCAACGTTAAAACATGCATTCACGCGCTACGCTGCGTGGTGCGTGGCAGTGTGTTAATCGCCTTAACTATTGCGTTCATTATAATATCATTATTTGCTACTTGTTTAATATCTAAAATATCATTGCTTTTAGCCTTATCAGTAACCTTGGGTAAAACAGGGAAAGATTTCTCATTAAATGTAGGGGGTGGTTTCACAACAGTGGCATACGATTGCTGCATAAGAAATTTGGCCTTTTTCTCTTCAATTTTTTGTTTTTTAATGGGACAGTCTCGTGAAATGGCAAGATGATTACCTGCGCAATTGATGCATGTGATCTCTTCGAGATCGCATTCTTTGTAGGAGTGACGACCAGCACAAGAAGAGCAGTGTTGTTTGCCTCTGCAAGCCTTAGCAGAATGGTTAAATTTAAGACACTTATAACATTGCGATAATGGTGGTATGTATGCTTTCACCTCGTATCTAAATAGTTGTATATAGGCGTATTGCGGCAAAGATGTTGATGCAAAGGTGACGGCAACTGTATTGAGAGGCACTAATTTTCCCTCTACTTTACGCATGAATCTTTTAATTGAAATCACTTCAGAGTCGCATACTATATTTTTATATATTTCCTCATTCGAGAGCTCTTTGGGCACAAACCTCAATACACCAATCCTTTCTGTCAAATAAGATGGTATAAAGGCTTTAAACTTATTTTTCCATAGAAATTCTTCCATCTTCAGAAAATTGTTGGCCGCAGCCGCCTTTCTGAACGTTATTCCTATTTTATGTGCATTTAATCTATGTACTCCTAAAACTCCTTTAACATTATCTGATATAAGGTTGGTGAGCGTGATAGGATTTTTATTCCCTATCTTCTCATGCTCTGTTGATTCAACGTAAACGACATATTCAGAATTTGTATTTTCTATAAACAGTCTTTTATAATTTTGTTTTGTAAAAATATTATACTTATTATTTGAGTCTTCATTTCGAGTACGGTTGTACTTTCTTTTCTTATTTTCCCCCGGCTCTGGCGGCTCCTCACCGCCACTGGTGACACTCATAGTTGTTAGAGGTCTTATCAGATGATAATTAAGTGATATTGCCTTAAAATTATTAATTAATTAAACTTTTTGCGAAATCAAAATTACCGCCTCGTTTGACTTCCCGCCAAAAAGTCCATTGTCATCGGAAAAACGGCCAGAGTTGCCAACGATCAACGTTATTACCCCAGAATAAATATGTATATTTTTTATTGCATCAATTACGTACTATGAAAGATTGTATTATGGAACCTTCAATAGATTAAAGATTGAAATTAAAGAATTTGATACATATAGGAAGAAAAAAAAAATGTGCGTAAACGTAAATATTATATTTCAAAACTATTAATATTGTGTCAATTAACTATTGTTTAAAATGGAATGATATTATTTCAATGTTTATGACAATCATTTTATCCATACCTACTAATATTATAAATGTGAAAGTAACGCTGAACCAATCGTCATGAAATTTGGCAGAGATATAGCCTGGGATGGAGAAGGACATAGGTTACCTTTTACGCGATAACCGACATCGTCGCGGGCGGAGCCGCAAATGATAAATGATATTAATTCTATAAGTAGTAGTTTGTAGTAAGTTTGTACAAACACGTACTTTTACACGTCAATCATATTTTTAAAACTAGATGAGGTCGGCGTTTCCTATCTGACTACTCTGAGATGAAAGGCCGAAACAAACTCAGCGGTCACAGTCTCTTTTAAAGTCCAGACATAATCTTGGTCAGATCATGCGAAGACCATGTAGATTGGTGTCTGAAATGGGCTTTTAATGAAAGTACCACACAGATTGAGTGGACCTGTCGTGTACGTTACCCCAGCAGGAAAGTGTCTCCTAGAGTGATATGAGTGGAACGTATAATTAGTGCGTAATCTGCTGTAAATGTGCGCCAAATAAAAAGTTTGTGCGTTTTGTCGTTTTGGAATAAAACGGAAAAAACGATTCCTGCTGGGGTAACGTTTTTCCAGCAGGAAAATTCTAAACGAAAGGTCGGAGAGAGAAATATTTTGCATGGGCAGAAAGCTTATATTTGTGCAAAAATGTGCGCCGAAAATATAATTTGTGCGTCTTCAGGTTTTCGAGATATTGCATTTCCTGCTGGAGTAACGTTTTGCAGAATCGTGTATCTCTAAAACCATTATATGTGCGCCTGTAGAATAAACATATACGAGTACCTCTTTATTTGTG
This sequence comes from Dryobota labecula, assembly GCA_947523025.1. Classification (NCBI taxonomy): domain Eukaryota; kingdom Metazoa; phylum Arthropoda; class Insecta; order Lepidoptera; family Noctuidae; genus Dryobota; species Dryobota labecula. Next base: position 28,540,984 of record OX383287.1, on the reverse strand, counting down.
CGTATTTGTGACAGAATTAGATTTAAGAAAATATTTATAGTTTTCAAGTAATCGCGCTTTTTTGAAAACCCGAAAAAATATCGTAGCGCCTTAATGAGAAAACGTATAAGCTTTTAATAACCATAAAATGTTTCAAAAGTGCACATGCATGCGTTATTGAATAATATTGCTAAAAGTCAAAACGACGGTGATCATAACTTTGACGGCAAAATACAAGAAACCGGCTCAACCCAAGATGTGTGGGTCTAAACCAAGAATTAGTGCGTTTGGTCAAAAATATATAGTGAAAATATTCAGCTTGGAAATGTTCGCATTAAGTAGATATAAACAAAAAACAAAACATGTACACAACGGCTGGTTATCCCACCAAATTCGAATGACAAGTAAAATGCGACGATTTCATACTTAACGATGACCTTCTTAACTTTACTCACGAACCGGTTGACACGTGTTGTGTCTGAGTACACTGAAGTAGAAAAGAAGTAAAAAATAAACTTGTTATTAGATTATATTCCATTATCTGTTTCCGTGACTTTTGCACATGATTAAGTAGATACATTATAAAAAGTAGCTTAAGTGCTATTCCAAGGTAGGTATATGTTATCTTCTTATTTCCAAACATTGAAATACATTCAGTATTTTGTGTGTAAACGAAGGACATATGTAGGTAGGTACATCCAGACTTTTGCATTTATAATATTATAGTAGAAAAAAAGTACTATAAAGAACAAAAACATGATTCGCGGTTGTTTAAAAAAAAATAAGTAGTTCATGAAATTTGTAAAAAAGAGCCTACAGATACCTACAGTTTATAGATTAAAAATAAAAAAGCCAATTAACATACAGTAAAAAAAGACATAGAGTATCTACATATATTGATTTAAGCCGTAAAATAATTAAGTTTTTCGTCATCAATACGCATTTTTTTTATCATACCACGCTTCCTTTCCCCGAAGGGTTGGGCAGAGGTGTACCTATAGTAAACCCACATTTCGCCAGCTATGTTTAAGTCCCATGTTAATATTTTTAATAAGCCCCAACGTTAGGTCATATAATTGCCAATAAACGTTTGAACGCGACTGTACGGACAACAGCTTAGGTTTAATACGTCCAATAAAGATGGTCATCGTTAAGTATGAAATTGTCGCATTTTTCTAGTCATTCGAATTTGGTGGGATAACCAGCCGTTGTGTACATGTTTTGTTTTTTGTTTATATCTACCTAATGCGAACATTTCCAAGCTGAATATTTTCACTAGGTATATGTTTTTGACCAAACGCACTAATTCTTGGTTTAGACCAACACATCTTGGGTTGAGCCGGTTTCTTGTATTTTGCCGTCAAAGTTATGACATTTTGACGTTTAGCCATTGATATAAATAGTAAAGATACGGTCGTCCGAACGTTTGCCGGACACGATCGCCATACAAAAACACTAGCGCCATCTATTAGAACTACTATGAACTACGATATCAATCGGCGTGGTCTGCTCCTAGACTTGTAAGAGCGGGTATTTTTCGAGGTACAAAGAAATAAAAAAATCTTCTATTTTTCGAAATTTTTATTTATTGCAGTTTGTTTGTGTTATAAAATTTCCATTGGCCTTCGAATAAAACAATATTTTTAAACTTATTTTTTTTAACTTATGACACGACTCCAAACTTTATTTCGCACGGAATCAGAAGGAAATCTGCAAAATAAATACGTATTTCACTGTACTTACAGATTTTTTAGCAGTAAGTACATAAAAACACATTTTAATTTGCTTTTAATAAACAATAAAAATAATTTTATACATAATTAAATCATATAGTAATAATAATAAATCCTTTCATTTCATCGGATAAAAACGCGCGCCGCTGCAAAGTTATGTCGCACTTTTACGCGGCTTCGCGTCGTCTTTGCCAAACGTTGAGACAAATTAGAAAGAAAATTGTTTTAAATAATGTTAGAAGTTGATATAATTACATATTTTTAACTTATCGGTGATATGAAATGTTATCAATTGTTTTATTGTGCTTTTTGTCGTAGTTCACGCAACCCTTCACGACACAACTTGGCATTTTTGCTTGTAAAATTTTACGACCGCTCCCGAAGACAGCCGAACGCGTTCTAGTTCACTTCGTTATAGGGAAGACCATTTTGGGACCACGTTCGAGGCGTCATTATAACATGCGGTCCGCCCAGTCCTTACGCAGTAATATATATGTCAATGCTTTTAGCAATATTATTCAATAACGCATGCATGTGCACTTTTGAAACTTTTTATGGTTATTAAAAGCCCCAAGAAGGATCGAATACAGTTTTCAGCGAGCTTATACGTTTTCTCATTTAGGCGCTACGATATTTTTTCGGGTTTTAAATAAAGCGCGATTACTTGAAAACTATAAATATTTTCTTAAATCTAATTCTGTCACAAATACGCACAAATAAAGAGGTACTCGTATATGTTTATTCTACAGGCGCACATATAATGGTTTTAGAGATACACGATTCTGCAAAACGTTACTCCAGCAGGAAATGCAATATCTCGAAAACCTGAAGACGCACAAATTATATTTTCGGCGCACATTTTTGCACAAATATAAGCTTTCTGCCCATGCAAAATATTTCTCTCTCCGACCTTTCGTTTAGAATTTTCCTGCTGGAAAAACGTTACCCCAGCAGGAATCGTTTTTTCCGTTTTATTCCAAAACGACAAAACGCACAATTTTTTTATTTGGCGCACGTTTACAGCAGATTACGCACTAATTATACGTTCCACTCATATCACTCTACGAGACACTTTCCTGCTGGGGTAACGTACACAATATTGAACCATTCTAAATATTTAGTAGTAACTTCAATGATAACTACAACAGTAAAGTGAAATTGTCGAGGAAACAAAGGGGGGGAGTGCACCGTGATGCGAGGGCAAAATTTTGATGGATTGTGATTAGAACATGAACAAATGACTTTACACTAAAACCATCAGCTCACCAAGTACACATTGTAGCTAATTATACAACTCCCTCACTTATACCTAACTCATTCAATAACTTAATTTTGTATATACATATGTATATTAGGCGAAGGAAAAGAGATTCATACTTTTTTCCATTAGCTCTCAACTTGTCAACTAAGCATTTAAAATGTCCACAAAGGGAAATTAGCCAAATTAATTCAAAACTGTATCCTACCGAACACAACCTACTAATCGGTATGGTATATTAAATGATGGGTGGCTTACTCTGCGAAAAGTATATTAAAATATATAAAATCACAAAAAAAGCTAACACTGATGTTGCAGCAAAAAAAAAAATCCTCTACGGTTCTATCGGAAGCAACAAATACATAATATATAATGCACAATTTACCATAATAAATTAAAGAGCATCACAAATAACTGAAACTTTATGTTTACAGAGACATCTACGACTGAGCTTATTGTAAACTCATGCATTAAGTCCCACACTGCATCTCAAATAAGTGAAACTTTATGTTTACAGAGACATCTGCGACTGATATTCTCAACCATGAAAACTGTTAAAGGTATTCAACCTCACAAACATACTTCTGCGGGGTAATTGTGTAACACACACCGCAGGTCCCATACGTTCGTTGCGCCGCCGCCGTTCGCGTGATTGATTGGATGAGGTTTCCAGTCATGTCAAGCAGTTGGTGTTGTTGGCAGTGTCCTTCAGAATCATTCTGATTGCAGTTATACAGAAAAACCTAGGAAAACCTACATAAAATCTGGCTGGCCTAATGGCCCTAATGTCGACTCTGTGGACTAATAAAACAAATACTGAGAATGTTTTAAAGTTTCTATGACTGTAAGTTGTGTTAAGTGAGGGCGATATTAATTCTTCACCTCTCACAAAACAACATAAACAGCAGCTCAACTTAGAAATGGCTCAACCGAGACGGACACAATGTGGGTTACCCTTGTTGATTATGCCTCTTTGCTGATAAATAATAGCTTATTATCCTATTATTCATAAATAAATAAGCAATGCTAATGAAGAGAAATAAAAACACCTACTTAATAAACCAACATATTTATAAACCAATAATTTATTAACTAACTGAATTATTGCAGGCAACTCTAAACATCTACTCTGTTTAATTAATTATATTTCAGATCGCCGTGAAGTAAAATTGGGAATCAAACGAGCTTACCTATTAAGCGAAGTCTTGATTCTAATTTTATGAACGGCGATCTGAAATATAATTACCCACCCGCCACAAGCTAACAGCCCCAAAGCTGCAATAATTAGTCTACCTAATTCACTTATCCTTTCAGGAAAACCTAGTGAATGTAAGTATGTGGAACTGCTCTGTACAGAAAGCAGAGCACGTTCCTAAGGATCTCTAAAATAAGTTACATTTCTGTGTTGCCAATATAGTATATAGTATTCAGACGGTAATCTTCCATAGAAGAAAAATCGCCATACGAATCTGCATTCTTGAAAGTGACGTTTGTTTTTTTTTTAATTTTTCGCTTGTTGTTATGAGGCTGGGTCTTTTTGCCAAAGTTTGTCGAACCCAGAATACTTTGGAAACCAGCCTTTAAAGCCTTTAACCGACTAAAAAAAAAGGGGTGCTGCTTTAATTCAACCCAAGGTTGTGATTGCGTGATGAAAATAAAAAACCAAAATTATTTATTTATATTTTTATTGTTTTATAAGTTACAAATGCTTTATTTTGCATTGGTGGCAAACTTTTGCTTTCCAACCTAAACACATCTGTGCCCTTTATTATTTTATTTATAATGTTGCACCAATTAAAGTTTGCCACCAATGAAAAAAAATGAAAAAAAGTTTGTAAAGGTATTTTCCTTTGAAAAGTTTAGTGCTCTTCAACTGTTTCCGGGATTTAAAATATTCACAGTAGAGCCTGGCACATTTTGTTTAAAATACCATGCCTTCTTCTGTGACAAAGCCTCAGTGTAGAAGGAATAACTGCATCTGTAAATAAAAATGTATGATAAGTCAACAAAATATGAGTGTGCTTTGCAGATTGTAAACCATACCAGCCGCAACAACCATGGCAAATAATTTAAATAATGTGAACTATATTTACTTAATTTAAATTATTTTCCATAGTAGAGGACATTGTTCAGTGAATACAGCATGCCTCTGTCAATTAATGTCACCATTGCAGCAGCACGCTGTATGTATGTCTCACTACTGGTGAAAGATAATTGTAATAATCAATTTTAATACCTCTTATGATGTGGCTTTGTGAGGCTTCACTTCCACAGCCTGAATTGGAGGGCACGTCAACTAATGATGTTGTGGTGTGATCCACAAAGTTAGCGATAACACTAGCAGCCATAACATCAAAATCTGGAAACAAAAAAAACTTAAATTAAGAATTATACTTTAATCCAGTTTAGATTAGAGTAGTTAGGTTAGAGAAAGATACAGCCCTGTGACAGATACGATGGATGGCAGAGCCTTAGTAATAGGGTCCCGTTGGCACCCATTTTGGAACCATAAAAATAGTAACTATGTTTATGCTTTCCCATATACTATGTGATAATATCAAGTTATTATGTTGTTTCACTGAACAGTAAAAATGTTAATTACACAGTAGTTTTTATAATGAACAATTTTTTAATTTTGTCTGGGTATTGTAATAATTTTGCACTTAAAACAGAGCAACATTGATGGACAGACATAGGATACGTATTTTTTCTTTAAAATGTATGGCTTCTCTGTGAATTTCCACAGTGGATAATTCAAGTTTTGAAACCGAAATAGCAGCAATTTTATTTTTCAATCAAAGCATGAATATTACATGATGCACATTTGAGTATAATTATATGAGGATTATATGAAAAAATGTGTTATACTATTATATGTTGTCAGGTTAACGTGGTACTTACCAGTGTGGTCAGTGTCCATAGATTGAAACCGAGGAATGCCACTGCTGATTTCGATAACGGAAAACAGCGTGGGTTATGCGCCAACATGAAGACGAGTCATCGCTTTAGTCGAGACGATAAACTTCTGTTCAAAATGCTTTTGACAGACATAACGCTTGCGAAGATCGTCCACCTCACAGTTAGTACACTCTAATCACTTTTGGAGTCCTACCTCACGTATGGGAAATTGAAATAATCTAACGTCCTTTCGTTTACTAGCACAATTCACAACACAGCAAGTGCGGTACATACTGCACGTTGTAATTACACTATTACAGGTTTAACTTTGAGAGGATATGTTATGGAAATTAATCAACGTAAAACTTTTCTCGATCAACTGTAAACACAGACCATCAGACCATAAAGTAGTAATGGCGGGATGAAGAGACAACCATAGCTACGATAGACTTACAACAAACAAATATGGCGTCGATTGCACAGGCGACAAAGGGGTAAGGGACGAGGGGCGGTTGTCACTTTGAAGTAGAGATGATGAATATAACCATCAACCATTAAATTTAACTAATATTTAAAATTAACCATGATATTCAATAAATAAAATTAACATTAACGAATAAAAATATCATATCAACTTCTTCGGCGCAAAATTGGCAAGGACGAATATTTCTCTGTCTCGCTCGAACAACGCGCTGTCTCTCGCTCGCTCGGGTTGACCTTCGGAGCGGCAACGCAGTGTCGTCAGTGTCGTAGAAATATTTATTCCGTTACGTGCATTCAATTGCATGTTCTATCTTTGTTACGTTAAAACACATTTACTGTTGGGGATATTTTATTCTAAAGAAAGTTGTTGATATTTTTAACCAATATTTCGGTCGGTTAATGGTTGTTTTTTGATATAAGTTTATTTTATTAGTTAGTTTTGATATTTTACTCAAATAACAAAGTCGCGTCGTTGCATTGTTGTTGTTTTTTTGTTTTACAAAATGCCGAGACGAATTAATGATACGTGGAACCATTTCGATAGGGTCGTGGGGGTGGACAAAGTCGCAACTTGTAAATATTGTAAAAAAGACCTTTTTATAAAGGTACTACCACGAATCTGAAGACACACTTAAGACTGAAGCACCTCAGTGTGTATTTAAATTTAATAGAGGATGCATCTGCTGGGACAAGAACAAGTGAAGGTAATGTGCAAAATCAAATAAATATGGGCCATGTTATAAATAAAAACAAAAAAATGCATAAAAATAAAAACCATAAACAAAATCAAAGTACTTAATACCAAAACAATGTACATAGACAATCAATGAACTTTTAAATACGCCTATAATGTTAAAAATATTCGATTATCTAATCGAGATAAATGATAGTGAGTCCTAAGCCTGTTAAAGTATGAAGGGAAGTTTAACTTAACAATTTCAACATGCATTAGTTAATAGAATATTCAACTTTTCAACATGTTGCAGATACTTGAATAAAAATATTATCTAATATTTTCAACCAATAAAAATATCGATATTTTTATTTAACCATTAACCATTAACCAATAAACAATTTCAACCAATATTCTCATCTCTACTTTGAAGAAATCAACCATAAACAAAATACTTCTATTACTGCCAGGCGTAGATAGAGAAAACAATAGATCGCTGGTCATCTTCTATCTTACTTACACAAGAAAAAGAAAAATATATACAAGATGCTTGTAAAGAAAAGAGACAGAGCCTAACATTTTCTGTCCCTTATCGCGTGTCGCGTTTTTCAAGGACAGCACTTCAGTTGCTAAACAAAGTTTGACGTTTGATACGCGTTCGAAAAGTGGTTGCGACGAAATTTTAAGTTATTTAATTTGTTATTTCGAAAAATACTAATTATTTTGTGTTTTTTGTTGAGGATTGACTTTAGCTATTGCTGCAAAATGGTAAGGTGCAGTGTTTTTGGTTGCAAAAGCGATAGTGAGAAGAAAATTGCCGGATTGTCCTTTCATTCGTAAGTAGCTAAATATTTTAGTTTATTCGGTGAAAGACAGTGAAAGTTTTCAACTAATATGGTTTTTCAACTCTTAAAATAAATATACAGCTGTTTCAAGATAAAATGAGAGCTGAATTATGTTTTTATTATTTATTATTCTTCACATAACCTCCAAGCTCAGTGCTGCCTACTTTTTACTCGAATACTTCCCCATTTCAGGGGAAAATTGTACGCCAATAAAATAAATTACCTTCATCAATCATTTCAGATGAATGCTTTATTAGAGTGTATGTATAGCGCTGGCAGCAAATTTGTTCCACATTTCACTGGACGTAATATTACATCTTAACCTTTTAGTATCTATTTATAGTATAAAATATTGTATTTGTAGTAGGTATTAAAGTGTTAAAAACTTTCAGATTTCCCGCCAAACCAAAATCACGGGGATTATGAATGAAAGTGGAGATAAAATATTTTTTATGCTGTATCTCAGGTTTTCTTTAAACGTTCATTTTCCCGCAGGTGAAAGAACTCCTATCCTAATAAACTATTTTGACTTATACCCAAAGTTTCTAATTCAGATAATTTATGTAAACAAAGTAATGTCAAGAAATGTCACTGCCAAAATGACAGGACGGTGGTGCAAAGCATTTTATCATTTTTTTTTTTTGTAAATAATTATCTATAATATTAAAATGAAATAATTTTTAGAACTATGCAAACAAAATACCATTGCCAAATAATGTTTTGTATGGTTTGTCGGAGACACGGCATTATGATCGTCATACGTGCCGATTCCCTTGTTCACAAACTAAACTAAATTTAAGTTCAGTGCATCTTTTTCTTTCTATTTCATTAAGAAAAGGACAGAAGATAAATTTTAGTTAAGTCCTGTCAAATTAATCAGCGCCTGTCACTACTCCATACAAGTTTAGACGTGATTAAAAACTTGCCGGCTAAAATTACGTAAATTTACGTCAAGCGCTGATTAATTTGACAAGACTAAACTAAAATTTATCTTCTGTCCTTTTCTTAATGAAATAGAAAGAAAAAGATGCACTGAACTTAAATTTAGTTTAGTTTGTGAACAAGGGAATCAGCACCATAATCAGCCCTTTTAAGTCCACTGCTAGACGTAGGCCTCCCAAAATCGATTTCCACTCAAAACAGTTTTCACCCAAAATGTGGCAAGATATGCTACTTACGATATGAATCTATGAATGAGAGTTGTAATTATTAGTGTTGTTGAAGATGTAAAAAATTTGAAAATGTTTGGATCTCCTGCATTGTTACCAGTACTATAAAATATGTTATACCAGAAAATCTCCTTTTTTTAATAACTTTGTTAAAAAATTTATAAAAATAATACGGTATGATTATTTTATAGTTATTATTTCTTAAAATCAGTACTTAAAAGAAAATGGCACCTTTTTTTTCGCCATTTTATATGAATAACCATTACGAAGATATTTTTTTTGATATGTTATCCCTTTTGTTTACATAAATGATCTGAATTTCAGACTTTGGGTATAGATGTTTTGTTTCTATTTATAAACCCTGTGCGTTTGTACAAAGTAGATAATAGAGATTGAAAAACATCTGAACATTGAAGAACATTCGGGGTAAAATCACTTTAAAGTGAGTAACCCTAAAGTTGCAAGTACCTTGATTTTCTGTCCTTTACAGCGACACGCCAAGCAGTGGTCTATAGTTTTCTAAGTCTATGCTGCCAGGATATTTTGTTCTGAGATTACCCGCCGTGAGTGACATGTCTGTGCTGTGTTACCAGCTGCGGAATGACAATATTTCCAAAAAATATTTATTGTATTTCTAAAAAAACGCGATGTTAATACGTGTGTATAAGAAATACTACTCTGTTTAATTAATTATATTTCAGATCGCCGTTCATAAAATTAGAATCAAGACTTCGCTTAACAGGTAAGCTCGTTTCATTCCCAATTATATAATACAATACTTAGGACATATGACTTTATTTCATGCAAAATTAGGAGATTCAATCATTATAGTATTCGATAATATGACAGAATAGTTTTAGAAGTAAAGATAATTATGTAAAACAAAATTTAGAATTTTTGAACATTATGGTTACTGAAGTTTATAGCAAATGTTTTATGGATAATGATTTTCGGACAAACAATTTTAGGAGAAGAAAGGGAGTACCGTGTCGGAGACACGGACTATGATCGTCATAATCCTTTTAAGTCCACTGCTAGACGTAGCTAGGCCTGCCAAAACCGATTTCCACTGGAAACAGTTTACAGCCGTTTTCATCCAAAATGTGACTAGATATGCTACATACAATACGAATCTATGAATGAGAGTTGTAATATTAGTGTTGTTGAAGATGTAATTTTTTTTAAATGTTTGGATCTCCTGCTTTGTTACCAGTACGTATCATAAAATATTTCATACCAGAAAATCTCCTTTTTTAATCACTTTGTTTAAAACCAAATATTTATAAAAATAATTACGGTATTGTAATAAAACTCACTAAGTGTAGATACTGATAAGTACTTTATTTACAGTCACCACAGTTGATTCACACCGAACTGAGCTCTATCTTTTTTTTTTTTTTTATCTAGGGCATCTCAGAGTGTAACCACTAAGGTTCCGACTCTTTAACCGGACTTTCCTGTGGTTGCCTTAAGCTCCTATCGAAACTTAATGCCTCCAGCCAGGGCGTAAAAAACTACAAACTAAACGACTGCTGCTCGCTAAGGGCACCCCCTGTGGGGTACGAACCTCGGCTTAGGGCAGCTGAGTCGGAGGGAGGGTGGCAAGGGACCGACGGTGGCTGGATAAAATCTGTGTTTTGATCATTATCCTGGGGAGTTTGGATTACATGCTGCTCAGCTAAAACGCGTGCTGGCGCTTCACTTACAGTCAAGGGTCGGGGAGGACTATGCGTTAGTCGGGGATTTCGCGCGGGGCCTCGGCGGCGAGGTCGGAATGACGATCGTGTATTGTGTTCTCTTATCTTGCGAACTGTACTAGTTTCCCTACGACTCTCCCGGAGGAGAGTAGTGGGGTCGTCTGGGTCGGTCAGTGCATGCCTTGGACGGCGGGTCGAACTAATTCTAGAGGGGACATAACTAGCGGCCTTCACAACTAGAGCGTTGCGATGAGTGGCTGCTGAATCGAAGAAGCGCTTTGAAGCGCGCTTCATGAATTGGGCTATCGTGGGGATTTTGAGTTCTACGTGGAGATTAGTGTTACGAACGAACCAGGGGGCTCCCGTGATTTTACGTAAGACCCGGTTCTGTAGGGTTTGCATCTTATGGATGAGATGGGGTTTTGCGTGTGCAAAGACTGGACTCGCATAGGTCATGATGGGGCGGATGCACGCGGTGTAAATGCGCAATTTGCACTTGAGTGACAATTTGCTTTTTGCATTTAGGATGGAGTGGAGCCTATAGAGAGCGAAGGCTGCGCGAGCGCGTACCTTCTTTAGGTGCTCAGAAAAGGAGAGATGGTGGTCGAGAATCACACCCAGATATTTAGCTCGCTTCTCCCAAGGGATAGGCTTGCCGAACATGGTGATCGGTCGGATACTAGGGGGGCGCTGACGCGGTTTCGTATAGAGTACCGCTTGACTTTTGTCGGGTTTTACCTCTATGCGCCACTTTCTAAACCACTCGCCAAGCTTGTTGGCTGCGGTCTGGAGAGTGCTAGAGATCCTATCGTGACTGGTCCCTCTGCAATAGATGGCCGTATCGTCTGCGAACAGAGCCAACTGAGCCTGTCTTTGCTTCGGGATATCGCTGGTGAATAGCGTGAACGCGAGGGGAGAAATCACACAGTCCTGAGGGACGCCTGCGCGTAATGGGTGGGGGGCGGAGAGAGTACCGTCTATGCGATAGCGAAAAGTGCGATTCGACAAAAAGTCTCGTAAGATGAGCACGAGACGTTCCGGCACACCGAGTTGGTACAGCTTGTATAATAAGCCGTTGTGCCAGACTTTGTCGAATGCCTTCGCTATGTCAAAGAAGATCACTCCTGTCTTAAGACCGCGCTGGAAACCAGCGCTGATGTCTTCTACGATACGGTGGACCTGATGGGTCGAGGCATGTTGGGTTCTAAAACCGAACTGCTCATCGGGGATGAGGCCCTTGGTCTCGGCGTACTCTCTGAGTCGCTTATAAATAAGCCTCTCGTAGAGTTTGCCTAGGACTTTGAGCAGACTGATGGGTCGGTAGCTCGCGGGCTCCGCCTTGGGTTTACCGGGTTTGGGGATGCCGATAACTATGGCCTCTTTCCACGCTTGTGGGAAGATATTATTGCTCATAGCTCCATTGAAGATGGTGGCCAGTAGCATTATGAGGTGGGCGGGGAACAATTGGAGTACCCTATTGGTGATTCCATCTGAGCCAGGGGCTTTACGAGGTCTCAGACCCTTGATGAGTTCCTGCACTTCTTCTGGCGTGACGGGAGGCAGGGGATACTCAGGGTCTTCAACGGGCGGGAGGGAGGCTCTACGTTCGACTTCAGCGTCGACCTCATCGAGGTGAGCTTGGTCTACTGGTTGAGAGCTGGGCGTGCACTGGGCCTCTAGACTTTCGGCTAAGCATTCGGCTTTGTCGATGTCTTCGAAAGCGATAGACGCGTCTGGGCGGATCAGTGGGGGCATGGAGGCGGAACAACCTCGGGGGTTTAGTTTCCTTTGTAATTGCCAAAAGGCCTGGTGGTTCGGCTCTAGATCGCTCAGCATCTTGTCCCATTCGGTGTCACGAAATTCCTTCACGCGGTTACTTACAGCACGCTGTAAGTAGCGCATGTGGATTTTGTTAGCCGTACAGGGGAAGGTGCTGTATGCACGGGTAGCCGCGTTCTTCTCATTTATCAGTGCACGTACATCGTCCGGCAACTTTCCGCGACGGTTATCCGTCGCCGAAACTTCCCTTGAACAATCGTTCAGGACAGATTGTACGTGTTCTGTGAATGAGTCGATCGCGGCCGTCGTGTCAGCGATAGAGTCAAAGAGGTCGGGGATAGAGTCCAATTGGGGGGACGTTTGGGCTTTCAAGCTTTCGCCTACTCGCCTCCAGTCCGTTACCCTTATGGTGCGCGTGGGGGCATTGGGGTCGTAAAAACCTATGCGAGGGGCCATCTCTACGACAACAGGTCGGTGGTCAGAGTCAAGCTCATGCAGCGCCTCTATGGAAACCAACCGTAGGTTGATGTTCTTTAGAAGCGCCACGTCGAGCACGTCAGGGGTGGAGGTGGGAATATGGGGGTAGTGGGTGGGGTTCATCGGGGCGATGACGTCAAAGTTAAGGAGGGGGCAGAGGTCATGCAAGTGCTGGCCTCTGGGGGAGATCTTGGTGCTATTCCAGGCTGGATGCTTGGCGTTGAGATCACCCGCTATTAGTACGGAGTCACTCAGGCTCAGGAGGGTACGGAGGTCGTCAGTCAGTAGTTGATGGTCATTTCCTGCTGAGTTCGCGGGGGGGAGATAGGCCGAAATTATCGTGATCGGCTGGTGACCGGTCATGCCGAGGCGGCACATCGATACTTCGAGGGATTTGAGAGGGGAGGGTCTAAGGGCATGCAATAGAGCTCGGTTCTAAAGTAAATGAGAGTACCTCCACCGTGACAGCGCGACCTGTCGTTACGAACTACGCGATAGTTCGCTATTGACGGGTTACGGTGCCGGGGTTTTAAGAAGGTCTCTTGGATAAGGAGTACGTCAATTTTATGATCGCCGAGAAATTCGACGATCTCTTCGCGTTGGCCTTCGAGGCTGTTAGCGTTGAAATAACCTAACTTGAGGGATCGGGGTTTGAGTCTAGCGGGGGACCTATTATCCATTAAGTGGGTTAGGGTTGTTCGCGAATCTAGTGAGAGCTCTCTCGGCCAAGCGTCCTTATTTATAAACTACGCTTTCCCCGCCAAAATGGACGGTTGGACAGTGTTGCCATTTCTCAAACATAAGAATGAATGATTAAAATCTTTAAAAACCCTACAGTATGATTATTTTTTAATTATTATTTCTTAAGAGCCATTTCACAAAATTTTAACGCTCGAGTTTAGGTAAAAGACGGCAGCGCTGTGTATGTGAGCGTAACTATCCACACATACACAATTTAAGCAGTGTAACGCGAGTGTCGAGACGGACTAAATAATCTTGAGCCATTATAATAATAATGCGGTATTTAGAGATTTATTAAAAAAGTTATTTTATTTATTCAGTCTACTAAAGCTTTCTAGACTAATAAAAAAATACAAATATATGTTTTGAAAGTATATAATAAAAATGAACAGGAAAACAATCACATCGTACAAAATATAAGTGTTGGTCATTATTATTTGACAATAATGTCAAGTAATAATGACTATCACTTACGTTAAATAAATATTTGTCGTAAAGGCATTGATCTTGCTTTTCTAGGGTCTATAATTTCCGGCAATACGCAATCTTCGTAAAAACGAGTCAATTTGGGAAGCATCAAAATGTTGTGGTCGTAGTATAATATCACGGTTACGATATGAGCACTCGACAATTGAGATGCGGGAAAAAGTAGCACAGGTCCTTCCTCGATGGGCGCTCGCGCTGTACTAAACGGTGCCCACTTGTGCATCGCAATTTATTCTTTTTTAGAGTGTTTAAAAAAAGGATATTGTGGCTAATTAAATGAAGGGATTTTAATCAAACTTGAGAATTCGATTTGTTAAAGAACATAGTTCATTTTGAGATGATTTTTAAAATGTAATTACGCTTTATTCAAACAAAAAAATCGCAATATAATTGCGAATAAATCGTAAAAATTGTCCTAAGTCTTTATTTTTTTTACCTATTAATGTTATTAATAATCGAAATTCTAGTACGTCATTTGTCGACAAAACTATATGTCTGATGCTTTGTGTATTTTTTTCAGTCAAATTTATAAATATTAATTATAGAAATAGGAGTCTGAAATTGCCTCTGCGCTGATTTTTCAGTAAACTAGTTCTGGGAGATTAATAACTACAAAGTACACAAATAAGTTTTTGTAAATGTGTTACATGAAGTGTCAATACGAAAGAATCATCTATTATTTACATATATTCACCAATACCAGAGAATTAACTAAGATGGTAAATTAGGCGACTAAAATCTTAGATATTCGCGCGAAAACGTAAAATGGCTCTTAAATTCAGTACTTAAAAGAAAATGGAACCTTTTTTTCGTCATTTTATGTGAATTACCATTACCAAGATATTTTTTTGTTAAGTTACCAATTTCAAGATCTACAATATGTGCTTCCTAATGAAATGTTGGTGTATAAAAAATCGATTTTCTCATAAAGTTGAATTTTACACCTATGAGGCCTTAAAGTCGCGACGACGATATTTTCCTACGTGTTTCGGTTAGAGCAAGGGAGATAAGAATACGTTGTTTACATGAGTGCAACAAGGACAGCAACAAACAAATACATCGAGCGGGAATTCCCTAGCCAAAGACTTCAGAGATGAAGTAATGGGACAGAAAATCAAGGTACTTGAAACTTTAGGGTTACCCACTTCAAAGTGATTTTACCCTGAATGTTCAGATGTTTTTCAATCTCTATTATCTACTTTGTACAAACGCACAGGGTTTATAAATAGAAACAAAACATCTATACCCAAAGTCTGAAATTCAAATAATTTATGTAAACAAAAGGGATAACATATCAAAAAAATATCTTCGTAATGGTTATTCATATAAAATGGCAAAAAAAAGGTGCCATTTTCTTTTAAGTACTGATTTTACGAAATAATAACTATAAAATAATCATACCGTAATTATTTTTAAAAATTTTCGTTTTTAAACAATTTTTATTAAAAAAAGGAGATTTTCTGGTATAAAATATTTTACGGTACTGGTAACAATGCAGGAGATCCATACATTTTCAAATTTTTACATCTTCAACAACACTAATATTACAACTATCATTCATAGATTCATATCGTAAGTAGCATATCTTGCCACATTTTGGATGAAAACTGTTTTGAGTGGAAATCGATTTTGGGATCAGCCCTTTTAAGTCCACTGCTAGACGTAGGCCACGTCTAGCAGTGGACTTAAAAGGGCTTATTATGACGATCATAATGCTGTGTCTCCGATAAACTACACAAAACATTGTTTGGCAACGGTATTTTGTTTGCATAGTTCTAAAAATGATTTAATTTTAATTTTATAAATGATCATTTACAAAAAAAAAAAAATATATATAAAATGCTTTGCAGCACTGTCCTGTCATTTTGGCAGTGACATTTCTTGACATTACTTTGTTTACATAAATTATCTGAATTAGAGACTTTGGGTATAAGTCAAAATAGTTTATTCATAGTAGGAGTTCTTTCACCTGCGGGAAAAAGAACATTTAAAGAATACAGCATAAAAAATCTTTTTATCTCCACTTTCATCCATAATTCCCGTGATTATGGTTTGGCGGGAAATCTGAAAGTTTTTAACACTTTAATACCTACTACAAATACAATATTTAAAACTATAAATAATAAAAACAGATAATAGATACTAAAATAATAATAAT
This sequence comes from Dryobota labecula, assembly GCA_947523025.1. Classification (NCBI taxonomy): domain Eukaryota; kingdom Metazoa; phylum Arthropoda; class Insecta; order Lepidoptera; family Noctuidae; genus Dryobota; species Dryobota labecula. The sequence goes on along the minus strand of OX383287.1, from coordinate 28,524,608 downwards.
AATACTCTATGGCCATCTGTCAATGTCACTACGAAATAAATTACGCTCAACATTTTTACATAAAAACGGTAAATTTTCACAGTCTATATTCAACTTAAGCAGTTAAAAACCCCAGCAAATACCAGACGAAAGTAAAAATGAAGAAAAAACACAGAAAAACGGACTATAAAACTGTAAAAAAAAATAGACTATATATATAGAAAATGTGAGTAAACAATGCAGACCAGAGCCAGAGCACGACAACAGGCACACCTACCATCTCCGGACTCGTCGCTCAGCTCCGCCTCACAGCTGCCGGTACGCGCCTCAACCGTGAGCGCCGTGTCACCGGTCGCTGCAGTTGCGTCGAGCTCGAGCGACGAGTTTTTCTCACCTGCGCCGTCACCAACACCACCACGGCGGCGAGGAAGAGGACGGCCACCAGCGGGCTTGGGACTTCGAGGCCAACAGGCCCCGAACGGGGTCCCCGCTGCCGGTGGAAATGTGTCGCGCATGCGATGGACCCAGTCCATAAATGAAAATGTCATGCGCGCATATTATGGGGCTACAGAGGGAGGAATTAACCTTACAGCGTACCGAGGTCGGATGCTCTCTCTGTTTCAGGTGCTTGAACCTGCCGTCAACGTCTCGGCCCAACGATTGTCGGATCAGGTGCGCGTCATTCAACACAATAATAGATTGGATAACGCTACACTTGATCGGCTACGCTCGGAAGTGCAGAGTAGCTCTGTTAATAACCCTCCTCCATCTCAGAATGTCTTGCATGCACCTACTGACTTTCCACTGCGGGCAAACCAGCGTGATGAGGAGGAGGATGCCAGGGCTATATCTGCATATAACCTATGCAATGTGGAATTAGGGAGCGTTCTGGAGGATGCGATCCGTGAGTATCGGTTCACATCACCTGACCTTAGACCACGGCTACCACGTTTGCCCATGAATAAAAAAAACAGAGCACTGGTGTGTGCCCTGGATGCGCTGTTACCAAACTTTATTGATAGCAGCGCAGACCTTTGCGATACACACTCGATCTTGTATTGCACGGCTGTTGCGGCATGTCGTATAGCTCGTGTCAAATTTCCAAACACTGACCGAACTATACGACCGAAACCCGCCGCACCAGCCTGGCAGTGCAGGATTGAGCGTCGTATTAATGAGGCCAGGGTGCTCATCGGGAAGCTCATCTGCTTCAGGGAGGGCAATACACACCCAAGGGTGATGCGCTTTGTGAGGCGGGCGTTCTCGGGAACTAATATTAACCCTCGAGAATATGTATCCCGTGTCACAGAGCGCATCGACTTCCTGAAGCAGAAAGTTTATGCATGGGCAAACCGTATCCGTCGGTATAGGAGAAGAGTGGATCGATACACTCAGAACCGCATGTTCCAGAACGATGAAAGGTGGGTATACAGAGCATGGGAGCGGCCCATTCCCGCTCAAGGTGTGACTGACGCGCGTCCACCGGATGCTGAAACCATGAGTGCTTTTTGGCGAAGCATTTGGTCGGTGCCCGTCAGTCACACTGAAGGTGATTGGATGCGAGTTGTTGAGCAGACGTGTGATTCAATACCAGACATGGAGACTATTACTATTAGTCCTATGGATGTGGCCAGTGCAGTCCGCCCGTTGCCTAACTGGAAATCTCCAGGACCGGACGGACTGCACACTTTCTGGATTAAATGGCTACAAAAGTCACACGCCTGCTTAGCCTCACAATTCCAGTCATCTTTAGAGACTGGGTCGCTACCACTGTTCTTTACGACAGGAGTTACCCAACTGCTCCATAAATCAGGTAGTACTGCGAAACCTAAAAACTTTGACCAATTACATGTTTACCGACGGTCTATAAAGTTCTTACATCCATTCTTAGAGCAAAAATTGCGCACTATGTTGATATTAACTCAATTATGTCTGTGTCTCAGAATGGATGTAAGAATGGGTCCCGCGGTACTAAGGAGCTGCTCCTTATAGACATGGCCATAAGCCAACAGGTTCGTAGATCCCGGAAGGATTTGTCGACATGTTGGATAGATTACAAGAAGGCCTATGACTCGGTGCCACATACATGGCTCATTAGGGTGCTGGAGTTGTACAAAATAGATGCAACTCTACGCACCTTCTTGATGTCGTGTATGGGGCAGTGGAGAACGGGCCTTGTCTATCCAGGATGTCGACAGATCCGGGGGATCGATGAACCGATCAGGATTGAGCGGGGAATATTCCAGGGCGATACTTTGAGTCCGCTTTGGTTTTGCTTAGCCTTGAATCCTCTAAGCACGCTGCTGGAGGATTCAGGGCTAGGCTATCGGTTGAGTAGAGATGGTCAGGTGATATCACACCTCCTTTACATGGATGACTTGAAACTCTTTGCCCCCAACAATTTGCGACTGATGGAGCTACTGAAGGTAACAGAAACATTTAGTAGCGCCATCAGGATGGAATTTGGTGTGGACAAATGTGCAGTCATGCATGTAAAGCGAGGGAGGATTATGGAATCCGTGGGAACCCAACTCTCGGATTCCATACACCTTAGATCCCTCTCCTCAACCGAAACCTACAAGTATTTGGGTATGTCGGAAGCATTAGGCATCAATGCTACCGACATGAAACAATCGTTGAGGGAGCGCTTCTTTGGCCGCCTGAATAAAGTGTTAAATAGTCTTTTATCAGGCGGAAACAAGGTGCGTGCCTTCAACGGTTGGGTCATGCCGGTTTTGATGTATTCTTTCGGCATACTCAAATGGACTCAGACGGAACTTGACGCTCTGGATAGGAAGGTCCGTACATTGCTGACGGCATGTCGGATGCATCACCCACGATCATCGGTTATGAGACTGTACATCCCGCGGAAGTGGTCGAGGTTTTTTAAATGCTAAAACCCTCCACAACCGCGAGATTTGCAGTCTCAGGGAATATTTCCTTCAAACTGACGTGGGGATGCACCGAGATGTGGTCGCAGTGGACAAGGGCCTCACCCCGCTCTCCTTGGCGAAAGAGAACTGGCGCAAACCTGCAGTACTTGATACCAACGATCGTAGGGAAGTATGGCAAGGCAAAGAGCTTCACGGACGGTTTTTCCGGGCCCTCCATGGGCCTGATGTAGACTTTTTAGCGTCTATATCCTGGCTGCGTTTCGGAGACCTCTTTGGGGAAACCGAAGGTTTTGTCTGTGCGATTATGGATGAAGTTATAATGACGAATAATTATCGGAAATACATTGTGAAGGATGGTACGGTTGACATCTGTCGGGCATGCCACCGTCCCGGTGAATCAATTCGACATATTGTTTCCGGTTGTTCTCGTCTTGCTAACGGCGAATATTTGCACAGACACAATCTAGTGGCTAGGATTATTCACCAGCAACTAGCCTTGCAGTACAACCTTGTGGACTCCGAAGTACCATACTACAGGTATGTGCCCGACCCAGTTCTCGAGAATGGTCATGCCACATTGTACTGGGATCGATCTATCATCACAGACAGGACTATTGTAGCCAATGAGCCTGATATTGTGGTGATAGATCGACGAGAGCGCCGTGCAATGATTGTTGATATCGCTGTCCCTCATGACGAGAATCTCGTGACAGCTGAGAAAGATAAAAAAATCAAGTATCTTGACTTAGCACACGAGGTTGTCGACATGTGGGATGTCGACTCTGCAATCATTGTACCGATAATTGTTACGGTTAATGGCCTAATAGCGGAGAGCCTCGACCACCACCTCAGGAGGCTCTCATTGCGCGGCTGGATCAAGGGCTTGATTCAGAGAGCAGTACTCCTAGACACGGCACGCATAGTGAGGAGGTTCCTCTCTCTAGAGCCCTGACCATCGGCAGCTTGGACCCTGTTCCTGATGCCGATGGGCCACTATTTTTTATATTTTTAAATGTTTTTATGTTTTTTATATTCAAATATTTAAAAATGTAATTTATATGTAAGTATTAATGAAATAAAAGATAATAATAATACTAAAAGGTGATACTAAAACTAAATGGTAATAGATACTAAAAGGTAAAGATGTAATATTACGTCGAGTGAAAAGTGGAACAAAGCTGCCAGCGCTATACATACACTCTAATAAAGCATTCATCTGAAATGATTGATGAAGGTAATTTATTTTATTGGCGTACAATTTTCCCCTGAAATGGGGAAGTATTCGAGTAAAAAGTAGGCAGCACTGAGCTTGGAGGTTATGTAAAGAATAATAAATAATAAAAACATAATTCAGCTCTCATTTTATCTTGAAACAGCTGTATATTTATTTTAAGAGTTTAATAACCATATTAGTTGAAAACTTTCACTGTCTTTCACCGAATAAACTAAAATATTTAGCTACTTATGAATGAAAGGACAATCCGGCAAGTTTCTTCTCACTATCGCTTTTGCAACAAAAAACACTGCACCTTACCATTTTGAAGCAATAGCTAAAGTCAATCCTCAACAAAAAACACAAAATAATTTGTACTTTTCGAAATAACAAATTAAATAACTTAAAATTTCGTCGCAACCACTTTTCGATCGCGTATCAAACGTCAAACTTTGTTTAGCAACTGAAGTGCTGTCCTTGAAAAACGCGACACGTGATAAGGGACAGAACATGTTAGGCTCTGTCTCTTTTCTTTACAAGCATCTTGTGTATATTTTTCTTTTTCTTGTGTAAGTAAGATAGAAGATGACCAGCGGTCTATAGTTTTCTCTGTCTACGTAGGAAAACTATGGAGATGGCGTAGACATGACGCGTAGAGCGCTGTACTGCTTTTGCGTATAATTCACCCACAGACTGCTCGTGTAGAAGGACGTGCAAAATGCCCTGAACAGACGATCAGATCTTGACGTCTCTTGAACAGCGAGCAAATCGGCGTGCTATCATATTCGCACGAACAGATAACGTTCTAACGTTCGAACAGGTGACATCTCTTTATGTTTGTAAATATATTTTTAATTAGAATTGCTGATTTAAATATATAAATTATTTCATTATAATTACCTCCAGCCTTTTCCATTGTGTACTTAGAAATTAAATTAGTGTAATCAGTAAACTAATTTATTCACTACCCTCATTAGCTAACTCATAGAATAGATATGAATAACAATATTACTTAAACTCATAAAATAATGACGATAATTAAGATCGTTACATAATTAGGTCTTTGAAACTTAAATTTTGTGGCGTGTTTATACAAAGTAATGGTCGGGTTCGTCGTTTAAGTAATCCGTGTAGATTTTAATTTTAAATTAAGTTAAACATTTGAATAAAAATATTTTTTGAAAATATTAAATCGAAATCGATATTTTAAAAAAGGTCGAGACACTGGCCGGTTTGGAGTGTATGTCAAAAAAATCTAAATAATTCAAGGTTTAACTACTTGCAAGGGAATTAGGGCCAATTGAAAAATGGCGGAGATATATGACTTTTTCATGCCAGCTCCGTATTAGTAATTTTTAATGAAAAAATTCTGTTTGCGTTGTTTGCAATGCTATTCCATAATGTTGATATTTTTAGGCATTTATTTAGTCTCCCAAAACATTTTCAAGTCATAAAAGAGGACATTTGGGAAAAAAGTGTTATATGTCTATGAGAGTCGATTTTCAGCCCACTGTGCGGTGGCTCGCGTGTTTGATGCGCACTGTGTGCGCGTCTCGTTCGGAACTTGTGCGTGCGAGTCCTGCGGACGCGCGGCGGCGCGGGCGGGCGAAGCGCCGTCGCCGCGTGGCGTGATAGCTGCCCCGTACGCCGGTCTCACGCTTGCAGCGGAGTTTGATGTTCGCGCGTTGTTCATTGTGGGCTGAGTAGGAGTTTCGGATTCATTACGCTTCGTAGGCGGAGCAATGGATAAGGCCTTTTGCGATTCTCGCTTTGTCGATTCGTTTATAGAATCTTCGATAATTCTAGATTTCGATAGCAACTCGGAAAAATTACTGACCTCTTCGCGTCGTAATCTTTTACGGATTTTTCGGTGTAATAAGCCGTAAATCATATCTAGTTGTACCTTGGTAGACAGGTCGTTCGCTGTTAGGCGTGTTAGGAGGGCTCGACTCTTCGCTACGAAAATATCTGCTTTTCACCCTGCTCGTCTCTGAATAACTCCCGATATATTTTGTATTCCGGACGGCGGTCGCCGTACGTGTCACGAAGGTATTGTATTGCATCTTTCCAGGATGTGACCTCCGCGCGGATACTCTGCCACCAGGTTGCTGCTTCGTTGGTAAGTAGCATAGACATGCCTCGAATAGCGACATCATCACAGATGTTCGTGCATTCTTTAAAAGCTTCAATGGCATCGATGAACGCTTCGACGTTTTCCTTCGCCGCTCCGGAGAATCTGGACGAGCATCGTGAGAAATTGCCGGTCTTCTCTTCCGCGCTCAGCACTGGCGCCGGTGACTGAGCGGACAGAGGGGACGTGAATGTCGACAGGCGCTCTAACATACGCTCACAGATCTCCGCATTCGATTGTTGAATCGTTGTTAGCAGAGCGGTAAAGTTATCGCGAGACAGCGTGATGCTGTCGTTGAGCTCCTCGTCATGCGAACCACTGAGGGATTGCCTACTCCGTGTCTTCGGCATTGTTACACGATCACAATTATGTTCACAGTTGTACACACACTAAGTCTTTTCACTACACAGTTTTCACAGGAACTGTGGCATTCGGCCTACAGTTGGGACACCATTTTCGAAAATGGCGCCCAACGTGGGGCGGTATTTTCGTGACTGTGTCCATACTGGATTGAAGTGGATTGTTAATTCAAACACTTGTGTAACTTAGATGTCGTATAATCACGGTTAGACAGGGAAAAGGGTACACTAATATTGTTATATTATGGTCACGGGAACTATCTACTTTATAGAACAAACCGATATTATGAGAAAACGCGTTCCGGTCAGAGCTCGGGCACGCGCGGCGGTTCGTGACGTATACCATAACGAGCGCGGCTAAGCGTCAACTGCGTGTGCGTCGGAGGCGCGTGAGCGTCGCGGTTGTCATATCGCTGTCCCTTTCTTATGCCTCTAGTGCATAGTCGTTAAAACGAGCGGGAAGGCATACGCGGCGGCGACCGGAAGTACGTGGGCTAGGATTGGTTACGACAATGTTGTTTTTATCTGGATGTCTAGTGACTAAGAAAGATGGTATGTACTTTTTGTTTACTGAGGTTCTGTCTTTAAAAAACTTGGTTCTCTATATTATAAAAAGCTTTTTACTGTAGAATCAACCCCGAAATTTAAAAAAATAACAGCTTATTCATACATTTTATTCGCAGGACATCGATTATTTTGTACGAATCAGCTGTTTGTACTATTATGCAGCTCACAAATGTTCAAAGTATTTATTTTTCATTGCAGATATGGGAGTTCTGGAAAAAGACAGTCATGAGACAGCGGACCTCCTGATGTTCTCCTGATGTGTTTAAAAAATAATAATAAACTGATTTTTATCTTTAATTCCGAGTTTTCATTCATACTCCTGTGCAGGTAAAAATCTGGAATTTTTACATTGTCGTATAAATTATTGTTTCCTATTAACGCATTCTTAACAGAATTGTTAAAATTACATTAATAGTATAATGTTTTTTTAACAATTCTGTTAAAAGAATGCGTTAATAGGAAACAATAATGTATACGACAATGTAAAAATCTGCTATCTGTAATAGTGTAATGTGTATGTGAGGGTGTGTGTATGGGTGTGTGTAGTAATAGTTTTGGTTACCCGACAATTAGATGGAGCCTCGTACTGTCAACAGAAAAAGTAGAGAGCTGCCTGTCTATACCCTATATACTATTGTAGTCTGTGGAATTGAGTGAATTAAATGACATTGACAAAGAAAATCAACGTCAAAGTGTTCCCCGCAGCGTTCAGGAATTACTAAAAAATAAGAAATATTTTAGTGTGTTGTATAAATATATTTGTAATACGGTAGAAAAAAAATTTATTTTGTAATCATAAATGTATAATTGTTAGTTAATTAGTTGTAATTTAAATTAGTGTGAAAAAGATGATATCACTGAGATGTACCCACCCAACCCGAAAGGGCGGCAAGTTGGTAATATAAACAGAAATTAATGAAAATGCCTATGGCATTAAGTCCGCCTCTGTACATTTTTTTTGTGCTTAAAGTATTAAATAAATAAATAAATAATAATGAAAAAATTGATGTATAAACAGATTGATAAAAATATTATTATTGTGCTAAAATAACTGCATCTCATATTGTAATATTACATTTTGTCAAAACACATCTATGTATTCGACTGAAAGACTTGTCATGAATAAAATTATATTAAAAAAAAGTAATACTTCCATGCCAGCTATTGAACCGTCGCGTTCGGTCTGCGGCAGCGCATGTGCACGTTCAGAAATTTGTTAAGAGTAGGTACTGCCAATATTTCTTTATGTCGCCGTAAATATTGACGTGGAATAATAACGAAATGGCAACACCTATTTCAGGACTTCAGGGCGGCGGTAAAAACAACGTTGTGGTACAAGGCGGGGGTAACTGAAGCGCAAATGGAGTTGATCGTCGTCATTTTCGTCATTTAAAACGCTGTATAAGTACAAATAAATAAATATGATTTTATTTACAGCAAACATTATTTTTTCATTTAAATACCTTCGAGCATTAGTTATCCTGACACAATATCTACCTATGTACTAACCATGAAAAACACCAATACCTACCTACTAAAAAGAGTAGGTATCTGCACGTAAATAATCAATAACATTAAAAAATGACCCCCCCTTCCTCACTTCTACACTTTTGTCTTCTATCGATTTAAATACCTACAGTTATTCGTATTAGTATCACCAATACACAGATTTTTCGTTCATTAAAGAAAACACCTTAAAATATACTTTGTCCTACATAAAACCTACACTATTGGTAACCCTACTGCAGTGTTTGTATGGGAAAACTTAAATGATCAATATCTTTGAAACTACTCAAAGTTTCTCCGTCACAAATTCAGGTTATCATTATCGTCCCCGTCACAAAATTTTGAATCCATTTCGAAGGCCGTAGATCATCAGGCAGCAGAGATACACGTGTCCAGCCAACTAGAATTCAGGTTGGCTGAACACTAAGTTTTTATTGATTTCTCGGTTTACATGTGACGCCATAAATCAAACGTTATTACTGTCACAAATTGCGTCACTAAATGTTAGTAAAGGAACCATATTCGAAAAAGCTCCCGTTATTGACATTCGGAAGTGCCAGACAAAAGTTTTATACGTAAATTCAAGATGGCTGGACACAGATTTTTGCATTTTTCTACTAACCCGCTGTACGTATCACAAAACTTTTAGCTCGATGCTTATCACAAATGTATGTGACGCCCGTTGATATGCAAAAAGTCGTCAAAATCACTTCCGTTACCGAGATTGAGAGACCAGCGAAAAGTGGTTTTTCAAGCTGGCTGACACGTTTTCGATCGATTATCTAGAATTCTGTAGCGTCACAAATTCTGAAATAAGGGTGTTTAGCCGTCACATAAAGTGCCCTATTGACTTAGGTAAATGCTAGCTATTTTGAAGATTTGTCCAGCCATCTTGAGTCACATCAAAAGTGAACATTGGATGGTGGATGGTTAAAATAACATTCTACCATCTCCATTGTGCGCTATTGCAGATGGCACATAAAGCGGCATAACTGCAAGATAAAAAAAAAAGAACTTATTTGAAAAATAGATTATTTTATTGTATATTCATTTATTGCATCAATATCAAATATTCAGATAAATAAATAAATCGGTGTATCTTTAATGTATTAGGCCGCGTCCTTTCCAAAAGCGACTGTCGCGTGAGCACACGACCGTCGCGATCATACCCCGAGTCCTAACCAAAGCGATCGGTCGTGCGAATACGCTATCGTCGCCATCATTTGGTCAGAAAATCGTAAGGCGGCCTCTGTGTGATTCATTTGGATAGTCGTCGTGATGTGGCGGGGCCCTTTCACTCGGATATATGCAGTGCTGGATTAAGCAAGCGCGGGGCCCGTAGCAAATACTATCGAGGGGCCTTTGATCTTCTATTGGTTCTCGATTATAATGAGGTAAAAAAAAAAAACAAGAATTTAATTATGAGGAATTTTATTTGGTCTTTGGGATTTTACATCTGGTCTCACAAGCACTTTACCACCAGCGAGATACATGTTTTTATAGGAAATTTAACGTTTTATAAATAAGGTCTCTTATAATTTTTCGATAACTTCACTTTTTCAAAAGTTATTCGAAATTAAAGTTTGACATACTCTAATATGTCAGTATTTCTTTCATGTGCGTGGGCGGGTTTGGATACGCGGGGCCCCCTTTTGCACGGGGCCCGTAGCGATTGCTACTCTTGCTACGTCGTTAATCCGGCACTGGATATATGTACAACATATTTATTAGGTATTTTATCAGTGTGCTATCGGGAATGTTATTCACTTAAGTTTGAGTATATACGATCTCATCGACTAGCGACTTTTCAAAATATCACATCATGACGGATGAAGTCTTTCAAAAAAAAAGTAACGATCGTCCTCACGATAACATTGATAACGCTACTTCAGGCAGCAAGGCAGCAACGAAACTCTTGTGCACAATATAAAAAATCTGAACAGACTTAAGTTATTTTAATATGCAATGCTGAAAGTACTGTATTAAAAATTATTGTGTCTGTTTATAATGTCAAACTAACAGTGTGTTTATCGACTTTCGTTACTGTACTTGACGGCTAAGTAATAACCCTTTAGCTCTCCTTCGACGTTATTGTATCTGAGCTGTGAGTAGAAATTGTACAGTTAACTCTGCATCAGACAAACATTATTTCACGTGAAATATTACTTTGAATTTCCCCATTAATTGAGCAATGTCCAGTAAAGATATATTTAAGTACATATGTATAAAGATTAAGTACAATTTTGAGATTCAAGATATAATTCATACTTACTTGATAATTTATTGAGTAAATATAAAACTATTATTTATAATCATTTAACATGAGATATCAAAATACACTCGTAAAATAAATAGTGTTTACATGCAGCACAGAGCACGAAGCTAAGGTCGGTCCCGCTCGTTGCAATTTGTCTGGCCCCGCGTCCTAAGCAAAGCGATCGGTCGCGCGAATAGGCGATCGTTGCGTACAATGTCACTAATTTGTTCGGAAAACCGGAAGGCGTCCTCTTTCGGCGCGACCACGCACTTGGGTTCGTTGTGGGCCATGTCCTAACAAAAAGCGATCGTCGACCGTCGCTTTCGGTTAGGACACGGGGTAACAAAATGAACGCGACGCACTGTGGGCTGAGTATCGGCTTTAATAGACTTAGGGATTTCAATTTGCAAGTGCCGGATTTTTTGCCGTTATACCTTCTATTAGCCATTACTATATACAAAAATGACACCCGAGTTAATTCTGCTCAAAAACGAAGGAATTATAATTTTTTTACGAAAAATTTGTATGAAACTAGTATGAAAACTCTAATTATCTCTTAAACGGAAAGTTAAACACGAATATCCTTACTGATTGATGATGATTATAGTGCTAATTAATTATGTTTTTTTTGTCGCCGATTTGCCGAAAAATATTACGCCGTTTTTTTTTTTAAATCGTCAATATATTTTATTTATTTTTACATATGAAACGATTCCTTTTAGTGTTTATGTTGAAGAACACAGACTTTTACACGTAACATAAAATAGCATCACCCCTATATGTCCGATTTGATGGTGCTTCCAACCAAAGCCGATACAAGCAGAAAATGGAGGGTGAGCAAGGTGACTCAAGCTACTAAAATTGACAGACGGAGATAACACTTTATGGACGAACCCAAAACCATGCTCAGCTTTGTATTGTCGTTCAGTTCAGTTTACTTTTGTAAAGGAGAGCGAAAAAAAAAAAATCGAAATCAAATTAGAATCGAAATTAGGTCTAAATCGTTGATTTGGACCTAATTTTTGCAATAAAATTATTTTCAGAATTTTTTGATTTGTGGTCCTTTTGTATTCAGTGAGCGAGTTGTCGTTGAGCTGAAAAGAGAAATGGATGATGAAATTAATGCCCTTATCCCTACAGAGTGCAGTAATAGTAACAGGGTGACTCATCAACTAACGATGACAATGATCGACGGTAAAGTCTGCACATACCTTTCTGAAGCCAGATCAAATGCATCGTGCTACCTGTGCCTAGCAAAACCTACAAAAATGAACCACTAAAGATGCTGTAATATCAAAGACTGTGTGTTCTGACGACATGTACGAATTTGGCTTGTCATCCCTACACGCCCGTATAAATTGCATGGAATTTCTGTTAAACATTGCGTACAGGCTCTAATTCAAACAGTGGGCAGCGAGAAGTGATGAGCACAAAGAAATGCTGCAGACATGGAAAAAATGCAAAATCTAGCTGTTGTTATAGTCAAACAAGGCTCGGGAACCACCAATGACGGGAATACCTCAAGAAAGTTTTTTGAGTCTCCCAATAAAACTGCAGCTATAACCGGTTTGGATGAAGACCTAATTAAAAGATTTGCTGTAATTTTGCAAGCAATAACATCTGGAGAGAAGATCGGTGTAATAAAATTTAAAGATTATGCCCGCAAAACAGCAGAAAAGTACGTGGAATTATACGACTGGTATAATGATAAATTATTAATACACGGGGTTGAAATAATCCAGAAAAACGATATTGTGCCGATTGGGACCCTCTCACAAGAAGCCTCAGAGTCACGAAACAAAAATTTTAGGAGGTTCCGGGAACATCATTCGCGGAAAAGAAGCAGGCCAGATTTCAATCAAGATATCTTAAATATGCTGGTTGTTTCTTCGCATCATTTGCTAAGTGCACAAAGGCCTAAGTAAGATGCCAAGAGGATGCAGAGCTTTTTGCTGAAACTCTCGACTTAATTCAGTTTCAGGCAACTGCGTTCGAGTTTTTGGTTAAGTATATCCAATCTGGATGCTGACTCAGAATTTTATTGGAGTTTGATAACGAGAGTGATAAGGAAATTAAAAAAAATATAAATTTTTAATTGTGTGTGTTTGCATATTTGTTTGTTTTTTTTTTGTTGTTGTAATATTTAATGATATTTTTTCATGTTTTTTTTGTTATTTATGTTACTTTATTTTACCAATGCGGAGTATTAATTCCATAAATTAGTTTTTAAATTATTTTGTATATACTATAACTGTATATAGTACTTAAATAATAATTTTGTAACCACTGTTTCATTTAAATAATATGTAAAAAAAAAGAATAAACAGCAATTTTATAAATATTTTTCTTCTTTATGTATTCTTAATATTTGGGTCAATAAAATATCGATGGTCTTAACTTAGACACTAAAAGGAACCGTTTCATATGTAAAAATAAATAAAAATATTTTGACGATTTTTTTTAAAAAAACGGCATAATATTTTTCGGTAAATCGGCGACAAAAAAATTATAAATAATTAGCACTATAATCATCTCTACGGATATTCGTGTTTAACTTTCCGTTTAAGAGATAATTTAGATTTTTCATACTAGTTTCATACAAATTTTTCGTAAAAAAATTATAATTCCTTCGTTTTTGAGCAGAATTAACTCGGGTGTCCTTTTTGTATATAGTAATGACTAATAGAAGCTATATCCGGCAAAAAATCCGGCACTTGCAAATTGAAATCCCTAAGTCTATTAAAGCCGATTCTCAGCCCACAGTGCGACGGACGCGTATTCGCGTGACGATCGTTTTGGTTAAGACGCGGCCAGGCAAGTGTTGTCTCTGCTTCGCTTCATTACATTACCAACGTAAAAAAATAACAATTTTTTTATTTAAACTTAGTCTATTATACAATTAACGATTGGTCCATTTTATGAATGTACATTTTTATAAAAATATTTTAGTACAAAACTTAACACTACTGTATCCAAGCGATCTCATCGGATAAAGAAAACATCAATTAAGTACAAAGGCGGCGGGCACGTCGCTCGGCCCTCGTCACACCGCGTCGCGCCCCGCGGCCATCACATGCCCGACTCCGCGATACCCTCGTCGTCTGCAACAGAGAACAGCGTGAATCTCGCGCGACTGGCTCGGCAGCCACACACGCAACACAGTTAGTAGCACACTAGCATGCGCATGCGCACACACACTCACGCGTGCCCGTCGCTCCTCCGCCGCCGCCACTCGACTCCCCCCCCCTACCCTCCACCTAGCGTTCACACTCACATGTTAACCTCCTCTACCGATTGATCACCCGTCGACTCCATACGATAAATACAAATAAAATAATCATCTGAACGACATTCAAAAATATAAATAGCCATGTAGCAGCTACATTGCTATTACAAAAAACGTGGAGATAGTAGAAAAAGTACCTTCGAAGGCGGCGTTGAGGTGGTGGTTGTGGTTGTTGTGCGGCGGCGCGGCCAAGTCCTGCCCCTCGAGCACGGCCACCAGGCACTGGTGGATGCAGATGTACTGCTGCTCCGTCTGCACCATCCACACGCGCTCGCGCCGCATGGCATGCACCATGCCGAAGATGTCGATGAACTCCGCGTGGTTCGTCAGCTGCAACACAACACGAGGCTCACTGTGCGCTGCACGTGCACAGCCCACAGCTACACACATGCTTACGACAAAAACCACTCTGGTAACTTGCTGGAACGAACTGTACAGGTTAGTTTACCAGATATAGTTTTGATGATACTTATACCTACTTAGTTATATTTTGTTTCAAATTGTTATGTTGTCTTATTAGCATGGTGGTTTATTTGCAGATATAATAAAATATGGATGTCGAAGTTAGTTCGATTATGGAAACCGTTAATAAATAATTGATGCTTTGGAAGAGGAAGAGCCAATTAAATCATGTGTATTTGGAAGACATTTCATCAATAACTGGTATAATTATTCCTGTGTGTCATAAGCTGTCCTTATAATATTGTATCATTGGTTTTGTAAATGTTTAAAATTAAGAAAGCGAACGCATTCAAATAAATACCTAGTTTATCTTTAATTATTTTCTGTCTCATGAGTTAGCAAAGAATTAAAAATAGAGGGGATATTTTGAAAAACGAATTATGGCAAACTTTGTGTCTTATTTAATAACGTATTTGTGCTGAGTTTCAAGTTTATGAACTAAAAGACATTGATTTTTCAGTTTAAATTCCCCCTTTTCACCCTTTTAATATATATTTTTTTGTCTTAGAGCTCGCCTACAATGTATGGGATTGGTAGACTAGACGTTAAACGAAATGGACATCCTGTCCCGTGAGCTCCGTCACAGTTTTTGCTATACAATTTGTAAAACGTGCACAACACATATTGTGTTACCGGCCGCATCGAAATCGAATAGTGTTTCTTTTGTGATGTGATTTTCATTTGATGACGTGACTGTGATTGTGTCTATATGGCGCCAAAAATATATTTAATCGGTGCAAAGGTGAGGTGGACTGAGCTTGCGTGTGTTCCTGATCCCCGAAGGACCCAGTTCCCGAGAGCAAGAACATCCGGTGAACTCTTTCCATACTTTCCAGGGATTTATTTAGTAATTAAAGAAGCTTGAAAATTCGATGCTGCGCACTTATACCTACAACGTTTGTTTTGAGCTATTGCTATAAGATACGATGATCAAGATAAACCCATATACTTTATTGATCTAACAAACTGCCTCGTTGGTCTAGTGGTCGTAAGCGTGACTGCTGAGCGTGGGGTCCTGGGTTCGATTCCCGGGTCGTGCTGGGTTTTTCCATTAGAAATTTGTCGGTGGCGGGCCGGAGTCTAGATTTATGCCCGGTTGATGGCAGTGGGCTCGTCCCGTTTTTAATAGTAGCGGAATTGCATGTTTTTCATAACGTATACATTTTATATTTTCGAAATGTGTGTTTGTTTTGATGGTACGAAGGAAATGCCAAAACTGTCCACTCGCAACACGGCAAAAACTTTACCCGGAATTTTAAATCTTTATAAAGACATATGTATTTAGGGGGTCAGATTTATTACCCAAAAAAATTACAAAATAGACGCTGAACTTTCACATGTAAGGGCCGTAAGATCAATCGTAGTTCACACCACGGAAGAGAGTTTAATCTCTGGGCATCGATTATTTCATAAGATCAATGGTAGTTAATCGATTATTGGGGGTTTAAGCCATCGATTGGTTTAAACTAGCCCGAAGGGACGGTTAAACTCCTTTGTATGGATTAATTTGACTTTTATAAAGTATATATCATTGATATATTAAAAGGAGGAAGACATGTTACGCGTTACGAGTAACATCGCAATCAGTAAACCTGGGCTCGGCGCACGACTACATGCACTAAAACTCACACTTCTGTGATCAGTGTGATCACAGTCGCAAACCTACAGTTACAGATAGACAAGAACAGAGTTATGAGACGTCGCTGTCGTGCGAGTGAAATCGCGTTAGCTGCCGAATGTTTACGATTATGAATGACATTGCATGTGGCAGAACAAACATGGCGAAGCAAACATTAAATATTATTATAACTTTCAACAAATTAGCATTTTTGGCTGTACTTACGAGTGGTAAGTAATCCCGTGTGTCTTATTTTTCTTTATTGTATTATTAACACATGTTGTCTATATCTCTATATCTACTTTCCTATCGCAGGTATGCTGGAAGAGATTTCATTAGAAATAAGCATCACCTTTGTACGTATTTTTCTGTTCCTTTCTTCTTGTCTGTTTATATGTGTGTACATAAATAGTTAAATAAATAAATAAAACCAGGGCTTTAAATACCGGTAAATTTTCATAACGTTACCTTGTATTGACAGAGTTAGCGTTATTATTAAAATAACGGTAATCGATTTAACGTTATTTATTCGACTATTAATTTTATCGTTATTTTAAACGGGTGAGATGTAAATAGTGGCGCCTGAGGCGTGCGGCGCGGCGGGCGTCCACCCTTGCGCCTCTTTGATGCCGTGCCGATCAAAACGTTGCCTGAATCTGCCTGATTCTTACCCACAGAACGGCAACGTAGCTAAATTAACGTTAGTTATCGTATTTTTGTTAATGTTAATTAACGTTATATTACTGGTAATGTTATCAAGTAACGTTAAATTTTTTAACGTTAGTAGGTATAACATTGAAATTTAACGTTACGTAACGGTTATTATTTTGTTATTTGAAACACTTTTAAAACACTGTTAAGCTGCACAAGAAGTTATTTTGATGAGTATTTATCACAAAAAAGATTATGTAAAAATGTAATAATTATGGAGCTGTTTGATCAACGATATCCCGTGCGCGACTGAGTGCCAACTAAGGGCCATCTCTCAGTTTGATAGAACCAGGCGCTGTTACTAAGTCCCGTATCTACGCTTTTAATGAATCAATGGTATATATATCTATTTTTTTTTAAACCTTGCCCCACGCTCGGAATTTCTCCGAGCGTGAATCGAACCCGCGACACGCAGCGCCACTGCGCCAACCGTGCCATCGTATGCTATGGTATAGGATGCCTTAAAGTAGTAGTAATTATTATTAGGTGGTATTTGTTAAAATATCTATTAGTTTATTTTATTTGTATATGTGTATTAGTATCAATTAAAAACTATATAAATTCTCGTAATCAAGAATCTCGTCGTCAAGAAGTTAGTATTTTAGACATTATTTTTGTACCCTATCACTGTTGTTATATTTAACCCAAAGGTTGACTGGTAGAGAATGCCTTGTGGCATTTAGTCCGCCTATAACTTCGATCAATAATAGCACTAGATTCCCGATAAGCGCTTCAAAAACGGCCCGGAAAATAAGAGCACAAATACTTTTGTGGTCTTATTTCAAATTAGTGTCGTCCAAACATAGCCAACGTTAAGACGTCATAATGCCGCAGTGCGCGTTCAAAAATTGTGTAAATAACCACCGTAACACCAATATTTTGGAAGGAATATCTTTTTTCGGTAAGTTTATATCATTATGTTTGTGTTTTTCATAAAATAATAACAATTAAATAGTAAATTATACATCATTTAGCAAATATTATGTTTGTTTGGCCAATGTTTGCGACAACGCACCAACTATTGTAACAAACATCGACTGTTCTGGAACAGGGAAAAGCATTGAGTAGTATTATTATTTTATATGTTATTTTTGTTTGTAGATTTCTTAGCGACCAATTTCGCAATGCGAAATATCATAATATAAAAAAATATCGTAATATATGTTTTTGTATCTATTGTCGCGAAAGAAAGAGGAGAAGAAATATTTAAACCTTGAAAAAGTTATAAGTAACAAATTGTTGAATTTTTTATTCAATAATTTGTTCAATTCATTTTGATAAATTGGACATAACTGAACTGATCAATATTACAACCTGACACGGACCTGCAAATTGCATAAAACGCAAGAAAATTTGAATTTCGCGGGCTATCACAGCGCATCCCCCTTATTAAAATAACTATTGTACTAATTTAGTCCTACTACCAACTTTTTTAAATTGATCAAAAATATTTGCTTCCTTAACCCATTTACGCCCGCTGTCCTCATTTGGGGATACTTCTTTATGTATCCACATTTTTTAACTTATTTGAGCTATCCTTAGTTTGCAGGCAAATTCGTAGGGCCCAAGAGTGTGGCTTTGTAAAACAAAGTATACTTTTGTGATTTATTGGATTGAGTGGATGAAATAAGTGATTTTATTCACTTCATTGAGCAAATAGGTGTTGGACCAAAGGTAAGTCATATTTTTTTTATATTTACAATATTTTTTCTCTTTTTTTTTGTATTTATCACTTGGGCATAGTTTCGACTAGTAAATATGACTAACCGATCGTTTGATGTTGCAAATGACTATCGAGGACTCGAGGAAGCTATCGAAAACATTCTGAATGAAGTGGATGATCCAACTGTTAGTAAAGTCATAGTGGCCATTCCTCCAGGCAGCAGTTCATAAGAGGCAATCCCGTACGATTTGGGAACAAAAACTGAATGATTGCAATTTCTGATGGTTATTGTTATGCCTTCGATGTATACTGTGGTAAATCAGTAGGAGGACCCAGTAATGAGCCTTTGGGATCAAAAGTGGTAAAGGGCCTGTTAGAAAAAGTAATCGCTCGTTTTCATGAGGATATCGTGTATTTCGTCAACTTTTTTACCAGTCACGCATTGCTGCGAGATTTGCGTGAAGCTAGTTATCGTACGACTAGTACTGTGAAGGAAAATAGGACGAAGAAATGTCCTCCAGTGGCTTGACAAGTGTTTGTACCCCCATGGTACAAACACTTGTCAAGCCACTAGTGAACATTTCATAACATTTACAAACTATGACTTTGTTTATCCTCTTGGTAAGGTAAAAACATGGAGCTCTGCAGAAGGAAGAAAGGTAGACGTGGACATCCCTTTTGTCTTCCAGAGCTACACCAAAGGCATGGGCGGAGTTGATCAAGCTGACCAGTCAATCGCAGTATACCTAACAGCTATAAGAGGCAAAAAATTGTAGTGGGTTCTGTTTACCTATGTACATGCTGGATTTGGCTGTAGCTAGTGCTTGGCGTCTCCATGTCCTGACCGCTGAAGAGAAACTAGACCAGCTCCAGTTTCGGCGAAGTATCGCCCGATTTTATTTGAGGAGTGTAGGCCAATGCCTACACTCCTCAAATAAACTGCCAAGCCAGTTAGGATGCAACGAATGCCAGATGAAAGCACGTTAGCAATATAAAAAATGCATCAAAAAATTGTGCATCGAAAAAGTATGCTTTGAAAAATACCATACATAAGCCCATTGGCCCCATTTGAGGACGGTGTTTTTTAATACATAAGGCAGTTATTTATTTTTAATTTTTCTTTATAAAATGTCTTACTAGCCTCCAATAGTTACGTCAATAAAGTTTTTATCAAAATTTTACTACTAGGTTGTATTTGGGTCCAAATGGGTTAAAAAAAGAACATTCGCTTAAAAAAATTATATTATTATTCTGCAACTCTACGTCTTTCAATGATTACTGTGTTCTGAGCATTGAAATGTCAAACCAAGAACTACGTCTAGTTCCAAAATAGAGTAAGCACAAAATTGTCAACAAAATGTCTTTAACCTTATTGCTTAGGTTTTAAGTTTCATTTTAGAATAAATATTTTTGTACTTATTATAAAAATGACTTTTTATTTTCAAGTGACATTTTAAATTTACCTTTCTTCGATGATAGAAGGACTTAAATATAAATATTTTGCAATCGTAATAAAACTTTATAGTTGAGTGTTAAGGTTTATATTGAACTGAAGTTGTTAATATTATAAAACTTTTTTCTATATTTCGTAGTAACAAATGTATGTGTGTGTAAACATGGCCACTTCAATGACTTATTTTTGTTCCTGATCCTGTATCTAGTGCTATTATTGATCGAAGGCCTATAAATAAATAAATAAAGTGTAACACACGTCGTAAAAAATTAAGAATAATCACGATACAGTCTTCCTTCATTGTGAAAATCTATGGCTCTACACTAATACAGTTTCATACTACTATATTTCAGTGAATATCTCCTAAAATATGAATTTCACCGTTATTTTCGCCACATTTATTTAAACTAGGTTACGTCACCGGTCGATTACTACTTTAACTAAGCTTGAACCTATTTTAAATAACGAAATAAACGCCATTGTATTTTAGGTATATTGCCATTCAAGCGGCCAAATAAAATCGACTCTGACAAATGATTGAACGTATTTTCTAGTATTTTTTCTTGTTTATTCGCTGCAACAAATTAGCAACTAATTGTCCATACACATAAGCCTCTATTAATTTGATATTTATGGTGAGCTACCTACCTATAACCTGGAAACTAAATATAGCATAGCTTTTTGTATATATGTACGTTTTGATATTTTTTTATTTTTGCAACAATTACAACAAATTAAGACCTTTCTTTTGATGCATCATTCGCATATCAGCGTTATTTAGTTTCTGTGTAATCACAGGCGATGACTACGGCAAGTGGCGGTTCTAGCGGCCAACTATTTTTGGTCATAGCGTCTTAATTTTTTTTTGCAACAAATTCAGGAAAAGAGGTGTGTATACAAATTACCACTAATTCCTGGCAAAGTTTCATCAAATTTTATGAGTTGGCCGCGTGGTTGAAATGCGACGTAAAAAGCACACCGGGGACCTACAATTTTAATCAGAAAAGATTCTCAAATCAAGAAAAAACAGGATTAAAGGATACCGACGCGATGTCAATTACTTTTAAAGTTGGTATTGGAAGTGACAAGCCTGCTCCTCGTTTTAAAATCAACTGCCACATCAACAGTTGTACCTCTAACTAAAGTAACCAGATCCTTCACAGGTGTACCAAACTTGATAAGATAAAACCAAGGACATGCACGCTAGTAATCATAGGCGACTTTAACGCCCATATTGGTCGAAAAGATACACAAAGTTTCCAACGTAAAGGGCTGATTCACCAGAATCTCTATCATGATTATTCCAACTACCAACGGGGAAATGTTAATAGATATAGCCAACAGGGAAAAACTGCATGGAAACGACAAAAGCGAGATCATCATGCAGGATAACATGGTTATAGGGCACTCAGAAATCCCGATTGGATCACATTAGTACACCACATGGGTGTACTAATGTGATCCATGGGTGGTGTGTAACGTTTGATATAATAACAAAAGTTCTAATGATCATATGACCTAATTTCATTTACTATAATTCTTTTTTAATATAACGATCAAATGATATAATGAATTATTGATATAATTTCATTTTACCTAATTTCATATGGTATAATGAACAGTTTATATAATGCACATTTGAAATAATATTTAGTTGATATAATATTCAGTTCCTATAATATTCAAAATCTATAAGTAACGTTTAATATAATTTGGAAATGTCTACTTTGGGGCTACGTACGAAGGGGTTGCACTGGCTAAGTTTCGCTTTACCATCTCACATTTGGGAGTCCATTTTTTTTTTTTTACAAAAAGTCATATTATTAGAAGCCTACACGTAAAATTTTAAGGTGCGGAGATGGATAGTTTACGAAAAAAAAAAAAAAACACTATCAATATTTTCTCTTTTGACATTTTGTCTCGCCATTGAACGTTTCGTTTTACGTAAAATGTTTTACTTGATATTAAAAATGAAATAAATATGTAAATTTTAGTGATTTAGATATTTTTTTATATACATATTATTTCTATTTACATATTATATTACATATATTTTGCTGATTTAAATTAGTGCTATTAAATTAACAGAATAATTTACCGACTATTGCCGTTAGTTGAAACCAAACGTAAAACGACGCCATTCTGTTGTCACTTCACGTAGTCTGTCAGTGAGGCAAATAAAAACTTAGGATGCAAGAGCGAGCGAAGCGAGCGAACAGACCCCGCCATTCCGTTCGTGGTTATTTTTTTTAAAGCACCCAGAAGTAGGAGCCCCGCTAAGCGGGGCTCCGTCGACCACGCCTTACTTCGAGACGTCTGTTATCGAAAATACCTTTGACCTCAGAGCTTGTCACAAAGTAATATTCCAAGATTTGAGTATATTTTGGTTTGACCTTGACTTTTAGGGTGTTGACCTTGACCTTGAAAATTTTGTTTGGAAACCAATTTAGACCCGCTCCGTGTAGTTAAAAAAAAACTCAAAAGGGGGGGGGATCCGCACTTTTTCCTTCACAGGGGGGTTCTAAACCCCCCCCCCCTCTAGTGTAGTAGCGTTACCTTAGAAAATAAGTTAATATGAAAGTTAGGTCAAATGAACATTATATAAAAAGACCATTATACAATTTGAAAACTATATGAAAAGAACGTTATACTAAATGAAATTAGAGAAAATGAAAATTATATCAAATATAACATTAGATTATATGAAATTAGGTTAAATGTTTTTATAGCATATGAAAATTATAGCATATGAAAGTTATGTCAAACGAAATTAGACTATCTGTTATTATACCAAACATTACACACCCTACCACATGCAACAGAAAAAATCTGTGCGTTTACAAACATTTAAACTCACATACACAAACAGCCAGACCCAAACTTACTTCATCAAAGATGAATGGGCCGTTACGGGCACCTCCGACCATAAAATAATCTGGGGGCAGCTAAGAGCAAGTCGAATTTTAAACAAAATTGAAAACACAAAACACAAATACCACCTGAAGTTGTAACAAGATAACAAGGAATGCCAAGAACTTCAACCATAAACAATGCTATTATGCCGCTCTCAATAGCAAATCCATGAAAACAAATCACCAAGATTTCGTAACCCTAAAACTAGGAAATATAGGAACCAATTCAACGGGTGAAAACATCGAAATACCATGGAGTACTAAAAGTGGTTGTACGTTGTTTCGTAGCTTATAGTTTTATAGAATTTCGTTTCACATAATTTTTTTCTCATATTTTCGTTTCATAGAATAATCAATACGCAGAATACTTACTTTGAAGATTTTTAAATCATTGATTTTTGTTTCACATAAACTTTAATGTTAGAATAGTCATATCATAGAATAACAAATCACATATTCTTTATCCATATATTGTTTTATTTAATATAAAACTTATTACCAAGAATAACATTTTATCCATTTTCAATTTTTCAACAGCACTTTTTTGCATTTTGCAGCATGCAAGCAAGCATGCAACATGCAGCGTGCAAGCAAGCATGTAGCATGCAAGCAAGCATGCAGCTGGCATGGTTTCTGTCACGGCTCCGGCGCACTGTGGGCTGTAAATCGAGTTTCATATGCATTTAAATTCTACTTGCTTTTTTCTTTGTAATAAGCTTCTAATGCCTTCAGCAGTCATGAATATATATGGGGAATATCATACCATAAGTAAACTAAATTATTAAAAAAATAAATTGTAAATTTTGTATGGCTTCAAAGTAATAAATCCAAATATTTTCAAAACCGCTGTCTTAACTGTTATATCCTCACAGTTGCCTATTCTACAAATTATTTGTAATTTTTTGATGTATTTTATATAACGGTGATAATTGCGGTTTTTTGCGGTTTTTTATAAATAATATATACGTTATACAACACAACAAAATGGTTGAACTAAAATTTGTACTTACATCCGGACCAATGGGTTTATAAACTTGAAATTTTGCAGAGAGGTAACTGTGTTTTAGAAAAACACTACTACGTTAGCAAAATTAAGAAATATATTCAATGACATCGAGAAAAAAATATTAAGAGATAAACTAATTACGCATTCTAAGAACTCGTTTTTAACACTGTATTTAATGATGAATGACTGGGCACAAAAATGGAGAATCCAGTTGAGTGAATCTGTTATATATGCGTGCGCGCATGCTGATGTGTGTGTGCGCGCGCGCCCGGCCGACACCTAACCGACTGGCAAATAAAGAGTGTGCTAACAGCAGCCCGTAGTTTCACTTGCCTTCCGCAACATACCCTAACCTAACAGTGGCGACGAGGTTACCCAAAATGGCGTCATTTGGTGTATTGTCCACTTTCGATCACAATGTACACGAATGGAAAACATACAAAGGTAGAATTACGCAGTGGTTCATCGCAAATTATATCGACGCCAAAAGTGACGCGACAGGTACAAGAAGGCGAGCGATTCTGCTCAGCGCATTCCATGACGGTACCTATAAATTGGCAGCGGATTTGGCGTTGCCGAAAGACGTACAGGTGGAGCCGTATGAAGGACTCATCAAGTTGTTGGATGATCACTTCACCCCGAAAAGGTGCGGTTTCAGTGAGCGACATAAGTTCTACTCAGCTACACAGCAACCAGGCGAGTCACACACGCAATGGGCAGCAAGGCTGCGAGGACTCACCGCACATTGCGAGATCGGTTCGTGATGGGAATCGTAGCGGATCCAGAACGAGAGAAGTTGTTTGCCCGGGACTTGGAGACCTTGACCTTGGCAAAGGCAGTGGAGGTCGCAGAGAGCGTGCGGTGCGCGCATGCAGGCGCCGCCGCCACGCCGGCAGCCCCAGCGGACCAAATTACATGGGGGTCAGCAGTTTTCAAAGCTCGATTTATCAATGGCCTACAACCAATTTGAACTCGACGAAGAGTCGCAAAACATGACATGTATAAACACGCATCGTGGGTTGTTCAATTATACGCGTCTTGTGTTCGGATTGTCGAGTGCGCCATCTATTTTCCAGCGCGCCATGGAAACTTTGCTGTGCGGATTAGATGGGGTTTTGTGTCTGCTTGACGATATATTAATAACAGCAGAGTCAGCTGATGCACATATGAAAAAACTATATGTAGTATTACAGCGGCTGCAAGATGAAGGGTTGACATTGCAGAAAGATAAATGTGATTTTTTCAAAAATGAAATAAATTATTTAGGGTACGTTATTAATAGAAACGGCCTTAAGAAAGATCCATTGAAAGTAAAGGCAATTGATGACGCCCCGGTGCCGACCAATGTTAAAACCCTGCAGTAATTTTTAGGACTAGTGAATTATTACAGGAATTTCGTACCACAGACATCAAGTATTCTTTGCCCATTGTACGACTTGTTAAAAAAAGGAGTAAAGTGGAATTGGACCACAGATCACGAAATAGCGTTCAGCAAAAAATTTGATTGGTGCAAGGGAATAATTAAAAAGAAAATAGGGAGAGTATTGTACATCGTTCAAGACACAAATACAACGTCAGAAGTAAAAAAAAACATGTAAACCAGTTAACAATGTGTAAAGGAAATATCCCACAAAATCAACAACAAAACTATGATCTTCACGACTTAGACGGTACCAATACCCCAATAAACCGGGCTCAAGAGCCTGTACCCGCGGGAGAGGAAAGTGTTGTGTCAAACACGCCGTCTTCACCCCCTGCAACAATTGAGTCGGGTGCCCCGGTATCAAGATGTGCAAATAGACTTTTAAGGAACATTCCACGCATAGATTATAAGTCCTATTTTTAAGTTATGTACTAATAACACACAAAAACATCACAGCTTATTTTTATTGTTTAGAGTATAAGTGTAATAAGGGGAGGAAATGTTATATATGCGTGCGCGCATGCTGATGTGTGTGTGCGCGCATACTGATGTGTGTGTGCGCGCGCGCCCGGCCGACACCTAACCGACTGGCAAATAAAGAGTGTGCTAACAGCAGCCCGTAGTTTCACTTGCCTTCCGCAACATACCTAACAGAATCAAAGTCACTTCACATTGATTTCACCAACAAGAATTGTGATTACCACCCTATCTTCATAAATGGCCAACAAGTGCCATACTCAAACACAGCTAAATATCTTGGTATAACGCTTGACGCGAAACTGCGCTGGAAAGCGCACGTCAAAAAGAAGAGACAAGAACTAGACATGCGTTTCAAAAACATATATTGGTTGATTGGACGGAATTCCTGCCTATCGATACATAATAAAATGTTAATATATAAGCATACTAGCTGACCCGACAGACTTCGTTCTGTCAAAAGCTATAGTATAAACTCCACTACTCTACCCTACCCTACCCTACCTACCTACCTACCTACCTACCTACTCTACCTACCTACCTACCTACCTACCTACCTACCTACCTAACTAACTACCTACCCTACCCTACCCTACCCTACCTACCTACCCTACCCTACACTACCTACCTACCTACCTACCCTACCCTACCCTACCTACCCTACCCTACCTACCTACCTACCCTACCCTACCCTATCTACCTACCTACCTACCCTACCCTACTCTACCCTACCCTAATATTACGTAAAAACCATAAAAAAAAAAAAAAAAAAAACGTTGCTATAAACCGCACGGAGCCCGAGACCTTTCCAACGAATGCAAAACCGTGGAAATCGGTTCGTGCGTTCTGGAGTTATAGCGTCAGGAAGGAAAACCCGACTTATTTTTATATATTAGATTTTCATGCCGATATGGACGTATGGCATCCAACTATGGGGCTGCACTAAACCGATGATACAGACATTCCAAAATAAGGTACTCAGGAGTATTGTAAATGCGCCCTGGTATATAAGAAATGATGACCTCCATCGTGACCTAAAAATGGAACCCGTCATCAACATAATTTAAAAATTTGCTGAGGCCCATGAACACCGACTCCACCGACATGTGAACGTCGAGGCAATTCAGCTGCTAGACAACACAAATATAGTGCGAAGACTAAAACGAAAAAAACCCTTTCGAGTTAGTGTAGTGTAAAAAGTGTAGAAATTAAAGTGACAATGACACACATATAACACATGAACAAAGTGTTTTTATTATTATAACTATCAGACTCTAAGAAGGTGTAACGGACTTGTGTAAAGTGCAACAACCATTATTCTAAGTTTTAAAACAATTATCACGTAAAAAGTTAAGTTAGATTAAAATTGCTTATTAGTCTTAAAGGCTAGATTGTAATTAATTATTAAGAACCTAGTTCTTTTTAATAAAGCATAAAAAAAAAACAAAAAAAAAAAAACGCGTTTGCTTCCAACTATAAGCCTAGATAGTAAATTTAGTGATTTTTCTTCGAAAATTAAGGACTTTTCAACTTCATCCGCCTTTTTAACCTTTCGAGGGTGGAATTATCAAAAACGCTGAGACACTTATATATTAACTTTCAATCGTCAGACTAAACACAAAATTTGAAGATCCTAACTTCAAAACTGACGGGCTTTCATATAAACTTTCATCCCCTATTTTATCCCCTGACGGGTGGAATTTCCAAAAATCCTTTTTTAGTGCACCTCTAGACCTCATAAGGAACCTACGTGCAACATTTTCAAGTCTCCAGTAGCTCTACCATGAGTTTGCACAGCCAATACTCGCTAGCGTCTCCGTAAATAATATGTATGAAATACTGTACAGCGCCCCTAGCGGTCACTGAAAGAATTAAAATGCGTACCATGAGCACTATAGATCTCGATAGGTAAGAAACCTAACGTAATCTATTCGATAGTCACTAACGTTTTTCAGCTGTCGCTATACAAAACGGCACCATGAGTCACTAATTTCACAGACGCTATCGAAAAATACGCTTACGATAGTAGTTACGTAACTCACTAGCTTTTTGAGGTGTGAAACGTAGGTTTACATTAAAATTATATACGTTTTTAGTCCATTAGAGACTAAATAATGTCTGGAAGAGCTTATTTAGCATGGAATATGGGTTGAGGGGCAACTATTTGGTAATTTCGTAACTTTAAGTTTTAAAAGAAATTAACATAAAGTAAAAACACACCTTTCCATGAACTCCACCAACAATTGAAATTGTCCTCATTACAGTAATATTCAATTTTTTCTAGGTTATATAACTTTAAAAAATAAAAAACGCCGCATACCGAGTAATTCAACAACTCGACCCTACACATCGCCAGCAAAACTACAAATTGAATAGACGATAATGACATATAAGGAATATAAATTCAATAACAAACTAAATAACTTAGTAGTCTACGAACCGCCAACCTTTCTGTTTAGTCGGATTATTTCGTGGTATTGACTGTCATTACATTTTTAGCCGTTCTCGCTTCTTATTACTGAGAAAGAAAGAAACAAAAACATAGGAGTGAAGTTAGCTAGACGACACGATCTATCGAGCTTACGTTAGCGCCCGCGTAAGACTCATGGTGCAAGCATTATCGAAATCTATTCGATCCACGTTAATACGCTAGCGAGTTTAACGATAGCGAGTAAGTTTTCGATAACAACTCATGGTAGGGGTACAGGTCCAGCGGTTTGGGATGTGCATTGATATAATCAGTTAGTTAGTCATTCAGTCAGTCAGGATTTTGAATTTTATATATATAGATAAAGAAAAATTATTCTATGTCTATACGTGAGGATTTGTAATTGGCTCTCTGGTGACTATGGTTTCCTATTTTGTTTGTTTTTATTAGCTGTAAGTCCTCCATGTACTAAATAAATAAATAATCAGCCATAACGTTCCCACTGCTGGGACCGGAGCGGCCCACGCCGGCGCTGCAGTGCTGACGACATCGCGTGTAGTGCTAGTGACTGACCTGCTGCAGCGCGGTGTCCAGCGTGATGAAGGTGCCGGAGCGGCCCACGCCGGCGCTGCAGTGCTGACGACATCGCGTGTAGTGCTAGTGACTGACCTGCTGCAGCGCGGTGTCCAGCGTGATGAAGGTGCCGGAGCGGCCCACGCCGGCGCTGCAGTGCTGACGACATCGCGTGTAGTGCTAGTGACTGACCTGCTGCAGCGCGGTGTCCAGCGTGATGAAGGTGCCGGAGCGGCCCACGCCGGCGCTGCAGTGCTGACGACATCGCGTGTAGTGCTAGTGACTGACCTGCTGCAGCGCGGTGTCCAGCGTGATGAAGGTGCCGGAGCGGCCCACGCCGGCGCTGCAGTGCTGACGACATCGCGTGTAGTGCTAGTGACTGACCTGCTGCAGCGCGGTGTCCAGCGTGATGAAGGTGCCGGAGCGGCCCACGCCGGCGCTGCAGTGCTGACGACATCGCGTGTAGTGCTAGTGACTGACCTGCTGCAGCGCGGTGTCCAGCGTGATGAAGGTGCCGGAGCGGCCCACGCCGGCGCTGCAGTGCTGACGACATCGCGTGTAGTGCTAGTGACTGACCTGCTGCAGCGCGGTGTCCAGCGTGATGAAGGTGCCGGAGCGGCCCACGCCGGCGCTGCAGTGCTGACGACATCGCGTGTAGTGCTAGTGACTGACCTGCTGCAGCGCGGTGTCCAGCGTGATGAAGGTGCCGGAGCGGCCCACGCCGGCGCTGCAGTGCACGACGACGGGCCGCGAGTCGGGCGGGCAGCGCTCGCGGAAGGCGCGCACGAAGCGCGCCAGCGTGGTGGGCGGGTCGGGCACGCCGAAGTCCGGCCACGTGGTGAAGTGGAAGTGCTTGAGCACGCGCTGCTCCGCGCCGCGGCACAGCATGAGCTCCGTCACGGTCCAGTCGGGGTAGCGCGACTCGTTGAGTGCCGTGACGGCGATGTCACCGTAGTACACGGGCCGCGTGTCGTAGGGCCAGTAGCGGTCGCACTTCTCGCGGCCCTTCTCCACGCAGCGCGTCAGCATGACGATGGCGCGGCTGCCGGACTCCCAGCACATGCGCCAGAAGTCGTCGCGCGTGCAGTGCAACGGGCCCTGTGTGACGATGAATTCGCGCGGCGAGTTGTGCCCCGGTACGTAGTTGGCGTTGATGTAGTCGGAGCCCTCCTCGTCGTCCACGGGCTGCAGCTTGTAGCGCGAGTGGTCGTAGGGCAGGATGTTGGTGAAGCGGTTCTTGGGCCGGTTGACGGGCAGGTCGGCGGCCGAGCACGGCTGCTCGCGCCCCACGTGCTTCAGCTCCTCGAACTCCTCGCTGAACCTGCGTGCGTACCAAGGACTCATTACACCCAACTATTAAATAGTCATATTTTGAACAGTAATGGCAGCTATGGCAACCGAAGGATTGACGGCGCAGCGCAGTTGTCACCGCCATACAAATATTGATTGAAAAATTTATCAAATTCTGTTCTGTTAGCTTAAAAGCGCATCAAAATGGTCGAAAGCGTGCGTCTGAGTTAGGTTATTCATTTTCGACTTGATTTTACGAAATGCAAAGTCGATATTTGATCTATAGCGACAACCGCGTTGCGCTGCACCTCGACAGATTTGCGTTGGCCCGTAGAGAATTTGAAATTAATATTGTAAGCATATTAAAACTACATGTAAGTATCAAAAGTAAAATCTGCTTTCAAGTTAACATCATTAAAATATTTCATAGATAGCATAATATTGTTCTCATTACTAAGAGTTTAGAATGATAAATAGCAAAAGAGAAATTTTGTCATAGTATACTACTCAAAACAAAATAAGATCCACTAGGTATTTAAGGTATACCATGAAAAGTATAAAATTAACTTATTGTTCAATTTACGTAAAATTAAAATAATGTAATTGTTTACCGTTTAGGCTGGTAACTGTTGAAATTTGTGATTAATAAATATGTTTATTTAACTTTTGATAAAAAATGACAATTTAGGAAAAAAAAACACAAATAACAAAGTCACTAAAAAGGTTCAATATGAATATTTAGCGCACCTGAAGTCGGAGTCGGCGGACATGAGGCGGTAGTGGTCGATGAAGTCGGGCACGCGCACGGGCCGCTCGCGCGGGCGCGGCGCGGGCGCGGGCGCGGCGGGCGCGGCGCCCGCCGAGTACAAAATCGAAGAGGTTCAATATGAATATTTAGCGCACCTGAAGTCGGAGTCGGCGGACATGAGGCGGTAGTGGTCGATGAAGTCGGGCACGCGCACGGGCCGCTCGCGCGGGCGCGGCGCGGGCGCGGGCGCGGCGGGCGCGGCGCCCGCCGAGTACAAAATCGAAGAGGTTCAATATGAATATTTAGCGCACCTGAAGTCGGAGTCGGCGGACATGAGGCGGTAGTGGTCGATGAAGTCGGGCACGCGCACGGGCCGCTCGCGCGGGCGCGGCGCGGGCGCGGGCGCGGCGGGCGCGGCGCCCGCCGAGTACAAAATCGAAGAGGTTCAATATGAATATTTAGCGCACCTGAAGTCGGAGTCGGCGGACATGAGGCGGTAGTGGTCGATGAAGTCGGGCACGCGCACGGGCCGCTCGCGCGGGCGCGGCGCGGGCGCGGGCGCGGCGGGCGCGGCGCCCGCCGAGTACAAAATCGAAGAGGTTCAATATGAATATTTAGCGCACCTGAAGTCGGAGTCGGCGGACATGAGGCGGTAGTGGTCGATGAAGTCGGGCACGCGCACGGGCCGCTCGCGCGGGCGCGGCGCGGGCGCGGGCGCGGCGGGCGCGGCGCCCGCCGAGTACAAAATCGAAGAGGTTCAATATGAATATTTAGCGCACCTGAAGTCGGAGTCGGCGGACATGAGGCGGTAGTGGTCGATGAAGTCGGGCACGCGCACGGGCCGCTCGCGCGGGCGCGGCGCGGGCGCGGGCGCGGCGGGCGCGGCGCCCGCCGAGTACAAAATCGAAGAGGTTCAATATGAATATTTAGCGCACCTGAAGTCGGAGTCGGCGGACATGAGGCGGTAGTGGTCGATGAAGTCGGGCACGCGCACGGGCCGCTCGCGCGGGCGCGGCGCGGGCGCGGGCGCGGCGGGCGCGGCGCCCGCCGAGTACAAAATCGAAGAGGTTCAATATGAATATTTAGCGCACCTGAAGTCGGAGTCGGCGGACATGAGGCGGTAGTGGTCGATGAAGTCGGGCACGCGCACGGGCCGCTCGCGCGGGCGCGGCGCGGGCGCGGGCGCGGCGGGCGCGGCGCCCGCCGAGTACAAAATCGAAGAGGTTCAATATGAATATTTAGCGCACCTGAAGTCGGAGTCGGCGGACATGAGGCGGTAGTGGTCGATGAAGTCGGGCACGCGCACGGGCCGCTCGCGCGGGCGCGGCGCGGGCGCGGGCGCGGCGGGCGCGGCGCCCGCCGAGTACAAAATCGAAGAGGTTCAATATGAATATTTAGCGCACCTGAAGTCGGAGTCGGCGGACATGAGGCGGTAGTGGTCGATGAAGTCGGGCACGCGCACGGGCCGCTCGCGCGGGCGCGGCGCGGGCGCGGGCGCGGCGGGCGCGGCGCCCGCCGAGTACAAAATCGAAGAGGTTCAATATGAATATTTAGCGCACCTGAAGTCGGAGTCGGCGGACATGAGGCGGTAGTGGTCGATGAAGTCGGGCACGCGCACGGGCCGCTCGCGCGGGCGCGGCGCGGGCGCGGGCGCGGCGGGCGCGGCGCCCGCCGAGTACAAAATCGAAGAGGTTCAATATGAATATTTAGCGCACCTGAAGTCGGAGTCGGCGGACATGAGGCGGTAGTGGTCGATGAAGTCGGGCACGCGCACGGGCCGCTCGCGCGGGCGCGGCGCGGGCGCGGGCGCGGCGGGCGCGGCGCCCGCCGAGTACAAAATCGAAGAGGTTCAATATGAATATTTAGCGCACCTGAAGTCGGAGTCGGCGGACATGAGGCGGTAGTGGTCGATGAAGTCGGGCACGCGCACGGGCCGCTCGCGCGGGCGCGGCGCGGGCGCGGGCGCGGCGGGCGCGGCGCCCGCCGAGTACAAAATCGAAGAGGTTCAATATGAATATTTAGCGCACCTGAAGTCGGAGTCGGCGGACATGAGGCGGTAGTGGTCGATGAAGTCGGGCACGCGCACGGGCCGCTCGCGCGGGCGCGGCGCGGGCGCGGGCGCGGCGGGCGCGGCGCCCGCCGAGTACAAAATCGAAGAGGTTCAATATGAATATTTAGCGCACCTGAAGTCGGAGTCGGCGGACATGAGGCGGTAGTGGTCGATGAAGTCGGGCACGCGCACGGGCCGCTCGCGCGGGCGCGGCGCGGGCGCGGGCGCGGCGGGCGCGGCGCCCGCCGAGTACAAAATCGAAGAGGTTCAATATGAATATTTAGCGCACCTGAAGTCGGAGTCGGCGGACATGAGGCGGTAGTGGTCGATGAAGTCGGGCACGCGCACGGGCCGCTCGCGCGGGCGCGGCGCGGGCGCGGGCGCGGCGGGCGCGGCGCCCGCCGAGTACAAAATCGAAGAGGTTCAATATGAATATTTAGCGCACCTGAAGTCGGAGTCGGCGGACATGAGGCGGTAGTGGTCGATGAAGTCGGGCACGCGCACGGGCCGCTCGCGCGGGCGCGGCGCGGGCGCGGGCGCGGCGGGCGCGGCGCCCGCCGAGTACAAAATCGAAGAGGTTCAATATGAATATTTAGCGCACCTGAAGTCGGAGTCGGCGGACATGAGGCGGTAGTGGTCGATGAAGTCGGGCACGCGCACGGGCCGCTCGCGCGGGCGCGGCGCGGGCGCGGGCGCGGCGGGCGCGGCGCCCGCCGAGTACAAAATCGAAGAGGTTCAATATG
This sequence comes from Dryobota labecula, assembly GCA_947523025.1. Taxonomy (NCBI): domain Eukaryota; kingdom Metazoa; phylum Arthropoda; class Insecta; order Lepidoptera; family Noctuidae; genus Dryobota; species Dryobota labecula. The sequence goes on along the minus strand of OX383287.1, from coordinate 28,490,859 downwards.
AATATTTAGCGCACCTGAAGTCGGAGTCGGCGGACATGAGGCGGTAGTGGTCGATGAAGTCGGGCACGCGCACGGGCCGCTCGCGCGGGCGCGGCGCGGGCGCGGGCGCGGCGGGCGCGGCGCCCGCCGAGTACAAAATCGAAGAGGTTCAATATGAATATTTAGCGCACCTGAAGTCGGAGTCGGCGGACATGAGGCGGTAGTGGTCGATGAAGTCGGGCACGCGCACGGGCCGCTCGCGCGGGCGCGGCGCGGGCGCGGGCGCGGCGGGCGCGGCGCCCGCCGAGTACAAAATCGAAGAGGTTCAATATGAATATTTAGCGCACCTGAAGTCGGAGTCGGCGGACATGAGGCGGTAGTGGTCGATGAAGTCGGGCACGCGCACGGGCCGCTCGCGCGGGCGCGGCGCGGGCGCGGGCGCGGCGGGCGCGGCTCTTGCGCGGCGCCTGCGCAATGCCGCCGCCAGCGCCGCGCCGCCCGCCGCCGCCGCCGCGCCTAAGCACGCGCCCACGATCCACGCCGTGTTGTCCACCTCTGCGCAGGCCAAACCGTTTCATACACGACACACATTTCACGACAACCTGAGTAGCTGATAGCTGGGTACGACGAAAATAAGGTGTCGAAATATTTTAAGAGAAACATCTAAAGGAAAAAAAATTAATATCCTAGTGTTTTATATTTTTAAATAATTATTATAATTTTAAAATTGCTTGAGACATTTTGCAAAAAAACCTTTACTTACTTATTCTATGAATGACACGCCCGAACGCGGCGACGGTGGCGACACAAGCGCGGTGAATTTTGATAATGAATCATCATAATTATCAAGTTTTTTTTATTTTTTATTATACTCTGATTTAAAAAAAATCGTTTCCATGGCTTATTTACCACCTATAGGTGTATCTCTTAAAATATTTCATGTTTGAATAGATAAACCCTATAGAAGGTTTTTTTTTTATATCCCATAACTCTAGGGTAGGAATGAGACCATATCAAAGAACCAACTGGCATATGAATTATTTTTTATTCAATTTTTTTTTTTATCGACAATGACACGATTATTAATGTAAAACACCCTTACGTGAAATATGACAACGTCGCATTTTCTTAGCTTTAAATATTAATGATTATTTATTTATTTAATACTTTAAGCACAAAACATGTACAGAGGCGGACTTAATGCGATTAGTTTGAATGAAAATGGATTACTCGTATTTATCAATGAAACTTAGATACCTACATACACCGAGGGTAACAGTTTCATCAGTTTGGCAACTCGGCGTCGCTAAAGTAACAATTCGTCATACGGGTGGCAATTTTTGACCTAAATTAATATGATTGATGATAATTATCTTCGAAACTATGTATTTTTGGACCACATAATCGAAAGCGGTAATGGACGACAGATTAAAAAAAAAAAAAAAAATATTAAGTCTAGGACGTTTTGTATTATTTTTACTCATAGAATATAACCCTAGATATATGGGATATGAAAAAAAAAAAACTTTGTATATTTATGTATGTGAAAAGTTTCAGTTTCAGCCCTGTGGTCAGGAGTCCGCTGTCAGATTTCTAAAATGGACAAAAATAACGTGATCTACGTGTTCTTTGATGTCTTTATAATATAAAAGCCTTTTGACAAATATGACGAAACATTGAATTCAATGAAATTTCGTTATATTTGTCAAAAGGCTCTATCAATCCGCCAGTTATTTATATATATTCACTACTAGCTGTGCCCGTGACTTCGTTCGCGTGGATGTCGGAAAACAATATTGTGCCGCTTATAGAAGGTGTATCACCTCCTCCATTGATAAGGGAGAATGTTTCGACCAGGCCTGGTGATTTTTTCTAGTAAAAAGCTGCCACAAAATTTGTGTTTTTATGACAATGCTTCTCTATATATTCTTCTGGGACTCGTTCTCGACAGCCGGTGGAACTTCGTTCTTTACGGGGCACCGGTGTGGGCGCGATCCTTGAGGCGGCGAGCTGCCCGCCGGTTTAACGCGCCCCAAAGGGTCACGACCATCAGGCTGGTACGGGGATACCGCACGGACTCCGGTGAGGCAGCGAGCCTCCTTGCCGACTTGCCGCCATGGGATCTGGAGGCAAAAATCCTCGCGCTCTTATGGGAGTGGCGCGAGGAGGTGAATCGCCGGGGCGTATCTCCGCTGCCGCGAGAAATCACGGCACAGCGGACAGAGCTCCGGCGGGATCTCATGGCGACTTGGAGGGTGCGATTGTCGCAACCCAGCGCTCGGCACGCCACAATTGTGGCGATAAGTCCCCTCATTGAGGAGTGGCTAGAGAGGCGCCACGGCGTCCTCACCTTCCCCCTGAGACAGATTGTTCAGGTTAATCACCGAACAATAATAAACATGTCAGCGTAATTGCGACACTGCGCTATGCCTTGAATATTTTATGTATTACCTTAGTAAAATAGTCAGTACGTTTTCGGAGAGCATATCGGGCGCGACTCAATCCCATTCATTCACCTCATTAGTTTTAATCGTTATCCCATTTGTATTACTGAAATATAGTTATTTTTATAATCTTAGTTTGGTTCTTCGAGCCATCGGAGCGGGACCTTTACGCGTGTATCTATTAATATTGTACTGTGTGAGTGTCTCGCTTGGAACTTATTACCAGACCCTGGCAAATAGAACTGAGTGAATTTACTTTTCAAAAATTTAATCATCCTGCTGATCCTATCTGACCTCGGTGCTCCGGACGGAAAGGTGCCATCATCTTGCTGATCTTAATTTATCTCGGTGCTCCGGACGGAAACGTGCCATCATCCTGCTGATACTGATGACCCTGGGTTTTACGAAAACATCGCGTTTATCTCATCGCGCTGTTACTCCAGGTTTGTTCTTGCAGCCATCGCAAGGACATTTGATCTCGAAGCCTTCAGTACAAGTAAGGTCTCTTTTTTTTTTTAAATCTTTATAAAGTCGAAAATGTATGACATTTTAACAACCCAACAACAACTAATCGAAGCCGTAGATAAGCTCTTCACCAATTTCAAGAAGGATGGTGCAGAGCGAAAGACCTCAGACTACTTAAATCGTCGACGATCGTGACGTCTTGGAACAATACTTTACAGAGTTCCATAATAATCATATGACTTTGCTATCTTTTGGCGATCAATCTCATGCATATTTCAGTACTAACCAATACGATCAAATGAAGGAAAAATATAACAATACTAAAACTACTATTCAAAACTATAACCCCCTCGCAAACAGACCGCAAATCCCTGAATTGAAACCTCCTACGTTCCAACCTACTGCGAAATCTTAAACCTCGAACCTCGCCCCTCACGCTGCTTCTAAAACTGCTGCTCTTGAAGAGAGTAAAGCCGAAGGTCTCTTCAAAAAGCAAACTACCAACTTCAAGGCTTTCTGGAGAACATCTTCCAATATCGACCTTGATTCCTTTATCGTAAAAATGGGAGTTTGAAGACGTCCTGAAGACGTTACAATCTCGTAGGGCGGCTATTGACTCACTTCATTGGGAGCTAGACAATGAGTATGGCGGATAAAACCCTGAGTACGAAGAGCAATTTACTCATTATGAAAAATATTACAACAAAATCAAGAAAGACATCAATAGGAAAAGGTGGTCCGTTGCGCATATTGAAAAATCAACTTCTAAAATGGAGATAGTCACCTTTGAGGGAAACTACAATACGTGGATTTCGTTCAAAGGTCTTTTTACCGAAGCAGTGCACAACAACCCCTCTTTGTCGAATGCACAAAAAATGCAGTTTCTAAAGAGCAAGATCAAAGGTGAGCCCGAAAAATTGATCCGAAATCTCCAAATAAGCTCCGACAATTATTTTGTATGCTGGAATATCCTCAATTACACTTCTTATCTTAACAATCTTATGAATATCCCTGCAAATCATCAAATCATATGAAACGCATTCACGACACTACGTATGAGAGCGTGAATGCTATCAAGAATCTGGGAGTCGATGTGTCTTCCTGGGACTCTTTCCTCGATGTCTCTTGTCTCAAAAATTGGACTCGGATACATACGAGGATTATCTACAAGCCTTAAAATCTCCGCGAGAGTTGCTCGTCTTGAAAGATTTCCTTAATTTCTTAGAAACTACGTTTATGATGCTGGAAATTTCCCGTAAGAAGCTTGAAAATTCCACGCACAAATTATCCCCATCTCAATCCAACAACTATAACAAACCATCATTTTCAAAGGGTAACAATTTTAATCGAAATTATAACAATCCTAAAACGAATTACTCAACAAGCCGAGTTTCGCAATCGTCAAAGTCCAAACGCAAAATTAACTATCGCAAGCAATGCCCTATTTGCAACGCCACTGATCATCGCATACATGCATGTCAAAAGTTATTGGAATTGCAACCTAATGAACGTAAAAATGCTATTGCTAACTTGAACCTTTGTATTAATTGTTTACATTATCATGAAGGCGAAAAATGCCTTTCCGAAATAAGATGCAAAGAATGCAATAATGAACACAATACCATTTTGCATGAATCTTTTAAGTCACATAGATCTGGGCCAAATGCAGCCACGATTACGAAATCTCCATCTCAGCAGCAAGAAAGTAACGCCGTTGCATCGCTTCTTAAAGAACCCTGAAATACTGCTTGCCACGGCAATAATTAACGTACAAGCAGCGGATGGATCTTACCAAAAAATGAGAGATCTTTTAGATCAAGGATCACAAACATCCATTATCAGGGAAAGCACAGCTCAGTTTTTAAGACTACCGCGACGAAAATGTAACGGTTATATCTCTGGAATAGGAAATAAGGAAAACAACTGTAAGGGCATGATTACCATCAAATGTTTGTCGTTGGTTAGCGATTTCACCATTGAAACGGAGGTATATATATATTGAATAGACTCATAAATAACTTACCCAGCTGTACCTTACCTAAGCCAGACAGGCCTACTCTCAACCAAATAACCCTAGCAGATCCCGAATTTTACAAAAGTAGGCATATTGATATCTTATTTGGAGCAGATATCTATTCCACTATCCTTATGGACGGTATCTGTCGTTCAGAAGGTATATTGCCAATTGTCCAACAAACCCAGTTGGGATGGATCTTAAGCGGTAACTACAAAACATACCATTGCAATGTGATCCTAAATAATATCGAAGAGATTCAGCAATTTTGGGAAGTGGAGGACATTCATGAATCTTCAGCGATGTCAGAAGAAGATCAAAAATGCATCGAGTTTTACCAATCTTCAACCTCTAGACGGGAAGACGGAAGCTACGAGGGCTGCACTAAAAGTATCGGGAATGGAATATTTCCACTGTTCCTGTCATATTAAAATCTTTTTAATTAAAAACTCCTTGGTTTTAAAAATCGAATACCATTTATTTATTTAAAAAAAGATTCTCGGTCTTGTCACAAGGTTTTGTCAAACTTGTTTAGTCGTTGAGAAAATGGAATTGACTCGAGAAAATTCAAGAGTGATGATTTATTATGACTTTCGAAGTGGTTTAACACAAAAACAGTGTGTTGACCGGATGATTTCTGCATTTGGTGATGAAGCCCCATCCAAAACCACAATTTATCGCTGGTTTGCTGAATGTCAACGTGGACGTGTCAAGCTCAGTGATGATCCCCGTCAAGGTCGTCCAAAAACTGCAGTCACCCAAGAAAACGTTGATGCTGTGCGTAAGCTGATTGAGGAAGATCGACATGTGACATACCGCGAAATTCAGGCAACTTTAGACATTGGCATGAGTCAAATACAAATAATCTTGCATGAACAATTAGGTGTACAAAAGTTGTTTTCCCGATGGATACCGCATTCGCTCTGTGAAGAGCAAAAAGCGGCTCGCGTTACTTGGTGCGTCAGAACTCTCGAAAGATTCCACGCAGGATCCTCAAATGCTGTATACAACATCGTATCAGGTGACGAATCCTGGATATAAGCGTACGAACCCGAAAAAAAACCAGTCACGAGTTTGGGTGTTCGAAAATGAGTTAAAGCCAACAAAAATTGTTCGTTCACGGAGTGTTGCAAAAAAAATGGTGGCCGCGTTTGTCTCCAAAACCGGGCATGTTACGACTATTCCTCTTGAGGGACAAAGAACGGTTAATGCAGAATGGTATGCTAGCATTTGTTTGCCACAGGTCGTTTCTGAACTCCGTAAAGAGAACTGCAACCGCCGCATCATCCTCCATCACTACAATGCGAGTTCTCACACCGCGCACAGAACAAAAGAGTTTTTAGAGCAAGAAAACATAGAATTATTAGACCATCCGCCGTACAGCCCCGACCTAAGCCCTAATGATTTCTATACTTTCCCTAAAATAAAGAATAAATTGCGTGGACAGAGATTTTCATCACCTGAAGAAGCTGTGGACGCCTACAAAACGGCCATTTTGGAGACCCCAACTTCCGAATGGAATGGTTGCTTCAATGATTGGTTCCATCGTATGGAAAAATGTGTCAAATTTCGCGGAGAATACTTCGAAAAGCAATAAAAACATTTTTAAATAGTAATGTTGTGTCTCTTCCTTGATTCCCGAAATTTTCAGTGCCGCCCTCGTACTTCGTTAAAATATTGTTCAAAGAAAATTTTGAAGCTACTTATCGCACCATTGCGTCCAACGATCTGAGTCATCAACTACTAAATTGCGAGTTGTCTTTAATGCCTCGGCAAAAACCTCGAGTGGATACAGCCTCAATGATCTTATGTGCCGAGGACCCAATTTACAACAAAACTTCCAGAGCCTTATCTTGAAATGGAGACAATTTAGATACGCCTTTACAGCAGATATAGAAAAAATGTTTCGTAAAATCTGGCTACACCCCGATGATCAGAAATATTAGAAAATTATCTGGCGGAACCATCAATCTCTCAACCTTTAAAATAATACCAGTTAGCGACAGTTACCTATGGCACAAAAGCCGCACCTTTTTTGCCCATGATGACACTGAAGCAACTGGCCATTGATGAAAGGCCAAACTATCCACAAAGTTGCGCTCCTGACGTCTTAGAACACTTGTTTTACATGGATGATCTCATGCATGGTGAACATTCAACGAGAGCAGCTAAACAGCTAAAAGCGGAGATGATCAACCTCCTCAAATCTGGCGGGTTTTATCTCAGAAAATGGCGATCAAACTAGAGAGATAGTTCTGATGCACTTCAAAAGGAAGACTTTGACTTTAGGCAACCGGAGTCAACCAAAACTTTAGGTCTTCGGTGGGAACCAAAAAATTATCAATTTTCTTTCATCTTATAGAATTCATCTCACAAGACATCCTTACAAAAAGGCAATTTTTATCTCAAATATCTAAAATTTTTGACCCTTAGGGCTGGCTAGCATCAGTCACAATAAAATTTAAGTTCTTGTTCCAAGAATTATGGAAATCAGACCTGGGTTGGGACCACCCTGTCCCTGAAGAAATCGCGTTAGAATGGAATACTATAAAAGCCAATCTACCACATATATCTCGTTTTAAAATAACACGTTGGATTCAAACCCAGGAGAAAGATACCATCGAACTCCATGGCTTTTGCGACGCCAGCACAAAAGCATACGCTTGCGTCGTTTAATGCAAAATAAAAAGAGAAAATGAAACCCACGTGACCCTTGTTGCAGGGAAATCAAAAGATATACCGCTGAAAAAACCACAATCGATCCCGCGTTTGGAACTTTACGGCGCTCTCTTGTTGTCAAAACTCATGCAAAAAATCATCTTATCCCTATCGAGCTACAAGGTGCTTGTTTATGGTTGGGTTGGTTCAATGGCTGTTATAAGTTGGTTAAGTGGCGAACCGGAGAAGTGGAAACCCTTTGTTGCGAATCGAGTGAGGATTATTACTGAAATAATCCCTAAAGATAACTGGAGTTACGTAAAATCCAAAGAAAACCCCGCAGATTGCGCAAGTCGCAGTATACCTGTTGCTCAATTAGCCAATTACTCGCTGTGGTGGCAAGGGCCCGACTGGTTACCAAAATATAAGCCTAAAGAATCTCATAAGATGCCGATTTATACGAGTATTATTAGCGAAGAACTCAGAAAAAGGGAGCAAGTAAATACGGTCATTGTTAACCCCGAAAATTTAATAAATAATCAACTATTATCAAAATATAGCACTTTAAGGAAAATTACTCGAGTATTAGCTTACATCACCAAGTTTATCGACATTGTTGTTTACAAGAAAAAACGCACATGTTTTCTTACTCTGCAAAATATAAAGACAGCAAAAGAAATATTAATTAAGCACGTCCAAAACGAATATTTCAACGAAGAAATATCGCGGCTGAAAAATTAAGGCAAACAAAGGTCGGGTCATTAACACCTGTAAAGGATATGTCGCAGTTTTTGTTTGTATGGTAACTAAAGCCATACATTTAGAAATTGTCTCAGATCTCACAGCGTCAGCATTTATTGCCGCGCTTCGACGAATGTCGGCTAGAAGAGGTGTTCCTGGGCATAACTATAGTGATTAGGGAACTAACTTCATAGGAGCCAGCGGAAGTTTAAAACAAGAGTTTACCAAAACAAAAGTTCCTACATCTTGTCTGACCAAGAAGTAAACTCATCAATCTCTGAAATGAATATTAAGTGGCACTTTAACGCCCCATCATGGCCATCTGCTGGTGGACTCTGGGAAGCTGCAGTAAAGAGCCTAAAACATCATTTCAAGCGTGTTGTTGGAGAGCAAAAACAAACCTACGAGGAATATATTACCCTGCTATCCCAACTCGAGGCTTGTTTGAACTCCAGGCCACTGTGCCCTCTGACAGAAGATCCTGAGGATCTGGACTTTTTGACCCTGGCTCACTTTTTAGCAAGTGGCCCCAAATTAACGATTTTCAAAACCGAGCATGATCTCAGAACACGGTGGCACTTGACGCAAAAAATCTATCAAGATGTATGGAATATGTGGAAGACTGACTACCTCTCGCAGCTTTCTACAAGGTCTAAATGGCGACAGCATCAAAAAGATCTCAACCTTAACGACATCTTTATTATTAAGGACGACAACCTTCCACCAGGAAAATGGAGTCTAGGCCGCGTAGTAGCGCTTCATCCTGGAAGTGACGGACGCGTAAGAGTCGTTACACTTAAAACCAAAAACGGGTTCTAAAAACGCCCAGTTGTAAAACTGCCAACAAATAAAAATGATCAAGATCCAAAGGCCCCAAAAGTTGATAGTAAATTGCCAGCGGCGAAGAAAAAACGTCCTATCTCATTTTCAGATATGGTTTTATCTTTGATATTATTCTTGTTGTCACTAATAAACACCACTCAAGCATCCTACAATTTTACCCAGCTGACAAACAAAAGTGTCTACTTCGACAAAATATCTAATATGCATTTAATTAGAGATGATTGGCATTTAATAGTCTATTATGACACAAATCCTTATCAAGAAGGAACGGCGGCATTAATAATAATAATTTATTTCAGGGAAATAACACCCATCGCCAAACATTTAAAATCATCACTACATATTATAAAACAAAGTCCTCCGCCGTGTCTGTCTGTCTGTCTGTTCGCGATAAACTCAAAAACTACTGCACCGATTCTTATGCTGTTTTCACCAATGGATAGCTTGGTTCTCGAGGAAGGTTTTAGTATATAATTTGTTATGTTTTTCTATGCATTTTTGTATGAATTAACGATATTTGTTGGAGGTGTCGGAAAAAATAAGCCGTCTGGGAGCTTTCAACGAAAACGCTGTCTAAATCTTTTGAGATATAACAAAATAATGTATCGTGGAATTATGTATCTTATAAAGGTCTTCAAAAAAGTCCGCGATGGCATATGTCTATCTCTTAAGGATAACATACTATATTCATTTTATTGTCTGTACGGTCTCATCGTCGTTCATTTTTCTGCTTACTCTGTAACCTACTTTAGGCCAAGCGATGCGCGTCCTAATTTAGCGTAATAAAATAACATGACTAACGAATCTAATTATAGTGAACTTATAACTGTGTAGCTATCAACAACTGAGAGAAATAATCGCCTTCCGCTATAATACTGTCACTTACTCATCTTAAATAAACTTAACTATTTAGTGCATCTTAGTGGAACGTGTTTCTCTATACTAACTGAACTTACAAACCTTCACGACAAATCAGTGTACGGAGTTAACTACTACAACCCGTACATTGTCTTTTTGTAGGTATTTGTTTGCCGAATTTTACGATAACAATACGCTATAATATTTATTTATTTATTTATCACATGGAAAACCAACAGCTTTACATAAACACAATAAATAAACTGGCATAAGAAACATGAAGCCAATTATAGGTTTTCACGGCTAGCTATGGCTATATCAGTAGCTATTAGCCAAATTACGTTCGTAGATAAATAAGCTAGCTACTTATGTGTATTTCAAATAGTGTACAGGAATATTTATCATAAAAACATTACCTACTAAACACGGCGGCCATAGGATCATAATTTGTGCATTCCAAAACTTTCGTTACTTTTTCACTGACATATTTATCACTTTTCGATAAACTAACACTCAATACGAAATCTACACTTATTTCTCAGTAATTCTGTATAAGATTCTTTTAAGATTAAACCGTTTTCTCATTGAATCCATTACTTTACGCAAGTATAACCTTGATGAATGTTTACATTAAGCACCGCGCCACACCGTCACGACCACAGAGTACAGACGTATTTTGTTTTCTTTTTTTTTTCGTTCGTTTAGTGGTGTTCCCGCTAAAATGTCAACCGGTCAAGTATTAGTCGATTTATCGAAGTCTACAGCCAGATCGTGTTGCAAGTACAAAATAAATGTCAAATATTTCTTCCAATTGCGAACGTGACCCTGAGAAAAGTTATGCACCAATGGTGTTCATTATATATTTCGAGCGTTTTATCAGCAAAAATGGTGTATCATGCGACATTTCGGAGGATTTCGTTTTGTTTTCACATTGTTGGTACTTACGTGAATTATTTTAAAATTATTATTTGTGTCGCACTTTTATTTCGTGTTGTAATTTGGTACAATTGATTGCTTTAAGAATTTGAGTGAAATTTCGTATTTTGATTTTGTGTTTGTTATCTTTAGGTAAAGACTCATTCACGTTCAGAACCTTAGTTCAGAACACAAGTACTTTTATAATATTAAATCATTTGTTTCGGTTTCTTTTTTTTTTAATTAATATTAAGTTAGAATTTTGAGATATAGCCTGGGATATGGAGAAGGACATAGGGTACTTTTTTATGACATCCACGCGGGCGAAGCCGCGGGCAAAAGCTAGTATAAAATAAATCAAATCAAATAAAAACAAATAAAGGGCTATGGGGCAATTTCAAAATAAAGTGTACCCTACCCTGCTGTAAAATTTAATTTAATTTATCAATACAAAATAAGTCACAAACGGAGGTCACATAATGCTACCTTCTTGTAGTTTTAAATTATTTAAAAATAACCAATCGTACTTAGCACTATTAACTTTTTGATACCAAATACAATACAAACTTTGCAATGTGTCAACAATAACAATATTTTGAGAAAAGTGAGTTATAATAGTAAAACTTGGTCACATACCTGAGCAAAGAAATTGAAACACAGAACACTTCAACAAATATGCGTCCGCGCTGGCCACAAATTAGATTTGACAATGAAAGCAAAATAGTGCTTCTCGATGATGGATTATATTGTGTTGGAATATCATGCCGAATTTCCACAATTAGAAGAATTTTTGCAAAAAGGAGCGGTCACAAAACTGAATGTTCCGGTTAGTTAAAATTTTCGATTTTAATTTAGATTTATTTTTAATAGAAAATATGTAAAAAAAAGTTTTATTGCTACTTTGAACTGATAATCTCGACTTTTAAGAATTCAAATTATATTTGCTAAACCACTCGCGTATAATAAAATTTTTGGCTATCAAAGATTTTCTGACGCCAGTTGGGAAGGGGACAGGTAAATTCGATAGTCTTCATTATTTTAAAATCTTCGTAAGTTTTATATTTAGTAAAGTAACAACAAAACGACCATTTCGACGGTCCCTACGTACATAAAGACATGTCAAAAGCCATGTTTTATTTAATTGCACAATTGGGTTTAGATTTTCCATATGCACATACCTGTATAGTTATATTTTTTTAATATTACGTATTTAACGTTATTTACAAATTGTACATACAATTATTTCTAGAGCAGTTTGAACATAAATAACGCTTTCCTAAACCTCGGTTTTTGACATGTCTTTATGTACGTAGGGACCGTCGATTTATATAAATATTTTAAAATACGTTTTTTTCACCTACATTAATATATTCTGCTAGAAGTCATTCATCACAAAAGAATAAATGAACAAAGTCGAGGGACAAAAACCGGGGGTACACCTTTTTTGAAATTGCTCTGCCCAATTTTGGTGCCTTTTTTTTATCATGATGAATGACTCGTTTATGGCTAATAAGAAACGCCGGCGACGCGGTTTGCTAGACGGAGTAGGCTACGTTGCAAATAGTTTATTCGGAGTGTTGGACCAACGATTTGCAGGGAAATATGAAAAGGATATTGATCTTTTAAAGCATAATGAAAACCATTTATACAACCTCTGGAAAAACCAAACGTCGGTCGTAGAAGCTGAATTTAATCTCATGAAGAGGATGCAGAATACTGTTAACAAACATCATAACATAATAAATCAAAAGCTTAATTATCTCCAAGATTCATATAAAAATCTTACTCAGCAAGTGCAAAACATAACTATCTTCACAGACTTCATAACCTCGGCTTTCACTGCCAACAACTTGTTGTATACCCTTCGACGAATCCAGGACTCAATTTTAGATACAGTTACTGATATATTATTATATAAAATTCAAAGTCCTGACTGACTCAAACTCAAACTCAAAGCATTTATTTCAATTAAACCATTTACAGGCACTTTTGAATTGTCAAAGAGACGGTCAGTTAGTCAGAAAGTTGAAGCTAGATGCCGATTCCAATACGTAGATCACTATGGAGAAGAAAGGACAAGAAACTCCAAGGACACTCTTTTAAATCAAGATATTACGAGTACATAATCCTGGGTACATTATTCTTGTTGCTTCTATATGTGAGACAATGTAAAAACTAATAAAACAATTCAAAATATAAAATTACAAATTAAAAATAAGCCCTGGCAGTCAAGGGATGACCAGTCCCAACTGACGGCGCCCGTTCACGAACATGACGCATGGATCAGCACCATCCAGCTCAACCATTTTGTAGGGAACCGAATGATCCAACACACGCGTCACCATCAGTGAGACATTTAAGTGAGCATGACATACTCTCAACTGCCATGCTCTTTCAAGTCAACATAAATCATAATAACATAGTAAACGGCTCCATGGTATTCACATTTACAAAATTGAAAAAATGCTGCTAAATTATACAGAACTATAGTTTGCAATATATTTGAGAGATTAATAAAAATTTACTACCAAAAAAGAAAGAAAATAATTATTATCTATTGGAGTATTCAACAATAAAAACATGCTTAAATAAAATAAACATTAAGTTCGTAATGTCAGAAAATAAAATAAAATAAAAAAAGGGGAAGCAACTTCCAAGTATTCAAATTTTATCTAGTGAGCCCAAGTGGCAGTGGAGCAGGACCAGCATTTAGCCAAGCATTTTTATCTACGATATAATCATCCAACTTATAATATGCTTGTCTACATGGTGTGCGTTTAATGCATGTTTTAAATTTCTTCTCATTTAGTTGAAGAATATCGAGTGGTATTTTATTATAACATTTTACACAGTACCCCATAAAAGAAGTGTGTACTTTAGACAATTTAGACTAATAATAAATAATAAAAAAACCAAATGCATTCGATTTAAGTTACCTAATGTTAGAAGTAGCGAATGTGACATCATATTGAACGGAGAAAAACTGGAATTTATTAATCAAACGGTTTTCCTAGGAATCACGCTAGATGAGAAATTACAATGGGGACCTCATATAACATCTCTTGCGGGGCGGCTAAGCTCGGCCGCGTATGCTGTTCGAAAGATAAGACAGTTAACAGATATAGAAACCGCGCGTTTAGTTTATTTTAGCTACTTCCATAGCATTATGTCGTATGGCATTTTACTGTGGGGTCGGGCTGCCGACATTGAATCCATTTTTATTTTACAAAAGAGGGCTGTCAGAGCCATTTATAATCTACATCGCCGCGAATCTCTTAGAGAACTATTTAAAACGATTAATATAATGACGGTACCTTGCCAATTCATTTATGAAAATATTATGTATGTAAGAAAAAATCTACATATTTTTAATAAAATCAGTGATAGGCATAATTTTAATACTAGAAATAAAGATAAAATAGATCAACCATTTTTCAGATTATCTAAGGTACATACATCTTTTATGGGGTACTGTGTTAAATGTTACAATAAAATACCTTCTGATATATTACAATTAAATGAAAGAAAATTTAAAACTCATATTAAAAGTACACTTTGTAAACAAGCATATTACAAATTAGAGGATTATATCCAAGATAAGAATGCTTGGAAACATGCTGGTCCTGCTCCATAGGACAATTTAGAGTCTAGACAAAATCAAACTGGTTGCTAATTTAACTGTATAATTTATAATTTTTATGATATTAATTTTATTTTCTGTGATTAATATTTTAACTCACACACTGACTTATTATATGTTGTTTTTATTTTTTATTTTTTTTGGGAAATCATATACAATGTTTGTAAATATGTGAGCACCATGTACCTATCGCATTTATTAATTTTTCTGTTATTACTTCACTTTTCATTCTTTTTACCAATTGTGGTAAGTAATTTTGATGAATTTTTTTATATTTTTTATTTTTTTATTCTAGGTACATAGTCTTCACCTATAAATATTAATTAATGTATACAAACTATTGTTAACATTTTAAAAGAGTAAGTATGGAGTTTCTTGCCCATTCTTCTCCATACATAACTACATTTTGGAAGGCGCAACTAGAATCAATTAACTATTCATGTAATTTTTGACGTTCAAAAGTGCATCTTCGTGCCTATTTGAAATAAATTATTTGACTTTGACTTTGACAATCTGAAGCGTGGTGGATCTAATTTGTTCCTATTTCTAGTGTTAAAATTATGCCTGTCACTTATTTTACTAAAAAGATGTAGATTTTTTCGAACATACATAATATTTTCATATATATATTGACAAGGTACCGTCATAATGAATTTTTTTTTAAACAGCTCTCTCAGAGATTCGCTTCTGCGGAGGTTGTAGATAGCTCTGACAGCCCTCTTTTGCAGAATAAAGATGGAATCAACATCTGCAGCTCGTCCCCACAGCAAAATACCTTAAGACATGATGCTATGGAAGACTGACTGATATATCAACGCACAGCCCAAACCGCTGGGCCTAGAGATTCCAAATTTGGCACGTACGTTCCTTATGAGGTCCAGGGGTGCACTAAGAAAGCATTTTTGGAAATTCCACCCCTAATGGGATAAAATAGGGGATGAAAGTTTGTATGAAAGTCCGTCAGTTTTGAAGTTAGGATCTTCAAATTTTGTGTTTAGGCTGACGATTGAAAATTAATTTATAAATATCTCAGCGTTTTTGAACATTCAACCCTTAAAGTGGTAAAAAGAGGTGATTTAATTTGTTTGAAACATCTTATTCCTTGAGTTAATAAACATTAAACTTGGCACAAGGGGGGATTGGGGGATGTCAAACAGGGGAATGAGGGGTAATTATTTTTTAGGGGAGAATTTTACTGCGTGCCTTGAATAACTCAAAAGTTTTTATTTTTAAGTTTTTGATTTACTCAAAAGTATTTTTAATCTCGGTCATAGGGTACTTTCAATTCCGGTAGTGCGTTCCCGTTGGATTTTTTCCGACATTCACGTGAGCGAAGCCGCGGGCAAAAGCTAATACTTGCTATATATCTCATCATATTGGGAATCTTGTTGTTGATCGCAGCTTACTGTTTTATACGTAGGCGGCAAAGAACGTAAAGGAAATCATTCCATTTCTACAGCAGAGCGGTCGACAGCCTCCGTGGCGACTGCGTTGCCATCGCCACACACCGCTACGGAAAGTGTTGTGATTGAGTGCAGTGAAATTAGGGAAAAAGGGCAATCTAGTAGCAAATCAGTGAAAAGTGATCCTAAGCGACTATCTCTATCTAGTGAGTGCTTGAAAAAAAAGGAAGATAGAGGTTCTTCACCGATTTTTCGTGTGTTTTCTCTTCCTGATTTACACTGTAGCGATTCTGTTTAATTTGTAATGCTACTTTCATCTAATCTTTCAACATAACTAACCCTACATAACTATTTTAGTATTATTGGAACATTTTTTCACCTTGTTAATATTAATTTCATTACCCATTTAACTATACCTACTTACTAACCTCATCTTTTTCTCCCTCGGGAGCATGTTCAGGTCAATCAACGAACAATAATAAACTGCGCTATGCCTTGAATATTTTATGTAGGTATTACCTTAGTAAAATAGTCAGTACGTTTTCGGAGAGCATATCGGGCGCGACTCAATCCCATTCATTCACCTCATTAGTTTTAATCGTTATCCCATTTGTATTACTAAAATATAGTTATCTTTATAATCTTTAACCTTAGTTTATCTTAATCTCACCCCAACCCCGAACACAGATCCTCACCGAACACGGTTGTTTCGGGAGGTTCCTGTTTCGGATTAGGCGGGAGGAAACGTCCGGGTGTTCCCACCAGTGGTAGCGGCTGCACCTTAAGTGCGCTCGTGCGCCGCACTACCAGTTTAAACCTTATAATATACACCTACCTTATTCCCATACCATACTATCTATAAAGTATAAACCTAAGGTAAAAACTTTAAAAACAATGATCTACAACCTAATAATAGGTTGGGGAAAAGGTTTCTTCGCATTTTGTAAGAAAATTCAAAACATTTTTTAATATAGTTTATTTACATTTAACTATAGTATGTAGGTACCATTTTGTTCGATAACTTTTTGCCATCTTGTAGGTAGGGACATGATCCCATTGCTATATAAATTTTGGGACTTCGATCAAAATACCGCGACAAGTGGTTTTGGCAGTCCTCTCGTGATGTTAACCTGACACTGCCTAAAGAATTCTGAAGAGACCGAAACAGGTGGAAATCTGAAGGTGCAAGGTCAGGACTATACGGCGGATGCATTAACACCTCCCAGCCATACTCTCTTAATTTTTGCTGAGTGGCTAAAGATGTGTGAGGTCTAGCGTTATCGTGATGAAAAACCACACCCCTTCTGTTGATTAATTCCGGCCGCTTTCTCTCAACTTCTTGCTTTAATCTCATCAGTTGTTCGCAGTAGAGTTCAGAATCGATGGTCCTGCCTGGTGGTAACAGCTCAAAATGAATAATGCCCTTCCAAGCCCACCACACACACAGCATCACCTTGTTGCGAGTTTCACCACAGTCTGTGAAGCCTGACCGGCCTTTGACCAAGACTTTTTTCGCACATTCATGTCGTACGTGATCCACTTTTCATCACCAGTTATCAGCTTCATCAAAAATGGTTCGGTTTCATTACGTCGTAATAAAGAATCACAAATGAGTACACTGTTCATTAGGTTTCTTTCCGTGAGCTCGTGAGGTACCCAAATATCGAGCTTTTTTGTGTACCCAGTTTTTTTCAAATGTGCCAAAACTGTTTTGTGGTCAATTCCCTGTTCTTCAGCCACGTCGTAACTACTGATAAGCCGATCTTGCTCCACTTTTTCAAAAATGGCATCCATTTTATCCGTAATAGGGTGACCAGAGCGACGTGCATCTTTGACATCAAAATTTCCGGATTGAAAACGCTTAAACCAAATTTGTGCTACTCTCACAGACACTGCACTAGGTCCATAAACATCGCAATTTTTTTTCGCGGCTTGCGTTGCATTTTTACCTTTTTTGTAGTAAAATTTTAAAATGTATCGAATTTCTTCATTAGATTCACTCATCTTGACAGTACGAAAAACAAATGAAAATCACACATTTTCCTAATTTGAATTTGGAATTATGTTCTTTAAAATTTAAACTTTCAATGATACCAAAACCAGCCAGATACAAATAGTATAGCCAAAGAGATTTTATTACAAGTTCATACATACTATTATGCGAAAAGACTTTTTCCCCAACCTAATATAACAATCCATAATACTACACTACACAGAAATTACGTTTCTGATTACCATGGTTTTGTTATTGGAGTTAAATAAAATCAAGCTGACCTGTTTTGATTTCTACTGCAAAAGAATTAGATCTAATTTTTGCTTGAACAAAAACGGCCCCGTGCGCTCGCTAAAGCGCACGCAGCGAGCTCTAAACACTTCGAAGATGCTTTGAACAAAATGTATGCAATTTTAGGATAGATACGTGCGCCGCACGCGACCGAAAATTGCCGAAAGAATACGAAAGATTCTCGGGCGTCGCGGGATAGTGGGGAAAGCTCGCTTTCGCATGCATGACCCGAGGCCTTGACCGACGCAGTACGCACTTGTTATTGTAAATTTTCGCGCGCGATTGCAGAGTAATTTTGTAACTGCGTAATTAATTACTTATTATCAGAATAGTGAATAATTTGTGAGTAAAAATGAGTGTAAAATACAATATTGACTACATTAAGAGCAACAAGACTTATCAAAACAAACTAAATATTATATCAGCTGGACCGCCACTTTCCCGTAGACCGTGAGGCTTGTAACTGCTTCGAAACGTCGGGTATCCTTTTTATAAGGTAAAAAATAGATATTTTATTTGAAAATATTCAGTAAACCCATGCAGTGCACCACCGGTTTTCTGAGTTACTAGCCGCCACTGGTTACCACTGTGTGGATCGCCCGGAGGACACGGTGGGGCATACGGTGGAGGTCTGCCCGGCTTGGGCAGAGCACAGCCGTGTCCTCACGGAAGCGCTCGGCGGCTGCGATCTCTCGCGTCCGGCCCTGGTCCAGGCCATGGTCCGGAGCGAGAGTACATGGGAGGTCACCTCCTTCTGCGAAGCAGTAATGCTCGCGGAGGAGGCGGAACGCGTGAGGGAGCGGCAGACTGAGCGGCGGGAATCAGTAGCCGATTCCCAGCCACCGTAGGCGCGGGCTTGCGGACGGCGAGCTATGGGCAGCTCGCCGTCCGGTAAGGACCAGGCCCGGGTCGACGACGCGTTGTGTTCCTCGTGCGCCTCAAAGAGATGTCAGCACGCACTGACGGGGTCCGCCGGGACCAGTGCCGGCTAGGGTTGCGGGTTTGTCTGATAAGGATACCGTGGCCCTGGCACACATGCAACTGAAGGAACACGGGTGGGTTTTAGTCAGTAAAAGTCTGACACGCCCTCCCGCTCCGCCCAGAGCGGGAGAAGTTATTGGATAATTTCCAACCCTAAAAAAAAACAGGGGTTCCTCACACGCGAAAGAGCTACATAAAGTTGGCCGTGGGAAAAGCAACCAATACTAAGGTCCACCCCCGCAACGGACAATGTTTGGCCCTGAGCTTTATTAATGGTCATGGCGTAACATAGGCTGACGGGGAATTGCACACGTTTAAACCTAAACGGGAAATTATTGGGAATGAGGGGAATTCTGGGAATAAAAACAAAATCACCGGCGCCGCAACCTGTTAAGATTTCTGTTACGATGACGTTGTGTTGGAGATTGGTGACTATGAGCCGAGTGTCGTTGCAAAGTGTAGGAGGACTTAAATTTCAGAGAAGTATTATAGGCACACCAACTTCAAAAAAAAATTGTGTGCTGGAAGACCAGGTGTGTTAAGCCCAAAACGAACGAAACACTTTTATTACATCGACAATGAAGAAGTCAAGATAAGGACACAGAACTCTTCTCTTCGAAAATTAGGTTTATACAATAATTAAGTTATCCCGGTGTCAAGATTTTCGTTTTTTTTTTTTTTTTTGACGGAAAATCTTGACACCGTGATTTAGAAAATGACGTTAAAAGACCAACGCCATCTATCTAGCACAAAGTGATACTGTCAAAATATTACGCATGAGGAAACTTTCAAACAAACACTCTGTAAGCTATGTAGACTTAAAAAACATTATATTAAAGAATAAATAGTTTTTAAAGGAATGCATATTTAAATTTTATCATTATTGTTTCATGTTAAATAAATTAAGTATATATAAATAAAGTATAGCGCCACCTAGAGCACTACTACTGAACTATTTAACAACGCATTTTGAATACTTTAATTAGCCTAACCTTTGATTGGGTCATTGGGAGTTATTAATCTATTCACAATGTATCGAGTTAAGTTTGCGCGCGCAGTGTGCTAAAATAATCACCTTAAAAAAACACTATCCCACAAACCTACTTAAGTTCACAATAGTGTCATTTTAGGCCAGTAGATGTCGTTACGTGTATCAACTGAATAGTTAAATTCTTGAAGACTCTAAATTGATAATATCTTTTGATAGATTGAAGCAATTGCGATGAAACAAAAACTAATCACCAACCCGAGTTACACACAATATTTAAGTATAAAAGTTAACCATATTGGTTTGGTACTTTTTACGTTGAACCTGTTCAAACAATAATCAGTCACATCCAAATAGACAAACAGACAAAAATTCCAAAAATTGATGAAATGGAATCTGTTGGTTATCCTTTAACAGCCCAAATTTTTACACGGTCCACAGATTTATTATACGTTATCGCGGCATATAGAATGAGAAACGTCAAATCCGACTTCTTAGATTGTCGCGATTATAAGTCATTATGGGTTAGGGCCGCACACGATCATACCAACATCACATATTTTTTGTCCATTTTCAAAATCTGAAAGTGTACTCTTGACCATGCGGCTCCTATTGAAACTGTTTAAATATATTTGCGGTGTTCTGACATCTAGTCGCACCTACTCAGCTATCAACTTTTCGTCCTGCATAGGCTTACCATGACTTTTCACACGGTATTTGTCATGCCTAAATAAAAATAATTCCGGTGAAAACAATTTCGCAAAAAAAAAAAAAACATAGGCTACAAAGAGAACTACATCGAAGCGGTTTTAACTTCATTATTCGCTGGAGTGCTGTCATCGCTCGTTTTCGACTATTTTCTCCGAAACAAACAAGAAATAAAAATATAAGTACTCCTCGTTTAATTTTTCGTAAATAAAAAAGCTATATTTGACGTTTAAGAACTTATTTTTGTTTTTTTTAATGTTCTCAATCAGCAGAAAACGAAACTTCTCTTGAAACATTCACACATGCATACTGCATTATTTAATATCATGTCACAAATTGAAACAGGTACGGTGGGGTCGACCAATGAGTATAATTGTACAACTGAGGGTATAAATATTTATACATTTAAATGTGAATAAATGAATATGAATATGAATACACTTATCAAAATTTAAACGAAACTTTTTCGGAGGAAATTAAATAAATTTCACTAAAGACACTTTGCACTTAGCAAAGATGCTGTGCACCTCATAATATAAACAAATACTTTAGGGGAAAATAGTTGTTGAATTTTACTAAACGTATGCACATTTTATGTGTACATATTTTTACCGTTGACTGTACTTTCCATATATGTACATACACAACAAAAGAAAGTGTGTTCGGTATTTTACGTTAAAACTGGTCCAAGTATATTACTAACTTTTCGTAAATGGTTCACGTATCTGTTCGGTTCACTGATGGTCACAGTACTCACAGTACGGCGGGATACGTACAAAGACTTGTTAATAAGTGTTATGATGATACCGATGAAGTCGCCATGGTGCAGCACAACACACGGCGTGTACTCTCTGGTAAATATAAGGCGACTGAGCGCTATCAGCAAGGAGGATATCGCACGTTATCGCTATCGGCAAATTAAATATATTAGGAATAAGTGCGCCAGTAATCGATCTATACACACATTAGAATCGGTGAATCAGTTGAGCGATTAAGTGAAGTTTGAAGATAGTGACGCGGTGGCGCGGGTACGTACCGGTGTAGACGACGGTGTAGCCGGTGTCGGTGAACTTGTCGGGCGCGGTGTAGGCGCGCAGCTTGACGTAGTACTTGGTGCCGGGCTTGAGCGGCCCGTTGCAGTAGGCGCGCCCGCCCGCGTCGCAGCGCTCCGAGCCGATCGTGAACTCCTCCACGGGCGACGAGTGGAAGGGGTAGTAGGGCTCCGTGACCTGGTAGGGCGGCCACGCGTCCAGCGCGTGCACGTCGCGCCACGACGGCAGGCGCGCCGGCGTGTCGTTGCGCGGCTGCTCGGCCAGCACCAGCGTGTAGGCCGTGACGTTGCCGTTGGCGGCCGAGAAGTAGTCGGCGCGGAAGCGCACGGCCACCGTGGACGAGGAGCGGCGCACCTCGTGCGGCGTGGCGTGCGGCGCCGGCCGCGGCGGCGCGCCGATGTCCAGCTGCGCCAGCAGGCGCGCGGCCGGGCCCGCGCCCGCGCCCGTCTCCGCGCGCACGCCGAACCAGTAGGCGGCGCCCGGCACCAGCCCCGCCACCGCGCCGCCGCGCGCTGCAATCAGGCACTCGGTTCGACTGCGGCGCACTTGCCGCCAGGGCCTGCGGAGGGCGGCGCCTACCGTCGGGCGGGAACTCCAGCGTGGTGATGCGCTCGGGCTCGGCCTGCGGCGCGTACTCCAGCAGGAAGCGGCGCAGCACGCCGTTGGCGTCGGCCGGCTCCAGCTGCCAGCTGAAGCTCAGCGCGGAGGGCTGCGCGGCCTGCGCGCGGAAGAGCGCGGGCGCGGGCGGCGGCGCCTCGCGCGTGGCGACGCCGGCCGAGTGCGCGCGCGCCGCCGTGCGCAGCGCGCCCGCGCGGCCCGCGTACACCACCACGGTGAACGTGTACAGCGTGTGCGGCCGCAGCGCGCCCACCTGCGCACAAGAGAACGTTCATCGTTTTACGATTCAACTATGCTATGTTGGGTAGCTCACAAGGCATTTTCGACATATAACACGCGACGCGCTGTGCTCTGTTCCTCTATAAGACGAAGACTCTATTAGTTATTTATGCAACTGTTGTATAATAAGGGGTATTAAAAACGAATGTGGGTTTATCACACGAGACGAAGCCGAGTGTGATAATAGTATCACATGAGTATTTTAATACCTAATTATGTACAGTATGCAACTGTACTACACAAGACTTTATCTACACCCATGTTACTTGATATTTTCCAATTCATGAAATCTTGGTACGCCTTTTCATATTGTTTTCTCGACTTTTCTGGTAATAATTGGTTAGAAATGTCCTTTGCTGCATTAAAAATATCTGGTGGTGTGTTATCAAAGTTCGTATCACTCATTTTTGTAAACAACAAACAAATATCGAACAAAAATGGCGAGATGCGACGTGAACTCGAATAACCTATAAGTTTTTTTTCACTTCTCATGCTCTAAAAGTTTGTCTTTATGTCGTGCGTAGGCGACATAAAGTCGCTTTTTATGCTTTAAAACATAAAGTAAAATCTTTGTCGAAGACCAAGGCAGTCGGTCCAACAGCCACACGAACAACTTCAACTTCGTAGAATAACCTTTATTTTAATTCGTTTCGTTAGTATTCTAAGAACAAGGCCCTTGCCTTGTTCTTAGAATACTTTCTTGTTTTTCTTTCTTGTTCTGCCCCGCTTCCTGCTGGAGTACGCGCCGCAGGCCGAGCCCGAGCGCATCACCACGCTGGACGAAGTTTTATTGTGTACTTTGGCTGTTGGTATCCTTATACCAACAGCCAAAGTACACAATAAAACTTCATGAAATGATTATTATTAACATAAGCGGGATATTTACCATGTTTATTCATTGTTCTGAGTTTCCGATATTTCGGCGCTGTAGCAAGTACCATGATCACGGATAAACTGAAGTCACTGCGGGTGGGTGTTTATGAGCAGACAAAACGGTCTACCCTCTTTCTTGTTCGTTTTTTGCACTCAGTACCGCTACCACTGTCACTCGCAACTCGATTCTGTTCCCGACACACGAAACTCACTGTGTCCGCTCGCGAACTTTTTTCGGCACTTCTTCGGTTTTTACACAGCTGAACCACTGGATTCCAGGCTCTCGACAGTTGAAACCCATCATCCCGGTTGAAGTTCCTATATTTGGACCATGACAGTTTAAAAAAAAAAAAAACATGAAATGAACTTATATTTTTTATTTCGTACATTTATTATTTTTTAAATTAGTTTTTTATATTAGTTAATCAATATATTTAAACTATAACTAAGTCATCACAGATATAAAAACATTTTAACGGAGCAGTAAATAACGTCCTAAGTCAGGTGTTATGTCACGTTCCTACTGAAAAAAAAAAGGAATTGGCGGGTACCATAATTATTTTTCAATTTTAATTAAATTTACAATATTTACATGTTGCTGTTTCATTTCCTCGCAATCGAAATGAAAAGTAGAGTGTACAACTCGTCCCTAAAACCCATTTTACACTCTACTTTATATCCATCCTCGCTCGCAAGCTTGCTCGGATGGATAAACGTCTCGCGTAAATTGGTGCATTTTACGCACTTAATGTACAATCTACTATTTTTTAATTACGGCGCTGTGGTAGTAAAACGCGCGTGCATGACACTGTTTGATGAGTAAGGAAGGGATCGAAAACGCAAAGGAGTTGCATAATGAAATTTAGTACAACATTATCACTCTCGTTTGGATGATATTATGGTTACTATGACACCGGTTGTTTTAATGTTGGCAATAAGCTAACTGTTTCAGAAACTTTTATAGAGGATTTATAGCATGGGTGTAGATAAAGTCTATTAAACTATATGCTATCCCGTTCTGGCCCCGCTGTGCGCGTTTACACTTTTAGACACGTAACGTAACGTAACGTCTAAAAGTCAGAGTCAATATAGTAAACGCTATACGCTTTGTACACATAGTTTGTTGTTTTAGCGCTATACGTTTTATTAACCACCACTAGTAGCTACCCCTAAGGCTGGAATTTCGATCTTCGGCGTCGACCTTTTTTGGTGAGAAACTCACCACATTTTGGAGTTGATGGTTGCTTTTATTCGATCGTAAACGAGTACGCACGTATTGTAAGGCATCTCATATTGCACGTCGGCTTCATTGGGCAAACTGTCAAGTTCCCAATAAAGTAAATCAACTGCTTTCCACCTTGACTCTAACACCTTTAAGGCGTCCAAACTGCCAATATTCTTTGAGGAGGTCCACATTGACGTTTGATGCGGTTCTTTGGAACGCTTTGATGTTGCTCCTTTGTTTGCGTAGCATTTCGTCTGTTTTGCTGTTACTTGCGATCTCAGCTATTTCAGGCACCTTTATTGAAAGGTGTGATTGGTTACCGTGTATTTTCCATCTTGTGTGTCGTTTTCATGGTTTTCGAGGGTGCTAAAGCCGATAATGAGGTCAAAATTAAAATCCAAGATGGCGGCTGACAAAAAATTCAAACTTTTCATCATGGCAGCAAGTTCAAATAAATGGAGTCAATTCACTCGGCTTAAGAGTAAACATGGATGTGCCACAAGGCTCGATATTGGGTCCTTTCCTCTTTTTAGTTTATATTTATGATCTACCCCATTTATTAAAAAACCAACCACGAATGATGTTATTTGCTGACGATACTTCCGTAATTTTTAAGATAAATAGACGTGCATCAAATCTTGACGACGTAAATAACGCCCTACTGCAGGTCCAAAATTGGTTCACTGCTAATAATTTAGTATTAAATGGGAAAAAAACGAAATGCATAAGATTTACTTTACCGAATGTTAAAAGTAGTGATTGTGACTAGTGCTTCCAAAATTACGGATTTGCTAATTACGTAACTAGTTACGCATTTTGATGCTTCAATTACGTAACTACGTAATTACGTACTTAACTGTTTTGATTTTTTAAAGCACGATAAATTCTGGGCTTATTACGTATTTTAGAAGTAAAAAATCAAACAACTTCAAATGAAAAAAATTATAATATTAAGGAATTAAAAGTAAATTACAGATTAAAATGATAATTTTAAAATTAAACTCAAAATCAAAATCGTCAATCAAATCAAAATGTAATATTTTGATTTGATTGACGATTTTGATTTTGACTAAACTCAATCAACAATTCAAACAAAACATGTACCACGCACAAATGGTTTAAAAGTAAGAAACAATATAAAATATGGTTATTTTTCCAATCTTTGTTCTTGATAATATGATCTCATAAATGATAACGAATGCAATGTTCTGTCACCAAGGGAACTTCTTAGTTTAGAACAAAGATAGCCGGCAGAAGAAAATGCCCGTTCTGCTTCAACACTAGTAGGCATTATACATAGTAAATAATTATAAGCTGCTGTTAGGAAAACTTCACGACCGCCGCCAGTGCTATCGTAGATACACATTTCAACTCTGATGATGGATTCAAGATCTGTGTTTACTCCAGATTTGTTTACTGTAGACATAGTTTTCTGTATTTCTTTTTCTAGTTGCTGTGCAACAGTCAACTCGTCGCCACAACCATCATTAGCATCATTGTCATCTGCTTCGGAATCTAAACTCATTTGTGTACTTGTAGGCGGTGTAAATTTGAGCCTTTCTAATAAGTTTGCAACATATGTTCTAATATAATCCGACGTCGGTTTTGTAAAAGTTTCTGTTTCTTCGGTTTTATAATATTCTTCATTATTATGCAAATACTGCAAGACACCAGACACATTTGTTCGCCTTTCTTTTATTCTTTTTCTAAGGGATACAGCAAGCTTGTCACTGAGCCCATTGGACTGAGCATCAAGCTTATTTAACATAAACTGAAGCGCAGCATCTGCTGCTAACAAATTCGAGTCACGGCGACACAATGCCATCACTGTAGTTTTTATTATATCTAAACTATGATGAATGTTATGTAGATCTTGTATTTCTGTGTCTGTGAAACTTATATTTGATTTTAAGTCTAATAAAGCCTTAAATAAACTTGATTTCAATTTCAGAAATCGTCCAACCATATCTGATAAGCTGTTCCATCGCGTTTTGCAGTCTAGTATAAGATCGAGGCTTTTACCATGCTCTTGTAAAGAATATTTTTGCAACAAATCGGTCTTCAGTGGTGATTTTTTGAATGATTTAACAAGTTTTCTTACTTTTACTATAATATCTTTGTACAGAAACTCTGGTTCTAGAACTCTAGGTACTTCTATGAAAAGTCCGCCATCGTTTTCTTCAATTTCTTCAGTGTCAGTATCTGAAGCTTCATCTTCTAGTTCTGGTTCAGTAGTTGTACTTTTCCGTGTCTTATATAATACGTCCAGCACTGCAAGTTGTATTCCGTGAGCAAAACACAAATGATGGTGACCATCAAAATTTTTGCCCATTTTAACCATAACACTGGCTCCGTCCGTTGTGAATGCAATTATATCTTCAAGTTTCAAATAAAAGTCATTTAGATGATTTTCTAACAGTACAGTTCCAACGTGAGCTGGCATTGAACCCTTTATCCTTACTAGTCCTAAATTTTTATATTTAGCTGGTTCTAGGTCTTTATTATGAATATTTATATTCATATACCTCCGGTTCCGGGTAGAGGTCCATTCATCAAACGTTATAGTAAACCGTTTTTTTTGGGACTTCATATCTTTAAACTGATTTATTAATTGTTTTTTTATGGCACAACTCTGTTCCAGGACAATTTTGGTAATAGTTGAAGGAGATTTCGGTAGATCATAGCCAGATTTTTTGAAAACATACCTTAGATCTTCAGAAGTACAAAATTTGCTTAATGGGATGCCATCCAATGCTGCCATTCTAGTCACTATAACGTCCAAGGAATACTCAGTGGAAAAGTAATCCGTTAGTTTAGTTTTCTTCGATGGAGGTTCTAAACTTTTTCTTGCTTGAAAGCACGATGAAGTACTTGCCCTTTGCGCATCTTGCTCTTGTGACATCTCGCCAATATGTTTAGCACGCATATGTGTATGTAGTGCTCCAGTAGCACCACCAGGAGTCTTCAAAAATTTTTGACAATGTTTACATTGGACACTTTGCCCATTTTCAGCCCTCAAAAAGTGTTCCCATATAGCTGATTGTGTGCGTTTGTTCAAAAACTCCTTATAAATAGTCTTCTTTACTGCAGACCTAAAACAATATATAAATATTTCATAATTTAATAGTTAGGTAATACATATAAATAGCATCTATAGTTAGGCACTACACTTAAAACGGGATACATTTACATACGTACCGTGAACTCATAATCAATGTCTATTTGCACAGACATCTAACAAGCAACAATAAAATAAAATCGCACATATTTTTTTTTTTTTTTTAAACGTCGCACCACACTAGGAATTACTGCTGTATCGTGGGTGCACTCACAATCATGTAAACTAACATACACAAGACACCCAGACCCGGAACACCTATCTGTAGGTCATACAAATATTTGTTCCGTACGGGAATCGAACCCGTGACCCGCAGCGCAGCAGCCAATCACTCAACTACTGCGCCAACCGTGCCGTCAACAATATAAAATCAACTACTAAATTATATGTATAAACTCTCACACAATACCCTAGAAACAAAGTAAGTAGACAAGTAATGTTAAAATAGGTACTTACATTTTCGTTGAAGTATCTCTACTCGTGTATGGTGATATCTACTTAGAAACTTGTAATGAAAAGCTTCTGAAAACCAAGCGTCAAACTTTGCGGCACATACACAAAATCACAAAAGTCAATAAAATAAGCTTAGACCAGGCAGGACAGTATCTCGCAGGTGTACGTAAGACGACTGAGTACCGAGTATTGAGATTGTTTCTAAATTCACGAAAGTAAAGAAAAATGTAGGGAGTTCCCTTAGCTTGCTCAATCCACAATATTAAACTTTATTATCTACGAGGTAGATCAAATACTTGCGAAACACTTATAAACTTTGATTGTGTTACGTACCGAACTATCCACAACCAACGGGGATTCCCTTCGTTTCCCGATTGGTCAACAATGAACTCTATTCTGTACGACTAAGAAATTAAATCTTGCGGACTCAAATTGGAAGTTATAAAATAAACCCCGGGAATTCGGGGGATACCCACAGAAAGGGTTTTGGTGTTGTCATAATGTAAGTCGTAGGTTAACTAAATTAAGGTAAATTGTAAATACACAGATAAACCCATGCCTTTTTCCCATGGAGTAGGCAGAAACTATAGAACTAAATAAATGGGTACCTAAATTAATTAATATTATCCTATAGTTACGTTATTACGGACTGCAGCTCTTCAGTTACGTATTTGTGAGATTTCTAAAATCTGTCCGTAATTACGTAATTGCGTAATTACGTAATTACGTAATGGAAGCCCTAATTGTGACATAGTATTGAATAGGGAGAAACTAGAATTCGTCGATAAAACTGTTTTCCTAGGGATCACGCTCGACTCAAGGCTGCAATGGGGTCCTCATTTAACATCTCTTGCAGGGCGGCTAAGTTCAGCAGCATATGCTGTGAGAAAAATCCGTCAATTTACTGACGTAGATACCGCGAGGCTAGTCTATTTTAGTTACTTTCATAGTATCATGTCTTACGGTATTTTACTATGGGGACGGGCTGCAGATATCGAATCTATTTTTATTCTACAGAAAAGAGCCATCAGAGTAATATATGGCCTCCGCAGGCGCGATTCTCTAAGGGAACTGTTTAAAGATATTAACATCATGACGGTACCTTGTCAATACATCTATGAAAACATGGACGTAAGGAAAAATTTAAATATTTTCAATAAAAGAGGTGAAAGACACAATTACGAGTATATTACCAGAAATAGGGACCAATTAGTTCAACCAGTTTTCAGACTGGCTAAAGTAGATTCATCCTTCATGGGGTACTGTTTAAAATGTTACAATAAAATACCTCCCCACATACTCCAGTTGAACGAAACAAAATTTAAAACTTGTATAAAACGCACACTATGCAGCCAGGCATATTATAAGTTGGGGGATTACAACGCTGACAAAAATGCTTGGCTCAATGCTGGTCCTGCTCCATAAGGGCGCATAAACGAATTAATTAGCATTTGAAAATATTTGGAGCTGCTGAAGATTGTAAGACTATCTTTGCATTGTATAAACTCAATGTCCTTGAATTATATAATTGCATAGCACAGGTGTGAGTACTATGTACTTACTATAGAGCTACAATTTACCGGGTAATATGTCTTTTATTCCCTCATCATTAAGTTCCCTTCATAAAGTTCCCTTCATAATGGTTGAGCTAAATGGTGCTGATCCATGCGTCATGTTCGTGAACGGGCGCCGTCAGTTGGGACTGGTCATCTCTTAGCTGCCACGGCTTATTTTAATTTTTGAATTGTTTTAATTACGGACGCTTCTAACGTGCAAGTCTTTCTACATTGTTCTCACATGTATAACTTCAACATGAATGATGTAACCCATATTTTGTAACAATATTTGGTTTTAAAAGAGTGTCCGTGGAGTTTCTTGTCCGTTCTTCTCCATAGGAACCTACTACGCTTTGGAATGGGCAACTAGCTTCATCTTTGTGACTGACCGACCCCTTGACAATTCAAAAATACCTGTATTTGGTTTATTTGAAATAAATGCTATGAGTTTGAGTTTGATGGGTGTCATTTACATGGTTTTCGAGGGTGCTAGTGCCGATAGTGAGGTCAAAAAGAAAATCTAAGATGGCGGTTGCAAATATTTTTTTCATGGTTTATCAGATCAATCGTTACGAAAAATCATTTCAAATAATATAATTTCAGATACAATGTTAATGTTGCTTATAACCAAGATGACGTCAGATAATAATAATAATAATAACCCCACCGCCGTATCTCTACGTTGACGTCGTGGTGGGGCTTGCGCGCTCCGAACTCTAGGTCTGTGCCGGTAGAGTTTACTTTCCCGGAACATGTCTAGGGTGAGGAGCCAGACCAAGAGAGATACAGAAACCCGCAGGGCAGCATGTGGCGAGCTGTTGAGCAGTTGCGACCCCACGGACCCTATCTCCCGGGAGAAGTCATGTTACTCATCTCTGGCTTACCTTCATTGGCCGGCTGGAGTGAACACTGATGAGGAACTGAGCTCCCACCTCATTCTTGCCTTTATTGGCCGGCTTGAGTGGAGATTCGCAAGAGCAAACGTGCTCGGAGGAAGGAAGTATTCCAGTAAGTGCTTGTAGGGATCTTGACCATCTTCCGGGCTCTGGGATTGTTCTGAGAGCCTTGGAATACCTCTCCACTCCTCGAGCACCTCAAAACATGTTGCCCCCTTGTCGCTACGTCACTATGTGCTAGCGACCGTTTTCGGGGGCCCATTATTGAGTGTGCAAATCACCCCCTGCCATTTTATCCGTGTCTAATAAAACATTGATCAGGCAGGGGCCATAGTCCTTCCATAGTTTTAGGGAACCAGTCCATTTTAACCACCCAAACCCATAGTCCAATATCTTTGGTTCCATATCCTGCAATAGTCCTACACCAACCGGGGGTTGTCCTTGGGTGCACTTGTATGGTGCGTACAGGGATAATCGTCGGTTGGTGCCTCATTTAATTAAAAAGCGTCTAACGGGCCTCTGCGAGTTGGCTTCGGCCCCTCGTACGCCTTCCAAAGGTCCGGGTTCCAAAAGCGATTCGCTTCTGGCGTTGTGTCATACTCTAACCTAACCTAACCTATCGTAATATGGCTCTGCATTGCTGCCAATTTAAAGGTTTAATGTTATTTTTGAGATTCTTAAATAAAAAATGTATGTAAAAATTACACTGACAAAACGTCATTCGTGTTGTAAATGAAAGACGGGTTGACCAAGACTGTTTTTTATTGAGTACCCACAACCTAATTATTATTATATTGTTAAGACACTGACCTACCCACATAGTATACGACATCTCTCTACTTTTTTTTTTTTTTAACATCTGAGTAGCTACATTAATTGTTCTTATTCTATTATCTAATCTATTTAAGTTGGTATATAACCTTAACATGCCATTATACAAATCTAGTTGTACCTTGGTACTTATGTATTTATACTTTCTAGTGTAGTATAATTTACAAAGCAAATAACACTGATAATTACTATACACACAGTAATATTCAATCCAGTTGAATATTAAGTAACTGATAACCTAACATTTCATCAGGTACAGTCACGACCACAAGCATGCATACACCTGGCTTTATTCAAAAGCGTTATTCTCCTTTATTTTTAAATGTAATTTTATGCTATTACGAACATAGTATTTTCGTTGTGTTCGTTATTTCACGGCATAAAATAAATCGCATTTGAAAGTTGGTAAGTGCTGACATATTAGTGCTCGCGACAGTACATAATATTCATTCCGTAGATAGGTAGGAATTTATTGGTTTTGTAAACAGTTTTCAATTTTTTGCCGTGCTAATATAGCCGGCGTTTGCGCTGAATTGGTGAGCGTTGTGGTGAAATAGGAGCGATAACGTCATCGTTTGTCCCGTGGCTCTCATCGCTTCCACTTTTCGAACTACTCCAAGTCTCATCATCGCTCATCTGATCATGAGAAGTGCCAGGGGTTACTGTGCCATCGGTTGGCAGCTTAACTAGATGCCACCGGTTCCGCCTATATCGCCTACCCGTATTGTCTACGACAAAATAAGAGCGAGGCTGAGCCGCGCGACCTACGATTCGTGCAGATTTGCGTTTGCCATCGTCAGTTACGAGTACCGGTTGACCGGTCGCTAACATTGGTACCGGTTTCGTTCGCGTATCATAATATGTCTTATAGGCCTGCTGTTTACGTAACATCTCCTTGTAGACGTAACATCTCCTTGTAGTCAACCTCATTATCTCGACTTGGCTTCAATTTCTCAGCGTGCGATGGTAACCTAGTATTCAGTCGCCGCCCCATTAATAGTTCCGACGGCGAACTGATTCCATTACGTGGCGTAGCTCGACAGTTAAACAGACCTAAATAGAAGTCTGTCCCCGACCTTATAGACTTTATCAAAATATATTTTTATTATTTGAACACTCCTTTCACTTTGCCCATTTGATTGAGGATAGTGTGGCGAACTAGTAGTGTGCTCAATGCCCCACTTAGAACAAAATTTATCAAACTCTTTTGATGCGTAAGCCGGTCCGTTATCAGAGACCAACTCCTTCGGGATCCCGTGTCTCGCGAATTGATCTCGCTTGGCAGCCACTACCGCCTTCGTACCTATGTTTGTTAACGGATTCACTTCTATGGAATTGGAAAAGTAATCAACAATTATCAAAAAATATTTTCCTGCATACTGAAATATGTCTGAGCCCACTTTGACCCACGGCAAGGGCGGTATATGATGCGACCTCAGCGGCTCCCGCGCGGGACGGTGTGCGCGCACAGCGCATGCGTGACACCGGCGCACCATCTCCTCCACGTCACGTGACATACCCGGCCAGAACATCACCTCGCGAGCGTGACGCTTGCACCTGTCTATGCCCATGTGACCTTCATGTAACCTACTCAGCATTTCCGACCTAACGCTTTTCGGTATATAAACTAGGTTGTCTCTAAATATGATTCCATCAATAAAACGAAAGCTACCTCTATACGACCACTGCCTTCTCACTCGTTCGTCGACTGAATATTTATTCAGCGGCAACCCTTCTTGTATGCATTGTATAAGTAATTGACATTCTATATCCTTTTTCATGGCGTTTTTTAGAAGATTTACTTTGCTGTCGCTGAAGCGAATGTTTTCTATCAGAAAACACGATTGTTCTTCTACATCCTCACATACTTTTTCCGATGTAAGTTCCGGTAATGCCGCTCGTGATAAGGCGTCTGCCACGTACATGTACTTCCCTGGTTTATATATGACGGTAAAATCATAGCCTTGTACGCGTAGCATCATGCGTTGGAGACGCGCGGGGATCGAATCGAGCGGTTTTTTAAACAACGCCTCTAACGGCTTATGATCGGATTCCACAGTGACGTCATGACGTCCATAGACGTACTGATGGAACCGCTCGAGAGCGTTAACAATGGTGAGCAGCTCCTTCTCTATCTGCGCATACCTGGTCTGCGTGTCGGTAAGCGTGGCGGAGGCGAACTCGACCGGGCGGCCCGCCTGCAGCAGCACGGGCTCGCGCGCCGAGCACAGCGGCCACACGGGCGCCGAGTCCCATACCCACTCGCTTTTGTTTTATTTCTATTTATGGCCATACCCTCCTCGCTAAAAATGTGGCCTAAGTAATTCACTTGTCTCACTTGAAACTCACATTTATCTTGATTAAATTTTATACCTACTTCTCGCGACCTATCTAGCAATCTCTCTTCGGCTTTGCTGGAGCCCCAGCAGATCACATCATCGATGAATGAGTCGACTCCCTCCAGGTCTTCGAGTATCTGACGAATTTTATGATGGAAAACCTCTGAAGCGCAGTGGATTCCATATGGTAAACGCAAAAATTGGTATCTACCGAACGGCGTCCCGAATGTACAAAGGTCAGCGCTGGCATCGTCAATTTCTACCATCCAGAACCCAGAACGAGCATCTAACTTGCTGAAATATTGTGCCCCTGGCGCTTGGTCGCGATCTCCGTGAGCGTCGCAGCGGATAGCGCGCGTCGCGCGACGCGGTTCAGCGGCCGCGGGTCGTGCCGTCCTTCTTGGCCGCCACTACGATACCGTTCACCCACTGTGTCGGGTGAGATACCTTACGGATCACTCCCATTTTGACCGAAAATTGACCATTACTTATCTCCGAAATTACTGAACCTAAAATTTTGAAAAAAATACAGAAAATAGTTCTATACTTATAGATTACAGGACAATCTATAAGAAGTCTTTAAAATAACATGGTAAATCTCTCGATATTGTGCGTACAAACTTACATTTGCAGTTGGAATGTATGGGAGATTATGTTTACCACTACAATGTTAAGTTTGTTTTTGGGATAAATTCTTTCAAATTACGGAACCCTTCATTGTGCGTGGTCCGACACGCACTTGGCCGGCTTTTACACATTTAAATTAAACTACAGAAAAGGTAGTATTAGAAAACATGTGAAGTTTTGCGATACGTCCATGCAGTTTCAATACCATTAGTGACGTTAGTTTTCATTGGGAATTTATGTGTTGTATTCCATTATTATTTACATTCATTACTTATCAAATTACAATTATGAAGCACCCCAAAACTGACCTTAATATTCTAAATTCATTTATTTACGGTTCACGTCCGTATTTGGGTCACCCACATTGATATGTATACCAAATTTCAACTTAATCGGTCCATTACATTCGCAGCAAATTGGCTGTGACAGAAGGACGGACAGACAGACAGACAGACACACGAGTGATCCTATAAGGGTTCCGTTTTTTCCTTTTGAGGTACGGAAACCTAAAAATGAAATCAAAACCATTGAAAATATGTTGAATATAATTTATATGCACATGCGAAAATCAAATAACTCTAGTAATATAACATTACTAGCTTTTGCCCGCGGCTCCGCCCGCGTGGATCTCGGTTATATCGCGTAAAAAAGTAGCCTATGTCCTTCTCCGTATCCCAGGCTATATCTCTGCCAAATTTCATGACGATCGGTTCAGCGGTTTAGGCATGAAAACGTAACATACAGACAGACAGAGTTACTTTCACATTTATAATATTAGTATGGAATATTATGTAATAAATAACATGCTAATTTTCCTCGCTCATAATACTTATTTATAGTTGTGCGCCTAATCACAAATATAGCAATGGCTACATTTTGCTGGCACAAAATAACCAGGCGCTTTCTATGAAAATTTTAGTAAAGTTAAAATAAATAAAACCACTTTTTAATAATGATATTTTTCAATACGTACGCAATAAACACTATTCGTACAACAGTTTTCATAAAAAAATAGTATCGTTTATCTTTCCTGAGTAGGTACATGTTCTGTGTGGCTCTCCTAGAGAGTATGCTCTACAGCAGAGCCACAATAAATGTCTGTTTTATCATTACCTAATGGACGTACAGCGATAATAGTATACGTACATTATGTTCGTTTGACGTACATTATTTTAAGATATAATTGATCGCTTTCGATAAAATGGTGGCTCTGCGGCAGAGCATGACACAAATAGTCAGCAAATCTACAATCTATTAGGCCTTCTACGTTCTCACATTCACAAAAAAGGATATAATCTATATAAAGATAAAAAATAAATAAAATTAAAATCTATTCAAACCAAATGATGAGATTGCCACAATCACAAGTACAAATCTGATAAAAATTTGCTTGAAATGATAAGTCAGGGATAGCCAAAGATTATGGTTTATTGAATAGTTTAACTACCAAGTTAAACTATTCAATAAACCATCATCTTTGGCTATCCCTGACATGGTTGTAACAAATGCTATATGAATGTTGTGTGAATGAGTACAACTGACTATGAACGCTGATTGTGTACAGTCGCGTTACACTGTAATTTGTGCAAGGCGACGGAAAAGTGCTGATCTATGCAATGTGCGCCTGCCATATTACGAAAGTTGCGATATTACCTAACTTTTTTGTTGGGTATAGACGAGCGACCTCTGCCCGTGTAGTCTCCCGCGGGCTTGTCCCATGCGACGTTATCTCGCAGTAGTGAACAAACAGCGTACTGACCGTGATGCCGAGCTCGTCCGTGGTGTGCGTCTGCAGCTGGTCGGCGCCGGTGAGATACTGCACCTCGAAGTCCGTGTAGTCTCCCGCGGGCTTGTCCCATGCGAGTGTTATCTCGCGCGCGCCGATCGCGGTCGCGTTCAGCTGTGTTATCGGCCGCGGATCTGCGGATGTCATTAATTTAATTAAAAAGAGTGTCCATGGATTTCATGCTCGTTCCTGTCCATAGGAATCTCCTAAGCTTTGTAATAGATTCTAGTCACACGAGGCTAGTACACAAGCCAGGATAGGAAAATCAGTAGTAAGTGGAGCCACTAGGTAATTCTATACTAATACTAATATCTATACTAATATTATAAAGCTAAAGAGTTTGTTTGTTTGTTTGAACGCGCTAATCTAAGCAACTACTGGTTGGAATTGAAAAATTCTTTTTGTGTTGGATAGTCCATTTATCGAGGAATATTATCTATATAAATAAAAAGAAAAGTCCTGACTGACTGAAAAACTCATCAACGCCCAGCCCAAACCCTTGGACCTAGAAAGCTGAAATTTTGCAGAGGTTCTCTTTATAATGTAGACAAGAAATAAGGAAGGATTTTTCGAAATTCAACCCCTAAAGGGGTAAAATAGGGGATGAAGTTGAAAAGTCCTTAATTTTCGAAGAAAAATTACTTAATATCAAGGCTTATGGTTGGAAGCTAACGGTATTGTGAGAATTTCAACCCTAGGGGGTGAAAAGGGGGATGTTTTTTTTAAATTAAATTTCCTTTTTTAAGTTAAAATCACTAATATTTCGGCTTATGGTTGGAAACTAACACCACGTAAATCGTTGTTTTTTTTTTTTCAACCCACAAGTTTCTGAAAAGCGGGATGAAGTTTTGTATTGAAGTTGTTCATTTGCTAAATTTTGTATTCAAGTAATAATAATAAAAGTACACGTGTACTGTTTCTAACTTTACAGTAATTTACATGGAGCGACTGCCTATCTGACCTCTACAACGCAGTGACTGGGTAATACGATACCCCTTGGTTGTCTGACAACCATACTTTCGGGTTTCTGACTCCCGTAACGACTGTCGTAGATCCACGAATGACAGCCGGGACCAACAACTTAACGTGCTTTCCGAGGCACGGACGGGTAAAGATGGTCACCCATCCACAGACCAACTGCGGCAAGTGTAGCTAGTTAACCTGATCGATCGACCTGTACGGGTGTCATTATTTAGCCACGGGCCCCTCCCCCGAAGAACCTTCCATCCTTTTCTCCGGGAGAATCGACATAGATACAGATTAGGATAGTTAGATTAGGTTAGATTAGATTAGGATATAGAGTACAAGACGTCAGCTAATAAAGTATTTTTGAAATTTCAACCTTTAATGGGGTAAAAATAGGGGATTTCGTTTGTTTGAAAAATCTTATTCCTTGAGTTTATAAACTTGAAACTTGGCACAAATGCTTATCTAATTAAATAATAAAGTTTGTTTATTTCAGTTTTTTTTAAACTACCCCATAAACGGGGATTGGGGGTGTCAAACCCTCTCCATTTTCCTTACAAACTCTTAGATACCCAAATTACTAGGGTCAATGCTATCAAAGACCTCGGGGTTACTTTTGACTCAAAGCTTATTTTTGACACTCACGGTTTCGTCTGATTTTAGAAGTATAAAGACTCTTATTATATTGCTCCTTGGTTCGTAGTCACCTCGAGTATGCCGCTCAAGTCTGGAACCCCAACTATAATACTTATATCGATCGTTTAGAGGGCATACAAAGAAAATTCCTACGGTACATTCAATTTCGTTCTAAAACATACGTATCAAATTACAACTTGCGGTGTAAAAAATTTCATATTCTTCCACTTTATGAAAGAAGAAAAATTTCTGATTTAGCATTTTTAGTTAAAATTGCAAATGGATCCAACGACATCCCTGAGCTGCTGAGCAAAATTGGGCTGCGTGTATGTTCTTCATTTTTGCGTAAGCCTCGTTTGTTGCACGTACCAATAACAAGAATAACCTATAGACAAAATTCCTACATGATTAGGGCGAGCCGCATGTATAATGAAACCTGCTAGGAAGTTGACATAGATCTTTTTACTACCAATGTGCCTAAATTAAAGAAGGCTCTTTGCAATCACTTCTTTGACAAAATAACATAGCCCTTGCATTATATAATGAATATACAGAACGCGAAAGTAACACTGTCTGTTGCCTTGTACAAGTTAATTGTTAGTCTACGTGTGAAAACTTGTAATTGGCCATCATCATGTTAAAACTTTGTAACCATTGTGTCTGATTAGCTGTAAGTTTTCCAAAAATAATAAAATAAAATAAAGTTTGTATGGAAAAACTGATGGCTGTCAACACATAGCTCAAACCACTGAACGGATTTGGCTGAAAATTGGCACACAGATAGTTATTGTGACGTAGGCATCCGCTAAAAACGGATTTTTGAAAATTCAACCCGTAAAGTGGTAAAAAGGGGTGATTTGATTTGCTTGAAAAATTTATTCCTTGAGTTATAAATAAAAATTAAACTTGGCACAAGGGGGGATTGAGGGATGTCAAAGATTGTATGGAAAAAAACCGTAACGGACTGATCTATTTCAAAAATGGCTCAGGGTTTCAGAAAGGCTTTGGTGAAAACGGGGGGGGGGGGGGGATTTAGATTGTATGAAAAATATATTTTTTTTGTTCATAAACTTGAAACTCAGCACAAAGACGTTCTTAAATAAGACACAAAGTTTTTCATAATTTGTTTTTCAAAACTTCCCCTAAAAAGGTGCTCATTCTGCTGACAGAAAAAAAAAAGGATTACGAGTATATGGGATTTTTGAGAATTGATCCCAAACAGGGGAATGAGGGGTAATTAAGTTTTTACGGGAGAATTTACTGCGTGCCTTGAATAACTCAAAAGTTTTTATTTTTAAGGTTTTGAATTACTCAAAAGTATTTTTAATCCCGGTCATAGAGTACTTTCAATCCAGGTAGTACGTTCCCGTTGGGTTTGTTCCGACATCCACGCGGGCGAAGCCGCGGGCAAAAGCTAGTAGGGTATATTATATAACATCACGCTACGACCAATAGGAGCGGATCATAATTGAAAAATGTTGCAAAAACTGGAAAAAATATTCCTTTTGAGAGCTTCCGTTGCGTGCGCTGCGTATACGGTTTAAGTTACGCAAATATCATGTATGATGGAATTGTGCCTCTTTAAAAGTTCTATAAAACAGTCCGCGACAACATACGTCTATCTTTTAAGATTGACTCACTATAACTAGTGATGGTAAATTCCCGAGAATATTCTCCTTGCGAGAACTTTGTTTTTAAATTCCCGAGAATATTCTTTTGGAAGGGAATTTACGATAATTTAAAAATTGGATGACTCTATTGTATCAATCTATTTTTAGGGTAATAGTTTGAGTCCATTTAAATGTTTTACGAAGTTTACGTCAAAATACTACTCTAAAACTTAAATTCTCAGTAAATTCTTTTGAGCGAGAATCAGTCCGTCAGTCCATCTGTCCGTCAGTCCATCAGTCCGTCAGTCCATCTGTTCGTAAGTCCATCAGTCCGTCAGTCCATCTGTCCGTCAGTCCATCAGTCCGTCAGTCCGTCTGTCCGTCAGTCCATCAGTCCGTCAGTCCGTCAATCCATAAGTCCATCAGTCCGTCAGCCCGTCAGTCTATCTGTCCGTCAGTCCATCAGTCCGTCAGTCCATCAGTCCGTCAGTCCATCAGTCCATCAATCCGTCCGTCCGTCCATCCGCGGCTTAGCTCAGAGACTAGAAACTTAATACTAGAAAGCTGTAATTTGATATGAGTATACATATTAAAACCCCGATGAAGTGGTAAAATGAAGACTCTGTTATTACATATCTAAAGAGATATTATCCCACTCTGAAACTCATAGAGTAACCTTTTTTCGAGTAAGGTATAGAATAATTAAATAACAACAAAGGAAGTTCATGTTAAAGTAATTTTACTTCCAATTTTAAATTCTCGTAAATTCTCCGTCGAAAAGAATATTGCAGAATATTCTCGATCGGAGAATATTCTCCGAGAGAGAATATTCTCTCGACCCATCACTAACTATAACCTTTTTTTATGGTAACCAAATTTGTTCGAAATTAATGCATTATTTGCGAAGGAGTTTTATCAACATAATATTAATCCTTATCCAAATAACTACGTTATTAATCACAAGTATGTAAACAAAATTATCCTTGACATCACTTGATTTCAACCAACATCTTAGGAGATATCATAATTTAAAAAAGCTAAAGAGTTTGTTTGGTTGACCGTGTTAATCTCAGGAACTGCTGGTTCAATTGAAAAATTCTTTCAGTGTTAAATAGCCAATTCTTTAAGAAGGTTATAGGCTATTTAACATCACGCTACGACCTTAAGGAGCCGAGCAAACGACAAAAAGTCGGAATGAA
The DNA here is from genome assembly GCA_947523025.1 of Dryobota labecula. Classification (NCBI taxonomy): domain Eukaryota; kingdom Metazoa; phylum Arthropoda; class Insecta; order Lepidoptera; family Noctuidae; genus Dryobota; species Dryobota labecula. The sequence goes on along the minus strand of OX383287.1, from coordinate 28,449,874 downwards.
CGCTAAGCGAAATCGGAGTAATTGCGCGGGCGGGCAATGCAATGTGACGGGGCTGAATTTTACGCGCACGAAGTCGCGGGCAGAAGCTAGTATAAAATAAAACCCGTCCTATTAAATTATCACACTGCAATAATAACTGCCACATATTTTTTACCGTCAATATCATCCAAGGAGTCAGGAAATATGTCCAAATGTAATCACACAAATAGTAAAAGGAATATCAACATCCCTATCCCATATTTAATTCTCTTTTCTTTGTGCTTTTTGTCCTCCAAAAGGGCTTAATGGTCTAATTTAAATACATAGTAAGAAAGACGATTGTACGAGCATCGCAACATGAAATGTATTGTTTTAGTTTTTACCGCAATACGCATTTGCTTATTCGCCGATTACTTGTCTACGTTCGCTGAATAAGCTATCGCGCCCACCTTAAGTCACCTACTTTACATGTATATATTTGAATGTTTTTCCTAATAAATCGTGCAATCAATAACGGACACAAAACAGTGATTTTATTTCCTGTAACATCCCGTGTGATTCGTATCCGTACAAGCTACATACATCTCAGTGTACTACGGACAAACTGCCCGTAGAACGATTATGGACGATTTCTTAATTTTATATTTATTTAGCAGTTTAAGGGCCGATTTTTCAATACTCAGTTAAAACGACCTAGCGTATAAAATTATCTGGCTGTTTACCAGACGATTAAAAATTTAAATTTTTCAATCGTATAATATCTGAAGAATAGTTATCTGGGGTCTTTGCTAAGCAACTTCACACTATCAATGTGCAAGCGAGATGCACAGATACAGTATTCAATGTGTTAGACAAGAATATAAACAAAACATTTTCTGCTTGACATTTTGACGAGATTTTGACTAACTTTTACCTGAAGAATAAATTTTACACTTGTTTTTTTGTTCTTTTGTGCTTACAGTCAGAGTTAGTGAACAAATATCGGTCAGTAATTTAAAATAAATAAACCGACGACGCCGTGAACAACGGAGAAAAAGATTATACTTGGAATAAAATTGTAAACACTTTCAATGCTGCATCGACACATCGAGTGAATCTGTAGTATGTACGGCCAAAACATTAAAATTAAAGTACCTACGAGAGCCTTAATAAGGAAAAAAGACAAAGATGACTCTACACAGACAGGAATTGTATAGAACAGATGGCGGACAATAAAACCTCAAACAAAAAAAACGTCAATACATTGTTTATTCCCTAGAATAAGCTACTAACTGATGCTTGAAGGGACAGTTAACTTTATTCCTCAGTTACAGGCTTAACTCGTCAGATACTGGTTATCTGGCTATTGAAAAATACAAATTCATGCTATCTAGGGAATAAACACTATTCGATTCTTTATCTGAGGATTGAAAAATCGGCCCTAAGTTAGGTATATTTAAATTATTTATTAACTAAAATCGTGACAATCTAAAAAGTCAGATTTGACAGGTATAACAATACTTTGTGTACTTTGTGTATTCTCGAGTCATAACGATTTATCATACTTAGAGTTCGTAATCGACAATTTATCTACATTGCATCAAACTGATTCTCGAGGCATATCATTTTATCACACGTAAGAGTTTGTAATATTTAACAGTTATTACATAAATCTCAACTAAGTTTATATTTGGTCGAGTTTCAAAGCCAAACCAAGACAAACTAATACCCGACATACTGATTTTTTCTGGAAGGTTTATGTATATATACGTTTTATATTATGCACTCGTGCCAAGCCGGGGCGGGTCGCTAGTCAAAAATAAAATTAACATTAAATGTCGTTGGGTCGGGTAAATAAATAAATTCACTAAATTTGTAAATGTAATGCTTGTAAAAGAATCGATTTAATTCGGTAAAAAAATAACGTCATGACGCAATATTAATCAACGATTAATTCGTGTTTTTGTGTGAATTTTTCCAATATAAAGTGAAACTTGGTGCTTACTAATGATACATCATATATTATAATAATGAATTAGATTTTCGATTTGTTACAAAGTTATTGCGGCATGTAGAATGAGAAACGTCAAATCCGACTTGTTAGATAGTCGAGTGTAGTGTGAAGATAAAAACTGGTATAGTTACAGAGTCTGGCCTGGCGCTGCACGGGGTGCGAGGTGACGTTGCGCGACACGGTCCACATGGTGACGTTGTAGAGCCGGCCCGGCACCAGCGCGCCGAACTCCACGGCCTGCCCCGGCGCGTCGGCCGCGCGCGCCAGCCAGCGCGGCGCCGCGCCCAAGGCCTCCAGGCGGAAGCGGTAGGCGTCGAAGCGCGACGCCGACTCCGGCGTGCGCGTGTACACCACGCGCTGCACAGAGCCACACTTACAGATCGCGACCCACCTATTACTTTATCACAGAATGTACGATCCCTCACACACTGATTCATTATTTTGTCCAAATTTCACGAAAATCCTTGATTACGTTGACCAACATATATTAGTTGGTAAACTCAATGCCTATGGAATAAGAGGTGATGTTCTCAAACTAATTGAATCAAACCTCAAAGGCCGAAACCAAAGGCAAATCATTTATTTCAAATAGGCACGTAAAAGGCACTTTTGAACGTCAAAAATTACAAAAATAGTTAATTGATTCTAGTTGCCCCTTCCAAAAGTTAGTTATGTATGGAGAATAATGGGAAAAAACTCCATACTTACTCTTTTAAAATATTAACAGTAGTTTGACATTAATTAATAATTATAGGTGAAGACGATGTACCTAGAATAAAAATTACTATACCACAATAGGTACAAAGAATGAAAAGTGAGGTAATGACAGACAAATTAATAAATTTGATAGATACATGGTGCTTATATATTTACAAACATTGTATATGATTTTCCAAAAAATTTAACATATAATAAGTCGGTGTGTGAGTTAAAGTATATTAACACAGGAAATCAAATTAATATCATAAAAAACTTTTTAACAAAAAAAAAAAAAACAACCGACTTTAAAAAAAAAACACTAAACAGTGAAAAATAACTTTAATTTCGGAAGTGGGTGTCCTGGGTTCTGTATTTTCGTTTTTTGCCACCGACTTCCGAAATTAAAGTTATTTTTCACTTTTTAGTGTTTTTTTTTTTAAAGTCGGTTGTTTTTTTTGTTAAAAAGGTTTTTTTTATTTTTCACTTTTTAGTTATGTTACCTATCCCACAACAATTCGATTAACACTACTTGCTACACCGCACAAACAACAGTGACACAAGATACCTACCTAGTGGATTAAATACGTATTATTTTATTTTATTTCTTCAGGATAAAAAACAATTGCGCAATAATGCTTAACATTTAGGTACTTATATTTTATAAAACACTTAAGTAATCACGCAACCAGCATCGTTATCCACAAATTAATCCAACGGTAAAAATAGTTTGAGCAACTTACAAGCTAACTTAGCAAACAATTGTCTATCATAGATCAACTATTGTGTCTTGTGAAAAACCGTGTGACAAACTAGATGTGTGTATATAACAACTAAAAACAAATTGTGGAATTTAAAAAAAAATTGTATAAATACTATTTTTAAACTGTGCAAGTGACAATGCAAATATATCAATATCAGCAAAATCATCGTTGTAACTTTTCATTAGTCGACGTAAAGGAGCTCGCTCTCCTGCGTTGGTTCTGCACCGCTTCGGCGCGAATAGACTGTGAGTAGTGTGAGTGTATCACAAATACGATGGGAACGACTAGGTATGCGAAGGTATTGGTAGGTATTTGGTTAATTTTGGTTAATTAGGTTATTACAATCCAATTTATTGTGACAAATCTTGTAAAGTAACGTTTGACATGATACAGTCTTCTTACTTTAAGAGTTGATAGGGAAAATGTATCTAGAAGCGTGTGATATGATGACCACCTATTAAACAATTTATAATTAAGAAACTTAAGATATTTACGTTGCACTGATTCCAATTGGTCACTATATTTATTGTAGACTAGCGCATTTGCTGCCCAGTTCAAAAATATTTTTTTCTTGTAAGCCATAAATTGTTTGGCAAATTTACATACTTAGATTTGGTGTCGCTAGTCGGGTCCTGGGCATGAACAGAAGTCATCTATAGCGACTGCTCGAATACGGGTTGTAGACACACGAACGAATTATTTTTTGACATAAATATGCTGGGTGCTGGGCAGCGAATGGGCTAGCTGACCCGACAGACTTCGTTCTGTCAAAAGCTATTTGACTGTGGCAGTTTGTCTACGCGCAAAGGAAACATAGTATAAATTTCACTACTCTAACCTACCCTACCTACCTACCTACCCTACCTACCTACCCTACCCTACCTATCTATTCTACCCTACCCTACCTACCTACCTACCTACCCTACCCTACCCTACCTACCTACCTACCCTACCCTACTCTTCCTACCCTACCCAACTCTACCCTACCCTACCTACCTACCCTACCCTACCTACCTACCTACCCTACCCTACCTACCTACCCTACCCTACCTACCTACCTACCCTACCCTACCTACCTACCCTACCCTACCTACCTACCCTACCCTACCCTACCTACCCTACCTACCGTCCAACCTTCTGATAATAACAAACACAACAAAAAAATAATTAGCGAAATCGGTCCAGCCGTTCATTAATAGTATTTTTTTTTCCATATTTTCTCACCGTTTAAACCTTCCCTGGACTACGACAAACATTTCAAAACCAAAATCAGCTAAATCGGCCCAGCCGTTCTCGAGTTTTAGCGAGACTAACGAACAGCAATTGATTTATATATATAGATGGGGTTCCATACACAAGTGGCATATTCCAGTTGAGATCTAATAAGTGCTTTGTACAGTAATAAGAATGTAGATGGTTTCTTAAATAAGTTACAGGCCAAATTAGACGTTTTTGTAGGCACGTGCAAACATATTTCACACCACTCCCGTGACGTCATTTGTTTGTGACCAGAACACGGCCAAACCGGTTTTCTTATCAGCAGGCGCGTAGTAATTAGTGACGTGCACCAATCAGAGGGCAGTAAATTTGCAGGTAGATGGTCACCGAGGGGGTAGGAAACGTCAAACGATGACGTTAGTTCGTTGTTATCTTTGATTATATACCACACTGTAATTTTATTTCAATTGCGGTCACCTATATTTTATCCCTTCATCCTATAGAACTAGATACCTCTAAAAAATCTTATATATATATGCAATCATTCTGATTTTTTTCAGATTATTCTACAAGCAACATACTAGCATAATACTGTTTTAATTTTTTAATCCAATCAATAGTTTTTTTTGTAAATAGCATTATTCTTATTTCCGAACATAATTCGACGGATTTCGATGCATGTGTGCGTAAACGCCCGTGTACCGACAGTGCCGGCCGAGGCCTGATTCTATACGGACGTGTCGCTCTTTTCATCGCATTATTTCCGCCAAGATTGTTTAATGTTTTTGTAAAGTTTTATTTGTAAATTCATTATTTCATATCTTCTTTCCGTACATATAATTTTTTCGTGTAAATATAAAATAAGTTAAAATAGCGCAATAAGGTACTTTGTTAAATTATTATTTGTAAATAAGGGAAAAAAGTGAAACCCGTTATGAGGACTAAAAAATGTTAATTTAGATCAAACTGCTAACATATGAATGATATTAAAAGGTAAGAGCATTTTACTATTACTAAATATTAAAAACTATGGATTTTGGAAATGTTTTTATAAGTGCAGTCAGTTCGCATACGGTCAGTTTTTTCGATCATATTTGTGACTGCGTGTTGTAATAGCGTTTTTATCGAGATGCGGATTTGAATACGTTAGTGCCCGAGTTTGTACCCCAGAAATGCGAAGTCGTATTATTATATTTCTTTTTATTTTAAAATTTTATTTTTAAATTACTACGGGGTATATTAGACATATCTATTAAATACTTTTACCAATAAAAAAAATTGGAATGAAATATTGTTTTATGGGAGAAAGAAAGTTGAAAATATCAACACGGAAGTTATTTCCAATGCGTAGGTATCTACACCTTTTCTAAGCTATATTATCAATAAAAAAAACCTAATGTTTTTGTTTTTCAGAAAAAGACCGCGGCAAAATGATAATGGGCATTACGAATTATCAGATTCATCTGAAAATTGCATTGCACAAGTAAGAGTACAATTTTATTGTTTTTTTTAATAATAAATAGGAATTATACCTAATCATTTACTTGAAGCTTAACAATTTTTCAATGTCAAATAAGTACAAGAAAATAAACGAAATACAATTCTCTCTTGTGAACCATAGTACTAGAATATTAGAATTGACATTTCCACGTAAAATGGTGCCGATTCTCTTGTACACCGAACTAAACTAACTAAACTATCACTAAAATTCCTTACTTTTGGCTGTGAGAATCTTAAAGCTATTCTGCAAACAAAATTCTCTAAATTTAAAAATAACTTTGACACAACTAAATCGAATTTGACAATCGCGACTCCACATGGTATTTTTTTTATTTTGACTTCGCAACGTTGTATGTACTTGTTTGCCGTACCCCATGTTTTTTTTTAGACCCGGAGGCGCGCTTGAGTGGGGCAGCCTCAACGTATTTTACTTTTTGTATGAAAAAAAATAAAAAATATTCCCTATATGTTGAGATTTAGGGGTTAGTGAGTTACAAAGGGGGTCGAAATTTTCATTATTTCTGCGATAGGACGCATCATTTTCGAGATATAAGCAAAAGAAAAGAAAAAAATATACAGTACTGTTTTTGCACCAAAAGTCGAGGTGTTCGTGTGAATTTAAGTTCATGGCAAGATTGACAACTAATTGTATTCCACACCGTTTTAATCGCGATTAAAAATCGTCAGGTTTAGTTAGAAAATCTAAATTTTAGTTTAAAAACGTCAAATTCAGAATAGTAAAATTGCCATTTTAACTAAGTTAAAAACTCAGTAGGTACCATTAGTGCTGTCAAACTAAAATATAGTTAAGTTGTGTCACTTTAGGCAATTTCAGAATAGGAAATCGTCGTTTGACACGAATAAACTATACTCAAAGTCTCAAATTCAGATAATTTATGTAAACAACGGGGATAACACAACAAAAAAATATCTTCGTAATGGTAATTCACATAAAATTGCAAAAAAAGAGGTTCTATTTTCTTTTAAGTACTGATTTTAAGAAATAATAATTAAAAAATAATCATACCGTAATTATTTTTATAAATTTTCGGTTTTAAACAAAGTTATTAATAAAAGGAGATTTTCTGGTATAAAATATTTTATGATACTGGTAACAATGCAGGAGGTTAATCTTCATCAACACTAATATTACAACTCTCATAAATAGATTCATATTGTAAGTAGCATATCTAGCCACATTTTGGATGAAAACGGCTGTAAACTGTTTCGATTGGAAATCGATTTTGGGACGCCTACGTCTAGCACTGGGCTTAAAAGGGCTGATTATGACTATCATATACCGTGTCTCCGACACACTACAAAAAACATTGTTTGGCAACGGTATTTTGTTTGCATAGTTCTTATAATTAATTCACTTTAATTTTATCGATGATTATTTACAAAAACATTTAATGATAAAATGTTTTGCACCACTGTCCTGTCATTTTGACAATGACATTTTTTGAGATTACTTTGTTTACATAAATTATCTGAATTAGAGACTTCAGGTATAAATTTAGGTGATTTTTAGTCTAGTTTAGAGAATTTTGTGACAAGAGAATCGGCACCAGTGTTTATCTAAAAAAATAGTAAACCGTAAAGATGTATAAAGGGCGCCACCTCGATTTTTTACGTAATTTCGAAACCTTATATAATTTCAAAATCACCCACATCAAATAATTTCATTGTACTATCTATTTTTTGTTAGATCTATATCTTACTTTTACGCACTGTTACCGCGCCATCTATTAGAATACGAGGGCGTAAGCTCGCTAAACCGTTAGACTATGGGCGTCGTCGTTAGATGGCGTTCAGATCGATTGTGTAAGTGTGTGCGGCCATCATTCAAGGTCACTTAGCTCTTGTAGTCCTCTTAAATGAAAAAAATTTTTTGTAGTTTCTCTTCAAACATTGAAATAATATATAATTAATATTTACTGTTAAAGAAAATTGAATCTAACTATTAACCTACTATGTTGAAATTGAATATCAATTTATAAGTATCTGATTTTCTAAGTTTCAATTTTCAAACTTGAGAGGGTACGTTGATTATGGATTTATAATAATTGGGAGGTAGTATATTATATACACTGTGGCATTTTAGTCGTCTTACAAAAGAAGTCCACTCAATGTATCCGACATAAAATACCTCTAGGCGTGATTAAAAATTTGTTACCATTAATTAAAATAATAGGTGCAAAGAAAAATAAATAATGCATTAGAATTGTCAACATCCTGTTTATAATGTTCACGTATTAAACGGTAGAACATACCTACCCAGCGCACGAGCGAGTAGATCATTCCATCGCTGGCTTAACCAATCAAGCACAATCCACGTGGACTGTCATCCAATGAGAAGTTCTAACGCTATGCGGCGCGTGCCACGCCCCCACCCCTTTCACAAAAAAATAGGTGAAGGTCACTCTCACAGTGTCTCAGTTGCGTCCGAATATCGGCAGTGGAAGTGCGCGCGTGCGCTACCGGTTATCGACCATTGTTCGCGATCGCTAGAGAGATTAGGTACCTACCTACTTCACAATGAGTGATATGAACTATCAATTCTCGAATATCGAGTACCTGCAAATGGTACTCCTGTACGCAATAATGGATTATTTTGAACGAAACCCGCGCACAGGTAAAGCTTAACTAACTACTTGCATGTGTAAACAAAAAGTGATCATTTGTAAATACGTAATTAGTAATTAGTGTAAATAATTCAGTTGATTCCAATTTTTTTAATACGCCGGAAATAATTTACGTACTGCCAGTTTCATTAACTATCTTTTGTTTTGTTATTTGCCCAGGTTAGAGATCGAAATTCTGGATTTTTAACGTACGTAGGTACCTGAGTCAAATTTCTATCTGTCGAACGAAAACAAATTTATCAGTTATTGAAATCGGCCGTATGTTTGTAACTTAAATTGTACCTCTCTTAATAATCTGCACTTAGTATGTACCTACTCGTATCTATCTTACACAACTTAGTTTGGGTTAAATATCCTTACAAACGACTACATACATACCGAGAACATTAAGGTTGCAATAGTAAGAAACACATTTTAACACTAGGGTGAATGAACTCTGATAAACATGTGGCCGCTCCATTCCGCGCGACCTTGAAACGCTCGTGGCTACTTTGGTGTCACTTTTTTGTTATGGCTCTGACCGCGCGCTCGTAACAGGGTGTTTCAAATTGCGTCATGCGTCATACTTATTTAATTTTTTTTTTTTTTTGAATTATTCAAATGGTTTTTATTTTGTTATGAATGATTAGTAGTCATTGGATACATGAAGTGGGCTGCCGTTGTAAGACGGTTAAAATGCCACGGTGTATAAATAATACTTAGATCGAAGAGTTACGACTAAACTCAACTGATCGTTCGCTAAGTTGATTTCGATCCTACCTCGTTCTAGTGCCTTTTGTTCAGTTTTATTTTTCATCAGGTGAATTGCTTATTTTATCAGAATGAGTACCCGTTGTTATATTGATTTCGTTACAAGAGCTCAAAAATAATTGCTTTGCATAATCAAGGCAAAATATTGTCAGAAATAGCCAGCGAGACCGGTGTAAACGTAAGTAGTTTTATTTTTACACTTTTAATATAATATACCTCATTATTTTCAGTTACCTACTCATTAGTAATAATCATTATTGGGTATTATATATTTATGTTTTATTTTTGCAGAGAAAAAGTTAATCGATGGTTACGACGATTTGAAGAGGAGGGTTCTTTGCAACACCATCAAAGAACTTCATCAAATATCTTGCTTACGGAAAACCATAAAAGGGCAAGATTACAGTTCGCTTTGGATCACATAAACTTCGATTGGAGTAATGTCATCTTTACAGACGAAACAACTTTTAAGTTCAGTGAACACGGACGCTTATGTTTGTGGCGCCGAAATAATATGCGATACTCAAGTGGTCACGTAGTGCGCAATATGCAATCTAGTCATATAACAGTGAACATTTCTCAGACTACCAAGTCGAGTAAAAAGTGCAAATTCTAAAGAAGTGCTGGAAGAGCCCATGTTGCCTACCGTTCGATATACGAGTATGTATCCAGAGAACAATTACCACAAATAAAAGTGTAGGATAGTAATTGTGTTGGTTGTGGTTACACGAGCTATTAATAAATAATTATACTTAATTAATTTTATTTTACTTAGTACTTATTATTTATATTAACTTGAGACCAGGTTGTATACATGTGTGTGTATTGTGTATCCTATAACCGACTTACGTATTTTTAATAAATTTAAAAAAAGTTACGAACATTAGAGGTAACACAACACAATGTTTACTTTTTTATGTTACTTACTAACCATTTGATATGTTTTTGTGCAATTTTGTAGTTTTTAGCCTACCTATTTAATCCGTTTGACCTTTGTGATAAAATAATCTGGTCTCCTGTTTGTTTTTATTGAGGTTACATATGCTTCAATCCTCTTTCCGATTTTGGAAACGAATACTTAAGCTATGGCCTCAATAATATATAATATTATAATGTTATAAGATAATTAATAACTGACTGTTAAATTTGAAAAATAAACTATAAGAAATAAACGTCTATATTTTTTTAATAATAGTGCCTTTTTGTTTGGCGAGCCTGTTTACCTGGGATGACTGCTCTTTTTTTTCTGTTGCTGAGTAACTACCAACTCGAATATTATATTATTAATACCCACTCGTTAGCTTAATGAATATATTCCTATCAGTTTCTTTTGTTATGTTTATCATTTAAGCTACGTATGCTAGTAAATGTAATGCTGCACTAAAGCTTACATAGCTAATTTGATAAATGTATTAGCTGTGTAGCCCCTCACTTAATCCTACCTAATACGTTTCTTCCTAACTTCTTACGTTTCGTGTCTGTCATAGTTGTGAAGATACCAACGCCATCTAGTTGTATTTTCGAAAACTTGAACTCAAACGATCACTGGAAAATAGACACTAAGGTATCCATGCAATTTTGCAGGTGAGTGTACAAAGAGATATAGTTTTTTTTACTATTTTCACTAAATGGCGGTTTTCTCCGTATTCCTATCGATTCCGCGTCCGATTTTAATTCTGAGCATGCATAATATAGTTATTAACAACACAAAATAAAAAGCAAATAAGTTAACAGTAGGACTTCGGAAATATTACATTTCTAAAGTTTCCATAGAATCTCTATGGAAATAGGCGTGTCAGGAGTCTTACAAATACTTAATTTTACACCAAATAAAACTATAATATTTCATTTTACATCAAGAAATATATTAAATTGGCAGTCAAAGTTATCCAAGAATAGTTATAGTAAAGAAGTGACAGCCCAAACCTAAAAAATAAAAATTGAGTAACTCAGAAGTCCCGCATTATCCGCATCTGATTTTTTTTAAATAATAGAGCATATTGTAATATAAAACTATTCATGTTTAAAAGAAATGTGGATACAATGAGACTAACTCAATAAAAAATATTTTTAATTTTTGAAAAAAAAAAAAAAAAAAACTTGTTTTTTTCCTTCTATGTACGATAATTAAAAAAAAACCCACTAAGCTAATTATACTAAGCATATTGTGATGGGTGTTGACTAACATAGTTCATAAGATTTCACGAACACAATAGGTATAGGTAGGGATTAATTTGACAGGACTAAACTAAAATGTATCTTCTGTCCTTTTCTTAATGAAATAGAAAGAAAAAGATGCACTGAACTTAAATTTAGTTTAGTTTGTGAACAAGGGAATCGACACCACTATCTATGTTAGCTGACACTATTCCAAGGGGTGATTCTACCCATGAAACTGAACAATTTTCCCCAAGGAACATGGATCGAAAAATGAAAAAAAATTGTTTCGTCAAGACTTTCGTCTTGAGACACTCAAGACGAAAGTCTTTGACCAGTGCGTGTTGCCAGTGATGACCTACGGCATTGAAATGTGGTTGCTCAGAATGGGCCTTATTAGAAGGCTAAAAGTCACCTAAAGGGCAATGGAGAGGGCTATGCTTGGAGTTTCCCTACGTGATCGAATCAGAAATGAAGTGATCCGTAGGAGAACCAAGGTAACCGACATAGCTCGAAGAATTGCCAAACTGTGGCAATGGACAAGGCACACTGCTCGCAGAACAGATGGCCGTCGGGGCTGCAAGATTTATATGATGAATATTACATGTAAAAAAAAATAGTATTAAAAATGAGGCCTAATCATTGATACCTATTGATACCTATAGCTATACAAACATACCTTCCATTTTTCTAAAGAAGAAACCTACGTCTAACCTATACACAAATATACTTATACATTCGCTTTTAATTTATTGTTCATATTTAGGTATTTTCTGAGCTACATTTATAACTTAACTAATAGACCACAGCATAAAATACTTTTCCCATTAACTCGGGTAACAGTTGAGCAGCTGGTATCACACAATGTCAACTGACAAATGTCAAGTGACGATGACTTACACACATCACAATAGTGAGTTGCCGCATTCACGGAGCCATTGTTTTTAGATAGCGCGGTATCTAGTCGAGTGCAGCGAGACCAATCATTCATCTATGTAACCAGTGTTAACATATTTCCCTCCTACTACGCTCTACAAACTGAAAAACTAAAATCAGCTAAAATAGAAATGCAAGCTCTTTTGGACATTACTGTGAAAAGACTGATTAAATGGGGTTTTGACGGTGCTTCTAATCAAGCCAATTATAAGCAAAAAATGAATTTAGATACTATAGAAGAGACTGATTATGATGATTCTAGTGTTTTTATGGGTAGTTTGATACCTACCAAATTGGTTTCTGGTGATCGACTTGTTTGGGATAATGATTCTCCTAACTCTCCTCATTGGTGTCGTCCACTCTTTTTCCAATTTGTAAAAGATATTTTTTTTTAGTATTCTACTGGAGAAAAATGCAATCGACGCAGAGAAGGATAATTTAGTAGAGACAGAGATTGGAGAAATGAAAATCTCACACAAATTAGTATTAACCATGATAGATGGCAAAGCAACAGTTTAAGCTCATTTAAGATGTTTTTATTTATACTGTATTATCGAATCTTACTTGAATTTGAAATAAAATTATTATTATTATTATTTTATTTAATCGTCATTTTAAAGTTTTCATAGGTGTACCACAAAGTTCAAATTTAGGACCATTTCTCTTCATTTTGTATCTTAATGACATCCCTAAGCAACCAAGAACTCATCTCGCAATATATGCTGATGACACTGCCTCAATTATTAAGTCAACATCTTCTGAAGAAGTATATTCTTCAGAAGATGTTGACTTAATAATTGGGCGGCTCCAACTTGCACTAAGCCTACTTGACACGTATTTTACCAGATGGAAACTAAAATTAAACTCCAGTACAACGGAAGTTATTCTTTTTACGCGCAAACGATCATTGCCTTCCAGGCGCATTAACTTGATTTTTTTTTTCCATAGCCTGGAGCCGATCGATGATTTTTTCCAAAATTAACTGGAGTGAAAACACTGTTACACTTCGCGAAAAGGGTCTGAAGGCTATTAATGCGTTAAAACCTATTCTTAAAAGAAAGTTAATGCCCGATTTCTGAAGTTTAGATAAACTCTCATTAGCTATTGGTTCAATAAAGTTATGTATACATAAACATAATAAACATCGGTTAACTGTCACTGCGTTTCTGAATACGTAACAAACCATTCAATAATTACTATGAGACCGATAACTAGTTCCTTAATTGTCGCTAGATGAGCTGTATAAGAGATCGCGTCTAAAATTCATTTTATTATTTTAATTCGTCTTTAATACTGGTTTTATTTGTAACTAGCTTCTGCCTGCGACTTCGTTCGCGTGGAAGTTGTAAAACACCATAATATACTAAAATACCAGCAAAATTTTAATAAAACTTCCCTGAACACTACGTTTGTAGTTTTGGTCACAACAGTCAAAATATACAGAGTCAGGACTGGTAACGCGGGAGCAAGCGACGTACAGTTCTATGTTCTATGGTAAAGGGTTTGGTTTCCGCACTTAGGCCTTCAGGTGGACCATTGTACATGGGCCATGGCGGCCATCAGTGGTTATTCCAACCAGCCCACCTCCCTCCAGAAGTTAATTACGTCTCCCGGTATGTTTAGAACATCTGTGGAAGATCAGGGTGCCCCGAGGGTCTCTGTTCTAATCTAGGTGACGCCTGTGCATTCAAAGAGCACATGCGCGACGGTTTCCTCAGCTTCTATGCAAGCTCTGCACAGGGGAATGTCCGATATGTCTATTGTGTGGAATTGTTTGTTTTGCGTGCAGTGTCCCGTAAAGGTCCATGGTACGGAGCGAGAGTGCATGGGAGGCCGTCACCTCCTTCTGCGAAGCAATAATGCTTGCGAAGGAGGAGGCGGAACGCGTGAGGGAGAGGTAGTCTGTGCCCCCTTACGCCCCTAGTCGCCGCAGAAGACGCCCTGGGTGGCGGGAATCAACTGGCGATTCCCGACCAATGCCTGCCAGGGTTGCGGGTTTTTCCGAAAGGGATACCGTGGCCCTGGCACAAAGGCAACTGAAGTAACACAGGTGGGTTTTAGTCAGTAAAACTCTGACACGCCCTCCCACTCCCCCCAGAGCGGGAGAAGTTATTTGATAATTTCCCACCAAAAAATAAAAAAGTCCTATAAAGTTCTTCGAACTAACACAACAATTACAGTAACAAAAGTTAAAAAAACCGGTTAAGGGCGAGTCGGACTCACGCACCGAGAGTTCCGTACTATATCATAATTGTATAACTTTATTCGTATTAGTACCTAAATAGTTATGTGCTCAGAAAAAAACTACAACTTACTGTGCTTAACCCAAAGCAATCTGCGAGTAGGTAAGAAGGAGGACATTTTGGTTGTGATTGTGAACCGTGAAATGTTTTTAGATTTTCATCGGCGAGGTCAATATTTATCAGAGAATTTTCACACGGCGGTGTACAATATTGCAGTTTTAGGTCAGCGCCATCTCGTGACCGATAATAGAACTAATGTAATTTTTGTTGATGATTTCTGAAAAGTGTGTTATTTAGAGAAATCGTTTTATTTTTCCTGTGATCTTTACATAAACTACTATCACATAAAATAATTTCAGATTTTTTCAATGCAAACAACGGAGATAAGGGGTGGTAATGGTTTTTAATTTTTTTGACAAAAAAAATTGATGAGTATGTGCAAATAGCGCTCTTTCATAGGATACCCCACATACTCTAGTAGTCCCACTTCGATTTTTTAAGACACCCAGTTAAGTCCCAGTTGCAAAAAAATAAAAAACTTTCTTATTTGCAACATAGTTGGGCAAACGTCATCTAAAATTATTTCAAGTTGATAGTATTAGTAGTTCTTGAGATATCTAGCTGTGACAGACAAACGGACAGACAGACTGAGTCGCACCATAAGGGTTCTTTTTAACCAATTTGGTACGGATCCCTAAAAAGAAGCACATAAATATCAATTCTTTGGAATCGAAATCAGATTTGCATTGCTTTGTTGAAAGTTGACTGAAATAGCATAATGATACATGTTATAATTGACTGCTGAGATCCATAATACATCATTAAAAAGATTAAATCTGTAACTATCTGATAAATTCGTGTCCTATTCAACACAGCGAAGTAGTAATGGAATAATTCGACTGTTGTCATACAGTGATACATTGTGTTCGTTCTCATCTCAGCCTCACCTACGACCCGTATGGGAAAACTTTTTTTCGATTTCTGACTTTTCTAGTACTCAATCCTCAGTTGGTCCCATAGTTTTTTTTATCCTCGTAAGAAACAGGATCGATTGGCATCAAAAAACTTTTTTGTGAGAATTGCCCATTTTCTTGCTGACTGTACATTTTTTCAAAATCTGTGAATGCAGATCAATTAAAAAAAAAAAGTTAAGGTTAGTCTCTTAAGACCATTTTCTTGTAGTGACCACGGTTAAGGTACCTGCCCTTATGGGCCCATCTCAAAACATAATGCAATACTGCTCTTCCCCCATAACAAATAGCGTGATAATTTATACGTAGTAATTTGACCAGACCTATAGGGAATATCTATGCAAAATTTGAACAAAATCTGTCCGGTAGTTTTTGCGTTTAGCTGGAACATACATTCAGACAAACAGATAAACAGACAAAAATTCTAAAAACTATATTTTCGGCAACAGAATCGTTCCCAGATCTTATGGCAATTACTTTTTTTCAAAAATATTCTATGTACAGTTTTGACTTCGCTACGATTTTATTATATGTATAGATAATATTTTTATCAAGGGTAAATAAGTAGTTTTACACTCTTTTAGTAAAAAAAATATGATTTAAGTCGTTATTTATAGGCGAATGAATGAACGACATCATTGCCAGTTTTTTTATAAAACGAAACGTTAACCTTACTTCTTTCTGCTTTCACTTCATTGTTTTTGTTTCATGTGGTATTATATTTGCTTTGCCGTTTGGTTTTAAGTTAAAAGTCTATTTATCTTTCCAATCGTTTGTGCTTTCTATACGAGTACCATTTATTTTTTTCCATTATTTTGTAAAATAACTTTACTGAAAAATTTTACTGAAAGAGAGAAGATGCTTCCCATCGAAGTGGCTAAAGAATTTAATTCTTTAGCCACTTCGAAGTGGCTAAAGAATTAAATTAAATTTCAATTTTAATTCTCTTTCAGTAAAATTTTTACTGCGTTTTCCAGATTACATTACATGTTATTGAAAATAAACTCCAGTACTTCCGAATCAGAGTCGGATGAGCTGCTACTAATTAATTATGCGAACACTTATTATTTTCTCCTTTAATCAACTTTAATATTTAGCTTTTACTGGCAATTTAATTTAATAATACACATTTAACCTAAAAGTTGATGTAGTTGGCTATGAAATGAAGCGTCAAATAAAGTTATGGAACCGATAAACGGCGCAGATTGGTCAGTTAAGTTGACTGAAGTTTAAACGGAGTTTATCTTACATTGCGGTGTTCGGAAACGCACATTCACAAGTTAACGAACCAATAGCGCTATTGAATAGATAAACCACCGTTAAACCGTCCTCAGAAACCGGGCATAAAAGCGCTGCCACCAAGTTACACATTTTATACCACCCTTGTCCCACCATGTCTGACATAATGCTGCGCCAGCCTGGAGTAGCCTGACGGATAAAAACTACAATAAGTTGCAAGTTGTTCAAAATAAGGCCATCAAAATATCATTTAACACTGCCTTTCGTACAAATTTAAAAATAGTTCATGAAAAAATTAAACTACCAACGATTAAAAATGTTATCTTAAAATCAGCCCGAAAATTCTATCTACTTACAATTTGCAAACATTATAACCCATCAATTTTATCTATAGGTTAAAGTAGATCTAATAACTTATCGTACGTTATCGTTTACCACATCACTATTCTCTGAGTGACAATGACTAGCTATTATACCACCGGACCGACCGTGCGTGCTGCCCTCACCCGGTCGCAATAAGCATACTCGGCGAAAAGCTACGCAAATTACCCACATTAAGAATTATCATTTCTTTGTTTTGACTCATCGATGATAAATGTTTAAATCTAAGTTATATTACACAATTGTAATGTTTTATCCTGCGCTTCAATTAGTTTTTACATACATAAGTTGAGTGCAATTTACCTTAAGTAGGTAAACATTAGTGGTATGCGTTTAGAGTCAGAGCTGCTACACTTGTGTGCCTCCAAATATTACTGTTGTATTATAGAATATAAATATAATGTACAAAAAAAAAAAAAAAAAAAAACAGTACTGTATGTACATCAGTGTAAACAATTTATGAAAAAACGTTTTTTTTTTTTTTTTGTAAATTAGCCTAAGAACTAGTTATTTATATGGTTGTACACAAATAGAATAAGATCTTATTGTATACACTTTGTAATATTCTGTTAATAAGAAAGACTTTTAAAATCAATCGCGGTACTCACCAGAGTGGTGGACAGGGTATCGTTCTCGTCTCCGGTACCGGGCTCGTTCACTATCGTCATCTCCGACTGTATGAGAGGCCCTGAAACGAGTGCAGAGCATGAGCGGCGCAGGCTCCGCGACGTGCGTAGTGCGGTACTAGTACACAACTAAACATTCCATCGAGACACTCACGAGTTTTTATATCTTCGTCAGGTCTCAAATTCTTTCCTTTATCAATTCAAACATAATACCTTTTGTAGTTACGGCACTGAGCAAACTATTGTATAGAAAACTATACTTAATTACTTGAAAACAAATATCAAAATAGACATTACCCTAAAACCTTTTTTTTTTAATTTAATTGTCAGAGTATGTCAGTGTCACATTTTATTTTAATTCGGTCTGACATGTAAAGAAGATGGCTGAATGTCATTCTGTGGTATTGAAATTAAAACGCACTGTATATACTATATTTTAATCCCCATTCAAAGGAATTGAAAAAAAAAAAATTGTCAATAAGAATATGAGCCATTTAAAAAAAAAAAACTATTTTTGATGCTAATCGATCCGGTTTCTTTTATAGATCAAAAAACCCCTCTCGGACCCACGAAGGTTTGGGTACTAGAAAAGTCTAGAAGTGTGGTGTACAATAAAGTATATATAAATAAATAATAAATAAAGTCGGAAATCGCAAAAAACTTTTCCCAGAACAGTCAAAGTCAAAGTCAAATAATTTATTTCAAATAGGCACGAAGATGCACTTTTGAACGTCAAAAATTACATGAATAGTTAATTGATTCTAGTTGCGCCTTCCAAAATGTAGTTATGTATGGAGAAGAATGGGCAAGAAACTCCATACTTACTCTTTTAAAATGTTAACAATAGTTTGTATACATTAATTAATATTTATATGTGAAGACTATGTACCTAGAATAAAAAAATAAAAAAATATAAAAATTTCATCAAAATTACTTACCACAATTGGTAAAAAGAATGTAAAGTGAAGTAATAACAGAAAAATTAATAAATGCGATAGGTACATGGTGCTCACATATTTACAAACATTGTATATGATTTCCCAAAAAAATAAAAAATAAAAACAACATATAATAAGTCAGTGTGTGAGTTAAAATATTAATCACAGAAAATAAAATTAATATCATAAAAAATATAAATTATACTGTTAAATTAGCAACCAGTTTGATTTTGTCTAGACTCTAAATTGTCCTATGGAGCAGGACCAGCATGTTTCCAAGCATTCTTATCTTGGATATAATCCTCTAATTTGTAATATGCTTGTTAATATATAATATATAATAGTCATAGAGTCTAAACGTTGTAAACTATTAAAGGACATTTTTCTTAGAATTACAGAAATCTATAAATAAATCTCTAAACTAAATACCTAAATTCTTATTTTATTTTTATTTTAATTTATATTTTAAATTCTATTAAAAATTATAACGTTATCGTTCGAAATCCGAAGTTTGGGAGTCTCATTTCCTACGAAATGTATGAGAAGTTTTTTTGCGTTTTCTGACTTTTCTAGTACTCAAATCTCAATTGGTCCATAGAGTTTTTTTGATCCTTGTAAGAAACAGGATCGATTGACATCAAAAAAAGTATTTGTGAAAATGTAACAAAAAAATGTCACTATTCTTGCTGACAATATTTTTGTCAAAACCTGTGAATGGGGACTAAAATTTCTCAAAAAATAATAATAATTCTATAAATAATAATAATAATTTAATAATAATTAAATAAGTCTTCTAAGACAATTTTCCTGTAGCTACAGCGGTTAATGTATCTGCCCTTTCTGCCCCGTTTCAAAAATCCATTCTGTATAATGTTGAGTCGGTAAAGCAGAATGTATCGTTCAATGAGCAGACAAAAACAGCCACGAAGGGGACGAACATATTTAGGAGTGTACTTCGTACCGATCTGCCATGCCTGCGTCAGTCGATTCAAGCTCAAGTCGCACTACATCGCGATCGGTAACATCTCGTTCGAAGAAGTTACGGCACGTACTTGTGCGCGTCTCCATGGTGAACAGGTCGCTGCTGAGGTTGTAGGAGTGCGCGGCCACGCTGAGCTTGTAGCCGCGGCCCGGCTCCAGGCCGCCCAGCGCGGCGCGCACCCGGCCGGGGCCCGGCGCCGACAGGTTGCGGGCCCCGGCGGCCCCGCCCGCCTCCAGCGGCCACCAGCGCAGCGAGTACCACTCCACGCGCCCGCCCGGCCGCGGCCACTCCAGCGTCAGGTTGCGCGTGTCCACCAGCTGCTCCACGTTGCTCACCGGGTTGGGGCCTGCGGGCCGAAGACTCACTGAGACACTGCTCGCTGTCTCCGCAACACATGTTCGTCTCACTATACGCACGGACGGTGTGCTCCTCGTGCAGCGGCTGCTCGCTCTCCACGGCCTCGCCGTCCGCGTCCTCGCTGAGCGTGTCCAGCTGGATGATATAGTGCTCGCCGTGCGTCATGTTGCTGATCTGCGGCAAGGAGTGCACGTTGAGCTCATTTTAACTACGTTGGTTGCATAGAAATATTTCGTAAGGAGTACGAAATCTCTACCTATTTATTTAAATTAAAAAATACAGCATGACGACGGCGAAAACAAAACAAGATGGATACCATTTTCATGGTTTTCCTTTAGGAAAGAAAAAATGTTTACCTCGGCTTCGGTGTCGGCGGGCTTGAGAGGCGGCAGCTGGAGCCAGCGCGTGTCGCTGCGCGTGCGATAGCGCAGCACGAAGCCGCCCAGCGCCGACTGCGCGCGCGCCGGGCCCTCCCACGCCACGCGCACGCTGTTGGACGTAGCACGCAGCACGCGCAGCGAGCGCGGCGCCAACGGGCCTGCGGGCACACTACTTTCAGCGCACGTAGTGCATAGTACATACTCCCTACAGCGCGCGCCGAGCCCGCCCACGCCACGCGCACGCTGTTGCACGTGGCACGCAGCACGCGCAGCGAGCGCGGCGCCAACGGGCCTGCGGGCACACTACTTTCAGCGCACGTAGTGCATAGTACATACTCCCTACAGCGCGCGCCGAGCCCGCCCACGCCACGCGCACGCTGTTGCACGTGGCACGCAGCACGCGCAGCGAGCGCGGCGCCAACGGGCCTGCGGGCACACTACTTTCAGCGCACGTAGTGCATAGTACATACTCCCTACAGCGCGCGCCGAGCCCGCCCACGCCACGCGCACGCTGTTGCACGTGGCACGCAGCACGCGCAGCGAGCGCGGCGCCAACGGGCCTGCGGGCACACTACTTTCAGCGCACGTAGTGCATAGTACATACTCCCTACAGCGCGCGCCGAGCCCGCCCACGCCACGCGCACGCTGTTGCACGTGGCACGCAGCACGCGCAGCGAGCGCGGCGCCAACGGGCCTGCGGGCACACTACTTTCAGCGCACGTAGTGCATAGTACATACTCCCTACAGCGCGCGCTGAGCCCGCTCACGCCACGCGCACGCTCTGTTGCACGTGGCACATTTTTTTTTAAAGAGTTGTATTGAAATATTACCTAACGACCTCGACAATTGATCATAATTATTATTCTTGCCTGAGCAACTGGCAGCAAGTTCGTCATGCTCCCTTAGATGTGAGTGGTAGATGGTAGGTTTTACAAAAGACATGATCATTGTGTGCCCTACAATAGTGCAAGAGAAAGCGAGGCGCTACCTCTTCGTCAGTATACTCACGGACGGGCTTAAGCAGCGTGTGTTGCTCGCTGTGCAGGCCGTAGCTGACGGCGGCCAGCTGGATCTCGTACACGGCGCCCGGGAACAGGCCCTCCAGCGTGGCGCTCGTATTAGTCGTCGTCAACTACAACATTCATACTTCATCATCAAATCTAAATCTAAAATCAAACCATTTATTTCTTTGCAAACATTGGTCATTTGTGCATAGATGTTTTTAAAATAAAGTTCTTCATGTTCTATAAGCCGCCATTTTATGATTCGGCGCGTTAAAAGAGGTCGTAGCATCAATCCCACCGACGGGAGATACATACCATATAACTGGCGAAAATTGTTATGACAGTATCAACTATCCCTGCGTTCCGAGTTGCGATAACATCGATATTCACGTGCTAAAACCCGTTCCGATTTAGCGTGAGCGCGATAACGATGTCCCGTGAAACGTCGATAGATGACGTCATGACATTCGCCATCTTGCGATAACGCCGACCGTGCCTTTTACTAATATCGCCGTGAGCGCTGTCAAAAATGACAGTTGTGCTGTTTTGTTTTGAGTCGCATCATAGCAATCGTGGCATTTTCAAAATTGTTCTTCTGGCTACAGTTGCGAACTAACCTAGGAAGAAGAAAATTTTGGTGTATACACAGAGAAATACGCTAATATCGTTTTGAAATTGATTGAGCACCGTAAGCGCGTTCACGAGCGTTCCGAGTTGTTGACAGCCCTGGGCTGTCATAATCGTATTATCTAAATCGGAACGCATGTGAGTCGATGTGAGCGCTGTGAGCGATTATAGCCAATTCGGAAGGCGGCCTATAATTGTCCAATGGTTCGATTCAAAATGAATGAAGATTAGTGTTATCTCAGCGCTGAATACGCACTCAGTGCGGTAATAATGTTCCCGGTATATCTATGCTCATCAACATACAACTTGATACTGACCTGCAAATAAAAAAACATAAAAAAAAAATTAAACGTAACAAAATTTGAATTTCGCGGGCTACCCTGACGCTTACCCCTTAATTCTTATAGGCTACGTTCCGATATAGACCGTTATCGCTCATAGCACCCACATCGATAATTTGCGTTCCGATTTAGAATATCACGATTATGACAGCTGACTGCTGAGAGCTTGTTTGACAGCGCTCACAGTGAAAATAATAAAGGATAATTATGGTCGGCATTATCGCAAGATGGCGCATGTCATGACTTCATCTATTACGATTCACGGGACATCGTTATCGCGCTCACGGCCATTCGGTGCGCGTATAAGCTCAAATCGATTACAGTGTAATACGGAATGCGGGGATAGTCTTTTGCTTTAAAATTACCAGAAAACAAGCTTGAATGTTTTGTAACTGAATACGAA
The DNA here is from genome assembly GCA_947523025.1 of Dryobota labecula. Taxonomy (NCBI): domain Eukaryota; kingdom Metazoa; phylum Arthropoda; class Insecta; order Lepidoptera; family Noctuidae; genus Dryobota; species Dryobota labecula. The sequence goes on along the minus strand of OX383287.1, from coordinate 28,426,744 downwards.
TGCAGTTTTGATTTCGCTAAGATTTTATTATTATTGTAATACACATGTTGCAAGAGTGTGGCGCAATGACCGTTTCGTAGTCGGGGTGGGCGCCGGGCGGGCGCTGGCGGCGGTAGCGCAGCTCGAAGCGGTCCTGGCGGCTGCCGCCGGCGGCGCGCCAGGCCAGCGCCAGGCCGCGGCGCGCGTTTTACACATGTTGCAAGAGTGTGGCGCACTGACCGTTTCGTAGTCGGGGTGGGCGCCGGGCGGGCGCTGGCGGCGGTAGCGCAGCTCGAAGCGGTCCTGGCGGCTGCCGCCGGCGGCGCGCCAGGCCAGCGCCAGGCCGCGGCGCGCGTTTTACACATGTTGCAAGAGTGTGGCGCACTGACCGTTTCGTAGTCGGGGTGGGCGCCGGGCGGGCGCTGGCGGCGGTAGCGCAGCTCGAAGCGGTCCTGGCGGCTGCCGCCGGCGGCGCGCCAGGCCAGCGCCAGGCCGCGGCGCGCGTTTTACACATGTTGCAAGAGTGTGGCGCACTGACCGTTTCGTAGTCGGGGTGGGCGCCGGGCGGGCGCTGGCGGCGGTAGCGCAGCTCGAAGCGGTCCTGGCGGCTGCCGCCGGCGGCGCGCCAGGCCAGCGCCAGGCCGCGGCGCGCGTTTTACACATGTTGCAAGAGTGTGGCGCACTGACCGTTTCGTAGTCGGGGTGGGCGCCGGGCGGGCGCTGGCGGCGGTAGCGCAGCTCGAAGCGGTCCTGGCGGCTGCCGCCGGCGGCGCGCCAGGCCAGCGCCAGGCCGCGGCGCGCGTTTTACACATGTTGCAAGAGTGTGGCGCACTGACCGTTTCGTAGTCGGGGTGGGCGCCGGGCGGGCGCTGGCGGCGGTAGCGCAGCTCGAAGCGGTCCTGGCGGCTGCCGCCGGCGGCGCGCCAGGCCAGCGCCAGGCCGAGGCGCGCGTTTTACACATGTTGCAAGAGTGTGGCGCACTGACCGTTTCGTAGTCGGGGTGGGCGCCGGGCGGGCGCTGGCGGCGGTAGCGCAGCTCGAAGCGGTCCTGGCGGCTGCCGCCGGCGGCGCGCCAGGCCAGCGCCAGGCCGCGGCGCGCGTTTTACACATGTTGCAAGAGTGTGGCGCACTGACCGTTTCGTAGTCGGGGTGGGCGCCGGGCGGGCGCTGGCGGCGGTAGCGCAGCTCGAAGCGGTCCTGGCGGCTGCCGCCGGCGGCGCGCCAGGCCAGCGCCAGGCCGCGGCGCGCGTTTTACACATGTTGCAAGAGTGTGGCGCACTGACCGTTACGTAGTCGGGGTGGGCGCCGGGCGGGCGCTGGCGGCGGTAGCGCAGCTCGAAGCGGTCCTGGCGGCTGCCGCCGGCGGCGCGCCAGGCCAGCGCCAGGCCGCGGCGCGCGTTTTACACATGTTGCAAGAGTGTGGCGCACTGACCGTTTCGTAGTCGGGGTGGGCGCCGGGCGGGCGCTGGCGGCGGTAGCGCAGCTCGAAGCGGTCCTGGCGGCTGCCGCCGGCGGCGCGCCAGGCCAGCGCCAGGCCGCGGCGCGCGTTTTACACATGTTGCAAGAGTGTGGCGCACTGACCGTTTCGTAGTCGGGGTGGGCGCCGGGCGGGCGCTGGCGGCGGTAGCGCAGCTCGAAGCGGTCCTGGCGGCTGCCGCCGGCGGCGCGCCAGGCCAGCGCCAGGCCGCGGCGCGCGTTTTACACATGTTGCAAGAGTGTGGCGCACTGACCGTTTCGTAGTCGGGGTGGGCGCCGGGCGGGCGCTGGCGGCGGTAGCGCAGCTCGAAGCGGTCCTGGCGGCTGCCGCCGGCGGCGCGCCAGGCCAGCGCCAGGCCGCGGCGCGCGTTTTACACATGTTGCAAGAGTGTGGCGCACTGACCGTTTCGTAGTCGGGGTGGGCGCCGGGCGGGCGCTGGCGGCGGTAGCGCAGCTCGAAGCGGTCCTGGCGGCTGCCGCCGGCGGCGCGCCAGGCCAGCGCCAGGCCGCGGCGCGCGTTTTACACATGTTGCAAGAGTGTGGCGCACTGACCGTTTCGTAGTCGGGGTGGGCGCCGGGCGGGCGCTGGCGGCGGTAGCGCAGCTCGAAGCGGTCCTGGCGGCTGCCGCCGGCGGCGCGCCAGGCCAGCGCCAGGCCGCGGCGCGCGTTTTACACATGTTGCAAGAGTGTGGCGCACTGACCGTTTCGTAGTCGGGGTGGGCGCCGGGCGGGCGCTGGCGGCGGTAGCGCAGCTCGAAGCGGTCCTGGCGGCTGCCGCCGGCGGCGCGCCAGGCCAGCGCCAGGCCGCGGCGCGCGTTTTACACATGTTGCAAGAGTGTGGCGCACTGACCGGTTCGTAGTCGGGGTGGGCGCCGGGCGGGCGCTGGCGGCGGTAGCGCAGCTCGAAGCGGTCCTGGCGGCTGCCGCCGGCGGCGCGCCAGGCCAGCGCCAGGCCGCGGCGCGCGTTTTACACATGTTGCAAGAGTGTGGCGCACTGACCGTTTCGTAGTCGGGGTGGGCGCCGGGCGGGCGCTGGCGGCGGTAGCGCAGCTCGAAGCGGTCCTGGCGGCTGCCGCCGGCGGCGCGCCAGGCCAGCGCCAGGCCGCGGCGCGCGTTTTACACATGTTGCAAGAGTGTGGCGCACTGACCGTTTCGTAGTCGGGGTGGGCGCCGGGCGGGCGCTGGCGGCGGTAGCGCAGCTCGAAGCGGTCCTGGCGGCTGCCGCCGGCGGCGCGCCAGGCCAGCGCCAGGCCGCGGCGCGCGTTTTACACATGTTGCAAGAGTGTGGCGCACTGACCGGTTCGTAGTCGGGGTGGGCGCCGGGCGGGCGCTGGCGGCGGTAGCGCAGCTCGAAGCGGTCCTGGCGGCTGCCGCCGGCGGCGCGCCAGGCCAGCGCCAGGCCGCGGCGCGCGTTTTACACATGTTGCAAGAGTGTGGCGCACTGACCGTTTCGTAGTCGGGGTGGGCGCCGGGCGGGCGCTGGCGGCGGTAGCGCAGCTCGAAGCGGTCCTGGCGGCTGCCGCCGGCGGCGCGCCAGGCCAGCGCCAGGCCGCGGCGCGCGTTTTACACATGTTGCAAGAGTGTGGCGCACTGACCGTTTCGTAGTCGGGGTGGGCGCCGGGCGGGCGCTGGCGGCGGTAGCGCAGCTCGAAGCGGTCCTGGCGGCTGCCGCCGGCGGCGCGCCAGGCCAGCGCCAGGCCGCGGCGCGCGTTTTACACATGTTGCAAGAGTGTGGCGCACTGACCGTTTCGTAGTCGGGGTGGGCGCCGGGCGGGCGCTGGCGGCGGTAGCGCAGCTCGAAGCGGTCCTGGCGGCTGCCGCCGGCGGCGCGCCAGGCCAGCGCCAGGCCGCGGCGCGCGTTTTACACATGTTGCAAGAGTGTGGCGCACTGACCGTTTCGTAGTCGGGGTGGGCGCCGGGCGGGCGCTGGCGGCGGTAGCGCAGCTCGAAGCGGTCCTGGCGGCTGCCGCCGGCGGCGCGCCAGGCCAGCGCCAGGCCGCGGCGCGCGTAATACACATGTTGCAAGAGTGTGGCGCACTGACCGTTTCGTAGTCGGGGTGGGCGCCGGGCGGGCGCTGGCGGCGGTAGCGCAGCTCGAAGCGGTCCTGGCGGCTGCCGCCGGCGGCGCGCCAGGCCAGCGCCAGGCCGCGGCGCGCGTTTTACACATGTTGCAAGAGTGTGGCGCACTGACCGTTTCGTAGTCGGGGTGGGCGCCGGGCGGGCGCTGGCGGCGGTAGCGCAGCTCGAAGCGGTCCTGGCGGCTGCCGCCGGCGGCGCGCCAGGCCAGCGCCAGGCCGCGGCGCGCGTTTTACACATGTTGCAAGAGTGTGGCGCACTGACCGTTTCGTAGTCGGGGTGGGCGCCGGGCGGGCGCTGGCGGCGGTAGCGCAGCTCGAAGCGGTCCTGGCGGCTGCCGCCGGCGGCGCGCCAGGCCAGCGCCAGGCCGCGGCGCGCGTTTTACACATGTTGCAAGAGTGTGGCGCACTGACCGTTTCGTAGTCGGGGTGGGCGCCGGGCGGGCGCTGGCGGCGGTAGCGCAGCTCGAAGCGGTCCTGGCGGCTGCCGCCGGCGGCGCGCCAGGCCAGCGCCAGGCCGCGGCGCGCGTTTTACACATGTTGCAAGAGTGTGGCGCACTGACCGTTTCGTAGTCGGGGTGGGCGCCGGGCGGGCGCTGGCGGCGGTAGCGCAGCTCGAAGCGGTCCTGGCGGCTGCCGCCGGCGGCGCGCCAGGCCAGCGCCAGGCCGCGGCGCGCGTTTTACACATGTTGCAAGAGTGTGGCGCACTGACCGTTTCGTAGTCGGGGTGGGCGCCGGGCGGGCGCTGGCGGCGGTAGCGCAGCTCGAAGCGGTCCTGGCGGCTGCCGCCGGCGGCGCGCCAGGCCAGCGCCAGGCCGCGGCGCGCGTTTTACACATGTTGCAAGAGTGTGGCGCACTGACCGTTTCGTAGTCGGGGTGGGCGCCGGGCGGGCGCTGGCGGCGGTAGCGCAGCTCGAAGCGGTCCTGGCGGCTGCCGCCGGCGGCGCGCCAGGCCAGCGCCAGGCCGCGGCGCGCGTTTTACACATGTTGCAAGAGTGTGGCGCACTGACCGTTTCGTAGTCGGGGTGGGCGCCGGGCGGGCGCTGGCGGCGGTAGCGCAGCTCGAAGCGGTCCTGGCGGCTGCCGCCGGCGGCGCGCCAGGCCAGCGCCAGGCCGCGGCGCGCGTTTTGCACATGTTGCAAGAGTGTGGCGCACTGACCGTTTCGTAGTCGGGGTGGGCGCCGGGCGGGCGCTGGCGGCGGTAGCGCAGCTCGAAGCGGTCCTGGCGGCTGCCGCCGGCGGCGCGCCAGGCCAGCGCCAGGCCGCGGCGCGCGTTTTACACATGTTGCAAGAGTGTGGCGCACTGACCGTTTCGTAGTCGGGGTGGGCGCCGGGCGGGCGCTGGCGGCGGTAGCGCAGCTCGAAGCGGTCCTGGCGGCTGCCGCCGGCGGCGCGCCAGGCCAGCGCCAGGCCGCCGCGCGCGCTGCGGCCCGGCAGCGGCTCGGGCGCCAGCGGCCGCGTGGCCAGCGCGGCGCGGCGCTCGGCCGACGCCACGCCGCGCGACACGGCGGCCACGCCCACGCTGTAGTTGCGGCCCGGCAGCAGCGCGCGCAACTGCACGCGCGCGTCCGGCGTCAGCAGCGAGTGGCTGTCGGCGCGCGCCGGGCCCGCCTCGTGGTACGACACCTGCGCCGCAAATCCATTTTATTCTTGACCCAAGTACTTCAACTAGAGCCCGGCAAGTATCAAGGAGGCTTAGTTCGCACCTGGTACTCGTCCTGCGTGCTGCCCGGCGCGGGCGTCCACCACACGGCCACGCCGTCCGCCGCCAGCTCCCAGCGCAGCTCGCGCACCGCCAGCGGCTCTGTGACACACAGACTCGTTTGCGCGATGGCAATGGCCATAACACTATCATGCCGTGATGTAAGAAGTACACGTTAACGGGGCGACGTCCTCGGGGTCTCTAGCTAAGATGGGCGTGCCTCAAGGTTCAATTCTTAGCCCTTTTCTATTTCTAGTTTATATTAATGACCTTCCTAACATGATGGCTAACTTATCGAATATAATACTATTTGCTGATGATACTTCTCAAATTTTTTAAATAGATAGAAAAGACGGATGTCTTACATGTCAACGATAGGCTGTTCTTTCAAAATGGTTCGCAGCTAATAACCTTTTACTTAATGCGAATAAAACTAAATGTCTTAAGTTCCCAATGTACCCCAAGTGGGTCTAAATTTAAAACTTGATGGCAAGAAACTAGATGCTATTACGGAAACTGTATTTCTAGGAATTACTTTAGATTCGAAATTGCAATGTGGCGCCCACATTAAAGCCATTTCAGGTAGATTAAGTTTAGCTACATATGCAGTAAGAAAAATAAGGCAGTTAACTGATATAGCCACAGCTAGGTTTGTTATTTTGTAGCCAGTAACGAATAATATAACATAAAAATTATGTCTGTTGGATCAAAAAAAAATTTTAGGACGCGGCCCATAGTAGCTTGCCCGTCGTCCTTTGACAGTCCGTATTTATTTGTTGACATATTTTAAATTAATTTGACGCTCGAACTAACTTTTCACTTCAATTTAAATTAGGCTTTTAAATGTATTGTTTCTGCATGTGATAATTTTATTTAATATGTAAGGTTTAACACAATTATAATGGCAATGAACAAAAACAAAACACAAAACAGACGAAAAACATGCTCGCATAACATGCGTCTGTGTTGCTAAAACAGACGAAGTCGTGGGCAAGTACTAGCGCATTTACTGTAGCTGTAACTCTATGCAATGCAATAGTTGAAAAAACACCCGCGTTTGATTTCAGGCACTGACAGGCAGGGACTTACTGAGCGTGAGGTCGGCGGTGGCGGGCCAGGACGTGACCTTGCCGGACATGGTCTTGACGGTGACGGAGTAGGGCGCGCCGGGCTCCAGGCCGTCGAAGGCGCAGGCCGGCGTGTCGTTGCGCGCGCGCAGCTGCGGGGCCAGCCGTCGCGCGCCGCCGCCCGAGCCGCTCACCGACACCTGGTACTTCTCGAACTCGCTGGCGCGCAATTTTACAAGCCGTTATGAGGGTCGTCTATGCCAACCATCTCTTCGCACTCGGCGCCTTACCTCTCCTCCAGCGGCGGCAGCCACGTGACCCTGAAGGAGGTCTCCGTGAGGTCCGCGAGCGGCGCGCTGACGTTGCGCGGGCGCAGCGGCACGGTGCGGTACTGCGCCGTGGTGGGCGCGGAGATCTCGGGCTCCGACACGGTTTGCACGGAGATGTTGTAGGCGCGGCCCGGCACCAGCCCCTTGAAGGCGGCCTGCGCCGGCCCGGGCGGCTCGCCCTCCTTCTCCACGTACAGCTCGGAGTCGCGCGCGTCCGGCGGCACGATGGACACCTGCGCACATACACGCGCGGCTCAAGCAAGCTCGCCGAACTAGCATTGTATACTAGGAACACGAGCGGATTATGACAATAAGTACCCGTTCGGCTTATAGAGCGTCATAAACTTCAGATTGTGCCAGTACGCGGCTGTTGATAAACAGCCGCGTACTGCAGAAACATTGCTACTAAGGAGCTCCACGGATGTATCCGCATGAAGAGTAGCGAATTGAGGGTGTCAAGCGAGTCATTAGTGTACTAAATATTTTGCTGTGAGCGAAGTGTGGGTGTGTGTGTACTGTGGATGTACGGTGAGCACATACCTTGTAGTGCGTGTAGGCGCCGGGCGGATAGGGCGGCTGCCACAGCACCAGTAGCGTGGTCTCGTTGCGGAACCACACGATGAACTTGCCGGGCGTGTTGGGCTCTGCGGGCGACACGTCACAACACGTCACGACACACACAACACGTAGCTACAGTAAACATATACCTTACTACAAACGTGGGGGGAATCCGAGCGAAATAGAACAGTTTCTGAACAGGCCATTGAAAAGTTCTGCAATATTAAACATGTTACAGACAGACCAATTAATGTTTTTCTTTCATTCGGATTCCCACATGGCACTAAAGTGGTGTCACAAGGAACACCACTGTACGACATGCATCATATAAACGTGAATAGAGATTTCAAATTGTGCAATGATAATGAAATGCGATTTACCAAATTTTTATCATTATTAGAATAGAATATAATACTATTTACATTGGATGCAGGTACACCATACTAATTAGATATAAATCTAGAAATTTTACATAGGGTGACATAATGGGCGGTCTTATCGTTAAAAACAATATTTTAAAGACAATCTTTGGCTGGATTTGAAGGGAGGAGAGACAATAATGCAGGTATATATACATACATACATAATGGAGGAAGTGTTTTTATACCATATTTTTAAAGTGGAGAAAGATTGAACATGCCTTACCGATGCGGGCAAAGCATTCCATAACCGTACTGCGTGAACAGTAAAAGATTTGTCATAGAAGCTGGTGGAACTCATCGGCATCTCTAGTCTCAAGTTCAGATGACCTCAGATATCTATTATGTGTGTAATGCATGAAGGAACTTAAAAAATTATTTGAGATAAGAGGGGGTTGTAGGATTGTACTGAATACTTTAGAGCTGAAACAAGATTAATGGGAATTCCGGCGAAGACTTATGGAAAGCCACTTGAGCTTTGTACGATATTCAGAAATGTGAGCATATTTAATTATAATTGAATTATTGCGCACAAATGAAATTGTGCTTGCGTGCTGTCGAACGTACAGTCAAGGAATCAAAATCTTAAGCACAATAGGCTTAATCTTTACTCGCCACTTATTATTTTTGTACAAAACATTTGTATTGCCAACATTTTTACACTTTGATCGTATAGCCAACAACAAAAGTCGACGAATACAGTCAGCTCGCCATCATAATTTTATGTCAATTTAGTTATATGATGATTGATGTTGATTAACAGTGTTAATCGGCTTTCAAGTCTCTGTTCTTTGGTAATTCCCTTTTCTAAAGAAATTCTATGAATGAGGCACGGCGAGTACCCGATTAAAGTAGGCGTCTGTAAGCCTAGGTAGCAGGTACCCTACCTGGATGTTCAATGAAGCAAACAATATTTGATGCTGTTGTGCAATACTTGTAACAGTCTTTTGCTTCAACCGGTTCAAAGGATACAGGAACTAAACGTCACGAGCACATGGAGCATAGAGAGCAGTTCAAGGTTAATCCTGAAAACTGGTTCGTATCGATATGTTCCAGCTCACGTTGACACAACCGTGCGGCGCCGCGTGCGGACCGGTCACTCTAGGAGGAACACCCAAATTATTTATGTACATATTTATAAATACACGTCTGTTCATCGAGGAAAATAGTTGGATTATAATAACAAATTCTCATACAATACATTGTATCTTCAATGTAGGCATTTGCAACAATAGAAGCAGGCAGTAAATATAACGACTTAACATTAATATACTTGACTACCATTTATAATCTCTTTGTATTTGAAATTATTCATCATTTCTGTTATTGAATGGTTGACATTTAAAAGTTTGGACATGACATGAATATTGTATGATGGCGAGTAATTTTTATGAAAATAGATGTGAAAATATGTTGGTGGCATACGAATGAGTAGCAGATGTTAAATGTTACCAACACGTTGTTGTACAGTCACACCGAGTGCTTAGAATAGCATACGGTCAGTGCACTGTTCGTGCTGAGGCCTCAACGGCCTGCTCGCGACACCAATACTTGGACCACTGAGTCCTTTACCGACAGCTACTTGTGGAAGCATAAAGAAAAGCATGCACAATATAAGCGGCCCTCATGCTACGCCCAACTTACTTGCTTATAGTATATCCGACGGCGACAGAAAACCTTACAACTGTTCATTTTATAATTTAAAGCTTTGCAAAGCTACTAGAATAGTTTTTAATGAATGAATGAGCCCAGCGATCAACTGTGGCTTGTTGGGATGTCAGCTCCATATCTGTTGCACGGGAAGTCGCGGCGTCTGTGACGTCAACACAGTCTCATAACTCGTGACTTAAACATTATAGAGAAGCAATACCCGAATCACAATTGACATTCGTTTTTTCGATGTTCTGTCTCCGTGATTCTACGAAAATGTAGCTTTGTGGTTTTAGTTTTCTTAATATTCATCCCAAAAGGAAAAAAGTGCTTGCATGATCGTTGAATTGACTACTTTTACGAGTACATGGTGGGATTTTCAGGAAGATAGGTATGACTCAATTTGTTGGTCTACGAATTCTATGATCTGGCTATGCCATAATATATGATAAAAACGAATGACACTATACAACACAATAAAATGTAAGGAACAGCCTTCTAACGGTGTTTACGCTGTATTGAAGTAGGGCTTTCGCTTTACTTTGATCATAGATACGTATTTACCAACGAGGATCTATCCAAGAGTGATTGTTCGGTGGCGTTAGCAAAGAGAGGCGTAACATGAGGATGTGAACTGACGAGAAACAACATGCTATCTGCTCACCAGCATCCCGTGAGTCCTGCGCAAGGGGACAAACAAAATTTTATATTATCGGAAGGTGACCACATCATGCGCGCGAGATCTGGAACCCTCACGACACACGCCGAGTCGCTGACACTTCATGTGATGAGTATCACTTCCGGGAATGAGTTCTCTTCTTACGTAAGACATTCAAAGTTAGCATTCACGTAGGGACCGCATTTGTTGTTTTTCTACATCTATTTATCTATCTTTTCATATATAAAACCGGGCAAGTGCGATTCGGACTCGCCCGCCGAGGGTTATAAAAACTATATTTTTTATGATTTAATTATAAATGTATAGTTTTCAGATTATATATTTCTTCGATATTTCTTGCCAAATTTCATATTTCTAGGTCAACGGAAAGTAAAGGGTGTCCAGCGGGAAAGTTTCAACTTTAAATTATCGTTACTCATTTATTAGCGGGGCTAGAGGTGCGGGAGGGGTAGCGTATGTTGCGTCATCTTTGCGGATTTGTTAGTTATCATGAGTCATTGGTCGGGAGTGCACCGTGCGTTTGTGGTTGAGCAATTTTTAAAGTGTGGTAAATCGTTGGTTCGAGCGCGTCGTGCTTTCAGTTCCCACTTCGATATTCGGCGTCTAAACGATGATTCGAGCACGCAGCTTATATGGTCATGGGTACAAAGATTCCGACAAGAAGGGACAGTGGTTAATAGGCCGCCAACAGGATCGTCTACGTCAGCAGCAACGCCAGAAAGCGTGGCACAGGTGCGACAAGAAATCATCAGAAATCCAAGAAAATCGATGAGAAACATTGCGGCCTCTACAGGCATTAAGAAGTCAACTGTGCATGTGATTTTGAAAAAAAATTAAAACTTCATCCCTATAAAAAGCAAATTGTCCAAAAACTAAATGACAGCGATTATGTTTTAAGCGAAACGTGCGCCCGAACGATGTTGGAACGTTTTCGGACCCCGAGAACCCTTGAACACATATTGTTTAGCGACGAAGCTCATTTCCACATCGGGGGCTATGTGAACAAACAAAATATGCGGTACTGGAACCCCAACAATTCAAAGGAACGGCATTAAAAGAGTTTGCACTGCCCTAAAACGACAGTATGGTGCGCAATTTCTGCTCATGGAATAATCGGTCCATATTTTTTTAATGAGAGAGAAAGTGTCACTTCTTCGATATACTGCCGTATGATTGATGAGTTTTTGGTACCGCAATTGCAAGTGTTTCACGGACGCAACAACAGAACTCATTTTCAACAAAATGGGGATTTCACACACTGCCAGGATCTCAATGTTGAGGTTAAGGGAAATTTTCCCTGGAAAATTAATAAGCAAGTACAGAGACATACCCTGGCCACCTCGATCGCCGGATTTGAAGCCGTGTGATTTTTTCTTATAGGGTTACCTTAGGTCTAAAGTGTACTGTAATAATCTCCGTACCATAAATGCCCTACAAGAAAATATTCGGCTTGCAATCGCTGCCATCCCCCTAGAGCTTTGTTCGCGCGTACTTGCCAATATGAGGGTTCGCTTACAAGAGTGTATTGCGAGAAATGGACGTCACTTGGAAGACATTATTTATGACAAGTGAAATCCGCAGACTTTTGTTACATTTTAAAAATAAAATAAAAGTTCTAAACTTATTCGTTTATTTGTTATTTAATTTTGAATAAGAAAGTTTCCCGCTGGACACCCTTTACCTTCAAAATAAATCTTGATTTCCTTGAATGTCGAAATATAAGTTTTTTGTGGCATAAACGGCCGTCTTTTTTTTACATTCACTTAGAAGTTTAATTTTTTCACAGCTGCAAAGGACTGTAGACCTGAGTATATGGTTTTAATTTCAACTCGATACCTCCACGCGTTCCCGAGATAAAGGGTCGACAAAGACAAAACAGACAAACAGACGCCACAAATGGCGACGCGACGCTAAGGGACGTCTATCCCTTAGCGTCACGTCGTCGTTTGTATTGATTGTGTGATTTTTACCCCTAGACAGGCGGACAACACGGGGTAAAAATAAACTGTCAGTCTCGCGAAAACTCTGAAAAAATGTTTGTTTTGTTCATCCAATACTCTGGTGGTTTAGAAAAAACCCAAAATCGAAAAATCTAAAATATGAAATTTTGTCTCACGTGGTACGAAGTTGACCTGTATTTACCAGAAATGAAACAACGTGTTAATGATTAGGGCCCGGGCACAACACCACGATACGGTGCCGCGCCCTGATGATGTGGCCCACAATCAAACAAAAAAAAAAACTACTTCAGCAATACCTTATTGTAAACACATTTAAAATCATGTAGTTTAAAGCTAAATAAGTATTGGTTACTTATTTGTTTAAACTTATCAAATTAATGAGTGTTAATAAAAACTGACTAAACCTACAGTCCTCAACCTACATCCGCTGCAGTTTTCCCTCTCAGTTGTAAATATTCAATTGTTTTAACTTCCTCCTAATATAATGAATCACACGATGTCCAACTGCGCTTCACTTAGCGCGAGCATTGCGAGTTTCATTTAAGAATAAATTAATAACCTAATGTTAAAAGTATTTGTTTAACAGTCAAATTTAGTTGGAGGGACCATTAAACCCAAATTACCGTATACAGTCTATTGGAACGGTAATGCTATCGGTGCTTGTACATTGGCTCGTCGAATCATTTGCAGATCCGTTCAGTAGGTATTTGCGCTTCGTAAGCGTTCTTCGGGGGTATTTCCGCCAATGGCAAAATAACTGGTAACAACTACCTAGCAGCTAATATTCGAACTATTTAAGCGGTTTAAAAATTTGACAATCTTAAATACTATCTTACTAATGATTATTATAACTATTGCTAACCAAATAGATCAACAATAGCCCAAAATAAAAAGTTTTGCAGTTTCGCAGACGCTAAATGCGGTGTAACAAACTGCGTTTTCGGCATTAAATAATAATTTAATAGAAAATTCACTGATAAATCGAATTTATTTTAATATTTCTCGATTCTTATAACCCTTGCCAATATCCGGATATAAAAATGACGTAATTACATTATTTACACGTGTTCTTTTGCTTGTAATATAAAGGGATATCGAAAGTCGGTCCTTACCAAATTCACTATAAAATGTTTGTTAGTATGTTCTGAACGCACCCGTTCGCCATCTAGGATGACGTGTCGCGACGCGCACTCCGCAGTGCGCTGTCAATCGTCGTGAATTGTGGTTGTGACTCAAATTACGGGGTGGGCAGGTGTTCTTTCTCGAATATATAAAAAGTGTCCTTACCATCAAGGCTTTAATTTTAAGGTAAGTATTAACTTTATTTTGTTAATTCCCATGGAAAGTTATATGTAGAGGTGCAATTAATCTCGGCATGATGATTGAAAACAATTAAGTCGTAATTAAGTTACGTAATAATAGAAAATGTTCTAAATGTCCTTACCACTACTGTCCTTACCGTGTCAATTTGCAGGCTACGGTAAGGACATTGAGGTGACGGTAATGACATTTTATACATATTAAGTAGTTATTTATTATGGTAAAAAATATGCTTTTTGAACTAATATATATATAATTAATTTGGGATGTGAATTTATTGCTTTTTTAAACAATTGTTTTAAAATAATTATACAGTGTGTCTTTGACATCGACGCACAAACGAATACCACGGATCCAGTACATGATTCTGGACCCCCCAGTTGTGGAATTATTAGTCGGCTTTTCCTAATTTTATAATATATATTTTTTTTACGTTTTAAAACTAAACTGTATGAAAACGTTATTCTTGCATTTTTAGCAACAAAAATGAATGAATTACTTTCAAATTAAAAATGTTATCAGGGTTGAATAGAATAACGACTTTATCTTTATTTAGGTACCTCGAAGACTTTTTACTGAATTATTTTTATTGAAAAAAAATAGATGTTTTTGTTTTTTTTTTTTTCTCTATAAATATCATTGGGGTTGGTTAGAATAACGATTTTATACAGTTTGAAATTAAAAAACACAGATTTTTTAAATTAGGAAAAAGTCGACGAAAAATTCCACCACTGGGGTGTCCAGAATCATGTACTAGATCCGTGGTATTCGTTTGTGCGTCCATGTCAAAGACACCTTGTATTTTTCCCTATCGTTGTCCTGCTGTCCCTGTTCTTGTATTTTTTTTTAAATATAATTGCCTGTTTGTTTACAGTCAAACACAAAAATGTCGAAGGTGAGTTCGTCAGCTAGCAAAGAAAGAAAGAAGGTTAGTAAATCGAAACGATATGAATTTATTAAACTCAACGACCCTGAAAAATATGCAGAATTATTAAATAAAGAAAAAGAGCGTTACAAAAAGCGAAGAGAAACCAAAAAAATTAAAAACATTGCAGAAATGACAGAAAGAGAAAAGAGAGCGAAAAGGAAGCAATGGAGAATTAATAAGAGAAATAATAGACGTAAGAAACAGGAAAACTCTGCGATACAAGAAGTAAATATGGAGCAAGCAGATGAGGTTAACCCAAGTACCAGCATTCAAGACAAAGATCCACTGCTAGATTTGAATGATAATCAAGACTCTCAAATTACTAGCCGATTATTCAGGTTAAGGAAATTAACGGTGCATCTTAAAAGTAAAACAAAAACAAACCCAAAAAAAAAATAAAAAACTGATTTAAACTTAAAAAGTGATTTGTTATTACGAATTATTTACGTTTACAGTAAAATAGTAAAGTTGAATACGTAAACTTGTTGTTTTATTTCTATTTCCATGTTGTCATTTTATCAGGGGCAATAAAATACTAATAGGGAATATTACTGAAATATTCTGACGCCAGAGTGCAGCACTAGTAGCACAAACCGTAAACAAAGGTTTGACAAGTGATGTGTGTGTAAAAAAAATTAGTAAATTCTTTAAATTACTAAAAAATTGACTGTGAGTTAAACAACAAAATAAAACTTGGATGAGTTTCGCAGAGTGGTTACTGTGAGAGTTCTCAACTAACACAATGACATTTGGCGCCATGACGGTTTGTTTATGTGATAGTGGCGCCCTCTGCGCCAAGCTTAGCGTAATCTTCGATTATTAAAACTGTTTTGTCAACAACGGTCATTACCGTGTTAAGTATGTCCTCACCGTTAATTCAATAAGTTATATTTTGTAGACCTTAAAAATAAATATATGAGTGACAACAACCTATCTGTGGATTTTCTACTAATTGCAGTTATCTAATCTTAATAATTAAATAATTTTGTCCTTACCGGGATTTTTGAGTCCTTACCATTTTATAAAACGTTAATTAACAACGATACGTTTGACATAATTAGTGTACACGCAAAGTAGAATATTTGTGATTACTGTGGCAATGCATTACACGTATTTTTAAACAAATATCTGAATCTTTTTTCGTATCCATCGAAAAGCGTGATTTGGCGGAAATGCCCGGACTTGCTCCAGGGAGGCTCAACCTTCCGATTACATCGTTGCTAGGTCAAATCCCGCGTATTTCGTTTCATACACGGATTTCATGCGCAATGATATGTTATGTTATGCATTATTTGTGCTATGGAGGGCGCGACTCGCCGTGGAATCCCCGCAGTGGTAGCGCGACTTTGTGTTACCTACATATCAGGCCAACTAACAAATGAATGTTTTATAAGAGTCAAGTTAACGTTTTACATTTTCAGTTAGTTTTTTTAAGGTTGGTCGCAAAAACGTAAATATAAACGTTTATAAAACGCGTAAAGGGCACAATTTACAAGAAATTAGTACGAGGGCTGCACTAAAAGTATCGGGAATGGAATATTTCCACTGTTCCTGTCATATTAAAATCTTTTTAATTGAAAACTCCTTGGTTTTAAAAATCGAATACCATTTATTTATTTTAAAAAATATTCTCGGTCTTGTCACAAGGTTTTGTCAAACTTGTTTAGTCGTTGAGAAAATGGAATTGACTCGAGAAAATTCAAGAGCGATGATTTATTATGACTTTCGAAGTGGTTTAACACAAAAACAGTGTGTTGACCGGATGATTTCTGCATTTGGTGATAAAGCCCCATCCAAAACCACAATTTATCGCTGGTTTGCTGAATTTCAACGTGGACGTGTCAAGCTCAGTGATGATCCCCGTCAAGGTCGTCCAAAAACTGCAGTCACCCAAGAAAACGTTGATGCTGTGCGTAAGCTGATTGAGGAAGATCGACATGTGACATACCGCGAAATTCAGGCAACTTTAGACATTGGCATGAGTCAAATACAAATAATCTTGCATGAACAATTAGGTGTAAAAAAGTTGTTTTCCCGATGGATACCGCATTCGCTCTGTGAAGAGCAAAAAGAGGCTCGCGTTACTTGGTGCGTCGGAACTGTCGAAAGATTCCACGCAGGATCCTCAAATGCTGTATACAACATCGTATCAGGTGACGAATCCTGGATATATGCGTACGAACTCGAAACAAAAAACCAGTCACGAGTTTGGGTGTTCGAAAATGAGTTAAAGCCAACAAAAATTGTTCGTTCACGGAGTGTTGCAAAAAAAATGGTGGCCACGTTTGTCTCCAAAACCGGCCATGTTACGACTATTCCTCTTGAGGGACAAAGAACGGTTAATGCAGAATGGTATGCTAGCATTTGTTTGCCACAGGTCGTTTCTGAACTCCGTAAAGAGAACTGCAACCGCCGCATCATCCTCCATCACGACAATGCGAGTTATCACACCGCGCACAGAACAAAAGAGTTTTTAGAGCACAAAAACATAGAATTATTAGACCATCCGCCGTACAGCCCCGACCTAAGCCCTAATGATTTCTATACTTTCCCTAAAATAAAGAATAAATTGCGTTGGCAGAGATTTTCATCACCTGAAGAAGCTGTGGACGCCTACAAAACGGCCATTTTGGAGACCCCAACTTCCGAATGGAATGGTTGCTTCAATGATTGGTTCCATCGTATGGAAAAATGTGTCAAATTTCGCGGAGAATACTTCGAAAAGCAATAAATACATTTTTAAATAGTAATGTTGTGTCTCTTCCTTGATTCCCGAAATTTTCAGTGCCGCCCTCGTATCATTTAGTAGTTACGTAGAAGTCAGCCAATGACTGTTGAACATTTTATACAAGTACATACAAAGACCGACATTTCAGTCCAATACTGGTTGCGATGAGACCCTTATGTGACCGCATATGTCACATAGCAGTTATAATGACGTTTCCAAATGACTAAAACGTTGTTTTAGTGTCAAAAAATACGACTAAACGACAACCGTTTTGATTCGCGTCATAAATATTGTGCTCGCCTCGTAAAAAAAATACAGAAAACGATAAGTGAAGTTAATTTCCATGATAACAAAATATCTATACTGTACATTATTTAAATGAGTGTGATATAATAATAGTTGTGTTAATCTTTCCAGGAACTTTAGTTTTATGACGATATATATACAGGGTGTTCGGCAGAACGTTGAACATACAAAAATGGTGGATAGGTGGGGTCATCTGCTACTTACTCAGCCCTAATTTATTTGGCCCTGGCCACCTGGATATAAAAAAAACTTTTTTTTTGCCTTCTTCTAGTTTCACCACTTTCATAACTTTAAAGTGTAATTTTTATTAAAAATTGGTAAAACAGGCAATATATATATATATATTTTTTTAATCTTTAATGTTGGCAGATTCTTAAAAAAATATTGCTTTATTCAGATGTTAGCTAGAAAAAAAGTTATAGACTCCTCAAACTTACAGAAAGATGTAAAAAATACTTAAATCTTAACTACAACTTACATTAAAAAAAAAAAAAAATATTTTGAGGAGTTCCAATTCTAGCAAAACATCCCTAGTGTGTGACCTTTCTAATGGTATGTAATTTGCTTTTATAAAAAAAACCTTTAAGAGTTATTTCATAATTTTATCAAGTAGGAAATTTTCGACGAAACTCTACCTTTACGGAAAGTGAAATGTTTTGCGAAATTTAATACTGCAAGATTGGTAAAAATTAAATGATTGACGGCTTGCTAGTAGCAGTGGTGCAAATTGACGTTCACTATTCCCTTGGGATGGTTACACAAAGCAGGTAGAAATTTTGTTTCACTCTTGCGCAGTCATAGCGTATTTTTTCTCTCTTTCACTCTCGTGGCACCGTGACGCCTCAGAATGAATTTTTTTTCTTTTATTCAGTCGAGACTTAACTGCCTCTGCGATCTCACGTGCCCGTTACGCCTACGTTTTTTTTTTGTTCACTTATTTTTGTTTTATTGTTATCACTAGTTTTGTAACCTGTTAAGTTTTTTGTTATTACTGTTACCTGTTGTTATTGGTAAAGAAATGGCTGCTTTTACCAGTGAGGAATACGCGGACATGTTGTTAGCGTATGGAAGCGCTAATACTAATTCGCGTGAAGCGCGAAGGATTTATCAAGAGCGTTATCCTAACCGCCGAGTACCCAGTCATCAGACGTTTGCGAGTACTTACCGACGTTTACGACAAACCGGTAACCTGAACTTTCAAGAACCACGAGTGAATGCAACACGACCCGATACTACCATTGACGATCAAGTTCTTGCCGAGTTTGACGCGGACCCTACCAAAAGAATTAGACAGATAGCTTCAATACTTGGCCTAAGCATATATAAAGTGTGGTCTGTTCTCCGGGCTGATGGTGGGCATGCTTTTCACTACACTCCATTGCAAGGTAAGATTTTAACACATTTAAGCCGTTTACGCACTGCATCTGATACGATTTTGTGGAATGTAGTAAATTATAAAACAGTTCAATGGATCGTTCCATTTTAACCTTGATTTCGTCACTTTATTAGTTGTTTTGCCTCATGTCGTTTTTAGCGCATTCAATTCTAATTTCAAATTAAATTCGAATAAACTATTCCTATTCGGCCGCATTCACGTAACAATCAGGCGGCCAGCGCTTACAGGATTCGGTTTGCGCAGGTAGTCAGCGTAGGTAAACTTGCCAGCGCTTATCGCTCCTTTTCAGAACAAAGTATGGAAAGTCGTACGCCCTTTTGTGAATGTGGTCTTACGTCTTTATGGCTAAGCCGTAAGGCCAATTAGGTACTTAAAATTGAAGATAACTTAATTTAGATAATTGTAGTTTGAACTCGGAGGAAGAAAAGATTCAGTATTGAAATCAATTCTTAGACGTGTTTTGTTTGTTCTAGGTCTCGATAGCAGTGATTTTGGGAGATGTGTGCAATTTTGTCGCCATTTGCTGCATACCGATGTGGACGACGAAAACTTTTTAAAAGAATTCTGTGGACGGACGAGTCAAAATTTGACAGAGAAGGGATTGTCAATTATCACAATCTTCACCATTGGGCACCTAACAATCAAAACCCACACGTGATGAGACAAAGGGGCTTCCGAGGAGATTCAGTGTGAATGTCTGGGCAGGAGTGATTGGCGATAAGCTAATAGGGCCTCATTATTTGCCCGACAACATCAATGCGAACAACTACTTGGATTTTTTGTTAAATGATTTACCACCATTAGTGGAAGAAGTGTTCCAAGTAGACATAAACAGGCCTATTGTCTTTCAACACGATGGCTACCCAGCTCACTGGAGTCTGATTGTACGTGAGCTTTTGGATAATTGTTTCCCAAATTCGTGGATTGGCAGGGGAGGACCATTTCCTTGGTCTCCGCGATCGCCCGACCTCACTCCGCTCGATTTTCACGTGTGGGGAAGGGCAAAGGAACTAGTTTACACTACAGAAGTAGAAAGTCGAGAAGATTTGATAAATCGAATTAATGCTGCTTTCGAAGTTATGCGACAGGAGATGCTGCTGCGCACAAAAACTGTAGAAATCAGACGTAGATGCCGCGCCTGTATTGTAAATGGAGGGCGTCTATTCGAACATCTGTAATTAATTAATTAAATACATTATTTAATGGTTCATTAACGCACCTAACTGGTACAGCTATTTTCTTCGTACTTAAGGCTTTGACTGCCAGACAATAGACACAATAGAAAAACTATTGTTAGCGGTCACCGGTAACCGCGGTGGCAGTCAATGTGTTAATTTAAGAACTTACATAATTTCAATCTATCATTTAATTTTTACCAACCTTGCAGTATTAAATTTCGCAAAACATTTCACTTTCCGTAAAGGTAGAGTTTCGTCGAAAATTTCCTACTTGATAAAATTATGAAATAACTCTTAAAGGTTTTTTTTTTATAAAAGCAAATTACATACCATTAGAAAGGTCACACACTAGGGATATTTTGCTAGAATTAGAACTCCTCAACATTTTTTTTTTTTTTTAATGCGAGTTGAAGTTAAGATTTAAGTATTTTTTACATCTTTCTGTAAGTTTGAGGACTCATAATTTTTTTTCTAGCTAACATCTGAATAACGCAATAATTTTATAAGAATCTTGGCAGATTCTTATAAAATTATTGCATATTAAAGATTAAAAAAAAATTAAAAAAATTGCCTGTTTTACCCATTTTTAATAAAAATTACACTTTAAAGTTAAGAAAGTGGTGAAACTAGAAGAAAGCAAAAAATTTTTTTTTAATATATAGGGGCCAGGGCCAAATAAATTAGGGCTGAGTAAGTCGCAGATGACCCCACCTATCCACTATTTTCATATGTTCATCGTTCTGCCAAACAACCTGTATTATATGTTGTTGTGAAGTTTTTAACGCGCTCCCCTATTTCTTTGTATTTCGATGATTTTATTTAATTATCCGAATTATGTTTTCATATAAAGCTCCAACCATCTTTTTTACGTTATATAGCGAACTCTATATTACACTAATATAACAAAAAGGTCGCGTAGACTTTTCCTTGACACCATGACGCCGCGGCCATATTCAGTCGAATTATTTTTTCAATGATTGGAACGTTTTACTAATTTTTCGCTGAAAGGGCCCACTACTTTTAATTATTCTCCATTTATTTAGATCCATCATATTTTTTTACAAAATCACCAGTATGTGACCAAACAAAATGGGAATGGTTTAATTAAAGTGTGAATTTGATCTTTGATCATTTAAAAGTCTTCTAAAAGTTATATAACCGTTGAAATTCAACATCTTAGTCTCATTCAAGTCTTAGTAAGTCTTCCATACGACCAAAATTGATTTTTTATATAAAGGTCATCTCAAACGTTTAAGCGGCGTTTTAATTATATAAAAGTTATGTAAAGATACGCAAACGACGACAGTTGTCTTACGAAATCCTTTTATTTAACCGAAACGTTTATATGACCAGTACATTGTCCAATAAATGTAATGGCTGGCACCATTATCCGACGTCGTTTAAGTTAGTCCTGCAAACGTTTACTCAACATATGCACTGATTCGATTATCAGACGTCGTATAAGTTAGGCCTGAAAACGTTTACTCAACATATTCACTGACACTAGTATCCGACGTCGTATAAATTAGTCCTGTAAACGTTTACTCAACATATGCACTGACACCACTATCCGAAATCGTATAAGCTAGTTCTGAAAACGTTTACTCAACTTAATATTCAGACATTACAGTCACGCGACTGAACCGTCATAAGATAAACGTCTATATAATAGGGCTTTCAATACCGGTATTCCGGGATCCCGTAATACCGTGATCACTGATTTTATTTTGGCCTTTTACAATACCGGTATTGATGCCCCAATACCGTGATTACGGTATTGGGGCATTCGATCTGAAAATTATGTGAAAATTATTCTCACACTTGTTTTCACCAGCGCAAGCGTCCCTGTTATCTTAAGCTCACTCACTCTCAGCCCGCGCCCCGAATGAGACAATGCCCGAAATCGAACTGTACTTATGTCGTTTTTGTTATTGTCACTCAGTCAGTTTCGCAAAGGCGACGCACAGTGGGCCCATACTGAAAATTAGTGGACTTAGGCAACAAAGTTCCTATATCGATGCGATTTTTTTTTATATGACGTGTTATATTATTCCTGACAACTTTTATTCTTATAAAATTTCTTCTAAAGTTGATAGTTTGTCTTGAAAAAAATTAATTAGATTTTTTTGTATGGAGCGAATCACGTTTAATTTTTTTTCTTCAATTGTACTAATATGTTGAGTGTGTGGCGTGAGTATATGATAGCTAGGGTCATTCTCTATCCATGAAAAAAAAAATCAGCGCCGGCCATCTGCGGCAGCGCGAGTAATCATTCGGTAAAAAAAAAATGATTTCGAAGAATTTTTTTGTCATTTAAAATAAATTCAAAGCATATTTTTTGTCTCATTTGGCTGTTTTCACCTTCTTTTTAGTTAAATAAATAGTTTTAATAGCGCATACGTACTTATAACTAGTAATTCTGGTAGAGATTTAGTTATTATTGCATGTTATCGGTAGCACCTGCATTGTGATTGATGACTCATTTGTTTGTGCACTCGGCTAAGCGCATAACTAATGAGTCATCGAAAAATGCTCGTCTCTGATTGGCTGAATAATTTTCACTCACTGTTATGTCCACTACTTGAGTAATTAACACTAACTATAAATATAAAGACATTCATTAAGTCCATCTTCCTCCCCGACCCTTGACTGTAAGTGAAGCGCCAGCACGCGTTTTAGCTGAGCAGCAAGTAATCCAAACTCCCCAGGATAATAATCAAAACACTGATTTTATCCAGCCACCGTCGGTCCCTTGCCACCCTCCCTCCGACTCAGCTGCCCTAAGCCGAGGTTCGTACCCCACAGGGGGTGCCCTTAGCGAGCAGCAGTCATTTAGTTTGTAGTTTTTTACGCCCTGGCTGGAGGCATTAAGTTTCGATAGGAGCTTAAGGCAACCACAGGATAGCCCGGTTAAAGAGTCGGAACCTTAGTGGTTACACTCTGAGATGCCCTAGATAAAAAAAAAAAAAAAAAAAAAAAAAAAAAAAAAAAAAAAAAAAATAAATAAGTCCATCTAGTTTCGCTCTTGTCGCTTGTTTGTGAACACAGTGAAATACTTGTATTTTTATATTTACATTAGAACTATGGCTGGATTTTGTACCAACCTAGATCTTTTTGTGAAATTAAGAAGTGGCGGTGATCTGAAAAATCATATGTTTCTGTATGAAAGTATCATTTCTGTCTTGACTACCGAAGTTTCTGAAGAAGACAAGAACCGAATCAAGGAGTTCTGTCGACTTTTTTGTGTAAATTTAAATAAAAAGTGGATAGAGTCAAGTAGAAATCAAAAAACTTTTATGAATCGTGTAATTAATCGCAAGTGGTTGGAAAAAAACATCAACTGGCCTGTTTATGACAGTGTTGATCTGAGAAGTGTGATGGGCTTTTCGGACGCAGCCTTATCTGAGCTTGTGGATATAGATTGCCATGTTCCTACTCTTGCAGTATGTACTGCGGAAGCGGGAACATCTACAGAAAAGGAGCACAGAAAACCGTTCGAAGAGTTAAGTAATAAGCAAAAGAAAAGACGTTCTACTTCCATAGTAGAAGAAAATTCCGAGGAAGAGTTGCAGCACTGGTACATAACAAAATTGAAAGACAACGGAAAAACGAATCTGGCAAAAGTGGTCGAATACCTTTCCAGTAATCCAGATGCGCTATCCGAAGTTGAAGAGAGACTATTCAAAAAGCAGAGCTTAAGTACTGTCTCTGAAGATAAGTGTTTAGCTCTTTATACATCAGTTGCGCTCTCGAAATGGAAGTACTTAGCTCTTCGACAATTTCTGAAAGAAGAAAACTGTGCTGCCTTTCCTTCTTATCCAAAGCTTGTAAATGCCAAGAAAAGATGTTACCCACCACAAGAGAGTATGGAGATTACCGAAAACGGAGCTCACATTAAATTGCAAGCGCTATTGGACCACACTGTGGAGAGGATATTACTTGATATAAATACTGTTGATAGGTCTCAAAATGAAGAACTCAAGTTGACCTGGAAATGGGGACTTGATGGTTCTTCGTCGCAGAGTAACTATAAACAGAAAACGTCAAACACAGCTACAGAGTTCGATGATTCATCAGTAGTCATGATAAGCATCGTCCCTCTTCGGCTAGTGTCTACTAGGCCATCATCTGGGAATGAAAATCTAGTTTGGGAGAACCCCACACCTTGCTCAACTCTGTACTGTCGACCAGTGAAGTTCACTTTCACTTCGGAGACAGCTGACTTTATAAAGTCTGAAGAGTCTGAGATGAAAAAACAAATTGATGAACGAATATCTACACAGTGTGGAAATATTATTGTATCACATGAATTGCATATGACCATGATTGATGGAAAAGTGGCCAATATTATTGCTGGAGTACCATCATATGCAACGTGTCCCATTTGCTTGGCAAAACCGAGTGAGATGAATAATTTAGACGCTTTGACTTCTAAACCACTTCGTGAAGAAATTTACAAACAAGGAATTTCTTCACTGCATATGAAGATTCGGTGTATGGAATGTCTTCTCCATATATCTTATAATCTGGATTTTCAACGATGGACTGCTCGCGGCGAACATAAGGCTTTGAAACAAGCTAAAAAAAATACCACACAGCAAGAGTTTCGTGAGCAAACTGGAATGCTGATTGATATAGTCAAACAGGTATGTATTTAATTTTCGCTCTCTTTATGTTGTTTGTGAATTATATCTCTATGTATTGTATATTACAGTATTGTTTTCCCATTTTAGGGTTTTGGAACTACAAACGACGGGAATACAGCGAGGCGCTTTTTCCAAGATTACAAAAGATCTTCCAGAATAACGGGAATTGACGAAAATCTGATTTTCAGATTTTCCTTTATTCTACAAGCCATATCATCAGGCAAAAACATTGACTGTGAAAAATTTAGAAGATACTGTAGAGAAACAGCTGATGTGTACGTGCAACACTATTCGTGGTACTACATGCCAGTTAGTGTACATAAACTTCTAATGCACGGTGCAGACATCTGTAACCACTTTGGTGTTTTGCCAATCGGTAAGTAAAAAATAAATATAGTTTGATGTATTATTTGACTCGATTGCGTTTTGAAATTAAAATGTATGTACTTATTCGTTTTAGGTACCTTATCTGAAGAAGCTTCGGAAGCCCGTAATAAGGACTTCAGAAACGTCAGGGAGAGGCACACTCGGAAAACGGGGAGAATAGCAACAAACGAAGACATCCTCCATGGACTTCTAATAAGCTCTGATCCCCACATATCCTACATAAGGCCTAAAATAATGAAACAGGTTCATAATGAGTTGTTGCCTGAAGCAACTCAGTTGTTACAGACTACTGAGCCTCCCTGTGACAGTGAAATTATGGAGGAAGAAGAATGCCTCATAGCAGAGTCCGAAAATTTGCCGGACCCACTAGCACTTCTGGAACAAGAAATAATGTGATCCGGCTCTAAATTATTCCCACAAAAGCCCATCAGGGTTAGGAATATGACAAACAGCCCTTTTCAGGGCTACAATTACTTCACAGTTTCATATTGATCATACGTACGATAACTTATACTATAATAATATACATACAGTTGATTATGTAGATAATTATCAACGACTTGCCCGTACAAATTTAAATTATTTCACCTATCATTAACAAAATTAGTATAACCTGAAACATTACGATATATTTATTCAACAATAGATAATGTGCAGTTAAAAAATAACACAGCCAATCAGAGACGAGCATTTTTCGATGACTCATTAGTTATGTGCGCACAAACAAATGAGTCATCAATCACAATGCAGAGCACCTGCATTGTGATTAATGACTCATTTGTACCGATAACATGCAATAATAACTAAATCTCTACCAGAATTACTAGTTCTAAGTACGTATGCGCTATTAAAACTATTTATTTAACTAAAAAGAAGGTGAAAACAGCCAAATGAGACAAAAAATATGCTTTGAATTTATTTTAAATGACAAAAAAATTCTTCGAAATCATTTTTTTTTTACCGAATGATTACTCGCGCTGCCGCAGATGGCCGGCGCTGATTTTTTTTTTCATGGATAGAGAATGACCCTAGCTATCATATACTCACGCCACACACTCAACATATTAGTACAATTGAAGAAAAAAAATTAAACGTGATTCGCTCCATACAAAAAAATCTAATAAATTTTTTTCAAGACAAACTATCAACTTTAGAAGAAATTTTATAAGAATAAAAGTTGTCAGGAATAATATAACACGTCATATAAAAAAAAATCGCATCGATATGGTAACTTTGTTGCCTAAGTCCACTAATTTTCAGTATGGGCCCACTGTGCGACGGGATAACGCGTATATAGGGTGTATCTACTCAAATACGGTAAAGAAGCCATGAAAACGTTTTTTTTTTTTAAATCTGAGTATATTATTTAAGAAATTAAATAATTTAAAATTACTTGATATGATGATTCATTATCAAAAGGCACCGCACTCTGCCGCCACCGTCGCTGCGTCCGGGCAGGTTATTCAAAAAAAAAAAAAAAAATATTGTAAGTAAAGGTTTTTTTTTTCAAAATGTCTCAAGCAATTTAAAAAAATATAAAACATATTATTATAATTAAGTATATAAGAAATATAAAACACTTAGATAAAAAAAATGCTGCTATGGCTTTTTTACCACTTATAGATGTTTCTCTTTAAATATTTTCAGAATCAGAATCTTTATTTGTTAAACATAGGTATTTACTTAATGGTGTTAGGTTAACATATTTGAGCGCTATGTTTTGCCGCGAAGGCATACAAATTTTTATTATAATGTAATTAAAAAAAAAAAACTAAAATACTTGCTTAATAAACTAAATAAAACAAACAATAAAATCAAAACCAAAAATAAACGGAAAAAATTAAAAATTATCATTTAAAAAATCTTGTTCACTATAATAACATTTTTCTATTAATAGAGAGGTAAGAACTTTCTTAAATTTTGATAGGGGCATATTTTTTATACAATCGGGTATTTTATTATAAATTTTCGAAGCCATTCCAAAAAAGCTCTTTTTCATCAAAGTGGTTCTGCATTTTAGGTCGCACAATTGATTTTCATATTGAGAACGCATTGGAGTTTTTTTTACATCGGAATTTTTTGTAAAAAGGTGTAAATTCATTTTAACAAACAAACAACATTCTGTGTATGAATACCTTATACAGAATTTGTTATTGTGTAGTGTTAACTTGTAACTGTGAAGTTGTTCTACTAGCGCGTATTTTTGCTAGTTTCATTAGATTACCGTCGTTGCTGCCTCTTCGTGTCTTACCCAAAAAGTTTTCATTATGTTCCTAATTCCTAGTCCTACCTAAATAATCAATCAATACCAAATTGTTATATAAGAGAGCTATGTAGGTATAAAACGTATTTATTTTATTATTTTCAATAAATAAGAACGGTAAAGACTGATTTGAAAATAAAAAAACACGTATTTTATTGGGTTTATTAGTCCTAATTGAACTTGCGTTCAATACCGGATCACCGGTATTGATCGGTATCAATACCGGTGATCGGTGATGGAAAAGTCAATACCGTGATCCCGGTGGATCACGGTATTGACTTTTCCAATACCGGTATTGAAAAAATCCGGTATTTGAAAGCCCTACTATATAACATAATAGTTAGCTCCATAGTACTATATAACTGTTACATAACAAGACGTCTGGAATTTATACGACGATTTTGCTAGTTGGGAGTGGTCACATGGATATGGGTACGCGCACAGTAGTGCGTGCAGGCTCGTTGGTGTGCGACTATATCGTCTGTATTGATGACGCGATGACGCCAGTCGTCACCGCAGTGATCTCATGCGGCCGGTCGGAGCAGTCAGAGGTCAGATCCTACTCACTGCGAACTAGATGGCTCTTAGTAGGTAAAGAATCTGTTACAGGTAAGTGAACTTTGTTCATTTTGAACAGAAAAACGAGGAGGTAGGGAATAGCATTTCAGACACGCGTGCTGCGACTGACTGTCGATAAAGGCTTTGTGTTGCAAATTAGCATAGGTAGGTATGTCGCGCTAGGTTTATTTAAGGACCTTTTAACCAACTTTTAAATGTTTTTTATTTCTGAACTCCGTCGTTATTAAACCGAATTGTTTTTTTTTGTTTTTAAGGATATACTTCCAGATTGGTCCCATTTTTATCAGAATCAAGTTCTGATGATGGGATCCATGAGGAATTGAGGGAACTCCTCAAATATTATAGGCATACATATAGCGATTTTTCTATTTTCATCAACAACTCAGGCATTTGCATTCAGAAAGTATCATTTGATTGACACCGGAACTCCTCAATGATAAGTATTTCACGGGTGGCGATAAGA
Source organism: Dryobota labecula (assembly GCA_947523025.1). Lineage (NCBI taxonomy): Eukaryota > Metazoa > Arthropoda > Insecta > Lepidoptera > Noctuidae > Dryobota > Dryobota labecula. The sequence continues at coordinate 28,398,655 of OX383287.1, read as the reverse complement.
TGTTTCGATTAAGATAGTTAAGCGATTATGAAGCAAATTTGAATCAATAATTCTGATGAAAATGGTACCATCGAACTGATCTGAAGATGAAACCGGGAAGTATGCACCGGAACTCCGTAATAAAACAATGTATCCTAGCCGTGTTTTCGGCTTATTGGAATTGTCATGAGATGCACTCGTTCTCTAAATGGTTATTAACCGATTTTTATTAACTTTGCTTGGGTAGTTTTTGAGTTAGCTTCGATAATACTTATTTAATCCACTTCGTATATCTTGTGTTACTGTTGTTTGTGCGGTGTAGCAAGTAGTGGTAACCGAATTGTTGTGGGGTAGGTACCATAACTAAAAAGTGAAAAATAAAAACTTTTTAACAAAAAAAAGTTATTTTTCACGTTTTAGTGTTTTTTTTTTTTTTGGAAGTCGGTTGCTTTTTGATAAAATGTTTTTTTGAGTTGAAAAGAATACTAATTTGATTCGTATGTTCTGCGCTAAGCTGTAGTTGTGTATGTCTTGTGATAAAGTAGCGTTTCCCGATGAGCGCCGAAAAAGGAACAATGGGTGAATAAAACAATACCCGCGGTAACTGTTGTCACGCGCGCCACCATGCGTGTTGAGTGGCGCAGAAACACAACTCGGCAGCGCGCGCCGGCCACTACTGCGCAAGTGCGCACAGCAGTGGCTACACTGACATTACGAAAACCACCCTTACTGCTACGACCAAAAAGCGCTGTCAATGTCAAATTGTAACTACTAATGTGCGGTTGACTGTACTTGCGCTAAGATGTCACGTGAGCGTGGTAAACCTCGTATCCATTGGAAACAAAAGTTGCACAAATTGTTTCAGTAACATGTTTTAATGTTGCGGAAAACAAGTTGCAGATCAGTGTTGACCCGCAACATTCGATGTTACGGGAAATAATAAGATTACGCAGCTGTTTCTTAATTATAGTTTAAAAATTAATACGAGGCTTCAGCCGCGCGGACCTTCTGCGAACAGTCGTGCGGTGGGGCTGCGCCCGCGCCGAGGGAGCCTCTCGACCTTCAGCTTACATCACGCGCTACCGGTGCTTACAACAAAGTGCTTCACACTTCATGAAACTGAAACAAACACCCGCCTGCACACAATAAAACAGCTCGGAGTGAAAACATCCTACTCGTAAGTTGTCCTTGCACTGAAGTCATCAAGATTGATAGTTTGATACCTCTACAGCTTTCTACGAAGCGCGTGATAGCTTTCATACGTGTTATGGTCAGTTCTGCATGATTACCGCAGCGCTACCGGAATGTTCTGCAACACTGATGTCGCTGGTGACTGGGCGCGCCTCACAATCGTGCCACCTACAAGTAGCTACAATTAATTCAATAAACCAGTTAACATTTTAATGCACTAATAGTCTGAGCCCCGACGTTTACATCACCTTCTATCATTTGGATACTCGTAACGCACATAGAACAGATGTATATGTAATGTCATTTCCATCAAATTGTGTATTACGTCATGTTATCTGACACAATGTTATTTTTACTTTTGAGATGGATTTTCATCTATTTTTCCGAACAATGAACAAGGTCTTCATGCTTATAGAAATTGATTTAATTGGTTTCATGTTCGAGCTATATGTGATCACTCCCTGTTCTGCTTTTCCTGGTATAGCGGTTGCAGAGTGATGGTCACCGCTGCCCTCAGCGGATACAAATAGTTTTCCGCCGAAGTGGTAAATGTCGCTACCACCTGCTCCAACGAGAAGCGAGCTGCTCTGAAGCGAGCACACACTAGTTACCTGCAACCAGCTGTAACCAACCACACCTAACTAAAGGTAATCCTTTTTATATGCTATTGTAAATCCGTGTGGCCGCAATGACACTAAGGTCGCATTATAGCTACAGTCGGCCGCCGACAGTGTTGATGTGGCGTGGCGGGGGTCACGTGACACTCCGACAGTGGCACATGCAAATGTCAAGGCAGCATCGCTCAATAGTCTAGTTTACAATTCGCAATCAGCCCAGGGCGACGGATTCCACCGTTTGAGTATTTATATCTGTATGATTCATCTATTCCGAACTATCCCACACTGATTGTACAAACCGTAGCGATCCTATTTTTACTATCAACTTCAAAACAACTGATTAAACTATGCTCCTAAATTCAGTGAATAAAGAAACAGCGTAGGTGGTTGCTACATTTGAGTGTCTTACTTGTTTTTACTGAAGATGTCTTACTTGTCTTTACTGATGCGAACAGACAGATTAAAAGAAACACATGTAGTGAATATGTTTACGTAAACATGTTAGGAACAGCCAGCGAGGCTGTGGGGCTGTGAAGAGAACTCACTGGTGGTGAAGTTGCGCGAGGCGTAGGCGGCGCTCTCCTTGTCGTGCAGCAGCGTGAAGGCGTGCAGCTGGTAGGTGGCGCCGGGCGACAGCTCGCGCAGCGCGTACGACCAGTTGCCGGCGCCGTCCACCGAGATGTTGCGCGCGCCGCCCTCCGCGCGCTCCGTCAGCGGGATCACCTGCACAAGTGCACACGACCCTCGTCACCGGCCCGGCCTGGACCCGGCTCTACGCTTTGCGTCGGGCACTCTATGAATTACACGCACCCAAATTTGCCTAACCTTTCACATCCTCATCCTACGGATCCGATACAATATCGATGAGACTGATTATGATTTTTGACAAAATGTGTGCAGTTCGTGAAGATTCTGTGCGGAATATAAACTTGTTTTTAGGGTTCCGTATGTCAGAATGAAAAACGGAATCCTTATAGGATCACTCGTGTGTCGGACTGTCTGTCTGTCATAGCCAATTTGCTCAATTCAACATAATCGGCCCATTAGATTCGGAGCAAATTGGCTGGGATAGACAGACGGACAGATAGGCACACGATCCGTGATGAAGGGGCCCATTTTTGCATTCGCACATACACACATCAAAAAAAAGTTTGCGATCACTTTGAAAAATCGAAATCTTTTTTGTTAGGTACGGTATATTATATTATAATTCGGCTCGCCTGACTTAAACCCAATAGAGCACGCGTGGGACGCTCTTAAGCGAGCTGTTTGGAACCGTCAGCCACGTCCCCAGACAGTGCCACAGCTCAGGGAAGCCGCTATTCAAAAATGGCACAGGTTACCCCAAGAAATGCTGGATAACTTGATTCCGCATGTGTTCGAGCCAGGAGAGGAGTTATATTATATTGAATATAAACCTTTTATTAATAAAGTTTTTTTAATTTTGGTTAAACAGTGTTTTTCTTTCTATCAAATTTCTGTTACAATTACATTATGATTAATTACTAAAAAAAAAAATTCATTTCAAACAGGGTATTTCTATTTAAAGAAAACACACAACAAAGAATTTTTCTTGATAAAGTTCAATTTAAAAAATTATATTAGTGTAGGCTAGTGATTACAAACTTTTTTTGATGTGTGTACGGAACCCTAAAAATTGGGAATCAAACGAGCTTACCTGTTAAGCGAAGTCTTGATTCTAATTTTACTTCACGGCGATCTGAAATATAATTAATTAAACAGAGTAGTATTTCTTATACACACGTATTAACATCGCGTTTTTTTAGAGATAGAATATAAATATTTTCCGTAAATAGCAACACTAGCATATTGGCAACACAGAAATGTAACTTATTTTAGAGATCCTTAGGAACGAGCTCCGTTTTCTGTACAGAGTAGTTCCACATACTTACATTCACTGGGTTTTCCTGAAAGGATAAGTGAATTAGGTAGACTATCTAATTATTGCAGTTTTGGGGCTGTTAGCTAGTGGTGGGTGGGTAATTATATTTCAGATAGCCGTTCATAAAATTAGAATCAAGACTTCGCTTAACAGGTAAGCTCGTTTGATTCCCAATTTTACTTCACGGCGATCTGAAATATAATTAATTAAACAGAGTAGATGTTTAGAGTTGCCTGCAATAATTCAGTTAGTTAGTAAATTATTGTTTTATAAATATTTTGGTTTATTAAGTAGGTGCTTTTATTTATCTTCATTAGCATTGCTTATTTTATGAATAATGAACTATTATTCATCAGCAGAAAGGCATAATCAACAACGGGTAACCCACATTGTGTCTGTCTCGGTTGATGCCAGTTCTAAGTTGAGCTGTTGTATAATGTTGTTTTGTGAAAGGTGAAGAATTAATATCGCTCTCACTTAACACAACTTACAGTCATAGAAACTTTAAAACACTTCAGTATTTGTTATATTATTAGTCCACAGAGTCGACATTAGGGCTATTAGGCCAGCCAGCTTCTATGTAGGTGGTCCTAGAGTTTTTTTTTTTTTTTTCTTTCTGTAACTGCAATCTGAATGATTTTGTAGGGCATTGCCAACCCATTGCTTGACATGTCCGAGAACCTTGCCCGATCGCGAACGGCGCAACGAATGTATGGAACCTGCTGTGAGTGTGTTTGCACAATTACCCCACGGGAATATATTTGTGAGATTGAATACTTTAAAAGTTTTCATGGTCGAGAATATCAGTCGTAGATGTCTTTGTAAACATAAAGTTTCACTTATTTGAGATGCATTGTGGGAAATAATGCAAGAGTTTACAATAAGCTCATAAACTCTTTAATTAATTATGCCGATTTTTTTTTTTTTTGCTTCACATCTGTGCTAGCTGTTTTATCCATACTAATATTATAAATGTGAAAGTAACTCTGTCTGTCTGTATGTTACGTTTTCACGCCTAAACCGCTGAACCGATCGTCATGAAATTTGGCAGAGATATAGTCTGGGATATGGAGATGGACATAGGCTACTTTTTTACGCGATAACCGACATCCACGCGGGGGGAGCCACGGGCAAAAGCTAATGATTGTATATGTTTTAATATACTTTTAGCAAAGTAAGCTTTTAACTTAATCAATCTTAAGTTTTGTAAGCACCATTTAATACCACCCATCATTTAATATACCATACCGTTTAGTAGGGCTGTGTTGGTTATGAGAAAGTTTTGAACTAATTTGGCTAATTTCCCTTTGTGGACTTTTCAAATGCTTAGTTGACAAGTTGAGAGCTAATGGAAAAAAGTATGAATCTCTTTACCTTCGCCTAATATACATATGTATGTATATACAAAATTAAATTATTGAATGAATTAGGTAGGTATATGGTTTAAGTGAGGGAGTTGTATAATTAGCTACAATGTGTACTTGGTGAGCTGATGGTTTTAGTGTAAGGTTATTGGTTCATGTTCCAATCACAATCCATCAATATTTTTTCCTTACATTGCACAGTGCACTCCCCCCCCCCCCTTTGTTTCCTTGACAATTTCACTTTAATGTCGTAGTTATCATTGAAGTCTATCTACTGCTAAATATTTAGAATGGTTCGATGTTTTGTTCGACATTTTGATTTTATAACTATTGAATAAGATCTCCCATCTCTGCCCAGCCCTTCGAGAAAAAGGGGGTTACTAATATTTTGACTTTTGTTTTAATAATCAAGGCACGCGTTTTAATTAATATAACATATTAGTTGAACCTAACAATTCAAATGCTATGTTTGTCATGGTTAATTTCATGTCCAAACATCTAAATACGCGTAAAATGGTATTTATAGGTATTATGTTTTAAGACATCTCTTGTCTTGATGTATACAAGTAAATAATCTGGGTAGGTTGGTAGTAAATCTTGTTTTGGTAATTGTCACTCACTACTGGTGATTAAGTTAATACAGCAGAGCTATATGGGAGTTATTTGAAAATATATGTATGATTAACCTTTTATTGGTTATCTCGTAATGGGAAAAATCTTGCAGGTAGCCCTAAGTTATAGGGGTACCTACCCATAGGATGAAATCATATAAGTACCTATCTGTTATCATAATGAACAATAATTGAATAGAGTACAAATTGTCAATATATAATGATAGTTTATTGCTGATGACTTGGTTTGTCATTTATCACCAATAAAGTACGGGTGGTAGAATTGACACAGCTCTAGAAGGGATTAAGTAACTGTTTTAGGTTCAGAGTGAAACTTAAATTGTCTTTTTTGTTTGGGTCTGAAATATATGTTTCTTTGTTAGTCTGTAATGCATTTTAATTGATCTCAGTATTTACTAACTGTAAAAGTATTGAGAAGTTAAGATATTGAATTTGATAGGAATCAAATAGTATATTGTATTGTTGTACCCACAGTCAATGACAGGATCAGTGTAGCTGTTTTGTCAGCATTTGGTTGGAACATTCCGGTATCACTCTTGTTGAATTGTTATTTTGGAGTGTAGATATAGGCCGGATTGTTATTGAGATCCACCACAGATATTCCTTTTTGTTTTCAATATTGATTGATTTCTGTTATTTACCCACTTGTAGGATATTTTTATTTGTTATTTATCATAACAGACCAACTCATGTTGTGCAAGTTTTCTGTATTATCATGAGAATGAGTGTCTTATGGTTTTAATATTATTTGGTTCATTGTTATTGTTTGTATCTATAAGATTGTATACTCAAGTTTGTTATTTTATCTGTTTGCTTACTAAATAGTATAGGTAATTAAAATTCATGTCAATTAGAGATATTACTTTTGAACATTGTCATTTTGTTGCGTCAGCCAAGTTAGTCAAAAGTTTGTGTTTGTCTTATTTTCTTCATTGGCATAGGGTCAGTCATTGCTTTCACTATGATAGAGGTAACCAGTCCAGTTTGTTTCTGGAATATCTCAATTCCTTGTTCCCTCAGTTTAGAAGGAGTCTGGGAGTAAGGCTTTCACCTCATGAATAGATAGGGGAACATAAAATAGCACTTTGTATATTTGGTCCATTTCAGTTATGTTTGAGATCAAGGATTGCCATACGTGCGATATGCTGAAGCATTTGTCATCAGCCATTATATCACAGAATTATGTTAACAAAGTATTTTGTACTAGTATTTGAATGTATGAGTGCAAAGTTTATGCAATTTTGCTTATAATTTTAATTTGCAAGATAGATATCGTTTGTCAGTTTGATTAAACCACCTAGTGCTTATACCTCATATAAGCACTGAGTATCTTGTACATGGTGATTTGTTTTAAGAATATATATTTTTTTGTTAACAATGGTAACTCATCATCATAGCCATAAACAGAAATATAATAGCGTTTTATTGGGCTGGTGTTTATATCAGTAGCAGGCATGTGTAACATTAGTTAAGGTAATCTGTCAGGACAAGGTGTACTTTCATAATATCCTCTTTGGTGTGAAAGCTAGATCACAGTGTTGAGATAACATGCTATGACCACCTCGTGGAAGGCATGTGATACTATGGTAAATGTATCAGCTAACAACATAACGAGTTAATGTTGTTAAGAGTATTTCATACTCACTGATAATAATCCGGGTAGCGACTTAGTATTCCGCACTCGCTAAGGGAGTATAGAATAAGAAGAATAAGAATAATATTTATTTGTTTAAAAACATGGTATAAAAGATGGTAAAAACACAAAATAACAAGAGCATACATGTTTTGCTAACAGTTATAAGCTTACAAATTTTCACAAGCATATTTAACATTTATTGTCAAAGAAGTTTTTGACACTATAAAAACTATGACTACACAACCATTCGTGCAATTTATTTTTGAATAATCTCATTATATATACGTACACACATAGATATACAACTTTTATTATATTTGGCTAGTCTCGGAAGGACATCCAGTACGAGCCTGTGGGGGTCTCGTCGGTTACGAGGATATAAATCATCTGCATAACTAAACAATTCCTTATGCTTCGTCACAAACATACATGCTTCATATAAGTAAAGAGACGGTAGCGGCAACAAGCCAAGCTTTTTAAATATCGGCCTACAGGATTCATCAGGTCGAAGCCCGTTTATTGCTCTAATGCATTTCTTTTGAGCAATAAATGCTCTATTTTGATCTGTGCTATTACCCCACATTATCAAGCCATAGCGGAGCACTGATTCAACGTATGCATGGTAGGAAGTTATTGCCGTTTTAATGTTTGTAATATTTCTGACTTTTTTAAGTGCATATACGATCTTATTTATTCGTTTGGAGACGGTATCAATATGTGCTTTCCAGTTTATGTCTTGATCTAAAGTTATGCCTAGAAATTTTGTTTGCGTCACTTCATCAATTTTATGTATATTCATTTTAACATTATATTTAGCATTATTAGATTTATTAAATTGTATATAAATTGATTTATTAAGATTTATTGATAAATTATTCCTGTTTAGATATTCGATTAGTGCTTTTGCATGTTTATAACGCACAGACAATGTATAGGGTTAAGTAAGGCTGTCTCACGGCCTTTTTTAGCTTAATCAGCTTTTTAGATTTTCTTACCCTATAACATAGGAATATTGGACTCACCTGTCATGTCAAGTACGTACGTTAGCTATATGTATAGAGTTACATTGCTAAATGCATCTTGTGCATCTAGTACTTTCTCATCCAGTCAGTAACTTTACTGAGAGCACCTCGTACTCAATGGAGAGGTACGGTTGACATAATGTTGTTAAGGGTATTTCATACTCGATGATAACAATCTAGATAGCGACTTAGTATTTCGCACTCACTAAGGGAGTATAATGCTTTTGCAAGTTTATGACGCACAGACAATGTGCAGGGTTAAGTAAGGCCGTCTCGCGGCTTTTATGCTCTTAAGTTAAGGCATGAACCACCTTTTTAAATTTTCTTAACCTATATCATAGAAATGGGACTCACCTGTCATATCGAGTACACCAGCGTTAGCTATGTAGAATTACATCGCTAAATGCATCTCGTGCCACACTAGTGTAGTTTCTCACCCAGTCAGTACATTTAAGTAACGTTACTGAGAGTATCTCGTACTCACCTGAGGAGTTTATTTTGACAATAATACCAGGTATAGCTTTGTCCGGTAACATCGCTATGAGCGTCTCGCGCTCCTGGCAGCTTCTCATTCAGAAGAGAATTGCAGCGCACATGCAACATGCAGTGCTGAGGTCCACCACAGCTCCTGATTCACAACACCCAGCATCACAGCATCACGTACAAGGTGGTCAGCCAAAGCCAGGCATTCCCGCACATTAGGGTTGTGGGAGGCCTCTGGATCTAAGTACATCCAATATGGGTATGGACTAAAAGTCTGCTTCTGATCAGTTCTAATTTCTTCTTGTTGACGTCTTTGATGAATGCCGCGGCCGTCTGTTTCCGCTAACGGTGCACATAATACACTTTCTATCACTTAGAATAGTTAACCTTTTGTATTTTGTAACATTTTGTTTGTATAAGTAAAGTGTACTTTAAACTTAATAAAAATAAATAATTTGACGAGAAAGAAAATTTTCTTGCGAGGTCTTGACGCGCGAAAAAGAAAAGTGACATTTCTGTGTTTCCAATATGCTAGTGTTGCTATTTACGGAAAATATTTATATTCTATCTCTAAAAAAACGCGATGTTAATACGTGTATATGAGAAACACTACTCTGTTTAATTAATTATATTTCAGATCGCCGTGAAGTAAAATTGACATATTGATTGAAAACCTCTTCTCGCTATGTGTTGTTAAAGGCACCAAGCGAGAGCATTCACCAGGAACACGTAAACACGGCGACATGGTCGTCGGCTCGTCGCGGACTTTTTGTCACATCGTTCGTAAACAATGAGTGAGATTGGCGGAACCGATCAATGAGTTACAAGAAAATTACGACTTTATGAAATAACATCAATGAGACTACATATTTAATACTACGGAGAATGGTATAGCTTTCCTAGTTATCTTATGTGATATTTCCAGAATTTATTGTAATATTATTGAGAAAAAAAAATTATTCTCGTTTTTTTGTTAAAAGCTTTATTGTAGGTTACTTTAGGTGTTTAGGATTAGGTACATTTACGCAAACGAATCATTTGGGTGCATATTCATACCAACATAGGAACTAGGCACAAACGAATTTATGCATTATTTCTAAATATACAACGTGTGTGTGTGTATACAAATATACAATCAAAATCAAAATTCCGTGCGCGCATGCTCGTTCTGTTATTTCGATCTATATGATGTAAGCAATAATGTTTAAATTCCTTTGTTCGTAGGTTTACCGTACGCGTCCGTAAAATCACCCACCGTGAGAAGCCACCCTCAGACTTGAGACTATTAAAGGATACATAGACCCGAGGAGCTTGGCCATGTACCTATTATATACCCAGTCTCTAATTCAGATAATTTATGTAAATAAAGTAATGTCAAGAAATGTCACTGTCAAAATGACAGGACAGTGGTGCAAAATATTTAATCATATTTTTTTTTGTAACAATTATCTATGAAATTAAAGTGAATTAATTATAAGAACTATGCAAACTAAATACTGCTGCCAAACAATGCTTTATGTATTGTGTCGGAGACACGGCCTATGATCATCATAATCAGTCCTTTTTAAGTCCACTGCTAGACGTAGGCCTCTCAAAATCTATTTCTACTCGAAACAGTTTACAGCCGTTTTCATCCAAAATGTGGCTAGATATGCTACATACGATATGAATCTATGAATGAGAGTTGTAATATTAGTGTTGTTGAAGATGTAAAAAATGTGAAAATGTTTGGATCTCCTGCATTGTTACCAGTATCATAAAATATTTTATAACAGAAAATCTCCTTTTTTTAATAACCTTCTTTTTTATAAAAAATAATTACGGTATGATAATTTTTTAATTATTATTTCTTAAATTCAGTACTTAAATGAAAATTGAACCTTTTTTTTCGCCATTTTATGTGAATTACCATTACGAAGAAATTTTTAAATGGTATCCCCTTTGTTTACATAAATTATCTGAATTTGAGACTTTGGGTATAGTTAGTTAAGATTAAACTGAAAAGTACCTTAAATCTAAATCCGGTATAGTCGCCGTGCGCAGGCGGCGACCACGAGATGGCGGCCTGCTTGTTGCGGCCCAGCGTCACTGTCAGGTTCGTGGGCGGCTCCGGCGCTGTGCCCACCAACAATGCAATTCATGTTATGGTTCACTTTTACACGGCAGAATAAAACAAGGCAAGCAAATTAAACCATTAGGGTCAATTCAAACTAGAGCAGTCGAAGCGCATCGAAGCGTCACTCTGAAAATTAACATAGCAAATTCACCCTTATCTCCACAACATAATTCACATAATTCTTCTAAGATAAAAAAAAGACGCGCGAATTGGCGCGCATTCTACGGAATACGCGCGTCTGCGAGCGACCAACTCTGATTGGTGCGCGCGCGTTACGTTGTAGAGATAAGGGTGAACTTGCTGTGTTATCCTTGAGATTGACGATTCGCTGCGCTTCGACTCTGCGCTACACACTGTGAAATCAATTGCGGTCACCTATATTTTATCCGTTCATCCTATAGAAACAGCAAAGAACCAAAACTTCTGGGAAGGAACTATGAAGTTATTTAAAGTTATGCTGACGTCAGCAAAAAACTGTTTTTATTTGTACATTTCAAAATAATAATATGGTTTACATAAATAATTGCTTTATTACAGTAACAATACAATATCTAAGTCCATACAAAGTTTAGGTATTGCATCTACGATGTACAAAGAGAAATAGTTTTTTTTACTATGTTCACAAAATTGCGGTTTTCTTCGTATTCCTATCGATTCCGTGTCTGATTTTAATTCTGAGCATGCATAATATAGTTATTAACAACACAAAGTAAAAAGCAAATAATTTAACAGTGGGATTTCGGAAATATTACATTTCTAAAGTTTCCATAGAATTTCTATGGAAATAGGCGTGTCAGGAGTCTTACAAATACTTAATTTTACACCAAAGAAAACCACTATATTTCATTTTACATCAAGAAAGATAGTAAACCATAAATTATTACCTATTGGCTCTCTGGTGACTATGGTTTCCTATTTTGTTTGTTTTTATAAGCTGTAAGTCCTCCATGTACTAAATAAATAAATAAATTGGCAGTCAAAGTTATCCAAGAATAGTTATAGTATAGAATAAAGTGACAGCCCAAACCTCAAAAATAAAAATTCAATAACTCAGAAGTCCCGCCGATTTTTTTTATAATATAGTATATTATGACATAAAACTATTCATGTTTAAAAGAAATGCGGATACAATGAGACTAACTCAATAAAAAAATTTTTTTTTGAAAAAAAACTTTGTTTTTTCCATCTATTTACGACTATTACAAAAAAAACCACTAATCTAATTGATATAACAGTCCTTTTTACGACCTCATCTACAACAATTGCAAAATCATATATTTGAGACGAAATAATGCATTTCTATGGTCTCTATGGAGTTTTCTCGAGTTTTAAAATACCTTCAAAACTAAACATAAAAAATATGGTTCCTTCCCAGAAGTTTTAGTTCTTCGCTGGATCTATAGGATGAAGGGATAAAATATAGGTGACCGCAATTGAAGCAAAATTTCACAGTGTGCGCTAGTATGAATCGACCCTTAGTTATTTGTGTACGACATGAATAATTGTGAGTCATTATTGTGTATTCTTGCTCTCAGTCACTAGGTACCCACAGTTAGATGATAAATCACGTCTTGTTTTAGCAAAAAATAGTTGTTGGACAATCATGCTAGTTAGTTTTAATGTTGACAATCCTTCTTATAAGCTCCAGCAGGCTTTAAGATAATAATAACAAAAGCAATAAAAACAATGAAAACCAGCAAACTGCACTGCACCCATAAGGAAAAAGGGCACATCTAACATTTTATAAATATGAGAAAATAGAGTTTAATATTTTTATTGGTTTTTGGCGAAAAATATCGACTATAATATTATTTTTCGGAAATAAATGAATTAAAATAAATTCATTTTCACGATTCCGATACGATTATTGAAATATAAGTTTTTATTTTATTGGTATTTATTTAATAATCAACATTTTCTAATTGGTAAACTTTAAATCAAAGAGCACATCTGTGGTAGTTATGCCTTTAATATTTAACGCAGGTCAATTATGCCTTTTTAACTAAATAAATAATACTAATACTAATATTTATCGTGGTACAAATAAAAGCCGCATTTATGCATTATGTGACCTTTTGACGTACTATAAGTCAGATGTGCTCTTTTTACGTACAATAACTTAAAAATTGGCTCAGTTGTGCCTTTTGAGCTTACGGTATTTTTGTTTATCTTGTTCCTAAAATTGTACAAAAAATATTGGCAGATGGGTCTTTTTTTTTTCTGTTTCCGAATATGTATATAACTCAATTTCGGAAAAAATGTTAGTTGTGCCCTTTTTCCTTATGACGGCAGTGCAGATGTAATAACTAAGTGAAGACTACCAGTGATGATGGTTTGATTCCACGTCAAAAGGTCGGCGAATGTGGCGTTGGAGTAGTAGAGCATGAAGTGGTACTTGGTGCCGGGCAGCCCCACGAAGTTGATGGTGTTGGCGCGCGCCGGCACCGTGAAGTTGGGCGCCGGCGAGCCTTGCGGCGGCCGGTAGTCAAGCCGGTACTGGCCACCGTCCGGCGCCTCCGGCTCGCCGCCGCCAGAGCCCGGGATCTCGATCACCAGGTCGGCGCACTCGCCGCCGCGCCATGTACACTGCACAGTGTTTTAAGTACATCTCATTGATCTCTTTACAAGATCGTACATCAAATTACTTGTTTGCTAAAAATAGTATTTTGTTAGAATAGAATAAAATATATATTTATTTGCAATGAATGTAGGTACAGTGAGCTGCATCAATTGGGTACCCCATTTGCTTTCAAGGGGGTAACCACATCGTGACACTGACATTCTACGACACGTACGATATTCTATCTTAATATAGCATCATCATCATCATCATTTCAGCCGAAAGACGTCCACGGCTGGACATAGGCCTCCCCCTACGGGGGGGATTTGCCATAATCGCCACGCTTGGCAGGCGGGTTGGCGATCGCAGTATGGTTTTAAAACTGCATAGAGAACGCTGCTGCCCATTCTCTAGTAAGTCCCTTAGTCGCCTTTTACGACACCCACGGGAGGAAATGGGGTAATGCTATTCTTTTCGTCCGGCACCACACAGACGCATACAATATAGCATGCAAACATTTAAATGGAGTACAAAATAACTAAATTAGTTATTCAATGTTATTTAACATTATGGGCCAAAGAGATTTAAGATACAATAGAGAGAGGCTATGCAAAGAAATGTCATACAAAAACTGTGATCCCATGTCTCAGTGAAGCCATCTAGCATAATATAGCAAAATTAGAGCGGCAATTGGAAACATCATAACACAAAAAAGACCAAACATCAATTAATTTATTCAGCTATCGCTCGGTAGGTGGCCAGTGTGGCCAGTGTTGCCAGATCCGATTTTCAATCGGTGGATTAAGCCTGAAAAACCTATTATAGTTCAAATCAGGTAAATAAATGTCGAAAACTAACTATGCTCCATTTACTATAGCATTAGACAAATAACGGCTAAATAACGACAGTTATTGTGTAATATTGTTAAAATTACTGCACTTAAGAGTTATTTTTTTAATGTAAATGGTAAATAGATTACAGTGCTTTGTATTTATCGTAAAATAACGGAGTTTATTAAACGTATACATCTAAATAACGAAAGGGAGTATAAATGTCGAAAACTAAACAAACTAAGCAAAACTTGTCTCAGAAAAAAATATTTTAGAATTTTATTCACCACTCATTGTTCGTGTCACCATCTATGACTTATGTGACTAGGCAATGATCTTATACATACTAGATCAGCAATGTACGGCACCAACGCATTACTACGTTGTATATGTACACAGGCATGTCTGACTTCAGTTGTCAACTTGACGTAAAGTGAACGATAGCTTAAGGATAAAAAATATCAAAATTGTGAAATATGTGGTTAAAATTTGCATGTCACGGTCTGAAAAGATTAATAAAGCAAGTGGTGTTACATTTCACAAGAAAGTTTCCTAAATTTTCTTCAGATTATCAAAAAAAAAACATTAAAAGACGAATTACATTTATCAAAATTGTTTTTGCCACCAGGGTTACCAGTAAAAACGATTTTGATTTTGCCAGACTGTTGGGAGTTTAGTGAATGACGAATGTATGTTCCTGTAAGTCTAAATTATTATTATTATAGTCTGTTTGGTTTAAACATACTGTGCAGTACCCAAACACTAAATAAAGTAAAAAAAGAAAGAAAAGTAACACATTCACGTGTATTTCGAAGGTTTTAACTTAATAAATCACCACTTCTTACAAAAAATAATAATTTTATTAGCAATGAATAATCTTAGACGTAAAGTGAGGTTATATTTTTAAATGAAAAATTCTAGATTGTTTATGATCACATTGTGTTAAATAGTGTTGTGCACTGACTGGACAGGTCCACTCAATCTGTGTGGTTCTTTCATCAAAAGCCCATTCCAGACACTAATCTACATGGTCTTCGCATGATCTGACCAAGATTATGTCTGGACTTTAAAAGAGACTGTGACCGCTGAGTTTGTTTCGGCCTTTCATCTCAGAGTAGTCAGATAGGAAACGCCGACCTCATCTAGTTTAAAAAATATGATTGACGTGTAAAAGTGTTTGTACAAACTTACTACAAACTACTACTTACAGAATTAAAATCATTTATCATTTGCGGCTCCGCCCGCGTGGATGTCGGTTATCGCGTAAAAGGTAACATATGTCCTTCTCCATCCCAGACTATATCTCTGCCAAATTTCATGACGATCGGTTCAGCGTTACTTTCTCATTTTTAATATTAGTATGGATAAATGATTGTCGTAAACATTGAAATAATATCATTCCATTTTAAACAATAGTTATTTGACACAATAATAATAGTTTTGAAATATAATATTTACGATTTCGCACATATTTTTTTTTTTTCATATATTTATCAAATTCTTCAATTTCTTTCAATCTTTAATCTATTGAAAGTTCCATAATACAATCTTTGATAGTAGGTAATTGATTCAATAAAAAATATATTCATTCTGGGGTAATTACGTTGATCGTTGGCAACTCTGGCTGTTTTTCCGATGACAATGTCTTGTCTCGTTCCAACGTAATTAGTTTGACGGAAGAAGAAACGAGACAAACATATTATTTTGACGTTTTGACATAATTTATGTATCCGTTTCAAAGCTACGTCTTTAACTCGTAAGTGGTTACGTTTTTCGGAACTTTTCAGTAGGACGTTGCGCCTCTAGTATAATGTAACCTCATTGTGACTAGGTATCAGTTTCAGTGTGTTTTTATGTACATTTTTGGGATCCTGCCGTTTTGCCGAAAAGATTTTGCCAAATTTTCATTACCCAAACAAATTTTAGCAACCTTTTTTTATACCAATGTAATATTTGGAATAATTTTAGTACGCACATTTTCATTTGGTCAAATGTTTACTTGGCAGATTGTTACCAAGGATAATGTCATTAAGGCTTTTGGTCTTTAATCAAATGATTTATTACAGCAAACAATATTTAGACAATAAACGTTTAGTCAAATGATTTGTCATTAGGTTATTTATGGAACTAGTTACAGTAGGTTATTAATTTAAAAAAAATGGTTAGGTTAGGTTAAAACTGTGACAGAAACGACTAGATTATATAGGAAAAAATATGGAAAAAAGAGATTATTTTTAGGAGGCTATCGAGAGAATGCGTAAAATATGTTACACCAACTGAAATATTTGACTAGATAAAAAATGGTAAAAGTACTAGTTGGTGAACAAGTTATTGTTCAAACGTTCACTTGCCAAACATAGGTTTTCGTAACAATTATTTGTAAAGAGATTTTTTGGTAAGTAATAATTTGGCAAATGAAATTATGCGAAAATTTGTTTGGGAAGTGATAATTTGGCAATTTCTTTTCGGTAAAACAAGGGAGACCCACATTTTTAAATCAAATAATTTTAAACGTGCCTCGTGGCCATTTCGTTCGTTTGCCTCCGAATTATTATATCACAAAGTGTCGTATATCCGAAGCGAGGTCCAAAATCCGTAGATCTATGGATAAATTCGTAGGTCTGGCAATGCCGGGTGACGTCAAGTAGAAACTATAAAACCTGTGGTAGGGATTTCACCATATAGATATAAAGGTATCGATAATATTGAAAAAAGTTAGGTACATACTAAGACAATTTTTTTTTCGCATTTGAATAGATTGAAACAATTGCCAAAAAAATTAGAAAGCAATAAAATGACTAGTAGTTTCAATGTTTACAAGTTATTTATTTACAAAATTCTTTTTACATACAAATTAATAAATTATCGTTATTAGACGTGGGTTCGATTCCTACAGGACAGAAATATGTATGTGATGAATTTATGTAAATACATTTTCAAATCCGACTGATAGTTCTAGAGATTAGCGCGTTCAAACAAACAAGCAAACGAACTCTTCATCTTTAGTATTAGTATAGATTGTCAAAGAAGCTTAGCTATGAAGCAGACACTTGACGTGGTTTAACTGATTTAAGCATAATTTTGATGAAGCAAATGGAAGCCAATTTTCTTCTCTACGGTTTATTTGAACAAACCGTATCCACTTTTCACGTTCTAGATTATTAACATTCGGAAACCTAGTAACAGAAACCTACATGAACGAACAGTACTTGTTCATTTAATGACATTTAAATAAAATTACATGATTATGTTCAAACAGTATTATATTTTAAGTGTTATTTATTATTTACGTTAATAAATGTTATCGATAACAAATTCGATAAATAACATCACATCTCTGCAAGGCAGTAGTAAAGCTACTCAGCAAAAGAGGGCGTTTATTACAAAATTTGCAAATGTTCTAGATCTATTTATGAAAATGATTTAATTCTAATTACTGAGTAAATATAAACAATTCATACGAAAATAAGCCGAAGTTAGGTCCAGTCGTTTTGCCATAACGAAATTTACAGTACATAATGCGCAACTCGCATATTTCCTTAGAAAATATTTTTTCTTTAATATTTATGTCAATTCTTTGGTGGACACGAATGCGACTTGACGCGCAGGCGTACCACACTAGACTGAGCGACTTATGACCACTATACCCAAAGTCTCTAATTCAGATAATTTATGTAAGTAAACAAAGTAATGTCAAGAAATGTCACTGTCAAAATGACAGGACAGTGGTGCAAAATTTTTTATCATATTTTTTTTTGTAAATAATAATCTATAATATTAAAGAGAATTAATTATAAGAACTATGCAAACAAAATACCGTTGCCAAACAATGTTTTGTGTAGTGTGTCGGAGACACGGCCTATGATCGTCATAATCAGCCCTTTTAAGTCCACTGCTAGACGTAGGCCTCCCAAAATCGATTTCCACTCAAAACAGTTTTCATCCAAAATGTGGCTAGATATGCTACTTACAATATGAATCTATGAATGAGAGTTGTAATATTAGTGTTGTCGAAGATGTAAAAATTTGAAAATGTTTCGATCTCCTGCATTGTTACCAGTATCATAATAGTACATTATGATACAAGTGTGCTGTGTTGGTCATTGCACTCGAGGCGGTATTATTCGCGCGAGTCGCAGACGAGCGCGATAAGGGAGCCGAGTGTGTAATGATCAATGCACACGCGTTCCATACGACGTTTTTCAACACACTTGCGAGGAAAAAAACAGACTTGTTGTAAAAACTTATGCTACAATAACGTAATTATAGAGATGATACATTTAGATTTATAAAGTTCAACTGACCTTTGTTGCCAGGTACTGACTATCCGGACGTTTTTTTTTAACAACTTTTCAACGTCGGTTGGTGACAATACTTTAGATTTCGTATTTTTGATAGTAACTTATAACAACACAACGAAAACGTTAACAAAACAAATATTTATGGAAAATGGCGCGCTGATTTTGTATTTTTTTCCGCGCGCCCCGCTTGCGATGCGCGCGCAGGTGTAAATAGAGGCACTGGAAAACCGCTAAACAGCCTTTATAAAAAAAAAATGTTTAGTCTGATCGTAGTTTAGTTAGTATGGAATTAGAAAGTGCTATTGGTATAGTGAAATATACATTAGTTCAGTGTGAATACGCAATAATAGAACGTCAGTCAGGATCTTTTCCGATTGGTTCCGGGAGGGACCACGGACAATTTAAGGTAGGAGTGAGGCGTATATGTATATCGTAACAGCTAAATACAACAGGTATCACAAGATACCAGACTGTAACTGTGACAAATAAACTGAAAAAAAAAAGCTTCTGTTCCACGACGAGATAACAGAATCCATCCAGTCACAAGCTTTTGTCTATTCATGCTTATGACAGTTACCTTAGTTAGAATATAGATAATAAATGTTACTGTTACACTGTGACACCCTGTTACATCGTCCGTCACAAGCTCTTTCCTTTTCTCGCATAGGTGTAACACCATAGTTAGAAAGAGAAGTACCTCCGTGTATTATAACTGTGCAGCTGTGGTAACAGAGAACACAATAGTTTGTTCCCACATAGTATGAAATAACAGCCTGCTATTTTATAACATGTTTTTGGAACTGTTAATTACGTGGAACAGAAACAGGCGGAACAGATATGGGATTTTACCTGTTACAACCCACTCCTGATATAAGATAAATACATTTTAGTTAATTTTTGGGACCAAAGACAATTCAGACTATTTAAAAAAAAAAGTGAACGCGCGGATTCCTTTTGGCATGAAGTTTCTTTGACGAGATTTAAAAAAAAAAAGCGCATGTTTTCGACTAGTAAACAGTTATCTGTGGCGTTACAGCACTCGTATGGTAACGTAAAGTAAAAAGCACGCGTTTTTAATACACTGCATTATGGACATAAAAGCGGTTCAATAAGAGCCACTTTACGAGCAAGTGTTGAAAAATATTTTTCAACACACTTGCTCGTAAAGTGGCTCTTATTAAAATGGCGCGCTGGTTTTGTATTTTTTTTTCCGCGCGCCCCGCTTGCGATGCGCGCGCAGGTGTAAATAGGGGTATTTACACCTGCGCGCGCATCGCAAGCGGGGCGCGCGGAAAAAAAAATACAAAACCAGCGCGCCATTTTCCATACATATTTGTTTTGTTAACGTTTTCGTAGTGTTGTTAAAGTTACTATCAAAAATACGAAATCTAAAGTATTGTCACCAACCGACGTTGAACAGTTGTTAAAAAAAAACGTCCGCATAGTCAGTACCTGGCAACAAAGGTCAGTTGAACTTTATCAGTCTTATTACAAAAAGCGGTTTAATTAAAAACCCAGGTTTAAACCTCTGTAAACTACGGTTTAAACAAAAATGTTATTACAAATCGTGGTTTTTCGAAAAACCATAGACCATATCATGGTCTAACACTAAACCGCGGCGGCCCCTAGTTTAAACAATCAAACGATGGTCTAAATCGTATCTGTCAAAATTTCTCTTTTATGTTAAAGCATCTTTTTCATTGTGTTGTGTTGTTTTTACCCGAAAATGGATATTAACATGGTCGATTTAATTGATATTGAGGATATTGAAGCCGCTGATTTGTTGGGAATGCCACGCCGAAGTAATTTATGTTTACTTACTTTTTCCTCGGTACTCCAATTCTCAGATCGTTTTTTCTTTTGTTGGTTCATCACAATATAATATTAAAATTGCTGAAGAAGGTACTAATACTATTAACAAAGAGGCAATTGTTCTATCTGAGACTTCGATAAATTAAAAATTACAACGCTAAATGAACTTTGTGTGTGTCTGCGATGGTTTTGTTATTGTTATGGTTTCTTAGAACGCGCGAGGATGTTACGTTTCGTTACACGTCTTATATGTATTATTAGTAAGTAATTAATACGACCTTAAGTAATGAGCTTAAACCTAAACAAAACTGCAAACGACGAAATATCTATTGTACCATGCAAGATAACAGTCTCAATATTTTTAACACTCCTAAAC
Source organism: Dryobota labecula (assembly GCA_947523025.1). Lineage (NCBI taxonomy): Eukaryota > Metazoa > Arthropoda > Insecta > Lepidoptera > Noctuidae > Dryobota > Dryobota labecula. The sequence continues at coordinate 28,377,833 of OX383287.1, read as the reverse complement.
ATCATAATAATCATTAGCTTACCAACAAAAAGTTTTCTTTTCTGAGCATACGGAACGTTGCAATAGAATGATATCATGGTGAACGAATAATATTTGTATTAATCTGTGGTTGATATAAAGACGATGGTTCAAATGCCGGTACTAAGAAGACCACGGTTTTTTAAAGATTTGTAATACGGACAAATTTAGACCATGGTTCTGCAGATAAGCCTGGACTTGATAGGACAGGTTTAAACCAAGGTTTATTCAGTTTATTGTAATAAGACTGACCAGGTCTAAAATTGTCCGTATTACAAATCTTTAAAAAACCGTGGTCTTCTTAGTACCGGCATTTGAACCATCGACTTTATATCAACCACAGATTAATACAAATATTATTCGTTCACCATGATATCATTCTATTGCAACGTTCCGTATGCTCAGAAAATAAACCTTTTTGTTGGTAAGCTAATGATTATTATGATGCTTAGGAGTAACATTTAGACTTATACAGTCGTATAAGTCTAAATGTATCATCTCTATAATTACGTTATTGTAGCAGAAGTTTTTACAACAAGTCTGTTTTTTTCCTCGCAAGTGTGTTGAAAAACGTCGTATGGAACGCGTGTGCATTGATCATTACACACTTGTATCATAATGTACTATTATGATACTGGTAACAATGCAGGAGATCGAAACATTTTCAAATTTTTACATCTTCGACAACACTAATATTACAACTCTCATTCATAGATTCATATTGTAAGTAGCATATCTAGCCACATTTTGGATGAAAACTGTTTTGAGTGGAAATCGATTTTGGGAGGCCTACGTCTAGCAGTGGACTTAAAAGGGCTGATTATGACGATCATAGGCCGTGTCTCCGACACACTACACAAAACATTGTTTGGCAACGGTATTTTGTTTGCATAGTTCTTATAATTAATTCTCTTTAATATTATAGATTATTATTTACAAAAAAAAATATGATAAAAAATTTTGCACCACTGTCCTGTCATTTTGACAGTGACATTTCTTGACATTACTTTGTTTACTTACATAAATTATCTGAATTAGAGACTTTGGGTATAGTGGTCATAAGTCGCTCAGTCTAGTGTGGTACGCCTGCGCGTCAAGTCGCATTCGTGTCCACCAAAGAATTGACATAAATATTAAAGAAAAAATATTTTCTAAGGAAATATGCGAGTTGCGCATTACGTACTGTAAATCTCGTTATGGCAAAACGACTGGACCTAACTTCGGCTTATTTTCGTATGAATTGTTTATATTTACTCAGTAATTAGAATTAAATCATTTTCATAAATAGATCTAGAACATTTGCAAATTTTGTAATAAACGCCCTCTTTTGCTGAGTAGCTTTACTACTGCCTTGCAGAGATGTGATGTTATTTATCGAATTTGTTATCGATAACATTTATTAACGTAAATAATAAATAACACTTAAAATATAATACTGTTTGAACATAATCATGTCATTTTATTTAAATGTCATTAAATGAACAAGTACTGTTCGTTCATGTAGGTTTCTGTTACTAGGTTTCCGAATGTTAATAATCTAGAACGTGAAAAGTGGATACGGTTTGTTCAAATAAACCGTAGAGAAGAAAATTGGCTTCCATTTGCTTCATCAAAATTATGCTTAAATCAGTTAAACCACGTCAAGTGTCTGCTTCATAGCTAAGCTTCTTTGACAATCTATACTAATACTAAAGATGAAGAGTTCGTTTGCTTGTTTGTTTGAACGCGCTAATCTCTAGAACTATCAGTCGGATTTGAAAATGTATTTACATAAATTCATCACATACATATTTCTGTCCTGTAGGAATCGAACCCACGTCTAATAACACAGCACACTTGTATCATAATGTACTATTATACCAGAAATTCTCCTTTTTTTAATAACTTTGTTTAAAACCAAAAATTTATAAATATAATTACGGTATGATTATTTTTTAATTATTATTTCTTAAAATCAGTACTTAAAAGAAAATGAAACCTCTTTTTTCGCCATTTTATGTGAATTACCATTACGAAGATATTTTTATGATAAGTTATCCCCTTTGTTTACATAAATTACCTGAATTTCAGATTTCGGGTATAGGACATAACTATTGGATTACGATTTTGTTCGCAATGTCCCGTCTATTGATACGTATAATTTAATGTCTTTGTTATGGGCTAAGAATTCTTGTACTGATTAATATTTTTTTTCTATTAATAATGCTGTTCAATGTTTTTTAAATTTTTGCAATGGTAGGTCTTTAATATAGTTCGGTATTTTACACAGACACACACACACGTACACACACCCTCGCACCCTCACACACACAGTACCTACCTACAATCTCTCCATTCCACTAACTAACTGTAGGCATCAATGGTAAATTTATTTATGCATTTTTAACTGTTTCATATTGAATTTTATTATTTGAATGTCTTAAAAGTTTAGTATTATTATTTTCATAATAAATAGCAATTTGCGTCTTAACCGTGAATAAATCTAGCATCTCTGTGTTGTGAAACACAGAACATTCAAACGGCCTATTCTAGCTGTATAAGGCGCCGTGGGCCCCAGACTAGAATCAGAATCAGAATGCTTTATTTGTAAACATAGGTCAATTACAACAGTGTGCGAGATGTTACAGATTGGTAGGTCCTCTATGTTTTGCTCAGAGGCGTACAAATATATTTAATTAACATTTTCGAATTTTTAACTTTATAACACCATTTAACTTTTATATATAGGTATCACAAGGTGGTAGGATTATGTAAACTTTCACATTAGTAATAAAGTCAATATTAATAGGTACATGCAAAACAATACTAATTTAAAATACAATCAATTTCAATAAATGTCAAATAGATTAAGTTACATGTCATATTATATCAATGCTAATGTCAAACAAAATTCAAAAACGTCAAAGTAGGTGAGGTGATGTACAATTTTCTGAAGCAGTAATTATAGAATTATCGCCCAAATATTCCTTTAGTGAGTAATAGCATTTATTTATCAAAATTCTTAATAGTTCTGTTTTGAAATTGTCCAGATTTAACGTTTTTATTTCTTCAGGTAGTTTATTAAATATTTTTATGGCCATACAGAAGGTACTTTTATTCATTAGTGCAGTTTTACCATATGTCACTTCGAGTTCTGACTTATTTTTATCGCGTAATTTTCTGTAGTAACTTTTAGTAGCTATTTTGTATAATGAAATGTTAGGTTTAACAAAGATATTTGTTTCGTATATGTACAGCGAGGCAAGGTAAGAATTTTTAGACGTATAAAGAACGGTTGACAACTGTCTGTGCTTTTAAGGCCACACATAGTTCTGACACATCTTTTTTGGGCTCTAAATACGATTTCTCTATCCACTGAATTGCCCCAGTATATTACGCCATATCTGAGTGTTGATGCAACATAGCCGTGATAGGCTGTTAGTACGGATTCTAGGCTCACTATTTTTGATAACTTATAGAGAGCATAGGAAAATTTATTGAGTTTTTTATATATTTCGTCTGTCTGGGGGGAGTAGCAGTAGTTGATTCTATTTTTGTCCCTAAATAGCTAATGTCAATGCTCTTGTTTGGGATCCTTTGATAAAAATGCATAATTTGTCTTTTCTAAGTTTATAATTAGATTATTGTTGTCAAACCATGATATAATTCTATTTAATGTCATATTTATTTAATTTTCATAGGTATTGGGATCATCACACTTAATAATTACGGTGCTATCATCGGCGAATAGTACCATGGGGTGGTTTATTTGCCTCGGAAGGTCATTTATGTAGAGTAGAAAAAGGGGGGGTCCTAGCACGCTACCCTGAGGAACGCCGTATTTAATTATCTCGCTTTCGGAACGATATTTTTTCTCGTAACTAGTATTTGTGGATATTTGTGTGATTTCTACAAATTGCTTTCTGTCCGTTAAGTAAGATCGAATGAGATCAAGTATATTTCCCCTGATACCATATTTTTCAAGTTTATGTATTAGTATAGGATAGTCCACATAATCAAAAGCCTTAGTTAGATCCATATAGATTGCACATACAGGATTTCTCTGATCTACATTTGACAAAATAGGGAGAAGCAGGTCATGTATAGCCATATTAAAATAAAAATATGTTTTATTGACATATATTGATTGTCTTCTGCTTACGAAATCCCTTTTGTTCATTTACTAATATGTTTGATTTCTCAAGGTAGTTGTACAAGGACTTATAAATGACTTTCTCAAATATTTTTGAAAAAACGGGTATCAATGCGATAGGCCTACAATTTGACATATTTTGTCTATCATTTTTTTTGTGCAATGGTACAATTATTGACGTTTTTAATTTCTCAGGAAAGATTCCGCTAGTAATACTCATATTAATTATGTGACTGAGATGTGGAGCTATGTAATGAGATACTTCTTTAATAACTTTAGTACATACTCTCCGTCATAACCAACACTATTTGTATTTCGAAGTGAGTTAATATGATTATTTATATCTTGTGGTATGGTCGGCTCCATAAATAAAGAGTTTGAACAATTTGAGCGTACGTTCATTTCTGGTATAGTTTTATTTTTTGGCTTGGTAACTTGATTAATATAAAACTTGTTAAAAGCCTGAGCTATATTCAATGGATTCGTGATTTTCTGTGTCCCTGTTTGAATTTGTGTTATTGGTTCTTTAGGGAAGCAGGTCTTAGAATTATTAATGATGGTCCATGTCGCTTTAGATTTATTTTTGGACGTCTTAATGAAGTAGTTATTTCGTGACGTTTGTGTTAACGTTATAACTCTTTTAAACCTTGCAGAATATGACTTAAACGATTGTTTATTCTTTGGGGTAGGATTTTGTTCTATATTGCCATAGCAAGTGCCGTTTCTTTTTACTACATTTCCTTATCCCGTTAGTGATCCATTTTGTTTTTTTAGTAATTGAATTTGTTATTATTTCGTAAGGAAAGCAAAGATCATAAAAGCATCTGAATAGGTTAATAAAATGGTCGTAGGCCTCATTGACGTCACTAGTTGTATATATGTCCGAAAAAGTGAGACTTTTTATGCAATTCCTAAATTTCTCTACATTATCTTGACCATAATTCCGTCTTTTTATTTTCCAACGCTTTAAGACACATGTCTTCTTAACAGGACATTTTAAAAGTTGTGCGGTATGATCTGACAGGCCCAATTCTATAATTTCTCCTTTACAGCCTTTTACATTATGTGCAAGCAGGTCGTACTGCTTAACCTGGTGGGTTGAGAAAATTGTAACTTTAAATTATAATTTAACAATGTATATTCGAAGTCTAGGGTTTGTTTATTTCTTTTCAATATGTTGATATTAAAGTCCCCACATAAGACAATATTTTTATTGTTAAATTTTAAACACAGTAAATGCAAAATATTATTTAAATTTTCAAAAAAAAATATCCAACTTAGACTGGGGCACCCTATACATACATACAATAATAATGTTGTGTTCCGTCAATTCTATCGCGCAGCATTCAATTACGTTGATTACAGAATTTTTTCCTAAGTTTAACACTTAATACTTGTGACCGACCCTAGTTAAAATACACGCGCCACCTCTTCTATTATCTCTGGAGAAACTTGTTGCTAGACTGTAGTTTGGTATATTTAGTAGTCCTTCCTGTTCAGGTGTAGGCACAGCCTGCAGGTTGTGCTTAGTTTGGGGCCCACCGCTACTTACTAGTGTTCCATGTACTTGCTCATTGTGAATTGTTTCAATGTATGTTATACCTAACTTGTGTATGTAAATATTTTTTATTATTTACTAGCTTCTGCCTGCAACTTCATCAGCATGAAATTTCTTGTTCGCCTATTCCCCAATCTGTTCTCGATATATCATTAAAAAAAAAAACGTTCCATACAGAATGTATGAGAAAATTAATTTTCATCATAATTTTCTTTATCGTGAAATATTCTCATGTTTTAGTAAATCATTTATTTGTCTATAATGTAGGTATACAGATATGATGGTTATTTTGATGAGTCCCGATATATTTTGCCTTACGGCATGCAAAATTATCCAATATTATACATTTACTAGACAAAAATTATAAACAAACATTCAACAAATTACATTACAGATGTCAACAAATTCAATTACAAATGTCAATAAATTCAATTATAAATGTCAATAAATTACAAATGTCAATAAATTCAATTACAAATGTCAATAAATTCAATTACATATGTCAATAAATTAAGTCATAAATTAGATAGATAAAATTAGAATTGCAATGAAACTAAAGATATAAATTTCAGAAAAATTAAATAAAAAAGAAGCAGCATATACAGTATTAACAGAGTTTTGTCATTAACAAATCATGAATTGCGTAGTAACACTTGTCCAGTAGCAGTTTTGCTAACTTTTTTTTTTTACTTTTAGGGTAATTCTTTTTTAATGTAACGGTAATTATATATAAGAGGACCCATGGATATATATATATATATATATCCATGGGAAGTGAAGACGTTTGGTAACCACCTGTGTAAAGTTGATTTGACCTAATTGGTTCTGAACGTTGTCGTTTATCCACTACTGACGTAAACTGGTGCTTGTTCATTCTGACAAATAGGGCAACTTGTAGTACTCGTATAAACAACGATGGCAATGTAAGTATCCTTAGGAGAAGGTAGGAGGAGCGTTTGTGGCGAGTACATGTGGTTTTGTTTCTCGCAGCGATTTTTGGCTATTTCTCTGCTTTTTGTGGTGGTTATTGGTGGTTTTTGAGTGTATCATACGTGTTTGTGCTCGTCCAGTATTTATTTTTGTTTGTGTACGTGATCTTACATTTGGTAAGTTTTTAATCTTCCTATTTAATTTTCTACTGGCCTATGCTGAGTGACAATGGCGGATGACGAACGGCCTCCTGGCCGCCCGCCAGATCCCCCCCATTCCGCTCAGCTACAATCGCAAGACCTTTTCTCGCATGCGCTTATTCTCACGGCTCCACTGTCTCAATTTGAGACAATGGAAGTTGAAGTAGCTTCTCAAAAGAGGAAACTCATAGTAAACCATCTCCACAACGACCCTACAAATGTCACAGATGTAAATGCTCCAACGGCTTAACGCGACCGGGTCACAGCTCCGTCGTTGATCTCACGCACCAAGTACTCGCATTTAGATAGACAACCATTTTTAGTCTACGCATCTCTTTCCGAATCTGATCAAACCTCTGGCACTACCCTCCATCCTATAAAATTCGGTAAATTATTACAGAAACTGAATGTTGTGAATATTGTAGATGAGAGTATAAAGAGAATAGGAAGAAACAGGGTATCAGTAGAGTTCAAGGGCCCGGCAGATGCCAATGCATTTATTGACAATGAGCTAATTAAGCAAAAAGGTTTCACACTGATCATTCCCACTTTCAACATCACCAGGATGGGTGTTGTGAGGGCCGTCCCTACTGATTGGACTGACATTGAAGTCCTGATGCCCTGAAGTCCCCACTTAGCAAGGTGTTGAAGGTGAGGAGATTGAACCGCAGAGTTTCCAATGATGGGAAATCGGAATGGATTGCTACATCAAGCGTAGTAATCACATTTGATGGTCAGAGCCTCCCGGATCGAGTTTTTTTGCTGTTTAAATTCCAGTGTTTCGGGTGCTGCAAATATGGACACACCAGAACTCACTGCCGGCCAAAGCCACGGTGCTGTCGCTGTGGCGGTGACCACTTTGGGGACGGGTTTTCCATTGAAGAGCCTAAGTGCTTTTATTGTACGGGTGCCCACCCTGCGAACAGTCGTCAATGCCCGGAATACCTGCGTCAGCGGAACATCAAGGCCACCATGGCTAAGGATAATATATCTTATTCTGAAGCAGCCAAACGTCTTGCCCCCTCCTAACGATCTTTTGCTGACGTTACGGCGACAGCCCCTCCTGCACTGACCACCCACCAGACTCTTAACCATGATCCCCGTCTCCCAATTCTTAATTATACCTCCCATACCCAACCCCCTACTTCTTCCTCCAGCAAAAAAATTGTTAGTACCCGTCCAAAGACCCACACAACCCCCCACCCTGGGTATGACCTTAGGGCCCACCAGGATATTATTAACAGTTATTCTTTCCCCCCTCTCCTAGTGGGTTTGCTCTGTGGGACCACCCTCCCACTCATAATGAGAATAAAGAGACTATTATTACTTTGCTTTCCACCTTACTTTCAAATTACTGGTTACCAGACCACGTTGCCAATAATATAGTCAATAAAATTAAAAACCGTAACATTCCATCTCATGCAGTGGAACACCAGAAGTGTACTCCCCTAAAAAACATGAAATCTGCCACCTTATTAATTTGCATAAACCTGCAATTTTTGCAATCTCAGAGTCGTGGCTAACTCGTGGTTATAGCACTCTCCGGGATGACCGCTCTGACGGTTATGGCGGGGCTGCTATGTTAGTGAACACTCTTCTTTCTTCCTCCCCTCTATCCCTTCCTCCCCACGGAGATGAGATTAATGCTGTAGGTGTTAATATCCTTGGCATTAATTTTATATCTGTTTATATTCCCTCCCCTAATTCCTCCTGCTTTCAATACATTTATAATATATGTTCCTCATTGAATCCTGTTATAATTTTGGGTGATTTTAATTGGCATCATTCCCTGTGGGGCTCTGACCATTCCGATACCCCTGGTTTTGAGTTGGTTGATCTGTTGGATGACTTGGGGTTATGTGTTGTCAACGATGGTGCTGTCACTCGACTACCTAGACCTGGCCAGAGTAGAAGCTGTGTAGACCTTACCCTGTGTTCAGCTAGTTTGACCGCCCAGTTGGAGTGGAAACGACTAAACCTCACGTATGGTAGTGACCACTACCCAATATGCACTACTCTGATCAACAGGTCCTTACCTCACAGGGATAATCCTCGTCTATTAAAATATAGGATTACAGGCTCGGACTGGGACTTATACTCTCAAACTCTAGAGGATATAATTTCCACTTTGCCCCAAGTTTCCCCAGCCAACATAGATGACTGTGTATCGAAATTTTTCGGTGCTATTTCTTCAGCCGCGGATGACAGCATACCACTTAAAAATTGGCAAAATTTCAAACGATTTAAACGTGGCTGCTCCGTCCGAAACTCCTCATCTATGCCTAGCGACATTGCGGAACCTTTCCTGAACAAACTGGCTCCCCTTTTTGCTCCTCTTTTCGGAGAATGCCCCTCTCCTTCCGAGGGGAGGGAAACCAATGATCCCTTAGATGCCCCCTTCTTGTTAAGCGAACTAGATGCAGTGCCCAAACACGTACACGACTCCGCCCCAGGCATAGATGGCCATCCGTATTTGTTTTTTTTTTTAATTGGGGTCCCGCAGTTGCCAATACCTTTTATCATTAATAAACGCATGTTTTATTTTTTCACATATCCCTGATACTTGGAAAACGTAGCTGATAATTCCCATTCTAAAACCAGGGAAACCTGATTGCTCCGATAATTATCAACCCATTGCTCTATCACCTGTTATAAGTAAAATATTGGAACCCCTTATAAAAAACAGATTGGAGTGGCTGGTTGAAAGCCGAGGTCTTCTAGCTAAATCTCAATTTGGTTTCCGAAATGGAGTTAGTACAATGGACAGTATTGGTATTTTTATGACCGATGTCCGGATTGCCTTCAGCAAAAGTGAGTCTGTTCTGGCGGTCTTTCTCGACATTTCAGCAGTTTATGACAGTGTCCTTCTTTCGGTACTCAGAAGTAAATTACGCCAGCTGAGTATACCGGTAAAGATTCTTAACTGTATCTGTAACTTGTTGGCTGGACGTAGTATTAAACTCCATGTTCCACGAGATCAAATGACCCCAGAACTGATTCAAACTCAAATCATTCATTTCAATTAAACCATTTACAGGCACTTTTGAATTGTCAAGCAGTCGGTCAGTAAGATTGGCGTGGGTTACCCCAGGGTTCAGTACTAAGTCCTCTTTTATACAGTATTTACACGTCTGATCTTCACAAGTCGCTTAATAGCGACTGCCAAATTTTACAATATGCAGATGCTTATATATTCCTACCTCGTCCGTGGAACTTGCTACGGAATCCATGCAAATATCCCTTAACTCCCTATACCAGTTGTTAATCTCTCATGGTCTTAGTTTGTCAGCTCCTAAAAGCTCCGTTGTAGTTTTCTCACGTAAACGTTTAACTTGAACACCTTGCAATTGAAGGAGCCCCTATCAAGGTCGAGGATAATGTGAAATTCCTTGGGGTCATTTTGGACTGTAAATTATCTGTAATTAATTGTCTTTCATCTCAATTATATAATCAATAAATGTGAGAAGAAGCTTAATATGCTACGTGATCTAGCGGGTGTTTGGTGGGGTGCTCATCCCTTTACTCTTAAACTCATATACAATGCTACAATAAGAAGCTTACTGGACTATGGGTCTTTCCTCCTGGAACCCTGCGGTAAGGTTGCATTGGCCAAGCTGGAAACCATTCAGTCGAAATCCCTCCGCATTGTACTAGGTTGTATGAGATCCACTCCTACCAACGCTCTGCAAATTGAGAGTGGCGACCGTCCCCTTCTTCTCCGTAGACAATATTTAGCCGATAAATATATGTACAAGGCATATTTTCTTAGTAATCACATTGTTCTTTCTAAGCTTTCCATTCTAGATAATTTATGTAGCCAACGCGATTATTGGAAACATAAAGACCCCCCTTTGATCCTTAATTCATTTAGGAATATCCGGAATGTGAATGACAATTCTCCCATTCCTCAGTGTAATAAATTCCCACTCTACACATGTCCGTATGAAATTCTAAATTTTGTTCCAAAAATCTCTTGTATTGGAATAAATAAGGACACCACCAATGCTAATGACCATTTTCTTTCGACTTTTAATAACAACTGGCCTGATCACTACAAATTATGTTTCCTCTTTTGATAAATTTATTACAAAATTGAACATCCAAAAACCCATTAATGTCGGTCACCTCCTCTCATTTTTCCCTAATCCCCAAATGATACGTGCTTTTATTAAATTTATTTCCAATAACAATATTAAACTTTAATATTCAGACATATGAGTAGTCTAATATATTCTAATAATATATAATAATATAGTCTAATCTAATGTTTAGATGTACAATATATTTTATGTTACTAACTATTACTAACTCCTTTCTGTTTTGTGTTTGTTTCAGGGCTAAAAGGATCGTCACAAAAAGTTTAAGTTCATAATCTCTTTGTAAATATTTCTTTAATTTAATACCTATGTATAGTCACTACGTGACACTGGCAGAAATTGCCGTAGTCTTCGGCAAATTACCATAAAAAAAAGTATCCTTAGAGATTTAAAAACAGGTTGACAGCTTTCTGTAGTTTTAAGACCTGACATTGATCGAAGCCAACGTTTTTGGACCCTAAATATTCTTTCTCTCTCACTGCAGTTTCCCCAAAATATGACACCAAATCTTAGTGAGGAAGCAACTAAACTATGATATGCTGACACTAATGTATTTATGTTAACTTTCTTTGATAGGCTATAGAGTACATATGCCGTTTTACTTAATTTATTACACACGCTTTCAGCATGATGTTTCCATGTCAGTTTACTGTCGATGTTTACTCCTAGGAATTTTGTTACTGTAGTTGTATCTATAAAGAGCTAATAATTTCCGAAAAAAACGAGCAAGAAGAAATAGAATCTATAAACAACGAAGAAATATTAAGGCATATATTTAGGCAGTTAAAACCTGACAAAAGTCCTGGGCCAGATAACTTAAGCAACGAAGCAATAAAAATAGGAGCTCCAGTCCTAATACCATGCTTAGCAAAATTATTCAACATGGCACTCGAAACAGGAAAAGCTCCTAAGCAGTGGTGTGACTCTGACATAATACTTCTTTATAAAAAAGGTAATCCAGCAGACATCGGAAACTACAGACCAATAAGTTTACTGTCAAGCATTTACAAACTTTTTTCCTCTATTTTGCTGAGTCGGATAACATCAAGAATAGACAATAACCAACCAAAAGAACAAGCCGGTTTCCGCCAAGGATTCTCCACTATTGATCATATACACACATTAGACCAAATACTTGAGAAATATAAAGAATACTAGCTTTTGCCCGCGGCTTCGCCCGCGTGAATGTCGGAAATTCTCCCACAGAAATATACTACCGGGATAAAAAGGATAAGTATGTTCTGACTACCTAAAGACAACAAATATCTCTACAAAAAGACAATAAAATGGATATAGTATGTTATCCTTAAGAGATAGACAATATGCCATCGCGGACTTTTCTGTAAACCTATATAAGATACACAATTCCACCATACATTATTTTGTTATACTCGTATGTATCTCAAAGGGTTTAGACAGCGTTTTCGTTGAAAGCTCCCAGACGGCTTATTTTTTCCGACACCTCCAACAAATATCGTTAATGTATACCTAAATGTATACAAAAACTTAACAAATTATATACTAAAACCTTCCTCGAGAACCATGCTATCCATTGGTGACGAAAACTGCATGAAAATTGGTGCAGTAGTTTTTGAGTTTATCGCGAACAGACAGACAGACGCGGCGGAGGACTTTGTTTTATAATATTTAGTGATCGTGATAACTTTTTAACTATTCGTCCAAATTGTTTCGTGTAAAAGACAAAGTTTATCTACATTAAATACCGAAAGCAATAAAGGTATTGATTTTTATATGAATTGACTAAGTACTCTAAAATGGGCATTGTAAAAAAAGTATCCAATTTAAATGTATTTATGGCTATTTTGGATTTATTGGCTTCCACATAAAAGGTAGATACATGCTGTCACGGAATTTTATTTAGAACGGTTTAAGACAAACATTCCCATGGTACATTCATCATCATCATTTCAGCCGAAAGACGTCCACTGCTGGACATAAGCCTCCCCCAAGTGGAGGGGGTTTGCCATAATCGCCACGCTTGGCAGGCGGGTTGGCGATCGCAGTATGGTGTTAAAAATGCATAGAGAACGCTGCTGCCCATTCTCTAGTAAGTTCCTTAGTCGCCTTTTACGACACCCACGCACGGTGGATCGAAAATCAGCTGTAGAAGACATAGGATCTCGATGTCTTAAATGTTATTTTTTTTTGCTGGAAATGACTTCTGCCGATCATTACTGTTCTATAAAATGTCATATGAAGTAATTGTGTGCACAAATGGAAGAGTTATAATTTTTATAAGAAAAAAATGTATGGAGCTGACATGAAAAATGAGGATATCTCTGGAATCGCTAAGATGGCCTTTATAACCTTGCACACTGTTATAGTACTATTTATTTGTGAATTTTTGACATACTTAATATTGCGGCATCACTTGCGATTTTTTTTTTTATCGTCAAAATTAAAAAATTAAAAATGTTTATGATATGTACATTTTAATGCTTAAATATGGCTATACCAAGTGTAACTTACAATATTTTTTATGCTTAGACCAAAACATTCTAAGAAATCACAAAGTCGTATTACCTACTTATTTGAAATGACAAGGTAATTATGAATTACATAATATGTAATCTTGTCTAATGCCTCAAGTCCACATTAGCTAATGATTAATAAAACTTAATACCTATACCTGTTAAAAGGATACGTAACATAATGAGGGTAATTAGATAAACGTGATCATTAGTCAATAATAATAAATGGTAAACTATTGTATGATTAAAAATAAAAGCAAATTATTAAAAAAAAATATTAACTTAACCTAACCTAACATAAACAATAAAAGTTAACTTATTTTATACTTCGTCACCATCAGAATCCACTTCAGAATCAGGCTCTACAATAGATATAACTTCTAAGAACTCTGTCGGAGCTTCCTGATCCTGAAGTTTCAGTAGTTCTACTGTTTCCTTAAAGTATGTCTGCCTCTTGTGGGCATTTAATTTTGGTCTTGTGGAAGAAATTAGAGGATCAGAAGAGATGATAAGCATATTGAGGATATCCTCGTTTGATGCTTGTCTACTCTTTTTCCTCGAATGGTGTTCTCTGAACCTCCTAAAGTCTTTGTTTCGGGCCTCTGAAGCTTCTTCCTAAAGACTTCCAATTGGTACAATAGCATTTTCTGCAATTATGTCCCCTCCGTGAATCAACAATTTGTGGACGGTTGATAACATGTAGTACCAATCGTACAGTTCCACGTATTTTTCAGCGGTTGTTCTAGCGTATTCTTTAAATTTCGGCACGTCTACAATCTCTCCAGATGTGATAGCTTGCAGAATCACAGCAAATCTGCGTATTAGGTCTTCATCTAATCCAGTGATCGCTGCAGTTTTATCAGGAAATGCAAAAAACCGCCTTGCTGTGTTCCCGTCGTTTGTTGTGCCTGATCCTTGCTTAACGATGTCAATCAAAAGGTTGAGATCATCTTTGAATCGATCTTGAATGAGTTTTTTTCGTGAATGCAATGTCTTGATGACCTTCTCCTCTTGCAGACCACTTTTTGAAGTCGAGACGATACGCTATGTGTAGAAGACATTCCATCACATTAATGCGGGCATGAAGTGATGATAATCCGAACTCATACGCACCAGAAGAAATGGTTTTTGACGCAATGACATCTAACTTATTCATTTCTGTAGGCTTAGCCAAACACAGGTAGCAGGCCGCATTTGACTTAGCTTCAGACAGATATGTACAAATTTTGCCGTCAATCATCGTCATCATTAATTTGTGACTAATTTCATGTCCTTGACATTTTGAGGGAACGAGAGCTTCAATTTCGTTATCCATTGCAGTTTTTTCATTTATGACAACGTCTTTGGTTTCTTTCACAAAACTAAACTGGACTGGACGGCAATACCTAGGTGAGCAGGATTTTGGATTCACCCATACGGTATCACCGTCAGCTGTCAACTTTAATGGAACCAAAGAGGTCATAAATATGCTGGAATCATCTTGACCACTCTCTATGTTTTGCTTATATCTACTTTGGTTAGATGCACCGTCAAATCTCCACTTTGATATTAATATCAATTGTTTATCTTGTATCGCATCAGGACTACGAATACTTTCAAAAATTTTGTTCACTGTTAAATCTAGTAATGCTTGTAGTGCAATCTTAGCAGATGAATCCGTTACAGTCACAGATGTCTTCGGAGGGTAGCACTGTAGCTTAGCTTTTTGCACTTTATAGTAAGACGGATATATCTCCTTTGAACCTTCTCGAATAGTCGTTTCCCTTAATGTGATATATTGCCATTTCGATAGTTTTAATGAAAGTAGCAAACCCAGTGCTTTTTCTGGTGAAAATATTGTTGAAGGAGCTGGTTTGTTCAACATTTCCTTGATTTTTGCTGCTGCTTCTGGATTTTGGAGCATATTCAATTCAATTCAATTCAATTCATTTATTCAATAACAATTTTTACATCGTGTCTGAATTTTTATAACTAAATATTATAAGAAACATCATGCATGCAATCTATATTTAAATCATTCCAATAATCCAAATTTCATTATAATCAAAATAATAATAAAAATAAATAAAAAATAAGTATCAAAATAAATGTCATAATAGTCAATTCTTAAAATTCAATAAAATTTTCATTTCAAAACAATAAAATTATGTTACTTTCGAATTTTGTATTAATTTATAATTCATCAATAGAATATAGACACTTATTTAACAAGCACTGTTTGAGCTTATTCTGAAACCCACTTGTATAGACTAGACTTTTTATTTCTGTCGGCAGTTTATTGAACATTTTTAATGACTTGTGGTAGGCGCTATGCTTTACAACGTTCAGGTGAGTCACTTGCTTCAACTGGAGATCTTTTCTTCTTGTACTCTCCCTTTTTGTCTTTCATCTTCAGTCTCATATTCAAAGATATATTTTTTTAAGTGACTAAGTAGGACCAAAATGTACAAGCTTGGGATTGTCAATATATTTAAGTCATTAAAATGTGGCTTGCATGATTCTTGCTGTTGAATTCTGGCTATGGTTCTGACTGCTCTTTTCTGAATTACAAAAGCTTTTTGAGTGTTATAATCATAACTTCCTCCCCAGAAAAGTATGCTGTATCTCAGTTTTGACTCAACTAATGCGTAATAGACCATTTTTAAATGTTTTATGGTTACCTCGTTTCTCAGACTTCTTAGTACGTAGCAGGCAGAGCTGATTGCTTTCTCTAGGTGTGTTAGCTCTTGTTTCCACTTTAACTGGCTATCAATATGAACTCCCAGAAACTTAACCACTGGGACCACGTTCACTGTTTCTCCATTTATGACGCAGTTAATGCTATCTTTATTTTTAGAAGTTGAACGAAAAAGCATAACATTGGTTTTACTGGCATTGACTTTAAGACCATTAACAGCAAACCAGCTGTGGAAGATATCTCAGGTTTGATTAATTATGGAATTAAGAGCGTGTATATTGTCAGCCGAAACAACTGCATTGGTATCGTCGGCAAACACCACCAGCTGGATAGATCCCGCAGCTTTTCCACTCATAATATGTTGTATAAGGTCATTAACAAACACGATAAAAAATATCGGACCCAGTATGGAGCCTTGTGGTACACCAGTGTGCACAGGAGACAATTGGGACCTATATGTTTCTTCACTAGGACAATTTTTACCTGAAGAATTTGTCTGTGACACCACTGCTTTAATCTCCACGAACATCTTCCTGTTTTTTTTTTCTTCATCTTATGTTCAATAACAGATGCAATATCCTCACGACCATCTCCTTTCAAAAGTGCTGCAGCTGAATAAGCTACTTCATTAGGGTCATCGCCTATATGTTCATCAGATCGTCTCTTCTTCTGCTTGTTACTTAGATCTTCAAACGGCTTTCGAGATCTTTTCGTCATCGTTGAAGTTGATTTCATTGTTGAAGTTGATGGTACAGGTTCAGGTACAGGTTCAGTAGAAATATTTTCACTTGTTGATTCTTGAATGAGTAAATTGGTTTGCACGCAGTTTGGCCAGTCAATATTTGCCTCAAGCCAATTACTGTAATCACGTCTAAAAACTTCACTTTTCCTGTGGGATCGTAACCATCTCTTTTGAACTGCCCGTGTAAATCTTCGACAAAATTCTTTCACTGTAACACTGTCTTCATCTGAAAGGCTAGAGCCCAGTCGAATAACAAGTGTGTTGAACAATATTTCATGATCGAAAGACGAAGCATCCTGATTGCTCAGAATAACAAACAAATCCAAATTTGTAATAATGCTTTCCATTATTCACGATCACTGAGTAAAAAGACACGGTAGGATAGATGTTAGTATTAGAAATGCTCTAAATGAACTGAAGTTGTGAATCCAATGTTTGACTATTTATTGTTATTGACTAATGATGGTATCACATTTATCTAATTACTTTCATTAAGTTAATCCTGCACTAATTGCTAAATTAGCGAGTACCCCAAATAATTTTGTTACGTATCCTTTTAACTAGGTATATAGGTATTAAGTTTTATTAATCATTAGCTAATGTGGACTTGAGGCATTAGACAAGATTACGTATTACGTAATTCATAATTACCATGTCATTTCAAATGAAAATCACAAAGCATCTAAGCATAAAAAAGATTGTAAATTACACTTGGTATAGCCATATTTAAGCATTAAAATGTACATATCATAAACATTTTTTATTTTTTTATTTTGAAGATTTAAAAAAAAAACTTCGCAAGTGATGCCGCAATATTAAGTATGTCAAAAATTCACAAATAAATAGTACTATAACAGTGTGCAAGGATATAACGGCCATCCTAGCGATTCCAGAGATATCCTCATTTTTCATGTCAGCTCCATACATTTTTTTCTTATAAAAATTATAACTCTTCCATTTGTGCACACAATTACTTCATATGACATTTTATAGAACAGTAATGATCGGCAGAAGTCAAATGGGAAAAAAAAAAAAAAAAAACATTTAAGACATCGAGATCCTATGACACCCGATTTTCTGATCCACCGTGCCACGGGAAGAAATGGGGTAGTGCTATTCTTTACG
The DNA here is from genome assembly GCA_947523025.1 of Dryobota labecula. NCBI lineage: Eukaryota > Metazoa > Arthropoda > Insecta > Lepidoptera > Noctuidae > Dryobota > Dryobota labecula. The sequence continues at coordinate 28,359,862 of OX383287.1, read as the reverse complement.
TCCAGCACCACATGGTACATTATCTTCGTGTAACTCTAACGGCTTAGACAGCGCACGCCAAGATAGCTCTCAGAGGGCAGGATTTTTTCCGACTTACTTGATACTTATCGTTATCCTTTGTTCGGTTACGGACAGATTCTTGTTATGGCAGATTCTGCTTACGGCAGATTATTTTTATGGCAGATTCGTGTTACGGCAAAAATTGGGCAGTCGCGACCAAAATCTGTATACTTAAAAAGTCATCAGAACTGAAATGAAAGGTAATCTATGTAATAATTTTGTGACCTTATTTTGAGCATAAACGTCTTTGACTATACTCGTAGATACGCATACTTTTATAATAAGGACACAGACACAAAATTACAATTCATTGCTTTCATGTTTTCATTTAGCATAGCATAATCAGTCTATAATATACCCACTGCTGGGGTACAGGCCTCCTTTCTGTGAGCCCAGTGCAAATTGGTAGGTCATTTATGTCTTCGTAGTTTTAGTTCTAGGATATGCCGTTTTGAGAGCAGAGGTGATGAAATTCGTAGTAAGTACATAATATATAATAAAGTTACTGAGTCTGTAATTACCAAAAAAGTTTGTACCTACTCTTTACAGTTTTCAGTCTCAAAAGCGTTTGACTGCGTTGACCACACATTGATCTGTAAATTACGCCACTACGGAATTCGTGGACAAGCTGCCGATCTTGTTTTTTCCTATCTATCAAATAGGCAGCAAAAAGTACACGTTAACGGGGCGACTTCCTCGGGGTCTCTAGTTAAGATGGGCGTGCCTCAAGGTTCAATTCTTGGCCCTTTTCTATTTCTAGTTTATATTAATGACCTTCCTTACATGATGGCTAAATTATCGGATATAATTCTATTTGCTGATGACACATCTCTAATTTTTTAAATATATAGAAAAGACACCGATGTCTTACATGTCAACGATAGTCTGGCTGTTCTTTCAAAATGGTTCGCAGCTAGTAAATTACTTAATGCGAATTAAACTAAATATCTTAAGTTCTCGATTCCAAATGTGGGGTACATTAGTTTCGTCAAAGTGGGTCTAAATTTAAAACTTGATGGCAAGCAACTAGATGCTATTACGGAAACTGTATTTCTAGGAATTACTTCGAAATTGCAATGGGGCGCCCACATTAGAGCTCTTTCAGGTAGATTAAGTTCAGCTGCATATGCAGTAAGAAAAACAAGGCAGTTAACTGGTAAAGCCACAGCTAGGTTAGTATACTTTGCTTATTTCCACAGTATTATGTCTTATGGCGTTCTGCTGTGGGGATCGGCTGCTGACGTGGATTCCATTTTCATTCTACAAAAGAGAGCAATCCGCGCGATCTATAAAATGGGTCCTCGTGAGTCCCTAAGAAATAAATTCAAAGAAATTAATATACTAACTTCGCCTTCTCTTTACATCTTAGAAAGTATTTTGTATGTTCGCAAAAACTTAGGAATTTTCAAAATAAGAAGCGATTTCCATAATATAAATACACGTAGTAAACATGAAATTGTGATACTTAAATTCAGATTAACTAAAACTAGCAAGTCATTTCTTATAAACAGTATCCGCTTTTATAACAAGTTGCCAAAGTCGGTTACAGAAATTAGCGAAGAAAGTTCAAAACCCATATCAAACGTGTCCTTATCAAAAAAGCATATTATAAGTTAAAAGACTACGTTGAAGACAAGGAAGTTTGGCAATAATTCCTTCTGCACATCTGGCGTCCCTGGTACCTCATAAACAACATAATTGTGTACATTTTTTTACATAGGTACTTCCTTGACATAATCTTTTCATTATTTGACATTATTTACCTACAAATCGAATTCCAATTGTTAAGTGGCTTTTGTGGACATGATATTTATTCAGATATGTTACTGTAGTTGTAATTGCAATCATGTCATTAATCTTTTATATACTTAGATTATTTTCTATTTTGTAAATGTGAGAACGTAATAGGCCTAGTAGAATGTAGATTTGTTGGCACTTTTCTATTTTGTTAAGTACCTGGTAATTGTTGAAAGGCCTACACTGTCCTCCCATACCGATTATCACTGTTATTTGATAATATTGTAAAGCCAATATTTTTTTAAATAGTAACCGTGGAGTTTCTTGCCGGCTCTTCTCCATAGGAAACGACTAATTGGAACCGTGCACCTAGCTTCTGACGTTTCATAAGTGCCCATGTAGGTTTGTGTGAAATAAAATATGTTTTTTTTTTTTTTGTGTCAATAAATGCTACTTAAAGAGGTCGATTATCCTACTATCCTACTTCCTACTAATATTATAAACGCGAAAGTTTGTGAGGATGGATGGATTGATGGATGTTTGTTACTCCTTGACGCAAAAACTACGGAGCAGATTTCGATGAAACTTCACAGTAATATAGCTTATAAATATATCAGAATAACACATGGGCTACAATTTATAAAGATTTTGTGTGATTTAGCCATAATATAACGATCCTTTATTCGGTTAAGGACAGATTCTGGTTATGGCAGATTCTAGTTACGGCAGATTCTTTTTAGGGCAGATTCGTTTTACGGCAAAAATACAATCACTAAGAAAACTGTAAAGAGTAGGTACAAACTTTTTTGGTAATTACAGACTCAGTAACTTTATTATATATTATGTACTTACTACGAATTTCATCACCTCTGCTCTCAAAACGGCATATCCTAGAACTAAAACTACGAAGACATAAATGACCTACCAATTTGCACTGGGCTCACAGAAAGGAGGCCTGTACCCCAGCAGTGGGTATATTATAGACTGATTATGCTATGCTAAATGAAAACATGAAAGCAATGAATTGTAATTTTGTGACCTTATTTTGAGCATAAACGTCTTTGACTATACTCGTAGATACGCATACTTTTATAATAAGGACACAGACACAAAATTACAATTCATTGCTTTCATGTTTTCATTTAGCATAGCATAATCAGTCTATAATATACCCACTGCTGGGGTACAGGCCTCCTTTCTGTGAGCCCAGTGCAAATTGGTAGGTCATTTATGTCTTCGTAGTTTTAGTTCTAGGATATGCCGTTTTGAGAGCAGAGGTGATGAAATTCGTAGTAAGTACATAATATATAATAAAGTTACTGAGTCTGTAATTACCAAAAAAGTTTGTACCTACTCTTTACAGTTTTCTTAGTGATTGTATTTTTGCCGTAAAACGAATCTGCCCTAAAAAGAATCTGCCGTAACTAGAATCTGCCATAACCAGAATCTGTCCTTAACCGAATAAAGGATCGTTATATTATGGCTAAATCACACAAAATCTTTATAAATTGTAGCCCATGTGTTATTCTGATATATTTATAAGCTATATTACTGTGAAGTTTCATCGAAATCTGCTCCGTAGTTTTTGCGTCAAGGAGTAACAAACATCCATCAATCCATCCATCCTCACAAACTTTCGCGTTTATAATATTAGTAGGAAGTAGGATAGTAGGATAATCGACCTCTTTAAGTAGCATTTATTGACACAAAAAAAAAAAAAACATATTTTATTTCACACAAACCTACATGGGCACTTATGAAACGTCAGAAGCTAGGTGCACGGTTCCAATTAGTCGTTTCCTATGGAGAAGAGCCGGCAAGAAACTCCACGGTTACTATTTAAAAAAATATTGGCTTTACAATATTATCAAATAACAGTGATAATCGGTATGGGAGGACAGTGTAGGCCTTTCAACAATTACCAGGTACTTAACAAAATAGAAAAGTGCCAACAAATCTACATTCTACTAGGCCTATTACGTTCTCACATTTACAAAATAGAAAATAATCTAAGTATATAAAAGATTAATGACATGATTGCAATTACAACTACAGTAACATATCTGAATAAATATCATGTCCACAAAAGCCACTTAACAATTGGAATTCGATTTGTAGGTAAATAATGTCAAATAATGAAAAGATTATGTCAAGGAAGTACCTATGTAAAAAAATGTACACAATTATGTTGTTTATGAGGTACCAGGGACGCCAGATGTGCAGAAGGAATTATTGCCAAACTTCCTTGTCTTCAACGTAGTCTTTTATCTTATAATATGCTTTTTTGATAAGGACACGTTTGATATGGGTTTTGAACTTTCTTCGCTAATTTCTGTAACCGACTTTGGCAACTTGTTATAAAAGCGGATACTGTTTATAAGAAATGACTTGCTAGTTTTAGTTAATCTGAATTTAAGTATCACAATTTCATGTTTACTACGTGTATTTATATTATGGAAATCGCTTCTTATTTTGAAAATTCCTAAGTTTTTGCGAACATACAAAATACTTTCTAAGATGTAAAGAGAAGGCGAAGTTAGTATATTAATTTCTTTGAATTTATTTCTTAGGGACTCACGAGGACCCATTTTATAGATCGCGCGGATTGCTCTCTTTTGTAGAATGAAAATGGAATCCACGTCAGCAGCCGATCCCCACAGCAGAACGCCATAAGACATAATACTGTGGAAATAAGCAAAGTATACTAACCTAGCTGTGGCTTTACCAGTTAACTGCCTTGTTTTTCTTACTGCATATGCAGCTGAACTTAATCTACCTGAAAGAGCTCTAATGTGGGCGCCCCATTGCAATTTCGAAGTAATTCCTAGAAATACAGTTTCCGTAATAGCATCTAGTTGCTTGCCATCAAGTTTTAAATTTAGACCCACTTTGACGAAACTAATGTACCCCACATTTGGAATCGAGAACTTAAGATATTTAGTTTAATTCGCATTAAGTAATTTACTAGCTGCGAACCATTTTGAAAGAACAGCCAGACTATCGTTGACATGTAAGACATCGGTGTCTTTTCTATATATTTAAAAAATTAGAGATGTGTCATCAGCAAATAGAATTATATCCGATAATTTAGCCATCATGTAAGGAAGGTCATTAATATAAACTAGAAATAGAAAAGGGCCAAGAATTGAACCTTGAGGCACGCCCATCTTAACTAGAGACCCCGAGGAAGTCGCCCCGTTAACGTGTACTTTTTGCTGCCTATTTGATAGATAGGAAAAAACAAGATCGGCAGCTTGTCCACGAATTCCGTAGTGGCGTAATTTACAGATCAATGTGTGGTCAACGCAGTCAAACGCTTTTGAGAGGTCACAAAAAATGCCAATTGCATCCTGGGACTTCTCCCAGAATTCCAAAATGTGACTGATGAGTTTTACTCCTGCGTCAGTTGTCGACCTACCCTTCGTGAAACCAAACTGGCGACTATGTAAAATCCCATTTGAGTTAAAATGTGATAACATCTGGTCTAGCATGATTTTTTCATATATTTTACTCAATGCTGGTAGCACAGATATAGGTCTATAATTAGAAGGATCACTCTTACTACCCGATTTAAAAATTGGTACTACTTTACTATGTTTCATTACGTCTGGAAACCTACCGCTGTCCAAACATTGATTAAATATTGCTTGACTACTCAAAGGCATTTGACAGTATAACACACGCCGCGATCTGGAAAGCACTTGCCTGTTGCGGAATAAACAGAACTTATTTATATATCATAAAGAACATCTACTCACAGAACAAAAGTAGAGTAAGATTAGAAACTAAAGGAGAAGATAGTAACAGGAAAAGGAAAAGGATAGTCAGGCAGGGGGATCCCATGTCATCGCAACTATTCATAGTTGTGTTGGAAGGAATATTTCAAGAAATTAACTGAAGAAATAAAGGACTCAGAATGCGAGATCAATATCTAAGCGGAATCAGCAACTGAGCTAGACCAAATGATGCAAAAACTGGATATAAATAGTAAAAAAGTGGGGTTACACATGAACGCAAGCAAAACAAAAATCATGACGAGATTTTTGAACCCCACTTTTTTACTATTTATGTCCAGTTTTTGCATCATTTGTTCTAGCACCATACAGAAAAGGAAATAAACGTGTCGGGAAACCAGATTCAATATTTTTTATTTATTTATTTCTCTATCTTACATTTATCATTACAGGTTCACCCAATGCGATAATTGCGCCTATATAAAATAATTGTTAATTAATATTAAGGAATATATCTACCTCTAATATATGTAAAGGAATATATCTACCTTGGAAAACAAATATCATTTGATAAAAGAAATAACGAAACTGAAGTGGATAGAAGAATCAACTGCACTTGGAAGAAATTTTGGTTACAAAAAGAAATCCTAAAAGGGGACTACCACATGAAGTTCAAAAGAATAATAATGGACACCTGTATTCTACCAAGTATGACATATGGAAGCCAAACATGGACTTATACTAACAAAATAAAAAATAAAATCTTATCATGCCAACATTCCATGGAAAGGAGCATATTCAAACTCAGGAAAATACAGAAAACCCGAAATGAAGAGATAAGGAAAATAACTAAACTAACAGACGCCCTCCTACACGCTCTACGACTGAAATGGAAATGGGCAGGTCATATTTAGAGATGTATAGATGTATAGACCAGGAGGCAAGAGCAGGGGCAGACCACGCAAGAGATGGGCGGATGACATTATTGAAGCAGCTGGTCCGAGATGGATGGAGTCAGCCCAAAACAGGGAAAGTTGGCACGGGATGGAGGAGGCTTTTACCTAAAAGGGATCCATATCCAAATAAAATATACATGTAACTACGAATTTGTAAAAACAGAATATGTGAAGAAAATATGGAATAAATGAGCTTTATTATTATTAGTTGTATCTACGTTTTGGTAATTATATTTAATTATACAATATTTTCTGGCTCTAGCCGCTGGTAGAAATGCATGACTTGTGTTTTATTAAGATTTATCACTAGATTATTTTTATTAAGCCAATCTATTATAGTTTTAAGGGCATTGTTTATATAATATTTATTCTGCTAATAATAGTTTTCTGCTATTCGGGGTGGAGGCAAATCCAACAAATCAAAGATCATAAAAATCTACCCTGCCATTCTTGAGTTATAAATGGTGTAAATAACCCGACTTTGTTTTATATATTAAGAAGATTTTTATCCAAGTAGGTATACTTGAAATTGCTTTAAAAAAAAAAAAAGTTTCTAAAATGCATGGGTAAGGAATGTGTTGGGCTAAGTTTCGGTTTATCGTCCCACGATTTGGGAGTCCATATTTTTTTTACAGAAAGATCATATTATTAGAAGCCTACACGTAAAATTTTAAGGTTCGGAGATAAATGGTTTAGGTGAAAAAAAAAAAAAAAAAAAAATATCGTATAAATTTTGCAATATTTTCTCACTTTTGACATTTTGTTTCGCCATTGAACGTTTAGTTTTACGTAAATATTTAAGTCCGTTGAACTAAAATGTTTTACTTCATATTAATCACGAAATAAATACGTAAATTTTGTGATTTAGATACTTTTTATGCATATTTCATTATATCACATATATTTTGCTGATTTAAATTAGTGCTATTAAATTAACAGCTATAATAATTTACCGACTATTGCCGTTAGGTGAAACCAAACGCAAAACTACGCCATTTTGTTGTCACTTCACGTAGTCTGTCAGTGAGGCAAATACAAATTTAGGATGCAAGAGCGAGCGTAGCGAGCTCTGGACTTGAGGCACCTCGACTCGGACAGGTTAGGTTAGAAGGGGATGGCGGGATCGAGTGAGCGAGCGTAGCGAGCGAACAGACTCCGCCATACCCTTCGTGGTTATTTTTTTTTAAACCACCCAGAAGTAGGAGCCCCGACAAGCGGGGCTCCGTCGACCACACCTTACTTCGAGACGTCTGTTATCGAAAATACCTTAGACCTCGGAGAGCTTGTCACAAAGTAATATTCCAAGATTTGAGTATATTTTGGTTTGACCTTGACTTCTAGGGTTCTTCTTGACTTCTACCTTGACCTTGAAAATTAAGTTTACTTTATTATTGTTTGGAAACCAATTTAGACACGCTACGTGCAGTTTTTTTTTTGTTTTCTAAAAAAAAAAAAAACATCTCAAAATGGGAGGGGCTCCACACTTTGTCCTTCACAGGGGGGTTCTACACCTTCCTCCCTCCCCCTCCCACCCCTTAAACCGTGGGATGGTAAACCGAAGTCGTACCCTAACAACAAATTAAGTGTACGACAAATTGGTTTGTAAAGTAATAATGAGCCAAACATTGACCATTCCATACCAACCATCACTCTGTGGCGGTATCAACAACGCCACATGCGAGCTACGCATCAAAGACCTGACGTCACAAATCCTGCATCGCGCTATCAGAGTTTACCGCGCGACTAGCATATATACAACATCCCGACATCAACCGTTGGGCAGTTGCCCACCAGACACAATACCCGTCTGGTCGGAGGATCCTCCCTTTACTATAGAGTATGAGTGAACTTTACACCCTGTTCCTCATACCTCTAAAACTCAATTACTTTATTTTTAAATATTTTAATTGACGATTTCAGTAGAGACACAACAATTTTCCTCATACAACTTGTTGAGGAGGAAAACAATAAAATTATAAAATCTGATTAAAAATCCTATCAACAAAAAATTTATAAAGGATTTTCCTCCAGGATTAGGAAAACATCTATTAAACAAAGTCTCAAATTCAGATAATTTATGTAAACATAGGGGATAACATATCAAAAAAATATCTTCGTAATGGTAATTCACATAAAATGGCGAAAAAAGAGATTTCATTTTCTTTTAAGTACTGATTTTAAGAAATAATAATTAAGAAATAATCATACCGTAATTATTTTTATAAATTTTCGGTTTTAAACAAAATTATTAATAAAAGGAGATTTTCTGGTATAAAATATTTTATGATACTGGTAACAATGCAGGAGACACAAACATTTTAAATTTTTTTACATCTTCAACAACACTAATATTAAAACACTCATTCATAGATTCACATTGTAAGTAGCATATCTAGCCACATTTTGGATGAAAACGGCTGTAAACTGTTTCGAGTGTAAATCGATTTTGGGAGGCCTATGTCTAGCACTGGACTTAAAAGGGCTGATTATGACGATCATATGCCGTGTTGGCGACATACTACACAAAACATTGTTTGGCAACGGTATTTTGTTTGCATAGTTCTTATAATTAATTCACTTTAATTTTAGCGATGACTATTTACAAAAATAAAATATGATAAAATGTTTTGCACTACTGTCGTGTCATTTTGACAGTGACATTTCTTGACATTACTTTGTTTACATAAATTATCTGAATTCGTAGATAGAGAAAACTATAGATCGCTCGAAAAGTAGTTGCGACGAAATTTTAAATTATTTAATTTATTATTTCGTAAAATACTAACTATTTTGTGTTTTTTGTTGAGGATTGACTTTAGCTATTGCTGCAAAATGGTAAGGTGCAGTGTTTTTGGTTGCAAAAGCGATAGTGAGAAGAAAATTGCCGGATTGTCCTTTCATTCGTAAGTAGCTAAATATTTTAGTTTATTCGGTGAAAGACAGAAAAAGTTTTCAACTAATATGGTTTTTAAACTCTTAAAATAAATATACAGCTGTTTCAAGATAAAATGAGAGCTGAATTATTTTTTTATTATTTATTATTCTTTACATAACCTCCAAGCTCAGTGCTGCCTACTTTTTACTCGGATACTTCCCCATTTCAGGGGAAAATTGTAACCTTTGGGATTAATTTGACAGGACTAAACTAAAATTTATCTTCTGTCCTTTTCTTAATGAAATAGAAAGAAAAAGATGCACTGAACTTAAATTTAGTTTAGTTTGTGAACAAGGGAATCAGCACCATAATCAGCCCTTTTAAGTCCACTGCTAGACGTAGGCCTCCCAAAATCGATTTCCACTCAAAACAGTTTTCACCCAAAATGTGGCAAGATATGCTACTTACGATATGAATCTATGAATGAGAGTTGTAATTATTAGTGTTGTTGAAGATGTAAAAAATTTGAAAATGTTTGGATCTCCTGCATTGTTACCAGTACCATAAAATATTTTATACCAGAAAATCTCCTTTTTTTAATAACTTTGTTAAAAAATTTATAAAAATAATACGGTATGATTATTTTATAGTTATTATTTCTTAAAATCAGTACTTAAAAGAAAATGGCACCTTTTTTTTCGCCATTTTATATGAATAACCATTACGAAGATATTTTTTTTGATATGTTATCCCTTTTGTTTACATAAATGATCTGAATTTCAGACTTTGGGTATAGATGTTTTGTTTCTATTTATAAACCCTGTGCGTTTGTACAAAGTAGATAATAGAGATTGAAAAACATCTGAACATTGAAGAACATTCGGGGTAAAATCACTTTAAAGTGGGTAACCCTAAAGTTTCAAGTACCTTGATTTTCTGTCCCTTACAGCGACACGCCAAGCAGTGGTCTATAGTTTTCTAAGTCTATGTCTGAATTAGAGACTTTGGGTTATAGCTACACTTTATATGCACTTATTGATGGAATGTTTATTGTTACATAGTTTTAATGACGAATATCGCTAGATAGCGCTGGCAAGTAAACATAACAGTGATTCGTGCTCCTATTATTAAAACTTAAAAAAATAGTTAAACTCAAGTACGAACTGTGTAATGCACATCAAAGTGAAGCTAGTCATATAAACTAACTGTGACAGTGTTATCAATAGGTAAAGTGCACTAACAACTAATTAAATAGTGAAAAATGTTGGCACATATAGTGACTTGAATGTTTATGGAACTAGACATTCGTAAGTTTGTTGATGTAATATAACATATTGTGACAATCTCACTCAATAGTTTGGACGTCGACTTGAATAAATTTTAAAAATACGCGGATTTAAGTGATGCAAAAATAAGTAACAATTAAGAAGTCGTTTTTTATTTGAAATGGATTGACGACAACGCCATCTTAAGTGATATTGAAAGAACCATGATAATTTTATTGTTACCAACCTCTAAACAATGTTGCCACAGCAAGAACGATTGCTGAATTAAAATTTGTGTTTAGAGACATCTATTGAGCGTGAAGTAAATTAAAAAATCTCAAACGCAACAATAACATATACGTACAACGGCCGCACTTACACCAGTATTTCGACGATCTTATAAATGTCCGGCTGGCCTAGTGGCACGACCGTGATACCTAAGCGATTGAATCACCGAGACACAGGTTCAAAACTCACATCCCCACAAATATTTTTGAAAGTGTTTATACATAATAAAAAATGAATTTCTTGGAGAATATTACTTTCCGGCGGACGCACACACGATCGGAATCAAACGATGACGGAAGTGATATTATATCACAAACTTTGAACTGCACGACGAGTAGTCTGCCTGATATATCCGAGGACGAAGACGTTCCGCAATTAAAAATATTAAAAGATGAGGTTGCCAGACTAACATCTCAACTTACTACTGCTCACAATGAAATAGAGATTCTATCATTAGAAAACAGCAAACTAAAGAAATTAAATGAAGAATTTAATAAAAAAATGACGTCTACAAAAAAATTGTCAACAGTCCAGGACAACATAAAGCGAAGACCGCATTAATGACTCCTAAACAAAACATGAAGACAAAACAAACTCAGACCACCCGGACAATTGAAAAAGCCGCAAGCTGTACGGTTATGGAATGCCTTGCCCGTCTCGATAAGGCGTGCTCAATCTTTGTCCACTTTTAAAATTTTGGTTAAAAATCACTTCCTCTCTCCTTAAACATCATCATTACTTAAAGTTCCTTGCTCTTGTATCATGTTTATTATTGTGTGTGTATATATATATATATATATATTTATATGGATAAGTATCTATGTGCTTTGTGTATATGTATTTATTGTATATATGTAAGTGGTACACCACTAAATACCTGCAGTATTGTCTCTCCTTCTACTTTTTGATCCATCCAAAGGTTGTCTGTAAAAGATCGCTTTTAGCGATAAGACCGCCCATTGTGACACCCTATGTAACAGTTCTACATTTATATCTGTAATTTTTATGGTGTACATAATAAAGAGTAATCTATCTATCTATCTATTCTTTACTGACGTATATATTCAACTAAAAACGTTAGCAGCAGCGCAAGTCCATCTAACAAAAATATAAACATACAAACCAGAACAGCTGTAGGGCATGAGCATCCTTCTACGAAACACAAACTATGCCTTATAAGCAGCGAAACGTCAAACAGACTGTATACAATTGCTGAAAGAACTAATCTGTGTAACTTCGAAATCTGTCACTATCGTAAACCTACATGTGGATTGTGGCAAATTCTTGACAGAATTAAACGAAAAGTACAAAACTTTACGCAATCGGACTATTGTGTTATCTATATTGGCGAGGAAGACTTTCGCAAAACGAATAACTATTTAGAACTTGTCATGTTTGTGAGAGAAAAATTGTTACCATTGAATCACACAAACTTTATAATTTGTTTACCCACCTTTAAATATACGACAGATTCCAACATAATGTTTAACAGCCCTATAGAAACGTTTAATAACCTTCTTTATTTAGATATAAATACATGTAATTATGCATTCTTATTAGACTCAAATCTTAATCTACCTTACCCAAAAATATGGAACTTTAAATAACTCGAACTGTAAATAACGGTTTAGAGACTGTTGTATCAGATTTGCGAAACCTTATATTTGGCCTAAGCAACCTAACTACTACCAACTTAGAAGTTAACTGCCCCCCGCAAAATAAAATAGTTTATCCACAGATACGCAACAAGTAAATTCTCAGTTTTTTCTTTAAATACCTTACCATTCTACATCAGAACATAGCTGGGCTGATGAATAAAGCAGACAGTCTGACTGTAAAGCTAGTGGAATTATCGGACAGAGGAACCATTACAGATGTTATTTGTATTACAGAGCACTTCATACAAACTGGTTATCAAAATCAAAATCAAAATATTTTATTTCACATAAACCTACATGGGCACTTATGAAACGTCAGAAGCTAGGTGCACGGTTCGAGTTAGTCGTTTCCTATGGAGAAGAGCCGGCAAGAAACTCCACGGTTACTCTTTTAAAAATAATTGGCTTTACAATATTATTAAATAACAGTGATAATAGGTATGGGAGGACAGTGTAGGCCTTTCAACAATTACCAGGTACTTAACAAAATAGAAAACCGCCAACAAATCTACACTCTACTAGGCCTACAACGTTCTCACATTCACAAAATATAAAATAATCTAAGTATATAAAATATTAATGACATGATTGCAATTACAACTACAGTAACATATCTGAATAAATATCATGTCCACAAAAGCCACTAATAAAGAATTGGAATTCGATTTGTAGGTAAATAATGTCAAATAATGAAAAGATTATGTCAAGGAAGTATGTAAAATAAAAAAATAAAAAATTCTAAATAAACATCGTTACTTGGGAGCAGTTAATAGACATTGACATAGTTATGTTGTTTATGAGGTACCAGGGAAGCCACATGGGCAGAAGGAATTATTGCCAAACTTCCTTGTCTTCAACATAGTCTTTTATCTTATAATATGCTTTTTTGATAAGTACACGTTTGATGTGGGTTTTGAACTTTCCGTCGCTAAGTTCTGTAACCGACTTTGGCAACTTGTTATAAAAGCGGATACTATTTATAAGAAATGACTTGCTAGTTTTAGTTAATCTGAATTTGGGTATCACAATTTCATGTTTACTACGTGTATTTATATTATGGAAATCGCTTCTTATTTTGAAAAGTCCTAAGTTTTTGCGAACATACAAAATACTTTCTAAGATATAAAGAGAAGGCAAAGTTAGTATATCAACTTCTTTCTTCCTACCACCTTTATGCAGATGATTTGCAAATATATAAGCAAGCTGCCCTTTCGGATTTAGCTGATGCAATTAATGTCATAAACAAGGATTTATGTTCAATTTGCGAGTGGAGTGAGGCACATGGCTTGCAGGTTAATCCATCGAAGACTCAGGTCATTGTTGTTGGCAGCTCAAGGATGACCCCCAAAATAAACTGGTCGCAGCTTCCCCAAGTTCAATTTAACGGAAATGCTATTCCAGTAAGCGAAAAGGTTAAGAACCTTGGAGTTCTGATCGACAAACATCTTTCTTGGGGTCCCCAGTTACAGGAAGTAAGTCGCAAAATTTTTGCATCTGGTATGTCCCTGAGACGGTTGCGGAACTTTCTTCCAACTGCCACTAAAACTGCGCTTGCACAATCCCTGTTACTTCCCATCCTTGATTACGCTGATGTCAGTTATCTCGATCTTACTGAGGCACAACTAGATAAACTTGAGCGACTTCAAAACTTTTGCATTAGATTTATATTTGGCCTGCGCAAATATGATCACATTTCTGAGTTTCGTACAAAGCTCAAGTGGCTTCCCATACGTCTTCGCCGGAATTCTCAAATCTTATTTCAGCTCTACAGTATTCTATTCAATCCTAAAACCCCCTCTTATCTTAAAGAACGTTTCAAGTTCCTTCATGACACACATAATAGATATCTGAGGTCATCGGAAAGCTTGAGACTAGAGATGCCAATGCATTCCACTAGTTTTTATGACAAGTCTTTTACAGTTCAAGCAGTACGGTTATGGAATGCCTTGCCCGTCTCGATAAGGCGTGCTCAATCTTTGTCCACTTTTAAAATTTTGGTTAAAAATCACTTCCTCTCTCCTTAAACATCATCATTACTTAAAGTTCCTTGCTCTTGTATCATGTTTATTATTGTGTGTGTATATATATATATATATATATATTTATTTATATGGATAAGTATCTATGTGCTTTGTGTATATGTATTTATTGTATATATGTAAGTGGTACACCACTAAATACCTGCAGTATTGTCTCTCCTTCTACTTTTTGATCCATCCAAAGGTTGTCTGTAAAAGATCGCTTTTAGCGATAAGACCGCCCATTGTGACACCCTATGTAACAGTTCTACATTTATATCTGTAATTTTTATGGTGTACATAATAAAGAGTATTCTATTCTATTCTATTCTACTTTGAATTTATTTCTAAGGGACTCACGAGGACCCATTTTATAAATCGCGCGGATTGCTCTGTTATGAGGATTTATTACACATTCCAAATTTTTGTCCAGCTGCTTTCTTCTCTAGAAATGCAAAGAGAGCAGGAGCGTGTATTTTTGTTCGAGTAGGATTGCAGTTCAAAGAACTACCTGACATATCGAAACAATCAGTTTCGGGTATTTTTGAATGCTGCGCTGTAGAGATAATAGCTCATAAAATTATTATTATTTGTATATACAGAAATCCTAAGCCTAATTACGAAATCTTTTATGAAAAATTAGATTATATTTTAACAAAAGTTTGTATTTCATCAAATAAAAAAGTTGTCTTGTGTGGAGATTTTAATGTTGATGTTTTAAAAAGAAATAAGGTCACATTAGACTTGGAATTTTTTCTTATGAAGTACAATTTAAAACAAGCTCTTTATACTCCCACAATGTTAAGTTGTCACACCTGTATTGATAATTTTGCGCACAACTATAGGAAAGACTGCGAGGCCGAAGTTGTAGATCTGGTTCTTTCGGATCATACATCTCAAATAATTAAAATGCCTATTAAAAAAACATGTAAACTACAGCATTGGAAAACTAAAAAACAGGACATAAGCATGGATAATTTAATAACTTTTAAAACACATCTTAGCTGTTTTGTTCAAGTTTTTGATGCACAAGACGCAAATAAAGCTTTTGATAATTTCATGGATGATTTCTCTCTTTTTTATAGATTATGTTTTCCAGAAAAAATGATAACCATTAAAACCAATAAAGAAACGAAATGGATATCTCGAGGAATAAAAATATGTAGCAAAAAGCAAAGGCAGTTGCTTTGGGCATATAGATTAAATTTGGACTCACTGAATAAAAAAGTTCTTATAAACTATACAAAACTTTATAGAAAAATTATCAAGCTAACACAAAGGGCTCAAAATAATCATTTTATAAGCACCGCTGAAAACAAATCGAAGGCTACCCGGCAAATAATAAATAAAACCAAACTGTGTTTGCCACAGGAGTCACTCATGTGCGTAAATAGAGGTAATCTGTCGTTTACGCACCCCAAAGACATTGCTAACGAATTTAACAATTATTTTACTGACGAAATTGAAAATAATACTAAAACTGACATCACATTAAATAATATTAATTTAAACAATCAGACATTGAATTCCCTGTTCATGCAACCTGTTACAACTGATGACATTATAAAAATAATTTCTAG
The DNA here is from genome assembly GCA_947523025.1 of Dryobota labecula. Classification (NCBI taxonomy): domain Eukaryota; kingdom Metazoa; phylum Arthropoda; class Insecta; order Lepidoptera; family Noctuidae; genus Dryobota; species Dryobota labecula. The sequence goes on along the minus strand of OX383287.1, from coordinate 28,343,691 downwards.
CCTTAAAAACACAATCACTGTTGGATACGATGGTGTTTCTACAAGTCATAAAGTTTACTAAAGAAGTGATAGCACCTCCATTAGCACATATAATTAACTTGTGTATTTCTAATGGCATATTCCCAAACAGTCTCAAAATAGTTATAATAAAACCTTTACACAAAAAAGATGACAAAACAGAGTTAAAAAGCTATAGACCTATAGCGAAAATTCCCATTTTTTCCAAAATTTTTGAGAAAGTTATCTACAACTCTCTCCACAATTATTTCGAAAAATTTCAATTATTTTGTCACGAACAAAAGGGATTTCGTAAGAATACTTCCGCTAATATGGCACTCCTCGACCTATTAAAAATAAAAAACATCATGTCATCTGTAGATAGGAGAAATCCAGTCTGTGCTATTTATACTGACATGACCAAGGCCTTTGACAATGTGGACCATAAAATTCTACTACACAAGCTACATAGTTACGGCATAAGAGGGAACAACCTGCAGTTACTAGAATCTTACTTAAGCAATAGACTGCAATACACAGAAATTTCTAGAATTTGTCCGAAAAGTAAAATAGAAACCATATATACATCTAAACCAAGGCATGTAAAATATGGTGTTCCACAGGGTAGCGTATTGGGGCCGCCACTTTTTTTAATATACATTAACAATCTCCCGAAAGTAACATCGAACCAAATGGTTTTCTTTGCAGACGACAGTACAGCTGTAATTGAGTGTACAGATCATGATAATTACGAGCAGGACATAAATATTTGTTTGCATGACATAATTAACTGGTTAAGTAATAATAATTTAGTAATAAACCTAAGTAAGACGAAAATAATGCAATTTCATCAATGCACCGAAAACCCAAATGTTAGTATTGCTTACCAAGGCTGTAATATTGGGGAAGAGAGTCAGGCGAAGTTTTTAAGTATAGTGATTGACAGCAAACCCACTTGGAAACCTCATGTTGAAGTTGTGTGCAAAAAACTTAGCAAATCCGCGTATGCTCTCCATCAACTTTCTAAAAAAGTCAACCATCAGGCTCTTTTATCAGCGTACCATGGACTGGTTGCCTCTCGGTTTTGCGGTATGGCATTGTTTTCTGGGGAGAGTCTACCGATAAGGAGCAGGTATTTAGAATGCAAAAGCGATGTATAAGGTCAATGTGCGGTCTTAAAACAACAGATAGCTTGTCTTTCCTATTTTCAGTCTTTAAAAATTTTTACTTTTTTTCTTTATACATTTTGGAAACAGCTCTATTTGTAAAAAACAATCCACAATTATTTGACAAACTGTCAGCAGTTCGAAAAAATCTGATACGGACTCAATATGTAAACAAACTATGCCAAGTGAAATGTAAAACTGCACTTATAAAGAAAAGTTTTTTTGGTAGTGCCCCACGTATTTATAGTAAAGTACCTGATGTGATAAAAAATATGACTATAATAAAATTTAAAAGGGCACTAAACCAAATATTAATTGCGAAAAGCTATTACACAATTGACGGCTTCCTTACTGATAAATCTCTGCACTGATTGTTAAACTATTAATATGAATGACATACATGTTCCTATTCTGACACTTTTTATTCTGATTGACACTTTGACATAGGTACTTTATTTTTTTTTGACATTACTGTAAAAATGTCACTACTGTTATTAGTTTGTTTTTTGTAATTCAAATGATTTGACATTATCAATAGAATTTCTGTTTAATTTTGGAATTGAATATTATTTGCATGCCCATGAGACGGTAGAATATGGAGGACTATATTTTTTTAAGAAAACATCTATGTACCAATTACCCATGTTTGCAATAATAAATGATTTGATTTGATTTAAATAGTCTTAAATAAATTACTTTCATACAGTAATCACACATATTTGCAAAAAGTTGACTATAAAGACCAAGTTGACTATAAAGATCGAGGAAAAGTGCAGCCTATTAAGAAAGAAGGTAAATCGAATTACTTTCTGTTTATCATTAAGATCTAAGGAATATCTATGAACTTCAAAATAAACACTACATAAATAAAATTAAGGTAATCCAAAATTATGAAGGTGACTCTCTGACTGAATGTTCACAATGTTTTACAGAGATAGAAGCCTGTCTCTTAACTACATTGAATACTTTACTTCTGTGTAGGTCTATACTTAGGCAGGTTCTTACTGACGAAGCATTCAACTCTTCTAAGCAGACGTAAATTGTCTAGAGATGTTAACTTAATAAAAGCAACACAAGTTATCACCTTATGACATAGGTATACTTGTTGATGTAGTTTGTTATGTTTATATAAACAACAACATAGCCAGTGGATAAGTACTGTGGTTGCGGAGTTCGGGGTTACGGAGCCCTGGTACGAGCAACGTACGACAAGGTTCGCGAACTTACCGCGCAAACGGCGAGCAGCAGTGCCAGGGCCGCGGCGGCGCGCGCGCACCTGGCCGTCGCTTGCACAATCGACCTCTTCCACATCATTGAAGGCGACGACTGTCCGATTTCACGACACTTTCTCTTCAACGCAACACTGTTTTCCGTATGGTTAAAATGCATGGTTCACTTGATGGGCTGTCCTCGGTATTCATATCTTCATGTTACACTACTATGTATACTAACTACGATAAAGCACGAATAAATTCCTAATAAAACACATTACAAATTTCGTCTCGCGACCTTTCTCGTCGGGAGTTGTCAAATAGTGATTGACTAAGCATCGACTTGAATCGATAACGATAAACTGAGATTCGAATTATATTATTATAAATCGATTTAACATAAAAGACCATTATCATAGACCCATGTAGTCATAGACACTCGTGATCAATTCAATCAACTATGGCCACATTCCGAGTTAGACTGTAATCGCTTTTAACACTCACAACGATAATTTGCGTTCCGATTTAGAATATCACGATTATGACAGCTGAGAGCTGTTTGACAGTGCTCACGGTGATAATCATATATACCCAAAGTCTCTAATTCAGATAATTTATGTAAACAAAGTAATGTCAAAGAATGTCACTGTCAAAATGACAGGACAGTGGTACAAAACATTTTATCATTAAATGTTTTCATAAATAAGCATCGATAAAATTATAGTGAATTAATTACAAGAACTATGCAAACAAAATACCGTTGCCAAACAATGTTTTGTGTAGTATGTCGGCAACACGGCATATGATCGTCATAATCAGCCCTTTTAAGTCCAGTGCAGGCCATAGGCCTCCCAAAATCGATTTCCACTCGAAACAGTTTACAGCCGTTTTCATCCAAAATGTGGCTAGATATGCTTCTTACAATGTGAATCTATGAATGAGTGTTTTAATATTAGTGTTGTTGAAGATGTAAAAAAATTAAAAATGTTTGTATCTCCTGCATTGTTACCAGTATCATAAAATATTTTATACCAGAAAATCTCCTTTTTTTAATAACTTTGTTTAAAACCGAAAATTTATAAAAATAATTACGGTATGATTATTTTTTAATTATAATTTATTAAAATCAGTACTTAAAAGAAAATTGAACCTTTTTTTCGCAATTTTATGTGAATTACCATTACGACGATATTTTTTTGCTATGTTATCCCCTTTGTTTACATAAATTATCTGAATTTGAGACTTTGGGTATAAATGGTTTTGATCGTGTTTTGATTAAACGCGCTAAAAGAACCTTGCTTCATTTGACAGTCGTTACGGGTAGACAGAAGCTCGAAAGTCTGACAACCAGTCTTACTAAGGAGTATCGTGTTACTGGGTAGAGTCTGTCTACTGAAAGCCGAGTGAAAAAGAGCGGCAATTTAAAAAAAAATAGGTCGGGTATCCCCGGATCAACTAGGAAAAAACGTATTTGATACTTGAATATTTTTATGCAGAATATTCGTTTTTGTTTAATATTGCAGAATAATTGGAAAGTATAAAGCAAAAAATTGAGTAGATAAGCTTTTATGATCACAAGGTTGTAAGTCACATAGAAATTAATATTACACAATAATTTATCTTAAATATGTAGGTCATATTTGTTTATCATTTGATTACTTATCCTAATTCTATGCATTAATACTATGATTTCTATGAAGGTTTCCATAGCAGAAAACTTAGGAAATTGGATTACAAAAATAATAACACAGATTTTGTACAAATATGTTTAATAGAATAATATTCAAAAAGTTCCGAATCATAATTAATTGAAGTCCGATTCGAGGAATTCAATGTCACTAAACATAGACATAGAAAAGTATAGACCACTGCTTGGCGTGTCGCTGTAAGGGACAGAAAATCAAGGTACTTGAAACTTTAGGGTTACCCACTTTAAAGTGATTTTACCCCGAATGTTCTTCAATGTTCAGATGTTTTTCAATCTCTATTATCTACTTTGTACAAACCTTAGTACAAACGCACAGGGTTTATAAATAGAAACAAAACATCTATACCCAAAGTCTGAAATTCAGATAATTTATGTAAACAAAAGGGATAACATATCAAAAAAAATATCTTCGTAATGGTTATTCATATAAAATGGCGAAAAAAAAAGGTGCCATTTTCTTTTAAGTACTGATTTTAAGAAATAATAACTATAAAATAATCATACCGTAATTATTTTTATAAATTTTTTAACAAAGTTATTAAAAAAAGGAGATTTTCTGGTATAAAGTATTTTATGGTACTGGTAACAATGCAGAAGAACCAAACATTTTCAATTTTTTTTACATCTTCAACAACACTAATATTACAACTCTCATTCATAGATTCATATCGTAGGTAGCATTTCTTGCCACATTTTGGATGAAAACTGTTTTGAGTGGAAATCGATTTTGGGAGGCCTACGTCTAGCAGTGAACTTAAAAGGGCTGATTATGGTGCCGATTCCCTTTTTCACAAACTAAACTAAATTTAAGTTCAGTGCATCTTTTTCTTTCTATTTCATTAAGAAAAGGACAGAAGATAAATTTTAGTTTAGTCCTGTCAAATTAATCAGCTCTTGACGTAAATTGACGTAATTTTAGTCGGCAAGTTTTTAATCACGTCTAAACTTGTTTGGAGTAGTGACAGGCGCTGATTAATTGTAAAATACTGGTATGTAGCTGCATCCGGTTAAAGTGAAAACCGACCTCAGAATTCAGATAGTTGGGAAACTGCTAGGCCAGGGATGGGTAAACTTTTTGCTATGCGGGCCAATACAAAAAAAAAAAAAAACATCATCCTTCCTGCTAAAAACTCTCGAGAGACTGTGATAGGCATATCCGAGACGGACCTCTAAGGGTTAACTTAATAATTAGGGTTTTACACGGTTTTACATGGTTGTGTTGCTTCACGTTCCTTTTTTTTTTTTCCTTTTGGCAATTGAGCCGATGTCGACTATTCTGCCAGTGTCGCGTTTAGACGGCAGCACAACGGCGCGGCGGCGGCCGTCGACTTTGCACTTTGTGGTAGGTCTACAGGTTCTGTTAGTCGCTGTAGAAACGAGGACATGGGTTAGTAAAAAATATAAAATTGTAAAGTAGGGTGTACCCTACATAATGTGTATTATTTACATAATTATTACACACCAACTAAGTTACAATTTTATGTCATTTTCTTTGAGAAAAGTTGTTAAAAAAATTATAATGAGAGAGATGTGGTATCAGAGGGAATGGAAGTTAGTTGGGAGAGGAATGTTACATTTAGAAATTTTGTTAAGTATAGAGGTCGAAGGATTTGGTGTTCAAGGAGCAGGAGAAAAATATATGATCCAAAGTACCGTCCGCCAGATCGCATTCACAAAGGGAACTGTCCCTAACATGGATCTTATTCAGAAACACTGGGCTACAACCGTGTCCAAGTCTCAGCGAAGAAACAGTTCTTTTAGCCAATTTTGGGTATTTAAAAAACCCAGATTTCCGCTGGATGTCGGGCTGTCTAGCAGCATAGTAGACACCCTTGGTCTTTGAGGTCTCGTTCCATTTTTTGGTCCACAAGACAAACTATATGGGTTTGGCGCCATTTCGCAAATCGTAGTTATAAGCTACGTAGTGCTTTTGATCAGCCGGGTTTGACGTGGCATACTTTGTTAACGAATCAGCGCACTCATTGCCAACAATACCCGAGTGACCTGGGCCTCAAGTCTGCTATTACAATAGTGTCAGAATGGTCTCTTCATTGTGAGTTTTTGACAGATTTGCCATACAAAAACTGTCAAATACTCACAATGGCGAGACCATTCTGACACTATTGTAATAGCAGACTTGAGGCCCAGGAATCCAGGCTATTTCGATGTCCAAGCCGTTTTGGGAACAGTCATTTATCAAGCTTTTAATTTCTACAATGATTTTACTGTGGATTTTACTATGAAGTTGATTTCGTTTTATGGCCTGAATACTACAACGCGAATCTGAAAAATGACTGCTTCTAAAATGCCAATACACTCTCCTGAAAAAACTGATGCTTCTGGTGGACATTAAAAAGTAGGGCAATTTTGGAATTTTGTAAATATACTGCTGCTCCTGTACTTACATTCTGTTTATGATAGTTTTGATGCATCAGTGAAGAAAAGTTCCAACCTTCCCAGTATCGTTTGACGGTTAACTCAGTCTCGTCTTGCGTTTTGGGAATTCTTTGAAATACCTAGTCCCAAAACGGCTTTTGGTTCGAAGTGGATCGTTTCATATGCAGCGGAAATGACGGGGAGGATTGGATATTGACAAACAGGCGAAGAGAGGTGTTTAAGCTCTCTGTACCTATTTATCAATAGGGGAACTACTTTATTGTTCCAATAAGGAGAATTATAGAAGGAGAGGTCGATTTGCTCTAAAATTGGGAGTAAAGCCATCCTTTACTCCTATCCTTTCCTTATGAAAGAGAGAATACTTTAGACAGGAAGTGATCTGCTAAATACTGTCTCCTTAGATACAAGGGCGGTTCTGCACATTCCACTTGAAGTGCATTTATGGGGGAGGATCTCATAGCTCCAACGATTATTCTCAGACATTTGGCCTGGATGTTATCTAATTTCTTGAGCGCTTCTTTGTTGCAAGGCTCAATAAGATAGCAACAATAATCCAAAGCGCTCCTGGTCAACGCATTTTAGACCAGTTTGAGGGTGAAGGGGTGAGCGCTCCACCACACCTCGGCCAAAGCCTTAAGGACTGACAAGGAGCATTCACATTTTTTGACCGTGTTATTAATATGGTCAATCCCAGACAATCTCGAGTCTAACGTTACTCCCAGGAACCTAGCCTTAATAATAATTAATATCTAATTGTGGAACAGAACACTTGCGGGTAAAAATGACCGCTGTACTCTTTGGGGCACTTAAAGATAACCCGTGATCAAGGAGCCATTGGTTTAGTGAAGACAGAGAGACATTCACTGATATAGCGGCATCCTGAATGGAATTGCCAGTGACCAGTAATGCAATATCGTCAGCATACTGAAGGATTTTGCAGTCATAATTTAGAGATGAGGACAAATTTGCTGTATATATGTTGAATAATGGGCGACTCAGAACAGATCCTTGAGGTAACCCTCTTCAGACTGTTCTTTGTTCAGAGTCGGCCCCAGGGATTCTTAATTGGATGACGCGATTGGCAAAGATGCTATCAATGATACGACATATCCTAGCTGGGATTCTCAGCTCGTGCAGATTTTGCTTGAGAACGGGGAGGAGGACCGAATCATAAGCAGTTGATATATCCAGTAAAACGGCCACCACAGACTCATTCCTGCTGAGGGCCAGCCGGACCGCTGACGTGAGGATACCTACACTATCAGCTGTGCCCAGACCTTTCCTGAAGCCGAATTGAGTCGCCGGAAGCAGCCTCCTATTCTCCACCAACCACTCTAGACGATTTTTGATTAGATTTTCTAAGAGTTTAATTAGTATGAACGATAAAGCGATGGGTTTATATGAACAATGATCATTAGGATCTTTGCCAGGTTTTAATATCGGAATGACAACTTGAACCTTCCACTCTGGGGGAATATATCCGGAAGTAAAGCAAAAATTAGCCAAGTCCAAGTAGTATTGGTGGGTGTCCAGCAAGCTCACGGTCGCCCAGCATCCGTCGCCAAATCTCAGGATGTTTTTTAAGGAATATTTCAGGTTCGCAATTGTGGGTTTATTTATTTGGGAATTTGAAGAATAAAACACGTCCGTTTCATTTAGTCATTTTTTTTCCCACTCTTTTTATTCAAAATCAACTTGACAACTGACGTTTCGTTCACAACATATTCTCAACAGTGGGTTTTTTGTCCAGCTTTGACGATAAAGGAGTAAGGGAATCCAACCACCCCTGGAGCGGAGTCCTTAACATGAGATAGTACAGTTTTTAATTATTCCAAGCTGAATGGTCTGTTCATTGGATCGCTAGTGTTGACTTCATCATCGATGCTAACACAGCTGTCCTCTACACCCGGAGCATACTTTGGAGCGATTTTGGAGAAAAACTGGTACCCCAGTTCTTCTGAGATGTTGTTCGAAGAGGCAGTTGCTAAACTACTCCTAAAAAGCTTTACTTTCCGCCATACCACCGAAAGCGGAGTAGATGGACTCAGCGAATAGCAAAAACTTGACCAACCTTCTCGTTTTTTCTTTTTAAGTACTTTCCTGGACTAAGCTAAAATTCGCTTGAAAGCCATGAGGTTATCCAGGTTCATATCACAGTTAGCAGTCTCTTCAGCCACATTCCTGGCCCTGACCATGTCAATAAATTCCCTATCCCACCATGGCGGAGAGGGGATTTGGTCGGATTGGGGTTTTTTGGAAGGGAAACATTCTTCTGCTGTAGCAGAGACAGTAGAGGAAAAGGACAAAAAACATTCCTGGGCATTATCCCCGTCGACTTTTGGAAGGGAAGATACTCTTAAGTCTAAGATTTTGGAATATAAATCCCAATCTCCTGAGTCAAGTCGGTATTTTAAAAGGGGAGGGGACACTTTTTGGGGAGCATTTTTAGAAGGGAATTCGATCATGATGGGGTAGTGGTCACTTCCGTAAGTCATATTCAGGCGACAACAGATGAGGAGGCTAGACATATTGGACGAACAGAACGTCAAGTCAACACAACTATTACTCTGCCCTGGTGCAGACCTGCGTGTAGCACTGCCGTCATTGATGACACAGAGATCCAGATCATCCAATACATCCAGCAAGCCAATGCCAAAGATATCGCAAGTACGAGTATCTGATCCCCAACGATAATGGTGACAATTAAAATCACCCATAACAAGTATTGGACCGCTAACACTGCTTAAAAAAATTCTAATTACCGAAAGATATTCGAGTTGTGGGTGCGCAATATGGAAAGAAAAAATATTTATATCCTCAGCCTTAACAGCAACAACATTTATGTTATCGCCAACAAAGGGTAGACGAATCGGGGAAAATGATACTTTGCAATTGATGAGCAAAGCACACTACATGGCTTTTACCTGAAATTAATTTCAGGTAAAAGCCATGTCTCAGCAATGGCGCAGATTGATGGTTTATACTTGTTTATTAAAAATGAAAGATCAGGCTTCCTGGGAGTAATACTCCTCACGTTCCATTGGAGGAATGTTAGGGGATGGGACATCGTGAATGTAATTTAAGATGGAGGTCAATTTTTGGGCAACGTGCTCAGGTAGTGATTGGGTATGGTTTGTAAGAACACTCCGAGCTGTCCTTCTTTCTATAAATCTTTGGCTCAGCAACTTCCGCTGGGAAGGCGCAGCCGTTATTGGAGGGGGAAAAAGAGTAATTGCGGTTAAGTGATTGATGAGCTTGCTTATTATATCCTGGGGAAAGGGGGACTCGGGGCTTAGGGTTAAGGAATACCGTTTTACGGTATGACCTTTGGGTAGTGGGGATTGGACTTGATGACTGGGATGGGGATTTATTCATTGTAACTAGGGCTTGCAAAATTTGTTAATTTTTACTATCCGGATAATACGGATAATAATATTTTACTATCCGGATTATCCGGATAATGCGGATAATAGGGATATTTTTTTAGTTATTATTATAAATCAAACTAACAAGCTTTTGTAACACGTTTTAATCAGTCTCTCAAGCAAAATGACAATGAAATAATAAATTATAGTAATATTCCTAGTAAAAATCACATAAAAAAACTAGTTCACTTTCTTCTTAGGCAAATCCACGTAGGCCATCAGTTGTTGGCCCAACCCGCAAACTGCCCGCCAATTGTATGCATTTTCCAACTAACCAGAGGTAAGTGGCCCAACTAAATGCCAACAAAAATTGCTACTAGGGCCCTAGTAGCAGTTTGCGGATTGAGCCAACAACTGATGGCCTACGTGGATTTGCCTACGAAGGCCCAACCTGCGATGGGGCCAACGGACATTGCCCTACGAAGGCCCGACGAAAACGTGTTATGGGTAGGCCCAAAGACACATAAAACATTTAGGCAAGCGGTTGTATGTTTGTTTGGTTCTATGGCTGGTTTCAGAGCAACGCGTCTTGCCAGCGCCTGCCGTACGCGTGTCGCTATACATGAACCTTATCGGCTTCAAAATAAGGTTGGTTTTAGCGATTTGTTTTGAATAAACCAACCTTATTTTGAAACCGATAAGGTTCATGTGCAACGACTACACGTTTTGTAACACACATGCAATGCGTCTTCCGTGGCGTCATCCATTCTTCACGCACCACTCCGAGTCCCCCACCGTAACCATCATCGTCGTAAAACTCCACAACTTTATACATTTAAAACATTCACAAACATTAAGGGTTAACTAACTAAACTAAAACACAGCCTGCCAGCCTGATATCAGGCTAATATCTTTGTTGATGCGAACAAAACAAACACTCCGCAGCCGCACGTGCACAAGTGAATAACAAAATGGTGGGCCGACCGGGCGACGCATGCCGCCGCCCACTCTCCGCGCACCTCGCTGCCATCCCGTTGGAGTAGCAGTAATTGGCCCTACAAAAATCTCCCAACAGTAGGAATAGAAGCAGTAGGCCCGCGTTAGTTGGCCCGCGTTAGTTGGCCCGCGTTAGTTGGCCCGCGTTAGTTGGCCCAATGTTGCCATTATACCTTAAATCCCTACAAAAATCTCCCAACAGTAGGAATAGAAGCAGCAGGCCCGCGTTAGTTGGCCCAATGTTGTCATTATACCTTAAATCCCTACAAAAATCTCCCAACAGTAGGAATAGTAACAGCAGGCCCGTCGTTGGCTATCTGTTGGGCAAATAGTGCATGTTTATGACAATGGGCCTATTTTAAGTTTAGGTTGGTGGAATAACTAACCGTCTGCCAATACATTCCCAACTGTTGGCGTATGGAAGCCAACGGCAAATGCTACTAGGGATAATTCTATGTTATTCAAAAGTTATTACAAATACTAATATCCGAAATATCTGCAATTAAATAAAAACAACAAAATATCTACAACAACCAAAACTTTTTTACGTTATAATATTTTTGTTTATTTATCACGTCGATGAATAGATATCGTTATTTGGTCGTGCATAAATTGTGTGAATGTTTAACGAAAATTTAAAAAACAACCAAGTGTTAAGAGAATCATCAAACTACAATAACATTACTACGGTATAAAACTACGGTCTAATTCTTGGTCGAGTCCCTCCATGGCTGCTCAACGGCTACTGGCCCTTTCTGGATACGAGCGGAGGAAATGGTATCATGTTGGCTAGTACACCTTCTCAACAGTCAATAAATTCTCATCCGAAGAACTTAACTAGTAGCTAATATGTTATAGGTGCCGATTCTCTTGTACACCGAACTAAACTTTCACTAAAATTCCTTACTTTTGGCTATGAGAATCTTAAAGCTATTCTGCAAACGAAATTCTCTAAATTTAAAAATTACTTTGACGTAACTAAAATCGAATTTGACAATCGCGACTCCACGTGGTATATTTATTTCTTTTGGCTTCGCAACGTTAAACAGTGGCCAGCACATCAAATTACACGAAACCTTTATTTTCCATGGGATCGTACCATAAACTAGGAAAAATCGTATTTTGCTAAGAATTGCCGGATCGTCCTTTCATTCGTAAGTAGCTAAATATTTTAGTTTAATCGGTGAAAGACAGTGGAAGTTTTCAACTAATACGGTTTTTAAACGATTAAAATAAATATACAGCTGTTTCAAGATAAAATGAGAGCTGAATTATGTTTTTATTATTTATTATTCTTTACATAACCTCCAAGCTCAGTGCTGCCTACTTTTTACTCGGATACTTCCCCATTTCAGGGGAAAATTGTACGCCAGTAAAATAAATTACCTTCATCAATTATTTCAGATGAATGCTTTATTAGAGTGTATGTATAGCGCTGGCAGCAAATTTGTTCCACTTTTCACCGGATGTAATATTACATCTTTACCTTTTAGTATCTATTTATAGTTTAAAATATTGTATTTGTAGTAGGTATTAAAGTGTTAAAAACTTTCAGATTTCCCGCCAAACCAAAATCACGGGAATTATAAATGAAAGTGGAGATAAAAATATTTTTTATGCTGTATCTCAGGTTTTCTTTAAATGTTCTTTTTCCCGCAGATGAAAGAACTCCTATCTTAATAAACTATTTTGACTTATACCCAAAGTCTCTAATTCAGATAATTTATGTAAACAAAGTAATGTCAAGAAATGTCACTGCCAAAATGACAGGACAGTGGTGCAAAGCATTTTATCATATATTTTTTTTGTAAATAATCATCTATAAAATTAAAATGAAATAATTTTTAGAACTATGCAAACAAAATACCGTTGCCAAACAATGTTTTGTGTAGTTTGTCGGAGACACGGCATTATGATCGTCATAGGTGCCGATTCCCTTGTTCATAAACTAAACTTAATTTAAGTTCAGTGCATCTTTTTCTTTCTATTTCATTAAGAAAAAGACAGAAGATAAATTTTAGTTTAGTCCTGTCAAATTAATCAGCGCCTGTCACTACTCCATACAAGTTTAGACGTGATTAAAAACTTGCCGACTAAAATTACGTCAATTTACGTCAAGAGCTGAGCAACGGTATTTTGTTTGCATAGTTCTAAAAATTATTTCATTTTAATTTTATAGATGATTAATTACAAAAAAAAATAAAAAAAATATAAAATGCTTTGCACCACTGTCCTGTCATTTTGGCAGTGACATTTCTTGACATTACTTTGTGAACAAGGGAAACGGCACCATAATCAGCCCTTTTAAGTCCACTGCTAGACGTAGGCCTCCCAAAATCGATTTCCACTCAAAACAGTTTTCATCCAAAATGTGGCAAGATATGCTATTAACCATTACGAAGATATTTTTTTTGATATGTTAACATAAATTATCTGAATTTCAGACTTTGGGTATAGATGTTTTGTTTCTATTTATAAACCCTGTGCGTTTGTACTAAGGTTTGTACAAAGTAGATAATAGAGATTGAAAAACATCTGAACATTGAAGAACATTCGGGGTAAAATCACTTTAAAGTGGGTAACCCTAAAGTTTCAAGTACCTTGATTTTCTGTCCCTTACAGCGACACGCCAAGCAGTGGTCTATACTTTTCTATGTCTATGCAGAGATAGAATAAGCACAACTTCAGTAAAGAAAGAGTCGCCATCTACATTACTTAACAGAGAAACTATGATACCTAATAGTTTCATAATTACCGATAGATGTCTCTGTAGATACAACTTTAATGCAAGAAACTCAAATAATTAAGTTCTCTAATTTACAATTTTACAGTGATGCCAGAACGTCCCAAAAGGGACGATTTTTGTCCGTTTAGACATCTTTACGTCCCTTCGATGTCCGTTCAAATATTCAGTCCCTTTTCCGTCCCTTTTCAAATAGCCAACTACAATCATTTACTTTCTTATTACAAAAATGCGTTTAAAATGCAAATAATAAAACGCAGTTTTAAAAATTACAAAAATGCGTAAAACTTTAAGTAAAAACGAAACGCGCGGCGTGTGAATGCAATTTCAGACCACTGCTGGTGCAGGTGCTGGCGAATATCGCCAGCCATCCTTTTTTCACGCGCAGTGATCCGTATCGCTTGCCTGTACCTTCCATGCACACAATCAACCACAATCATTCGGTTATTCAGCTGAATTCATTACGTACGAGAGTTACTACGATGCTCGTCGGTATTTAATTTGAAATTGAGTTTTCATTTTGCGAGTTTCCGATTTCAGGAATTAAGGATGTCGTGAAGATTGAGCCGACCAAAGACATGCAAAAAACAAAATTAAAATCTTGAACATGTTATTTTTTTTTTTTCACTTTTTATTTGTCCTAAAAATATAACAGTACTCACATAAATTAATATTTCTCTAGCCGTCCTTTTTGTCAAAAAATCGTCCCATTTCAGATAGTGAATCGTCCGAAAGTCGATGCAGGTACTGGCAACACTGCTAATTTAATTTATAGTATTTTTCTAGAGATTATATATGAGGCCATGAGAGCCAGAGTGGCCTAAAAACTGTTCTAAACTTACCTCGGAAGCAGTTTTTGAAGAAGAAAAAACAGAATTGAAAAATGACAATTAGGCCACTCTGGCTCACATGGCCTCATATGTATGTCGGAGAACGGATGGTTTCTCTCGTTAAAATCAGCCATATTTTAACTACTGTGGGTGTACTGTGGGTAGTGTTGGTTATTGCGCAATAGAAAAACCGAATTAAACTCAAATCAAAAGTCATTTACTCAACCTGAGATAGAACTTTAAAGATAACTAAGACAGTCCCCCAAAACGCCCATCCCTTCACCACTTGCTAGTGCTTTAGCCGGGAAGAAGAAGTAGCGGAACAAACTCCCCAGCAGCACATCTGTCTGTTCAGTTAGAAGAACTTGATTCTATACAATAATGGGTATGCAAAGTAATTAATGTAGGAACACGACACAACTATACCGAACGCGTAACAATTAGACGTCTTCACTGCTTGGCCGCCACCGATGAACTCCACTTGTCGACTGTGCGCCGTGTCGAAGACACGACCTATGATCGTCATAATCAGCCCTTTTAAGTCCACTGCTAGACTTATGCTTCCCAAAATCGATTTCCACTCGAAACAGATTATAGCCGTTTACATCCAAAATGTGGCTAGATATGCTACATATAATATGAATCTATGAAAGAGAGTTGTAATATTAGTGTTGTTGAAGATGTAAAAAATGTGAAAATGTTTGGATACCCTGCATTGTTACCAGTATCATAAAATATTTTATACCAGAAAATCTCCTTTTTTTAATAACTTTGTTTAAAACCGAAAATTTATAAAAATAATTACGGTATAATTATTTTTTAATTATTATTTCTTAAATTCAGTATTTAAAAGAAAATGGAACCTTTTTTTCGCCATTTTATGTGAACTACCATTACGAAGATATTTTTTTGATATGTTATCCCCTTTGTTTACATAAATTATCTGAATTTGAGACTTTGGGTATAGATATGCTACTTACAAAATGAATCAATGAATGGGAGTTGTAATATTAGTGTTGTAGAAGATATAAAAAATTTGAAAATGTTTATATAACGAAAATATTTTTTTGATATGTTATCTCCTTTGTTTACATAAATTATACTGAATTTCAGACTGGGTATAATAATTCCATTCCTCTACTTCTTCGTCGTATCGATGATTCTTTTTTTAATTTTAAACCTTCAATGAATTCAATTATACCCAATGTCTCAAATTCAGATAATTTATGTAAACAAAGGGGATAACACATCAAAAAAATATCTTCGTAATGGTAATTCACATAAAATGGCGAAAAAAAGGTTCCATTTTCTTTTAAGAAATAATAATGAAAAAATAATCATACCGTAATTATTTTTATAAAATTTCGGTTTTAAACAAAGTTATTAAAAAAAGGAGATTTTCTGGTATAAAATATTTTATGATACTGGTAACAATGCAGGAGATCCAAAAAAATTTTTTTTTCATCTTCAACAATACTAATATTACAACTCTCATTTATGGATTCATATTGTAAGTAGCATATCTAGCCACATTTTGGATGAAAACGGCTGTAAACTGTTTTGAGTGTAAATCGATTTTGGGAGGCCTATGTCTAGCACTGGACTTAAAAGGGCTGATTATGACGATCATATGCCGTGTTGGCGACATACTACACAAAACATGGTTTAGCAACGGTATTTTGTTTGCATAGTTCTTATAATTAATTCATTTTAATTTTGTAGATGATTATTTACATTAAAAAAAAAAATGATAAAATGTTTTGCACCACTGTCCTGTCATTTTGACAGTGACATTTCTTGACATTTCTTTGTTTACATAAATTATCTGAATTAGAGACTTCGGGTATAATTACATTGGCTACGTTCCGATATAGGCCGTTATCGCTCATAGCGCTCACATCGATAATTTGCGTTCCGATTTAGATTATCATGATTATGACAGTTGAGAGCTGTTTTAAAGCGCTCACGGTGATAATACTAAAAGACAAGGTCGGCGTTATCGCAAGATGGTGCATGACGTCATCTATGACGATTCACGGGACATCGTTATCGCGCTCACGCCAATTCGGTTTGCGTATAAGTACGCTCAAATCGATTAAAGTGTAATACGGAATGCGGGGCTGTCTAAGGCCCCCTTCCGAATTGGCTATAATCGCTCACAGCGCTCACATCGTCTCACATGCATTCCGATTTAGATATTACGATTACGACAGCCGAGGGCTGTCAAAAATTCGGAACGCTCGTGAACGCGCTCACGGTGCTCACTCAATGTCAAAACGATATTAGAGTATTTCTCTGTGTATACACCAAAAATTTCTTCTTCTTAGGTTAGGTAGCAACTGTAGCCAGAAGAACAATTTTGAAAATGCCACGTTAATGCGACTCAAAACAAAACAGCACAACTGTCATTTTTGACAGCGCTCACGGTATTATTAGTAAAAAGCATGGTCGGCGATATCGCAAGATGGCGAATGTCATGACGTCATCTATGACGATTCACGGGAACATCGTTATCGCGCTCACGCTAATTCGGCACGGGCTTTAGCACGCGAATATTGATATTATCGCAACTCGGAACGCACCGTAAAAAACTTTAATGTGTGACACTGGCAGCTGGCAAGTGACGTGATTGTGACAGACGTTAAAATTTTCCCGCCGCAAAACGACAAACGAGTTTAAAAAATAGAATAGACAAACGAGTCAGTGTTGCCAACCCGTACGATAATTATGGGGGCGTACGATAATTTGGGCAATGGTACGACGTACAGACGCCAGCAGGTCAAGCTACCCGAAACTGTCAAATTTTTGCAATCAACCTTGAACCTTATACTGTTGTGATAAAGTCGAAAATATAATAAAGAAATTTGACATATTGTAGTAGCTTGATGTGCTGGCGTCGGTACGATAGTGAATGTCTAACGTACAGTGGCCAGCACATCAAGCTAGACGAAACTGTCAAATTTCTACAAACGATTTTAAACTTTAAAAGTTGATAATTAAGTTCAAAATCGAACGAGTAAAATGACAGTTTGTGGTAACTTGATGTGCTGGCCACCGTACAATAATTTTGAGTATTGAAGACAAAAAAGTGCCACTAACAAAACGTATTTGTCAGACAAATCAAAAACGCTAATAAAAAATCAACAAAATGTCAATCTCACGTATGTCAACAAGCAAGTTTATGTCACAGTAAGTAATTCTTTTTCTCTCTTTCCCTCACATTTCTTTCACTTGGGTTTCGTCCGAAACTCCGCGTTTTATCCTGTATTCTTGTCGTTATATGAAATGTCTTTCTATTTGCTTCTATCTAGAACAAAAAAAAAAAACAGCTTAACTGACAAAACATGTTTACGGTTTGTGCTGCTAGCGCCACTAGTGGTGAAACTTGGTATAAACTTCGCCTTCTTTTGTTCTCCATAGTTTTCATTGACGTTTGTTTTTTTTTTTTTTTTTAGGGCTAGTTTTTTTAATCGACAGATAATTTTCATTCGTGAAATAAAATTGATGTCTGACAGTTTTGAATTGTAAAAAATTCCTTCGATAAAATTATCTGTCGTTGGAAAATTCAGCCTTTGGACGATAATTTTGCCCACAAAACGATAATTTCGACGTCGGAATTCGATAATTTGAACTTTTGGAGTTGGTAACACTGAAACGAGTAACATAACCACGGCGGGTAATCTCAGAACAAAATATCCTGGCAGTAATAGACGTATTTTGTTTATGGTTGATTTCTTCAAAGTGACAACCGCCCCTCGTCCCTTACCCCTTTGTCGCCAGTGCAATCGACGCCATATTTGTTTGTTGTAAGTCTATCGTAGCTATGGTTGTCTCTTCATCCCGCCATTACTACTTTATGGTCTGATGGTCTGTGTTTACAGTTGATCGAGAAAAGTTTTACGTTGATTAATTTCCATAACATATCCTCTCAAAGTTAAACCTGTAATAGTGTAATTACAACATGCAGTATGTACCGCACTTGCTGTGTTGTGAATTGTGCTAGTAAACGAAAGGACGTTAGATTATTTCAATTTCCCATACGTGAGGTAGGACTCCAAAAGTGGTTAGAGTGTAACTGTGAAGTACTGCGAAACACAGACACGACGGTGGACGATCTTCGCAAGCATTATGTCTGTCAAAAGCATTTTGAACAGAAGTTTATCGGCTCGACTAAAGCGATGACTCGTCTTCATGTTGGCGCATAACCCACGCTGTTTTCCTCTAACGAAATCAGCAGTGGCATTCCTCGGTTTCAATCGGACACTGACCACACTGGTAAGTACCACGTTAACCTGACAACATATAATAGTATAACACGTTTTTTCATATATTCCTCATATAATTATACTCAAATGTGCATCATGTAATATTCATGCACTGATTAAAAAATAAAATTGCTGCTATTTCGGTTTCAAAACTTGAATTATCCACTGTGGAAATTCACAGAGAAGCCATACATTTTAAAGAAAATAAAACATATCCTATGTCTGTCCATCAATGTTGCTCTGTTTTAAGTGCAAAATTATTACAATACCCAGACAAAATTAAAAAATTGTTCATTATAAAAACTACTGTGTAATTAACATTTTTACTGTTCAGTGAAACAACATAATAACTTGATATTATCACATAGTATATGGGAAGGCATAAACATAGTTACTATTTTTATGGTTCCAAAATGGGTGCCAATGGGACCCTATTACTAAGGCTCTGCCATCCATCGTATCTGTCACGGGGCTGTATCTTTCTCTAACCTAACTACTCTAATCTAAACTGGATTGAAGTATAATTCTTAATTTAAGTTTTTTTTGTTTCCAGATTTTGATGTTATGGCTGCTAGTGTTATCGCTAACTTTGTGGATCACACCACAACATCATTAGTTGACGTGCCCTCCAATTCAGGCTGTGGAAGTGAAGCCTTACAAAGCCACATCATAAGAGGTATTAAAATTGATTATTACAATTATCTTTCACCAGTAGTGAGACATACATACAGCGTGCTGCTGCAATGGTGACATTAATTGACAGAGGCACGCTGTATTCACTGAACAATGTCCTCTACTATGGCAAATAATTTAAATTAAGTAAATATAGTTCACATTATTTAAATTATTTGCCATGGTTGTTGCGGATGGTATGGTTTACAATCTGCAAAGCACACTCATATTTTGTTGACTTATCATACATTTTTATTTACAGATGCAGTTATTCCTTCTACACTGAGGCTTTGTCACAGAAGAAGGCGTGTTATTTTAAACAAAATGTGCCAGGCTCTACTGTGAATATTTTAAATCCCGGAAACAGTTGAAGAGCACTAAACTTTTCAAAGGAAAATACCTTTACAAACTTTTTTTCATTTTTTTTCATTGGTGGCAAACTTTAATTGGTGCAACATTATAAATAAAATAATAAAGGGCACAGATGTGTTTAGGTTGGAAAGCAAAAGTTTGCCACCAATGCAAAATAAAGCATTTGTAACTTATAAAACAATAAAAATATAAATAAATAATTTTGGTTTTTTATTTTCATCACGCAATCACAACCTTGGGTTGAATTAAAGCAGCACCCCTTTTTTTTAAGTCGGTTAAAGGCTTAAAAGGCTAGTTTCCAAAGTATTCGTGGTTCGACAAACTTTGGCAAAAAGACCCAGCCTCATAACAACAAGCGAAAAATTGGAAAAATTTAAAAAAAAAACAAACGTCACTTTCAAGAAAGCAGATTCATATGGCGATTTTTCTTCTATGGGAGATTACCGTCTGAATACTATATGGTCTGTGAACATAACAATAACGCAGTGAATAATGGCGGTTTAATGAAAGCGACCCGAACTTTACATGAGTAATTTTAAAGTAACACATCAGTAAAATATCATTATTACATCGTGGAAAATGGTTGGAAATGACACAAGCGTTTGGTCGCAAGAAGAAACAATTAGAATTCTCATCGCTTCGGATATCCATTTAGGTTATTTAGAAGAGCATCCTATCAGAGGCGAGGATAGTTTCATTGCTTTTGAAGAAACTTTGTCACTGGCTGTTCAATATGATGTGGATCTGGTGCTGCTCGGTGGTGACCTATTCCACCATGCGAAGCCATCGCTGAATTGTATTTTCAAGTGCACAGAGATCGTTCGCAAGTACTGTTTTGGCGATAAGCCGGTAAGCATTGAGTTACTGTCGGACCAGAAGGTCAACTTTTCACGAAGTGTTAATTATGAAGATCCCAATTTGAATGTGTCATATCCAATTTTATCTATCCATGGTAATCATGACGACCCTGTTGGACGAGATGGTATAAGCAGTCTCGATATACTGTCAACAGGAGGCCTGGTGAACTATTTTGGGAAATGGACAGATTATACTCATGTGCATATTTCACCAGTACTTTTACAAAAAGGAGATACTAAGCTTGCATTATATGGTCTCAGCCATCTTAAAGACCAACGCTTGTCACATCTATTCAAAGAAAAGAAAGTTGAAATGTTGCGGGATGAGGAACATGATTGGTTCAATATACTTGTGTTGCATCAGAACAGGGCTGAAGACAGAGGAGTTGGTAACTTTATCAGAGAGGATGTATTACCAAATTTTTTAGATTTAGTAGTGTGGGGTCATGAGCATGACTGTGAACTGTTTGATATGAAAGGTAGTAGTGAAAAAGATCACTTTCATGTTATTCAGCCAGGTAGCACAGTAGCAACCTCGCTGGCTGCAGGAGAAGCTAGACCCAAACACTGTGCATTGCTGCAAATACATAAGAGTGATTTCATTCTAACTGCTTTGCCTTTAAAGACTGTAAGGCCATTTATTTTTAAAACTGTTGTTTTGTCCGAACAAAATCTTGGTGATGAGGATGTCAATGAAAGTGAAAAGATGCAGGAATTCCTTAAACAAAAGGTAAATGAGGCAATAGCAGAAGCAGAAAGTCTTTTATCTGGTGATCCCAGACAGCCAACTATGCCATTGATAAGACTAAATGTATTTTATGAACGGGAGGATCAGGTCTTTAACAGAGCCCGATTTGGTCAGCATTTCACTGGCCAAGTTGCAAATTCAAGTGATATCCTTTTACTGAAGCGGGAGCGTAAGATACGCGAGAAGCGGCAAGGACAAGGAGATGAGATCAATATGGCAGACTATGTAGCTGACTCTACTGATGTTGAGACATTACTGCGTGCCTACTACGAAGCCCTGCCGCCGGAGCACCGCCTGGCCGCACTGCCCGTCCAGCTCATGACAGAAGCGGTGCGTGATTTCACTATCAAGCAAAACGAGGAGATCCTGAGGCATGCCTTAGAAGCACACAGGAGGCGTTGTATCACTACTTTGCTTGAGTCAAACACGGACACCGAAGTCGAAGCGATCGCTGATCGTCTGCGAGTGCTGCGTGATGAGATCGATGCTGCTGATGTTACACAGCTCGCAGCGCTCAACGCTGTGCCTGTGCCTGCGCAGATTGTTGTTGATGGATCGAGTGACGAGGAGTTAGTTAGGTCGGAAGTAGAGGCAAGCGGACGTGGCAGAGGACGAGGGTCACGCGGGCGCGGGTCACGTGCTCGGGGCTCTCGTGCGCGGGGCCGCGGCCGCACCGAGCCAGAGGCGCCCGCGTCGCCGGTCGCTGCCACTCCCGAGCGTCGCACCCCGCGTCGGATGGCCGCACAGAAAAATGCTACATGGATTCAAAACTATGCCTCAAAGACCCGCCGCCGGGATTCGTCGGAGATCGAAGACTCGGACTAAACGACCTTGAACTTAGGAACACTAAGCGTAATATATGAAGCTGTTGTTTCACTACTTTTGTATTCTAACTTTTATAATACTTTCAAGAATGTAATGTGATAAATAGTCGGATAAAAGGTTTTCTTTGGGGTGTTTAGTACAAATATTGTTATTTCGTAACAGTGAAAATTGCAAACTGGTAGTCGTATCGCACATCACTTACACGGGTATACTATTTTAGTGGTGCGTATTCGATTATGCGCGGCAGCCACGGGGGTCTTTTTTATCCGGCTATGCGAACATTTGCTATTGCTATACTTTAAGCGAGGCTGCCGCACATAATCTTTACGCCATTGAGATTATTATAAATCAGAGAGAGAGAGTGACTGTATCATTATTCGTCGACACAGCATGCTACGCTGCCGTAAGCAGGACGTGCACCTATAGCCTATACCTTTATGTCCTTTCTTTGGTATTGTTCGTAGAGTCGTTGAGCTCCTTAAATCCTGAGTCGAGTTACACGTTTACTGACAAATGCTTGCACTGACTGGAGAGGTCCACTCAAAATTGTGTGGTTCTTTCCTCAAAAGACCATTTCAGACACGGATCTACATGGTCCTCACATGATCTGACAATGATTGTCTGGACTTTAAAAGACTGACCCCTGAGTTTGTTTCGCCATTTCTTCTCAACCCATGAGGGAGAGGCCACACGATGCGGTGCGGCTCCGGCGCGGCGAGCCACCCATCTCGCCGGACGAGAGATGAGAGTCTCGCCGAGAGATGACCTGCGGTGCGGCGCCGTACCGCATCGTGTGACTTGGCACTGAGAGTTGAGTCCGATAGGAAATGTCGACTTCATCTAGCTTATTTTTATATTACGTGTAAAAGTGATTCCGATATCCTATTTACAGAATAAACGATTTCATTTCATTTCATAGACCTAACTGATTAGAATGTAAATTGAACACACCCAAATAACCAGATCTGAATTTATTATTAAGATTACCAATAAATGAATGGATATTCGAACATTTACATTTTGTCATTTCCGCTTACGACTAGAGATGGGTAACCACCCGGGTTAAAACCTACTAGTGGGTTAAAACCCAGTTATCACTCGTTTCATTCCACCCACTGGGTGGTTTGACCGGGTGAGAACAAAATATTTCTTTTTTTTTATATTTAAACATGTAGCACGCTATGGTCGGTGTGCAGGATGGCAGGACCGAGAGGGCGGGGGGGGGGGGGGGGGGGAAAGAGACGCGCAGGCAGCTGCAAAGTGAATCGTTTTCAAACATTTTGATTCTTTCGTCGACATTCATAAATATTTCATCTTTTTTGTCGTTTTCTATTATTGTGACAAATCCTGCATCGCGCAATCAGAGTTTACCGCGCGACTAGCATATATACAACATCCCGGCATCAACCGTCGGGCAGTTGCCCACCAGACACAACACCCGTCTGGTCGGAAGATCCTCCCTTTACTATAGAGTATGAGTGAACTTTACACCCTGTTGCTCATACCTCTATACCTACTGGTACCCCGAAAATGGACATTAGCTCAGCCTTCAAGCAGCTAGTTCAGCGTGACGTCATCATCACTTCCTCAAGCTTTCGAGCGGCGAGTCACACAGCCAGCCAGCACCCACGGCTTTAACGGGTATCCTGACCACCTGCATGCAGTGAACGCGCATACCCGGTCATCACCCTCAGCCTCATCAGCAAACTTGGCACAGCACACTGTACTTTCGGCCGGTCCACAAGCAGAGCCCTTCAATCCTTTCCTGGTCGACGCCAGCAGTCAGCCTCAACCCGGCGCTGTACCACATACGACTCACTGGAGCATAACGCAGCGCCACCCCGACTCACTGGGGAATCTCCGCAGACAGTTCCGACTCACCGAGAACTATGCGGCATCCGGTTCCGACTCACTGGAACCACAATTGGCCCTGGCAATCATCGCAATATGCACCGACTCAGCCCACTATCGACCTCCGGTCTCCGGAGGGGAGTGATGTGGCGGCATCTACAACGCCACATGCGAACTACACATCAAAGACCTGACGTCACAAATCCTGCATCGCGCAATCAGAGTTTACCGCGCGACTAGCATATATACATCAACTGTCGGGCAGTTGCCCACCAGACAACATCCGTCTGGTCCTGAGGCTCCTCCCTTTACTATAGAGTATGAGTGAACTTTACACCCTGTTCCTCATACCACTATAAACCTATTTCTGATGCAATATTTCAATTGAGTAGAAGGAAATGAAAAAAATGTTCATAAGGTATTTTTGATGTTAAAAAATATGATATTGAATATACTTTTTAGTTTGCCGGATGTCACAATAGAAAACGACAAAAAAGATGAAATATTTATGAATGTCGACGAAAGAATCAAAATGTGTTTGAAACCGATTTACTTTGCAAAGTCAAAGTCAAATAATTTATTTCAAATAGGCACGAAGATGCACTTTTGAACGTCAAAAATTACATGAATAGTTAATTGATTCTAGTTGCGCCTTCCAAAAGGTAGTTATGTATGGAGAAGAATGGGCAAGAAACTCCATACTTACTCTTTGAAAATGTTAACAATAGTTTGTATACATTAATTAATAATTATAGGTGAAGACGATGTACCTAGAATAAAAATAAAAATTACTTACCACAATTGGTAAAAAGAATGAAAAGTGAAGTAATGACAGAAAAATTAATAAATGCGATAGGTACATGGTGCTCACATATTTACAAACATTGTATATGATTTTCCAAAAAAGAAAATTAAACATATAATAAGTGTGTGAGTTAAATTTATATTAATCACTTTTCTTATTATTTGCAGCGTACCTACTTATTAGACCGCATCCCCACAGACCAAGGATCTGAACTTGACGAAAGTCAAAAAGTTAACGCTATGGAGTACATATGTGAAGTAGGACAAAGTATCGGATTAAATGTCATGACAAACTTGGCGTCTTATAGAGCAAGCGATGGTTTTTGGAGTCGGAGATTTCTGTGGGCTAACATCGACGATGTAAGCGCATCAATCTGGTGGAAAGGAATATGTAGATCTATTGCATTGAGCAAAGTCGCTGCCCGTATTCTTACAGCATCGTGCACTTCTGCTGCTGTAGAGCGGTTCTTTAGTGCTCATAGTAATATACACAGTAAAAAAAGAAATAGACTCACTACGGAAAGGGCAGCAACACTAACATAATTATATAACATACAATTGGAACTTGTTGCACAAGCACGTGGATGATTTAAGGGATAACACTGAGGACTGCGTGCCTGATTCTCCAACGATACATATGGAATCCCATAGATATAATATGCATACCACGGCGCTACGTAGAAATAACTCTGAACCGTCTACATCAATTTTTTTTATTTATTGTTACCGATGTAAATGATTATGATGATTGATTGACGACCTACTGATCAGTTGTAATTATTCAAAGAACTAATAAATGTATCTGATTTTGTATTCAGGCTTTTATTTTTGACAAGCTAGTAGTGAACTCCCCTTCCCACTATTAAATAATTAATAATATCCATTTTCACCCAGTAAAATGGGTTAAAACCGGGTTAAAACCCAAATCACCCAGTTTTAACCCAAATGGGAAGAATGGGTTTTAACCCACTACCCTACTTACTATCTCTACTTATGACTATATTGCAAGACTGTGGATTGATCTACAATTCTATTAACTATTATAGCTGCTGAATGCGGCTTCGCCCGCGTAGCTTTTTCTATGTGACTCAGGCTGGCTGGACAAATATTCAAAATAGCTCGCATTTAACTACGTCAATATATATACTGCAAACCCGCTTTCTGGTAGCCAATCAAACTTGGTTGGTTTATCTATGTATTGCAGTTGTTCAGGTATTTTTATTACATCTCTTTAATTATTTAATGTAATGAGCTGAAATTTGACATGTGAATAGTTGCATTAGTACACTAAATATTGGAAAATGTTTCATTTTGCTTTTCCATTAAAAAGTTCTACAATCGGATGTCATACAATATAGTGATCCAGTTGTAGTAAATTATGCCATTGCTCATTAATTACTAAGAGCACATAAATGAAACTTGGCAGGACATTGTAGACCCTTACAAGATACAAATAAACGTTCTAAGTTAGGCTCTAGAGTTATTATTTTAAGCACTTGGACCTAATTACCTTATATTTTACTTTTACGTGTATATCTTCTGAACGGTATGTTTTTTTCAAATTCTGTTTTCACAAACATTACACACAAATTCAAAGCAACGTGCGTAAAAAAATTACAACTCTCCACTAAACCGTTCTATATGATTTTCATCAAATGGCCAAACGTCAGCGCAGCGGAAACTTGAATATCTTCGCAATTTTATGACACACAAATTTCATTTATACATACACATTTACCTCTCGCTACACACTAATTTTTAGATGTATTTTTTTTTTTTTAGTACGTCCATAGGAAAAATAAGTGCCGCTAGGATGACGTAGTTCCAGCGGAAACAGTTTTTCTTGAATAGCTCCCCAATGGTTGGATGCACAAATTTTTATTTACCATACACATTTACACGACGTCATACACTAAATATCTGTAAAACTGAAATGAAGAAATTCAATGAATGAATGACTTTTTTCCGCTGCGACTACGCACACGGCACTTTATGTGACGGCTAAACACCCTTATTTCAAAATTTGTGACGTTATAGAATCTTAGATAATCGATCGAAAACGTGTCCAGCCAGCTTAAAAAACCACTTTTCGCTGGTCTCTCAATCTCGTTAACGGAAGTGATTTTGACGACTTTGCATATCAACGGGCGTCACATAAATTTGTGACAGGCATCTAGTTAAAAGTTTTGTGATACGTGCAGCGGTTTAGTAGAAAAATGCAAAAATCTGTGTTCAGCCAGCTTGAATTTACGTATAACAGAATGCTGGCACTTCCGAACTTTGTTGTAGTTTTGGAGTACAGGCATGCTCCCGCCATTTCCATTATGACATTTGTTTCACCGTCTGCGCGTACCGGCAACGTCGATTTGGTTGACGGAACGGCCTAGTCGGCATAATCTCATACTTTTCACTTATGATGCGGTGTAGTGGTCAAGAGTCCTTTACTTGGCACGCGACATTGCCGACATTGCACATACGACTCTATAAACATTGTAACTACCGATAGTCGTTACTAGGGAATGCAATCTCGATTCGAGACTGACAACTCGAGATCTCGCTTGCTAACTGGGGCCGAGATTGGCTATTCGAGCCCTCGCAATGTTGTGAATCTCGATTTCATCAAGATCGAGATTTCGCCTACTTTTTAAAATAATGCGTTCTTTCATAATAACCAATGTTTAAACTCAATAAAAAACGACAGCTATTTGGTATTGGTGTAATATTTTGTAAATAAAACAACATTAATAATTGTATCTCGAAACAAAAACATCAGCGTTTATTTAAGTGAACTATACAATGATCTGCACTACATACATGACGCAACAAATCGCCACACACGCATCACGCACTTAAATATATTACTATTTTTTAAATGGTATCTCTTCTTGAGATACCATTTACATGTGCTGGTCGTACATACTGGATATAGTCGTATAGTGAGGAACTGAGGATGTTCCTCTCTCTAGAGGTCTCTCGTAACTTGGACTCTATTCCCGTTGCTGAAGGACATTTTTTTTGGAAACATTTAAAACCACATAAACTAAAAATAATTTACAAAAAAAAATAAAAAAAAATACAACCTCCTTAAAAAAACACTAAGTAAAGTAACTTTTTTTCTTTCTCTATATAGTGTTTATTTTTGTATTTTTTTTCCCTTTTTGGTTTACGATGAAATGTAGCCTATGTAATAGAATTCAATCATGATTCGAAAGACACGTGGCGCCATCTATTATCATAAAACGATATTGTTGTTTTCTTCGGGAACAGTACTTTTTTTCGGGTTGATAGGTACCCTATGTCCGTGTCTATACACCTGACAATGAATATGCAATATTTCAGGATGATCGGTTCAGTGGTTTAGGCGTGAAAAGGTAACAAACAAACATACTTTCGTAGTTATAATATTATATTATATTAGTTAGGATAATATAAAAAAAACTGGCCAAGTGGGTGTCAGACCCCGCACAATGACGGGTTCCGTAGTTGGGCTGAATATTTACGTATGCATAGTATTGTTTTTTTATCGACCGTAATAATGAATTTGTATTTCATAATATTTATCTAAAAAAAAATAATAATATTAAAATCAAAGTTATATCTGAGGTTGTAATCGAAAATATGTTAAAAACTTAAGTCACGTGGAATCGAACATCAATCAATGCTATCGAGGGAGTCCTCTAAACGTTTTCACAAATCAGACAATCAGAAATCTGAAAATGTTGGTTTAAACCAATTTAGACGACCGCTATTCTTCCGACAACTATTTCCTGTCGGGGATTAGGTAGTAGGCAAATGTCGACTGGTTGTGAATAGCTATGCTAGTGGTTAAACGCAATCTAAGTCATTTTATATGTAATTTTTACTTAGCTGAGTAAATTTTAACTTACTACTAGAATATTTCTCGCTAACCTGTAGAGCCTACTTAGCGTAGCTGAGTTTTCCATTAACTTCGTTATTCAGGGTAAAACACTAACAACCTTACAGTTACAGGACTGTATTAGTAACATCATAAACAACATCTTTTGTTCTATGATTTTTTACAAAACATGAAGACATTTATCAAAAACAAACTTTCAAGATTTCGTTTTTCTATCTAACACATTTCAATTCTGTATTTAGTTGTATCTACTTACGCCTCCGGTGCACTGTCGTGTCTTTTGCACATAGACAGGGCTTTGCTACGCGTAGAGTTCGTAACATTTCGAGCGTTGAATTTAAATATTTCTATTTTTGTATGAAAATATGATGAATTAAAATCGTGTAGATTTGATGAATGATTGAAAAAGTTGTTGTTTATGATGTTAGCAATGTAGTCCGGAGAACTGAAATAGTGTTCACGTATCAGAGGTCGGGGCCAGCAGGGCGCGGCGCAGGTGCGCCAGCGCGGCCTGCGCGGCGTGCGCGGGCGCGCGGCCGGCGAAGGCCAGCTCGGGCGAGCAGCCCGCCAGCGTCAGCACGCTCAGCGGCGGCAGCGCGGCCGCGCCCAGGCGCAGGCGCAGCGCCGCGGCCGTGGCCGCCAGCGCGCGCTCGGGCGACGTCGGCCGCGCCGCCAAAAGCGCGCCCAGCGCCGCGGCGCGCGTCTGCTCGTCTGCGGGCGACAACACTCGGTCAGCGGGCGCGCGGCTCCTCGCGGGCGACGAGCGGCACTCACCGAGGTCGGCGGCGAGGCCGAGGTGGTACTCGGCGATCTTCTGTCCGAGGTCGGGGCGGCGCGGCGCCTCGTCGGCGTCGCTGTAGCGCTCCATCGCCTTCTCGTGCGCGCGCACCAGGGCGTCCTCCTGCGCAGCCAGCACTCGTTAAAACTTCTAAGCGAACCTTATTTCGTAGTTTCGTTTTATCGAGTGAAAAGCGAGACATCATGAGTTCCCAAGTTAAATCCGCACATGACTTGCACTCGCGCGCTCACACGCGATTTCCACACTTAAGTGTGTGTGTGAAAGAGCACAGTAATCAGAAAAGTTAGCTATGAGTGATGAAGAATGTAATGTTAACATAAAATATTTTATTTTTGCATAGTATAGACAATAGTGCCGATTCCCTTGTTCACAAACTAAATTAAATTTAAGTTCGGTGCATCTTTTTCTGTGTGCATAGTCACAGCGGAAAAAGTGTCGAATTTCTTAATTTCAGTTTTACAGATATTTAGTGTATTACGTCGTGTAAATGTGTATGGTAAGTAAAAATTTGTGCATCCAACCATTGGGAAGCTATAAAAAAAAAACTGTTTCCGCTGAAATTACGTCAGCCTCGAGGCACCTTTTTTTTTTCTATGGACGTACTAGAAAAAAAAAAATACATCTAATAATTAGTGTGTAGCGAGAGGTAAATGTGTATAAATGAAATTTGTGTGTCATAAAACTGCGAAGATATTCAAGTTTCCGCTGCGCTGACGTTTGGCCATTTGATGAAAATCATATAAAACGGATCGACCCAGAAATCATAGGGGGCAAATGCTTGTCAACTTCCTTGAGAAGGAGGGGCTTTTCTTGATGAACTCCTTCTTTAAGAAACAGCCCCAAAGGAAGTGGACGTGGCGAAGCCCCGATACTATGACGAAAAATGAGATAGACTTCATCATAACGGATAAAAAGCATATATTCAGGGATGTCTCGGTGATCAACACGTTCAACACCGGCAGTGATCACTGACTCGTCTGAGGCTCTCTGAATATCAACTTCAAGCTCGAACGAACTCGTTTGATGAAGTCTAGGCTCCGTCCAAACATGCTCCAAACTATGTTAGGATCTGAAGCGTTCCAGTCAGACCTGGAGAACCGATTTGCTGCCGTGGAAACCACAAACGACGTTGACCGGGCGCTCGATCAAATGGCGGAAATCCTCAGGGAGGAAGGCACGCGTTTTTGTAAAATGCGGCGTACAGGCAAGAGGTCCAAACTTTCGGAAGAGACTCTAGAGCTTATGACGGAGCGACGTGAAAACCCACCTATCATTTCGTTGGAACAACGGGCACTCAACAAGAAAATTAGAACGCTGGTACGACGCGACCTACGTCGCTTCAATACGCGCTCCATAGAGAAAGCGATTGAGCAAAATCGGGGGTCGAAAGTGTTCGTCCAGTCACTTGGGAGAAGCCACCTGACGAAATTGACTAAATCCAGTGGGGATATCGTCGTTTCGAAGCCGGAGATCCTTTCGGAAGTAGAAAAATTTTACGGCCAATTATACGCATCGCACGCATCTCGACCTGATCCCGAAAATGAGGATTCCAGAGCCACCTAAGTCCGCCATTTCACAGAAGACCTGCCAGAAGTCAGCCAAGATGAAATCGAGGCGGCTCTTAAACAACTTAAAAATGGAAAAGCCCCTGGTGAGGACGGGATTACGACCGAGCTCCTGAAGGCGGGAGGAAGGCCTGTCCTGAAAGACCTTAGGGAGCTCTTTAACTCTGTCCTGTTCTCTGGGAGAACTCCAGAAGCGTGGCGAAGGAGTGTGGTCATTCTCTTCTTTAAAAAGGGTGATAAGACCCTTTTAAAGAATTACAGACCCATTTCGCTCCTTAGCCACGTATACAAGTTGTTTTCAACAGTCGTTACGAATCGACTAGCGCAAAGACTCGACGAGTTTCAGCCACCGGAGCAGGCCGGGTTTCGAGGAGGATACAGCACCATAGACCACATCCACACAGTACGGCAAATTGTACAGAAGTCCGAAGAGTATAATCGGCCCCTATGTCTTGCATTTGTGGACTATGAAAAGGCTTTTGACTCTATCGAGACCTGGTCTGTTTTGGAGTCTCTGCAGCGATGCCAAGACGACTGGCGATACATCCAAGTGCTGAGATGTCTTTATGACAACGCGACAATGACCGTCCAAACCCAGGATCAGCGAACTGAACATATCCCCCTGCGTCGAGGCGTGAGACAAAGGGACGTAATTTCCCCGAAATTGTTCTCTAACGCATTGGAGGATGTGTTTAAAATGCTGAACTGGGAAGGACGTGGCATCAACATCAACGGCGAGTACATCTCACACTTGAGATTTGCAGATGACATTGTCATACTGGCTGAAT
Source organism: Dryobota labecula (assembly GCA_947523025.1). Lineage (NCBI taxonomy): Eukaryota > Metazoa > Arthropoda > Insecta > Lepidoptera > Noctuidae > Dryobota > Dryobota labecula. Next base: position 28,311,855 of record OX383287.1, on the reverse strand, counting down.
CGCTACATGATTTGCAGCAGATGCTGGATGGCCTAGTTGATTCTTCTGTACGCATTGGTCTCCGGATGAACTTGGACAAAACCCAAGTTATGTTCAATGAACACGTCACTCCAGGATCGATTGCAGTCAATGGCGGTGCTCTTGAAGTTGTTCGGGAATATGTTTACCTCGGGCAAACTCTGCAGTTTGGTAAGAACAACTTTGAGAGGGAGGCTAACTGAAGAATTCAGCTGGGCTGGGCAGCGTTTGGGAAACTTCGTCGAGTCTTCTCGTCGCGTATTCCATAGAGCCTAAAGACCAAGGTCTTCAATCAGTGCGTCCTGCCTGTTATGACTTACGGAGCCGAAACGTGGACACACACGGTACGGCTGGTCCATAAATTCAAGGTCGCTCAGCGAGCTATGGAACGGGCTATGCTTGGAGTTTCTCTGAGAGATCGAATCCGGAACGAGGTGATTCGGCAGAGAACCAAAGTTGTCGACATAGCTCACAGAATAAGCAAGCTGAAGTGGCAATGGGCCGGCCATATTAGCCGTAGAACCGATGACCGTTGGGGTAGACGTGTTCTTGAGTGGAGACCGCGAATTGGCAAACGTAAGGTAGGACGCCCTCAAGCTAGGTGGAGCGACGATCTTCGCAGGGTGGCTGGTAGCAGCTGGATGAGAGTTGCCGAGAATCGAGCTGAATGGCGTGCAATTGGAGAGGCCTATGTCCAGCAGTGGACTGCTATAGGCTGATGATGATGATATAAAATGGTTTAGTAGAGAGTTGTAATTTTTTACGCATGTTGCTTTGAATTTGTGTGTAATGTTTGTGAAAACAGAATTTGAAAAAAAAAAAAACATACCGTTCAGAAGATATACACGTAAAAGTAAAATAAGGTTATTAGGTCCAAGTACTTAAAATAGTTACTCTAGAGCCTAACTTATAACGTTTATTTGTATCTTGTAAGGGTCTACAATGTCCTGCCAAGTTTTATTTATGTGCTCTTAAATTATGCCATTGCTTATTACTACAACTGGATCACTATATTGTATGACATCCGATTGTAGAACTTTTTAATGGAAAAGCAAAATGAAACATATTCCAATATTTTGTGTATTAATGCAACAATTCACATGTCAAATTTCAGCTCATTACACTAAATAATCAAAGAGATATAATAAAAATACCTGAACAACTGCAATACATGGATAAACCGACCAAGTTTGAATGACTACCAAAAAGCGGGTTTGCAGTATAAAGAGCTAACGTTCTAAAATTACCAGTATTGTACCATTATTGGATTGGTACAGATGGGCACACAATTCTTTAACAAGTAACTAATAACTTTCGTGATATTATTGTAGGTAACTTGTTTTTTTCTTAAACTTACGAAATTATTTCAAACTCAAACTCAAAGCATTTATTTCAAATAAACCAATTACAGGCACTTTTGAATTGTCAAGGGGTCGGTCAGTCAGAAAGATGAAGCTAGTTGCCCATTCCAAAGCGTAGTAGGTTCCTATGGAGAAGAACGGACAAGAAACTCCATGGACACTCTTTTAAAACAAAATATTGTTACAAAATATGGGTTACATCATTCATGTTGAAGTTATACATGTGAGAACAATGTAGAAAGACGTGCACGTTAGAAGCGTCCGTAATAGAAACAATTCAAAAATTAAAATAAGCCGTGGCAGCTAAGAGATGACCAGTCCCAACTGACGGCGCCCGTTCACGAACATGACGCATGGATCAGCACCATTTAGCTCAACCATTTTGAAGGGAACTTAATGATCCAACACACACGCCACCACCAGCGAGACATTTGAGTGAGCATGACATACTCTCAGCCGCCAGGGCACATTCAAGTCAATAAAAGACACACATAGTACTCACACCTGTGCTGTGCAATTATATAATTCAAGGACATTGAGTTTATACAATGCAAAAATAGTTTACAATCTTCAGCAGCTCCAATAATATTTTCAAATGCTAATCAATTAGTTTATGCGCCCTTATGGAGCAGGACCAGCATTGAGCCAAGCATTTTTGTCAGCGATGTAATCCCCCAATTTATAATATGCTTGGCTGCATAGTGTGCGTTTTATACAAGTTTTAAATTTTGTTTCGTTCAATTGGAGTATGTGGGGAGGTATTTTATTATAACATTTTAAACAGTACCCCATGAAGGATGAGTCTACTTTAGCCAGTCTGAAACCTGGTTGAACTAATTGGTCCCTATTTCTGGTACTATAATTGTGTCTTTCACCTCTTTTACTGAAAATATTTACATTTTTCCTTACGTACATGATGTTTTCATAGATGTATTGACAAGGTACCGTCATGACGTTAATATCTTTAAACAGTTCCCTTAGAGAATCGCGCCTGCGGAGGCCATATATTGCTCTGATGGCTCTTTTCTGTAGAATAAAAATAGATTCGATATCTGCAGCCCGTCCCCATAGTAAAATACCGTAAGACATGATACTATGAAAGTAACTAAAATAGACTAGCCTAGCGGTATCTACATCAGTAAATTGACGGATTTTTCTCACAGCATATGCTGCTGAACTTAGCCGCCCTGCAAGAGATGTTAAATGAGGACCCCATTGCAGCCTTGAGTCGAGCGTGATCCCTAGGAAAACAGTTTTATCGACGAATTCTAGTTTCTCCCTATTCAATACTATGTCACAATCACTACTTTTAACATTCGGTAAAGCAAATCTTATGCATTTAGTTTTTTTCCCATTTAATACTAAATTATTAGCAGTGAACCAATTTTGGACCTGCAATAGGGCGTTATTTACGTCGTCAAGATTTGATGCACGTCTATTTATCTTAAAAATTAAGGAAGTATCGTCAGCAAATAACACCATTTGTGGTTGGTTTTTTAATAAATGGGCTAGATCATTAATATATACTAAAAAGAGGAAAGGACCCAATATCGAGCCTTGTGGCACACCCATTTTTACTCTTAAGCCGAGTGAATTGACTCCATTTATTTGAACTTGCTGTTGTCTATCATTTAAATAAGATTTTACTAAACTGAGCGCAAGTTTACCTAGTCCGTAATGCTCCAGTTTCAAGAGTAAGGTTTCGTGATTTACGCAGTCAAATGCCTTGGAGAGGTCACAAAAGATTCCTATGGCATCTTGGGCCTCCTCCCATGCTGTAAATATGTGTCTTAATAAGGTGACACCGGCGTCAGTCGTACAACGTCCTTTGGTGAAACCATATTGCTGATCGTGTAAGATATGGTTGGTGTTAAAATGATTAAGCATTTGATTGAGCATCACCTTTTCGAACACCTTGCTGAATACCGGCAACACGGATACTGGTCTATAATTGTTAGTGTTTTTACTGTCCCCTGATTTAAAAAGTGGTATAACCTTACTGTATTTCATTAAATCCGGGAAGACTCCTTGATCCACACACAAATTAAATATTAAAGCTAAGTATGGTGCTATAGTCTCGATTATAGATGTACAAACTTTGATAGACATTCCCCATAGATCTTCGGTTAATTTGATTTTGATTTGCCGAAAAGCTTTTATAACTATCATAGGGTTTATATCTTTAAATTGAAATTCAACCGGGCAGCCTGGAACGTTCGCTATTAATAAACCAATTGAGACATCGGGTGAGGAATTTAAAGATTCCGTCGTTCTAGATGGTATATCAGTAAAGAAATGTACAAATTCATGAGCTACTTCTAAATTGGAGCTTATGGCGCCACGTGAAGTCTCCAATGTGAAATCTGTGTTTCGTATTTTCTTTCTATTGGATTCATTATTTATAACTTTCCAAACTGTTTTTATTTTATTTTCAGCTGATTTGATCTTGTGGCTAATGCATAAGGCTTTAGCTATCTTGCAGGTATTTCTAAAAATTTTGGAATATGTAGCAACATACTTGTTGAAAGTTTCAGTGTTAATAAATGGCTTAAGGCCATACAGCTCGAACATCTCTTCATCCTCATACAATTTATTTGCGTCGTCCATATTATGGCTCAGAACATTTAACTTGTTATTTAGGGTACTATTGAATCTATTTAATTTGCCAGTTGTTATTGGTCTAAATTGAATTTGCACTTTTTGCAAAGGTGTTTTAAACTTAAAAGTTACCGTTTGTCCACTATGGTCAGATGGTAAATAATTTACGATGGCTTTATCTAAATAATCACAATCGCAGAAGACATTATCGATACAAGTAGCAGAAGTTGGAGTTACTCTAGTTGGTTCTATAAAAACATTAGATAAATTGAACGATTTAAAAAGGCTTAATAATCTACTGCTATTTGAATTATTTTCCAGAATATTAATATTAAAATCACCGCAAATAATTGCGGCTTTGTTATTGGATGCAAGTTTCGCTAGGCCATCTTCCATTACTGACTCAAATAAAGAAAAGTTCTGATTATTAGGGGGTCTGTACACGCACACTACAACATGCTTATCTAGCTCAACACAGGACAACTCGATGCAATGTTCAACTGATAAACCAACTATGTCATTACGTTGCTTAGACTTTAAACAATTTTTTATCAAGATTAGAGACCCTCCACGCAGCATAGATTTACGGTTAAAACAACTGCCCAAACTATAGTTCTCATAATTAATTAGCATTTGGTAATCCTTTAACCAATGTTCAGTAAAACAAACAATGTCAAACTTTGTTTTTTCCAAATCCATTTCAATTTCTAATAATTTGGAAGAAATACCTTGAATATTTTGATGAAATAATTTCAAGGCATTCTGCTGATCTCCTTTTTGATAATTACTTATTTTTGAGCACGAAGACACCTTGTTGTTGTTAAGTATAAGAATATTCGTACTGGTGCCTTCTGTTGTCTTACAACCTAGTTTAAATGACTATCCGGAGTTAACCCCAATACTTCAATGTCATCACCTGGCAGTGAGCTCATAGTGAGTGAGGGACATGGAACCTCCTTCGTACAATTTGTATACATATTTATAGCATTTGTGCTACATTTATTCAGGCTCACCACCTTATTATTAGTATTACTACTAACTGTTGTGGTATTAATTACACAAGACTTCGACATACTACTTATGTCTGAGTTTATATAAAAAGCTAATAGTCTTGCTATTATGTGTCTAAAACTAACAGGCAGATACACAGTATCCCTAGTCGACCTTAAAGTTTCCACAAAACTGTTGGTGTCAAAAAACACAAGCTTGTCACTACAATGACTAACTAAGAAATGCATATGCTTATTAAGCATATGAATATAATTGTTTTGTCTATTTGTAAATTTTTCAAAATATGGGAAAGCACACAATGTTATTTTACTACAATTTAACTTTAACAACTCAGTTACATAGTCAGTGATTTCTTCTTTTTTGACCTTAGAACTATTACCTACAAATACAGTAATGTTGGTTTTAGGATTATATATTTTTGATATTACTGATGCCATTATTCGTTTGTAGGTTGACCCTGGCATACAATAATTTTGATTAGAATAACACAGTTTGTTACTAATTAATTTACGGATAATATTTTTGTGTTCACCAAAAATCTTAAGGTACATCTATGTATGCATTTCTAAAATTTTATTCTTCCCCGAAAAATACTGATCGTGCACCAAATATTAAAGGTTAGGTTAGGTTATATTTTGGTGCACATTCAGTATATTTGGTGGAACACAGGCAAAATTAGGTAAATGAAATGGGAGTACTTTTAAATAAAATTGAAGTACTTTTAAATACCATCCTTAATTTACCTACACCTCTTCCTATACTATCTGAGAACATAACTGAATGATAAAAATCCTGACTACTGGAAGATGGACAACTAACAATCTCAGGCCGTACCACATGAGATAGATCTTGTACTATATCAGATATATCTTGGTTGAGGATACAGTCTTGAGAAAAACTCACAGTCTGGGACGGGTCCTCCGTTGCCTCAGGCTGGACAGAATCAGGGATTGAAACCTGACAAGTACACTGACACATAACTAACTCATTAGCAGCAAGAATATGTTCTTTAATTTGGTTCTGAGAACTCACATATTTAATGTAAAGGGAACTAAGCTGACCCTCAAGTGCCTCTATGTCAGACTGTAAGCGCTGGGTATCAATTTCATAGATTTTTTTGCTGTCTTCTAATTTGATTTGATTTCAATAATAATTATAAATCTACGATTTACTCATACCTTTATGGGCTTTTACAGTAGGCAATATATTTTTAAACTGTCATGGTCACTAACATTATTATTAACATAAGCGGGATATTTACCATGTTTATTCATTTTTCTGAGTTCCCGATATTTCGGCGCTGTTGCAAGCACCATGATCACGGATAAACTGAAGTCACTGCGGGTGGGTGTTTATGAGCAGACAAAACGGTCTACCCTCTTTCTTGTTCGTTGCTCTTTCTTGCAACAGCGCCGAAATATCGGGAACTCAGAAAAATGAATAAACATGGTAAATATCCCGCTTATGTTAATAATAAGGCAATATATTTCAAATCAAATCAAATCATTTATTTGCAATGAATGTAGGTTACATTAAAATACAGGTGGAGTAGGTAGGAGTGAGCTATGTACATTCTGTCTGGAAATAAGCAAGCAAAATTAAAAAAAAAAAAAAAAAATGTTAAGAAGCTATCTAAAAATAAAATTACAATTACATATACATTAACTAATATTGAAAATGTCAAATTAAAATGTTACTTTAGAATAAAATTAAGAATAAATGTATTTTAGGTCAATATGTTCAAAATAATATTAATTATATTTATTAATATTATTTGTTATTTGTATTTAATAAAAAAACGGATTCTTTATATTAATGTTATTATTACTTCACTACATAGTATAAAACAAAGTCGCTTTCTCTGTCCCTATGTCCCTTTGTATGCTTAAATCTTTGAAACTACGCAACGGATTTTGATGCGGTTTTTTTAATAGATAGAGTGATTCAAGAGGAAGGTTTATATGTATAATAACATCCATTAAATAGTGGAGAAGTACTGTTATTTTTGAGGTTTCTAATGTGATGTCGTAAATAATTACATTTTTTCCGCTTACATTGCAAACGCAGGCTGAACCCTACGGGCACGCCACAATTGTGGCGATAAGTCCCCTCTTTGAGGAGTGGCTAGAGAGGCGCCACGGCGTCCTCACCTTTCGCCTGACACAGGTCCTCACTGGACACGGGTGTTTCGGGAGGTTCCTGTTTCGGATTAGGCGGGAGGAAACGCCCGGGTGTTACCACTGTGTGGATCGCCCGGAGGACACGGTGGAGCATACGGTGGAGGTCTGCCCGGCTTGGGCAGAGCACCGCCGTGTCCTCACGGAGGCGATTGGCGGCGGCGATCTCTCGCGTCCGGCCCTGGTCCAGGCCATGGTCCGGAGCGAGAGTGCATGGGAAGCAGTCACCTCCTTCTGCGAAGTAGTAATGCTCGCGAAGGAGGAGGCGGAACGCGTGAGGGAGCGGCAGTCTATGCGCCCTCACGCCCCTAGTCGCCGCAGGAGACGCCCTGGGCGGCGGGAATCGGTAGCCGATTCCCGGCCACCGTAGGCGCGGGCTTGCGGACGGCGAGCTATGGGCAGTTCGCCGTCCGGTAAGGACCAGGCCCGGGTCGATGGCGCGTTGTGTTCCACGCGCGCCTCAAAGAGATGTCAGCACGCACTGACGGGGTCTGCCAGGACCGGTGCCTGCCAGGGTTGCGGGTTTGTCCGAAAGGGATACCGTGGCCCTGGCACACAGGCAACTGAAGGAACACGGGTGGGTTTTAGTCAGTAAAAGTCTGACACGCCCTCCCGCTCCGCCCAGAGCGGGAGAAGTTATTTGATAATTTCACACCCAAAAAAAAAAAAAAAAAAGGCTGAACCCTACGAGTTTTATCAAAATAATGTACTAAGTATTGTACACATTGAAAAGGTCTACAGAAAAGTCCGTGATGGTATATGTCTATCTCTTATGGATAACCCACAATAACTTTTTTTTGTCATTTACTTTTTACGACAAATAATGGCTAATTTTCGAAGCGATTTTAACCAATACAGCATTAATCCTTAACCAATTAAATACCTTGAATACATTGTTCATTTAATATAGATCTATATGGCCCTTTACACCGTATGATTTAAGTGAATATTTTCGAAGATATTACAGATTTAAAAATTGCGGGACGTAGCGTTTGCGGCGGTACCGGCCGGCCGCCCGGTGCGGCAAGAGCGTGCCTATAAATAGCGCGTCTGAGGCCGCAGTTTTCTCCCTCCGACACTGCCCTAAGCCGAGGTTCGAGCCCCACCTGGGGTGCCCTTAGCGAGCAGTCGTCTAAGTAGATTATAGTTAAAAACTCCCCTGGCTGGAGGCGTAAACTTCGTTTAGGAGCTTGCGGCACCACAGGAAAGCCCGGTTAAGGAGCAGGAACCCCCAGTGGTTATACCTCCGAGATGCCATACACAAAAAAAAAAACAAAAAAAAAAAAACGCGGTTTTCCCTATAGCACTTTGAATTTAGCAGCGATCGGACGCGTTTATTATAAAAACGTGCTTTTCAGCGCGACAACGTATCAGTAATTATAAGTAAGTTACGATAAATAATTGTATGATAGTAGTTTTAAAATATAAATTATATTCTATTCTAAGGTTAATTTTTAAATCGCACTTATAGTAATTATAAGTACCTACATAAGGTGAGATAAGATTAGATTAAATAAAACCATAATTTATGGATTGCAATTTTCTATTAAGATCTTGATTAAAATTTACAGTTAGATCAATTTAATATTAGGGAAATTATTTTCAAAAATCGTGATTTAAGGTGAGATATGTAAGTTCAGAAAAAGTACTTAATAGAATAGGTATCTTTTGTTGTTGATGATTGTTGATTATCTTTTGTTTTTAGTCGCACGAATAGCAAATTATTTTTTAAGTACTTTTAATTTAATTAAAATCGTTGTTTAAGTTGAGGTATTTCAGTAAAAAAAAAAGAACTGAATAGAATAGGTATCTTTTGTTTTTTATGATTGTTGATTATCTTTTGTTTCTAAATGGTAAGAATTTAGATATTTTTTACTGCGGCACATACTAATAATATGGCAATTTGTGCATAGGTAATCATACATATAGAACTGAGTAAATTTTGTACAGAAATTATAAGATATGTTACATTCTCATAATTGCTACATACAGTCTTTCAAAACTGCGATTGAGAGTGTTCCAGCAGATACTCCTGACTTTAATGTCGTAATCCATGCAAATAAAGTTCCTGTTGGAGAACACAGAGGACGATACAGTGCGCCTTCCACGAGTGAAGTAGCAGTGGTGATAGCTGGACAGCAATTTGACAAAAGAGATATTGTATTGCATAGTCGTGATGATAATTTGCAAAAAATTTCAGAGTTACACAGATCTTATGACAGCTTACAATATCCTTTGATGCTATGTCGTGGAGAAAATGGTTATGCCATTAATATTTCTCAAGTTGACCCAATCGGTGGTACACCTCTGCGTAAAACAGTGTCATGTATGAACTACTATTGCTACCGTATAATGACAAGACGTAACAATTTCAATACTTTGCTTAGATATGGAATGTTAACAAACCAATACTTGGTAGATCAATATGCGAAAATTGAATCTGAGAGATTGGCCTACATCCGTAATAATCAAACTAAATTGAGAGCTGAAAATTACGTTCATCTTCAGGATGCTTTACAGGCGAATGAACACCGCAACGGCATTGGGCAGTTGGTTATACTACCTTCATCATTCACAGGTGGACCTCGATATTTACACGAAAAATCGCAAGACGCCATGACTTACGTAAGAAATTACGGCAAACCTGATTTATTTATAACTGCAACATGTAACCCAAATTGGCCGGAAATCAAAGAAAATATTAACACCAATTTAACTCCACAAGACTGATACGATATAGTTAACAGAGTCTTCCATTTAAAAGTACAGAAACTCCTGCACCTCATTAACAAGTCTCATATATTCGGTCCGCCGCGCTGTCATATGTACACAATAGAATGGCAGAAACGTGGCTTGCCACATGTACACCTGTTGGTGTGGTTAGTGAACAAAATTAGACCAAACCAAATTGACAGGGTTATTTCAGCTGAATTACCGGATAAAGATGAAGATCCTATCCTGTACGCAATCGTAAAGAAACATATGGTACACGGCCCTTGCGGGACTTTAAACCCGAATTCTCCATGTATGCGAGATTCTAAATGCAGCAAAAAATTTCCGAAGTCGTTCCAAACTCAAACAAGTACTAGCGATGACGGATATCCCAAATATCGTCGACGATCGCCAGAACAGGGTGGGCAAAATGCTACCGTCCGAAACCATGATATTGATAACCGATGGATCGTTCCCTATAATCCGCTCCTTTTGAAAATTTTCGATGTCCACATCAACGTAGAGTTGTGCAATTCAATAAAGTCAATTCAATATGTTACTAAGTACATTAATAAAGGCAGTGATCAAGCCACTTTCAGCATACAATCACCAAATGAAGTGGAAAAATATCAGTCTGGACGTTACATCTGCAGCTCTGAAGCTGTATGGAGGATTTTATCATTCGAAGTGCACGACCGGGCTCCCACAATTGTCCACCTTGCAGTTCATTTAGAAAATGGACAAAGAGTATATTTCACAGAGAACAATATACAAGAAGTTGTTAATAACCCGCGGGATACAACATTGACAGCATTCTTCAAGTTATGTGCTCAAGATGATTTCGCGAAAACACTGACATATGACGAGAGTTCCAGGTTACTATACATGGAACCAGAGTTCTAAAACTTTTCAACGGCGAAAACAAGGTACTGCGGTTGATGGTTTCCCCGGAGTAAAAAAAACGGATGCTCTTGGCAGAGTCTACGTGGTTCATCCCAACAACAGCGAATGCTTTTATCTGAGAATGTTACTGCATATTGTAAAAGGCCCGACATCCTTTGCACACCTAAGAACTGTACAAGGTGTTGTTTACAATACTTATCAAGCAGCATGCAAAGCTATGGGGCTCTTGGAAGACGATTCTCACTGGGAAAACACATTATCAGAAGCAGCTGTTTGTAGTTCAGCTACATCATTAAGATATTTATTTGCCGTCATAGTAGTGTTTTGACAAGTAACTGATTCTGTTAATCTATGGAATAAATTTCAAGAAAATATGGCCAGTGATATTCTGATTCGGCGACGGCGAGAGTTAAACTCCGATGATGTACAATATGATCAAAACATATTTGACGAAGCATTATTGGAATTGACAAAGTAGTGCAATTACTTTCGGGTAAATCGATCAAGGATTTTGGGCCGCCGATGCCAGCTAATACTACTAACTCAGATTTAACTAACAGTGCCGAATACACAAGAGAAACATCATACGATCAAACGAGACTTTTACAAAATATAGCTCAAGATGAGCCACGATTAAACATCGATCAGAAAAAAGTATTCACTGCATTACTATCAACAATTGATAAAAATGAAGGGAAATTGTTTTTCCTTGATGCCCCAGGAGGTACAGGAAAAACATTTTTAATCAATCTGCTTTAAAAAAAAGTGAGATCTATCGGAAAAATTGCGTTAGCTGTTGCGTCATCCGGCATTGCCGCTACGCTTGTGGAAGGAGGCCGAACCGCACACTCCACATTCAAGCTCCCGCTGAAAATCGCCACCGATGATAATAACAGCGTCTGTAGTGTTTCTAAACAGAGCAATACAGGAAAATTGATGCGTGACTGCTCATTAATAGTCTGGGACGAAGCTACCATGTCAAACAAGGCGTCTGTGGAAGCACTGGATAGGACAATGCGCGATTTGCGCAACAAAAATTCACCTATGGGTGGATGTACAATTCTGTTCTCAGGAGATTTCCGTCAAATCCTACCAGTTGTGACTCGAGAAACACGTGCTGACGAAATAAATGCTTGCCTAAAAAGATCCAACCTTTGGCCACATGTCAATAAATTAGAGCTTAAAACTAATATGAGGGTTTCGTCATCTTCACGTGAGAACAGGCTATTTCCAGAGATGCTGCTAAAAGTTGGCAATGGAGAGTTAACACAAAGTGAGGGAAGGATTGACCTAGAAAACCTTTGCGTTTTGATAGACAACATCCAAGAGTTAGTCAACAATGTCTATCCTGACATTGATAACATAAGTTATAAGACAATATCTTGGTTTAAAGAAAGAGCGATTCTGTCACCAACTAACGAACAAGTAGATAAAGTAAATAACTTGATTCTTTCAAAGATTGATGCGCCGACGAAAATATACTACTCGGTCGATACTGTTCTCGATTTGGAAGAAGCTGTTCATTTTCCTACAGAATTTCTAAATTCTTTGAACCCGTCTGGACTCCCTCCTCACAAAATGGTGTTGAAAGTAGGTTGTCCTGTTATTTTATTAAGAAACCTGAATCCACCTAAACTTTGCAATGGCACGCGTTTGCTGGTAAAATCATTGAAAACTTTCATAATAGAGTGCACAATACTCACAGGATATGGTACCGGAGAAGATGTATTGATTCCCCGAATCCCTCTGATACCATCGGATTTACCCTTCCAATTTAAACGTTTACAGTTTCCGATAAAGACATCTTTTGCAATGACCATTAATAAATCGCAGGGTCAAACCTTCAACGTTGCAGGCTTAGATTTGAGCGTTGACTGTTTTTCACATGGACAACTGTATGTCGCTCTTTCAAGAGTGACCTCCAGAGAAAACATGTTTGTATTGTCTAATGACAAGAAAGCTGTGAACGTTGTTTATAAAGACATTCTGTAATATGTTGTAAAAATAAAATAAATAGTTAAAATTGTAAAAAGTAAATAAGTAAAAATAAATAAATAAAAATAAAATAAAATATAATTTATTCAAGTATAAAGTAAAATTATGATTTAGATTAATTACAATCGAGAAACATTTTATTCTAACTGTAATGTAGACCTGCCTGATCTAGGTTTATTAAAAACCTGTGTTTCAGGCCACCAATTTACATCAAACATTTAAAGAGAAGACAACAATATGTTTATTACTTTAAAACTAGATTATGTAAGATAGATTATGTTTAAATACATTAACAAATAATATTAAAGTAAATAAAGTGGACACCATTAATATTTAGGTAAAGGAAGAGACTTATATTAGAGTAGGTAGCTAGAGATATTATTTTAAAATTTCTAGTAGTTTTTCCGTGTCTGCGTAATTGAGTTTTAACAAATATTCCTGCACCAGTAAATTACACCTATTATAACTTAAACTATAAATCTTTAACACTCTGTTAAACTGGTTATACAAGTAGGGCCCTAAAAATAAATAAAATCGATTAGCAAAAGCATGTTTAGTCTGAGAGTTAGCACAAACCAAATCTTTTCTTCTCCTATCAGAAGGTACTGGGTTAAAATAGAGTTCAGTGTGTTGGAATAAAACTATATTCAAAACAAATAATTGACGTACTGTTAGCACCTTACATGCCATATAAAGCTGGTGTGTAGGAAATCTAAATGGACGAAAAGTAGCAACCTTTAAAACTGCTCTTTGGGCGCGTTCTAGGTGCAGTAAAATTGATTTAGCAGCACCCCCCCAGGATGTTATGCAGTAGGTAATAATAGATTGACCCAACGCCAAATAAACCTGCCTAATTAATTTAAAGTCGGCAATGTTACGTAAATTTTTAAAAATGTATATTAGTTTACGCACTCTGGTGCATAATAAATCGATGTGTTTGCGGAAATTCAGGTTTGTGTCAATCGTGACGCCTAGATATTTGATATGATCGGTTTTAGCTAAAGTGGGACAAGTGCATGCAATGTCAGCATAATGTAAATTACAGTTGTTATGCGATTGAATGTTTAGATTAGTAAGCGTTGGATTAGTGTTTCTCATTGTAAATAATAGGTACTTGGTTTTATCTGTATTTAAAGTTAAGAGATTTTTATGAAGCCAATTAGACACAGTATTAAAACCATTCTGTGCTACCTCATAGACCTCGGCCTTTGATTTAGCTGCGAACAGAAGAGCTGTGTCATCCGCATAAGACATAATTACACCCTTTTGTAGTGTCAAATTGCACAGGTCATTTATATATAATAAAAACAAAGTAGGACCCAAAATACTGCCTTGTGGGATTCCATAACAGCTATTCTTAAGTTCAGAACTAATGCATTGACCTATTTTTACACACTGATGGCGGTCGGTAAGGTAATCAGATAATAGTTGCAATTGTATTCCCCGTATTCCCAGCATTTCCATTTTGTATAAAAGCAAAGTACAAGAAATTGTTTCAAAAGCCTTGGCAAGGTCTAAAAATATCCCTATGGTATACATGCCGTTATCCAAATTTGTGGTTATAAAATTTGTCAGATGGTGAACAGCTTGGCTCGTTGACCTTTTAGGCCTAAAACCAAATTGATGATCAGAGAGTAATTTACTACTTTCAAGGTAGTTTACTAATCTTCTGTTTATAATTTTTTCCAAAATCTTTGAGAGCCCTGTTAAAACTGAAATTGGCCTGTAGTTATTTAAACAATTTTTGTCTCCAGCTTTAAACACAGGGGTGACTACGGCTTTTTTAAGCAATTTAGGAAATATTCCTTTTGTTAAACATAACTGAAAAATGTGAGTCAAGGGAGGGGCAATGACGTATTTAAATCTTTTGAGTATGCTATTAGGTATGTCATCACATCCTACGGCACAAATTTCCTTTAATCCATCTATTATACTTACAACCTCATTAACATTAGTATCTAATAAGACAAAAGAGTTTCGTGCTGCATATGTGTTAGTTTGGCTTTGAATGGAAAAACATCTATTAGATAATAGGTTTTTTTCTGCTATGTTTTTTCCTACGTTAATGAAGAAGTTGTTAGCTTTATTTACTGCTTCGATAGGGCTTAGCTCAGAAGATAAAAGATCAAGCGCAGTTTCGGGATTTTTTGACCTAAAAGTGTTAGTTTTTATGAATTTCCATATAAGTTTACTGTTTTTACCTGCTTTCTGAAGTTGACTTTGATCATATTGGTTTTTTAGCTTTTTCAACAGATTATTACAGAAATTTCTATATCGTTTGTAAGTAATTGATAGTATTTCATTATCCGGTGCGTTTTTTGATTTTTGGTGAAGTTTGTCTCTATGTCTGATACAGCGAACAAGTCCTGGCGTAATCCATGGTTTAATATTACTATACTTTCTGGGTATTACTTTAGTTAAAGTATTTTTCCTTATCGTAAATTGTAACAAATCGACAAAATATTGTAGAGAAACATTTGGATCATGTGAATTGTAAACGGGGTCAAAATTAATACCGCGTAGGTCTGTTTCAAGACTCGTCATATTGAGTTTAGTATAGCTGCGCATGCAATTATTTCTAGGTGAGGATATTTGTAATGTTAGTAAAACAGCTTGATGATCGGTTAGTGACGAATTAGTAACCAATGTTTTGGATGGACATTTCGATTTTATAAGGATATGGTCTAGACAAGAGCCGCTCTGGTGGGTTGGGTGATAATGAGCTGGTAATAGTCCATGAAATGAGCAGATATTGAGGTAATTATGTGAATAAGTATCAATTTTTTCGGCAGCAATGTTTATGTTGATATCACCTATCAGTATGATATTTTTAAACGAAGATAATTTTCCTAAGTTACTGTTAAGCGAATCCAAAAACCCATCAATACTTTGGGATGGAGGCCTATAAATAGCCATAATTACTGTATCAGGAATAATTTTAATTACTAAGCAATTGCAGTCTAGAAAATGGGGTTCATCTACTAATGTTCTTAAATAATTTTTAATATAAACCACTATACCATCATTCTGGTTGAATGTTCTAACGCTTTTGTGAAGATTAAAGCCCTCGAGAGATGGTATATTGGCCGTTTGTTTGGATAACCAACATTCTGTTAGAACGATAATGTCGCAGCCTATATCAAGATTCTGTAACAAAACTTGGAAACCGTTAAAATTTCGGGTTATACTGCGTATATTTTGTGTAAGTATAGTCAAGGTTTTATTTCCAGTATAGACTATGTTTTTGCACTCCTCAACATTACAGATTATAGCTTCAGACACGGAAAACCCATCTAGATCACAGATTAGCTGATTGGCCATAAAAATAAAATATAAATATATGTAGAAGTTAACCTACTAACTATGTGCTTAATTAACTTGTATTCGGCGGCGCTCTTAGGCGCCTTCATAGTCAATGGAATTAATATAATTATCTTCTGCATATTTACGTGCTGGGCAATTTACATCACCAGTTGGATGATCATCTTTCCTCTTGAAGCGTTTGCAGGTCGCACAATGAGGCGGAGAGTCTTTGTTATTGCAGTCCTTGAAAGAATGCCCTGTTTCGCCACAGAGGTTGCAGGTAGGGCTCGTTTCTCTGCAAAATTTGGCTGCGTGTCCGAACTGCTGGCAGTTAAAGCACCTGGTAACAATAGTGAAATCTTTCACTGGACATGATGTCCAATTTATAAAAATTCGGCCTTGGTCCACCATAATTTTCCTGATATTAGCAGGAACTTCCAATATATAATTACAAGTAGGACGATCTTTCTTTCCTGACTTATGGCTCAATTTTATACTTTCTAAAAAGGACTCACGAGTAATGTTCGGCAGTATATCTGTCAAGTTTTGAACGTAAATGCAATCAAATACCTCTTTTTCAGTCAGGGCTACGGGGACACCAATAACAGCAATCCTAGGACGGCGTTTGGATGGTTCTTCAACTGTAAGGCCTGAGGAAACTAGCTTCTGTGAGCTTTTTAGTTTGTTAATGTCATCTTTGTTATCCGTCCTAATGATGACACCTCCGTTTCTAATTTTCCTTAGCCCACGAACATGGAGTTTTAATTCCTCAGGCGAGATAATTTTTTGTATCAACGACTTGGTGTCGTCACTGGTTTTGGTTTTATCGCTGGGATATATAGCAACCGAACTGAGATTTGCTGGGCGAATAAATTTATCAGAGCCTGTCTTCACCATATTAGCGTAGGAAGTACTTTCTGGTTCGGGTCGGCTCATCTTCGTTTCCATGACTTCTTTGAACTGGCAAAGGGATTCCGCAACATTCTGCTGAACTTGAAGGTGCTGGATGGTTATGTGCGACTGGATGGACTTCTGCTTCAGGGATTGGTACAACACGGCCATCTGAGACGTCCCATGGTTGACTCTTCGGCAGAGATGGTGACACGGAGTTTTTGGTCGGAATTCATTTTTCCCTCCGCTACAATTGAGCAAATTTCGGTCAAAATTGTGTCGATGGACCCAAGCCATCTCTGAATCTCCACCGTAGTAACGACTTCAGTCGGTAATTCGTTCTCTGTGGCTGCTGGTGGCGGTGGTTCCCTTGTCTGGTTTTGAGGGGCAGGCGATGGCGTCGGTGGGGGACTTCGTGGTAACAATTGACTGCGGCCGAAGGGGCTATCTCCTGGGTTAGACATACTGCTAACACAGGAAACGTTGATTGTCTATAAACTATTTAGTTCATCTTTCACAACGCAAAAAAGTTGTTAGTCACACTTTTCACTTACACAATAAACTGACTCCGCAAATTATTGCAATAACATTATTCGTAATTACTTAAATCAATATCGTTATAATCAACGCAAAAAAACACGTCTGCTTAGAACTGAAAGTTAAGCATCAACCGAAAATGTAGTGTATGAATTTAGATATTCCAAAGATAGCAGGAAATCTTCATGGTATAGGGAAAGGGGGATTGTTTTACTCCAAATTTAACGCGTGCGGGCCACGGGCAGTAATGAATAAATCAAAACTACTGAATCGATTTTAATCACATAGGCTATATATTTTATACCCGTGCGAAGCCGGAGCGGGCCGCTATGTTTTTATATACAACGTTCACAGTTTTTTTGTAGTGTATTTAGTATCAGCATTGCACCCGTGCGAAGCCGGGGCGGGTCGCTAGTACTTTTAATAGTACAAAGTTAATGCAGTTGTTTTATTTTCTGCTAAACTATTATGTATACACCTGTACGAAACTCACGATACTATACTGGAAATTTTAGAACGTTAGCTCTTTATACTGCAAACCCGCTTTTTGGTAGTCATTCAAACTTGGTTGGTTTATCTATGTATTGCAGTTGTTCAGGTATTTTTATTATATTTCTTTAATTATTTAATGTAATGAGCTGAAATTTGACATGTGAATAGTTGCATTAGTACACTAAATATTGGAAAATGTTTCATTTTGCTTTTCCATTAAAAAGTTCTACAATCGGATGTCATACAATATAGTGATCCAGTTGTAGTAAATTATGCCATTGCTCATTAATTACTAAGAGCACATAAATGAACCTTGGCAGGACATTGAAGACCCTTACAAGATACAAATAAACGTTATAAGTTAGGCTCTAGAGTTACTATTTTAAGCACTTGGACCTAATAACCTTATTTTACTTTTACAGCGCAGCGGAAACTTGAATATCTTCGCAGTTTTATGACACACAAATTTCATTTATACATACACATTTACCTTTAGCTACACACTAATAATTAGATGTATTTTTTTTCTAGTACGTCCATAGAAAAAAAAAAGTGCCGCTAGGCTGACGTAGTTCCAGCGGAAACAGTGTTTCTTGAATAGCTCCCCAATGGTTGGATGCACAAATTTTTATTTACCATACACATTTACACGACGTCATACACGAAATATCTGTAAAACTGAAATTAAGAAATTCGACACTTTTCCGCTGCGACTACGCACACTCTTTTTCTTTCTATTTCATTAATAAAAGGACAGAAGATAAATTTTAGTTTAGTACTGTCAAGTTAATCAGCGCTTGACGTTAATTGACGTAATTTTAGTCGGCAAGTTTTTAATCACGGCTAAACTTGTACGGAGTAGTGACAGGCGCTGACTAATTTGACAGGACTAAACTAAAATTTATCTTCTGTCCTTTTCTTAATGAAATGGAAAGAAAAAGGTGCACTGAACTTAAATTTAGTTAATTTTGTGAACAAGGGAATCGGCGCCAATGAATTGAAGTCTCAAAAGAAGGGTTAGTCGAGTTCACCTCATTGAAGTCCCGAGTGACGCGGGCGAGGTTCTCGCGCAGGTAGCAGTACAGCTCCTCGGCCGCCAGCTGGCGCGCCGTCTTCTTGGTGGTGGAGGTGGCGGTGCGCTCGTGCTGGCCGATGCGCGCGCGCACCGTGAAGTGGCGCAGGTGCGGCGGGCCCGTGTCGCCCACCAGCTCGTACTCCACGCCGGCCAGGCGGTACTCCGCACACAGCTCCTTCAGCAGCGCCACGTAGCTGCGCGCGTCCGGCGGCGCGCACGGGCCCACCTGTACATACACGTCTGATCTAAATCGTTTATTTGCTTAAAATGTGCTGGGTACGAAAGATATTACATAATTATAATATTTCGTGCAGACACATTCGTGACACATGCAGTAATGGCATGAAAATATTTAATGGATGTTAGTCTGTTTAACAGTTACATACAAATATAAACAAATTCATTTAAAAAAAAATGGTATTAAATTAGAGTTTTAGCGTTAACAATATTATGAACGAAAAGAACCATTTTTCAATACCAATTTGAATTAATATTTTACACACATTACATTTATTTAAATAGTAAGGTAAAGTAGGTAGTGACAAGCTAACTACCAAAATAACTTAAATAACTTAAAGCCACTACAATGCATTCCTGAAGTGGTAGGACTGCGACATGATATTGAGAAATTCGCCGATTGAATAAAAAGTAAGTTGGGAGTCTCATTTCCATGTCGCTCAAGATGGCTGGACAAATCTTCAAAATAGCTCGCATTTAACTATGTCAATAGGGCACTTTACGTGACGGCTAAACACCGTTATTTCAGAATTTGTGACGCTACAGAATTCTAGATAATCGATCATAAACGTGTCCAGCCAGCTTGAAAAACCACTTTTCGCTGGTCTCTCAATCTCGGTAACGGAAGTGATTTTGACGACTTTTTGCATATTAACGGGCGTCACATACATTTGTGACAGGCATCGAGCTAAAAGTTTTGTGATACGTACAGCGGTTTAGTAGAAAAATGCAAAAATCTGTGCCAGCCTTCTTGAATTTACGTATAAAACTTTTGTCTGGCACTTCCGAATCTCAATAACGGAAGCGTTTTCGAATATGGTTCCTTTACTAATATTTAGTGACGCAATTTGTGACAGTAATAACGTTTGATTTATGGCGTCACATGTAAGGGTTTACGAGAAATCAATAAAAACTTAATGTCCGGCCAGCCTGAGTTCTAGCTGGCTGGACACGTGTATCTCCGCTGCCTGATGATCTACGACCTACGAAATGTGTTCAAAATTTTGTGACGGGGACGATAATGATAACCTGAATTTGTGACTGAGAAACTGCGTAGTTTCAAAGATATTGATCATTTAAATTTTCCCATACAAACACTGCAGTAGGGTTACCAATAGTGTAGGTTTTATGTAGGACTAAGTATATTTTAAGGATTTTTCTTTAATGGACGAAAATCCGTGTATTGGTGATACTAATACGAATAACTGTAGGTATTAAATCGATAGAAGACAGAAGTGAGGAAGGGGGGGGAGTCATTTTTTAATGTTATTGATTATTTACGTGCAGATACCTACTCTTTTTAGTAGGTAGGTATTGGTGTTTTTCATGGTAAGTACTGTTAAGGATATCGAAGCACTTCTAGTATAGAGCGCATCCAACTGCTTTATAATTATATTTCTGTATCTGTGTTACGTTGCTATGGGTTGTTATTCTTCTTCTAGTTTGCTTTTCTCAAATATACATTTTTCTAAACATCTTTTATTCTTATTCTTTAATATGGTAGCAGAGCGGTAACAATTAATATTGTTAAGTTGCAATACGAGGGCGGCACTGAAAGAACAAAGGCGAACTCCCGAACAAATTTTTGTTGACATTTTTTTTTGCGTTTGCTTATGAAAAATATGTAAAAGAATAGATTTTGAATTCCTGAACAGTTTTGTCTTCAGTTATACTTTTATAGGAAGTCAGGAATTAAAGATATTCCAGTTTAAAGTTCTAGAGGTTATGTCTTGTCAACAACAAACTAATCGAAAATGTAATACCTACTTACCACTTAAAATATCATTGATAGAAATGCATTTTTACGACAAAATAAGATACGGAGTACGTATTCAGAAAGTTATAGATATATTATATGGTAAATTACATGGTAGAGGTAGATCACGGGTATAGAAAAAAAAACTTGTTTTTTTAATATTTATTCCTTATCTTCTCTTATTACAATGTTATCAAGAAAACCTGCTGTGATATTTTGTTGATGTCTAGCCCATTCTAGATACCACACTCCAGTCATTGTATGAGCGCAACATCCAACAGTTCGTTACTATTTTATTTCACATAATTTTTCCCGGTATCGGCGCATTTTATTGACACATATGTAGCAGCTGACACACATGATGCGTGTAGGCTTACACGGCTACCCATCGTGATAAACAAATCGATGCACACACAGCAAAACCAAGGTATCAGCCAAAATCGGAAACCAGAGTTACAGAAAAATGTCGTCGTATAGGCAAACAATCAGAATTCTTAGGCAAGCACTATTCACACAAGGAACAGTAAATCTCAGAGTCCATGAGCAGAAGCAATTGAAAAAGTAGAAAATCACGGAAAATCGATGGAAAACTAAATAACAAGACGCACGCGTAAACAACAAGTTGTCAGTACGGTACATGTCACTATGCGGCGTTGACAACTTAAATGTTATATTTCTTTTTTTTGCGATGTTGCCATACTCGAATAAATTGCACTATGAGGGTATGTATTAAATTAAATAATTATGACCGCTATATTCTTAGCACAAACAATTATTTTTATTTTCACATTTATTTTCTGTTGCAGAAATGTATTTCATATGTATATTAATGCAATACGAAAAGCAAAGCATTTTATGTAATTTGACCAAGATTTATATTGCATGGCAACATTAAACGTTCAGCTTAGCCAAAAGTCATGAAGTTAAGCCAGAAAAAAGTAACGAAGCCTTGATTATTTATCATCATCATTAATCTAGTCAATTCCGTTTTTATTTATGACAACTTTTTTTTCCAGAGTTTAATAGGTCATAAGCTTGATTTGATAAAACTTAGTGAATTATTTCGTCGGTACCTATCACGGTGATATAATGTAGACGCTTAATAATTTCATCAACAATTTTCTCGCCATTGTTCTTTGTTCGGGAGTTCGCCTTTGTTCTTTCGGGAATCAAGGAAGAGACACAACATTACTATTTAAAAATGTATTTATTGCTTTTCGAAGTAATCTCCGCGATTTTGACACATTTTTCCATACGATGCAACCAGTCATTGAAGCAACCATTCCATTCGGAAGTTGGGGTCTCCAAAATGGCCGTTTTGTAGGCGTCCACAGCTTCTTCAGGTGATGAAAATCTCTGTCCACGCAATTTATTCTTTATTTTAGGGAAAGTATAGAAATCATTAGGGTTTAGGTCGGGGCTGTACGGCGGATGGTCTAATAATTCTATGTTTTCTTGCTCTAAAAACTCTTTTGTTCTGTGCGCGGTGTGAGAACTCGCATTGTCGTGATGGAGGATGATGCGGTGGTTGCAGTTCTCTTTACGGAGTTCAGAAACGACCTGTGGCAAACAAATGCTAGCATACCATTCTGCATTAACCGTTCTTTGTCCCTCAAGAGGAATAGTCGTAACATGGCCGGTTTTGGAGACACACGTGGCCACAATTTTTTTTGCAACACTCCGTGAACGAACAATTTTTGTTGGCTTTAACTTATTTTCG
This sequence comes from Dryobota labecula, assembly GCA_947523025.1. Classification (NCBI taxonomy): domain Eukaryota; kingdom Metazoa; phylum Arthropoda; class Insecta; order Lepidoptera; family Noctuidae; genus Dryobota; species Dryobota labecula. The sequence goes on along the minus strand of OX383287.1, from coordinate 28,289,069 downwards.
AACACCCAAACTCGTGACTGGTTTTTTGTTTCGGGTTCGTACGCATATATCCAGGATTCGTCACCTGATACGATGTTGTATACAGCATTTGAGGATCCTGCGTGGAATCTTTCGAGAGTTCTGACGCACCAAGTAACGCGAGCCGCTTTTTGCTCTTCACAGAGCGAATACGGTATCCATCGGGTAAACAACTTTTTTACACCTAATTGTTCATGCAAGATTATTTGTATTTGACTCATGCCAATGTCTAAAGTTGCCTGAATTTCGCGGTATGTCACATGTCGATCTTCCTCAATCAGCTTACGCACAGCATCAACGTTTTCTTGGGTGACTGCAGTTTTTGGACGACCTTGACGGGGATCATCACTGAGCTTGACACGTCCACGTTGAAATTCAGCAAACCAGCTATAAATTGTGGTTTTGGATGGGGCTTCATCACCAAATGCAGAAATCATCCGGTCAACACACTGTTTTTGTGTTAAACCACTTCGAAAGTCATAATAAATCATCGCTCTTGAACTTTCTCGAGTCAATTCCATTTTCTCAACGACTAAACAAGTTTGAAAAAACCTTGTGACAAGACCGAGAATCTTTTTTTAAATAAATAAATGGTATTCGATTTTTAAAACCAAGGAGTTTTCAATTAAAAAGATTTTAATATGACAGGAACAGTGGAAATATTCCATTCCCGATACTTTTAGTGCAGCCCTCGTAGTGAAAAACTAACGAGTTCTCAAATATGCAATCTTCCGGCGTAAAAATAGAGATCGGTCGACTCGACGGTATCACTAACTGGCAAACATGGAGATACAAGGTGAAATTACTACTGAAGAGTACTCCAGGTACGCTAGAAGCAATTGACGGCAAGTTAATTAAGCCGAAAGATCTACAAACGGCTAGAAATGAAGATTTACAAAAGTTTAAGAATGAAATGGAAATGTTTCAAAAATGTGATAGTCAAGCACTTCTAATTTTTACTTCGAATATGACTGAAGAAACTTTACAAAAGGTAATGCGATGTGAAACGTCATGTGAGATGTGGAAAGAGCTTCATAGGCTTTATGATGGAGCAAAGGAAGACAGGAGTTACGATCTCTGCATGAGGTTCTTCCGCTACCAGAAAAGCAAGGAGCATGATATCGCCACGCATATTTCGACTCTCAAGACTGTTTGGTATGACTTGAACAATGAGATTGAAGGAAATGATCTACCAGAAATTTTATTGATATGTAAAATATTGGATACACTTCCTGAGCAATATTTCAACTTTAAGTCGAGCTGGCTGTTGATGAATAAGAGTGACAAAAGTATAGAAAACCTGACGACACAAGTATGTGCTTTTGAAAGGTCTTTAGATCAGAAGAATTTAGAAGAAAGCGGAAGTAGCAATGGACTTCTTATGTTAAGAGGAGAGAAGCGCTACGAAAAACAAGGGATTAGCAAAAAGAAATGGAAGAAATGCAATTACTGTGGAGAAGGCTTTCATAAAGTCACGTCTTGCAAGAAGTGGATTGCGGACGGTAGACCTCCAAAACCTCCAAAGCAATCTTCAAATATTGGGATGCTGACAGGCCTAGCTCTAGCCTGCGATAGTAAGAAAACAGATAAAGACTTGTGGTATGTGGACAATGGCGCGACAAGCCACGTCACTAATAGAAGAGATGTATTTCGCACCTTCGAAGTTTTTGACGACCCTCATAAAGTTATGACAGCCAATGGAGAGGTGATTGAAGCCATAGGAAAAGGCTCTATTCAACTTGAAGCTGACATAAACGGTCACAAAGAATTACTGGTCTTAACAAACGTATGGTACGTTCCAAGCATTGAACGCAATCTATTTTCTGTACTAGCTGCACAAGATACGCTAAAGAATAGCATCTTTCAGTCAACTGCTCAGTCATGTTATTGTCCCACACAAAACCGCTTCTTAGTGCGAGAAAGTGTACTGATACTGACACGATCATAGAGCTTGACTAAACAGCTTGACTGTTTTTTTTTAGTTGTATCCATACTGATAGCAACGAAACGACGAGTATTTAAACAGAAACTGACTGCCGCCGTCCGGCCGACACGCGAATGAACGAACAAACGCCAAGCCGAGCTCCCGCTCGGGGGGTCGGGCGGAAGCCGTGACGTCACACGCGTGTCGGCAGGCCGCGCCTTGCAGTTTGGAAACGGAAGAGAAAAAAAATCATAACTTCGTCATTTATGAAGCGATTTTAAAAATTCTTTCACTGGCTTTTAAAGAAAGCTTAGTATGATTGTTTAAAAATAAATTAAAATAATTGGAAACTTCCTTATTTAGGCATTTCCTTCGTATCATCAAAACAAATACACATTTCGAAAATATAAAATGTATACGTTATGGAAAAGTGTAGTATAATGTATGTAGGTACACAGATGTAATTTAGGTGGATTAGGACTCTTCGGGGGGATATCACATTTAAAAAAAACGCGCCTGGAACCTTACCTCTCAGGCATTGACATATATATTACTGCGTAAGGACTGGGCGGACCGCATGTTATAATGACGCCTCGAACGTGGTCCCAAAATGGTCTTCACTATAACGAAGTGAACTAGAACGCGTTCGGCTGTCTTCGGGAGCGGTCGTATAATTTTACAAGCAAAAATGCCAAGTTGTGTCGTGAAGGGTTGCGTGAACTACGACAAAAAGCACAATAAAACAATTGATAACATTTATATCACCGATAAGTTAAAAATATGTAATTATATCAACTTCTAACATTATTGAGCAGAAGGCGTAGAGATATTGTGGCCCACTCCCCAGGGATTCGAACTGTATTTGCTAGACGTCAATATGTTACACAGTCCACCTACATCTATAATAAATTGAACCGTAAATTAGTTATATATCCCCTGCTGTTATACGACTGTAAAAAAGCAATAACCGAATGGTTGAGATCCCTAACATATGAAGAAACAGAAAACATTCTAACAAGAATAAGCTAAAAAAAAAACTTACACCCACACGCACACCCTTGTACACATACACACACATACACACCCTCACACATGCATACATTCACGTGCAAATCTCATACACCGAGAGCTGCTAAATTAATGTTTTATTTCATTTTCATTTTTATTTTTATTTTTTCTATGAATTCTTACTAGCTTCCTCATTGTAAAGCTACCACCTAAGGGAAGAGCGAGACAGCTCCGACACAAGTACTATTGTAACTTAATGGGGCTGCCTCAATTTATGTATGACACAATGCTTAAGTTGAAATAAATATTTTTGTATTTTTTTTTTGTATTTTTGTATTTAAAACAGTAATTCTTTCTAATTTGTCTCAACGTTTGGCAAAGACGACGCGAAGCCGCGTAAAAGTGCGACATAACTTTGCAGCGGCGCGCGTTTTTATCCGATGAAATGAAAAGATTTATTATTATTACTATATGATTTAATTATGTAGTACGGTAATTTGCTTTTAATAAACAATAAATTATTTTTATTGTTTATTAAAAGCAAATTAAAATGTGTTTTTATGTACTTACTGCTAAAAAATCTGTAAGTACAGTGAAATACGTATTTATTTTGCAGATTTCCTTCTGATTCCGTGCGAAATAAAGTTTGGAGTCGTGTCATAAGTTAAAAAAAATAAGTTTAAAAATATTGTTTTATACGAAGGCCAATGGAAATTTTATAACACAAACAAACTGCAATAAATATAAATTTCGAAAAATAGGTTTTTTTATTTCTTTGTACCTCGAAAAATACCCGCTCTTACAAGTTTACGTCTAGGAGCAGACCACGCCGATTGACATCGTAGTTCATAGTAGTTCTAATAGATGGCGCTAGTGTTTTTTGTATGGCGACCGTGTCCGGCAAACGTTCGGACGACCGTATCTTTACTATTTATATCAATGCTCTCAGGGCTATTTTAGAACGTTCGATTCGTTATCGGGTTTGGGAACCCTTCCCGACACCCAATAGCAGTCGGGAACTCTGGCGGGAAATTCAAATCATTCTAAAATAGAAAGTTCTAAAATATAACCCTATATGTGGTGTGGAAAAAGGGTTTGTAGTTATTGGTATAATGTAGTACGGTATTATATAAACCCTGTAGTTTAGGTGGATTAGGCCTCTTCGGGGGGATACCACGTAAAAAAAACGCGAGCTGCGCTCAGCTCGCACACAACGCGGGTACTAGTTTATGTATAAAAGTTAACCATATTGGTTTGGTACTTTTTACGTTGAACCTGTTCAAACAATAATCTGTAACATCCAAACAGACAAACAGAAAAAAATCCAAAAATTGATGAAATGGCGTCTGTTGGTTATTCTTTAACACCGCATTATTTTTTATTTTTTTTCTATGTACAGAAACACCTCGTCTACAGATTTATTATAAATGTAGAGATATAGAATAGATTTAAAATTGACTAAACAGTAAGAAATGACAAATATTTAACCTGGGCTCAAGGCTCGACTAGGACAAAATGTCAAGTGTCTGGATTTGTGGCCGGCTGGCGGGATACGGCAATAGGCCCGCCCCCTAATACGTGGCGAGAATGCGAATTTTCCCTGGATGGATGCGTGTATACGCACCATGGGGTCGGAGTGCACGCTGGCGGAGGGAACGGCGTAGGGCGGCGGCACGGCGTGGCCGCGGCGCGACAGCTGCTGCAGCATGAGGCGCGCCACCTCCTGCTTGGCCTCCTTCTTGGAGCGCGCCGACGCCGTTACCACCACGCCGTACGCCACGCAGCGGTAGTCGAACATCGCCTGGTGCTGCGGACCCGTCTGAAAACTGTCTGTCATCAATAGGGAACCTTACGGCCAATTTCTCCCGCTAGCTCCCGGCACCGTTGCACTAGATTAAGAGGTTAAAGTTCCTAATAATATTAAATTGTAAATCATTTTAATATTTATCATAATCCCCCTGGAGTCTGGATTTGTGCCCGGTTGATGGCAATAGGCTCGCCCTTTGTTACATGAGACTTCATACATAACTGGCGAAATACTGGGTGGTAAATAACGTAATTTTAGAGGTACGATTGGCTACAAAAGTCATCCATCTCCTTGGATGGCTGTTGAGCCAAGCTAACAACTCGATGGAATGAAAATATTTAAGACATCTGCTGTTTCCGTCAGAAGATTTGACAGCAGAACTGCTCATACACACAGCTATAAACGAGGAATACTAATTTGTTTGACCGGATCTACTCTGGTTTTTGCAACCAACAACTAAATATGGATTTTTCCGAAAACATCTACTATCCGCAAGTAAATTACGGCTAACTATGCTGTTTTGGTGAGCGTTACTCCAGCGGAATGTTGTCGCTATTCAGGATTTCGGCTTGACAGATAATTAGTACCCCATCTCGTATAAATGTGCCCGAAAACTAGAATTTGTGCGTCCAGCCGATCCAAAGATATTCACGAAAAACAGATTCCGCTGGAGGAACGTTACCCCAGCGGCATGTTTTTTAACCGGTGGTCGTAGCTGAGTACGAGGGCGGCACTGAAAATTTCGGGAATCAAGGAAGAGACACAACATTACTATTTAAAAATGTATTTATTGCTTTTCGAAGTATTCTCCGCGAAATCTGACACATTTTTCCATACAATGGAACCAGTCATTGAAGCAACCATTCCATTCGGAAGTTGGGGTCTCCAAAATGGCCGTTTTGTAGGCGTCCACAGCTTCTTCAGGTGATGAAAATCTCTGTCCACGCAATTTATTCTTTATTTTAGGGAAAGTATAGAAATCATTAGGGCTTAGGTCGGGGCTGTAAGGCGGATAGTCTAATATTTCTATGTTTTCTTGCTCTAAAAAACTCTTTTGTTCTGTGCGCGGTGTGAGAACTCGCATTGTCGTGATGGAGGATGATGCGGCGGTTGCAGTTATTTTTACGGAGTTCAGAAACGACCTGTGGCAAACAAATGCTAGCATACCATTCTGCATTAACCGTTCTTTGTCCCTCTAGAGGAATAGTCGTAACATGGCCGGTTTTGGAGACAAACGTGGCCACAATTTTTTTTGCAACACTCCGTGAACGAACAATTTTTGTTGGCTTTAACTTATTTTCGAACACCCAAACTCGTGACTGGTTTTTTGTTTCGGGTTCGTACGCATATATCCAGGATTCGTCACCTGATACGATGTTGTATACAGCATTTGAGGATCCTGCGTGGAATCTTTCGAGAGTTCTGACGCACCAAGTAACGCGAGTCGCTTTTTGCTCTTCACAGAGCGAATGCGGTATCCATCGGGAAAACAACTTTTTTACACCTAATTGTTCATGCAAGATTATTTGTATTTGACTCATGCCAATGTCTAAAGTTGCCTGAATTTCGCGGTATGTCACATATCGATCTCCCTCAATCAGCTTACGCACAGCACCAACGTTTTCTTGGGTGACTGCAGTTTTTGGACGACCTTGACGGGGATCATCACTGAGCTTGACACGTCCACTTTGAAATTCAGCAAACCAGCGATAAATTGTGGTTTTGGATGGGGCTTCATCACCAAATGCAGAAATCATCCGGTCAACACACTGTTTTTGTGTTAAACCACTTCGAAAGTCATAATAAATCATCGCTCTTGAATTTTCTCGAGTCAATTCCATTTTCTCAACGACTAAACAAGTTTGACAAAACCTTGTGACAAGACCGAGAATCTTTTTTTAAATAAATAAATGGTATTCGATTTTTAAAACCAAGGAGTTTTCAATTAATAAGATTTTAATATGACAGGAACAGTGGAAATATTCCATTCCCGATACTTTTAGTGCAGCCCTCGTACAAACTAGCTACTTAGTTAGATCACATTTGTGTCTAATTGTGCCCAAAAAATGAAATTTGTGCGTCTTGAGGTTTCAGAGTTATTCAAGATGCCGCTGGGGTAACGTTTAGCAAATTGCTGTACCTCTCAAACGGCATGACATACAACTACGATTTTTTTGACTACGGTGGGTCTTAATTTGTGCTTATGCTGTGCAATTTTATTTTTTCTATAATCAACACCGTTGGAACATAAAAAAAATATTTTCAAAAACCCTAAAATCGTTCCTTGCGCTTCAATGAGAAACCTTTCCAATTATGGTGGTTTATACCTTTTATGAACTCGAAGCATCATGCGAAATTAGATGTTTCTATTCCAACTCCTCAGAGAGCAATTCCATTTTAATTAAAATCTGGCTAGGATAAAATGTAACACTCCAATATATGAGTTATTATTAAGTGACGGTAATTGTGATTCGACAAATAATTAGTACCTTTATTCAATTGCTTATCCTTAAAGTTTCAGCTGAAAAATTCTTGTAACTACACTGATAATAGAAAAAAACCATAGGAAAAGAAATTTCACGATTAACCGAATAAATTCAAATGACTGTCTAAAAGCGGGCGCGCAGTACATTGTGCCAACCTTCTTAAATTTGTAGTATTATAATTAAATTATTGGGTACAGGTGCGTACAAATGGTTTTACGCATTGACTGCCACCGCGGTCACCGGTGACCGCTAACAATAGTTTTTCTATTGTGTCTGTTGTCTGGCAGTCAAAGCCTTAAGTAACTATTTACTTACTTTTATATAAATATGTAACGTAGAGAGTTATCAGAGAGTAGGGACTTATTGACGAGTTTATTTCAAACATAATGTTAATAAACTTTTATGAGCGATGGCGTACGTACTCCGTCCACTGTCTGTTGGCGGGGGTGTGAGGTCGCGGGCGGGGATGTCATCTCCCGTTTAATTGCGCAGCGGTAGTGGTCACATAGTATGAAATGCTATTTTATTTCAATTGAAAACAAAATCTATAAACAGTATTTTTATTTTATTGTTAGTTATGTCATAATTATCTTTTTTAGCCATAAAAAATACCATTTATCGTCAAATATACATAGTGTAGTCTTTATTAAATTGCTGTAGGTAGTTATGTTTTTCTGTAGGTATGTTCAAACATTTGACTGAAAGTTAAAGATTTGCAAATCCTCAATATAATATGCTTACATACTGTGCGTATGTAGGTACGTGTTTTACAAACCAATAAATAATTTTATGTAACACTTTTGTGTGAGACTGTTTGAAAAAACGAAATCTTGTACTACAAATTTAAGAAGGTTGGCACAATGTACTGCGCGCCCGCTTTTAGACAGTCATTCGAATTTGCTCGATTAATCGTGAAATTTCTTTTCCTATGGTTTTTTTCTTATATCTGTGTAGTTACAAGGATTTTTCAGCTGAAACTTTAAGGATAAGCAATTGAATAAAGGTACTAATTATTTGTCGAATCACAATTACCGTCACTTAATAATAACTCATATATTGGAGTGTTACATTTTAGCCTAGCCAGATTTTAATTAAAATGGAATAGCTATCTGAGGAGTTCGAATAAAAACATCTTATTTCGCATGTTGCTTCGAGTTCATAAAAGGTACAAACCACCATAATTGGAAAGTTTCTAGGGTTTCTTATTGCAGCGCAAGGATCGAGTTTAGGGTTTTTGAAAATCAATTTCTTATTTTCCAACGGTATCGATTATAGAAAAAATAAAATTGCAAAGCATAAGCACAAATTAAGACCCACCGTAAAAAAAAAAAAATCGTAGTTGTATATCATGCCGTTTAAGAGGTACAGCAATTTGCTAAACGTTACCCCAGCGGCATCTTGAATAACTCTGAAACCTCAAGACGCACAAATTTCATTTTTTGGGCACAATTAGGCACAAATGTGATCTAATTAGATTTAATTAGAGGATTATATCCAAGATAAGAATGCTTGGAAACATGCTGGTCCTGCTCCATAGGACAATTTAGAGTCTAGACAAAATCAAACTGGTTGCCTAATTTAACTGTATAATTCATAATTTTTATGATATTAATTTTTATTTTCTGTGATTAATATAAATTTAACTCACTCACTTATTATATGTTAAATATTTTTTTTGGAAAATCATATACAATGTTTGTAAACATGTGAGCACCATGTACCTATCGCATTTATTAATTTTTCTGTCATTACTTCACTTTTCATTCTTTTGACCAATTGTGGTAAGTAATTTTTATTTTTATTCTAGGTACATCGTCTTGACCTATAATTATTAATTAATGTATACAAACTATTGTTAAAATTTTAAAAGAGTAAGTATGGAGTTTCTTGCCCATTCTTCTCCATACATAACTACATTTTGGAAGGCGCAACTAGAATCAATTAACTATTCATGTAATTTTTGACGTTCAAAAGTGCATCTTCGTGCCTATTTGAAATAAATGATTTGACTTTGACTTAACTAAGTAGCTAGTTTGTACCCAGCTTCGACCACCGGTTAAAAAACATGCTGCTGGGGTAACGTTACTCCAGCGGAATCAGTTTTTCGTGAATATCTTTGGATCGGCTGGACGCACAAATTCTAAATTTCGGGCACATTTACACGAGATGGGGTTTTAATTATCTGTAAAGCCGAAATCCTGAAAAGTGACTACATTCCGCTGGAGCACACGCTGTTTTGGAGGCGACACTGACGCTATGCAGCTGAAGATCATCATTTGACTCAGTGCCAATCCAACGAGGTATCCGTACTTTACTAACGTACTTGTGCTTGTGAAAACTCTTCACGGGAAGTATCCCATCCTTCACTAAATGGTATACTTACCGTGAAGAGTTGAGTGCTTAGTTCTTCATCCCAACTAACACCAGCAAGCCATAATTTTTGGATGAATGTTTTTGCTAAAAACAACACACTAGGAGCTAACCAGCCTAGTGGGTCAAACAATTCAGTTATGTCCGAAATAATTGATCTTTTAGTTACAGGTGCAGTCGTCAGCGGTGGAAGATTCACCGAGTATTGGAATGTATCTTCGTCGCAGTTCCAGGTAAGTCCCAATTTTTTTTGTGCTATCTTTCTTGATCAATCAATCAATATCTTTATTGTGGATCTTGGGTAGGTACATAATACAGGTCTTAAAAAAAATTGTGTTCAGCTATGTCCCTCCTTTAGGGCATACAATAGAAACACACACAATTAGGTATACAGAAATTACATTTACATTATTGTTACAAATTATTAAGATTTCACACAGCACTCACGGACACAACACTCTCCAAAGACACACAGCACATCTTCTTTGTATTGTTTTAATTCTTTTCCTCTTAGTAATTGGAGTTTTTAATGTTGTAGTACATAAGTGCAATTAAATATTGTATTTTAAGGGTTTGAGCCTGGAGATCTGTCATACAGGTCCCGAACCCAGTAAAGACTCCAGCTCTCACAAAGGATATACCGGAAAATGTAACTTATGCTATGAATCAAAATTGTACTTTTTTGAGAGAAATAAATTACTTTATTATTATTATTTTATATACATACGTTTATATATCTCGGGACCCTGGGGTCCCGGACCTTTGGAAGGCGTACGAGGGGCCGAAGCCAACTCGCAGAGGCCCTTAGACAATTTTAAATGGAATGAGGCACCAACCGACGATTATGCCTGTACGCACTATGCAAATGCTCCCAAGGACAACCCCCGGTTGGTGTAGGACTATTGTAGGATATGGAAACAAAGATATTGGACTATGGGTTTGGGTGGTTAAAATGGACTGGTTACCTAAAACTATGGAAGGACTATGGCCCCTGCCTGATCAATATTTTATTGTACACGGATTAAATGGCAGGGGGTGACTTGCACACTCATTAATGGGCCCCCGGAAACGGTCGCTAGCACAGTGACGTAGCGACAAGGGGGCAACATATCCTGAGGTGCTCGTGGAGTGGAGAGGTATTCTACGGCTCTCAGAAAAATCCCAGAGCCCGGAAGATGGTCAAGATCCCTACAAGCACTTACTGGAATACTTCCTTCCTCCGAGCACGTTTGCTCTTGCGAATCTCCACTCAAGCCGGTCAATAAAGGCAAGAATGAGGTGGGAGCTCAGTTCCTCGTCAGTGTTCACTCCAGCCGGCCAATAAAGGCAAGCCAGAGATGAGGAACATGACTTCTCCCGGGAGATAGGGTCCGTGGGGTCGCAACTGCCCAACAGTTCGCCAAATGCTGCCCTGCGGGTTCCTGTATCCGTCTTGGTCTGGCTCCTCACCCTAGACATGTTCCGGTAAAGTAAACTCTACCGGCACAGCCCTAGAGTTCGGAGCGCGCAAGCCCCACCACGACATCAACGTAGAGATACGGCGGTGGGGTTATTATTATTATATTAAAAAAAAAAAAAAAAAAAAACCTATCGAATTTAGGTAGGTACACATCAGTGGGACACTGAACGCATCATGACTAAGGGGGATTGTATTGGAGAAGTGATTGGTCTGATAGGAAGTCTTTTAAAGAGTAGTAGCACTTGTCTACTAACAGTTCATGGAGATTCTTTTTAATTTTTTTCATATCCGTAATTATTCTAATAGGCCTCGGAATATTATTAAAGATGCGTGAAGCTGTACAAAAGATACTTTCATGCATTAGATGGGTCTTGCTAGCTACTGTGCGCAATTTGTCCTCACGCCGCATACGCGTGTTGTAATTATACATGTCAATATTATTTTTGACAAATACTGCGGCCTCAAATATATACAACATTAGTTTTAGTTTATGCGAAACCCGAAACACGTGTCTAGTATTATTATGTAAAGAATTTATGTACAAAATTTCATAACTGTATCATGAAAAATAACAAAGTTATAAGCTTGTTATGTTACCTGGTTGTCCGTACAAAAACATGCTCACCACGCGGCGCACCCGCGCCTTTAATATTAATTTGGCAGTAGGTACCTAGCCGTACGACGATTGTAATGTAATTAACTGGTGATAACATTTTCCATCACACTTGCAAGCTTTGGACTTTGTCGTAATGGTCAAGTGCGGATAGGTACTTAGTGTCGCTCGGTGTCCAACTTGTAACCTTTTTTAAATATTTTTGGGGAAAAATATAACATGGTGTAAAAACTATTGGAATCGATTCAGTTACTTATTCTGAAGAAACCAAAGACATTAAATTATACGTAACAATAGACGGGACATTGCGAACAAAATCGTAATCCGATAGTTATGTCCTAGTGGCCATAAGTCGCTCAGTCTAGTGTGGTACGCCTGCGCGTCAGGTCGCATTCGTGTCCACCAAAGCATTGACATAAATATTTTGTAAGGAAATATGCCGAGTTGCGCATTACGTTACTGTAAATCTCGTTATGGCAAAACGACTGGACCTAACTTCGGCTTATTTTCGTATGAATTGTTTATATTTACTCAGTAATTAGAATTAAATAATTTTCATAAATAGATCTAGAACATTTGCAAATTTTGTAATAAACGCCCTCTTTTGCTGAGTAGCTTTACTACTGCCTTGCAGAGATGTGATGTTATTTATCGAATTTGTTATCGATAACATTTATTAACGTAAATAATAAATAACACTTAAAATATAATACTGTTTGAACATAATCATGTCATTTTATTTAAATGTCATTAAATGAACAAGTACTGTTCGTTCATGTAGGTTTCTGTTACTAGGTTTCCGAATGTTAATAATCTAGAACGTGAAAAGTGGATACGGTTTGTTCAAATAAACCGTAGAGAAGAAAATTGGCTTCCATCTGCTTCATCAAAATTATGCTTAAATCAGTTAAATGACGATTTTTTCAAGTGTCTGCTTCAGAGCTAAGTTTCCTTGACAATCTATACTAATACTAAAGATGAAGAGTTCGTATGCTTGTTTATTTGAACGCGCTAATCTCTAGAACTATCAGTCGGATTTGAAAATGTATTTACATAAATTCATCACATACATATTTGTGTCCTGTAGGAATCGAACCCACGTCTAATAACGATAATTTAGTAATTTGTATGTAAAAAGAATGTTGTAAATAAATAACTTGTAAACATTGAAACTACTAGTCATTTTATTGCTTTCCAATTTTTTGGGTACTTGTTTCAATCTAATCAAATGCGAAAAAAAAAAAATTGTCTTACTAGGTACCTAACTTTTTTCAATATTATCGATACCTTTATATCTATATGGTGTAATATGGTGGTGGTGTGTGGTGGTGGTTTATAGTTTCTACTTGACGTCACCCGGCATTGCCAGACCTACGAATTTATCCATAGATCTACGGATTTGGGACCTCTCCTCGGATATACGACACTTTGTGATATAATAATTCGGAGGCAAACGAACGAAACGGCAACGAGGCACGTTTAAAATTATTTTATTTAAAAATGTACATAAAAACACACTGAAACTGATACCTAGTCACATTAGTCATAGATGTTGACACGAACAATGGGTAGCGAATAAAATTCTAAAATATTTTTTTCTGAGACAAGTTTTGCTTAGTTTGTTTAGTTTTCGACATTTATACTCCATTTATTATATCATTCGACAAATAACTGTTCTCACCTTTTCGTTATTTCGATGTATACGTTTAATAAACTCCGTTATTTCACGATAAATACAAAGCACTGTAATCTATTTACCATTTAATTTTAACAATATTACACAATAACTGTCGTTATTTATCCATTATTTGTCTAATGCGTAAATGGAGTATAGTTAGTTTTCGACATTTATTTACATGATTTGAACTATAATAGGTTTTTCAGGCTTAATCCACCGATTGAAAATCGGATCTGGCAACACTGGCCACACTGGCCACCTACCGAGCGATAGCTGAATAAATTAATTAATGTTTGCTCTTTTTTGTGTTATGATGTTTCCAATTGCCGCTCTAATTTTGCTATATTATGCTAGATGGCGTCACTGAGACATGGGACTACAGTTTTTGTATGACATTTATTTTCATAGCCTCTCTATTGTATCTTAAATCTCGTCGGAACAAACTATATTCAGGTTTTGTACATACTAAAAATAATGTTGTATACACATGGCAATGTTAATACGTTCATCTTTAAAAATAATGGTTTACAGGAGTCATTTTCATATAACCTAAATATAGCCCTGACGCAACGTTTTTTAACAATGAAAGCACGCACCTTGTCTGTACTGTTGCCCCAGAATATTACACCGTATCTGAGGATAGAGCTAACGTAACCGTGGTAAGATGTAAGTAAAGTAGTCTGATTCGCTATTTTCCCCAATCTGTGAAGTGCATATGAAAACTGTCCCAGCTTTTTGCGTACATGGTCAATATGTAATTTCCAATTAAGTTTGTTGTCAATACGTAAACCTAGAAAGGAGATGGATAACGCTCCTGTACAAGTATGGCCTAGCACGGACATAAATAAAACTATATATATCATGAAGGAATATTTGTATTCAATAGTCCTGTTTATATTTTATTACTCCGTGGTGACGAGATATAAGACATTTTAGGTGAAAATTCTGGTATGACATTTTGACGTTTAAATATCGTAGGCATGTTACTATTATTTTTAGTAACCAGCAAAAATGGCACACATCAGACGCAGACCTTAAATAAAAACCTACATAAGTATAAACAAATAGCTATACCCTTAAAAGTTGTTACTGAAAACTCACGCGTGTTAAAACTCACCAATCGCGGAGTAATCCACTGTCTTATAACAGATTGAATTTCATCCGAATCCAACAAATGCCTCCTTATGCGAAACGTTGCTATACCACAATTAATGCAGCGCTGGTTCTCCATTAGAAATAGGGCAAAATCAGTTGTCCAAACGAGTAGTCAAAGTAAATCGAAATGAGAAGATGCAAAGTCCGTGAAAGCCGGGGTCGGTTGAGAGAGCAGTACCAGATATCCAGAAACAAAGCCAAGGGTCGCCGTAAAACACCACAAGAAACCAAAAGAAAACATTCAACAATAAGCGAGCCACAAGAACCTATACAGGAATGACTTACAACTGTCAAATCATTCATGAAAGACATGATTTTTTTTCTATCTATAATATGTAACATAAATAAATAAAATAAAATAAAATCATTTTATTTCGGATAATACAAGATCCATAAATTGTTAGTAACATGTTTGCACTTAAATCACTATTGTTAGTAACTTAAACTAAAGACGAATTTGTGAGAAGACCACCCAACATCTAGACGCAACGAGAAATGGTAATGATCTAACTATGGTATAAGTCTCCGCACAAATTGCCTTATTATGGCGGAGGAAGTGTCTGCCGCCACCGCCTTCAGGATACTATTGTGACTGCCTCTTATTCTGCTCAGGAGTGAGGCCGTTTTTTTGCGGATGATCGCATGAAATCCATCGGTATGATTTACCGCGAACATTTCCGAGGCACTGCAAAAACGAGGCAGTCGCAACAGCATCCTAAAAACATTGTTATATTGGACGCGTAGAACATCCAGCGACCTTTTCGAGTAGTTGACCCAAAGATTACCGGTGTAAAAACTCTGACAGTACGCTTTAAAAAGCGTAATCTTTACTTGATCAGTACACCGAGAAAATCTTCGTGCCAACATATTACCCCTGACCGCCAGAGCCCTACGCTCCCTTTCAATGTTACCATGGTCGCTGAGGTCGCTAGTAAGAAAATGCCCAAGATATTTAAACTTCGAGACTTTTCGAATTGACGTACCGTTTATGGAAAGACCGAGAGCATCCTCCCGGCACTTACCAGCGACCCCAAAGACCATGTATTCACATTTTTTGGCATTATAGACCAGTCCATGTGCAGCAGCGTAGGTCTCACATACTTTGAGCATCTCCGCGATCGACCCCGGCGACGGGCCCAGCAGCACCATGTCATCCGCATAACTGATGTTGTTACAACTAACACCATTTACTCTGCATCCGACACGCATGCTGCTGAGCTTGGCAATGAGTTCATCTACATATAGATTGAAGAGCCGGGGAGACGACAAACCACCCTGCCTCACCCCGCACTTCAACCCATATGATTCCGAGAGCGTATCAGACCATCTGACACGGTTTGTCTGGCTTAGATACCAATACCGCAAAACCCCGAGCAACTCCTCCGGTATACCCCTACTCCTCAATTTACTCCAAAGCACGTCATAAGAAACGAGATCGAAAGCCTTGGAGAGATCAAGGAAGCAGGCGTACACCGGCGTCTTACGGTCAGTGTAGTATCTTACAGCATGCTTGACACCTAGAATAGCACTTTCGGTTGATAGTCCAGGAGAAAACCCAAACTGTGCATCGTGCAATTTTATATATCTTGCCAAATAAGAGTCAAGCATACTGTCCAACACCTTAGCCGCAACCGTTGCAAGAGAGATCGGGCGATAATTGTTTATGTCAGAGATGTCTCCTGTCCTATTCTTCACGATGGGTACAACAATGGTCTTAATTAAGTCTGCCGGTAAATACGAATGGCTGAGACACATCGTATAGAATAAGGACAGGACCCTAGGCATATGCGTGCCTGCATATTTCAGATGTTCTATGCTAAGCCCATCATGACCAGGGGATTTGCCCCTACTCATACTATTTATGACCGACATTACTTGCTTCTTCGGTGTGAAGCTTAGTAGCGGCTCATCCCCCCGGTCATGAGACACAAAGCCAAATCCCGACACTGAGGGGCCAAGTGGAGACCTCACTTCGAAATTATCTCTAAACAAATTAGCAATTTCGCCATGCTCAGTAACCCCTCCCACATCCGCCGCGAGACCAGGCCTATATATAGGCCATAAACTCCCTGCTTTTGCCATGGAGGTAGGCAGAAACTATAAAACGCCCGCTACTTTAAACAACCCTTACCTACTTACTCCTTTTGCTTTGTCCACGTTCATACATCTAATCATTTAGGCGCGTCGCAATAATAGAACTGATATATTGTGTTGTATACATAAGGTGTCAAATATATAATTATTAGGTATAACTGTACGTGTGGTTATTATAACAGAAAGTACCTATATTATATCGTAAATGTCACAAAAAATCAAAATATTTAAATCACTGACTTTAACAATACAATAATGTGTCCTGCACTAAATATCTGTTAGCCACTATCTGTTACTATGTACGAGGGCGGCATTGAAAATTTCGGGAATCAAGGAAGAGACACAACATTACTATTTAAAAATGTATTTATTGCTTTTCGAAGTATTCTCCGCGAAATTTGACACATTTTTCCATACGATGGAACCAATCATTGAAGCAACTATTCCATTCGGAAGTTGGGGTCTCCAAAATGGCCGTTTTGTAGGCGTCCAATGCTTCTTCAGGTGATGAAAATCTCTGTCCACGCAATTTATTCTTTATTTTAGGGAAACTATAGAAATCATTAGGGCTTAGGTCGGGGCTGTACGGCGGATGGTCTAATAATTCTAGGTTTTCTTGCTCTAAAAACTCTTTTGTTCTGTACGCGGTGTGAGAACTCGCATTGTCGTGATGGAGGATGATGCGGCGGTTGCAGTTCTCTTTACGGAGTTCAGAAACGACCTGTGGCAAACAAGTGCAAGCATACCCTTCTGCATTAACCGTTCTTTGTCCCTCAAGAGGAATAGTCGTAACATGGCCGGTTTTGGAGACAAACGTGGCCACCATTTTTTTTGCAACACTCCGTGACCGAACAATTTTTGTTGGCTTTAACTCATTTTCGAACACCCAAACTCGTGACTGGTTTTTTGTTTCGGGTTCGTACGCATATATCCAGGATTCGTCACCTGATACGATGTTGTATACAGCATTTGAGGATCCTGCGTGGAATCTTTCGAGAGTTCTGACGCACCAAGTAACGCGAGCCGCTTTTTGCTCTTCACAGAGCGAATGCGGTATCCATCGGGAAAACAACTTTTTTACACCTAATTGTTCACGCAAGATTATTTGTATTTGACTCATGCCAATGTCTAAAGTTGCCTGAATTTCGCGGTATGTCACATGTCGATCTTCCTCAATCAGCTTACGCACAGCATCAACGTTTTCTTGGGTGACTGCAGTTTTGGACGACCTAGACGGGGATCATCACTGAGCTTGACACGTCCACGTTGAAATTCAGCAAACCAGCGATAAATTGTGGTTTTGGATGGGGCTTCATCACCAAATGTAGAAATCATCCGGTCAACACACTGTTTTTGTGTTAAACCACTTCGAAAGTCATAATAAATCATCGCTCTTGAATTTTCTCGAGTAAATTCCATTTTCTCAACGACTAAACAAGTTTGACAAAACCTTGTGGCAAGACCGAGAATCTTTTTTTAAATAAATAAATGGTATTCGATTTTTAAAACCAAGGAGTTTTCAATTAAAAAGATTTTAATATGAAAGGAACAGTGGAAATATTCCATTCCCGATACTTTTAGTGCAGCCCTCGTAATTATGTTATGTTGTATTGAATTTCAATCTGGATTTGTATCCGGTTAATGGCAATAGGCTCACCCCTATTATAAACATAAACGTAAACATAACTGGCGAAAGGTGGGTGTACTATAAGTACTCCTCTGTTAAACCCTTCGAGGATTACAGGCGTGATGTTATGTAATGAAATGAAATGAAATCGTTTATTCTGTAAATAGGATATCGGAATCACTTTTACACGTCATATAAAAAATATAAAAACAAGCTTGAGGAAGTCGACATTTCCTATCTGACTATCCCTGAGAAGAAACGGCGAAACAAACTCAGGGGTCAAAGTCTCTTTTAAAGTCCAGACATAATCTTGGTCAGATCATGTGAGGACCATGTAGATCCGTGTCTGAAATGGTCTTTTGAGGAAAGAACCACACAATTTTGAGTGGACCTGTCCAGTCAGTGCAAGCATTTGTCAGTAAACGTGTAGCTCAACTCAGGATTTAAGGAGCTCAACGACTTGACGAACAATACCAAAGAAAGGACATTTGGGTAGGCCGCATAAAGTACTCAAAAAACCAGACCATCATTAAAACTACTTGAGAAAGAGGAAAAAGAGATAATCTTAAAGAAAACAAATGACCCACATAGTGCTCACATTCACAATAATTAAAGTAATATATGTAATACTTTTCAAAGTAAATATTCATGTCATTTTGTATATAATATTTAATAATGTCAATAATTAGGTATGTATATAAAACGTTGTATAATTATTAAAATGTCAAGTTCAATCCCAAGCTTTTTTGTCTTCTAAATAATCAGAAATGTTATAGTACCCTTTTTTGCAAAGTTTGGTTTTAATACAGCTTTTAAATCGTTTAATGGGTAAGTTTCGAATTTCAATGGGAAGTTTGTTGTAAAAGCGTATACATTGACCCATGAATGAGTTGCCTACTCTGTGGAGGCGAGTGCGATGTGCAGCAAGATTGTGTTTATTTCTGGTATTTAGACTATGAATATCGGTCATTTTCTTAAAATTTGATATATTTTTGTGTACATACAATAGATTTTCAAGTATATATTGAGAGGCTACAGTCAGAATATCTATTTCTTTAAATTTTTCCCGAAGGGAATCTCTTGCACCAAGGTTATAAATGGCTCGAACAGCCCTTTTCTGTAAAACAAAGATTGTATTAATACCCGCACAGGTTCCCCAGAGAAGAATCCCATATGACATAAGACTATGAAAATAACTAAAATAAACAATTCTGGCAGTATCTAAATCAGTTATCTGTACGAAAAAAAATAAAAAGAAAAAAAAGGGGATACTGCTCATTGGGCATCAAAAAATTCTTCCGCATCGCCGTCAGTGGAAAAAGTGCCCAAAAGGCTGGCAGCGTTGCCACGTTGGATGGCAACGCTGATTCTTTGGCCTAAAAATAGGCCAGCCCTCTGGTCACGTGAAGAGTCGACCAACCGCTTGGCGATGTCCCGATATACACGATGAGCACTCGGACCCCACGGACCTAATGTTTCAACCCCAAACGGCTCAAAAATATAACTCCCTATAAGGTTGTTATATTTGCGCCGTTTGAGGTTTTCTGCACCTGCAGCAGCCGCCCCAGCACAACCCGCCGTGCTAGGAAGATGGGATGGCGCGAGGGTGTCGACACAGGTTGCATCCCACACCAAAGGCCTACCCAACTTCCAAGGCATTATGGTCATTCCGTCTGGCCTCTTCCCATCGTCACGTGCCAAGCCACTGGGTTCTAAAACAGCTGGCACCCCGGCGGTGACAAGAGCCCGACGGATAATGTCATTAATACTGGCGTGTCGTGCTAACCGACCAGCGCTCTTGCTGCAGGATAAGCCATGGTGTCCGAGGCGGTCGACTGCTTCACCGCACTGACAGCGATGTGGAGCCACGCAAGGAACGCCCAGACGCAGACTTGTAGCGAGCCGGAAAGTGGTGTCACCCAGCATAGTGCCTATGTTGGGTGACGGTAGTGCCTGAAGCCAAAGGCCCGACTCCCATTCTCCCACAGCCAGCAGGCGTGCACGCTCAGCAGTATTGTTGGACGTATTAATGAGGTTATTCCGTACCAACCTGCAGAGCGGCTCATCCCACTGTCTCTGGGAAGACGGGTTTTCGGGCTGTACCGTATTCGGACAAGCCACTTTCCAGGCGTTCACTGCATCAGTCAAACACGGCACTTCAGAGTCAACCTGAGAAGGGGCTAAAATTCTTGTGGTTAACTTTTCGGTGCTGTGGACCGAGGACAGGAACTTAAACTTAAACTAGAAATTTTGCGGACGCCGAGCCCACCAAACCGAATGGGTAGTGTAGCTTGCAGCCAGGCACGGTCGTCCAATGCCACATTTAATATAGATGTAAGAGTACTTCTAATAATTTGATCGATTTTGTCTAAAAGGTGTGGCTTCTTCCATAGAGAGGAAGAGCGGAGAAAATACATAAAATTTGGACCGAAACAGCAGTATCTGATGAGGGTGAATGCCGAATGTAAATTAATTTTAGAAAGTCTATCCGAAATATCATTAAAATGTTTAATTTTTTCGTCAACGAAAGGTGAAAAACTGTCTTCTAAAATTGGGGAACCTAGGAGGTGTAGTGAACTTTTTTCCAATACTTTGATATCTGGGGCTATTTTATTGAATTTCTGTACAATGGATTGGCTGTCATTATTGTCACAAAGGTAGATTTCACATTTTGAATAGTTGAGATCAAGGCCGATGGAATGGAACTGGAATGGAACTTTAGGAATTGGAGATCTTTGAGAACAGTATCTACGTCACCTCCTAGAATCCCATCATCTAAATTTTCGTGTAGGTATATAGGGTATAAATATTTTATTTTTAGTTTGTATGTTTTATCTTTGCAAATAAATCTGTCATCTTTTTCACTCATAATTGCCAAACTCAAAATCTCGTTATCTGTCGAATTTTTTTAACAGCATAGGCGGCCGAACTTAGCCTTCCTGACAATTTTTCTATGTGTGGCCATTGTAATTTACCATCAATCGTTATTCCAAGAAAAACCGTCGACTCAACAGGGTCCAAATCTATTCCATTAAGTTGAACATTAGTAGTTAGCTGCCTGACATTTGGCGTTGAAAATTTAATGAATTTAGTCTTTTTTTCGTTCAGGAGAACATTATTTACATTAAACCAATGAACAACTTTAGAGAGTGCATCGTTAACTTGTTCAAAGTTGACTAACTGACGTTTGATTTTAAAAATGAGGGAAGTGTCATCTGCGAATAACACAACCTTGTGATTGTCCCTTATGTGATACGGTAAGTCATTTATGTAAATCAAAAACAAGAAAGGACCTAGAATTGAACCCTGCGGAACGCCCATAGTGACCGCAGATCCTGCAGATCTCTTGCCATTAACATCAACCTTCTGAATTCTGTTGTTCAGATAAGAAGTCAGAAGGTCGAGAGCCCTGTCCCTCATACCATAGTGATGCAGTTTCCTGATGAGTGTATCATGATGTACGCAATCGAAGGCCCTAGACAAGTCGCAGAAAATGCCAAGAGCATCCTGCGACTCCTCCCAGGCCTCGAATATGCTCTTAAGTAATTCCACGCCCGCATCTGTAGTTGAACGACCCTTTGTAAAACCAAACTGTTTCAAATGAAGTAAATTATGTGAATTGAAATGTCCTAACATTTGTTTTAAAATTATTTTTTCAAAGATTTTGCTCAATGTAGGTAATATCGAAATAGGCCGAAAATTCGTGGGATCAGTTGTGCTGCCAGATTTGAACAGTGGAATCACTTTGCTAAGTTTCATCAGATCAGGAAATACACCAGACGAAATACAAGAATTAAAGAAAATTGTTAAAAACGGTGAAATAACATCAATTATTGAAGACATGTTATGTACTGATAATCCCCAAAGGTCAGCAGTTTTTTTTACATCAAGATCTTTAAAAGTTTCTATTATGTCTTTAGCGGTAACAATTGTGAATTTAAAGTGCTGATCACATTCTGGTACACATTCTTTTAGTATTGAGTAAGCAGAAGTAGAGGACGACGATGACAGAGTTTTGGTTGTTAAAATGGGAATATTAGTAAAGAAATTTTCAAACTCAGCTGCCACCTCCACGTCTGCTTTAATATCTACATCATTGATTTTTAGATGGAAGTCACGATTCCGCACTGTCGTTCTTCCCGTTTCTGAATTAATAATATTCCAAGTTGTTTTAATTTTATTACCAGAAGATTTTATTTTATTTTTAACTAGCTTTTGCCCGCGCCTTCGCCCGCGTGGATGTCGGGGAAAAAGTACCCTATGTCCTTCTCCATATCCCAGGCTATATCTCAAAATTCTAATTTAATATTAATTTTAATGTGACTCACTATGTGAATAGAAACCGAAACAAATGATTTAATATAATAAAAGTACTTATGTTCTGAACGTGAATGAGTCTTTACCTAAAGACAATCAAAATACGAAATTTCACTCAAATTCTTAAAGCAATTAATTGTACCAAATTACAACACGAAATAAAAGTGCGACACAAATGACAATTTTAAAATAATTCACGTAAGTACCAAAAATGTGAAAACAAAACGAAATCCTCCGAAATGTCGCATGATACACCGTTTGTGCTGATAAAACGCTCGAAATATCTAATGAACACCATTGGTGCATAACTTTTCTCAGGGTCACGTTCGCAATTGGACGAAATATTTGACATTTATTTTGTACTTGCAACACGATTTGGCTGTAGAATTCGATTAATCGACTAATACATGACCGGTTGACATTTTAGCGGGAACACCACTAAACGTACGAAAAAAAAAGAAACAAAATACGTCTGTGCTCTGTGGTCGTGTGGCGGTGTGGTGCGGTGCTTAATGTAAACATTCATCAAGGTTATACGTGCGTAACGATTCAATGAGAAAACGGTTTAATCTTTGAAGAATCTTATATAGAATTACTGAGAAATAAGTGTAGATTTCGTATTGAGTGTTAGTTAATCGAAAAGTGATAAATATGTCAGTGAAAAAGTAACGAAAGTTTTGGAATGCACAAATTTTGATCATAAGGCCGCCGTGTTTAGTAATGTTTTTATGATAAATATTCTTGTACATGTTTGAAATACACATAAGTAGCTAGCTTATTTATCTACGAACATAATTTGGCTAATAGCTACTGATATTATAGCGTATTGTTATCGTAATCGTATTTTCAAGAGTAAAATTCGGCAAACAAATACTACAAAAAGTCAATAAAATGGATATAGTATGTTATCCTTAAGAGATAGACATATGCCATCGCGGACTTTTTTGAAGACCTTTATAAAATACATAATTCCACCATACATTGTTTTGTTATATCTCAAAGGGTTTAGACAGCGTTTTCGTTGAAAGCTCCCAGACGGCTTATTTTTTTCCGACACCTCCAACAAATATCGTTAATTCATACAAAAATGCATACAAAAACATAACAAATTATATACTAAAACCTTTCTCGAGAACCAAGCTATCCATTGGTGAAAACAGCATGAGAATCGGTGCAGTAGTATTTGAGTTTATCGCGAACAGACAGACAGACAGACAGACAGACGCGGCGGAGGACTTTGTTTTATAATATTTATTATTTTTAATATGTATGGCTTTTGCTGAGGAACAGGCTCTTTTAAAAGTTTTAGAATAATTTTTAACAAATTCTTTAAAAGTTTCATCATGGTTATATGTTTTTTCATGATACAATTCATATAATCTCTGCCTACTTTTGTAAATACCTGGTGTTGCCCAATCACTAAATATAGCGTGGTCACAAACAGGCAATGTTTTTGATGTGAATACCTTCCTAAATTCGCAATTAATCAGGTTAAATAATAAAGTATAAGCTTGATCCGGGTCAGTGTGATAAGGCAAACCTGGTAGTTTTTCCATTAAATTATTTTTAAATTGTTCTAAGCGACTTTTGTTTACAGGTATAAAACTTACAAGTTTTCTTTGAGCTCTGACAATTTTCTGAGGGAAAGTGACTAACTGACCACAGTGATCAGAGTCCAACTCATTTATAATTAAATGGCTAGAAGGTCTTAAGTTTGTAAAAATATTGTCAATACAGGTGGCGCTAGTGGTAGTTATTCTAGTCGGCTCAAAGAATGTATTGTACAGATTATATGACCTTAATAAAGTTAAAAATTTATTTACTGTAGCAGATTTGTCCAGTATATTAATGTTGAAATCTCCACAGACAACCACGGTTTTATTACTGTTACAAGTCTTTAATAATACTTCTTCCATATACTTCTCAAAAACATCATATGAAGAACATGGGGGCCTGTATACGCTCATTACAATGAACTGCTCAAGCTCAATGCAAGCTATTTCAATAACTCGCTCAACAGAGAGGCTCACAATATCCTTACGTTCTTTAAATTTAATATTGTTATGAACAATTATGAGAGAGCCACCACGTATCATATTAACTCTGCTGAATGAGCTGGCAACCTGGTGGTTGTTAAACCTGAACATGAACTGGTGGACTTTTAACCAATGTTCAGTTACACATAAAATATCAATAAAACTACAGTTCATGAACAGCTCCATTTCTAATTCCTTACCTATCACACCCTGTATATTTTGATGAACTATTTTCAGAATATTATTATTACATTTATTCAGGTTACTACAATTTGATTGGTGTGATATTAAAGAACTACTACTAACAAAATTTTCTTCATTTAAAATTAAGCCAGAGGTTTCCTCTATTGTCCTAATTTCTAATTTAAATGATTATCAAGGTCATTAGTTGTTGCCAAATGATTGGCAGAAATATTTAAAATGTCATTGCATTGCTCAAAAGAAGCAAGTTGTTTAGCCAAATTTTTGGCTGAAATAGATAAAAAGTATGATAACGACACAGCTATCTGTCTTTTGTAATAGTCAGAAAGATAGTACATATCAATAAATCTATATTTTGTCAAATACAAATTACTACCAACATAATTGTTAGTATCAACTAAATGGAATAGACTATTGTCACATGTCAAGTTATGCAATGTCATATTAATTTCAAATCTTAAAATATTTTCTTCCTGTGGCAAACTGTTACTGTATGGGAATGTAAACAACACAATTTTTCTTAAATTAAGATTACATAATGTTCTATAATACTGGAGCAATTCTCCTTTGTTCACATTTCCCCTATTACCCATGAAAATTAATAAAGTAGTTTCCTGGTTAAAGTTACATTTAATTATTTATTTCATAATATTAAATAAAGAACAACCAGGCATACAGTAGTTTAGTATGGAGTGTCCTGGATATTCATCTGTCAACAAGTGGCCTAAGTCCTATCCAATCTCATCGCAAAATAATACAATGTCATTTTTTACAATTTGTTTACATTGTTTATTTAAACTATTTAAAGCAGGAAATGTCAAATCAACACAGGGCTGCGGCAAGGTATTGCATGTTGTCAATGAATGGCCCGGTGTAAGTACATTTGATGGTGTTAGACAATTCTCACAGTTGTTTGTTTGTGAGTTTACCAGCTCATTCATTGCCAACACATATTCCCTCATTAGATCTTCTGAGGTATTATATTTGCTAGTCATTGAACTAAGTTTCTCCTGTACATGATCAAGTTCTGATTGCAAATACTCTGTGTCAATGTTGTACTTCCTAGTACTTTGTTCCAAATTAAAAGAATACATATCTAATTGTTTAAGCAAATTTAGCCTTTCTCTATTCAGTTTAACATTTTTAATAAAGAACTTTTGTCTTTTAACCATCTTTTGTGTTTTAACAATGTATTTATTAATTTTAATATATTTTTTAAGTTTGTTTTTACTGGTGACTACCCTCACTGAATTACATGACTTTAAATCATCATCACCTGTCAAATCTATAGTGTATGAAGGGTTTTTGGCAGAAACCATTGACGGGGCAATAGGCATCAACTCATTGAACAGACTTTGATTCAGCGAGGCAGTGATGTTATGATTTGCTGTCTGGAGTTCTGTTATTTGACTTTGAGCCTCATGTAGCTGCTGTTGTAGTAAAAGTTTGTGATCAGTGTATTGAGTATATATCTGAGCCATTTCAGTTTTCAACTTCCTATTCTTTTCATGGGCATCAAAAAGCACCTTTTCATTGTCATCTATTTCCTTAGTCAGTTGGTCACAGAACTCTTTTGACGCCTTTAATTCGCTCAAAGCCTGGTTGAGTTTGGACTCTTCGAGGCGAGCACGGGCGCTGCGAGTCATAATCATGATTATAACTTGTAAGGAAGCGACAAGAAATTGGAAGAGAGAAGGGAGTTGTGGCAGCAATTTAAGAGAAGATTAGTATAAAAGGAAAAAATAAAATAAAAATTTAGATGTTAAGGAGTTCTGTCACCAAATCAAACTGAGGTTATGTTTACGTTCAAAGGTTATTGGCATCAATGAATAGCCGTACTAAAGGGGAACAATGTAATTGCTGGTGAAATTATAGTACGAATGTGAATATTGGGTCAAACACTATGTCGAAATATGATTTATTTTGAAAACATATATTTATTGCTTCGTCTGTACTTGTCTGACAGAAGAAGATAGTGTTTCCATTACTTTGAAGAACGAAATATACATATATTGATTTTTAATTAAAGAGATAAATGTGTCTTTTTACTTTTATTTCCGTTATCACTAAACGCGCATAAAAATATATATTTTTCTTACTCTATTATCTAAAATATACATGTCGTTTCGAACGATGAACATGTACTCATCTTACTTCAAATAATTGCAACATTTGAAACTCACGGATGGTAATCAAAATAAAACAAACAAAATAATACTCTTTTAAATAGATATTTTCCCACAAACCTATGCGGAGAAATGAAAGTCATGATAGAAATTCACTTATTAAAGTAAAAAATATTAAGTCTTTCTCCTTTGGTACACATATGAACTTCTGTGACCCAAACACGGACGTGTAACGTAAATAGATGAATTTTGAATATGGGGTCACATTTGGGTGAAAATTAGAAAATAAAAAAATAAAAATGTTTTGCGAACTTGTACTGTGTGGCACATAAAATGAAAGGGCTCAATGTAAGGATTTCAGATATATATATTTTCCGCCCGCGCTTTTACTTCGTTTTTTCTTAGCGTTCTTTCCGACTTTTATTATATTTGCTCGGCTCCTTAGGGTTGTAGCGTGATTTTAAGTACCCTATAACCGTCCTCAAGAATTGGGCTATCAAATACAAAAAGAATTTTCCGTCTGGTAAATAAGTAAGTTGTTTACTATACATAGGAACACTTTCTTTTCACTTATAAAGAGATAATGCATGAATGAAGATCATACAATAAATGTGTAGTTGGTCACTGTGCCTACCTGAGATATGCACTCATATTCGGGAGTCTGCCCCATCTTCACCATCATCTCCTGCAACACAGTGACAGCCGTCTTCATTGTGTCTGAAACAGTACAGGTACAGTTATCAATTGCCATTGGTTATACAAGCAGTGGCGACATGCTTTATGGTCTGTGTTTGAGCTAGAAATCTCTACTAACAACATCATAAGATATGAGAATTTTTGTTACATAATCACACTTATATATGGCTGAAGGGGGGGGGGGGGGGGGGGGTTGGTGTAGGTCTTCGTGTGACGTGTTGTTCTGCCAGGGAACACGCACCTATAGAGTGCTATGAAAACCAGTAGTGTACGCCTCGCGAGTGCGTAGAAGAGGTTATCAGGCGCGCATGCTCTTCGCATACTACCGCCCCATCTCTGGACTGACGCCTCGGGCTATTGATTGGCCTACGTCTCCATCTGTGTAGGGTCGTCCCTCCTAGGCAATGCTACGATCCGAAACGAGTCCCAGCACGCTTCCATCTACCTCGGGACCGCAGTAGCTAAATACGAAGGGCGACAGGCGAACCTTCGGCGCCTTAAAACCGAATTATCCAGCTAAAGGGAAGAAAACACTGACGAAAAAATAACAACAGCAAAATTCCAAACAAGGGATGCCAAACCTAACAAAGAAATCACACCAACTTTTGAAGAAGCAAGATTTAAAAATAAACTACTCCAGGATGATATCGGCAGAGGACCTGTCGGAGAATCCCTCTGAGCAACCGAGAACAACCGTAAAAATGAATGCAACCCGAGTGTACCATATGTGGAGAACAGATAAAAGACTTTAGAAAGGAAATTGTTCCTGATTTGTATTAAAACGCGTGTCGCCGCTTGACTCCCATTCTCTAACTCCACTACAAGCAAGAGACCAATACGTACGCGCATTACGCACACAAATAAACCACACGCACTTAGATCGCCAGTTTGCTATTGGTTGTCACAATAACGCAAACACTGCGCTTGACGAACACTCACACACCTTCGATAAATAATAGCACTGCAGTGCTATTATTAATCGAAGTTACACACACATTAATTTCTCATATACCGGATGACTTTCTTTACCGTCTCGAAAAAAATTGGGTATACTAGGTGAATGGAGTAGAAGCCTATGGCATAGCAATTTTTTTTTTTTTTTTCAGAAATAAAACTAAAATAAAAGATAAAAATATTGAAATTTGGGTGAGTATGATTTAAATTTAAATATTATTTATCGTATTTATTTATTGAATTATGTTTTTTGTTAAATTTCTGTGTTTATTGTTATAGTATGATAAGTTTACTTCAAATGTGTGGTATTTATCCATATATCAATTTCTTTCTAGGTTAAAGAAAAAATAATAAAAACTATGCCATAGGCTTCTACTCCGTTCACCTATACTCCATTTACTATAGCATTAGAAAATAGAGGCTCGTAGAAGCAGGAGTGCGAAACATTTTATTCAAAGTTAAAAGTTTAAACAATTAAACTAAAAATGTTTTAACATAACTTTGATAAATAGGTCGTAATAACATCTTCATCACACATTACTTACAACGAAACGAATGAATGAAACAAACGATTACGTCGTGATGATTTAAATTTAATTAAGATTAAAGGAAATAAAAGTCTTTTTTTTACAATATTTTATTTAAAACAACAACTTTCAACACACAATAGTTGGTGTAACTTCTTCGTCTTCATCATATAATTTAGTCACTATCATCAAAGAATAAAGTTGAAGAAGTTTCACCGACGTTACCTAATAATAAATCTTTCTACCACATCATCCATTATGCTTTAACTTTTCCTCTTCTTTAATTGCATGAGCAACGCAAGACTGCCATCGTTCTAGCGTAATACTATCCAGATCTTGTGGGAGTAATTGTTTCTCCTTGTCTAATTTGAACGTTTTGTTATGTTGAGCCACATACCCCATCATTTGAGCCCATATTAATTCTATAGGGTTGAACTCGCAGTGGTAGGGTGGGAGGCGCAATACTGAAATACCCTTCTCTCTAGCCATCTCATCTACAACAAACTTTTAGTATAAATGTCTTTGTATTTTTGCTTTTTCTAATAAAGTTTCCCTAAGATCTTTTTCCTCAAAAGGAATATTTTTGCTTTTAAACCATTCCTGTATATCTGCCTGTCGTGTAGCTGTGGTTGGCAGCTTCTCCAATGTCCTTGAGTGGTATAGCGCATTGTCCATAACAATTACAGCGCCACTCTCAATTTTTGACAAAATTAACTTGAACCATTTTCACTTTTGTCTATCGCGCTTCTATAACATATTCCCTGTAAATTGAGAGGACTGGCTCTTATGAAACAGGAAATCCTAGTACAAGAGTCAGGGCTACACAGATGATTGTGTCTTGAAGTGTAAATAAATAAATTATTAATATTATTAAAGTTGAAGGCGTCCATTTCGGAGTGGTCATCTTCATCACCTTTCTTTGCATCAAATATTAATGCAGCATCCATTAAAAACCCTTCACAAACCCTGTGAAATAAAATTAATACAAGTCAATTATTCCGTACCCCCTATATAATTTCACTGCTGGAAATAGGTCATAGATAAATACTATAACAAAATGTATAACTTTAAAAGTTCGCTTTGCATGCGGTAATTCATAATACAATATAATATGTATTACTTAATTAATAGTCAATAACAATGGGGTGTTCATTTTTTTATGGCGAGGACAGTCCATAAAGTACATACCAGTATGACCGATTATAAGTTGGATTTTTTAAACCAGCAGATAGACCTTCCCAATGTGCTTCTTTTGAAGACTTATTATTAGTGTCATGCCATATTAGGCTTTTCGTGTGACCTGTTTGTATGATAAAAGGTTATTAATATAAATACCATTCATTTCACGAACCAATTTTATGAAATTATGTTTAACTGTATAATTAATTATAATGTTATTGAATGCAAGAGGTCATACACTGCTTAGTGCATAAATAGCTGTTAAGAAATTTAGAAGCACTGTACCTTCATTTAGCCAAGTGTCATCTAAATAATAATATATTTTCCTTCCTTTATTCCTTAGCCTTTTTATTTCATGAAGATATTTTAGTCTCCAAAGGACGATCTCCTGCTTGTCTATGACTTCTATGAGTGCACTTTTTCTGCTCCGTTTGATTTATGTGAACTTTAATGTTTATTTCATTATTTTATACAGACTGCTTTTTTTTAAATCTGGCAGAGACTCGTCACTGTTAACTGCTTCCAGCATCTTGTCCAAGGTGGGCAACTCATTATTAAAGAAGAAGGAATGAATTTTCCTGCATATGCCACTAAATGTGATGTCATCAAAATCATCACGTTTTATGTGCTTCTGTTGGGGAGGGGGAGATTGCAGGCGACTTTTTATGTTGTACTCTTTGAGAATATTGGACAGAGTAGCCCGAGATACGCCTGTAAATAATAAAATCATGTGCGGAGTTTCTAAAATATAATACATTTTATCACAATGCATGTTAGTTTCAAATATTTTTATAGTAATAATTTTATGAATCATCCTTACCGGCAACTTCTGCGATTTTGTTTATCATCTCAGTCTTATAATGAGGAGTATCTGCAGACCAGGACTCCAATTGCTTAAAAATATTTATCACAGGTTGTTTTTCTACAGCACGCAGTGTTCTCTTTTTTTTGGGAGACATTATTATTTTGTCGGAGTCAACTTTTGGACCACGTTGTTTTCGCCGTTGGCTTTGGTCAGACTCAGCACTTATATGTTGTAAACCACTCGGTCCCGCACCGGGATCACTCATAGCTCAAAAAAAAAGTAACGTTTTGTACAAACAACCTAATGACAACACTGATAACAATACAATAACAAAGAAATAACTAAATATTATTTATTATTTTAATAAATAACAACAAAATCACGAAAATTAAACAAACAATTAAAGTATTCACAAGTAAATGACATACATGACAATCTTAGAACATTGTCAAGTCAATTTCACAGACGACATAAACCAGTAAAATTAGAAATCCCCGGCTGTCACCGCTTATGAAGGGATTAAGTAACATTTTAGATTTGGTAGGATTATAGTGAAACAAAAAGCGTTGCAGTATTGTTGACTCCTGCTTCTTTTAGGTTTTTAGCATAGGCACTGTAATTTTAAATTGGAATGAAATAATATATCTAAATGAAAGCCACTTAATTTCATATGGTTGTTTTTTTAAATGATTACAATTAAGTGTGATAGCTGATATATAAATTCATTTTAATCGATTTGGCGTCAATCGTAACTATAACAAGTTTATTGTACTTTTGTTATAAAGTGTGCATCAAAAATAACCTTTTTTAACTTCTGTCTAATGCTATTATAAATGAAGTATAGTATACCCAAATTTTACGAGACGGTAAAAAATGTCATCCGGTATGTTACGGTGAGCAAAAGGTCGATCATTTGTACCGATAAAATTACTGTAATTTTGTTACTTTCAGTTTAGCAATTTTTTGCTTTAATTTCGGGAGGGGGGACGGGGTACCAATAGTATGGACTTCCTAAATACCTAAAGGAGAACATTCAATATAGCCGCAAAATTAAAATTTTCTTTTGTTTTTAGGTAATTGCAGCTCCGTTTTACGTCATCATTATTATGTCACAATAAAAAATAAATGATGATATAATACACAAAATTATTTTACTGATAATAATGATTTGTGTTCATACACACATACTTCATATCGACATTGTTGGCAACATTACGTTGATATATTATCGTGCTCCGTATTAAATTAATCAAATAATAGTTTTTTTTCGTATATTTGGATAATGTACTGTGCGTTTAAGTGAAATTGAACTTACAAACGAGCGATGACAGTGTAATTGAGTATTTGTTTTGAGTAATTAACAAATCAGCTGTGATTTAAGAACTTTAAAAACAGAGATTTTATTCGCGCAATGAAGCAAAACAAGTGAACTTTGAACTGTTATTATCATTTCTGAATCTGTTACAAACTTAGTGACCCATATTTTTTTTTTATAAAACAGTGATATATACAAAAATTCAACAAAAAACACTACGAATTTCGTTTTTTATTCAAACGATCTAAATATATTGGAAACAGCATCATCTAGTAGGGAGTAGCATAATAAAACAATCAGTGTTACAAGACTCATCATAGTGTTGCAAGATATCAATATTATATTTTACTATTAAATATTGAGGACAGCGACATCTATTAGCCAATAGTAACAATTTCAATACTCATACAGTGTTACAGCCCAAAAAAATTTTGAAAGAGTAGTAGTTTTTATTTTATTATTGAAGAAATAAAATTTAAAATTCTTGTTAACATTGGAAGAAGAATCTACCAATATAAACTTCTTGGATAATATAACATTCCGTCGTAACCGCAGCAGAAGATCGGAATCTAACCACGATGACAGCAATAACACGTCTCAAACTTTGAATTGTACTACGAATAGTATGCCAGAAATGTCAGAAGATGAAGATAACAATCAAATTAAAAAAATGCAAGATAAGATTGATGAGTTGACGTCTCAACTAAATGGTGCACATAAGGAAATTAAAATACTGACTTTGGAAAATAGCAGTTTGAAACAAAGTAATGAAGAATTATCCAGGAAATACTTTCTATAAACGAATTGCAATTTCTCCTGTCAAACATAAGCCAAAAACACCTAAAAAAACTCAGTCAAGACAAACCAAACAAACACAAACTGATGTGAATATTGGCAATACTTCTATTCTTCAAGACAGAAAAACTCAAAGCAGAGATGTCACTCCTACTTCTCCTAATAATGACGAATCGAGCAAAGTTATTAAACGTGATCTACAACAGGCGCCTTTTAAGCATAAAATATGCATTAACAGTAGTGAAAATAGCAGTAGATTATGTAAAATAATTAATAGCACTAGTTTACTAAATGGTCATAAAATCTGTCACTATCGTACGCCAAATAGTCATGAAATCTGTCACTATCGTAAGCCGAATTGTAATTTAGAACAAATACTGGACGACATAGATAGAAAAGGCCAAAACTTTACTAAATCAGATTTCTGTATAATCTATATAGGTGAAGATTTCAAAAGAACACAAAACTACATATAACTTGTACTCATTCGTAAAAAAATATTACCCCTGAATCATACAAATTTTATAATATGCCTACCACTTTATAAATATATGAAAAACGTTAATATTATGTTCAACAGCAGAGTTGAGACTTAATCACATAATTTACTCACTGTGGCATTTTAGTCGTCTTACAAAGAAAGTCCACTCAATGTATCCGACATAAAATACCTCTAGGCGTGATTAAAAATTTGTTACCATTAATTAAGATAATAGGTGCACAGAAAAATAAATAATGCATTAGAATTATGAACATCCTGTTTATAATGTTTACGTATTAAACGGTAGAACATACCTACCCAGCGCACGAGCGAGTAGATCATTTCATCTCCATTTGCTATGAGACAAAATTATCGTATGCCAATCAAGCACAGTCCACGTGGACTGTCAACCAATGAGAAGTTCTAACGCTATGCGACGCGTGCCACGCCCCCTTTCACAAAAAAAATAGGTGAAGGTCACTCTCACAGTGTTGAGACACTGTGAGAGTGACCTTCACCTATTTTTTTTGCGTAGTGCGCGCGCGCTACCGTTATCGACCGTTTTGTTCGCGATCGCTACCTACTAAGCGCAAAGAGTGATTAGGTACCTACCTACTTCACAATGAGTGATAGGAACTATCAATTCTCAAATATCGAGTACCTACACATGGTACTCTTGAACGCAATAAGTGGTGACAATTTACGGGAATCAAGGAGATTATACGCTGCGCCTAATAATCTCGACATGTTACGCAACCAAGGTGTAATCAACCCGCAAGTGATTTTAGCAGCAATACGACGATGATTGATCACGGCCAGTTTCGCACCACGATTTTCACCTGTTCTCGAAGAGAACATATTGGATTATTTTGAACGACACCCGCGCACAGGTAAAGCTTAACTACTTGCATGTGTAAATAAAAAGTGATCATTTTTAAATACGTAATTAGTGTAAATAATTCAGTTGATTCCATTTACAATTTACGTACTACCAATTTCATTAAGTATCTTTTGTTTTATTATTTGCCAGGTTAGAGATCGAAATTCTGGATTTAATGTAGGTAGGTACCTGAGTCAAATTTCTATTTGTCGAACGAAAACAAATTTATCAGTTATTCAAATCCATATGTTTGTAACATAAATCGTACCTCTTTTAATAATCTGTACTTAGTATGTACATACCTACTCGTATCTATCTTACACAACTTAGTTTGGGTTAAATATCCTTACAAACTACTACATACATACCGAGAACATTAAGGCGACGATAACCGACTTTTAATCTACTATATAAAAATAAGTCGGGTTTTCCTTCCTGACGCTATAACTCCAGAACGCACGAACCGATTTCCACGGTTTTGCATTCGTTGGAAAGGTCTCGGGCTCCGTGAGGTTTATAGCAAATTGGGTAAATTTGGGTAGGGTAGATTAGGGTAGGGTAAGTAGGTAGGTAGATAGGGTAGGGTAGGGTAGGGTAGGGTAGGGTAGGGTAGGGTAGGTTAGGGTAGGGTAGGGTAGGGTAGGGTAGGGTAGGGTAGGGTAGGGTAGGGTAGGGTAGGGTAGGGTAGGGTAGGGTAGGGTAGGGTAGGGTAGGGTAGGGTAGGTAGGGTAGGGTAGGGTAGGGTAGGGTAGGGTAGGTAGGGTAGGTAGGGTAGGGTAGGGTAGGGTAGGGTAGGGTAGGTAGGGTAGGTAGGGTAGGTAGGGTAGGTAGGGTAGGTAGGGTAGGTAGGGTAGGTAGGGTAGGTAGGGTAGGTAGGGTAGGTAGGGTAGGTAGGGTAGGTAGGGTAGGTAGGGTAGGTAGGGTAGGTAGGGTAGGTAGGGTAGGTAGGGTAGGTAGGGTAGGTAGGGTAGGTAGGGTAGGTAGGGTAGGTAGGGTAGGTAGGGTAGGTAGGGTAGGTAGGGTAGGTAGGGTAGGTAGGGTAGGTAGGGTAGGTAGGGTAGGTAGGGTAGGTAGGGTAGGTAGGGTAGGTAGGGTAGGTAGGGTAGGTAGGGTAGGTAGGGTAGGTAGGGTAGGTAGGGTAGGTAGGGTAGGTAGGGTAGGTAGGGTAGGTAGGGTAGGTAGGGTAGGTAGGGTAGGTAGGGTAGGTAGGGTAGGTAGGGTAGGTAGGGTAGGTAGGGTAGGTAGGGTAGGTAGGGTAGGTAGGGTAGGTAGGGTAGGGTAGGTAGGTAGGTAGGTAGGTAGGTAGGTAGGTAGGTAGGTAGGTAGGTAGGTAGGTAGGTAGGTAGGTAGGTAGGTAGGTAGGTAGGTAGGTAGGTAGGTAGGTAGGTAGGTAGGTAGGTAGGTAGGTAGGTAGGTAGGTAGGTAGGTAGGTAGGTAGGTAGGTAATCAAAATATTTGATTGAAAGAGATTTGATTGGCATTTTCACTAAATTAATAACTCAGTGCCCTCTTAGTGCTGTCAATTACAATTTCAGAATGGGAACGATTTCCCGTTTGACAATAACATTATGGTGATTTTTAGTCTAGTTTAGAGGCATTTGTGACAAGAGAATCGGCACCATTTTACAATTTATTAACGTAATACTGTAAAGTTTATTACGGTAATCAGTTGTATTGTTGTTTTTGTGTTGTTGTTGATTGTTGTTTTTGCAACGGATAATGTACGGTGGCTCCCACATCAGGTTACCAAACTGTCAAATTTTCTCGTTCGATTTTGAACTTCATCAACAATTTAAAGTTTAAATCTCGTTTGGAGAAATCTGACAGTTTCGAGTAGGTAGCTTGATGTGGGCCACTATACAAATTCACACCTAGGTTGTTTCGTTTTATTTATCATTTTAATTATGTTTCAGTTCTGAAGTAATTTAAAGAACATTTGCTGAAGACGAATCCTTTCTCATAGAGACAAAAAATGAGGACTCAGTCTCTGCCAGGTAAACAATTTACTATTATAATTTCAGGATAGTTTGCCCATTTAAATATTTATATAGGAAAACTTTTTAGTATAAATATTTTTTTAGTTAGGGGTTAGAACTTTTTCAATGGAAACTTGCTGAGTAATTTTAATTTTTCCACCAAATTGTGTGTATTGTGTGGTAAAATGCCATATATGGGTGGAAGACTCTTAAACAAACAAAGTATATCCTGAGATATATAGTACCTGTAATGTAATGTAATATAATGTACCTAATAATACTTTTTGTGCGTAGAAAGAAAATCAGATTATAGTGCACAATTCTTAATGAGTTTTTTTTTTTTTTTTTTTTTCAGAAAAACGATGTTGTACAAGGGATGCGAATAATAAATATAACAAAAAAAAATCAAAGACCAAGAAGTATGCTCACATGGGAATATGCTGTTGTTTGAAATCTGTAGAAATTATAGCTAAACGTAAATTAGGGCTAGTTTCTAATTTAAAACTAAAATGCAATATGTGTAACGAAACGTTTATCATTTGTTACAATGACCCTGAAATTGATATATATATTCATACAGTTGCGGGTGCTATAGCAATAGGATGTGGCAAAACACAGCTAAATGAATTATTAGCCGCAATGGATTTACCCCATAACATATTTACTAAAAGAATAGACGCAGTAAATAAGCTTTGGGAAAAAGAAATTGCCATTTCTATGAATGAAACTGCTAATGAAGAACGTCAATTAGCTATTGAAGATGGCAAAGTGACTGCAAACGTCATACCACTTATTGACGAATATACAAACAATCACACACATCGCATAAATTAAGTACTCAATTTTGAAGAATTTTAAATTTAATAAAATATAATTAATTCTATAATTCACATATGTTTATTTAATTTTATATTTTTTAATCTTTGTACATAAATATACAAACATACACACAAACTCTCTAACTGCAACTGCTACATACCTATTTTACTTACTTCGTTTACAAACGTTCATACATCTGGTCATACACGCACACAAATCACAAATCTTTGTTTTATGTTTTTGTCATCTTCTGTTATTATTTTAAGTAGGTACAGTCAGCTGCAGAGATATCTCACCCCCCTAGCAATGAACAAATACATTGCTAGGGGGTGAGATTTCTCTGCAGCTGACCGTACATATGTCTATACTAGCTCCTGCCCGCGACTTCGTCCGCGTTAAATTTCTTGTTCCCCCGACCCACCCCGTCGCAACACATTGCCTGCCCGTGCTTTTACTTCGTTTTCGCATAAACTTTCATTTAAAAAAAATGGTGTTCTAGTTAATAGGAATGTAATTCTTCCTCAAGAATTGGGCTGTAAAATGCAAAAACATTTTTTCAAATCCAACTCGCAGTTCCAGAGATTAGCGCGTTCAAAAAACAAAAAACCGGCCAAGTGCGAGTCGGACTCGCGCACGAAGGGTTCCGTACCATCCATACAAATCCTTATCCTTACTAATATTATAAATGTGAAAGTAACTCTGCCTGTCTGTCTATTTGTCTGTCTGTCTGTCTGTATGTTACGTTTTCACGCCTAAACCGCTGAACCGATCTTCATGAAATTTGGCAAAGATATAGTCTGGGATATGGAGGACTTAGGCTACTTTTTTACACGATAACCGACATCCACGCGGGCGGAGCCACGGGCAAAAGCTATCCATACTAATATTATAAATGTGAAAGTAGCTCTATCTGTCTGTCTGTCTGTATGTTACGTTTTCACGCCTAAACCGCTGAACCGATCGACCTGGGATATAGAGAAGGACATAGGCTATTTTTTTACGCGATAACCGACATACACGCGGGCGGAGCAAAAAAAAACGGCAAAAAAATCATGTCCGTTGTATGGGAGCCCCCTTAAATATTATTTTTTTCGGTTTTTTTGTATTTGTTGTTATAGCGTCAACAGAAATACATCGTATGTGAAAATTTCAACTGTTTAACTATCACGGTTCATGAGATACAGCATGGTGACAGACGGACAGACGGACAGACAGACAGACAGACAGACGGACAGCGGAGTTTTAGTAATAATATTACCCTTTGGGTACGGAACCCTAAAAACTAACTCTTCAGCTTTAGAATAGACTACCTCGCAGAGTTGATCATTATTTTGCTGCGGAGTTATTATAAAACAGTTATATCTCCTAAGATATTCATGGAAATTAAATGATGTAAGGGCAACTTTGTTCAAAATTAAATACTTGTGATGAATAACGTATTTATTTGGATAAGGATTAATACTATGTTTATGAAAACTCCTTCGCAAATAATGCATTAATTTCGAACAAATTTGATTACCATAAAATAGGTTATAGTGCGTCAATCTTAAAAGATAGACATATGCTGTCGCGAACTTTTTTTTAGAAAATTTAAAGAGGAACAATTCCATGATACATGGTATTTGCGTAACTTAAACCGTTTACGCAGCGCACGCAACGGAAGCTCTCAAAAAGGAATAATTTTTCAATTCCAACCAGTAGTTCCTGAGATTAGCGCGTTCAAACAAACAAACATACAAACTCTTCAGCTTTATATATTATTATAGATTTAACGTTTTGACCGCCATGTCAAAAAAGAAAAAACGTGCCCTCGACGCCAAACTACGAATTCATCCTTTCGAGTTTATATCATCTTATGCTAATATAGATGAAATATAAATAAAGAAGTTCTACTAATTATAGTATCTGTTTATTACAGATATGATTAATATATCACTCTACTTACGTTTTTCTTTCCATTCATCATACTTTTTATTAGTTTTTCATCATATTACACAATTTTATTCTTTAAACGACATTTACGTCAAAAGTGTCAAACTGAAGTCTACTTATTTCATAGATTTTCTTACCAGCCTATTCAATGAAGGTTGCACTAAGTTTGTATTTTCTAAAAATCATTTACTTATATAATTTTGGATATTCTAAATTTATTTTATACTTATAAAATACGTTGTCTACTAAATAACTAAATTCTAAATTATTATAATTATAAGTTTCTTAAACGCACTCTCAGAATTTGATCAGGAAAGCTTCCACAATCTTGTGGGCAGGGCAGCTCCGAGGAACAGGAGTCAGGCAGCACCGAGGAAAGAATCTAAGTGCAGTCTCCGCAGTGTCGAGAAGAATTGTAGGGGCGCGTCAGAGTGTCGGCGACCCCAACTTTAGCAGTACAAACACGAGATATATATATGTGATAAATCTCCAGGAATCAGGCAGTACCTTCTGCAGTGAAGATAGTTCACTCAGAACCGAGACATGCAGTGAAGATAGTTCACTCAGAAC
The DNA here is from genome assembly GCA_947523025.1 of Dryobota labecula. NCBI lineage: Eukaryota > Metazoa > Arthropoda > Insecta > Lepidoptera > Noctuidae > Dryobota > Dryobota labecula. Next base: position 28,249,221 of record OX383287.1, on the reverse strand, counting down.
CGAGACATAAACGTAAACTGAACTGATTGCATCTCCAGGCCCCTTTTATAGGAAAATCTGGACGTTCTTGAATATTCTGTTCTCTTCGAAAAATCCATTTTCGATTTCAAGTTTATGCTGTCCTCTGTCCTGCCAGTTATCTAACCAGCCAGGTGTAGTAGGCCAAGATGTATAAAACCTCCTGATCAAATTCTGAGAGTGCGTTTAAGAAACTTATAATTATAATAATTTAGAATTTAGTTATTTAGTAGACAACGTATTTTATAAGTATAAAATAAATTTAGAATATCCAAAATTATATAAGTAAATGATTTTTAGAAAATACAAACTTAGTGCAACCTTCATTGAATAGGCTGGTAAGAAAATCTATGAAATAAGTAGACTTCAGTTTGACACTTTTGACGTAAATGTCGTTTAAAGAATAAAATTGTGTAATATGATGAAAAACTAATAAAAAGTATGATGAATGGAAAGAAAAACGTAAGTAGAGTGATATATTAATCATATCTGTAATAAACAGATACTATATAATATAAATAAGGATGAGTCAAGGAACATAATTAGCAAAAAAAAAGGAGTTTTATGAGCTTTATTTACAGATTTACGTATAAAGGCAACAAACAGGCGCGACACGCTACGCGACACAAAGACACCGCTCGTCGCGCGACACGCGGTGCCTTTGTGTCGCGTCGCGTGTCGCGCCTGTTTGGAGGAGCCTTAAAAGTCTGTATGTAGTCGTGACCGTGGCTTGCTGGGCACATTTTGGTTTGACATCTATGCATGACTGGCGGTCAAAATGTTAATTAGTATTTCCTATTCATGTATGGACACAATTATTACTTACGTAAATATAATATAAACCAAGTTATTGAATGCAAATTAATAAAACAATATGATTACAATCTTAATTTACTATCAGAATATTACCTTATTTATTAAACCTACATTTAAAAAAAAATTGGATTGCGATAAAAAATCAGGCAGAATAGTCCTCACCGTCTGAAACGTATGGTTACCGCTACGAAATTACGAGCGTACATTGAGGGGTCGCGGGGGTGACGCATTATGCTCCGCCCATTCGCTCGATGTTGCTGGCACTTATCGTCGCCTTAAGGTTGCAATAGTAAGAAACACATTTTTACACTAGGGTGAATGAACTCTGATAAAGATGTCGCCGCTTCATTCCACGCCGCCCTTGGAACATATGGCTTGGACGGCGTTCGTAACAGGGTGTTTCAAATTGCGTCATGCGTCATACTTATTTAATACAATTTTTTTTTAAATTAATGATATGGTTTTTATTTTGATAGTTTTTGGTATGAATGATTAGTAGTCATTGGATACATGAAGTGGGCTGCCGTTGTAAGACGGTTAAAATGCCACGGTGTATATTTTTACCTCAATACAGAATTTCAACAAAAAAACATTAAAGTTCTCAACTACATCTGCTTTCATCGGTAACGAAACCACAGCGCGATCTAACTCGACGCCAACGCCATCTAGTTAGAAAACGGAAACTAAATTTGCACAATCTTATTTACTATAACTAAAAATGATTAGTTTAAATGTGATATGGTTTGACAGTAGGCTATGATGGAATATGCACACAAGTAGTAAAATATACCAAAGAAGTTATAGCACCGCCACTAACGCATATTAGTAATTTATGCATAACAAATGGTGTTTTTCCTAATAGTCTTAAAAAAGTAATTATTAAGCCGTTATTTAAAAGAGATGATAAATCAGATGTTAAAAGTTATGGACGCATAGCAAAAATTCATATTTTTTCAAAAAAAAATCGATTAGGTTATTTACAATTCTATTTATAATTATTTTGAAAAATATAAGTTATTTTGCAATGAACAAAAAGGATTTCGCAAAAATATTAATATCAATATGGCACTGTTCGACCTCCTTTCTCATATTATGACGTCTGTCGATGAAAGAGCTCCGGTATGTGCTCTATACACCGACATGACGAAAGCGTTTGACTACGTGAGTCATAAAATTTTGCTAAAAAAACTGTATGGCTATGGAATACGAGGAAATATAAATTGGAACTTTTGGGAGTCATACCTGGATAACAGAACCCAGTGCACAGAAATATCACACCTCTGTCCAAAAAGCAATTTATTAACCATTTACACATCTGAACCAAGAGTTATAAAATACGGGGTACCTCAAGGTAGCGTACTAGAGCCGCTACTTTTTTAAATATATATCAATGATCTCCCAAGTCATATCTCAAAATATGGTACTATTTGCCGATGACAGTACAGCTGTTGTAAAGTGTATTAATCCTGTCTGTTACGAGAGTGATATTAATGATTGTCTAATTAAAATTGTTAACTGGCAATAACCTAGTCATTAATTTAAACCAAACAAAAGTAATGTACTTTCATCAAAGGTGTGAAAAACCTCCAGTTGACATTGCATATGATAAGTACAAACTAGAAGATACAAACGAGGCTAAATTTTTAGGTATAAACTTTTTTTTTTTTTTTAAAACGTTTCCCCACCCTAGGAATTTCTCCTGTATTGTGGGTGCGTTTACAAACATTTAAACTCACATACACAAACAGCCTAAAGCCTTTAGGTATAAAGATTGATAGTAAACTAACATGGAAACCACATATCGAAGAAATTTGTCTAAAATTAAATAAATCTGCATATGCACCATTTCAGCTGTTAAAAAAAGATAATACACAACACAAACACTTTTAATAGCGTATCACGGATTGGTTGCATAAGTTCTGAGATTTGGTGTTATTTTTTGGGGGCAATCTACTGAAAGAGATACTGTTTTTAAAGCGACAAAACGATGCATTCGATCCGTGTGTGGCTTAAAACCTACCGAAACGTGTGCACCCCATTATAAATCTTTTAAATTGCTTACTTTGCCAGCTATGTACATCTACGAAACTGTTTTGTTTGTTAAAATGAATTTACACCTACAAAAATTTCCGATGTAAAAAAAACTCCAATGCGTTCTCAATATGAAAGTCAATTGTGCGACATAAAATGCAGAACCACTTTGATGAAAAAGAGCTTTTTTGGAATGGCTTCGAAAATTTATAATAAAATACCCGATAGTATAAAAAATATGCCCCTATCAAAATTTAAGTAAGTTCTCACCTCTCTATTAATAGAAAAATGTTATTAGTGTACAAGATTTTTTAAATGATAATCTATATATCGACGGTCCCTACGTACATAAAGACATGTCAAAAATTTATTTTATTTAATTGCTCAATTGGGTTTAGATTTTCCATATGCACATACCTGTATAGTTATATTCTTTTAATATTACGTATTTAACGTTATTTACAAATTGTACATACAATTATTTCTAGAGCAGTTTGAACATAAATAACGCTTTCCTGTAAACCTCGGTTTTTGACATGTCTTTATGTACGTAGGGACCGTCGATATATTATAAAAATGAATCCCTATTTCCCTTGGTCACGGCATCACGCGTGAACGGCTGGACCGATTTCGCTAATTATTTTTTTGTTGTGTTTGTTATTGCCAGGAGAAGGTTCTTATGTAAGAAAAATTTAAGAAAGTTAAAAAAAAAAATTGTAAGAAAACGACCATATTTACATTTTTATTGTAATAATAAGTAAGTAACTCTATCTTCTAATGTAACTTTATGGCGTTTGACATAACGTGTCAGTCATCATTTGGTAGGTCTGAGAATAGATTTTATCAAAAAAAAAAAAAAAAAAATATTGAAGGTTTTAGTTAGGTAGGGTAGGGTAGGTAGGGTTGGTAGGGTAGGGTAGGTAGGTGGGTAGGGTAGGGTAGGGTAAGTAGGTAGGGTAGGGTAGGGTAGACGGGTAGGGTAGATAGGTAGGTAGGGTAGGGTAGGATAGGGTAAGGTAGGGTAGGGTAGGTAGGTAGTTTCCTTTGCGCGTAGACAAACTGCTACAGTCAAATAGCTTTTGACAGAACGAAGTCTGTCGGGTCAGCTAGTTTTTAATATTTTTTAGTTTATTTTTCGTTTGATTTTATTGTTTGTTTTATTTAGTTTTTTAAGATTTTTTCAAATCCAACTCGCAGTTCCAGAGATTAGGGCGTTAAAAAAACAAAAAAACCGGCCAAGTGCGAGTCGGACTCGCGCACGAAGAGTTCCGTACCATCCATACAAATCCTTACTAATATTTTAAATGTGAAAGTAACTCTGTCTGTCTGTTTGTCCGTATGTATGTTACGTTTTCACGCCTAAACCGCTGAACCGATCGACATGAAATTCGGCAGGAATATAGCCTGGGATATAGAGAAGGACATAGGCTACTTTTTTACGCGATAACCGACACCCCCGCGGGCGTAGCAAAAAAAACATATCTCCTACCTACAAGAGCGTTTTTCACATGGTCGTCCTAGCGACGCAGTGTAGATCACACCTTAGATCCCTCCTTAAATCTCATCCTCATAAAACTAGCTACTATTCTTATTCCTTCTCTGTCCATGCTGTAAGATTACGGAACTCGCTTCCGCCTAGCATTTGCGATTTAAAAACTATCTCTATTCAAATATCGAGTAAAAGAGCATTACCTTTCCTCTCAACTGTGAGTATTTTATGTATTTATAATATATAGATATTACGTATTTATATTTTTTTTGCTTTAATTAAGTATATGTTATATTTAATATTTTAGTTTAAGACTTCGAATATTCATATTATTCTCTTCTTGTTCTCACACACTATTGTCTACATTTTTTTCATTTCTCCTCTCGCAGGTCTGCTGGAAGAAATTTCTTAAGAAATAAGCAGTAGGTACCTTTATACTGAAAATATTGTCATATCTCTATGTATTTAACAGTATACATAAAAAATAAATAAATATCTCTGGATTTCCTTTTGACAGTGATAAAAGACAATGCCATTGTGTATTATCTTACTAGTTGTGATGCTGTTGAAATTGATGATGATAGTTATTTATTATTCTGTAGTACTGATGGCTCATGATGGCAACCGCATACCGGAAGACGTACTGTTGGAAGCCCTCCCAAAAGATGGACCAATGACCTTGTGAAGGCCGCAGGAGTCCGCTGGATGCGAGAAGCACGAAACCGGTTGAGGTGGTGATTGTTGGAGGAGGCCTATGTCCAGCAGTGGATGTCTTTTAACTGAAATGATCAATGATGATTCTGTAGTAGGTACACATTTATACATTTTTGATGATGCAAACATAAACTCATTGGAGTTTTACCATGCACCATAATCAGCGACTAATTCAGAGAATGAAACAACTTCAGTACATAATTAAAGTTACTTAGAAAATAAGTCACCCAGTAGTAACTATTTACTTGAATTTTGATGATTAGTTGCCTGTTCCAGTGTTGATTCATATACCTAGAGAACAGGCTAGGCATAGCTTGCTTTAATATGATTGAGTTTGAATAAAATACTTGGTACCTATTTACTGGTCAAAGGGACGTCTTAGGGTCGGAATTAAAGAATTCAGTGACTACATGTACTTCCTCTAACGACGTGACAGTTGCAGTATTACAGACAGGAGTTTATTAGCAACATACCTGCACGTAGATACGGCGGGTACCTTGCATAAAGGGCTTTGGAAGCCTGTTAAATTAGTATGTTCCTGTTCTTGAGTTCTACATTATTTTGTAATCTGTCTTTCGACTACTTGGTGATTGCGACGCGGTCTATGTAAAAGAAGCATCAAACTCCCTTTGAATCGTAAACAAAACACGAAGTAAAATACCTTTGACAATGTATCATATGTTTCACCAATACTATATGGTCTGTGGTTTCACCGAATGCATGCAGATGCACCACAGACAACATAGGCTACATTCCGATTTAAGCTATAATCGCTCATAGCACTCACATCCAGTGTTGCCATGTCCAAAACCTGGGCCTCAAGTCTGCTATTACAATAGTGTCAGAATGGTCTCGCCATTGTGAGTATTTGACAGTTTTTGTATGGCAAATCTGTCAAAAACTCACAATGAAGTGACCATTCTGACACTATTGTAATAGCAGACTTGAGGCCCAGGGGGCCAAGTCTACTAATGTACAAACGTTGCAATGGTCTCTTCATTGTGAGTTTTTGACAGATTTGCCATACAAACACTGTCAAATACTCACAATGGCGAGACCATTCTGACACTATTGTAATAGCAGACATGAGGCCCTGGTCGGTGGTAAATCCATTATAAAAATACGGTAGATTTCATAAAACTACGGTGATTGGGTTTTGAGAAAAATGGTGTAATTACGGTGTAACACCTATATTAAATCATACAAAAATACAAGTTTTACTATGCCCAAAGTCTCTAATTCAAATAATGTATGTAAACCAAGTAATGTCAAGAAATGTCACTGTCAAAATGACAGGACAGTGGTTCTAAACATTTTATCATATTTATTTTTTGTAAATAATCATCTATAAAATTAATATGAATGAACTAAAAGAACCGTGCAAACAAAATACCGTTGCCAAACAATGTTTTGTGTAGTGTGTCGGAGACACGGCCCATGATCGTCATAATCAGCCCTTTTAAGTCCACTGCTAGACGTAAACCTCCCAAAATCGATTTCCTCTCGAAACAGTTTACAGCCGTTTTCATCCTAAAAGTGGCTAGATAAGATACTTACAAAATGAATCTATGAAGGAAAGTTGTAATATTGGTGTTGTTGAAGACATAAAAAAAAATGTTTGGATCTCCTGCATTGTTACCAGTATCATAAAATATTTTATACCAGAAAATCTCCTTTTTTTTAATAACTTTGTTTAAATCGAAAATGTATAAAAATAATTTCGGTATGATTATTTTTTAATTATTATTTTTAAAATCAGTACTTAAAAGAAAACGGAACCTTTTTTTCGCCATTTTATGTTAATTACCATAACGAAGATATTTTTATGATATGTTATCCCCTTTGTTTACATAAATTATCTGAATTTGAGACTTTGGGTATAGATAAAAATTCAAAAACATATAGGTACTTAAGTACAAAAATGAGGAAATAAAGACCATAACTATTCTGAATATGACACCAAAATCTCCTCATTTTTGTAAATATTTTGATTTAATTTCTTAGCCAATCGCTAAACTCTGGTTTTAGTAGCCGTTCCTCTCGAAACTTCTGTTTATACTGTTTTCTTTTTTTTTGTCGGAACTTCGACTTCAGACTGATGAGAGTCTAATCGACAGTTAAACAAAGAAACCGTAAAAACATGACGATTTGACTAGTTACAAAAAACAAACTAAATTCGACGAATGATAAGTAATTAAATGAAATGATCGTAATATTACTCGAAATTAATATCTATAAACGTCACCTCAATTTGTTAGCATTATAGAGGGCCCGAAACAGGGGGAATACCCGAACTTGTCTGGTGTGTCCATTTTAGATGTGATTTAGTTAACTTTTTTTACAATAAGAATCTTAATCCTTCCAGATTACGGTTACTGGATTTTGTCACCGTTGTCATGCCTCGACGGTAGGTGGTAAATATTTGCTGAATACGGTGCATTTACCGTAATTACGGTGTACATGGCAACACTGTTCACATCAATAATTTGCATTCTGATTTAGAATATCACGATTATGACAGCACAGAGCTTTCAGTTTGACAGCGCTCACGGTGATAATAATAATAGAGGTTATAGTCGGCATTATTGCAAGATGGCGCATTTTGATGACGTCATATATATGATGATTCACGGGACATCGATATCGCGCTCACGCCAATTCGGTACGCGTATAAGCACGATCAAATAAATCTATTACCATAGACTTAGAAAACTATAGACCACTGCTTGGCGTGTCGCTGTAAGGGACAGAAAATCAAGGTACTTGCAACTTTAGGGTTACCCACTTTAAAGTGATTTTACCCCGAATGTTCTTCAATGTTCAGATGTTTTTCAATCTCTATTATCTACTTTGTACAAACGCACAGGGTTTATAAATAGAAACAAAACATCTATACCCAAAGTCTGAAATTCAGATCATTTATGTAAACAAAAGGGATAACATATCAAAAAAAAATATCTTCGTAATGGTTATTCATATAAAATGGCGAAAAAAAAGGTGCCATTTTCTTTTAAGTACTGATTTTAAGAAATAATAACTATAAAATAATCATACCGTATTATTTTTATAAATTTTTTAACAAAGTTATTAAAAAAAGGAGATTTTCTGGTATAAAATATTTTATGGTACTGGTAACAATGCAGGAGATCCAAACATTTTAAAATTTTTTACATCTTCAACAACACTAATAATTACAACTCTCATTCATAGATTCATATCGTAAGTAGCATATCTTGCCACATTTTGGGTGAAAACTGTTTTGAGTGGAAATCGATTTTGGGAGCCCTACGTCTAGCAGTGGACTTAAAAGGGCTGATTATGGTGCCGATTCCCTTGTTCACAAACTAAACTAAATTTGAGTTCAGTGCATCTTTTTCTTTCTATTTCATTAAGAAAAGGACAGAAGATAAATTTTAGTTTAGTCCTGTCAAATTAATCAGCGCTTGACGTAAATTTACGTAATTTTAGCCGGCAAGTTTTTAATCACGTCTAAACTTGTATGGAGTAGTGACAGGCGCTGATTAATTTGACAGGACTTAACTAAAATTTATCTTCTGTCCTTTTCTTAATGAAATAGAAAGAAAAAGATGCACTGAACTTAAATTTAGTTGAGTTTGTGAACAAGGGAATCGGCACGTATGACGATCATAATGCCGTGTTTCCGACAAACTACACAAAACATTGTTTGGCAATGGTATTTTGTTTGCATAGTTCTAAAAATTATTTCATTTTAATTTTATAGATGATTATTTACAATTTTTTTTTTATAAAATGCTTTGCACCACCGTCCTGTCATTTTGGCAGTGACATTTCTTGACATTACTTTGTTTACATAAATTATCTGAATAAGAGACTTTGGGTATAAGTCAAAATAGTTTATTAGGATAGGAGTTCTTTCTGCGGGAAAATGAACATTTAAAGAAAACCTGAGATACAGCATAAAAAATATTTTATCTCCACTTTCATTCATAATCCCCATGATTTTGGTTTGGCGGGAAATCTGAAAGTTTTTAACACTTTAATACCTACTACAAATACAATATTTTAAACTATAAATAGATACTAAAAGGTTAAGATGTAATATTACGTCCAGTGAAAAGTGGAACAAATTTGCTGCCAGCGCTATACATACACTCTAATAAAGCATTCATCTGAAATGATTGATGAAGGTAATTTATTTTATTGGCGTACAATTTTCCCCTGAAATGGGGAAGTATTCGAGTAAAAAGTAGGCAGCACTGAGCTTGGAGGTTATGTGAAGAATAATAAATAATAAAAACATAATTCAGCTCTCACTTTATCTTGAAACAGCTGTATATTTATTTTAAGAGTTGAAAAACCATATTAGTTGAAAACTTTCACTGTCTTTCACCGAATAAACTAAAATATTTAGCTACTTACGAATGAAAGGACAATCCGGCAATTTTCTTCTCACTATCCCTTTTGCAACCAAAGACACTGCACCTTACCATTTTGCAGCAATAGCTAAAGTCAATCCTCAACAAAAAACACAAAATAATTAGTATTTTTCGAAATAACAAATTAAATAACTTAAAATTTCGTCGCAACCACTTTTCGAACGCGTATCAAACGTCAAACTTTGTTTAGCAACTGAAGTGCTGTCCTTGAAAAACGCGACACGCGATAAGGGACAGAAAATGTTAGGCTCTGTCTCTTTTCTTTACAAGCATCTTGTATATATTTTTCTTTTTCTTGTGTAAGTAAGATAGAAGATGACCAGCGATCTATTGTTTTCTCTATCTACGTCTATTACAGTGCAATTCGGAATGCAGCCATAGATTGTAGATCTGACTGACAGCCTTTGGCTACGTTCCGTTAAAAGTCGTTATAGCTCATACTCATAGCCGTAGACAGAGAAAACTATAGACCGCTGGTCATCTTCTATCTCACTTACACAAGAAAAAGAAAAATATATACAAGATGCTTGTAAAGAAAAGAGACAGAGTCTAACATTTTCTGTCCCTTATCGCGTGTCGCGTTTTTCAAGGACAGCACTTCAGTTGCTAAACAAAGTTTGACGTTTGATACGCGTTCGAAAAGTGGTTGCGACGAAATTTTAAATTATTTAATTTCTTATTTCGAAAAATACTATTTTGTGTTTTTTGTTGAGGATTGACTTTAACTACTGCTGAAAATGCAAAATTGGTGCAGTGTTTTTGGTTGCAAAAGCGATATTGGAAAGAAAATTGCAGGATTGTCCTTTCATTCGTAAGTAGCTAAATATTTTAGTTTATTCGGTGAAAGACAGTGGAAGTTTTCAACTAATATGGTTTTTAAACTCTTAAAATAAATATACAGCTGTTTCAAGATAAAATGAGAGCTGAATTATGTTTTTATTACATATTTATTATTCTTTACATAACCTTTAAGCTCAGTGCTGCCTACTTTTTACTCGAATACTTCCCCATTTCAGCGGAAAATTGTACGCCAATAAAATAAATTACCTTCATCAATCATTTCAGATGAATGCTTTATTAGAGTGTATGTATAGCGCTGGCAGCAAATTTGTTCCACTTTTCACTGGACGTAATATTACATCTTAACCTTTTAGTATCTATTTATAGTTTAAAATATTGTATTTGTAGTAGGTATTAAAGAGTTAAAAACTTTCAGATTTCCCGCCAACCCAAAATCACGGGAATTATGAATGAAAGTGGAGATAAAAATATTTTTTATGCTGTATCTCAGGTTTTCTTTAAATGTTCTTTTTCCCGCAGGTGAAAGAACTCCTATCCTAATAAACTATTTTGACTTATACCCAAAGTCTCTTATTCAGATAATTTATGTAAACAAAGTAATGTCAAGAAATGTCACTGCCAAAATGACAGGGCAGTGGTGCAAAGCATTTTATCATATTATTTTTTTGTAAGTAATCTTCTATAAAATTAAAATGAAATAATTTTTAGAACTATGCAAACAAAATACCGTTGCTAAACAATCCCTGCGTTCCGAGTTGCGATAATATCGATATTCGCGTGCTAAAACCCGTACCGAATTAGCGTGAGCGCGATAACGATGTCCCGTGAAACGTCATAGATGACGTCATGACATTCGCCATCTTGCGATAACGCCGACCATGCCTTTTACTAATATCGCCGTGAGCGCTGTCAAAAATGACAGTGTGCTGTTTTGTTTTGAGTCGCATCTTATCGTATCGTGACATTTTCAAAATTGTTCTTCTGGCTACAGTTGCTACCTAACCTAAGAAGAACAAATTTTTTGTGTATACACAGAGTAATACTCTAATATCGTTTTGACATTGCGTGAGCATCGTGAGCGCGTTCACGAGCGTTCCGAGTTGTTGACAGCCCTCGGCTGTCATAATCGTAATATCTAAATCGGAACGCATGTGAGACCATGTGAGCGTTGTGAGCGATTATAGCCAATTCGGAAAGCGGCCAATGTTTTGTGTAGTTTGTCGGAGGCACGGCATTATGATCGTCATAGGTGCCGATTCCCTTGTTCACAAGCTAAACTAAATTTAAGTTCGGTGCATCTTTTTCTTTCTATTTCATTAAAAAAAGGACAGAAGATAAATTTTAGTTTAGTCCTGTCAAATTAATCAGCGCCAGTCACTATTCCATACAAGTTTAGACGTGATTAAAAACTTGCCGACTAAAATTACGTCTATTTACGTCAAGCGCTGATTAATTTGACAGAACTAAACTAAAATTTATCTTCTGTCCTTTTCTTAATGAAATAGAAAGAAAAAGATGCACTGAACTTAAATTTAGTTTAGTTTGTGAACAAGGGAATTGGCACCATAATCAGCCCTTTTAAGTCCACTGCTCAAACTCAAATCAAACTCAAAGCATTTATTTCAATTAAACCATTTACAGGCACTTTTGAATTGTCAAAGAGACGGTCATTTAGTCAGAGTCGGCAAGTTGAAGCTAGATGCCCATTCCAATACGTAGATCACTATGGAGAAGAACGGACAAGAAACTCCAAGGACACTCTTTTAAATCAAGATATTACGAGTACATAATCCTGGGTACATTATTCTTGTTGCTTCTATATGTGAGACAATGTAAAAACTAATAAAACAATTCAAAATTTAAAATTACAAATTAAAAATAAGCCCTGGCAGTCAAGAGATGACCAGTCCCAACTGACGGCGCCCGTTCACGAACATGACGCATGGATCAGCACCATCCAGCTCAACCATTTTGTAGGGAACCGAATGATCCAACACACGCGCCACCATCAGTGAAACATTTAAGTGAGCATGACATACTCTCAACTGCCATGCTCTTTCAAGTCAACATAAATCATAATAACATAGTAAACGACTCCATGGTATTCACATTTACAAAATTGAAAAAATGCTGCTAAATTATACAGAACTATAGTTTGCAATGTATTTGAGAGATTAATAAAAATTTACTACCAAAAAAGAAAATAATTGTTATCTATTGGAGTATTCATCAATAAAAGATGCTTAAATAAAAACAAAATAAACATTAAGTTCGTAATGTCAGAAAATAAAATCAAATAAAAAAAGGGCGAAGCAACTTCCAAGTATTCAAATTTTATGTAGTGAGCCCAAGTGGCAGTGGAGCAGGACCAGCATTTAGCCAAGCATTTTTATCTACGATATAATCATCCAACTTATAATATGCTTGTCTGCATAGTGTGCGTTTTATGCACGTTTTAAATTTCTTCTCATTTAGTTGAAGAATATCGAGTGGTATTTTATTATAACATTTTACACAGTACCCCTCCTAGACGTAGGCCTCCCAAAATCGATTTCCACTCAAAACAGTTCTCATCCAAAATGTGGCAAGATATGTTACTTACGATATGAATCTAAGAATGAGAGTTGTAATATATGTTGTTGAAGATGTAATTTTTTTTTAACATATCAAAAAAAATATCTTCGAAATGGTTATTCATATAAAATGGCGAAAAAAAAGGTGCCATTTTCTTTTAAGTACTGATTTTAAGAAATAATAACTATAAATAATCATACCGTAATTATTTTATAATTTTTTTAACAAAGTTATTAAAAAAAGGAGATTTTCTGGTATAAAATATTTTATAGTACTGGTAACAATGCAGGAGATCCAAACATTATCCCTTTTGTTTACATAAATGATCTGAATTTCAGACTTTGGGTATAGATATTTTGTTTCTATTTATAAACCCTGTGCGTTTGTACAAAGTAGATAATAGAGATTGAAAAACATCTGAACATTGAAGAACATTCGGGGTAAAATCACTTTAAAGTGGGTAACCCTAAAGTTTCAAATACCTTGATTTTCTGTCCCTTCTTACAGCGACACGCCAAGCAGTGGTCTATAGTTTTCTATGTCTATGCTCATAGCACTTGCGTTAAGTTGCGTTCTGATTTAGAATATCGCGATTATGAGATAATGACAGCTGAGAGCTGTTTGACAGCGCTCACGGTGTACCTAATAAAATAATAATAATCGTATATATAAAAAAAGGGCACATTTATAATAAGTTTCGTGACAATTAAAATAGAACACAATGGTGCCGATTCCCTTGTTCCCAAATTAAACTAAATTAAAGTTCAGTGCATCTTTTTCTTAGGACAGAAGAAAAATTTTAGTTTATTCCTGTCAAATTAATCAGCACTTGACGTAAATTAATGTAATTTTAGTAGGCAAGTTTTTAATCACGTCTAAACTTGTATGGAGTAGTGACAGGCGCTGATTAATTTGACAGGATTAAACTAAAATTTATCTTATGTCCTTTTCTTAATGAAATATAAAGAAAAAGACGCACTGAACTTAAATTTAGTTTAGTTTGTGAACAAGGGAATCGGCACCAATGAGTATAAAGTGAAAACTAAATCTATTATTATCAGTAAAATTGCATGTTAGCGTTTCTATTTGCAGAAAAAAACTCTTCTGTCTGTGCATAGGCGATGGTTAGTAAATATTTAAATATTTTTTTTTTAAAGCAAAAATATTTTAATTTATAGATGACTAGCTTTTGCCCGCGGCTCCGCCCGCGTGGATGTCGGTTATCGCGTAAAAATGTAGCCTATGTCCTTCTCCATATCCTAGGCTATATCTCTGCCAAATTTCATGACGATCGGTTCAGTGGTTTAGGCGGGAAAACGTAACATACAGACAGACAGACAGACAGACAGAGTTACTTTCACATTTATGATATTAGTATGGATACCCCTAGTAGTCCAGGCAAATTAGGGGTGAACCTCGGAATGAGAGATAGTCAGCTATAAACTTGTATAAACCTTTATTTTGGCACCCTAAAACTTGTCTCAAAACTTACTTATGGTAGGGTGTCCGCGACTACAGATATTCCAAGGTCAAAGGTAAAAAAATCTAATTTTTACACATTTATTGCAAATATCTCGTTTCCTATGGGTTTTACGCTATTTGTATCTGTTATAAATATTGTAGAGGATTAAATTCTGTACAACTTTTGTTTAGAATTTTTTTTTATATCTTGAACCATTTTCGAGATAGAGGGCAGAGCACGCGCAGTGTTTGAGTGTCATTCCAGGTCAACCTTTAGTCCTTAGTAATTGATTATGATGATAACATGTCATAACGATTAAATGACCTAGCTAAACTGATAATTTGGTAATAACAGAAGTTTGTGTTTCTTTCTTAGTTAAGCTAAGTAAGTCAGAATGACCGAACGGTAGTTTTCTGTGTGGGAAATCTCTGGTATTGCCGATTTACACACGAAGACGTGTGTCATGCAGGATGGCCGTGTCGGATCTTTCATGAGTATACACTTAAAATGAGACACAAGCGCCTTTGTTTAGCGTTGTGCGGACTCTAGGATTGAGTATGGTGTTCGATACGGACCATGGAGCGACACAGTGATCGTTTAGACGTGGTCGGAACACATACTGGCCTAGAAACTGCTCAGTGTTTCCTTTTAAGTTCAGAGTATTAAGTAATACAGTAATGTTAGTAAATAACTCTGTAACAATAAACTGTGTAGAAGTTAAAAGACTTAATTCTCTCGTTTATCCGTATCCCAATTCTGCGCCCACGACTGTAAATGCTGACACTATGTATGACACTAAGTATGTTCTGATTACAATCCAAGAATCCAAGAATATTATAAAGCTGAAGAGTTTGTTTGAACGCGCTAATCTTAGGAACTGCTATTCGTGTTGTGTTCTATTATTTGTGTTGGATAGTCCATTTATCGAGGAAGGTTATAGGCTGTATAACATCACGCTACGGCCAACAGGAGCGGAGCATAAATGAAAAATGTTGCAAAAACGGGAAAATTATTCCTTTTTGAGAGCTTCCATTGCGTGCGCTGCGTAAACGGTTTAAGTTACGCAAATATCATGTATGATGGAATTATTCCTATTTACAAGTTCAAAAAAAAAGTCCGCGACAGCTTAGGTCTACTCTGTAAAAGATTTCCTAACTGACAAATCACTTGCACAATATTGGTTAACTCAGCCATGATGCGTACAGTAACTTTAAGGATACTGTTTGAATATCTAGTAGTATCTTTTTTTGGCATTCAATTAATTAATATGTGTGGTTAATAATAATATGTAATAATAATCTGTGGTTTATAATAATAATATAATACGAGTATATAGTTACTTCTGACATTTATTGAAATTGGTGAATTTTGGTCTGACTTATTTATATACTTTTTAATTTGATTTATGTGATTGTTATTGTACGAGTATGTCTAAGCGGCGGGACATAGCTGATCCTAATTTTACTAATAAGAGCATTGTATGTATTTTATCTACCTATGATCCACAATAAAGAATATGAATATGAATATGTGTTTATCTTTTAAGATTGACTCACTATAACCTTCTTTTATGGTAATCAAATTTGTTCGAAATTAATGCATTTGTATTTTTGTATGTCATGAATAAACTCAAAAACTACATGACCGATAAAAAAAATTCTTTCACCAGGAGAATCCTATATTATCACGAAGTAACATAGGCTATAATTTATAAAGATATCACGCGGGCGAAACCACTGGCGGATGCTAGTTTGCAATAAATGTGTAAAAAAACGTTTTGTTGACCTTTGACCTTGTAATATCTGTAGTCGCAGACACCCTACGGTAAGTAGGTTTTGAGACAAGTTTTAGGGTGCCAAAATAAAGGTTTATACAAGTTTATAGCTGACTATCTCTCATTCCGAGATTCTTGCCCTTATTTGACTAATTTTCCTAACTATAGTAGCATTTGCCGTTGGCTTTCATACGCCAACAGTTGGGAATGTATTGACAGACGGTTAGTTATTCCGCCAACCTAAACTTAAAATAGGCCCATTGTCATAAATATGCACTATTTGCCCAACGGATAGCCAACGACGGGCCTGCTGTTACTATTCGTACTGTTGGGTGATTTTTGTAGGGATTTAAATTATGATGACAACATTGGGCCAACTAACGCGGGCCTGCTGCTTCTATTCCTACTGTTGGGTGATTTTTGTAGGGATTTAAGTTATGATGACAACATTGGGCCAACTAACGCGGGCCTGCTGCTTCTATTCCTACTGTTGGGAGATTTTTGTAGGGATTTAACTTGTCCAACTTAAAAACTCTTCAATGGGCCAATTACTGCAACTCCAACGGGATGGTAGCGGGGTGCGCGGGGAGCGGGCGGCGGCACGTGTCGCCCGGCCCGCCCGCCGTTTTCTTATTCATTTGTGCACCTGCGGCTTCGGAGTGTTTGTGTGTGTTTGTTTTGTTCGGGATTTAAGGTATAATGACAACATTGGGCCAACTAACGCGGGCCTACTGCTTCTATTCCTACTGTTGGGTGATTTTTGCAGGGATTTAAGGTATAATGACAACATTGGGGCAACTAACGCGAGCCTACTGCTTCTATTGCTACTGCTGGGAGATTTTTGTAGGGGTTTAAGGTATAATGACAACATCGGGCCAACTAACGCGGGCCTGCTGCTTCTATTCCTACTGTTGGGAGATTTTTGTAGGGATTTAAGGTATAATGACAACATTGGGCCAACTAACGCGGGCCTAGTGCTTCTATTCCTACTGTTGGGAGATTTTGGAAGGGCCAATTACTGCTACTCCAACGGGGTGGTAGCGGGGTGCGCGGGGAGCGGGCGGCGGCTCGCGTCACCCGGCCCGCCCGCCATTTTGTTATTCATTTGTGCACCTGCGGCTGCGGAGTGTTTGTGAGTTTTGTTTTGTTCGCATCAACAAAGATATTAGCCTGATATCAGGATGGCAGGCTGTGTTTTAGTTTAGTTAGTTAACCCTAGTGTTTGTGAAAGAATAGTCGAATAAAGTCGCTAATCTCGAATTATTAATTCTATAAAATCTTGTCAATCTTAACTTATTTTATACTAATTATTGACGACAATAATCCGTGTGTATTCATAAATAAATATAAGCATTTATTAGAAAGTGAATCGTATTTCACTGAAGTTCCCTTAGACGTATCCTTGCTCTCCACAACCACGCTACACAGTTGAGACCTTGTAACCCAGGTCTCCCAGCAATTCAAACAGTGGCATTTTCAAAATTGTTCTTCTGGCTACAGTTGCTACCTAACCTAAGAAGAAGATATTTTTGGTGTATACACAGAGGCCGCCTTCCGAATTGGCTAAAATCGCTCACAGCGCTCACATCGTCTCACATCGTCTCACATGCGTTCCGATTTAGATATTACGATTATGACAGCCGATGGCTGTCAACAATTCGGAACGCTCGTGAACGCGCTCACGCTGCTCACTCAATGTCAAAACGATATTAGAGTATTATACAGTCTTGTTTATCGGGATAAACAAGACCGTATAAGTAATTACAGGGTTTTTATTATGGTAGGTACTAATTTCACAATCTATATCTATGCATATAATAAAATCGTAGCGAAGTCAAAACTGTACATTGAATATTTTTGAAAAAAGTAATTGCCACAAGGTCTGGGAACGATTCTGATGCCGAAAATATAGTTTTTAGAATTTTTGTCTGTTTGTCTGTTTGTCTGAATGTATGTTCCAGCTAAACGTAAAAACTGCTGGACAGATTTTGTTCAAATTTTGCATAGATATTCTCTATAAGTCTGGTCAAATTACTACGCATAAATTATCACGCTATTTGCTATGGGGAATGAGCAGTATTGCATTATGTTTTGAGATGGGTCCATAAGCACAGGTACCTTAACCGTGGTCGCTACAAGAAAATGGTCATAAGAGACTATCCTTAACTTTTAGAAAAAAAATAATCTGCATTCACAGATTTTGAAAAAAATGTACAGTCAGCAAGAAAATGGACAATTTTCACAAAAATGTTGTTTGATGCCAATCGATCCTGTTTCTTACGAGGATCAAAAAACTCTATAGGACCAACTGAGGTTTGAGTACTAGAAAAGTCAGAAATCGAAAAAAAGTTTTCCCATACAGGTCGTAGGTGAGACTGAGATGAGAACGAACACAATGTATCAGTGTATGACAACAGTCGAATTATTCCATTACTACTTCGCTGTGTTGAATAGGAAACGAATTTATCAGATAGTTACAGATTTAATCTTTTAAATGATTATGGATCTAAGCAGTCAATTTTGACATAATATGCTATTTCAGTCAACTTTCAACAAAGCAATGCAAATCTGATTTCGATTCCAATGAATTTATATTTGTGTTTCTTTTTAGGGATCCGTACCAAAATTGGTAAAAAAGAACCCTTATGATGCGACTCAGTCTGTCTGTCTGTCTGTCCGTCTGTCTGTCACAGCTAGATATCTCAGGAACTACTAATGCTATCAACTTGAAATATGGAATAATTTTAGATGACGTTTGCCCAACTATGTTGCAAATAAGAAAGTTTTTTTTTGCAACTGGGATTTAACTGGGTGTCTTAAAAAATCGAAGTGGGACTACTAGGATATGTGGGGTATCGTATGAAAGAGCGCTATTTGCACATACTCATAGTTTTTTTTAGGCCACATTTTTTAGATTTTTGTCAAAAAAAAATCATCTTATCTCCGTTGTCTGCATAGAAAAAATCTGAAAATATTTTATGTAATAGTAGTTTATGTAAAGATTACAGGAAAAATAAAACGGTTTCTCTAAATAACACACTTTTTCGAAAATCATCTACAAAAATTACATTAATTCCATTATCGGTCAAGAGATGGCGCTGACCTAAAACTGCAATATTGTACACCGCAGTGTTAACATTCTCTGATGCATATTGACCTCGCCGATGAAAATTTAAAAACATTTCACGGTTCACAACCAAAATGTCCTCCTTCCTACCTACTCACAGATTGCTTTGGGTTAAGCACAGTAAGTTTTAGTTTTTTCTGGGCACATAACTATTTAGGTAGGTACTAATACGAATAAAACTATACAATTATGATGGTACGGAACCCTCGGTGCGTGAGTCCGACTCGACCTTAACCGGTATTTTACATTTTGTTACTGTAATTGTGATAGTTCGAAGAACTTTATAGGACTTTTTTTTTGGGTGGGAAATTATCTAATAACTTCTCTCGCTCTGGGGGGAGCGGGAGGGCGTGTCAGACTTTTACTGACTAAAACCCCCCTGAGTTACTTCAGTTGCCTTTGTGCCAGGGCCACGGTAGCCCTTTCGGAAAAACCCGCAACCCTGGCAGGCATTGGTCCTAGCGGACCCGTCAAAGTTTGTGCTGACGTCTCTTTGTGGCACGCGTAGAACACAACGCGCCGTCAACCTGGGCCACTGCACGCTAAACAAACAATTCCACACAATAGACATATCGGACAATCCTCTGTGCAGAGCTTACATGGAGGCTGAGGAAACCGTCGCGCATGGGCTCTTTGAATGCACATGCGTCACCCAGATTAGAACAGAGACCCTCGGGGCAGCCTGATCTTTCACAGATGTTCTAAACATACCGGGAGACGTAATTAACTTCTGGAGGGAGGTGAGCTGATTGGAATAACCACTGATGGCCGCCATGGCCCATGTACAATGGTCCACCTGAAGGACTAAGTGCGGAAACCAAACCCTTTACCATAGAACATTGAACTGTACGTCGCCTGCTCCGGCGTCACCAGTCCTGACTCTCTGTATATTTTGACTGCTGTGACCAAAATTACAAACGTAGTGTTCAGGGAAGTTTTATTAAAATGTGGCTGGGAATCAAGGAAGAGACACAACATTACTATTTAAAAATGTATTTATTGCTTTTCGAAGTATTCTCCGCGAAATTTGACACATTTTTCCATACGATGGAACCAATCATTGAAGCAACCATTCCATTCGGAAGTTGGGGTCTCCAAAATGGCCGTTTTGTAGGCGTCCACAGCTTCTTCAGGTGATGAAAATCTCTGTCCACGCAATTTATTCTTTATTTTAGGGAAAGTATAGAAATCATTAGGGCTTAGGTCGGTGCTGTACGGCGGATGGTCTAATAATTCTATGTTTTCTTGCTCTAAAAACTCTTTTGTTCTGTGCGCGGTGTGAGAACTCGCATTGTCGTGATGGAGGATGATGCGGCGGTTGCAGTTCTCTTTACGGAGCTTAGAAACGACCTGTGGCAAACAAATGCTAGGATACCATTCTGCATTAACCGTTCTTTGTCCCTCAAGAGGAATAGTCGAAACATGGCCGGTTTTGACTCCGTGAACGAACAATTTTTGTTGGCTTTAACTCATTTTCGAACACCCAAACTCGTGACTAGAGGTTTGCACCGGAGCAGTGAGTACCGGAGAATAACCGGTGATTTACCGGTAAAAGTACTCGATTGAAATAATCGGTAATTAACCGATTGATCTCCGGTGTTCGTCGCATCTTATTTTTTTTATAAAATAAAGTTACACAAATAAAAGACACATTCAATAATATATCTACTATATAAAAATAAGTCGGGTTTTCCTTCCTGACGCTATAACTCCAGAACGCATGAACCGATTTCCACGGTTTTGCATTCGTTGGAAAGGTCTCTGGCTCCGTGAGGTTTATAGCAACTTTTTTTTTTTTTAATGGTTTTTACGAAAAATTTGGGTAGGGTAGGTAGGTAGGGTAGGGTAGGGTAGGGTAGGGTAGGTAGGTAGGGTAGGGTAGGGTAGGGTAGGTAGGGTAGGGTAGGGTAGGTAGGTAGGGTAGGGTAGGGTAGGGTAGGTAGGTAGGTAGGTAGGGTAGGGTAGGGTAGGTAGATAGGTAGGTAGGGTAGAGTAGGGTAGGTAGGTAGGGTAGGGTAGCGTAGCGTAGGGTAGGGTAGGTAGGTAGGTAGGTAGGTAGGTAGGGTAGGGTAGGGTAGGGTAGGTAGTTAGGTAGGTAGGTAGGTAGGTAGGTAGGGTAAGTAGGTAGGTAGGTAGGTAGGTAGGTAGGGTAGGTAGGGTAGGGTAGGGTAGGGTAGAGTAGTGGAGTTTATACTATAGCTTTTGACAGAACGAAGTCTATCGGGTCAGCTAGTTTTTTTATAATTATTTAACATTCATGACAATTATTTACCAACTTGTTTCTTTCGAATTAGATTAATTATTTCAGTCATTAGTTCATAGCGGTCTTGGCCGTTTATGTGATTCATTTCACTAGCAACTAACTGGCCAAATAATTTGTTACATTGCTCATTACTATGGGTTGCTTTTTTGAAATATTTCTAGCACAATCACCTTCTGGTTCTTCGTCAGAAAATGTCATCCTTTGCGCATATTCTTCAAATAGATCTAAATAGAAAAAAAAATTGGTAAATAAAAAACATATATTGTATCTTGCATACGTATAGCCTCTAAATACCTAGCTGTGCCTGCTACTTCTGTAAGGTCAGAGAGAGTATTTTCGGCGACAGGACAAATACTTAATGATAGAAGAAACATGTTACGCTATGACGCTGTTGACATGTTGTGTTTCTTAAATCAAAATCAGCATTTGTTATCTTTATAAAATGTTTTTTTTTTTTAATAAATGATTATATAAAGTATATCAATTGATTATTCTTATTTCTTCATTTTTAATGTATAAATAAAAAAAAAGAAACAAAATTTCTTTATTCTCCGGTGACCTCCGGTTTTTCACCGGAGATTGCCCAATCACCGGTGAATTCAATCGGTTCTTAAAATCTCGCTCCGGTGCAAACCTCTACTCGTGACTGGTTTTTAAGCTATTGCATAGCTTCTATCGCGGGCCTTGAGCGCGGGGACCGAATCCAGAAATTCCGTAACGAAAAAACCTCACGCTATCGCTGTCTCGCTTTAACATCTATTCGACTCTATCGCACTACGCTACTCAGCCGCCATAGCTACCGGCCGCCATATTCTTGTCTTGTTTGTTGTCAAGAACTTTGTCAACAAAGCGCTGTTTTTGTTTTTATTCTGTGTTTTGTGGATATTTATCGTAAATTAGAGTTATTGTTGTATTTATGTATGTACGTGTGACGTAATTTAAGTTGCAATGCATTACAAAACGTGTGAAATATGTATTATAAGATCCGGCTGGTCAGATGGTCAAATGCGAATCTTCATAGCCAAATTTCCTTTGAATGAAGATAGGTAAGCATATATTTTCAATTGTTATGTTAAAAAACATTGATAAGCTCTTACAGAAAATAAATTACTTGATTTAAAGTCCAAAATTTACAAAATTACAAAGTAACCTATCAATATGCTAGTGCTTGACGCATGTTATTTTTTTATCGACTGTCGATATTTTTATTATTATAATATTCCTATTTCATTTAATTTTCTCTGTTATTCTATTAATACTGCAAAACCAAAATAACAAAGATATAAGTTTAAATACACTACTATTATAATCATAATAATGTAATAAAATGTTCCAGCTAGATGTAAAAAATGGGTTAAAGTTACGGGAAAGAAGACTTGGTGTATTTACCCATTGAAAAGCTACATCAATTGGAACATATTTGTGGCAGTCATTTTCTATTCGATTTCAATAAAAAGAAGACACAACTAAGAAAAAATGCTACTCCGTCTGTAGAACTTACTGCAGAACCAATGGCAGATGAGCTGTTCGTTGGATTTCCACTACACATCTTCAAAAGTGAGCAAACAGGTAAGACTTTATTTTCCAGTCGTAATTCATCCTAACTCACCCTTTCCGATTACTTTAGTAACTCATGTTCAATTATATTTTGCAGAGTTATCTTCTACTTCGACTACTGCGATTCTTGGACTGGTACATCTAGTAAGTTTTTTTTTTTTTTGGGTACTGTACGTCCGAATGAAAAAACGGAATCCTTATGTACCTTCATCTACTGGACCGATTAAGTTGCATTTTGGTACACATGAAAAATGTATCATGTGACATATGAAATGAAAGGACTTGACAAGAGAACTTTTTTTTAAATTATTTAAAAAAAAATCCTCTTGACAAGTCCTTTCATTTCATTTTACATTTTTAATGAAAATTATTAAAGAAAATAGATGAAAATTTACCATTTCCCCCCTTATCTCCGAAACTGCTGATCCTAACATTAAAAAAAATACAGTGTACAGTTCTATACTTAAAGATTACAGCAAAACCTTTAAGAAGTCTATGGTCTTAAAATAACATGGTAAATTACTCAATATTGTGTGTACTTACATTATTATTATGCAGTTGGAAAGTAAGGGGAAACATGTTTTTCAACTACAATGTTAATTCGGTTCTTGGGATTAATTCATCCCAACTACGATACCCTTCATTGTTTTTGGAATTAGAAGTGAATGACTACATTTTGTTTTTATTGCAGTACCTTCAACATCAACTGCTGAACCATTGCCAGTAGAATGTTCAAAAGACAGGAAAATATGTTCTATTGCGGGTAAGGTTTATGTTTATTTTAAACTTATTAAATTCACTTTACTATTTGATTAACTGTATTGAATCTATTCTCTATTATATAGTCTATTACAGACCCTTTTTCAAATGAAAATGTGATAAAAAGAATGAGACTAAGCCCAAGTAACTATTCAAGATTAGAATTAAATTTGAATTCACTTGTTCATGTGTCAGTTAATAAGCAACGTGTTTTCTACATTTCAGTACCTTCAACATCAACTGCTGAACCATTGCCAATTGAATGATCAATAGAAAGGAAAAGGTGTTCTAATTATTATAAAAAAACTTAAGTCTAAAGTTTTGTTTTATTTTA
Source organism: Dryobota labecula (assembly GCA_947523025.1). Lineage (NCBI taxonomy): Eukaryota > Metazoa > Arthropoda > Insecta > Lepidoptera > Noctuidae > Dryobota > Dryobota labecula. The sequence continues at coordinate 28,225,084 of OX383287.1, read as the reverse complement.
TTATCATCACAGCAAATCTCATCTTATAGTCAAGTTTACCTCGGATTAGATCTAGACTATACAATGGGATTTGTCTCTGAACCCCGCTTACGCCAACGTGGAATCACAGCCGTGGCTGGTTTCTTTTTATAAGAAAATTACCACGTAACCTTAGTTCAAATCGAAAGTTACCGTTGGCCTTAGTGACCTTTGCCTTAAATTTATTAAGAATGAAACCGTAAAAATGTCAGGATCCTAAAACCCGAAATTTTTTACAGCAACATATCGATAAAAATTACGAGTGAGTAATAGTACATCCCTATCTTGTTATTATGTTGGCAGCTTTATGTCATATCTGCAGTCCGTGTCATTTCTGTTATGTTGGTATTCATTTTTAGCTCACGTTTTTTTATCTATGGGACTCCTGTCTCTTAATATTATATACTCTTTGTTTATTTAATAAAAGAAAAAATTTTTTTCTTATCGGTCACCACGCTCAAAAAGTGTAACTTGAATTAATATCAAAGAAAAAGAAATACTGCATAAATAAAATAAATAAATAATTATAATTGCATAAGTTGATACAAAATGCTATGCAATAGCTTTACCGCGGCAGTCCCCGAGTGCCACACGTCTTTTTTGTTTGTTTGTATGAACGCGCTAATTTCAGGAACTTCCAATCGGATTTGAAAAATTCTTTTTATTTATTTATTTATAACAGCTTAAACTATCTCGGGTTTACCCTAATGCCACAGCTAAGAACTTAAACTAATAAACTCAACTACCTATACAGGGTGTCCAGTAAATAGCACGACATACTGCAGGGGGTGATAGCTTGGGTCACTACCTATCAATACAACACAATATATGTTCAGCAAAATCTTACGGATTTACAGTTTTACAAAATTTTCCGAAATATCGAAAAATCTCTACCTTGAAACAGATTTTTAAGCATCTCGTAATGAAAAAATCCTTTTCTAGAACTTTTTTTACATCAAATTATTCGTGAATAGGTTACTCTACTCATTATAAGTTTTTTTTTTGATCAAAAACAAGAAAGTTTTGAAGAAATAGTTTTTTTTGTTAAAATTTTCACAGAACGATTTTCTTTTCGCATAAATTTAACCGACAGTGGTAAAAAAAAAATGTATGTGGCAGTTTTGTACAACAAACTTAAAAGATAGCCTGTTTAATGGTGATTTAGGAAAGATACAATACTAGTGCATTTTCATTAAAAAAATACAAAAAAATGCTATTTTAGTTCCAGAGAAGCTGATTTTGTTGAAAATGTAATTAACGTAATTTTGACAAAAACCACTATGAGAATAAGTAATAGCTGCTCATTTACGCGAATTATTATAAAACTAGTTGTGACACGTAAAATGCGGGATTATGGCCGGGAAGTAAGAGCCTACTTAGATGAAGCTTACCCAGGCAGGTGGATTGGGCGACTGGGACCGATATTATGGCCACCTAGGTCTCCGAACCTAAACCCCCTGGATTTTTTTTATTGGGGTGCCATGAAGGACAAAGTCTATGAAAAACCGATCCAAAATGACAATGAATTGAGAGCAAGGGTTAACATTGCAGCAAGAAAAATATCGGAAATAAGCCTGAGAAGACTCAAAAGCTCATTTTTAAGAAGACGCCGAGCGTGTATTAGGGCACAAGGGAAGCAATTTGAGCATTTATTGTAATTTATTTAAATAAATGTTTATTAAAGTTAACTCCTATGTTTTTTTTACTATCACCTTATCCTTCAAGATGTCATTTACAGACCGGCCGGCCGGTCGGCTGTAGATTAATTATTATGTAATTCGAACCGTAGTACGACCTTACAACGATTCGAATTCAAAGTCACATTACTTGCATTTAAAATAAAATGCTCTTATTAACTAAAATAGCTTATTTTTCGTATTTTTTAAAATGAAAATGTACTAGTATTGTATCTTTCCAAAATCACCATTAAACAAGCTATTTTTTAAGTTTGTTGTACAAAACTGCCACATACATTTTTTTTTCACCACTGTAGGTTAAACTTAAGTGATAAGATAATAGTTATGTGCAAATTTAAACAAAAAATAGTATTTCTTGAAAACATTCTTGTCATTGATAGAAAAAAGAGTTATCAATGAGTAAAGTAACTATTCACGAATAATTTGATGTACAAAAAAGTACTAGAAAAGTATTTTTTTCATTACGAGATGCTTAAAAATCTGTTTCAAGGTAGAGATTTTTTGGTATTTCGGAAAATTTTGTAAAACTGTAAATCCGTAAGATTTTGCTGAACATATATTGTGTTGTATTGATAGGTATATAGTGACCCTAGCTATCACCCCCTGCAGTATGTCGTGCTATTTACTAGACACCCTGTATACTTAGAACCAAATTAGAGAAAAAAAAATACTAACAACGTTATTAAAATTAAAATTAAAAATTAAAAAACACAAAAACATAGCATTACATAATTACTCACAAAAACATAGTACAAATTTTTTTTTTAATCCATTTAAATTTAACTCTTATATACACTTTGGAATTTTGCTATACACCTGCGGGGCTATGCAGAATATGCTTTTCCACATTAAGGCTGTTTTGACTGTCCGTCCGCGTAACATATCATTCCGCCTGTTACGTTTAACAGTATCCGATAGGTGAGGAAACAGGTGTGCATTCAGCCTAACAAATAAGGCAGTTTCATAAATATACAAAGCCGGAAGTGTTAGAATTTTGTATTTTTTGAAGTATGGTTCACAACTGTCCGTTACTTGTAGTCCAAACATAGCTCTGATGGATCGCTTTTGTGCTTTAAAAGCGGCTTCTCTGTTTGTAGAATTACCCCAAAATATAATAACGTACCTTAATACAGATGCAACAAGACAATGATAAGCTGTGAGTAGTGCATCTGTGTTAACTGTTGGAGCAAGTTTATACAGAGCATAGGATGAGCTACTCATTTTCTTACATAGCGCTTCAATGTGACCCTTCCAGTTGAGCTGCCTATCAATTATCAAGCCTAGAAATTTTGCACTATCTACGACGTCGTGAATGTTACCCTGATATTGAACCTCCATTTTCGAACTGGTTTTATAAAATGGATATACCCCATATGTATTTCCTGTACAAATAGCGCGTGAACTTGTTCTGAACACGCTCCAAAATTACAGAGTATTTAGCTTCATGTGGAGCCCATATGACCGCACTATGTTCCAGATGACTCCTGACTAGTGCATCATATAGGACCCTAACTGCTGTGATGTTTGTGAAGCTTTGTGTCTGTCTCAGAACAAATCCTAAGTTTCTGTACGCCTTCTTACAGGTCTTGGTTACATGCTCACGGCACGGAATGTCAGATCGGGAGTCATGAAAACACCCAAGTCTCGCACCTCCGTGACTCGTTGCAGTGGCGCCGCTTTCACCACGTACTCATAGAGCAGAGGTGCCCGAGCACGGGTAAAACTCATCAACGAGCACTTGGATACGTTGAAGTACAGTTTGTTTTCATGGCTCCATTGTACTATTCGATTGATGTCTTCCTGTAGGCGCCTGCAATCAGACTCGGACCTAATCTCAAGCAGCAACTTGAGGTCATCAGCAAATAATAAACAAGCGCCATGTCTTACGACTTCCGGCAAATAGTTTATCATAATAATGAATTCTAGAGGCCCCAAGTTTGTGCCTTGACTTACACCCGACCAAGTGTATTATAAGTCGGATTCACATCAGTCGCAGTCCACATACTGCTCTCTGCCTTGCATATAACTGGCGAAAATCCGCAATAGATGCTGGGTGCATCCGACCTCTGCTAGCTTCCGCAGTAAGATGTCATTGTCGACGGTGTCAAAAGCTTTTCTAAAGTCAAAACAAGCTGCGATCACCTATACCCCAGCATCTACCGCCGGCACCACGCGTCCTATGAAATCGAGAAGATTGGTAGCAATGCTGCGCTCCTACCGGAATCCGTGCTGCGCATCCGATAACTGTCCGCGCACTTGCTCTAGCATACAGCGCTGAATGGCAGACTCGAACACCTTTGCCGGCGTCGACAACACCGCCACCGGCCTATACCCACCGATGTCAGCTCCCGCCCTGCCTTTGGGCACTGGAATGACTCGCGTAATCGTCCACCTAGCTGGGAACTTCGCAGAATGAAGACAGGCGTTAAATATATAAAGAAACGGCTCCGCGAGTACCCTACCATAATCTTTAAAAAGAAACGCTGGTATACCATCCGGGCCCGCAGATAGCTTTGTCTTGAGGCGGTCGAGTGCACTTCTAACGACCCTAAGACTAAGATGATTAATTTGTACACATGCACTACCAGTGTCCCCCGCTTTCGCTGCCGCCGCTTCTGAGTCTAGTCGTAGCGGCGCATTACTATATACCGACTCAAAATAAGTCGCAAACTGCTCAGCACACTCCTCGTCTGACAGATACTGACCGTCTTTAATAATGTCCTGTTTACTCGTTGTATAATATTTTTCTGCGATCGTACGTATTGCCAAAATGACTTAGGGTCTTTCGCAAACTTACATTGAATGTTATTTTGATGCTCTTTGCATGCAATTTCTATGGATTTTTTAATAATGTGATCTATATTTCGAATATTCGCCGTAATCACTATTTAATTTCGTTGTTTTATATATTTTATGAAGTCTTGCTTTAATTTTGTTTTTTATTATATCACTCATATACTCGTACCATTTGGGGTAAATAATATATGTCGCTGTTTGACAGGTTTTCCTAGGAACACTTGCATCTAAAATATTATTAAGTTTATCATAAATAAATTCATTTTTTTTTTTGCGTTTGATAGCCCTATTCTTGAGAAAGGCTTTAGGCTATTTAACATGACGCTAGGACTCTTAGGAGCCGAGCAAAAAGTAAGAAAGAACACTAAGCGAAAACGAAGTAATAGCGCGGGCAGGCGATGCGATGCGACGGGGTGGGCCGGGGGTACAAGAAGTTTCACGCGGACGAAGTCGCGGACAGAAGCTAGTTTTAATAATAAAGTGGTAGAGCGAGACCCTTTTTTTGAGTTAATTAAAACATAATCTTCCATGGCTTTTTTGTAAACTTCTTGACCACTTGATTATGAAAATCTAAAAAAAAGTTTTCATAAAACAAGTTTTCTGTGTACACTAATCATGGCCAGACCATTGAGCCGATTTTGCCCCATGATACTTCTTAGTTAAGATTTTTTTTTTGGAATATCTAGAAGGGGGCAGCTACCCCTCCCTGCCCCCCTTGGCGACGCCCTTGGAAATAAATAATTATTATTATTAAAATGTTCGTAGATTTTTGACAGTCTTTATGGATAGTTATTTTAAAGCTTAAAAGCTTTGAAGCTTAAAAGTCTGATATTACTGGTATTCAGCTGCACCAGACAGACGGACATGGCGAAACTATAAGGGTTCCTTGTTGACTGCAGGATCCTAAAAAATAGGAAATTAACAAAAATTTTGAATCACAGTAAGCCCTTTCATTCAATGTGTCACACGGTGTGTACAGTTTCTAACCTTTTTTTTTCTAATTTGTCACCCAAAAGTGACCCGCCATGTTCAAAATTCATTTATTTACGTTATATTAAGTCCGTGTTTGGGTCACAAAAATTCAAATGTATACCATATTTCAACGGTCCATTAGATTCGGATCAAATTGACTGTGACAGACTGACAGACACACAAGCGGCGATCATAAAAGGGTTCTGTTTTTTCACTCGCATGTACGGAACCCAAAAAAGTTTAAAATATGTTAAGAAGAAGCAGTTATAGCAGAGAATTCGCTCCGCTCACTCTGACATCTTACATTTTCTTATTCTTCAAATTCTTTTGGACTGCCTCGTTGGTCTAGTGGTCGCAAGCGCTACTGCTGAGCATGAGCTCCTGGGTTCCATCTGGATTTTCTCAGTAGCCGCCCGGAGTCTGGATTTGTGCCCGGTTGATGGCAATAAGCTCGCCCCCTGTTACATGGGACCTAAACACAACTGGCGAAATGTGGGTGCACCTCATAGTACACCCACATTTCGCCAGTTATGTTTAGGTTTCGGGGAATAAAGGCAGGATGTTGCATTATAAATAAGTCAACAAAGTAGCTCCTATTTCTGTATGAATGGTCAAAAGAACCCCACCTAAAGCTACGAGGCGGGGTGCTAAAATTTTCGAGCGCGCTTCTCTCGCTCTTACCAACATTCTCTTAATTGTCAAACTTTTCTGACTAGTCAAAAGGAAACCTAGCCCACATAAGGTGTAGAGCTAAAATTTCCAAGGTCGCTTCACTCGCTCTTGCATCCTTTATTGTCCTCATTCTCAAACTTTTCTGCGTCAACAAAGCAGTTCTATTTTCGTATGCATGTTCAAAAGAAACCTAACCGAGACGGGGTGCAAAAAATCGAGCTCGCCTCGGTCTTGCATCCTACAATCTTGTTATTCGATGATCTTATTCGGGTAAATTTTCATGTTTATTGATAAAAGGATTTTTATTTTTCATATAGTAAACTTTATCCTCCCTTTTCACCCCAACAGTTTCTAGTTCCTGTATTTTGGGCATTGCGCCGATATATCAGTCAGTCAGTTTTCCTTCTCCATATCACTACATATTATAAAACAAAGTCCTCCGCCGCGTCTGTCTGTCTGTCTGTCTGTCTGTCTGTTCGCGATAAATTCAAAAACTACTGCACCGATTCTCATGCTGTTTCCACCAATGGATAGCTTGGTTCTCTAGGAAGGTTTTAGTATATAATTTGTTAAGTTTTTGTATGCATTTTTGTATGAATTAACGATATTTGTTGGAGGTGTCGGAAAATAATAAGCCGTCTGGGAGCTTTCAACGAAAACGCTGTCTAAACCCTTTGAGATATAACAAAATAATGTATGGTGAAATTATGTATCTTATAAAGGTCTTCAAAAAAGTCCGCGATGGCATATGTCTATCTCTTAAGGATAACATACTATATCCATTTTATTGTCTTTTTGCAGGTATTTGTTTGCCGAATTTTACTCTTGGAAATACGATTACGATAACAATACGCTATAATATCAGTAGCTTTTAGCCAAATTATGTTCTTAGATAAATAAGCTAGCTACTTATGTGTATTTCAAACAGTATACAAGAATATTTATCATAAAAACATTACTAAACACGGCGGCCTTATGATCAAAATTTGTGCATTCCAAAACTTTAGTTACTTTTTCACTGACATATTTATCACTTTTCGATAAACTAACACTCAATAAGAAATCTACACTTATTTCTCAGTAATTCTGTATAAGATTCTTCTAAGATTAAACTGTTTTCTTATTGAATCCATTACTTTACGCACGTTTAACCTTGATGAATGTTTACATTAAGCACCGCACCACACCGCTACACGATCACAGAGTACAGACGTATTTTGTTTTCTTTTTTTTTTCGTTCGTTTAGTGGTGTTCCCGCTAAAATGTCAACCGGTCAAAGTATTAGTCGATTAATCGAATTCTACAGCCAGATCGTGTTGCAAGTACAAAATAAATGTCAAATATTTTGTCCAATTGCGAATGTGACCCTGAGAAAAGTTATGCACCAATGGTGTTCATTTGATATTTCGAGCATTTTATCAGCACAAACGGTGTATCATGCGACATTTCGGAGGATTTCATTTTGTTTTCACATTGTTGGTACTTACGTGAATTATTTTAAAATTATTATTTGTGTCGCACTTTTATTTCGTGTTGTAATTTGGTAGGTACAATTGATTGCTTTAAGAATTTAAGTGAAATTTTGTATTTTGTTTCTGTGTTTGTTATCTTTAGGTAGACTCATTCACGTTCAGAAAATAGGTACTTTTATTATATTAAATCATTTGTTTCGGTTTCTATTCACATAGTGAATCACATTAAAATTAATATTAAGTTAGAATTTTGAGATATAGCCTGGGATATGGAGAAGGACATAGGGTAGGTACTTTTTTATGCGATAACCGACATCCACGCGGGCGAAGCCGCGGGCAAAAGCTAGTAAGTAAATATATAGATGAAGTAAAGGTAACTGCACGTTAAAGCTCATAATAAATTATGCTAAACAAATTATGTTGACAGATTAAATAATGGGCTGGGAGGTCTTTTCTCATACAGAGAAGGCACGAGCATTGATGACCACGCTTGTACAAGACGGGTTGGCGATTTCAAACTTTAACTATAAAAGTCCAGGTTTCCTCTCGATGTTTTTCCTTCACCGATGTCAGTTATGTCCAAGATAAACTCAGAAATTACATATAAATTGAGAAGTCACTTTGGTACTTGCCCGGATTTGAACCCACAACCTCATGCATGAGAGGCGAGGCCTTAACCAACGGGCCATCACGACAATTTCGTTGATTTGTTTATCAGATTAAATAACAATATTTGACAGAGAAGGCTAGGTACATCTTTTTATTACCATAGGTATTATTGATTGTCACACACACAGCTAGATCTGATTCTCTTGCACCGCTTCCAAACTCGCTCCGGCCACGTCAGCGCCTGCGATCTCGGCGGGTAGCACGGCACCGATGATCCCGGCGGGCAACACGGCATCGGCACCGGTGACCTCGGCTGGCAGCACGGTGCGCTGTCTGACCGGAAACATGGCGACTTGGGACGCAACAGTTCTATGAGTTCAAACAGAGTCAGCAGTAGCATATAGAGGAAAGCGAGCCATGCGGAGTGCATAAGTAAGTCATGTGTGAATTGAGGATCTGGTATGATGATGACGGCAGGCGTGCGCGCCATGCAGTCAGCACGCAAACCTGGAGGCGCGCGCGCGTAGGTAGCGCCGGCCCCAGTACAGCAGCGAGTGCACGAGCAGAATGCACGAGTACAGGATCAGCACGCGGAACACGGCGCACGCGGCGACAGCTCCTACGTCTGGTGTGACGGCCTCTACGCGGCTCCGCCCCATGCCCGGCGGCGCGCGACGGCCACGGCAGCCCCGCTTTTATCTGCAAACGCGATTATTGCCTACACTTCATTGTTCCCAGACGTGGAGTTGTATTAAAGTGGGTTATGGTTTTATCAGTAGGTCGGATTAGGTTGACGGTTTCGGTCCGGCACTTACTGTCATACAGTAAAGAGTTTCAGATGTAATACGTAACATCTATGGCAATGAGCTCTGATTCAGGATCGTTAACTTATTTAAAAAAAAACCGGCTAAGTGCGTGTTGGACCACAACCACACAAAATGAAGGGTTTCGTAGTTGGGATGAATTTATTCCAATAACAAACTTAACATGGATAGCCTAACTCCGGGTGCGGGACCGACTGTCAACGGACGATCCCGCACCCGGAGCATCTCGTAAGAGATCCCGGACAAGAGAAGGCCAAATCCCAGGCTTAGGGTAACCCATACACCCCCGTCCTATATGCCCGCTAACCCAACCATCCAACCATCCTACCTTTTTCATATATCCAGTCAATCCCAAATCCCAGATCTAGGGTGACCCCAAAGTACCTATACCCTTTCACCCACTAAATGCTGTCCCTCCTATTCCCATATCCCGTCAGTCCCAGAGGAGGGGTAACCTCGTTTCCAAAAAAGCCTACCCCACAACCATGAAGCAGAAGGACAAAGCATCTACTCAGGTGGGGCCCGGCCAAGCCGGGGAATCTCACGCTACGGCGGTCAGCCCCCAACTTAATATGGGGGGGGGGGCACCAAACTGCACCTTAGCACGGCCGACTGCTAACTAAAGGTGTCTGCACACAGCGGGCGCGGCGCGGCGGGGCGGGACGCCGACGCGACGCTGAGCAGTTGTAATGTACTAGATATTACGGAGGACGCCACACAGAGCGTCGCGTCGCGTCGCGTCGAGCCGGACGGCTCTGTGTGGCGTCGTCCGTAATATCTAGTACATTACAACTGCTCAGCGTCGCGTCGGCGTCCCGCCCCGCCGCGCCGCGCCCGCTGTGTGCAGACACCTTAAGCGCCCACAACCCAGGCTGCGACTTACGCGCCAATATACCCCACTCTGGCTGCGTCCAACGCGCCAATACCCACAGCACAGCATGTGCCTCCCACGAGCCTCTGGCCACAGAGCATCTTATGGAAAACCATGCATAACCCGGAAATGACCGAGACTGAGACGGACAGAGGAGGACGGGGAAGGATGATGGGCTTAGCAGCTCTAGCACTCTCCCGGTCGATGGAGTACGCAAGCTCAACAAGCGCGGAAAAATCATGGCTCGGGAGGCGAAAGTAGGTGACCGAAAGCGCAAACCCCGCGAAGGTACTACCACTAGCCAGCGCGAAGCGCGATCGGACGCCGAAGAGGAAGTACGCGAACGGCCACAAGTACGCGAAGGGGCAACCCAGCGTGAAAAGGGGCCGGACGCGGAACCACGCGACCGGTCGCAAGTACCCGAAGGGGAAACCCAGCGCGAAAAGCGACCGGACGCGGGAGTGCACGACCGGTCGCCAGTACACGAAGGGGCAACCCAGCGCGAAAAGCGGCCGGACGCAGAAGTACGTGACCAGTCGCAAGTAGGCGAAGGGACAACTCTAGTAGTATTTTTTGTTGGCACTCAGTTGGGCCACATACCTCTGCTTAGTTGGCAAATGCATACAATTGGCGGGCAGTTTGCAGGTTGGGCCCAAGACTGATGGCCTACGTGGATTTGCTTACGAAGGCCCAACTTGCGATGGGGCCAACGTACATTGCCCTACGAAAGCCCGACGAAAATGTGTTACGGGTAGGCCCAACGACACATTATACATTTAGGCAAGCGGTTGTATGTTGGTTGGTTGTATGGCTGTTGTGGTTCAGAGCGACGCATCTCGCCAGCGCCAGCCGAACGCGCGTCGCTCGGTGTGGTGCGTGAAGAATGGATGACGCCACGGAAGACTCATTGCACGTGTGTTACAAAACGTGTAAAAATCGTCGCTGCACATGAACCTTATCGGCTTCAAAATAAGGTTGGTTTTAGCGATTTATTTTGAAAAACCAACCTTATTTTAAAGCGGATAAGGTTCATGTGCAGCGACGATTTTTACACGTTTTGTAACACACGTGCAATGAGTCTTCCGTGGCATCATCCATTCTTCACGCACCACACCGAGTTCCCCACCGTAACCAACATCGTCGTAAAACTCCACAACTTTATACATTTAAGACTTTCACAAACACTAAGGGTTAACTAACTAAACTAAAACACAGCCTGCCAGCCTGATATCAGGCTAATATCTTTGTTGATGCGAACAAAACAAACACTCACAAACACTCCGAAGCCGCAGGTGCACAAATGAATAACAAAACGGCGGGCGGGCCGGGCGACGCGTGCCGCCGCCCGCTCCCCGCGCACCCCGCGGGGTGGCCGTTGGAGTAACAGTAATTGGCCCATTGAAGGGTTTTTAAGTTTGACAGATGTTGTTATTATAACTTAAATCCCTACAAAAATATCCCAACAGTAGGAATAGAAGCAGCAGGCCCGCGTTAGTAGGCCCAATGTTGTTAACATAAATCCCTACAAAAATCATCCAACAGTAGGAATAGTAACAGCAGGCCCGTCGTTGGCTATCCGTTGGGCAAATAGTGCATGTTTATGACAATGGGCCTATTTTAAGTTAAGGTTGGCGGAATAACTAACAGTCTGCCAATACATTCCCAACTGTTGGTGTATGGAAGCCAACGGTTATTGCTTCTAGGGAACTTAGCGCGAAAAGCGACCAGACGCGGAACCACGCGGGCGGGGGCAAGTACGCGAAGGGACAACCTAGCGCAAAGCTTCCGCATGTGACAGAGTCTGCTAGGGCCGCCAGTCGAGCCCATACCACCAACAGGACCCAGGACCGACCTCGACTTAGGAAGTTTAGGGGTAGGCGAGCTGGAGCCCCGCACCGGTAAAACCTGACTCCCAAACCAACAGGACGGACACGACGCCGACGCCGACACTGACAGATGACACCGAAATCGCCCAGCTGGAGGAGGTCATGGCCCGAGCGGCAGTGGCCGACAACGGCGACACCATACCGCCCACATCACCTGGCTGGAACGAGCGGCTGCTTGCCTCGCCGCCGGGAAATCGCTGCGACGACCACTATAGGGTGGAGGTAGTGGAGGGATACTATTGTCCACATTTCTTTTTCATTTCTCCTTTCGCAGGTTTGCTGGAAGAAATTTCTTAAGAAATAAGCAGTTCCTTTGTACAGAAATTATAATTATGTCGTATCTGTATGTATGTAAAGAAAATATATTTCTATTAAGTATTTAATTATATATTAATACTTTTTGGCAAGCTTACCAAAGAGTACGAACGAGAGTTGAACGGGTGCAGACAGAGATGTCAAAATGACAAGATTGAAAAAATGGATTTATTGTTAAATATTTTAATTAATACATTTTATTATATTATTGAGAATCGACAGGTGTAATGAACTTAAAATGTCGTTTGTTTGATTACAGGTATGTTTTAATTTATTTACGTAGGACATCTTTTTAGTTTATATTCTAATTAGATTTATTAATACTTAGATTACTTATAATAAAATTATTTAATTACAGAAACACATTTTGGTTTTATTGTTACACCAACGATACGGCAACAAATATCTTATAAAAAGACATTTTTTGTTAAAAAATATGTCCGAAATGGCGAAGATTCGCTTTGAATTCACAATATTGCCTGGAAGTGATGGCAAAACAAATGTTTTGTCTATAAGCGCAATAAGCACATGTGATAATAAAGTATACGCAATACCAGAAGAGTTACAACCAGCTTCTTTTCATGTTGAAATACAAAATAAAAAATTGTTAAAAGAAAAGATACCAGACAAGAACAGTTTGGATAACAATGACAGAAGAACTTAGAACAATTTACATGGATGAAGATGATAATTTACAATTTGGGGATCAATTTCTCGAAGAGATAAATATAGTACAATTTGCTGATGCACATCAAACTGAACCTGGTAAATTGGAGAGATTATTAGAGAAATTCACAGGAACATAAACGGCAGAACTTAAAACACATTGCAGAACAGTTTGTAATTGAAAAAATTACAAGCAAAACTTCGAATGCAAACCAGTGGATGAATATTTTTGATAAAGAATGTAGACGCTTTGATGTGACAACAGATGAAAATAAAATAGAAATACTCAGATTATTCATGGATAAGTCTTGTATGGATTGGTACGGCTCAATGATTATAAATTAAAAATGAACTCGGAATGGTCAACATGGAAAAATAAATTCTGTGAAACGTTTGGAAACAAGGGATGGATTCCAGTTACTTATGCATTATTGTTTAAATACAAGGATGGTTCATTGTTGGATTATGCTATGAGAAAAGAAAAACTCTTATAAGATATGAGAGAATCAATTGACACAGGTACCTTGATAGATCTTATTTACCGGAAGAAGGCAGCTGGTTTACCGGAATTTATTCTTAATAAAATTGTTAGGGAAACGTTAAAAGATACTGTGAATTTATTTAATGAAGTGAGCAAGTACGAACAGATGGTAAATAAAAAGAGCTTTGCGGATAAGAAAAAAAAATTATATCAAAGAACCAAAGGTAAAAATGAAGATCAAAATCCATGTAAAATTTGTGAGAAGCTAAATACAGGTACTCGGTATCACTCTGAAGCTACTTGTTGGTTTAGAATAAAAGAAGATGATAAAGTAATGCAAAGATTCATCAAACATGTAAATAATTCAGTCATAGAAGCGGAGTTAATAGAAACTGAGCAAAAAAAACTAATTGTAACACCATTAATAAATGTAAAACTACTGCTGAATGGAAAAATTTAAATAGATGGAGTTTATGATTCAGGCTCAAATGTATCTTTGATAAATTCAAAATTGTTAAATATAAAAGGAAAAGGAAACAGTATGAACGAAGCAGATTTATTAACGATTAATGGTGTTAAAAAAGCAAGTGGTTTGACAACTTTACATGTTAATATATTTGATATAGAAAAAAGTGTTGATGTATACATTATTGATGACAAGAATTTCAAGTGTGATTTTCTGATAGGATTGGACTTGATAAAGAAGTTCAAACTAATTCAAGATGAAGATTTAAAAATAACTTGTAAACATAATTTAAATAATGAAAATAATGTGGAAGAAATTTCTACAAATAAAAAAAAGACGTGTGGCACTCGGGGACTGCCGCGGTAAAGCTATTGCATAGCATTTTGTATCAACTTATGCAATTATAATTATTTATTTATTTTATTTATGCAGTATTTCTTTTTCTTTGATATTATTTTTTTTTTCGTTACGGAATTTCTGGATTTGGTCCCCGCGCTCAAGGCCCGCGATAGAAGCTATGCAATAGCTTAAAAACAAAATAAATAAGTGCTGAACGTCGTAAAAGTGTATAACTACGTAAACAAAGTCAAATACTATTCAAATATAAGCATAATAACAACTTTAAAATAGACGAAAGTGTTGAACCTAAAGTAATTTTAAATAAAAAAGAGTGACAAACTGTTTTGACAGCGAAAAAATTCCATGTACATGAGTCATTTCTAACCGTCTAGTCAAGTTTAAAAATTGTTCAACTGGAATGGTATCAACTATTTGGCAAGCTTTAATTAAGTCATTGTAGCCTTGCGGTGCAACAGGGGAACTGAATGTACTCGTAATCGACTGGTCGTGAGTTCAAACCCCACTATCAACAATCACTTTTTGTGAAGAACATAATTTTATAAACTAATATTTATAAGAATAAAATACGCAGTGCACAGAAAAAAGAACTGCCAGAAATTATTAGATCACTAGAGGGTACTGGTGTAGTAAAACCGTCGGAGTGGGGAGCGTGAGGTTTTTTCGTTACGGAATTTCTGGATTCGGTCCCCGCGCTCAAGGCCCGCGATAGAAGCTATGCAATAGCTTAAAAGCAATAACGCTATACAAGAACACAAAATAAATTTTTATGAGCATGTAAAAGAGGAAGACTTTGAAATAAAAATAAATCATTTGAATCAGTATCAAAAGTCTGAAATAGATAAACTGATTTGCAAATATGATTAGATTTTTGCGAAACATAAATATGATGTGGGTACGGTTAATGGATATGAAGCGAGAATAGACTTATTGGTGAGCAAATATTGTAGTAAGAGACCATACAGATGCACTGTTGAAGATAAAAAAGTAATAGAAGAACAAATAGCAAAATTCCTTGATAGCAAATTAATAGAAGAATCTTATAGTCCATTTGCTGCACCTGTTACATTGGCATTCAAAAAAGAGGATAACAAAAAATCCAGACTATGTATAGACTTCAGAGAATTGAATAAAATAGTAGTACCACAAGCTCAACCATTTCCGTTGATTGATGATCTAATGATAAAAGCGAGGAATTGTAATTTATTTTCTAGTCTAGATATAAATTCAGCATTTTGGTCGATCCCGTTACGAATTGAAGACAAGAAAAAGACGGGATTTGTAACACAGGACGGACATTACCAATGGACCTGCTTACCATTCGGATTAAAGACTTCACCAGCAATTTTTCAGAGGATATTAAGCAACATATTGAGGAAATATAAACTTACTGATTTTGGTGTAAATTATATCGATGATATCTTATTATTTTCTAAAACGTATTCTGAACACATCAATCATTTAACACAGTTGTTGGAAGCCATCAAAACAGAGGGATTTAGATTAAAGTTTACAAAATCTACTTTTGCGATAGACCAAGTTAAATATCTGGGTCATATAATACAAAATAATTCAGTCAGACCTATAAATGATAATTTGATTTCAATAAAGCATTTTCCTGTTCCAAAAACACAAAAGAACATAAGACAATTTCTTGGAAAGATCAATTTTTACCATGAGTATATACCAAGAAGTGCAATAATATTAGATCCGTTGTATAATTTACTCAGGAAAAATCAAAAATTCGTTTGGTCTGATGAATGCCAAATAACATTTGAGATGATAAAAAGCCTGCTATGTTCTCAACCTGTCTTGGAAATTTTTGATCAAGATTTACCAATCAATATACAGATGCTTCTTTAGAAGGAGTTGGAGCCATTTTAAAACAGACTCAGCCTGATGATAAAGTGAAGCCAGTGGCTTATTTTTCAGAAAAAAAAAAATATGAAGCTCAAAAGAAAAAGAAAAAAATATACTTGGAATGTTTAGCTATAAAAGAAGCGGGGAGAAATTGGCAATACTGGTTAATAGGTAAATCATTTACTCTACTCTCTTACTACTCAGATCACAAACCACTAGAAAACATGAACCTAAAATCTAGAACCGACGAAGAGTTGGGTGACATATTATCTATCACAATATGATTTTAAAATAAAATATGCTCCAGGAAGAAACAACTTAGAAGCAGACTGTCTAAGCAGAAATCCAGTATTAGAATCAGATGAAAATAGAGATGAACAATTAAAAGTTGTTAATTTAATAAAACTACAAGATATTATATTAGATTAAAATAAGAATGAAGAAATACAAAGTAACACAAACAAATTGATTGAGAAACATAGTGTATATTTAAGAAAAGACAGGGGAAAGGAAAAAATTATGCTATCAGAAGAGTTTAGCATCGAATTCCTAAAACAAATACATGAATATCTATGCCACATTGGAATAAGACAAATGCAAATAATGATAAGTCCATTTTACACTGCCAAAAATTTGAAAAAAAAATATATAAAAAATACTTGTAAAAGCTGTGAAATTTGTATCAAAAATAAATCAAGAGGACACGATCGGTTTGTCTTAATGTCGCACCTAGGCCCGGCCACAAAGCCTTTTGAAATAATATCTATAGATAAAATTGGAGGTTTGGAGGTTCAAGATCGACAAAAAGATATCTACATCTGTTAGTAGATCACTTCTCTAGGTACGCATTTATTCTCACCTCTAAGACGCAAAGTGCCAATGATTTCATAAAACTAGTCAAGAATATAACAGATACGGATCACATTGGTATGCTTCTCACTGATCAGTATCCGGGAATTAATTCAAAAGAATTTAAGGAATTTTTAAATGACAAGCAGATACCGATAGTCTTCACAGCAGTAAATGCATCATTTTCAAATGGCCTAAATGAGAGGTTAAATCAAACATTAGTTAACAAAATCAGATGCAAAATAAATGGAGCAGAAAAAAAGAGAGCCTGGGCAACAATCGCTCAAAATGCGTCAATAAATATAATAAAAATAATCATTCGGTCACTAGTTTTACACCAAGTTATCTTTTATATGGTGCAGATTTCAATATTTTACCGAATGAATTAAAAGAAGAAAAATCAAATAGTGACTGGATTAGAGATAGAAAAACAGCACTTGAAAATACATTGAAATCACATAGTTACAACAAAATACTATTTGATAAAAATCGTAAGCATTATGAATTTAATATAGGAGACATGGTTTACGTAGAAAATGGAAACAAACTGAACAGGAAAAAATTAGATGAACTGAAGATTGGCCCATATGAGATTTTAGAAAAAAATTCAAACTCTATACGAGTATACAGAATAGGAACAAGGCACAGAAAAAATGAATCAAATCTTGTTCATATTACAAAACTTATTTCAGTCCCTGCATCCGGAAATAGAAGAGGATGAGTAGTATAAAACGAAAATTTGTTGTAAATTTTCTCCTCTAAGGGGGGAGATGTAAAGAAAATATATTTCTATTATTTAATTATATTTTTAGGAATCAGAAGCAGAAATGTTTAAAAAAAAACAACACGGTATATGAAATCACAAGTATATTCAATTAATTTTAACACACACGTTTTTAAATTATTACAACCGTTAATTTTCTTACGCAAGGAACCAAATTATAACAACTAAAATAAACATGAAACACCACTGGTGATAACTAATAGAATTAACTTCTAATTATCTAGTTCAATCGAATATAACAACAATAAGACAATATTAAAAGACTTACAGCCCTTTGAGCGATGTTGCCGCCACGAGTGACATCCGACAAATGAGCTGAATAACTTTTTTTTTTTTTTTTAATCTAGGGCATCTCAGAGTGTAACTACTAAGGTTCCGACTCTTTAACCGGACTTTCCTGTGGTTGCCTTAAGCTCCTATCGAAACTTAATGTCTCCAGCCAGGGCGTAAAAAACTACAAACTAAACGACTGCTGCTCGCTAAGGGGGGGTGCCCTTAGCGAGCAGCGAGATTGCTGATGTCTGAGTGGTCTTCTGCTTGCTGATATTCAGTACCAATTGCAGCTTCCAAAGCGTAGTTAACCACGATGCGTTCTTGTGTCCTACTTCAATGCGGAGCATGTTGAGTACGGTTCTTATGTATCGCTCTACTTGGCCGTTCGAGCTGTGCATTTCAGGGGTGATGTAATGCAGCTCAGAGCCAAGTTCAGATATCCACTTAACAAAGTCCGTTGACTCGAACATTCTACCCCTGTCAGTGACTAACATTTTAGGAACGCCAAATAAAGAAACGGCCTGAGACATCACTCGTTTTAATTCACCGTTATCCTGACGGTAAATTGGATACAGGAGACAAAATTTTGTAAAGGCGTCAACCAATACTAGGACGAATTTGTAGCTCTCCGACTCAGGTAATGGTCCCAAGGCATCGACGTGTATGGTGTCAAACGGAGTATTAGGTTTTGGCCAAGATGAAATATTTTGTAGCGGGGCTCGGGGCACTCGCTTTTTAGAAATACAGACTAGACAATGCGAAATGTATTTGGAAACAAATTGACGGAGGCCGGGAAACCAAAAATGTTTTAGAACAAGGTGCAAGGTTTTATCGGGACCAATATGCTCGTGCTCGTCATGAAAGATCCGTAGTAGGCTCAGTCGATGGCCCTTGGGTATAAAGGAGAGGAAACGCGGTTCTTCACCGACTGGCGTGTATTTGTAATACAAGAGATCGTTTCTTAAGGAATAATGATTAGGATCGAGCCGTCCCTCCGAGAGTTTTTATATTAAATATCTCGTTTCATGATCTGCAGCTTGTGCTATTTGTGCCCAGTTACGAGGTTTCGATATTTGATTAACCGGGACAGCCGGGTTCCGACTGAGATAGTCGGCATGTGGCAGCATAACTCCTTTCCGATATTCAATAGAAAAGTGAAAATCTTGCAGATAGATTCACCAACGGGCTACGCGTGGGAGCAGATTTTGGAGACTCTTGATATCAGAAGGTTGAAGAAAATACTCGTTGATGTATAAATGTGAAAGAATATATTTTGGTAAAATAACGCGACTTATATACTATTTACAATAAGTGAACTTATCCAATAAAATCGTGTACATTAAATTAGTCCATGATTTACAAAAGATACGACAAATAAAAGTAGTGTATTTTTAACCAATCACACGATAGCGGACTGTTGTCAAATGGTTTCCGCATGGTGTCGCCTGTGTGTTCGTGAGCGGTGTCGGCGCGACGTCACGGCGTGCGCGCCGAAAACATAAATATTGGTGCCTAATAATCCGCGCTTCCTTTCCGAGGCGGCCACCGTCGTGTGAAGATCTACATATGTCAGTGAACTGACTGTCAGAGAACACGTTGTCGGCGTGTGGCATCTGATACTCCTGTTTCTTTAACGTCTTGTCAAAAACGTGGTGTCAGTTCTTCTCAGGGCTGTTGGCTTCCGTGTTTCTTTATCAGATGTCAAAAACGTGGTGGTGTGCTATGATGATTGTTGTGGCTACAAGATCTTTCTTGCGTTCGGTAGATTTGAGAGCATTGAAATCTGTGACGACCTTGAACTGCAGGCCCACCAAATAATGGCGGAAATGCTGCAAAGCCTTCACGACCGCTAACGTCTCCAACTCGTAGCTATGATATTTGCTCTCTGCTCCCTGCGTAACCTTACTAAAGTATGCCACCACATGCTTCCCACCATCAGCGTGCGTCTGCAAGAGCACGGCTCCGTAGCCAGTGGAACTTGCGTCTGTGTGAACTTCGGTGGGGAGTTCAGGCTTAAATATTGTAAGAAGAGGCTCGCTAGTTAGACAATGTATCAAGTCTTGACGGACCTGTTCCTGCTCTTCTCCCCAACGAAACTCAACCCCTTTTCTGGTTAGATGGGCGATGCACGCAGTCTTTGTCGCATACCCTTTAATGTACTTGCGGAAATATCCGGCAAGCCCCAGTAATTGACGAACTTGTCTGACATTTCCGGGTAACGGTGAATTTTTTAATGCTTCTATTTTACGCGGGCTCGGCCGCACCTGACCAAAGCTTACTACCCTACCTAACTACTCGACTTCTGTTGTTAAGAAAGAGTATTTCTTTAAATTTATTGAAAAACCTGCTTTAGTGAGTGTTTGTAATACACTTCTGAGTAAAGAGATGCCGTCTTCTACAGTATTGCTCAAAAGGAGGACGTCATCGATATAGACTAAAGCGTTTCCAGCGTCAATAAATTCGCGAAGGGTTTGGTTGATGATACGCTGGTAAACTATCGGAGAGTTCGTCAAACCATATGGCATCTTCAAATATTCGTAGTGCCCTTCTGGTGTAACGAACCCTGTCACGTGTATACAGCTTTCTTTAATTCTTATTTGGTGGAAACCCGTTGCCATGTCTAAACCAGTGAAGAAGGAGTAACGTCATAACCGATCAATGTGGTCGTCTATCAACGGCAGAGGATATCTTTCTTTCTCGGTAATGCGGTTAAGTGCTCTATAGTCAACACACATTCGGTCGGTCCCGTCTTTCTTCTTCACTAGAATTATGGGACTGGCATACTCTGACCGTGATTCTTTGATGATACCTTTGTCTAGCAAATCTTTAGTTATCTCGCGTGCGAACCTCAACAGCCGCCGGCAGAGGCGAGGTCATCGAAGCAAGCAGGGGATTCGTCTCATTCACAGGCACCGCAACAGCAACGTAGGGATACGAGTGAAGACAGTAAACTAGAAAGAATGATCAAAAAGCAGACTATCCACTTTAAAGCTTTCATGAGAACAGTAGCTACCATCGAAATCGATCAACTACAGAACAAATGGTAGTTCGACGATGCTTTAAAGTCTCTTCAAAGCCGTTGGGCTATTATCGATATCCTTCACTGGGATATAGAAGGTGAAAACGGAGATGAGGATGTCTGGTACCAAGAGGAATTCAACAGATATGAGAAAATGTATAACGATCTCAAGAAAACCATAAACTCAAAAATGTGGTCTGTATCTCATCGCGACAAATCTACTCCACAGATGGATATTCCAACATTCCAAGGCAACTACCACCAATGGACATCGTTTAAAGATTTATTTATAGAAACCATCCACAAAAATCCATCGTTATCAATCGCACAAAAAATGCAGTTTTTAAAGAGCAAAGTAACAGGAGAAGCTGAGCGTCTGATTCACCATCTTCAGATTAGCTCGGAGAATTACGAGGTATGCTGGGAAATACTAAACCACAGATATGGCAACAGTAGGCTTATTTTCACGTCTCACATCAACATACTACTGAACATCCCTAGTATGCAGCAACAATCCATCGGGGCGATCAAAAAACTGCATGACGTAACTAAAGAATGTCTCCACGCAATTCAGAACCTAGGAGTAGATATCACCACTTGGGATCCACTGTTAGTACTTTTGTTAGCACAGAAACTTGACAGTGAGTCATTTGCTGAATATATTGAGTCGGTAAAGAATCCCAGGGAACTACCAGTCCTTCAAGAATTCCTAGATTTCTTGGAAATCAAGTTTACCGCCTTAGAAGCATCGCGGCGTAAACAAGAAACAAATTACCAAAAGATGACCACTCAACCACAAAACCATCAAAACTATCAAGCAAACCAGAAGAAATATTATAGTTCAAATAATATCCAAAAGTCATCAAATAAAATCTGTACAAATAATATGAAATCATTACATTTGTCGCGGTCGATCACCTGCGCATTGTGTAATGCTGACCACGGGTTATGGATGTGTACCCAATTTTTGCAAATGTCGGATGAGCAAAAACTAAAAACTGCCAACCAAATAAATTGTTGCATGAATTGTCTATTCAACCATTTAAATAAACCTTGTTTTTCTAATAAAACATGTCGCAAATGCAGCGCTAAACACAATACATTATTGCATGACGCAATCTCAACCAAAAACAGGCCAAACACATCAGCAAAACCGAACCATAAGGCTGCGCACACTCTTGCAACATCATGCGTGACCAATGATGAATAAGCAGCAGCTTCAACCCATGTATCTTGGGATGACGTGTCGGAGACCCTCTTAGCTACGGCCTTAGTGCAAGTCCCAGGATACAATGGCACATACCATACCATGAGGGCTTTGATTGACCAAGGTTCTCAAATTTCTTTAATAAGTGAAAAGGTGGCACAAGTTTTGAAACTACGAAGACACCCTTGTAAAGGAACCATATTCGGCGTAGGAGAAAAAGAAAATAGCTGCAAGGGAGTAATAACCATCAGAATTAAATCTATGCATAGTGAGTTTGCCTTAGAAGGTGAGGTTCTAATAATGAATAGCCTAATCATAAGTTTACCAAATAAATCATTCATAAAACCAACTTGGCCTCACATACAAAACATCAATTTGGCAGACCCAGAATTGAATACCAGTCGACCAGTGGACCTACTGCTTGGAGCAGATGTATACTGCAAAATAGCTTTAAGTGGCCTCTTGAGGGGCGATAGCGAGGATCAACCAATAGCCCAGCAAACGTTATTAGGATGGTTGCTTTGTGAGATAATGTCACCACGATACAGGTGTAACGTCGTTCTTCACAATACGGATGATTTACGCAGGTTTTAGGAAAAACAAAACTTTCCAGATGCAGCAAAAGCATTAGAAGAGTGCTTCTATATGGATGACTATTGTGGTGGAGCAAATACCATGGAACAAGCAAAACAGCTTAAATCAGACCTAATAAAACTACTCAGCAAGGGTGGGTTTAATTTACGAAAATGGGCCACAAATGAACCAAAATTACTCGCTGACTTAGAAAAAGATTTGTGGAACCAGCAAATCTACGAGTTTAAACAGTCAGACTCAACGAAAACATTGGGGCTTGGATGGAATCCGCAACAGGACAGATTCATCTTCGACTCGAAACTGGAGCCAGTATTATTATCAAAACCAACCAAAAGGTCGCTTCTCTCCGACATCTCAAAAATATTCGACCCATTAGGCTGGCTTACACCGTTAAGTATCACCATGAAGATGCTATTCCAAAGTGTCTGGTCATCAAGTTTAACTGGGATGACGCACTACCAGAGGATATCAAGATCAAGTGGCTAAACTTAAGGGAAGAATTAAAAGACATCAATACCATAGAATTAAAACGATGGCTTGGAATAAGAAAAAACAATAACTTGCAATTACACGGATTCTGCGATGCATCGAACAAGGCGTATGCCGCTGTAATATATTGCAAAGTCAGCAACCAAAATAATTCTAACGAGGTAACTCTGGCCGCAGCAAAAGCTAGATTAGTGCCCGTTAGTAAAGATATATCGATACCAAAGTTGGAGTTAATGGGTGCCCAACTATTATCACAGCTGATGCAAAAAGTTCAGACTTGCTTGGAGTCTTATAACCAGGAAATATATTGCTGGAGTGATACAACAACAGTCTTAGGATGGATTCAAGGAGATCCAGCGAGATGGAAACCATTCGTCTCGAATCGCGTGAAAGCCATCACCAAAATAATATCAAAAGAAAAATGGAGTTATGTCAAAACCATTGAAAATCCAGCTGACTGTGCCAGCCGTGGATTGAGAACCAAACAATTAAGAAACCATGATCTGTGGTGGCAAGGGCCATCATGGGTTCAATCATTCAAAAACCATGACATACCTCAAACCACCTACGAAACAGCCTAGAGATAAGACAGTCTAATGCAGTAGTTGTGGAAAAACACCAGAAAGCAACCATGACAATACCAAACATTATCCACCATTTATTAAACAAATTGAATTCCTTCGCAAAAATCGTACGCGTTTTTGCATGGATACTACGACTACCTACTGCAAAGGCAGGCCGTCAACCTTATCTCACATTACATGAACTCCGTCGCGCAAAACTGCTGATTATTAAAAGTGTGCAACATATGGAGTTTGCCAGTGACGTCAGTTGCTTACGTATAAATGGAAACGTGTATTCGAAAAGTAAACTTTTACCATTACACCCTATCGTAGACCAAGATGGTATTTTGCAAGTAGGAGGCAGATTGCGAAACGCACAAATAAGTTCAGAGATGAAACATCCAATCATATTACTACACAACCATCGAATTACCACGCTAATAATTCAGTACGCTCATGAGCTAACCTACCATGGTGGAGCGCGCCTTACTTTATCAAACATTCGACAAAATTATTGGATAATTAGCGGATATTCAGCTACAAAGAAAGTCATACGACAGTGTATTACATGCAAGAAGCAAGAGCCCATACAACAATCTCAGCTCATGGGTGATCTACCATCATCCAGAGTGAACCCTGAAAGCGCCTTCTATCATTGTGGTGTCGACTACACAGGCTTTGTGGAAGTGAAAGCAAACAAAGGACATGGGATAAAAACTACCAAAGGCTACATAGCGCTTTTCGTATGTATGGCGACGAAAGCTGTGCATCTAGAACTCGTATCAGATTTAACCAGCTCAGCATTCTTAGCGGCAATGAACAGAATGGCATCACGACGTGGTGCTCCACGTCACATCTATAGCGACAATGGAACCAATTTTGTTGGAGCCAACAGAATGCTGCAAGAAGAATACGACCATCTTCAAAATGTTTTCAAGAACTCATGCTTTAAAGAGATAACAGAACTACAAATCGAATGGCATTTCAACGCACCTTCTTGGCCTCATGCGGGAGGACTTTGGGAAAGAGCCATACGAAGTCTCAAACACCACCTCAAACGTGTGATTGGACAACAAAAATTAACGTTTGAAGAATACACTACATTGTTATCAAAATTAGAAGCTTGCCTGAATTCACGACCACTTTGTGCGCTATCAGAAGATCCGGAGGATTTAAATTTCCTCACACCAGCCCATTTTCTATCAACACGACCAGGTTGACATCTATCTTCGAAGCAGAGCACAATGTACTACAAAGAACTGAAGACATAATAGCGAAGCAACACAAAACCATAAATAAACATTTAAATGCCTTGGCCAACGTTAACAGTAAGCTGCAACAAGAAATCGATATGATGACAACACAACAGGACTTCACATTAGTCTATAACTACCATTAACATGCTGCAAAACTTGAAACAGATACAGGATACTTTGATCGATACAATATCGGAAATCTACCATGGTCAAATTAGTCTGCATCTACTGACACCAACTCAGCTCAAACGAGAGCTACAAATTATCTATGGCCAAATGCCTCAAGATTTAGGCCTACCAATCGAAAACATAGAGACAGATCTTCAGCACATCTACAAGCTACTGAGAACAAAGGCTCGGGTCACCGAAAAATATATTATCTTCGAAATAACATTCCCGCTCATAGCAAGAGAAAGTTTTCAACTATATAGGATAATACCAGTTCCGCAACAAACCAATTACAGCATGACCAGCATAATACCAATATCGGAATACGTCGCAGTGAACCTAAAAAAGGATGCTTATTTCGTACCAACCATACATGAACTTGACACATGTTTGTATCACGGAGAATCTTTCATGTGTGAGCTCTTCAAACCTATCCTGAATTTGGAAAATGACGAAAACTTTTGCGAAACAAGTCCAATAAACCAAAGATGCAAAACAGAAAGAACAGTGTGCAAAAACAAATGGATAGAATTACACTCAATGTCACAATACCTATATTTTTGCTGTGACATATTCCATCAAAATCATATGCGACGATCACGTTACCGTTCGTCAGCTGACTCGAGCAGGGGTCATTAGCATGACATAGAAATGCTTCGTTAAAAGTAAAGATTTCACGCTGTATTCTTTACAACAACAATCGAACCAACTAAATTTTTCACCAAATATGCTCGTACCAGAGCTAGACCAGATAAACCATATTGTGAATGTTAAAATACCAACGGAAACAGAATTACCAGAGGACATGAGTCTGTAGATTTCTATCCATTCTTGGAGAACAGATCAAAACATTGAAATCCACCAAAGCTGAGGTCGATGATATATCAGTCCATGACATTCACCAGTACACCATCGTCTACATACTGCTAGGAGTTGTCCTATGCGCGGCAGCAGTCTGGGCCTGGAGAAGAGTGAGATGCTGCTCGCATTCTACGGCCAGCCGGGCGGAGCCTCACCACAGACAGGAGTCTGTGGCGACTACATCGGAGTCAACCAGAACACATAAGGAAGTGCAACCGCGAAAGCAGAATACTGCTGACCGTCAGCAAAATGAGAATGAACCGATAGGTCTAAGTGCATATTTCGCTAGACGGTGGCCCAGTGCTATGCGTAGTGCGGGTCAAAAGGGAAGGGCTACGTTGCCTATAGTACGAAAAGAACGTGTGCTTACAGTTGAAGACTCATTACGAGTAGTAATAGGAATTTATGTTTTTTAAGGACACCCATAATTTATATCTTTACCATTTAAAAACATTTTTGATTTTTTTTACCATTTTATAATTACTTTACTTTTGTTTACCATTTAATTATAACTAAGGTGATTTAAGTATAACTTTATTATTTTCCTATTTCATCTTGTGCTCGGGAATATGTTCGGTTCAATACTTGAAACCGAACAGCGCAGCACTTTTGCCTGCGTGCATTTCCATAAATGCACGTATCACAACAATTACCATTTAGTACGTATCCGACTACCAATCGCGTAACTCAAACCAAACCAAATCAAACCATCTTAGTGCTAATATAGTTTAGATTTACCATTCTATAATTATAACCAATATATTCAATATAGCATTTAAACCATTTATATAATTCGTATTATTAAACCAGTTGTATTAAACCAATAACCAAACCATAACCAGTCTAGTATTACACCAAATCAACCAGATCAACTAGACATATCAACCAACCCAGAAGTTAGTGCTAAACCACGTAAGCACTAAATTCTACAGTAGCTATGACCGCGGATATAAAGGAAATGTTTCCTAGGTTTAAGATAATTGAACAGGACCAGGACGCGCAAAGGTTTTTGTGGCGAGACAGTCCTGCTGAACCCATTCAAACCTATAGGATGTCTTCCATGACCTTCGTGGCAGTATCTAGTCCTTTTACTGCTCTGTATATGAAAAATAAAAATGCACTGGAAGTCAAGGATCAGTTTCCGCAAGCAGCGGATGCTATTGTACATGATACATACATGGACGACTATATAGGCTCCGTGTCTTCCAGTGACATAGCAGCTAGTTTGGCTGCCGATATAGTAAAAGTTCACGCACGTGCTGGACTTGAAATGCGTGGTTGGGTATCTAATGACCCCTCAGCACTTAAACTTTTACCTAAAAGTCTTATAGCTGAGACAGTGTGTGACTTAAATGTCAGTCTTGCTAATCTTCCTTCATCTACTCCTTATACTCGAGCTTTAGGGCTATATTGGCATCCAACTACTGATCTTTTAAGTTTTAATATTCCAGGTAAAAGTGAAGAAGCTATTTTACCTATCCCACTTACAAAGCGTAAAGAACTTTCATTAATAATGAAAGTATTTGACCCACTGGGTATCCTTGCTCCCGTTGTGATTCGTGGTCGAATATTATTTCAAAATGTCTGGCGAATGAATCTAGATTGGGACACTCAGTTTCCCTGTTCTGAAATCAAGACATGGAACGATTGGTTCCAAGATTTGTTTTTGACTACACAGCTCAAAATTCCTCGTTGTTACAATCTGCGGGGGACGGAGCCCAGTCAAGTTGAACTGCACGTCTTTGCAGACGCAAGCGCACAAGCATATACTGCCGTGGCATACTGGCGTTTTCTTTATGGAAACGAAGATGTGCAGATCGCCCTCGTATCTAGCAAATCACGGGTCACCCCTTTGAAGCCATGTAGTATTCCTAGATTAGAATTACAAGCTGCATTAATAGCTGCTCCTCTAGCTAGATCCATTGTAGATGCAGTTAGAAAAACCTCACAAACGCATATTTTGGTGCGATTCAATGAACGTTTTGGGTTGGCTTCGAAACGATGCACGCACCTACAAACCCTTCGTAGCTCATCGAGTGGGTGAGATAATAGAACTCACTGATGTCCGAGAGTGGCGGTGGGTGCCCAACAGCCTCAACGTCGCTGACGACGCAACGCGTTTAGGTCGAGGTCCTCTTACTCCAGAGTCCCGTTGGATAAAGGGACCTGATTTTTTATTGACCTCAGACTGGCCTGAAGAGCCTGTTATCACACTCGGAACTACTCATGAAACTCACACTCATGTCATCAACATTATATCAAACGATGATCATTCATTATTTGCGAACGCACGACGTTTTAGTTCGTGGTCTCGCCTAATCAGAGCTACTGCTTACGCTCACCGGTACTTATCATTACTGCGAATTCATTCATTACGTAAGAAAAACATGCGTGTCGATTTCAGTTATAAAGCTCAAAACCTCATCCTCACTTTTAATTTGCCACCAACCCCAAACGTTAACAGTGGCCGCGACGTTCTGCCTCTTACGCTGACCGCTGATGATTTACATTTAGCAATGATTCATGTTTTTCGCAAAAGTCAGATAGATTCATTCTCGGAGGAAATCAGATCCATCCGGAACAATTTACCCGTGTCACGCCGTAGTAGGTTATTTAAATTATCCACTATTATTGATAGTGAGAATATTTTGCGGTTATCTAGTAGAATAGCCGCTGTAAGAGAGGTACCAGAAGCTGTTAAGTCTCCTATTCTGCTTGACGGAAAACACCCTGCTGTCCAACTTCTCGTGCTAGACTACCATCGAAAGGCGGCTCATGCATGCACAGAGATGATCGTAAACGAACTACGGCAAATATATTGGATATTGAGCCTTAGGAGCACCGTACGTTCGGTAGCCTTCAATTGCCAGTTTTGTAAGGTCCGTCGAAGCGTCGCGTTTCAACCACCCATGGGCGACCTTCCTGCAGCTAGACTCGCTCATCACTGTAGACCATTTTCTTTCGTGGGCTTAGACTATTTTGGCCCAATCACTGTGAAGATTGGGCGAAGATCGGAAAAGCGCTGGGTTGGCTTATTTACTTGCTTAACGGTTCGAGCTATCCACCTGGAAGTTGTCCACTCATTATCATCAGATGCTGCAATAATAGCCTTAAGAAGATTTATACCTCGACGTGGAACACCAACTGAAATCAATTCTGACAACGGCACATCCTTTGTCGGCGCAAATAGAAAGCTCCGAACCCTATACGAGGAAGCTGTCCCAAACTTTGCTGCTAGTGAAATGATCAAGTGGAGATTCATTTCCCCATCAGCTCCTTTCATGGGAGGAGCCTGGGAAGGACTCTTAAAATCAGTCAAGACTGCTCTGAAAGTGACCTTCGGGAATAATGTAAGGACCCCGGCCGATGAGATACTTTGTACCCTTCTATGTGAAGCCGAAGCATTAGTCAATTCCAGACCTTTGACGCACGTCGCGAATGACACTCAAAACCCTGAAGCGCTCACTCCAAATCATTTTCTTCTGGGATACTCTTCAGGACGCCCTGTTCCAGCAGAATTAACTGACAGTGATGTCTGCAGCAGAGCAGGATGGAAAAGAGCAGTGCGCATGGCCGACCATTTTTGGAACAGATGGGTCGTAGAGTACCTGCCTACCCTTTCTCCTAGAAGAGCAATTGGAACAGCCCCGATAATAGCAATTGGTGGCATGGCATGGTAGCTGATGGTACGTTACCACGAGGATCCTGGCCCATAGGCCGTATTACTGCTACCTATCCGGGTAATGACAGCGTCACACTGGTGGTAGATATTGCTACTAAGGGAGGCATACTCCGTAGGCCACTTAAGAAGGTCGTTCCTTTACTTTGAAAGGGGAGCATGTGCATAACGCACCTTCTTGAGTTTTCTCTATGTTTTTGATAATATTTGTTTATTGATTTTTATAACGTTTTTGATAGTTCTTTTGTTCTTGTGTATAAAAAAGGAAGTAAAATTACTACCATAAAAAAGCGCCTTTCTTTTAATAATATAATCTTAATCTATATCTGTATCTATACTTAATATATAAAGCTGAAGAGTTTGTTTGTTTGTTTGAACGCGCTAATCTCAGGAACTGCTAGTTGGAATTAAAAAATATTTTTGTGTTGGATAGTCCATTTATTGAGGAATATTATAGGCTATATAACATTACGATACGACTAATAGGAGCGGAGCATAAATGAAAAATGTTGCAAAAACGGGAAAAATTATTCCTTTTTGAGAGCTTCCGTTGCGTGCGCTGCATAAACGGTTTAAGTTACGCAAATATCATGTACGATGGAATTGTTCCACTTTAAAAGTCCGCGACAGCATATGTCTATCTTTTAAGATTGACTCACTATAACCTTTTTTTTATGGCAATCAATTTTTTTCGAAATTAAATCATTATTTGCGAAGGAGTTTTATCAACATAATATTAATCCTTATCCAAATAAATATGTTATTAATCACAAGTATTTAAATATAAACAAAATTGTCCTTGACATCACTTGATTTCAATCAACATCTTAGGAGATATCATAATTTTAAAATAACTCCGCAAGAAAATAAGTAGAAAATTCATTACTTAAACCACTCTCTCGCTTACGAGTAGTGAGGCAGACGAAGTTGCGCGGGTCAGCTATATAATTTGCTAGCTTTTGCCCGCGGCTCTGCCTGCGTGGATGTCGGTTATCGCGTAAAAAAGTAGCCTATGTCCTTCTCCATATCCCAGGTTATATCTCTGCCAAATTTCATGACGATCGGTTCAGCGGTTTAGGCGTGAAAACAGACAGACAGACAGACAGACATACAGACAGACAGACAGAGTTACTTTCACATTTATAATATTGTTTTAGTTAGTGTTTGTTTGGTTGAACGCGCCAATCTCAGGAACTACTGGTTCAAATTGAAAAAATATTTTAGTGTTGGATAGCCCATTTATATAGGCTATACGAGGGCGGCACTGAAAATTTCGGGAATCAAGGAAGAGACACAACATTACTATTTAAAAATGTATTTATTGCTTTTCGAAGTATTCTCCGCAAAATTTGACACATTTTTCCATACGATGGAACCAATCATTGAAGCAACCATTCCATTCGGAAGTTGGGGTCTCCAAAATGGCCGTTTTGTAGGCGTCCACAGCTTCTTCAGGTGATGAAAATCTCTGTCCACGCAATTTATTCTTTATTTTAGGGAAAGTATAGAAATCATTAGGGCTTAGGTCGGGGCTGTACGGCGGATGGTCTAATAATTCTATGTTTTCTTGCTCTAAAAACTCTTTGACACTTTTTCACTCTTCTGTGACTTAGGGTTGCTGCGGCGACCACTTTCTTTGTTTTCCGGTTCGGCTTCTCGTTGTGTGGCGGTGACTTTGACTGTAGACGCGGTCGCGGTGAGTGCTTCTGATGTGTCAGCTGTCGTTCTCGTAGCTTCCGTGCTGATTGTTTCAGCCGTAGTTTCTGTGGCGGTTTCTGTAGCGGTTTCTGTAGCCGTTTCGGTGCGCTCTGTAGTCGTGGTCGACGTTTGTTTGCCTCTTTTGCCCGTAAACCTCGTAACTAGCATTTTTCTTGATAATTCCTTCTAAATATTCTTCAAAATGTTCGCTTGAGTCTTCTTAATAGCGTTTTCCTCGGATCCGGCTCTCGGAGGACCAGACAATGTGAGGGATGTATTCTCACATTCAGTGTGCGCTGGATTGGAGGACACTACTACTTTGTTCGCTGAATAAAACTCTATTTTTGAAGACTGTTGTTTTACTGTTCATTATTTATACAAATTAATTCGAAGCACTGTATTTCGCTTAAAATGTTCTACCCTTATGTTAAATTACATAGGCACAAGTAGCGTCGGTATCGCTTTAATTAAACAAATTAGTTTTCCAATAAATTTCTTAAGGGTAAATTGCTGATCGCGCTCGACTCCAAGTCCACCAATCAGATGATAGTGGAGGCGTGTCGAAACCTGGACAAGTTCAAACCTGCTCCGGACTTGTCTTGGAGTAGAGCGATATCTTGACAAAGTTCCTAGCTACCAAACAATCATGCTTAATCATTCATCCTCTTCGTGGTTATTTTTTTTTAAA
The DNA here is from genome assembly GCA_947523025.1 of Dryobota labecula. Classification (NCBI taxonomy): domain Eukaryota; kingdom Metazoa; phylum Arthropoda; class Insecta; order Lepidoptera; family Noctuidae; genus Dryobota; species Dryobota labecula. The sequence continues at coordinate 28,192,994 of OX383287.1, read as the reverse complement.
CCACCTAGAAGTAGGAGCCCCGCAAAGCGGGGCTCCGTCGACCACGCCTTACTTCGAGACTAAATCATTATTAGTCTAGTGAAACACTAGTTGAAATAAAATTAGTGCATTTCAAAATTCGGTCAAATGACACTATTTCAAAGAAATAAATATGCTAAATAAAAATCTACCAATTAATTATTCGGTCAAATGAATAATTATACGAAATGACTTTATTGTAACTCAAATTAGCCGGAGCGATTTTCGACAAAACGTTGTTATACCAAACAAGGGTGAACCGTCATAATCGACTGCTTACATCCATAAGGTATGATAATAATTTAAAAGATAAAATCTGTAACTGAGTCAATTTCAACAACTCGATTTTTTACCTAATTTCCATGGACATTTTCATTTTCAGGTTTTGTAAAAAACTTTGATGATAAAGCGCAACATATTCACGTTTTATATACATTTTCTAAAAGGGGATTATATCATTATATTATTGAGAGAGTTATTTGGGCCTCCGGAATTGGCGAGCCACAGAAATTTTATTATTGACACAGAAATTGTGCGTGTGAACTGAAATTGTGAATTACTAAAAAATGCTTTTATGTAAAGAAAGATAAGGTACTTATAATGAAAAAAACTGATATAATACGAATCATTTTAATAAGCATTTATAAAAATACAACGTGGTGTACTATTGCTTAAATCAGTCTTACAAAATTAGCAATCAAGGAACTGATTATGTTTTTACTCCTATGATGGGGTAAAATTTACTTATAATAAAATTATTTATCATACTTAAATTAACAACCTACACAAATTGTAACCAAACTAAAAAAAAAAAAAAAATTATCTCTGCAAAAACAGTACAGTTTTAACTTAATAACTAGTTTAAGTTTTAGTTTTAACTTTTCAACAGAACTGATGTCAAATCCTAGGAATGAAATAACCAATTTTGATTAGCATAAATGATTAATTTGAAACTTCTAAAAAATCCTAAACAAATTACTTAAATATTTGTGGACATAATACAGTTCGCGTATTTTCATCATCCTCGTATAAGAAGTTTTTGACTAAATTTCGAATAATTTTAGCCTGAGGGCTTAGTATCTTCTTGGGTCTATTTTTATTGGTGCTCGTCTTACTTTTAGGACTTATTTTAAGTGTCTGCTCTAGTCTTTGTAATCTCTTTCAGTATACTTCTTTTTCCTTCTTAGGTTTTAAAATAGCTTTTTTGAATATGTAAATTTCAGCGGACTTTTTTTCTATTTTTTTAGTTGTGTATTTACTTCTCTTTTTAATACTATGGAGTTAGGTTAGGAAGAGATACTCTACACTAGGAGATATAAGTGGAACAGGGCCTCAAGTCTGCTATTACAATAGTGTCAGAATGGTCTCTTCATTGTGAGTTTTTGACAGATTTGCCATACAAACACTGTCAAATACTCACAATGGCGAGACCAATCTGACACTATTGTACTCGTAATAGCAGACTTTAGGCCCAGGTGATGTGCAGGGGAATGGACTACAGGTTTGCTGAATTGAAAAAATACTTTGTAGCTGTGCTTGCGTCTCTTCAACGCTGTCACCATGGTTTTCTTGGAAACATAATTGTCTTGAACGTAGATTTTTCAAAGAGTGTCGTGGAACCTGTTCATTAGCATGTGGAGTAAAATCTTGTGACTTGGCTTGAGATGAACATGGTAAAGGGCTTTTAGGTTGCATCAATATTAAAGGTGATTTATCAGTATCTCCACTCTTCTCATTTTCCTGTAGTTTGAGTAATTCCTTTTTTTGTTGTTGTCTTTTATAGTAATTTCTAAAATTAATTTTGTTTCTTTTTGTTTAAATCTACGAGCTCGAACTGGCATCTCACTTAGAGGTAAAATTTTTCCTTCTGCTTATTTCCGATGATAACGTTATCGATCGCTTTTAATTTTTCTCTTCTTTTTTGCTCTGCAATCCTCTTCTTTTTTAACCTTTCTTGGCTATCTTTTTTCTTTTTTGGATTCCTAAAATAAAAAGATATTTATAATATGTTGAGTCAATTTAACCTCTCAAATTTGATTATGAAAGGAGGCATGAGCAAAATAATGGGATATAACAGACAGTAATGGATTAAATAATGCTATCTCTGTGTAATCTATAACTAGGTATGTTATATGAGTTCTGTCAAAGTAATTTCGGCATAACAAATATTGTTTCTTTTCAAAAACCTTCACTAAAATTAATACAATAATTGATAGGTACAATTTCTGTGGAGTCGTGTAATTTCCGTGGATACCCAGATGCCACGGAAACCACAGAAATTGGCCCACAGAAATTGGAAACGTGACAATTTTTTTTAAATTTCAAGAAGCTATCAAGGCTTTGACTATTGTTTTCTATAATCTTAAATGTGTACCAAAGGCTACTTAGCATGCATAAAAGTGATACCTTTGGTTCTTGAAAAAAATCTTTTAAAACCTGATCATCGAAATTGCAAAATTTCGTTCCGAGTAAATTAAAATCATGTACTTACATTTTTGGCGGGAAAACGTGGCGATATGGTGCACTACCGTTCTCACTGCGCGTAAGTGCACGTCTGTCTCTTGCCGGGCAGGGATTTGTTGTTCGTTTAAACTCATTGGTGGAAGCTCAGGACGACGAAACAAAATGACCATAGAAATTAGTAATTTCGCTCGGACAAAACTACCGTTGACTTGTACTCATTAACTATGAGTCTAAACATTCAAAAATAATTAGCTTCTTGTAGGTCAATTATTACTTAAAGCAATCAAAATACTGTTTCCTATATATGTTGGAGATTATCTTCCTGAGAGGTAAATGCTGTGTATGAAAGTGATTGTGGACAAGACACAGAAATTGATAATTCATCATTTACTGATGTTTTTCTTAAAAAGTAATAGTCTTATAAATATAATTTAAGTGGCTTCATTTAGATTCATCGTGGCATTATTTGTAAAGCAACACTGCGTTTTCAGCCTAGACGCGTAAATTTTTCGCCTGAGAAATTCACTCAACTATCTGATAAATTCGTTTCCTATTCAACACAGCGAAGTAGTAATGGAATAATTCGACTGTTGTCATACACTGATACATTGTGTTCGTTCTCATCTTCATGATTCGAGTTCGTTTTACATTCTTAGGCCCATTTCTGTACAATAGATTAAATAGAAAACTAAGTATCTATAAATTTAATTATTTTAGCTGTAAAAAAATTATACTTAAATATTTACTAACCATCGTGTTGAGGACAGAGGACTTGGGATCTGGTAGCGCGTTAAAGGAAAGACCCAAATGTGGCGATACCACCAGATTTATTCTCAATATCCACAGGTTTGTTTAGTAAACTATAAATTGCATACGCTGATTTTAGGCAAGTATAGCTTTAGTTAAATATACCGTGTCCTATAACAATACGCGGTTACAATAATTACGAGATAGTAAAACTTCTTACATCTGGAAGCGAACACGTACGCTTCTGCCGGAGTCTAGAAGGAAACAGACAGTATGAAAATAATACTGGGCGGATGCTGCTTTCGTTTTAATCTACTTCCGGCTTCTAGAAAGTTCGAGAACATTACAATACGTATTACAGTTCTGCTGCCGGCGTCGAGAAGCGATAACTACAACATTCATTCATGAATATACAATGATTCATTCATAAATCGTCCCTCTGGTGACGAGTAGCGTATGCAGATATCCAATATTTCACTCATAAATTCTGAAGCCCTCTAGCGTGGTATGGTACGAAACAGAAGGACACGCCTACATTACTTACGCCGCCCGATAACAGAGGGCTCTATTATGTATATCAGTCACACATCGCCTATGCACAGACAGAAGGGCTACTTGTTGTCTGCAAATAGAAACGCTTACATGCAATTTCACTGTTACTAACCTAAATTAGATTTAGTTTTCACTTTATACTCATTGTTAATTTATTACATTAAGTATTTATGCACTTCCTATCCTGAAGCACAGGTTCAACCTAGTTCAGGCAAATAAGCAATTGTGTTCTATTTTAATTGTTAAGGAACTTATTGTAATTGTGCCCTTTTTATAAATAAACGATTATTATTATTATTTTATATACGTTTATATATCTCGGGACCCTGGGGTCCCGGACCTTTGGAAGGCATACGAAGGGCCGAAGCCAACTCGCAGAGGCCCCTTAGACAATTTTAAATGGAATGAGGCACCAACCGACGATTATCCCTGTACGCACTATGCAACTGCACCCAAGGACAACCCCCGGTTGGTGTAGGACTACTGCAAGATATGGAACCAAAGATATTGGACGATGGGCTTGGGTGGTTAAAATGGACTGGTTACCTAAAACTATGGAAGGACTATGGCCTCTGCCTGATCAATGTTTTATTATACACGGATAAAATGGCAGGGGGTGACTTGCACACTCAATAATGGGCCCCCGAAAACGGTCGCTAGCACATAGTGACGTAGCGACAAGGAAGCAACAAGTTTTGAGGTGCTCGAGGAGTGGAGAGGTATTCCACGGCTCTCAGAACAATCCCAGAGCCCGGAAGATGGTCAAGATCCCTACAAGCACTTACTGGAATACTTCCTTCCTCCGAGCACGTTTGTTCTTGCGAATTTCCACTCAAGCCGGCCAATAAAGGCAAGAATGAGGTGGGAGCTCAGTTCCTCGTCAGTGTTCACTCCAGCCGGCCAATAAAGGCAAGCCAGAGATGAGGAACATGACTTCTCCCGGGAGATAGGGTCCGTGGGGTCGCAACTGCCCAACAGCTCGCCACATGCTGCCCTGCGGGTTTCTGTATCTCTCTTGGTCTGGCTCCTCACCCTAGACCCGTTCCAGCAAAGTAAACTCTACCGGCACAGATCTAGAGTTCGGAGCGCGCAAGCCCCACCACGACGTCAACGTAGAGATACGGCGGTGAGGTTATTATTATTATTTTTAAATGTTTACATTTCTCGGGACCCTGGGGTCCCGGACCTTTGGAAGGCGTACGAGGGACCGAAGCCAACTCGCAGAGGCCCGTTAGACGCTTTTTAATTAAATGAGGCACCAACCGACGATTATCCCTGTACGCATTACGCAAGTGCACCCAAGGACAACCCCCGGTTGGTGTAGGACTATTGCAAAATATGGAAACAAAGATATTGGACTATGGGTTTGGGTGGTTAATATGGACTGGTTACCTAAAACTATGGAAGGACTATGGCCCCTGCCTGATCAATGTTTTTTTACACACGGATAAAATGGCAGGGGGTGACTTGCACACTCAATAATGGGCCCCCGAAAACGGTCGCTAGCACATAGTGACAAGGGGGCAACATGTCCTGAGGTGCTCGAGGAGTGGAGAGGTATTCCACGGCTCTCAGAACAATCTCAGAGCCCGGAAGATGGTCAAGATCCCTACAAGCACTTACTGGAATACTTCCTTCCTCCGAGCACGTTTGCTCTTGCGAATCTCCACTCAAGCCGGCCAATAAAGGCAAGAATGAGGTGGGAGCTCAGTTCCTCGTCAGTGTTCACTCCAGCCGGCCAATAAAGGCAAGCTAGAGATGAGGAACATGACTTCTCCCAGGAGATAGGGTCCATGGGGTCGCAACTGCCCAACAGCTCGCCACATGCTGCCCTGCGGGTTTCTGTATCTCTCTTGGCCTGGCTCCTCACCCTAGACATGTTCCGGCAAAGTAAACTCTACCGGCACAGACCCAGAGTTCGGAGCGCGCAAGCCCCACCACGACATCAACGTAGAGATACGGCGGTGGGGTTATTATTATTATTTTATATATGTCTACATATCTCGGGACCCTGGGGTCCCGGACCTTTGGAAGGCGTACGAGGGGCCGAAGCCAACTCGCAGAGGCCCGTTAGTCGCTTTTTAATTAAATGAGGCACCAACCGACGATTATCCCTGTACGCACTATGCAAGTGCACCCAAGGACAACCCCCGGTTGGTGTAGGACTATTGCAGGATTTGGAAAACAAAGATATTGGACTATGGGTTTGGGTGGTTAAAATTGACTGGTTACCAAAAACTATGGAAGGACTATGGCCCCTGCCTGATCAATGTTTTATTATACACGGATAAAATGGCAGGGGGTGACTTGCACACTCAATAATGGGCCTGCGAAAACGGTCGCTAGCACATAGTGACGTAGCGACAAGGGGGCAACATGTCCTGAGGTGCTCGAGGAGTGGAGAGGTATTCCAAGGCTCTCAGAACAATCCCAGAGCCCGGAAGATGGTCAAGATCCCTACAAGCAATTACTGGAATACTTCCTTCCTCCGAGCACGTTTGCTCTTGCGAATCTCTACTCAAGCCGGCCAATAAAGGCAAGAATGAGGTGGGAGCTCAGTTCCTCGTCAGCTTTCACTCCAGCCGGGCAATAAAGGCAAGCCAGAGGTGAGGAACATGACTTCTCCCGGGAGATAGGGTCCGTGGGGTCGCAACTGCCCAACAGCTCGCCACATTATTATCTCAGTCTCACCTACGACCTGTATGGGAACTTTTTTTCGATTTCTGACTTTTCTAGTACTCAAACCTCAGTTGGTCCCATAGTTTTTTGATCCTCGTAAGAAACAGGATCGATTGGCATCAAAAAACTTTTTTGTGAAAATTGCCCATTTTCTTGCTGACTGTACATTTTTTTTCAAAATCTATGAATGCAGATATATTTTTTTCTAAAAGATAAGGATAGTCTCTTAAGACCATTTTCTTGTAGCGACCACGGTTAAGGTACCTACCCTTATGAACCCATCTCAAACATAATGCAATACTGCTCATCCCTCATAGCAAATAGCGTGATAATTTATACGTGGTAATTTGACCAGACCTATAGGGAATATCTATGCAAAATTTGAACAAAATCTGTAAGGTAGTTTTTGCGTTTAGCTGGAACATACATTCAGACAAACAAACAAACATATAAGTAGACAAAAAATCTAAAACCTCTAAATTTTCGGCATCAGAATCGTTCCCAGACCACGTGGCAGTTAATTTTTTTCAAAAATATTCAATTTACATTTTTGACTTCGCTACGATTTTATTATATGTATAGAAGATATAGATATAGATAGCAGACCCGCGCAACTTCGTCTGCGTCGCCTAAAAGAGAGAGTGGTTTAAGTAATGAATTTTCTACTTATTTTGTTACGGAGTTATTTTAAAATTATGATGTCTCCTAAGATATTAATTGAAATCAAGTGATGTCAAGGACAATTTTGTTTACATTTAAATACTTGTGATTAATAACATATTTATTTGGATAAGGATTAATATCACTACATATTATAAAACAAAGTCCTGCGCCGCGTCTGTCTGTCTGTTCGCGATAAACTCAAAAACTACTGCACCGATTCTCATGCTGTTTTCATCAACGGATAGCGTGGTTCTCGAGGAAGGTTAAGGAGTAAGGTTAGTATATAATTTGTTAAGCTTTTGTATGCATTTTTGTATAAATTAACGATATTTGTTGGAGGTGTCGGAAAAATATTAGCCGTCTGGGAGCTTTTAACGAAAACGCTGCCCTTTGAGATATAACAAAGTAATGTATGGTGGAATTGTGTATCTTAATTAGGTCTTCAAAAAAGTCCGCGATGGCATATGTCAATCTCTTAAGGATAACATACTGTAGCCATTTTATTGTCTTTTGTAGGTATTTGTTTGCCGAATTTTACTCTTGGAAATAAGATTACGATAACAATACGCTATAATATAAGTAGCTATTAACCAAATTATGGTCGTAGATAAATAAGCTAGCTACTTATGTGTATTCCAAACAGTATGCAAGAATATTTATCATAAAAACATTACTAAGCACGGCGGCCATATATGATCAAAATTGTGCATTCCAAAACTTTCGTTACTTTTTCACTGACATATTTATCACTTTTCGACGAACTAACACTCAATACGAAATCTACACTTATTTCTCAGTAATTCTGTACAAGATTCTTCTAAGATTAAACCGTTTTCTTGTTGAATCCATTACTTTACGCACGTATAACCTTGATGAATGTTTACAATAAGCATCGCACCACACCGCCACACGACCACAGAGTACAGACGTATTTTGTTTCCTTTTTTTTTTTCGTTCGATTAGTGGTGTTTCCGATAAAATGTATTAATATCGGTCAAGTATCAGTCGATTAATCGAATTCTACAGCCAGATCGTGTTGCAAGTACAAAATAAATGTCAAATATTTCGTCTAATTGCGAACGTGACCCTGAGAAAAGTTATGCACCAATGGTGTTCATTAGTCATTTTTCTCAGAACAAACGGTGTATCATGCGACATTTTGGAGGTTAATTTCTTTTTGTTTTCACATTTTTGTTTCGTGTTGTATTTTTTATTAAAAAAACGTTGCCCCACACTAGGGATTTCTCCTGTATCGTGGGTGCGTTTACAAACATTTAAACTCACATACACAAACAGCCAGACCCGGAACAACTACTTGTAGATCATACAAATATTTGTTCCGTGTGGGAATCGAACCCGCGACACAAAGCGCAGCCGTCAATTGCTTAACCACTGTGCCAACCGTGCCGTCAATTTGGTACAATTGATTGCTTTAAGAATTTGAGTGAGTGGATTTGTGTTTGTTATCTTTAGGTAAAGAACATAAGTAATTTTATTATATTAAATCATTTGTTTCGGTTTCTATCCACATACTGAATCACATTAAAATTAATATTAAGTTAGAAATTTGAGATATAATAAATAAAATAATAAATCCATTTATTTTCAGGCGACGCAGGCCCATATAGGCATATAGCCTGGGATATGGAGAAGGATATAGGATACTTTTTTATGCGATAACCAACATCCACGCGGGCGAAGCCGCGGGCAAAAGCTAGTTGTGTTGATAAAACTCCTTCGTAAATAATGCATTAATTTTACCATAAAAAAAGGTTATAGTGAGTCAATCAAATATTATTTCTTCTCAGGGATAGTCAGATAGGAAATGTCGACTTCCCCAAGCTTGTTTTTATATTTTTTATATGACATGTAAAAGTGATTCCGATATCCTATTTACAGAATAAACGATTTCATTTGATTTCATTTCATAAAGACATATGCTATCGCGGACTTTTTTTTTGAACTTTTAAATAGGAACAATTCCATCATACATGATATTTGCGTAACTTAAACCATTTACGCAGCGCACGCAACGGAAGCTCTCAAAAAGGAATATTTTTTCCGTTTTTGCAACATTTTTCATTTATGCTCCGCTCCTATTGGTCGCAGCGTATTGTTATATAGCCTATAATATTCCTCGATAGATGGACTATCTAACACAAAAAGAATTTTTAAATTCCAATCAGTAGTTCCTGAGATTAGCGCGTTCAAACAAACAAACTCTTCAGCTTTATAATATTAATAATATATAATATATATAGTATAGATTAATGGGGCCATGCATACTACACTTTTACTTAGAAGTGCTGTTTTAGCCTAGTGTGACTGAACCCAAAGTCGATACTTCTCACGTCTATTTCTATCAGAATTATTTGACAAAAGAGGAAACCATTGAGGATATAGTAAGAATCTAGCTGTACCTACGAGTATACACATGAGTGATACATGCAACAGTACCATGTGGTTTTTGGGTCCGCTCGTCGCCATGATATCAGTCTTGCTTGGATGATTTCAAATCTCTAAAGAGGTGTTCAAGTGATAATACATTATAGACAAGGATGGAGGGCATCGAGTGGCCTTCCAGCAGGAAAAGGGTGGCCGCGCGGCCCGACGCGGCGGGGTGAGGGCCGCTGCCGGCTCGGTGGCGGGTCAACGACCGGCACACGCAAGCTTTTTCACGTGATACGATTAACGTCGCGAAGTAGGTCAGCAGAGCAGTGCACCGCGCGCCCCGCGCCAGCACGCTTCGCGCATCGTGCACCGCCTAGGGCCCGCCACCACTCCGCCACCACACGCCACCACACGCCACCACGCGGCACCACAGCGCCACCACATCGCCATGCGCCACCACGATAACATCTGCTTCTCTATAGCTACTTATACTTACTTATCCGGACGGTAACACGACAGTTCGCCCATTTGGAGTTGCATTTCTTATACCGATAAGATACGATTTAAGTTTCTGCTTCTAACAAGTCCATGTTTTTACACAGACTATTCTGTTTTTATTGATCAGAAAGGCGCACGGGGCAATTGTTGAGTGAATAGGGGGACGTGGCAAATGACGCCCCACCGCTACTAAAGATAAATACTGTAGAGCTAGTTGTTAGTTGGTAATAAATTGAACATTACAAGACATAACAATATTTTGACTTTAAACAACGTCACTTATTTTTTCAGTATGTGAAGGTTTACTAAAGAAGAAGCCATCAGCTACCATATTATACGGACAGACGAGATAGTGCCCACAATCAGCACGCAGGGCTAACGAATACTGATGCAGGAGACCACATGTTATATAATACTCTTTATAATATCCTATTTGCTTCCTATGCAACGCGCTGATGCACTGGAGGCTTGTTTATATGCATACCTATACCTACGCATAATGGTTTATGAACTCCAAATACCCAACAACAGTACCTATTCTTCTATATATATAAAATTTAAAGTCCTGACTGACTGACTGATATATTAACGAACAGCCCAAACCGCTGGGTCTCGAGATTCCAAATTTAGCACGTAGGTTCCTTAAGAGGTTTAGAGGTACAATAAGAAATAATTTTTGGAAATTCCACCCCTAAAGGGGTAAAATAGGGGATGGAAGTTTATATGTAAGTCCGTCAGTTTTCAAGTTAGGATCTTCAAATTTTGTGATTAGGCTGACAATTATCTACATAATAAAATGGTAAACTGACTGACTGACTGACTTATATATCATAGATATATAAAATTCAAAGTCCTGACTGACTGACTGATATAACAACGCACAGCCCAAACCGCTGGGTCTAGAGATTCCAAATTTGGCACGTAGGTTCCTTAAAAGGTCTAGAGGGGAAAAAAAACACTAAGAAAGGATTTTTGGAAATTCCACCCCTAAAGGGGTAAAATAGGGGATGGAAGTTTATTTGAAAATCCGTCAGTTTTGAAGTTAGGACCTTCAAAGTTTGTGATTAGGCTGACGATTAAAAATTAATATATACGTATCCCAGCGTTTTTGATAATTTCACCCTCGAAGTGTTAAAAAGGGGGACGAAGTTGAAAGGTCCTTAATTTTCGAAGAAAAATCACAAAATTTACTATTTTTTTACTAGGCTTATGGTTGGAAGCTAACGCAACGGTGTTGTTAGAATTTCAACCCTTAAGGGTGTGAAAAGGGGGATGAAATTTGGTTTTTAATTCAAGTTCTTAATTTTTTAAGTTAAAATCACTAATATTTCGGCTTATGGTTGGAAACTAACACAACGTAAATCGTGGTTTTATTAATTTCAACCCACAAGGGTCTGAAATGGGGGATGAAGTTTTGTATTGAAGCAGTTCATTCGGTAAATTTTGTATTCAAGTAAAAGTACTATAAGTACACGTGTACTGTTTCTAACTTTACAGTATTTTACATGCAGCGACTCTCTATATCTGACCTCCACAACGCAGTTACTGGGTAATACGATACCCCTTGGTAAAAATGGATGTCAGAGTTTCGGGCTTCTGACTTCTCTGCGACTGTCAGAGATCCACGAATGACAGCCGGGATCAACAGCTTAACGTGCTTTCCAAGGCACGTACGGGTCTCTGTAGGTATGTAAAGATGGTCACCCATCCACAGACCAACTGCGGCAAGCTTAAACAGGTCGGGCCGGGCCAGGCCTTTACAGTATTCCACAAATATCACACGTAGTGGAGGACAATTTGCCATGAACAAAGCTCTATACTGATATTGTTAAATCATAATTATCTAGAAAAAATAATTTATACTCTACGCAGACGAAGTAAAATAAAATAGTAACGAAGTCAAACCTTACATTGAATATTCGAATCTGATGCTGAAAATATAGTTTTTAGAATTTTGGTCTGTTTGTATGTATGTTCCGGTTTGCACAAAAACGGATGAACGGATTTAGATGATATTTGGTACACAGATAGTTTATAACCTGGATTAACATATATGTAGGTTATTTTTTAATCCCGGTAGTACGTTCCCGTCGGCTATTTTTCGACATCCACGCGGGCGAAGCTGCGGGCAGAAGCTAGTAACAACTATAATCAAAGGTGACACGTTACGTCGAAGACTTGATTCCCTGCTACGTAGACAGAAAGCAACAAGTACCTCAACAATATAAAACACAATGGAATTTACTGAAGAGGAAAACTTGTCGATGTTCAGCAATTTCCGGCGAACGAGGGACAAGTTATCTCATTTAGCGTCGCTGTGGGTGGTGATCACACTCATTAGCTCACAACCATGTTACGCTACTCGCGTCACCACTCCCGCCCCGCCCGCCTACAGCGCACCACACACACACATGCGCCGCTCGAGCACATTACACACACAACACACGGCGAGTGTCCAAGACTCAAGCGTACGTAACGATGGAAAATTACTTGATTGTGGTAGCGAGAGGCGCGGGCGGCGCGCGGCGCGGCGGCGGCGCGGTAGGCCTGCGCGGACGACGTGACGTCCACAACTTATTAAACTGACACGTCATGTTTATTCGGTCACTTCGTCAGACGTGTCTACGTGAAGCTGTCACCGTTATCAGAACACTTTGCTTCGGAGTGGACAGGTGCGAAGGTGCGTAGTAACTATTGAGCGTAGGCAACTCAGGAACCGTTTGTGTGGCACAGACGGAGTGTTACAAATGAACGCTGCAGCTGAACCGCACTGAGAAATAAATGCCACAAACAAGTTACAACTAGTTTGTGGCATTTATTTCTCAGAAAAGATGTATCATGTTTTGCTAAAAATAAATCTATATTTTTTGTATTCTTCCATGTGGATAAGGCCTACTGGGGACACCACTATAAAAAAGACGCGCCTAGTTCTCCAACTCGTTAGGTGGTGTGGAAGAAAGGACATTTAGTAACTTTAAATGACGGGCTTGCATAATTTTTTTATTTTTATTTTCAAAGTTGAAAATGTCAATGTTCCGAAGGTTTCCGAGACTCAGGCTTTAGTGGTAATATAGCTTAGGTATATAATGTATTTCATAATACGGAAAGCCATATCTTAAGAAAGCTTAAGAATTAGGAATAAATTAAAAAAACGTTTCAAATAATTTATTAAATACTAGCTTTATCAAAAAAAGTTCCACTTAAAAACTGCAACAATTAGTGACGTCATTCAATGACGTCACTTATTTTTGCCCTTTTTTCCAAGAAATAGATGCATTTATTTCTCAGAAAAGATCTATCATTTGTTTTGCTACGCACAATTTGGTCAGTTCAAATTTGATTTGGTTCGGTACATTCACTTTAAACCCTTAGTAATAATTAAATTCAGTCAGGGAAATAATAATAACAAACAAATTACATTGCATTTGTAAGTTGTTTAGAGTAAGTTGCATTGGTAAGATGTAGGTAGGTGGGGGAGGGGGGCCTTAGGTAGGTGTAGAAGAAAGGCCATAACATTGCAGTTAGTAACTTTAAAATGACGTGCTTAAATGAAAAAAAAATATTTGTCGTTAAACATGTCAAAGTTTCGAGGGTTTCCGAGATTCAGGCTTTTGTGGTAATATAGCTTATATGATGCATTCTATGATACGGAAAGTTATATTTGGAGAAAGCTTAAGAATAAGGAATAAAATGAAAAAACGGTTCAGCTCCATACAAAAAAATATTAAATCGCAGATAACTTGTTAAATAATAGCTTTATCATAAAAAGTTCCTCTACATAAAATATTGCTAATAAGTAAAGGAATAAGCTGCCATCGTTCTTTTTTCAAAATTAGGTACTTGATTTTTGAGCGACGCTAAGTCCATTGAGCTTCAATTCAGCCCACCGTGCGCTGCCCCCGTGTGTACTCATGCGCCATATCGCCTGCTGATTGAAGGTCATTTGTATTTAGCAATCGTTTCTTGCACAATGTGAAAGCAACAAAGATTATATTATATTAAACTAGCTTTTGCGCGCGGCTTCGCCCGCGTGGATGTCGGTTATCGCATAAAAAAGTACCCATGTCCTTCTCCATACCCCAGGCTATATCTCAAAATTCTAACTTAATATTAATTTTAATGTGACTCACTATGTGAATAGAAACCGAAACAAATGATTTAATATAATAAAAGTACTTATGTTCTGAACTTGAATGAGTCTTTACCTAAAGATAACAAACACAAAATCAAAATACGAAATTTCACTCAAATTCTGCAAGCAATCAATTGTACCAAATTACAATACGAAATAAAAGTGCGACACAAATGATAATTTTAAAATAATTCACGTAAGTATCAACAATGTGAAAACAAAACGAAATCCTCCGAAATGTCGCATGATACACCATTTGTGCTGATAAAACGCTCGAAATATATAATGAACACCATTGGTGCATAACTTTTCTAAGGGTCACGTTCGCAATTGGACGAAATATTTGACATTTATTTTGTACTTGCAACACGATCTGGCTGTAGAATTCGATTAATCGACTAATACTTGACCGGTTGACATTTTAGCGGGAACACCACTAAACGAACGAAAAAAAAAAAAGAAAACAAAATACGTCTGTACTCTGTGGTCGTGTGGCGGTGTGGTGCGGTGCTTAATGTAAACATTCATCAAGGTTTTACGTGCGTAAAGATTCAATGAGAAAACGGTTTAATATTTGAAGAATCTTATACAGAATTACTGAGAAATAAGTGTAGATTTCGTATTGAGTGTTAGTTTATCGAAAAGTGATAAATATGTCAGTGAAAAAGTAACGAAAGTTTTGGAATGCACAAATTATGATCATAAGGCCGCCGTGTTTAGTAGGTAATGTTTTTATGATAAATATTCCTGTACACTATTTGAAATACACATAAGTAGCTAGCTTATTTATCTACGAACATAATTTGGCTAATAGCTACTGATATTATAGCGTATTGTTATCGTAATCGTATTTCCAAGAGTAAAATTCGGCAAACAAATACCTACAAAAAGTCAATAAAATGGATATAGTATGTTATCCTTAAGAGATAGACATATGCCATCGCGGACTTTTTTGAAGATCTTTATAAGATACATAATTCCACCATACATTAATTAATTAACAGTGGTTAAGCGATTGACTGCTGCACTGCGTGTCGCGGGTTCGATTCCCGCACGGAACAAATATATGTATGACCTACAAGTAGTTGTTCCGGGTCTGGCTGTTTGTGTATGTGAGTTTAAATGTTTGTAAACGCACCCACGATACAGGAGAAATTCCTAGTGTGGGGCAACGTTTAAAAAAAAAAAAAAAAATATATATATATATATTAATTTATACAAAATTAATTAATTAATTATTAATTAAGTTAATTTATACAAAAATGCATACAAAAACTTAACAAATTATATACTAAAACCTTCCTCGAGAACCACGCTATCCATTGGTGAAAACAACCTTTATAAGATACATAATTCCACCATACATTATTTTGTTACATCTCAAAGGGTTTAGACAGCGTTTTCGTTGAAAGCTCCCAGACGGCTTATTTTTTTCCGACACCTCCAACAAATATCGTTAATTCATACAAAAATGCATACAAAAACATAACAAATTATATACTAAAACCTTCCTCGAGAACCAAGCTATCTATTGGTGAAAACAGCATGAGAATCGGTGCAGTAGTATTTGAGTTTATCGCGAACAGACAGACAGACAGACAGACGCGGCGGAGGACTTTGTTTTATAATATGTAGTGATAGTGATAGTGATAGTGATAGTGATTTTTTCACGCGAAATTTTTGCTGTAGGTATATTATTACGGTACTGTGACCGAAAAAAGTTTCGTCCTTCCGAAAGCACTTGAAGTCTTGCTGGCAGGGGTCCGGGAGATCTATCCTTAACTAGGTGTGGACGTTGCTGGGTACCTATTAAATCTTGTACCCCAGACACTCGATTTGATTCTTTTAGGACTTACAGGGTTTAGTTGAACCATTTTGAAAGGTTTTACAACCCGTCCGACGAGTCGGCTCGGATTCAGGAATGCATTGTGCCATTTAAAAGTTCTTTCAGAGAGCTTTAAGATGTGCGGTGTACACTACGACAAGGACCTTAATGTATGCGCCTTTCTGTTTCATAATTTTAATAATAATAATTTATTTATTATTCCATAAACAGTGTAACAGATATTTTTTCACCAGTTATGAATAAGCAAAACTGTGCAAAACAATACAGGGTTTCCCGTTTAAAATGAGACAGCGTATTGACCATACATGTATGCCGATATTTGTTGGAAAAAGCTTAAAGGTAGTGGGTACAATGAAAATATAGGAATGAGTAGGGAATTAAAAGAAAGTACCTAGCTGTAGGTGTGAGTGTGTTGTGTAGGTGTGTTGTGTGTGTTGTGGAAGTGTGTTGTGTGGTGTGAGTAAGTTGGTGTAAGTGTCTGTGTGTTTGCGTATGAGTGTACAGATTTAACTATATGTAGACCTAAATCGGTTGTAAAAGGAGACTTTCAGTATCACTATATGAAAGTTTTAACAGCCAGTCACGCAGCAACAATTTGCACTTTTAGGATGAATACTCGTAAATGTTGTGTTGTTTGTTCGCTTTATTATAAAGACGCCGACCGAGAACATAGAAATGTCGACTAGCAAGAGTAGTCCTATGGCGTACAATGGGACAAACATAACTTTTGCGTCATTTCTCACTCATGAGCCCTGGGACATAGGTGAGAGAGGAATGTTGGCGAAGAATTGATTGAAGGACAAAGAGCTGTCTCACAGATAGAAGCTTACTCTCGCTACATAAAATAAATGTAGGTATGTTGCACATGCGCGGTTTCTTAAGCATAACCTTCAAGACAGCTCTCTGTGCTCTTTCAACTTTTAGAATACCCGAGGCATAAGCACCACCCAAAGTTCGTTTGCGTAGATTGAAAAGAGTGTAGGTCCAAGTGCACTACCCTGGGGGATCCCAAAGCCACTGAGATCAATGTTATCATTTTGTAAATTTTGTATTTTCACACATTGACTGCGTCCTGTTAGAAAGTTTTAAAAAATGTTCAGAACCAAGCCTCTTATTTCTATTCTCTCCATTTTCTTCAGAAGGATGGTGACAGAGATAGTATCAAATGCTTTGGACGGATCTAAAAATATGCCTAGTGCTTTGGTTTTATCATCTAGGGCATTAATAATTCTATTAGTCACATCTAAAACTGCATCTTCAGTACTTGTTACGGTTCCGTATCAAAATGGTAAAAAGGAATCCTTATGGTTTGACTCAGTCTGTCTGTCCGTCTGTCACAGCTGGATATCTCAAAAACTACTAATGCTATCAACTTGTGGAATAGTTTTAGATGACGTTTGCCCAATTAGTTTGCAAATAACAATTTATTTCTTCAACGGACTGAACGAGGTCTTCAAAATCATACGAAAGAGAGCTATTTGTACATTCAAATATTTTTTTTTTTGGGCCGCATAGTTTTTTACTTTTGAAGAACAATGTAAAAAAATACCGTTCCCGTACCTACTCCCGTATCCGTACCCTATTATCTCCGAAGTTTGCATTGAGAAAAATCTGAAATTTTTCTAAATTTATGGAAAAATAAAACGACGTCTCTACTTTTTCTAATATTGCTGTTTTAGGTCAGCGCCATCTCTTGACCGATAGTAGAACGAATGTAATTTTTTTAAATGTTTTTTGATGGTACGGAACCATCGGTGCGCAAGTCCGACTCGCTCTTAACCGATTTTTTGTTTTCTGAACCTATACTGGTTTTGCGCAAGTATATTATTATTTTCAAAATAATTAGTTAAACGTGATTTTAAAGCCTCTTAAGTTTTTTTAAATAAGAACCAATATTATACATAACTATTTGATGTTTATATCCTAATAATAAAATTAATCTACTTGTTTATATTTGTAAAGGCAAAACATGACTGTGCTATAATTTTATGTAACATCCTGCATGCCATGTGTGTGTGTATACTTATGTTTTGGACAAATAAATGATCTTATCTTATCTTATCTTATATGGTTCTGTAGTTAGTGATACTGCTTCTGTCACCTCATTTATAAAAATATATATATATTATATATTTTTATATATATATATATATATATATATATGTCGGAGTTGGTTGTCAATTACAATTGTGGGTCAACAGAGTTTGTTATTCATTTGACTTATTATTAATTAAATCGGAACATAATTTATTAACTACTTGGTGTACGCTGTAATTGATATTTGGTTACTTATTTCTATTATTGTAACCGATGGGTTTGTTACAAACAACTAATGACACGTTACTTTAATTTTAAAATGATTTATTTTGTGAATTCACCATTGTTTATTTACAACAATTATTCTTGTATTATTTGCTTACTTTATAATGTAAGTCGTATTAGATTTAGCACATTATAGTGTTTTGTATCAAGTAAACACGTGACGTACTTCCGTACGTCATCGGACAGAGTTGTCGTGGAGGGATTGCAAGGTGGGGACATCGCCTTATAAAAGAACGTACACTCGGTGTGCAGGGCCTCAAGTCTGCTATTACAATAGTGTCAGAATGGTCTCACCATTGTGAGTATTTGACAGTGTTTGTATGGTAAATCTGTCAAAAACTCACAGTGAAGAGACCATTCTATTAGTATTATTAAGATTAAGTATTATGATTAAGTATTCATTCTATTACTAATAGCATTATTAATGCCCTAGATGATAAAACCAAAGCACTAGGCATATTTTTAGATCAGTGTCAGAATGGTCTCACCATTGTGAGTATTTGACAGTGTTTGTATGGTAAATCTGTCAAAAACTCACAGTGAAGAGACCATTCTGACACTATTGTAATAGCAGACTTGAGGCCCTGGTCAGTCATCTTTGGATTCGATCCAGTAAAGAGCCCCTGCTCCCGACAAAACTGTCGGTTTATCTTGTACAGCGTTACTCATTATTATTTGCATTGTGTTTTTATTCTATATTGTGTAATATTGTGTAATTAGTACCCACTAAAATAAAAACCCTGTAATAGCTTATATAGTCTTGTTTATCCCGATAAAATGGGAACTTCAAACCCTGACGACATACCGCTCGGCACTCCTGATCCTACATATATATATATATATATATATATATATACAAAAAAAAAAAATTTTTTTCAGACTTTACAGTCCATAGATTGTTTGTAATTAGTTAGTAACAATTTGTGCTTATCTGCTATAAATAAATAAAAAATAAAAATCATTTATTTGCATGAAATATGGTTAGGTACATAAGATGTTAAATTAAATTATAGCACAGGACATATTTCACCGTCATTACGGTCATGCAAAATAATAGTTAGTTTACAACAATTATTTGAATAAAATTACAATTATACAATTTATAAGAAAATGTGAATTACAATTATGAGAATCATTTAAATTACAATTATTAGAAATATAGTGATTTCAATTACTTAAATTATTGAAATTATTAGTAACGACAAAGTAACAGGAAATATGACGAAGAACCAGTATGTTAGTGGACCCGATTTGGGGTCCACTAAGATACTGGTTCTTCGGCATGTGCTTTTATTCAAAAAGTCTTTGACAGTGTAGAAACTCTCCGCGATTAACCGTTTTCGCAAGGCACAACAGAATTTTTTATATGGCAGGTCAGTCATTCATTTGGGTAAAGAGTTATATATTAGAGGTGCCATATAGGCACAGTTCTTTCTGAACAGTTCTAGCTTAGGAACAGGCATTTTTAAGGGCAGGTGGGTAATATTACGTTTAAAAATGTATTGTCGTTGGGGGTGAAAAGATGACTGGTGGTATTTAACAAATTTAGCTACTTCATAAATGTATATGCAGGGAACAGTTAGTAAATTCTTGGGTTTAAAGATCGGTTTACAGGATTCCGACCAATCCATGCCGTACAGTGCGCGAATGCATTTTTTGCTTGAACACCTTCGTGATGTCACAGGAGTTTCCCTAAACAACTATAATGGAGCATATGTAAGCGTGATATACAATAATAGAGGTATGTCTGCTCGTTATGTCTTTTACCTTTCGAAGTGTTAAAAACAAACTTGTTTATTTTTATGCATAAACTGTTAATATGTTCTTTCCATGAAAAATTTGTATCCAGAATAATGCCTAAAAGTGAATTATTGTAACTAATATTTAATTCGATGTTTTTACTCTTATAAGATTTGAAGTTAATTAGTTTCGTTTTCTCTGTTTATTTTTAGTTTATTTGTGTCTAGCCATTGAATAACATCTTCTAACGTTTTATATATTTCCGTTTCATATGTATCAATATTTTTACAGTCCATAATAATACTCGTAGTTGTGTCGTCTGCGAACAAGACAAAAAAAATAAATAAGAAATAACTAATAACTATGTTAGTAATATTATTAGATAACTCTGGGTTACAGGATTAAATTAAATCGAAAGCCACCTCCACCAGGTGCCTCTGGATGAGACAGTCTGGTCTCACAACAATCATTTTCAGGATGCCATCCCGACTGTTACGTAAACGTTTTAGTAAGGATGCAGCTTTCTTACGCATAATGGCATGAAAGCCATCCGTATGTGCTTCCGCAAACATGTTCGACGCACTACAACGCCACGGCAGCCGTAATAGCATCCTGAAGGCATTGTTATATTGCACACGCAGTACGTTGTAGCCTCGGCTCGTGTGTGACACCCACAGACCGCTCGAGTAGAAAGACTGGCAGAACGCCTTAAATAAACTCACTTTAACGTCTACTGTAAATCGAGCGAACCTGCGGGCAAGCATATTGCTCCTCACCGCCAACGCCTTGTGTTCGCGCTCAATGTCGTCGTCATCCCGTAAGTCACCGGTGACAACGTGGCCCAGGTACTTAAAATTATTTACTTCTTAGAATACTGCGCCGTTGAGATATACCGAAGGTACACGACGAGGCCGTTGTCTAGGCGCTCTGAACACTAAGAGCTCACTCTTCTTTGAGTTGTATTTAAGGCCGTGCACCTCCGCACACATCTCGCAGGTCGACAGTAACTCTTTCAACCCACTTATCGATGGTGTGAGCAGCACCATGTCATCCGTGTAGCTAATGAATGTTATTAACATAGGTGCCATCAATGTGGCAGCCGACACGTGCGCTGTTCAGTCGCTCATAAGCTGATTCATATATAAATTAAATAACAAAGGCGAGCTTAACCAACTCTGCCTTACACCGCATTCCATCCTGTACTCATCCGACATTGTACGGACCCATCTCACTCGGTTTGTTTGGTGAGCATATCAGTATCTGAGAATAGCTATATATCCTGCCGGCACACCCGCGCTCCTCAAGTTGTCCCATAGCACATCGTAGACGACGAGATCAAACGACTTTCGACAAGTCGAGAAAACACGCGTACACCGGTGTTTTTCTCACGGTATAGTACTTGACGGTAAGTTTTAGGCTAAAGATGGCGCTCTCCGTGGACACACCCGCCTTAAAGCCGAACTGGGCGTCTTGCACCGTCACGTGCTCTGAAAGACTGCCATTCAACAAATCGTCCAGTACCTTCGCTGTGATGGTAGCGAACGAGATGGGTCTATAATTATTTATATCGGATGTGTCACCCGTCTTATTTTTAACTATGGGGACCACTATCGTCCGCATAAGCGGTTCTGGTAAATAAGAGTGACCCGTGCCCAGGGTAAAAAACAATGACAACACTCTAGGCAGATGGACCCCAGCATGTTTAAAATTTTCGATACTGAGGCCATCATGACCGGTGACTTTCCACGTTGCATATTTGATAAAATTCTAGCCACTCTCTTGGCAGGAATTTTTACGTTCTGGCTTGTCGCAATGGCCTCAGCATCGGTCCCGTGACTAGATATCGGGCTCAGGGGCGACTGTACAGAAAAATGACCTCTAAAGGCATTGGCTATCTGCTTGTGGTCAGTGATGCCACCACACTCACCGGTAGACTAGGCCTCACATTCATTTTGTTTGTGTTTTTCCAAAAACGCTTAAAGTCCTTAGTGGCGTGGTTGGAAGCGAGGAGATCCATTTTAAGCTGTTCCTGTCTGTTTTGACACCACTTGATTTTGGCCTTGAAATATCTCCTTGCCTGAGCCATATCATAGCCTTATGAATGGGGTGTAGGTACCAGTGCTCTTATAAACACAGTGGGGAATACAACTTTATGAAAACAAAGGTTGATAATGTGCTTCAATGGGGCAATAAGAGACATTTTAGCAGCTTTGATAAACTTGGTGGGTATTTTGTCAACGCCGTAGCACTGTCATTGCATAGGCTCATAATTATAAATTTCAATTCAGCTTCGTCAACTGGTCATAGGGCCATCAAATTGACAGGGGGATTGCAATTATTTGTCTCAAATGGGTTCAGCTTCAGCGGTGGAATAATTTTTGCTGCTAGCTCGTTGTCAATATTTGCGAAATAACTATTGACATTGTTGATAGATGTATCTATGTTGATAGATGGTCACTCGTGGTGTTATTTATTTATTACCTTTACAACTATCATAACAGGATTAACCTAATGCGATGGTGTGGTATTTATATACTTACAATACTAAATAGGATTATTATGGGATTACACACAGAACAGTTGCAAGACATGGTGACTGTGATGAATGAAGCATATAGGTGAAAGGGATGAATATAAATGTGAATAAGACGAAGGTCATGGTGTTTGAAAGAGAAGAGGATGTATCGATGTGTGATATGAAACTAAATGATAAGAGTGTGGAGCAAGTAAGTGAGTTTGTAGTTTGTTTTTTGTTTTAGTATTTGGGGAGTCAGTTTACAAGGGATGGAAAGATTGATGAAGACGTAACTTATTATGTATTTTCTACACAGAGAAAAAGGGTGCGCTTGTGGGTGCGACGTTATGTCGATACTGGTGATGTGAAGTCAAAACCTTTTGGGCGCATATCTCAATCGCCACAGTGCGGAGGCACTTGCACGCAGCAGGCATTCACAATGATTGTGAATGCCTGCTGCGTGCATAGTCCAGTGAAGAAAATTCAACTATCAGAAAATCATCGGGCAGCAAGAATTCGGTTCGCACAGGAGCTTATGGACTTTGACTGGGAAAATAACATAGTTATTTTCACGGACGAAAAAACTTTTAGGTCCGATACCGATGGGAAAAAAATACTATGGCGGAAACCTAAAGAACGCTACATTCCACAAAACATATTACCGAACAGGTCTAGTGGTAGAATAACATTAGGTAAATAAACAGCTTTATTAAGTAAATAAATAATTGATTTCCATGTTATGACAGATTTAATTTTATTGACATTATTATGAGAATTTCAGCTATTATTTAGCAACGTTTCTCACCACAATATCTTAAACTTACTACATAATAAACTAATATTATGTTACAAAAAAAAACTTCTTTTCTGGTTAATGGGGATGGATGTCATCTATGGGCCCGGGCGAATTAACAGAAGTAGGCGGGCGTGCTAATTGCTATCATCCTGTATATTTTTGATCCCGTAATCCCGTTTAGTTTATACCGATAAAATATTATAATCGGAGGTGTCGACATTGGCACATTGAAATAACTTAAAGAATAAATCATTTGACCTCACTATTTCATTATTGTGATTAGTAGCTAATAGTAATTGGAGGTAGATAATGTTTATAATTTACGAGAGATGTAAATTGTATATTCATTAGAATGTTAACTTGTTTTTTCACTCGTTAATTATGAAAATTATTCTACTAAGTAGTTCGAAAGGTAAATTTTATAAGTATGTAGTTGTAAGTTAATTATTTTGCAGTGAAGGGATACAAACTTTTTATATGTTACAGTTATCGGATCTATAACGTAATGTCGTTTAGTTTTTCTATTTATATCAATTTGATTAAAATAAATTATATTTCTTTCATTTTAATATAAACCTACTAGTTTATCAATATATAAAAAGAAAGAGTTGCATAAATAGTATAACTGAGAAAATAAAATTAAAATTTATCATCAGACTACCACGGATTGAACCAGGATCACGAGTCTGGCAAGTTACATCCTCAACCTCCAGACCAACTAAACTGTAACAATATCTGTTGAAATATACTTACATATTGTTATTTATCTATAAACAGTTTCAAAATCAAGATCTAAATCAAAAATAAAACATTTTATTTCACATTAAAATACAAAACTTGCTATGCGGCCATCGCGGGTTCGAACGTAGGTGCTTTCAAGGGGGGTACCCACATCGTGACGCTGACTGTACATTACCATGTAAATTTCCACCGAAAATTGGTTTGAAGGAGATCTAGTAAGTAGTTTTTTTTTAATATGTCATAAATCGTAAACCGCGCTTGCTGCTACGGAACCCTTCATTGACGAGTCCGACTCGCACTTGGCCGCTTTTTTATATTTCTATGGTGCAAGACATCGCAGAAAATATATCATCTCAACCGTCTGACAAAAATGGACATCTTGAGTGGTTTTCTATAGCCTTGGATGAGTCAACGGATGTGTCAGATACTGCTCAGGTGTTGATTTTTATTCGCGGAGTAGATAAAAGCTATGAAGTGTATGAAGAACTTCTTGATATTGATAGTATTCAAGTTTATTTGTAAGTTTGCTTAAGAGCGCTGTCACCGGTCCACTAGCGCCGCTCCTTTAAGAACATATGGACCCTGTTATGCAGAAAAGATCCAACCAACGTGTTATTAAACGTTGGTTGGATCTTTTCTGCATAACAGGGTCCATATTATCTCGTGACTGAGAAGGAAATATGACAAACGCCTCAACTAACTATATTGGTAAGTGTGTCTAGAATTTTCTAATACCTTTTATAAAGTTTCATATTGAGACACGAAACAACAAAATACGATCTACGTACGTTTTTATTTAGATCGAATTTTGTTACTTCGTGTCTCAATATGAAACTTTAGATACTTAAGTTTTCTGCGTCATCATTTCTGTCGTGACATTTCTGTTTGTGTGTGAATAAAACCGAGTAATTATCATTCTGTTTTCTTCTTCAACTTATCACAGCAATAATAACAACAAAAATTGACTGTCGCGGGCCAGATTGATGACATTAGTCTTAGCGGTCGCGGGCCGGATTGATGACATTAGTCTTAGCTGTCGCGGGCCGGATTGATGGCACTGGCGGGCCGGATTTGGCCCGCGGGCCATAGTTTGGAGACCCCTGGTTTAGAAGAATGTGGCCGCTTTTCTTTAGATCAGAACAAATTTTGTTGCTTCTTGTCTCAATATGAAACGTTATAAAGTATTAGAAATTTCTAGACACACTTACTGAGGATCCTTATTGAGCCTCAATCGAGAGATAATATTTTTTTCAAAGTGGCGCCAGTAGACCGTTGCACGCGCTCTTAAATCCCCTCCGGGGGACAGTTTTCATTAATCATCACCATAATTTCAGCCGAAAGACGTCCACTGCTGGACATCGGCCTCCCCCAAGCACCGCCACCTCGACCGGTTCCGTGCTTCCCGCATCCAGCGGGTTCCTGCGGCTTTCACAAGGTCATCAGTCCACCTTGTGGGAGACCTTCCTACGCCACGTACCTTACGTACGAACCTTTCGGCCCCAATGTTTTCATTAATCGTTTTAAATACAAGCACTCGCCAAAATTCAAGTTCTGTGCGCGACTCTACTATATGAGTCATATAAACTAAGATCACGGTATTTTTATTTGCGGTCTACAAATTTACGATAGGCAAATACAAGTTGTCACTTGAGGCCTCCCATCTATCTGTGTCAGGACCGAGCCAGCCATTAATAAGGAGCCAACATATGCGTGGGACAAACCGTCCTCAGGGAATGTCGCCTTACTGAAACGAGTTTTGAAACTGTCGATACATTATGGAATTTTTAGTCTACAGATAGGCTATACTTCAAAGTGAGTATAAGCATTAATTAATTAAACAAATTGTCACTTCGTCACGATGTTGGGTCTCAGCATCGAGGATGTTCACACACGTTAGCACAGCGGTAGCTCAGTGGTACATTGCGCCTCTTCCATGTACACATCACTAGAGATGGGTAGCACACTCTTTTAAAATGAGGATCGTGCGAGGCACTCTTTGTACCAAGTGTGCTAGCACACTGTGCTACCACGAAAGAGGCGAGGCCGCGAGGCTGCGGTGGCCTGTGAGCACGTACGTGCTGTGAGTCGCCGTGAGTCGCGTGACTCACCATGCGAGTCGCGAGTGTGGTGTGTATGATGCCACACATACTCATGCGCAATAGAGTAGGCACACGCGGTGACTAGTTGGTTAAACGCGTCACACAGCTCGCACGAGTGATCATACTCTTTGCGAGTGATGATGAGGGAAAGAGAAATGAGAATGTTTACGTGACGTCGTCAACGAAAGCAAAAGACGACAATTAAACTTAGACCTTAACTCCTTTGCTTAGAATCGTAAATAGACTTGCAAACTTGCAACGACTAGAAGTTTTAGGTTGTTTGTTATTATTATTTTCTTATAGCGAAATTTGTTAGTTAACCTTGAGTCCTTGACTTACATTTTCTAATGTCTTGTTGTATCTTGATTGCGATCGTCGCTTGCGCGACGTAATTTTCGTGCCTATTTTAAAGTTTTTTTGTGAGTTTTAATTAAATATCTTATAATTATGGTGAAGGACTAATTTCAAATAATATCGTATTTTTTATTGTTTTTTGTTTAATTTTATTGTTCCTACTGATGACAATCCTTCTATTAGCCTACATTTTCTTTAAAATAAAAAATAAAATTTAAGTAACACGTTGTTTTATTAAATTAATAATTAAAAGAGAGATTTTTTAATAATGATGTAACTTTTATATTCCTTTTTCATAGAGAAAGATTACGCTTTCTAAAATAATAATAACATTCTGTCTATACTCTACTCATTAATCATGGGCACTAATGGACAGAGTAAGTACTAAAGAATAGCATTGGCTCAAATAACTCGTATTCAAAACTCACAATACGTGCGGTATGAGTCCGGCTGTCGACACTACTTCAGCCCGCGCGTGTTCATTGGCCAAATAAAAAAGCGTAGCTTCACGAGTTGAATTTTGGCCAATGACATCAAAATAATAAGAGTGAGTGTCGAGAGTCGAGCGACTCGTTTCGTTCATAACTCACACACAACACGCACTTGATCGTACAAATGTTCGGTGTAGCTAACTGTGGTGTGTGCTAGCACATCAAAATAAAAAGAGTGAGTGACTCTTTTTATCCAAGTGAGTAGCTACAACTGTGCTAGCACACGTGCTGAGTCACCCAACACTACACATCACCACTGAGCAGACGCGCTGATGGACGCGCCCCGACGCCGACGGCGGCGGCCTCAACTCCAAGATTTTACTTTGCAGACTATTTATCCAAGTTTCATCTACATTTAGATTGTAATAATGAATCGAAAGCAAACAAACGTAAGTATGCGAAGTAGACAAAGCTGCGTGGAGCTGCCGCACAGCCGCACATCGCGCGTCGACTCGAACATAACGCGACGACAGCTAGCCCCAAGTATTGGGCGGACGGCAATACTTGGGTCCTACTCCAGTAGCGTGGGAAACGCTGCCCCTATATTTACATCTAATTACGTACGTAGGTATGTCAGAACGCAAAACTTATTCTATTAGACGAAAATTATTCTGACGAATAAAAGACACAAAATATTCACGAGCTATACCGGTGTTGAGTAAAAAGGAGCTAACATTAACACACGTGCGCTGCCGCCGGGGGCCGCGCACCTCGCCGCCGCGCGCCGTGCCGGCCGCAGCGCCGCGCCACCTCACCTACCTTGCGTACAACTTAGATTATTAATTTATTAAATAATAATAAATAAATAATCTTACCAAGACCGTAACTAGGTATTTTAGGTCAACTAGCTATATGCCTGCGACTTTGGCCGATTGCATTTCGGGTATTGCTGGAACAAACGTCGTCACCCCATTCAAGGGGTTTTTTTTAGGTGAAAACTTCTTTAGCCGCGTTGAGCGATTTTTGGAAGGGGTCAAACTTATGGGTTCGCGTCACCGCATCACCGAAAGTTGCGACATGCTAGTGACGTGTTGCGACAGTCAGTTATTCCAGTTTTGAGTTTTTGAAGTGAAAGTTTCTTTAGCCGCGTTGAGTGAGTTTTAGTAGGGGAAAACTTATTCTTCTTCTTTCTTTTTCTTCTTCTTTCATCTTATTACTTATTACTGTTATAAGTAACAGTGTCTGCACCGAAACAAAAAAAAAAAAACCTGCAAATAGAATTACAAAGAATTGAGAAGATTATGTTTGTTATCAATCTAATAGACATAATACATTAAGAACTCAAAATAAAGTGCTCTCTCTTCTATTAATAATTACATAGTAGGTACGAAAAACCTAAAACACACACATATTTATACATTTACATAACTTAACCTACTACATTTAACAGGATTTTTGCGAATTCACTCAAATTGCACCTAATTATATCTATTGTTTCATGGACGTCGTTGACTAAGCGGATAGTTCGGGTTTTCGCCAGTAGATTGGTTCTGCCTCCACGCGTATCGGTCCGGCACGCATAGCTTTAGGTGACGCAGCACTCCCAGGTTATATGCTACACCACGCAGTAGCTTTACTACATAAGCGGCGAGAGCAAATTCCCGGCGCACTCTGAGCTCATTATAGCTCATTATAGCTCATTATAGTGTATAGAAGTAATTAGGAACAGGGTGTAAAGTTCAATCATCCTCTATTGAAAAGGGAAGATCATCCGACCAGACGGGTGTTGAGTCTGGTAAGCAACTGCCCGACGGTTAATGTCGGGATGTTGTAATATGCTAGTCGCGTGGTAAACTCTGATTGTGCGATGCAGGATTTGTGACGTCAGGTCTTTGATGCGTAGTTGCCATGTGGTGTTGTAGATAATGAGATGTGTATTAAGTACTCACTATTAAAAAACACAATTTAAACAATGCACAAAATAAACTTTTCAAGTGGTCAACATAACTTCACTTACTGCTAAAACAGCATGTCGGTAACGCGAAATCACAAGATTTTACCCATCCAAAGAGTCCAACACGCACATGATACAGTCGAGTATATAATAGTAAATTGTACATCAAGTGCATAAAAACGCACCATTTTACGCGAGACGTTTATCCACGAGTTGTACACTCTACTTTCCACTTCGATTGCGAGGAAATGAAACAGCAACATGTAAAATAATAAATTTCTTTCTTGAAGTTTTATTGTGTACTTTGGCTGTTGATATCCTTGCCATGTTCTTAGAATACTAACGAAACGAATTAAAATAAAGAGGTTATTCTATGAAGTTGAAGTTGTTCGTGTGGCTGTTGGACCGATTGCCTTGGTGTTCGACGAAGATTTTACTTTATGCTCTAGAGCATAAAAAGCGACTTTATTTCGCCTACGCACGACATAAAGACGAACTTTTAGAGCAACACGTCACGAGCATGTTGCGGATTCCGGTGACGCGAACCAATAAGTTTTCCCTACCAAAAATCGCTCATCGCGGCTAAAGAAGTTTTCACTTCATAAAAACTCTAAACTTTAGAATAAGCGAACCGATAAGAAGCTTGCAGAAACTTGGCTTGGCTGTACACCACACCTGTCACAGTTTTTCGTTATCTACATGAAAGACCGACACCAGTATGTTGACTACAATGGGTACGAATCCGAACCATACTACACCAGGTCAGGCGTAAGCCAGGGCAGCAATTTGGGGCCTCTTGAATTTATTTTAATGCTAAATGACTTACCGGAAGTCGTTAGAAATAGTTTATGTTTATTATTTGCTGATAAGCTTAAATTGCTGCTCGAGGTTTAGGATGAGTCGGATTGTGAACGCCTACAGGAGGATATTAGCCGAGTGGTTGAGTGGAGCCATAATAACAAACTCTACTTCAATTTAACCAAATGTTCAGTAATTACGTTCACTCGCGCACGGAGCCCTGTGTGCTACGAGCGCAAACTAGAAGCAGCGCCGATGAAGCGTACGGGACCTAGGGGTGATTGTCACTCCAGACCTTACTTTTCGTGAACATATAATTAAGATATGCAAGAAAGCCTACATAAACTTAGGATTTGTACTGAGGCAGTCACAGGGGTTCACCAATATGGCCACACTCCAGGTAATGTATGACGCTCTAGTCAGGAGTCATTTAGAACATAGTGCAATAATTTGGGCTCCACATGAAGCGAAATACAGTGTCATGTTGGAGCGGGTCCAAAATAAATTTACAAGACACTTGTATTTAAAAATGTACGGGGTATATCCGTTTTACCCATTGATGTACCTACCCTATTTGTACTGGGTATGGTGGGGTATAATGAGCTCAGAGTGCGCCGGGAATTTGCTCTCGCCGCTTATGTAGTAAAGCTACTGCGTGGTGTAGCATATAACCTGGGAGTGCTGCGTCACCTAAAGCTATGCGTGCCGGACCGATACGCGTGGAGGCAGAACCAATCTACTGGCGAAAACCCGAACTATCCGCTTAGTCAACGACGTCCATGAAACAATAGATATAATTAGGTGCAATTTGAGTGAATTCGCAAAAATCCTGTTAAATGTAGTAGGTTAAGTTATGTAAATGTATAAATATGTGTGTGTTTTAGGTTTTTCGTACCTACTATGTAATTATTAATAGAAGAGAGAGCACTTTATTTTGAGTTCTTAATGTATTATGTCTATTAGATTGATAACAAACATAATCTTCTCAATTCTTTGTAATTCTATTTGCAGGTTTTTTTTTTTTTGTTTCGGTGCAGACACTGTTACTTATAACAGTAATAAGTAATAAGATGAAAGAAGAAGAAAAAGAAAGAAGAAGAATAAGTTTTCCCCTACTAAAACTCACTCAACGCGGCTAAAGAAACTTTCACTTCAAAAACTCAAAACTGGAATAACTGACTGTCGCAACACGTCACTAGCATGTCGCAACTTTCGGTGATGCGGTGACGCGAACCCATAAGTTTGACCCCTTCCAAAAATCGCTCAACGCGGCTAAAGAAGTTTTCACCTAAAAAAAACCCCTTGAATGGGGTGACGACGTTTGTTCCAGCAATACCCGAAATGCAATCGGCCAAAGTCGCAGGCATATAGCTAGTTGACCTAAAATACCTAGTTACGGTCTTGGTAAGATTATTTATTTATTATTATTTAATAAATTAATAATCTAAGTTGTACGCAAGGTAGGTGAGGTGGCGCGGCGCTGCGGCCGGCACGGCGCGCGGCGGCGAGGTGCGCGGCCCCCGGCGGCAGCGCACGTGTGTTAATGTTAGCTCCTTTTTACTCAACACCGGTATAAACTGAAACCGGTGAAAGCATTACTAGAGACGATGATTTTATTGAAAATAAAGTGAGACTAAAATTATGTCAATTTTATTTAAATTGTATTTTGCCGGAACTATTGGATCCGCGGCATAGTCGAAATATGAAAATTAGTAAACCGCCATATATCTTACAGGCAATAAAGAGCAAGGAAGGTCGGAAAAGGCGCATAACCTACAAAAACCAGAAGACGAAAATATGTGCGTACTTCAAGAAAGCTTACATTGTTCACGGTATTTAGACTTCAATGACTTTTAACGGGAATTAATTTTAGATTTTGTAAATTGTAACATTATGTATTATGTACAAAATGTTACAATTTACTAAATCTAAAATGACGGAGCAACATTAAAACAAAATCAACACTTTATTTTTTATTTTATTTATACCAGTCATCATCAGACATCCAAATTTATTGCTAGATGGTGGGGCATACATGGTCAAATTAAATTAGCTGGCGATACCCATTATGTATGTGAAGTTTCGCCTGCTAATTTAATTTGATCAGTGTAAGCAAAATACTTGGACAAATTTTTTAATACACTGTACTTACTCATGAATATGAGCAATTTTTACTATGGATGGGACGAACTCAGAAATAATAAAGGAACAGCTATTCCATATATTTTGATCGAGTACCATTGCACTTTTGTAAGGAACAGCTGTTTTTTTTAAATATATTTTGTTAACACATTATACGGATAATATAATATTTATTACTCTTATAAAAATATACCAAAACCTACCTTCAGAATTTATCATGTAGTAGCACCCGTGCTCAATCAGATAAATGTTGAAAGCTAGATCATCCTAACTATTTCCGTTACTGAAAACCGATAAGCAGATACCTGGTCATCATCAGACTTTCAGATTGTATCATGTAGTAGCACCCGTGCTCAATTAGATAAATGTTGAAAGCCAGGTCATCCTAATTATTTCCGTTACTGAGAACCAATAAGCATTTACCTGATCATCATCAGACCTTCAGAATGTATCATGTAGTAGCATCCGTGCTCATTTAGATAAATGTTGAAAGCTAAGAAATCCTAACTATTTCCGTTACTGAGATCCGATAAGCATTTACCTGGTCATCATCAGACCTTCAGATTATATCATGTAGTAGCACCCGTGCACAATCATATAAATGTTGAAAGCTTATCATCCTAACTATGTCTGTTACTGAGAACCGATAAGCATTTACCTAGTCATCATCCAACCTTCAGATTGTATCATGTAATAGCATCCGTGCTCATTCAGATAAATGTTGAAAGCTAGGTCATCCTTACTATTTCCGTTACTGAGACACGATAAGCATTTACCTGGTCATCATTCAATCTTCAGATTGTATCATGTAGTGGGACCCATACCTAATCAGATAAATTTTGATAGCTAGATCAGAAGGCAAAATGCATTATTTATATCAAATCATATCAAATAAATAATTATAATGTAGGTACTTTGTACAAGACTCCTAGAGGAAGACAATATAATAGATCTCTCAGAGAGCGAATAAAATAGGCAAAAAAGTTGATAACTCTGCGACACATCTGTGTTGATACATAATCTTTATTGTAGTATGGTCGTTTGTCAGTAGATGGCGCCAAACTAGCAAGTACTAAGTACAGAGGTCAAATCTTCAAAGTCATCGGGCAATGTAATACCCTTAATCGAGATATCTTATCGCCACCCGTGAAATACTTATCATTGAGGAGTTCCGGTGGCCATTTGTGGTCTTCTTCATCAATTCCACTTCATCATATGATACTTTCTGAATGCAAATGCTTGAGTTGTTGATGAAAATACAAAAATCGCTACATAGTATGTTTGAGAAAAAAAAAAATATACAGTTGAACATAGAACCTCCTCCTTTTTTTAAGACTGTTAAAAAAAGGACTCCCATTGGCATGAGTTGGCCCACGAGGTTTTCTAAATGCCGGCGCCCCTGGTTACAGGCATACCGATATGTATCTACAGTACATCAAAAACAACGAAGGCTAACTAATCGAATCCTCTGAGATGATTTATTTAATCGTCATCAGGAAGCGGATATCAAAATAAAAAGTTTCAAGTGTGCGTTGTCAGGAAGTATAGTTCGGGAGACAACAGTCCCTGCTTTATGTTGTAGGTACTTACAAAGTGATGATTCGTCTCAATGCGTCGCATATCGAGTAGTGTGAACAATGTTAGCACAAGACCACAAGTAGGTCCGGCCTGACGGACGCTCTACGGCAACGATTGGAGGCTGACCTCAATTCCGCGGCGTCCGCTCGTTTCCTCAAAGGAAGGCCCTCTCGCCTGCAGTCGGGCGCCGGCGCTGCCTATCACTTGCACACATGTTCCTACTTATTACAACCTCACTGTCTCCCAATCTATTTATCAATGATACCCAGCTGACAAAATGTTTGACTTTTGAGCCTACGTTAAGTTGGACGTCATTTTATATTACTTTGACTTTCGCTTTTAAAATTTTCACAGTGCGAAACTGATCTAATTGGAATTGCAACTATTTTCAAGAACGACAGTAATATCTGGATATACTAGGTGTTCACAACCACAATAAACATCAAACACGTCGCCCTGCAGGTAGGTACGAGATACAACTCCGCTGAACGACTTACAATGTAACGGCTAATCAAATAATGTGGGGAGTTAGGAAGTATGGCGCTGACTTTATGAATCTATTCTTAACACTGCTGTTATGTGTATAATAAGTTCGCAAGAAATACATATTTAGTTTAGAACTCGGCTAATACGAGTATTCAATGATGTCAGTCATGGTCAGAGATAATGAAACACTGCAAGATGTTTCAAATGCGGAAAGAAAGAAAAAAAATATAATATATTGTTAAGTGATCGCATCAAAGTCGGCAGCGGAGTCGCCGGCACATGTCCGCTCGTGTGGTAGAGTGAGGGCGGAGGGCGGCGGCGGCGGGCGTCGATACGGCGGCGGCGCGGTGAGGGGCGGCAGTGCGAGGCGCGCGCGGCAGCCGACAGCCGCCCGCATGCCCCGCGCACCGGCCGCGCCACGTGCCTCCGCGCCGCGCCTGCCGCCTGCAGGCCCGCCGCCTGCCGGCTCCGGCCAGCAGCCGCTGTGGCGCTGCCGCGTGCTCCCGCAGTAGTGGAGCGGCCGTGTCGCGGCACAGGCGCGCTCCCACCACGTCGCGTGTGTACACCCCGGTGACAGGCCCCGCGGGCTCTGCACCTGACACTAACAGGGTTACCGGCTTCCGAGGCACTCCCACTAATAGGTACCCATGTTACATTATTTACTCATTACTGCTACAGTTGGAACAATACGAGTACCAGCGATATATGTGGAATGTACTGAAACGGAACTTGTAAATTAATTTCAAGCAGAGAGCAGTGAATAACAAACCGGTGCATAAAATCATAATTTAATATGTTCCGCGTTCCAAATTAGATTTGCTTAAACAATCGTAACGATTTAACAAAATTCATGCGGTATTTTAGACAAACTATAAGTTTAGTAAAACTGCTGGAGAATTTATCTTCGTGAGAATTTATAAATCGTTTTCTATTATGTAGATGGCTCTATCTGCTTTTTAGATGGATAAAGAAAATTCCGTAAGAATTCTCATGCTCTTCTGTGCAAGAACATGAAAGCAAGAACTTATATGTTCAGAAATACTGTAGCTACAATGCCGACCCGGATATAAAAATGAAAAGTTGACGACCCCGCAAAAAAATGAACAAATACAAAAACACACCTGATTTATATCGTTACCGATAGGCACCGGAATAACATATTATCGCGGTGTGTGTGCTGCGCTTGCTTCAGTCACATACTTTATAATTTGTAAAGCTCTGACTTTTAGCCTCGCGTCTATCTTTACTCACCTACCTACTGGAAGCACAAAGTATTTACTACTTGTCACTTTCATGGCATATTATAGAAGTTTCAGTTCACCCAGTGGTTTCTCTATCTAGCTCTATAAGTATAATTATTCTTGACCAACAGTAACATTATTCCACTAGCGTAACATGCTGTACTCAAGTTTGGCTACAGCGCGTTTGGCTTGGTTTAATAATATGTAAGCATACGTATACCCAACCAACACATGCCAGATAACAGTATAAAAAATTACTAATAAGCAATTTAAAGCTTTTTTGCATAGGTAGCTATTAAAGCTGTCGGGATTGAATAAAATAAAATGCTGTATTGAATGGTTTTAGGGCTATTATTACGCTTAATAAATTCTTAATAGCACTGATTATCTTTTTTTATAGCTTGATATTGGTCATGAACAGGACTATTCAATGTAAGGTATTCGGTTTAAAGCATCTGAGACCGCTAAGAGCGGAATAATAGCTGATGTGATAGCAGTTATCTGTATAAATTTGGTATCAATTTTGACTATACTGCTTGATGCTAAATTACGTATTTTCTGTTCTCTTCAACCTGTATTGCACTTCAAACATAACCATTTATACAGTAGCTGAATATTTGAGGACTTTTTAGATTTTGTAAAGCAAAAGGCTGCATAATTGAAAATGAGTAAGCTCTTTCAAGTAACTTAAAGCGCTTCAAGCGCACGATTACCACTATATAGAAGAATTGAAGGTTTTTATAGAAAAAGTAACTGGAAGAGTTACAAGGCTGTTATAACTCTACCGATGTAAATCCGCCGCTTATCTAGTATAATTTACGGTTTACGAGTACCTAAGGTTACAAAAAAAACGCTGTGAGCTCAGAAAATGGGCACTGAACAAAAATATTTTGCAAAGAGCTATAAAAGATTTATTAGGCGTCTTTCATCGAAGACTGCCTGGGTTTTGATTATATGTATATGCGTGCAAGATAATAACATGTAGACTATGCGTCACTGAACGGGTTGTTAATATTGTTAATGATAAAACCAGTTTGTATGAGTTTATTTGATTGTAAATCAAAATCAAAATCAAAATATTTTATTTCACATAAACCTACATGGGCACTTATGAAACGTCAGAAGCTAGGTGCACGGTTCGAGTTAGTCGTTTCCTATGGAGAAGAGCCGGCAAGAAACTCCACGGTTACTCTTTTAAAAATAATTGGCTTTACAATATTATTAAATAACAGTGATCATAGGTATGGGAGGACAGTGTAGGCCTTTCAACAATTACCAGGTACTTAACAAAATAGAAAACCGCCAACAAATCTACACTCTACTAAGCCTACAACGTTCTCACATTCACAAAATATAAAATAATCTAAGTATATAACATATTAATGACATGATTGCAATTACAACTACAGTAACATATCTGAATAAATATCATGTCCACAAAAGCCACTAATAAAGAATTGGAATTCGATTTGTAGGTACCTAAATAATGTCAAATAATGAAAAGATTATGTCAAGGAAGTATGTAAAATAAAAAAAATAAAAAAATTCTAAATAAACATCGTTACTTGGGAGCAGTTAATAGACATTGACATAGTTATGTTGTTTATGAGGTACCAGGGAAGCCACATGTGCAGAAGGAATTATTGCCAAACTTCCTTGTCTTCAACGTAGTCTTTTATCTTATAATATGCTTTTTTGATAAGGACACGTTTGATGTGGGTTTTGAACTTTCCGTCGCTAAGTTCTGTAACCGACTTTGGCAACTTGTTATAAAAGCGGATACTGTTTATAATAAATGACTTGCTAGTTTTAGTTAATCTGAATTTGGATATCACAATTTCATGTTTACTACGTGTATTTATATTATGGAAATCGCTTCTTATTTTGAAAAGTCCTAAGTTTTTGCGAACATACAAAATACTTTCTAAGATATAAAGAGAAGGCAAAATTAGTATATCAATTACTTTGAATTTATTTCTAAGGGACTCACGAGGACCCATTTTATAAATCGCGCGGATTGCTCTCTTTTGTAGAATGAAAATGGAATCTACGTCAGCTGCCGATCCCCACAGCAGAACGCCATAAGACATAATACTGTGGAAATAAGCAAAGTATACTAACCTAGCTGTGGCTATATCAGTTAACTGCCTTATTTTTCTTACTGCATATGCAGCTGAACTTAATCTACCTGAAAGAGCTCTAATGTGGGCGCCCCATTGCAATTTCGAATCTAAAGTAATTCTTAGAAATACAGTTTCCGTAATAGCATCTAGTTTCTTGCCATCAAGTTTTAAATTTAGACCCACTTGGGGTACATTTGGTAATGAGAACTTAAGACATTTCGTTTTATTCGCATTAAGTAAAAGATTATTAGCTGCGAACCATTTTGAAAGAACAGCGAGACTATCGTTGACATGTAAGACATCCGTGTCTTTTCTATCTATTTTAAAAATTAGAGATGTGTCATCAGCAAATAGAATTATATCCGATAAGTTAGCCATCATGTAAGGAAGGTCATTAATATAAACTAGAAATAGAAAAGGGCCAAGAATTGAACCTTGAGGCATGCCCATCTTAACTAGAGACCCCGAGGAAGTCGCCCCGTTAACGTGTACTTTTTGCTGCCTATTTGATAGATAGGAAAGAACAAGATCGGCAGCTTGTCCACAAATTCCGTAGTGGCGTAATTTACAGATCAGTGTGTTGTGGTCAACGCAGTCAAACGCTTTTGAAAGGTCACAAAAAATGCCAATTGCATCCTGGGACTTCTCCCAGGATTCCAAAATGTGACTGATGAGTTTTACTCCTGCGTCAGTCGTCGACCTACCCTTCGTGAAACCAAACTGGCGACTATGTAAAATCCCATTTGAGTTAAAATGTGACAACATCTGGTCTAGCATGATTTTTTCATATATTTTACTCAATGCTGGTAGCACAGATATAGGTCTAAAATTAGAAGGATCACCCTTACTACCCGATTTAAAAATTGGTACTACTTTACTATGCTTCATTAAGTCTGGAAACGTGCCGCTGTCCAAACATTGATTAAATATTCCTGTTAGGACAGGGGCAATTGTGTCAATAATATCTCCAAGAACTTTAACGGAAATCCCCCATAAGTCTTCAGTGTTTTTCATGTTAAGACTTTTGAATGCTTTTTTAATTGTGACAATAGAAATGCGCTTGAATTCAAAACTTGGAATATCCTTACTGAAGTTTTCTTTGAGAAGAGATTCAGCTAGTATAGATGATGAGGGGAGAGATTTCGTAACCTCTATTGGGATGTTGGTAAAGAAATTTTCTAGTGTCTCAGCAACTTCTAACTTATCTGAAATGGTTTCATTGTGAATTTTTAAAGACAGTTCATTCTAATCTCGCTGTATTGTGTTTCCAGTTTCTTTGTTAATTACCTGCCACACAGCTTTTATTTTATTATTAGAAATACTAATTTTGTTACTTATTAATTTAGATTTAGCTTGAGCGCAGACTCTTTTAAATATCTTAGAATAGTTCCTGACATAATTATGAAGGATTTGATCAGAAGTCAATGATTTTTCGTGGTACAAATTATATAAAAAGTCTCTGCTTTTTCTAATACCAGCAGTGGCCCATTCACTAAATTTTGGTTTAGCATTTATTGTAACTTTTTTTACTGGACACGCTTTATTGAACTCATGGCATACTGTAGAAAATAATGTACCCTATTTGATATTGGGGTCTTGTGAATCAAAACTAGCTGTTGAAAGAGTGCTCAAAACATTATTATTAAACATTTTATACGATAGTAAATGTCAATTTTGAAAACAAATAAATAAAATATATGGTCTAAAATTAAATAAATGGTATAAAATACAATATAATTAATGAATATATATGATATAATGTATAATGTTTTATGGTATTAAATGTCAATTAAAATCATCATCATAACAATAATATGTTGCTATAAGTAGATTATGCCAAAGATGTATTAATAAATATTGGTTACTACAATGTATTAGATGTTGTCATTAAGAAATTATAGAATAATGTAGTATGATTTCCCTTTTAGCGTTCTCTTTAATTTATTTTTCAATTGACGGACATTAAGCTCCTTCTAACTATTTGGGAGTTTATTGAAAATTTTAGGGGCCATACAGAAACACTCTTGTGCATTAATGCTGTTTTCGATCTATGTAAACAGAGAATATTGTCATCGCGTCTACCATCGTTGCGATCGACCACTTCTGATTGCCGTGGAAATAAGTGTCGATTTGATTTTACAAACATGTCAATGTCTAAAATGTAAAGGCAAGGCAGAGTTGATATTTTATACTTTTTAAAGTAGGGTTACAACTTTCGGTTGACTGTAACTTAAAAATAGTCCTGATGCACCTTTTTTGGGCTTTAAAGGGTATGTCCTTGTCGGTTGAGTTGCCCCAGAAAATGATCCCATATCTTAAATGTGAGGAAACCAAACCGTGATAAGCCGTTGGCAATGATTCAGTGTTAAGCACTGGGACCAGTTTTAACAGCGTGTAACAAGAATTACAGCTTGTTTTATTGAGTTCTTCTATGTGTGCTTTCCAGTTTAGCTTTTTGTCAATCGTTGTCTTCTGTTTTCGTAATTCTTACATAATCAGTCATAACTCGTAGTCCTTTGCCAGTAGTTCACCATTCCTTTTGGGCCAGCGAAGTTTACCCTTGTTTTCCTATAATTCGGGTAGTGTACTTAGTTCAACCCCCTTTGCGGCGAGTAACTAGACACAATTTTAAACGGCATTTTCCTGAAAAACTGAAATTGTTACTAAATTACACTGTTACCTACATCTATACTACTTATATTAAAATTGTAGCGAAGTCGAAACTGTACATTCAATATTTAAAAAAAAAGTAATTGCCACGATGTTTGGGAACGATTCTGATGCCGAAAATATAGTTTTTAGAATTTTTGTCCGTTTGTCTGAATGTATGTTCCAGCATCACGCCAAAACAACCGGATAGATTTTGTTCAAATTTTGCATAGGTATTCCCTATAGGTCTGGTCAAACTGTAGGGTATAAATTATCACGCTATTTGCTATGGGGGATGAGCAGTATTGCATTTTGTTTTGAGATTGTTCAATAAGGGCAGGTACCTTAATCATGGTCGCTACAGGTCTTAATAGACTATCCTAAACTTTTATAAAAAATTGATCTGCATACACAGATTTTGAAAGAAAATGTACAGGCTGCAAGAAAATGGGCAATTTCGATCCTGTTTCGCAATTAACTTTCCACATATAGTTAGTAGGAATCTTAGGTACTGAGATGAGAGCGAACACAATATACCAGTGTATGACAACAGTCGAATTATTCCATTACCTCGCTGGGTTGAATAGGAAACAAATATAACAGATAGTTACAGATTTAATCTTTTAAATGCGTTCGCGCAATTGCTGGTATCTATGTTCCTGAATCATGCGAACCATATTTTAAAAAGTTTAAAATTTTGACCTGTCCATCAGCCTATATTTATGAAGTTGCAGTATTCGTTAAAACAAATAAAAATCTATTTGGTGAACTAAAATCAAAAAGATATGCACTTAAAATATCTAGTATACCACATAAAACTGCTCTTCTGGGCAAAAGTTTTTTTGGAATGGCATCTAAAATTTACAATAAAATACCTGTGGACATTTTAAACACCAAGGAACTCCCACTATTCAAATATAAATTGCGTAATTTTTTAATTGACAAAGCTTACTATACGATCCAAGATTTTCTTAATAATTAGTACCTACTATAATCTGTCACCATACACCTTATTCTTATTTTGTAAGATTTGCTTTAATGTGATGAACGATGAAATTTTTGATATGTTGCATGTTGACATAATTTATTATTGTATGCCTATTAGGCAGGACATAATGGATCTGTAATTTACCTAACATCTGTCTGTATAACCTATGCCCACAATAAAATAATTTGATTTGATTTGATTTGAAATGATTATCATACCTTTATGGATCTAAGCAGTCAATCGTGACATATTATGCAATCTCAGTCAACTTTCAACAAAGCAATGTAACTCTTATTTCGATTCCCAAGAATTGATATTTTTTGTGCTTCTTGTTTTTACTTTTTTTTTCCTGTAATTGTGATAGTTCAAAGAACGTACACAGTATAATACACTCATGGACTCCTAAATCGATCCACCGTGCATTATTATGTTTATAGGCCTAAAACATCAAAATAATGATAGGTCAGCGAAAACTTTTTATGCAGTTTTGAAGTTGACATACATCAATTGGATATCACCATTGTTGCATATTTGAATTCACGAATTAGAAAAAGAGAATAAAATCGGAGTTTAGTCGCTGTTAAGACTGCGCCGAGTGCACAGTGGCGCCCTCATCGTTATTTCGGTGATTTCTTTTATTTTAGAATGAAAATGCAGAAAATAAGTTCGTCAAGTTGTGCTTCACAAGACTATACGTTATTATTGCTACAAACAGTAGTTTTAAATTGTTATGTTTTATTGTAATCATTAAAACGGAGCTTAGTGGCCACTATTTTCCGTTTTAATGATTACAATAAAGCATAACAATTTAAAACTACTGTTTGTAGTAATTGTAGTAATAATAACGTACTTTTACTTGCCTGTTGTTAATTTCGTACTTTTACTTGCCTGTTGTTAATTTTTTGTGAGTACCGCGTCACTAGCTCCTTTTTTTAGGGTTCTGTAGTCTACAAGGAACCCTTCTAGTTTCGCCATGTCCGTCTGTCTGTCTGTCTGTCTGTCCGAGGCTTAGCTCAAAGACTCTTAGTGCTAGAAAACTATAATTTGGTATGAGTATACATATTAATCACGCCGACAAAGTGGTAAAATAACATTTAGATTTTTTTTTTCGGGTAGCTCTCCTACACTTAAAGTGGGGATGATATTTTTTTCTCATCTGTCCCTAGTGTGGGGTATCGTAGGATAGGCCGTTCAAAAATATTATGGTTTTGTGAAAACCATTTTTCGATTCAAGGATCCGTTTGCGTAATATTAAGCTTTAAAGTGCAAATTTTTGTTAGAGTCAAGTGTCGTCGTCCCCTGCCAGCTAAATGGTTGTATTTGGATATGTTAAAAAATTCACAGCAGTGGTTTATGTAACGAAATTAAAAGGAAAACTATCACAGCTAAGGAAGCTTCACAAGTTACCGAGTAATAGTCGACGAACTTATAATTACAATTGAAAAACATTTTCTCCAATGCATTCGGTGTGGAAGAACATGTTTTTGAACTACAATGTTAAGTTTGTTCTTAGGATAAATTCATACCAACTACGGAACCCTTCATTGTGCGTGGTCCGACACGCACTTGGCCGGTTTTTTTTTCTATTAATTTTACTTTCAAAAATTAAAAGAAGTCACATGACCTACACGTTTAAATAACCATAATAATAATAATAATAACCCCACCGCCGTATCTCTACGATGACGTCGTGGTGGGGCTTGCGCGCTCCGAACTCTGGGTCTGTGCCGGTAGAGTTTACTTTACTGGAACATGTCTAGGGTAAGGAGCCAGACCAAGAGAGATACAGAAACCCGCAGGGCAGCATGTGGCGAGCAGTTGGGCAGTTGCGACCCCACGGACCGTATCTCCCGGGAGAAGTCATGTTCCTCATCTCTGGCTTGCCTTTATTGGCCGGCTGGAGTGAACACTGACGAGGAACTGAGCTGGAACCTCATTCTTGCCTTTATTGGCCGGCTTGAGTGGAGAATCGCAAGAGCAAACGTGCTCGGAGGAAGGAAGTATTCCAGTAAGTGCTTGTAGAGATCTTGACCATCTTCCGGGCTTTGGGATTGTTCTGAGAGCCGTGGAATACCTCTCCACTCCTCGAGCACCTCAGGACATGTTGTCCCCTTTTCGCTTCGTCACTATGTGCTAGCGACCGTTTTCGGGGGCCCATTATTGAGTGTGCAAGTCACCCCCTGCCATTTTATCCGTGTATAATAAAACATTGATCAGGCAGGGGCCATAGTCCTTCCATAGTTTTAGGTAACCAGTCCATTTTAACCACCCAGACCCATAGTCCAATATACCCAGTCCATAGACCAACTGGGGGTTGTCCTTGGGTGCACTAGCATAGTGCGTACAGGAATAATCGTCGATTGGTGCCTCATTTAATTAAAAGCGTCTAACGGGTCTCTGCAAGTTGGCTTCGGCCCCTCGTACGCCTTCCAAGGTCCGGGACCCCAGCTTCCCGGGAAGTATCAAAGACGTAGAAAAATTATAATACATGATAAAAAAGATATCAATAAAGGTCATAATAATAATCTTTATTTGTCCAAAAACATACAGAGTTTGAAATACAGTTTGATTTTCGGTTTAAAAATATATTTATAGTTTAAGTTGCAAATTCTGTACAAGAATAATACTCTACCTCTTAAACTTGGGTATACCTGTATTTTAAGAGGTAGAAACCATATATACCAAGTGAGTCTAATTAAAACTGCCTACAGAGATTCCTTTATCTATATCACTTCAGTGGAATACATTCGATGACTTCTCATAAGTACCAGTTTTCTCTACTGCGAAACTTACTGCTTACTTACCGAAATTCTATAATACACCGATTGCAGAATATGGCGTGTTCATAAAAGCACATAAATAATTTTAATACTGAATATTGTCTGAATAACTCTTTCAACTGGTTAAAAGTGTTTTAGTAGCTGTTAAAAAGGTAGATCAGCGCTTATCCAGACATTAACCAGTCAACTATGTCAGCTTGAAGTTTCCAGAAACACTTTTATACAATGATTATTCAGCCAATCTGTGTTGCTTGGGTAGGTTATTATGTCCCCATAATCTCAGGTTGTTTCAAGAATACAGTGCGTGTTAAATGCGTTGACAAATAAATTGATATTTGGTAAGCAGCGATCCAACAATCCGAACCGCATTCATGACTTTTATCAATTGAACGCCATCTGCGCGATACTATGTACGTAACAGTGGATTCATGCCTACCCTACTAACCATTAGCGTCACCCCGTTGCGACATGGGCAGTGGCCCATCACTTGTGTCTGCGGAGGCGCCCGCAGGACCATAACACAACATTAGACGGCCGGCACTCGTCCTGCCGCCTCCACTGATTTTATTACTATTATAATACTCCTTTACTTCGGGCACTGTCAGGAGCGTTTCATGTTCCACTGAAGGATTATGATGGATGTAACATTTATCTGATACTGAAGAAGTCTAGCTCTAATTGGCTGCGAAACATGCTCGCTCGGTGCAGTGCCAGACCAACAGTAATTGTCTTGGTTTGATTACCGGTAGTGTTGGGGGTTATCTGTGGTTGAATCTATTGTTAAAGTGTCATAAAAAAGCAAGACTATCGTTAAATATTATTATATTTTAGCCTTAACTTCAGAAAAACTTCGGAAAGCAGGCATCAGCAATATAGC
This sequence comes from Dryobota labecula, assembly GCA_947523025.1. Taxonomy (NCBI): domain Eukaryota; kingdom Metazoa; phylum Arthropoda; class Insecta; order Lepidoptera; family Noctuidae; genus Dryobota; species Dryobota labecula. The sequence goes on along the minus strand of OX383287.1, from coordinate 28,148,391 downwards.
TTAGAAGAAATTCCCTGGCAATCCGAGGAAACAATCCCATAATAGTCCCCTGCCTGACACACTCGGGAACTCGTGACGTGGTCTAGTCTTGACTGGATCTTATTAAACGTAATTGAGTAGAAAAACTAATTTAATGCATGAAGTGTACGTACCTACTCTTCTCTACCTACACAGTACACATAACTATTATGTCTTTGTCTTATTTATTGCCTTGATAAGAATCGGCTCACAACAATGCCGACAATACAATTTAAATAAAACAAGTTTCCTTCCACTTCGGTATTAACCACACGACGGGATATTAAACGTTGTACAGAACCCGACCTCGGGCAGACAGCTCCACTTAGCGGCGGGCTAGCTGGTGGTTCTGGAATTGCGAAGTAAATTTTAGTGAGCTAAATGTATGTCCCCCATTGGGGGAGGCTTATGTCCAGCAGTGGACGTCTTTCGGCTGAAATGATGATGATGATGATGAAATGTAACATTACTGCCTCCATTGTTTGAAAGATTACAACCTAACTTTAGGATTGAGGAACTTATTCAAATAATTATGAGTAAACCAATCAAAGCAACGTTGACTCATTTATATTTTGTAGTCGATACGGAAAATTAAATATCCGAGTCAGTGAAAATCGATAGCGTAACCGGTTGAGTAACTTTTGTCAAGTTACTGAACTCTGAACTGACAGGTAAACTAACTGAAAAGAATGTCTCGACTATTCCTCTGGCGGGACATTAAAATACTTGTTTTTTTTTTTCTTTGAACTCGCCTGGCGAGCGGCGAGCTACGTTCCATAAAAGCTTCACAAAAGATAAACGAATTAGTGCCGTGCCGGCGCTAACCTGTACAACCTGCATACACAACACTGAAACAACAAAGCGACATCGTCCATAAAAGTTATTTTTATTACTGCAAAGAGTAGGTGCGACTATACCTATTAGAGGAGTACTTGTAATGTACATATGAACAGACGGATTTTGTTCAATTTTCAGCTATTCTGCCTCGCTCAACTACTGACACTGAAGCGGGTATATCTATTGAGTGCATGGTAGGGGCCAACCTGCCAACAGACTGGCCCCCAAGGGGGTCGTTGAAGGTGGATGACAAAGGAGTAGCTTCCATAAAAGCCAATTAACTTTTTCATATCATGATACAGCTTTTCGCAACCCACCTGCCGCATATCGATTGATTGAGAGAGAAACAAGACCCGCGTGAAAGATTTTATTTCCATTAAATAGGGTAGACAATTGCTAAGCACGGGTAATTAATTATTGTAACAATAGTCCCCGGCGAGCACAGCGCCGCTGCAAGTTAATTGCTTTGTAGGTACATTTGTTGATTGTTGAGGATCGTCATTCATTCGAATTACTACACAGCTTTCAGCAAAATATGTCACTATTCTATGGTTTGATATGAAACCGGCGGCGAGTGCAACACATATGAGAAAAGCGGCTTCATCAAGTACTTAGCATTAGTTAAGCCTTGGCCGTTACTGATTAGTCCGTCTCTTTCTTCGTAACTTTGCAATCTAAAAACAATAAACAATTGAACTTTCAAATACGGAGCGTTTCTGAAACCTGTTAATATTCTACGAATATTACAGAACGAGGTTTAACCATAGTCTTGCTTTTTTATGACACTAACTACTACACTATCGGTAATCAAACCAAGACAATCCGGCACTGCACCGAGCGAGCATGTTACCAATGATATTCTTTTTTTTTTATTTAAAAAAAAAGTTTTCCCAAACTAGGAATTTCCCCTGTATTGTGGGTGCGTTTACAAACATTTAAACTCACATACACAAACAGCCAGACCCGGAACAACTACTTATAGATCATACAAATATTTGTTTCATGCGGGAATCGAACCCGCGACACGTAACGCAGCACTCAATCTCTTAACCACTGTGCCAACCGTGCCGTCATCTTTACATATATTTATTTATTATTATTTTTTATTTATTTTTAAGGGAGAACAAACAGTAGTATTTTAATAATAAACAGAAATAACTAAACAATAAACTTAACAAATATACTACCCACTAAATTTTCCACAGATTACAACTTAGATGTTTACAAACTGAAGGCAAACGTAACTGTAGTCAGGGCAAAATTAATTATACAACAAAAAACAAAAAAATACAAAACATAACTATTGTTTGTGTATTCTATACTACGGGTCATATAAAAATAATAATATTAAAAATAAAAATTCGCCAAGGATACGATCTACTGCTGATCCCTCAGAATTTCCGCTACATTACTTTTAAAAGTATTTCGGTTAAGAAATAGTATGTCGATATCACTAAATCGCTCATTATATGTGTCGACTAAGCGACGAAGCGGTGATCGCACACCAGCATTGGATTTACAATTATGTAATAATTACAATGCTATCATGACTAATTACTCGCGGAGACTGTGAATATCATGTGGAATGAATGTCAATGTAATAATAACTAGAGAAATGAAACCCATGATAAGAAATATGACTTTGTAGTATAAGTAATTATACTGAATAAATTAATATTGAACTTTTCGTCATTAATCCGAATCTACTTCATGGCGGTTCTTTTGTAATAAACCCAGTGTGCGTAGCATGTAGCCAGCGAGCACTACAATGATAAATGATAACAAAATACGACGCATTCTGTGTAATGGTGCGTAAAAAAAGATGGTGGACGTGAAACAATCGTCGTCGCCGTCAGTGGCCTCACTTACAGCTGGCGTGGGTTGATAAGGGCGCGTGCTTGCACTGGTGACACTGTTCAATTATCTGGTGGTCCAGGGCAAGTTTTTCAGAAAGGAAAGGTGTGAAACTCAAATTATAAGAAATTTTAAAAACCTGCAACCGGTCATATGCTGCAAAGGAATCATGTATGTTTTAGTGCTGATAACGTTTTCTTATCAGCTACTTAAATAGTTATTTCACCTAATCAACCGTTTTGTAGAAGGAGCTACGCAGTGCTACGTCAGGCCAACGCCACCTTTACGCAGAGCCTGCGGCGTGTAGCGGATGCGGTACGCAAAGCCAACGGAGACGTAGCAAACTCCAAACTCCCAGTCGGTGTCTTTAGTTTTGTATTTTCGTTTTTTGTCGAAATTAAAGTTTAATTTCGAATTGCAGTGTTTTTTTTTGAAGTCGATTGTTTTATTTTTGGCATTTTTGTTGTGGTACCTACCCCACACAAATTCGTATCCCACTACTTGCTATGTAAACAACAGTGACAGGAACTTTTATAACATCATCAACATATCAGTTTATCAGTTCAAATCAGTTTACAATTGGCCAAGACCAATTTACACGCTCGTGCTGTCCAGTCCAGCATGTCCTTGATAGCAGTCGTTATACGCCCTCGTTTTGGAATGTCATAAACCTAACAATACTTCAATCACTACATATTTCCTATTTGATTTTGAGGAGTTCCCTGATATATCTTCGGTGTCCAAGATGACCAATGAAATTTAAATTAAGCCACTTTGTAGCTATACCAAACAGAAACCAAAAATAATTTTTAAAATTGGTTCATAAACAAATAAGTTATGCGCGAAAATATATAATAAAAATATATCTATACTAATATTATAAAGCTGAAGAGATAGTTTGTTTGTTTGAACGCGCTAATCTCAGGAACTGCTGGTTGGAATTGAAAAAATATTTTTGTGTTGGATAGTCCATTTATCGAGGAAGATTATAGGCTATATAACATCACGCTAAAACCAATGGGAGCGAAGAATAAATGAAAAATGTTGCAAAAACGGGAAAATTATTCCTTTTTGAGAGCTTCCGTTGCGTGCGCTGCATAAACGGTTTGTTACGCAAATATCGTTTATGATGGAATTGTTCCTCTTCAAAAGCATATGTCTATCTTTTAAGATTGACTCACTATAACCTTTTTTATGGTAATCAAATTTGTTCGAAATTAATGCATTATTTGCGACGGAGTTTTATCAACATAATATTAATCCTAATCCAAATAAATATGTTATTAATCACAAGTATTTAAATGTAATCTAAATTGTCCTTGACATCACTTGATATCAATCAACATCTTAGGAGATATCATAATTTTAACTCCGCAACAAAATAAGTATATGCTATTAAACATCACGCTACGCCCCTAAGAAGCCGAGCAAAACGACAAAAAGTCGGAAAAAACGCTAAGCGAAAACGAAGTAATTGCGCGGACAGGCGTTGCGATGCGACGGGGTGGGTTGTGAGCCGAAATTTTACGCGGACGAAGGCGCAGGCAGAAGCTAGTTATATATATGGACAAATTGAGAAGCTTTTTTGAAAACGGTTAAAAAACTACAGATTATTAATAAAATTTACGTTAATTAGTATTAAAAATAATTCAGAATGAACAAATAAAATTAAGTTATTAAAAAAAAAAAAAAACGAGCACAAACATACAAATTTAGAATTAAAAAAGACCTTCGGAGGAGGTGTGGCGCACCACTATGCAATGTCTACGGCAGCAGAGCCGACCTTAATGCAAGAACTACGGAATCGTAGTGAACCTCTACGCAAGACTTACAGAGCCGTAGCCGACCACTACGCAAGGACTACAGAGCCGTAGGAGACCTCTACGCAGACCTCTACGCAAGACCTACGGAAGAGTAGCAGACCTTCACGCAAGGCCTACAGAGCCGTAGCGAACCTCTACGAGACTACGGAGTCATACCCTACCTACACAAAGCCTACAACAGCGTAGCCGAATCCAACGCAAGGCCTACGGAGCCATAGCAAAACCTCTACACAAGGCCTACGGAGCCGTAGCAGACTTCTACGCAAGACCTACGGAAGTGTAGCGGACCTCTACGCAAAGACTACGGAGCAGTAGCAGGCTTCTACGCATGGGCTACGGAGCCGTAGCAGACCTCTACGCATGGCCTACGGAGCCGTAGCAGACCTCTACGCAAGGCCTACGGAGCCGTAGTCGCCGTCTACAGAAGATCTACGGAGGCGTAGCGGCCTTCTACGCAGTGTTTAGATTACTAAAAGAATATGCTACGAGTCCAATTTTTCAGTTCCAGTCCAGTTTTTACTCTCGCACTAGTATTGCCACCCCGCCCGGTCGCATGACTCCGCCCGCACCCATCTTGCGCGGGGATAATCGCAAGCGACCCTAGTTGAGTACGATAAGGTTTCTTTAATTATTTCCACCATAATAAAATCAAAACAAGACGGAGCGGTTCTTGAGGCTCTCATTTATTTAATTAAATAGCAAATCCGCATGCCACTTATATTTTTCCCTTTTTTTAATATTCCTTTTGGAACACTGTTGAAGACCGATTGTGATACCATTATAATTTCACGGCAGAAGTGAACCGGTACCTGGTAAGCCATAAACTGAAAGTAGCTAAATGTGTTATCGGCGGTCGTAACAAATCCATTCCGCGATCCCAAACCGTCCCTTTAATGGAACACAATCATGCGCTAAGTGCTGTACATCGCCTCGCCAGAACAGTGTGCGGTGCTCAGTGAACGATAGCTTACAGATGAAACATGAAGCATGTCCCACGTCACGCTATCACATGTATAGTCCCATCAGTGACCAAAGAACATTGGACTCAAATGATAAAAGATAAAGAAAAAAATAGATGTAAGTTGGTAGATGTTAATAAATTCCTTTTCGGTATTCGACAACAGAAGAATCTATTGGAAAAGCTCTGCTATGTTTTTCTAATTATCTTCTTCGAGTTAAGAGCTTTGTCACCGGTCCACTAGCGCCACTGCTTTAAAAACACATTATCTCGTGACTGAGAAGAACTGAGAAAAACGGCTCAATCAGCTGCTTCGGTAAGTTTGTCTAGAATGTTCTAATACCTTTTATAAAGTTTCATATGGAAACACGAAGCAACAAAATTGGATCTAAATAAAAACGGCGAATCGAATTTTGTTGCGTCGTGTCTCCATATGAAACTTTATAAAAAGTATTAGAAAATTCTAGACACACTTACCGATATAGTTGATGGAGCCGTTTTTCATAATTCCTTCTCAGTCACGAGATAATATGTTTTTAAAGGAGTGGCGCTAGTGGACCGGTGACAAGCCTCTTAAACAAAGTTTACTAAAAGTTAAAAAAAATATTGTTACATAAATGCTTTGTTAAGTGAATGTCTATTGTTGTAAAGTGCAGTAAGCGTGATACAAAACCTTTGTCTTTACCCTTTTAACCTTTAAAAAAGAAACAAAAGAAGTGCATTATAAGCATGTATAGGACAGTAGAACAAGTGGGAACAAACGGATTTTAGTACTGAAATCTAATGTCCGCTAAATTACAAACGTGCGCGGCCGCAGTAGTGAACCACCTGCCAATCATATCAGCTGGTGCTGCATCAATGTCCATCAAAATATGCATCCACATTGGTCACAGCGTACCTAAAACGAGAAGAGGGTATTGTGGCGACAACTCAATGGTAGTTATGCGATGTACGTCCAAACCTTTGTTTTTTTTTTGGGGTTGGATATTGTCAAATAACTTCTCCCTCTCTGGGCGGAGCGGGAGGGCGTGTCAGACTTTTACTGACTAAAACCCACCCGTGTTCCTTCAGTTGCCTGTGTGTCAGGGCCACGGTATCCGTTTCGGACAAACCGCAACACTGGCAGGCACCGATCCTGGCGGACCCCGTCAGAACGTGCTGACATCTCTTTGAGGCGCGCGTGGAATACAACTTGCCGTCGACCCGGGCTTGGTCCTTACCGGACGGCAAGCTGCCCATAGCTCGCCGTCCGCAAGCCCGCGCCTACGGTGGCCGGGAATCGGCTACCGATTCCCGCGGCCCAGGGCGTCTCCTGCGGCGACTAGGGGCGAGAGGGTGCATAGACTGCGGGTCCCTCATGCATTCCGTCTCCTCCTAAGCGAGCATTATTGCTTCGCAGAAGGAGGTGACTGCCTCCCATGCACTCTCGCTCCGGACCATGGTATGGACCAGGGCCGGACGCGAGAGATGCCGCCGCCGATCGCCTCCGTGAGGACACAGCGGTGCTCAGTCCAAGCCGGGCCGACCTCCACCGTATGTTCCACCGTATCCTCCGGGCGATCCACACAGTGGTAACACCCGGGCGTGTCTCCCACCGAATCCGAAACAGGAACCTCCCGAAACAACCGTGCCCGGTGAGGACCTGTGTCAGGTGGAAGGTGAGGACACCGTGGATGTACGTCCAAACCTAAGACAACAGTAGAGCACAGAGTTTGGGTTACATGTTGCTACATAATAACCACATCTGCGTTAGTTGCGGGGCGGAGCTGCAAACTGTATCCAAAGCTAGATCTAGTTATTTTGGTATTAAAATTAAATATTGGAAATAACATTTTATCTAAATGGATTTCCGCAAAATAACGCCTTATTCCATAAATACATTCTCTATAGGAGTACGTCACGCAACGCTGACGTCATCAAATTTCAATGGTTGACACTACTCCGTGCGTGGGCCCTGACAGGCAGAGCTAATAAATAAGTCAGCATTCGCACTAGAAATGTGCTACTCGTAAGCTCAGGTACAAGCTTCAACCTTAATTGTCGTACTGCACTTGCAAGACGTCAGAAGTGTTTTCTTTCGGTACATCTCTACAATAAACTTAACAAAATTCTAAAGTTTTATCCAGTCTTGTTTCACGAATGCCAATTCATGGTCAGAAATTATCTTCTGACACTAAACTACGAGGCAACCGAAAAAGTACTTCAGTAAGTAACGAATACGATAAATACAGACAACTAAACATACATATATGAACATACCATCACACACACGCACACACCCTCACATTCACAACACAAATCACAATCTCACATCCTACTCACACACGCCCACCCACCCATTCATTTTCACCTTACGTATAATTGAATGTCTTTGTTCACCCTACCTTAGCTTAATATTAAGAATTCAAGAATTTCTTTTTTTAATATTTTTAATATTTTTGCTTTATTTGAATGTCAATCTAAAATGTCTTTTTGGCATAAAAAATTATGTAATGAAAATGGGAGAAGGCGCTGATTTCTGACATACAGGATTTTACCTAGTTTGGGATTCAGAGGCTTAGAGATTATTATTATTATAATTTTATTTATATATTATTATTAACACGAACGGGATATTTACCATGTCTATTATTTGTTGTGAGTTCCCGATATTTCGGCGCTTTTGCAAGCACCATGATCACGGATAAAAAAAAAACAATAATATCAATAAATAATAATAATAATAATAATTCAATAATATTAGTGACCATGACAGTTAAAAAACTTTTATTTATATTTGTCTACATATCTCGGGACCCTCGGGTCCCGGACCTTAGGAAGGCGTACGAAGGGCCTAAGCCAACTTGCAGAGGCCCGTTAGACGCTTTTTAATGAAATGAAGCACCAACCGACGATTATCCCTGTACGCACTATGCAAGGGCACCCAAGGACAACCCCCGGTTAGTGTAGGACTATTGCAGGATATGGAAAACAAAGATATTGGACTATGGGTTTGGGTGGTTACAATGGACTGGTTACCTGAAACTATGAAAGGACTATGGCCCCTGCCTGATCAATGTTTTATTATACACGGATAAAATGGCAGGGGGTGACTTGCACACTCAATAATGCGACAAGGGGGCAATATATCCTGAGGTGCTCGAGGAGTGGAGAGGTATTCCACGGCTCTCAGAACAATCCCAGAGCCCGGAGGATGGTCAAGATCCCTAAAAGCACTTACTGGAATGCTTGGTCTGGCTCCTCACCCTAGACATGTTCCGATAAAGTAAACTCTACCAGCACAGACCTAGAGTTCGAAGCGCGCAAGCCCCACCGCGAGTCCACGACGTCAACGTAAAGATACGGCGGTGGGGTTATTATTATTAACCTCAGCTGCATTTGAGACACAGAAGGTCGGATTGCGACAAAAGTAACTGTTTAAGCCATCACATAACTTGCACATCTTAGCGTCTTAAGTCGTAACATCGATAACTGAATGACTTGTATAAAGAGCCGGCCAAGTTCATTTCGCCGACGCGTTAAGAACGACTTGGCGGCAGTTAATGCCGTGATAACGACTTGTTTGCTTGTCAAACTTGCCTCACCGTCTCTCTCACTCGAATATTTACGGATGCCACTTCACTGTAACATTTCTAATTTAGACTACTTGATTGGGTAGGTATTGCCATCTTGATCTTTTTACTTCTAATTTCCAAAGCTGAGAGAAAAGGGAGGGAAGAGGGTCCATATCGCTAACGAATTGAGAGCTTTAAATTATGTTGCGAATCAAATATCCGACAAAAAAATCAATCGATTCATAGTAGTTACAAACAATAAAGGAGAATGGGCGTTTTGGTACCACCCTCCAACAGCAATAATTGTTGTATAGTTGAAAAGGTCTTAACCATACAAACAATATTTACTATGGCCACTTTCACGAATTCATAGTCCGTTCGGAGATATCGCGTTATGAATATGTAAACAAAAAAATCTTTTAATTATTTATTTTATTATTTATGTACACACAGTTAAATACATAGAGATACGACATAATTATAATTTCAGTACAAAGGTACTGCTTATTTTAGTCTATTTTTATTTAACTTATGTGCTTATACTAAGCTACTATTGCAAGAAAACCCCCTCCCCTCCCTCTTCGATTCGACACAGGACAGCGCGCGCGCCACGATAGCCGACGCCAGTCGTTCAGTACCTCTGCTTGAAACTAGTTTCGTTGCGTCTTTACAGTTCGGCTAGTTTGTAGATCTATTCCTGTTTTGTCCTCCGCTTGCTTACGAACACTTTTTCTTGTGAACCCGGCGTGCTCACGGACACTGTTACTGTTTTAAACGTTGACTTCGGCTTGATTTATGGAATTTTGAACTGCTCATTGATCGGACTATCACAATGGAACGCAACCGCAACTGTGTTATGTGTCGGCGAGGCTTTTATTAACTGAGGAAGATCCACTACATTGGTTGCTGCAGACAGATGATGCATTTATATTAGATAGAGGGTTTAGAGACAGCCTAGGTGATATCGAAGCGTGTAGATACGAATCTTACGGGCCACCAACAAAATATATATATGAAACACAGGTGACTGTTGAACAGGCGAATGAATATCGGGCGTAACTATATGCCGATGGGTCGTGGAAGTGGTGAATGGAAGATTCAAACGCGATTTCAAGCTCTTGCGGCAGAAATATTTTAATAAAACACTACCATACATGTTTTGTGATTTCAAAATCGCTGCAGCGCTTTTAAACCACTTCCACGTACCTATTACAGACAGCAATTACGCTGAAGCCTACCTAGACAGGATCACTGAAAAAATAGATACCCCTAATCTACTACATAATTACGCGGAAAGAAATCGACTAAATAGTCGAAGGGTTGACTTTCAGAGAATAGGGCGAGCGAGATACAATTTTTTCCGCAAATGACAGAAGATCAGATTATTATTCTGGCTCTGGGCACTTATCAATTAAAGCTGGCAAAATCATACTGGGCAGATCATTTGCAAAACGGACTCTATAATATTGAAGTATATAGAGAAAATGCCCGCGATGACTTGATAGATAGATAGATAGATAGAATACTCTTTATTATGTACACCATAAAAATTACAGATATAAATGTAGAACTGTGACTTGCCCGATTATGGCATCAATGAAAATTCGTGGCTTCTCCGTGGACGTATTCAGTCACGTCACGTGAGATCAAGAGTGTACTACTCATTCATTCTGATAAATACTAACCACACAGCAGAAGATGTCATCTTGCAGCACTACTGCACTGTTTTGAAGTCGGTTAAAATGCCTTGCTCGTCAAAAAGTGAATTACAATGACCATGAAATTTTACATTTAATTGGGAATCAAACGAGCTTACCTGTTAAGAAAAGTCTTGATTCTAATTTTACTTCACGGCGATCTGAAATATAATTAATTAAACAGAGTAGTATTTCTTATACACACGTATTAACATCGCGTTTTTTTAGAAATAGAATAAATATTTTTTGGAAATATTGTCATTCCGCAGCTGGTAACACAGCACAGACTTGTCACTTATTTTAGAGATCCTTAGGAACGAGCTCTGCTTTCTGTACAGAGCAGTTCCACATACTTACATTCACTAGGTTTTCCTGAAAGGATAAGTGAATTAGGTAGACTAATTATTGCAGCTTTGGGGCTGTTAGCTTGTGGCGGGTGGGTAATTATATTTCAGATCGCCGACATTTTATAACCATTGAATAAGATCTCCCATCTCTGCCCAGGCCTTCGAGAAAAAAGGGCTGATGTTATGTAAAGCGAGTGAGGTCAGTACGTCACTAATATTTTGACTTTTGTTTTAAAAAGGTATTTCAAGGCACATGTTTTAATAAAAAATAACATATTAGTCGAACCTAACAATTCAAATAGTAAGTTTGTCATGTGCAAACATCTAATTATACGCGTAGAATGGTATTTATAGGTATTATGTTTTAGGACAGTCTTGATGTATACAAGTAAATCATCTTAGTAGGTTGGTAGAAAACCTTGTTTCGGTAATTGTCACTCACTACTGGTGATTTAGTAAGTACAGCAGAGCTATAAGGTAGGTACTGTTGAAGTATGAAAGTTCTAATATAGGAGTTATTAGAAAACATATGTATGATTAACCTTTTATTGGTTATCTCGTAATGGGAAAAATCTTGCAGGTAGCCCTAAGTTATAGGGGAAATGAAATCATATACTTAAATACCTATCTATGTTCATAATGAGAAATAATTGAATAGTGTACAAATTGTTGTTGTATAATGATAGGGTTATTACTGAGGACCTGATTTGTCATGTATCGTCAATAAAGTATAGGTAGTAGATTTTTCACAGCCCTAGAAGGGATTAAGTAACTGTTTTAGGTTCAAAGTGAAACTGAATTGTCTTTTTTGTTTGAAATATTTATGTTTCTTTGTTAGTCTGTAATGCATTTTAATTGATCTCAGTATTTACTAACTGTAAAAGTATTGAGAAGTTAAGATATTGGATTTGATAGGAATCAAATAGTTTATTGTATTGTTGTACCCACAGTCAATGACAGGATCAGTGTAGCTGTTTTGTCAGCATTTGGCTGGAACATTCCAGGATCAGTCTTATGAATTGTTATTTTGGAGTGTAGATATAGGCCGGGTTGTTATTGAGATCCACCACAGATATTCCTTTTTGTTTTCAATATTGATTGATTACTGCTATTTACCCACTCTTGTAGGATATGTTTATTTGTTATTTATCATAACAAATTAACAACTGTTGTGTTTGTTTTACATTTTTGCAATAAGATCGGTAAGTTTTCTCTAATATTATCATGAGAATCAGTGTCTTGTGGTTTTAATGTTATTTGGTTAATTGTTATTGTTTGTATCTATAATATTGTATACTCAAGTTTGTTATTGTGTCAGGGGCCTAAGTCTACTAATTTACAAACGTTGCAATGTTTGTATGGCAAATCTGTCAAAAACTCACAATGCAACGTTGCATTGCAACGTTTGTACATTAGTAGACTTGGCTGTTTGCTTACTAAATAGTATAATTAAAATTCATGTCAATTAGAAATATTACTTTTGAACATTGTCATTTTGTTGCATCAGCCAAGTTAATCAAAATTTGTGTTTGTCTTATTTTCTTCATTGGCATAGGGTCAGTCATTGCATTCGCTATGATAGAGGTGACCAGTCCAGTTTGTTTCTGGAATATCTCAATTCCTTGTTTCCTCAGTTTAGGAGGAATCTGGGAGTAAGGCTTTCACCTCATGAATAGATAGGGGAACATAAAATAGCACTTTGTATGTTTGGTCCATTTCAGTTATGTCTGAGATCAAGGATTGCCATACGTAGCTGAAGGATTTGTCGTCAGCCATTATATCACAGAATCATGTTAGCAAAGTATCTTGTACTAATATTTGAATGTATGAGTACAAAGTTTATGCAATTTTGCTTTAGATAGATAGATAGAATACTCTTTATTATGTACACCATAAAAATTACAGATATAAATGTAGAACTGTTACATAGGGTGTCATAATGAGCGGTCTTATCGCTAAAAGTGATCTTTCACAGACAAACTTTATTTTTATAATTTTAAATTGCAAGATAGATATCGTTTGTCAGTTTGATTAAACCATCTAGTGCTTATACCTCATATAAGCACTGAGTATCTTGTACATGGTGATTTGTTTTAAGTATGTATAATTTTTTGTTAACAATGGTAACTCAGCATCATAGCCATAAACAGATATATAATAACTTTTTATTGGGCTGGTAAACACCAGCCCAACTAACCAGCTTAACTAATATTACACATGCCTGCTACCGACATAAACATGTCGGTAGCAGGCATGTGTAATATTAGTTAAGGTAATCTGTCAGGACAAGGTGTACTTTCATACTATCCTCTTTGATGTGAAAGCTAGATCACAGTGTTGAGATAACATGATATGACCATCTCGTGGTAGACATGTGTATATTATGGTAAATATGTCTCAGCTAACAACATAACGAGTTAATGTTGTTAAGAGCATTTCATACTCACTGATAAAAATCCGGGTAGCGACTTAGTATCCCGCACTCCCTAAGGGAGTATAGTGCTTTTGCAAGTTTATAATGCACAGACAATGCATAGGGTTAAGTAAGGCTGTCTCGCGGCCTTTTTAGCTTAACCAGCTTTTAAGATTTTCTTAACCTATAACATAGAAATGGGACATAGCATTTCAACATAGCTATCGCTGGTATGTACTTGACATGACAGGTGAGTACCTGTCATGTCAAGTACATACCAGCGATAGCTATGTTGAAATACATCAGTAATCAGCACTTTCTCATACAGTCAGTAACTTTACTGAGAGCACCTCGTACTCAATGGAGAGGTGACAAGGGGTATACTGCATGCATAATGTTGTTAAGAGTATTTCATACTCACTGATAACAATCTAGATAGCGACTTAGTATTTCGCACTCACTAAGGGAGTATAATGCGTTTGCAAGTTTATTCTATTTCTAAAAAAACGCGATGTTAATACGTGTGTATAAGAAATACTACTCTGTTTAATTAATTATATTTTGGATCGCCGTGAAGTAAAATTTAAAATTTTGTTCAGAATAATAAATGGCCTTTTCTCTATGTCGTGCTTATAACAACGGACTTTATGTATTGTATGTACTACTTTCTTATTTATTATAATTTCAAAATATTAAACTCAAACTCAAAACTCAAAGCATTTATTTCAATTAAACCATTTACAGGCACTTTTGAATTGCCAAAGAGACGGTCAGTTAGTCAGAGTCGGCAAGTTGAAGCTAGATGCCCATTCCAATACATAGATCACTATGGAGAAGAACGGACAAGAAACTCCAAGGACACTCTTTTAAATCAAGATATTACATAATCCTGGGTACATTATTCTTGTTGCTTCTATATGTGAGACAATGTAAAAACTAATAAAACAATTCAAAATATAAAATTACAAATTAAAAATAAGCCCTGGCAGTCAAGAGATGACCAGTCCCAACTGACGGCGCCCGTTCACGAACATGACGCATGGATCAGCACCATCCAGCTCAACCATTTTGTAGGGAACCGAATGATCCAACACACGCGCCACCATCAGTGAAACATTTAAGTGAGCATGACATACTCTCAACTGCCATGCTCTTTCAAGTCAACATAAATCATAATAACATAGTAAACGACTCCATGGTATTCACATTTACAAAATTGAAAAAATGCTGTTAAATTATACAGAACTATAGTTTGCAATGTATTTGAGAGATTAATAAAAATTTACTACCAAAAAAGAAAATAATTATTATCTATTGGAGTATTCATCAATAAAAACATGCTTAAATAAAAACAAAATAAACATTAAGTTCGTAATGTCAGAAAATAAAATAAAAAAAGGGGGAAGCAACTTCCAAGTATTCAAATTTTATCTAGTGAGCCCAAGTGGCAGTGGAGCAGGACCAGCATTTAGCCAAGCATTTTTATCTACGATATAATCATCCAACTTATAATATGCTTGTCTGCATAGTGTGCGTTTTATGCACGTTTTAAATTTCTTCTCATTTAGTTGAGGAATATCGAGTGGTATTTTATTATAACATTTTACACAGTACCCCATAAAAGAAGTGTGTACTTTAGACAATCTGAAGCGTGGTTGATCTAATTTGTTCCTATTTCTAGTGTTAAAATTATGCCTGTCACTTATTTTACTAAAAAGATGTAGATTTTTTCGAACATACATAATATTTTCATATATATATTGACAAGGTACCGTCATAATGTTAATTTTTTTAAACAGCTCTCTCAGAGATTCGCGTCTGCGGAGGTTGTAGATAGCTCTGACAGCCCTCTTTTGCAGAATAAAGATGGAATCAACATCTGCAGCTCGTCCCCACAGCAAAATACCGTAAGACATGATGCTATGGAAGTAACTAAAATAGACCAGTCTCGCGGTATCCACGTCTGTTAATTGGCGGATTTTCCAAACAGCGTAAGCGGCTGAACTTAGCCGCCCTGCAAGTGATGTTAAGTGAGGATCCCACTGTAGTTTTGAGTCAAGCGTAATCCCCAGGAAAACCGTCTTTTCGACGAATTCTAGTATCTCCTTATTCAATACAACGTGATATTCATTACTTCTAACGTTCGGTAAAGCGAATCTTATGCATTTAGTTTTCTTCTCATTTAATACCAAATTATTTACAGTAAACCAATTATAGACCTTAATCATAGCGTTATTTACGTCGTCAAGGTCCTGGGCATGTCTGTTTACTTTAAAAATCAGTGATGTGTCATCAGCAAATAACACCATTTGGGGTCGGTTTTTCAGTAAATAAGGTAAATCATTTATATATACTAAAAAGAGGAACGGACCCAGTATTGAGCCCTGCGGTACACCCATTTTGACTTTTAAACCCAATGAATTAACACCGTTTATTTGAACTTGCTGCAATCTATTATTCAAATATGATTTTACTAAGCTAAGCGCAAGTTTACCCAGTCCGTAATGTTCAAGTTTCAAGAGCAGTGTTTCGTGATTCACGCAATCAAATGCCTTTGATAAGTCGCAAAAGATGCCTATTGCATCTTGTGCATCTTCCCATGCCTTATAGATGTGTTTTAATAAAGTGACCCCAGCATCGGTTGTGCAACGTCCTTTGGTGAAACCATACTGTTGATCGTGTAGGATGTTATTACAATTAAAGTGATTGAGCATTTGATTTAACATTACTTTTTCAAACACCTTGCTGAAAACTGGCAAAATCGAAACGGGTCTATAATTATTAGTGTCTTTGCTGTCCCCGGATTTTAAAAGTGGAATAATTTTACTGTATTTCATTAAATCCGGGAATACCCCATTACTAATGAGTACACACTTGAAACATTTTCGGGAAGCGAAATTATTAAAAGAGTTACAATTTGTATACAACAGGAAGGGAGACATTATGAGCATTTAATAAATTAAATTGATTGTAAGTTGCACTTAAACATACCTTATTATTTTTAACCGACTTCAAAAAAGAAGGGGGTTCTATGTTCGACTGTATATATTTTTTTTTTATGCATGTTCACCGATTTTTCTGTCAATTTTGGACCGATTATGAAAATTCTTGTTTTGTTTGAAAGGGTATGCTTTCGAAGTGGTCCCATTGTCACCAAGTCCGAATCTGATACGGGGATCCCATAGAAATCGAGGGAAATCTTATTTTTTTTTAGTAATTTCACCGATTTCTCCGTCAATTGTGTACTTATTATCAAAATTCTTCTTTCCTTTGATAGAAGAAGCTTGCGCGTAGGTCCGATATAAATTTTATAAACTTTGAATAGGCAGTTTTTATGTTAACTTCGATAATACGTATTTATTCCACTTTATCTATCTTGATGATTTTAAAGTAAGTTAAAAAAATATTATTTGGACATGTGTGATTAAGTATTGTCTAGAGACTCACTGACCCCACAGTCAAACCATTGCAATGGTTTTGTGGGGCTAAAGTTTATAAGTTAGGTACTTACCATGTTAAATTAATAAATAAATAATAAAATAATGAATTGGTGTGGGATAGGTACAATGACTAAAAAGTGTAAAATAAAAACTTTTTCACAAAAAAAAAGTAAACCGAATTAAAAAAAAAAAAAAAAAACACTACAAAGTGAAAAATAACTTTAATTTCGGAAGTCGGTGACAATAAACTAAAATACAGATCCAAAGACTCCGAGTTCCGAAATTTAAGTTATTTATCCTTTGTAGTGTTTTCTTTTTGAAGTCGGTTTACTTTTTCTTAACCGACTTTCCAAAAAGGAGGAGGTACTCAATTCGGTTGTTTTTTTTTTTTTTTTTTTTTTAATGTTTGTTACCTCTGTTCTCCGTCGTTTATGAACCGATTTGAAAAAATATTTTTTATTTGAAAGGATATACTTCCAGATTGGTGCCATTTTTTCAAAATCTAGTTCTGGTGATGAAATCTATGAGGAATTGAGGGAACTCCTCAAATTTTATAGGCAAACATACAGCGATTTTTGTATTTTCATCCACAACTCAAGCATTTGCATTCAGAAAGTATCATTTGATGAAGTGGAACTGATCAAGAAATCCACAAATGGCCACCGGAACTCCTCAATGATAAGTATTTCACAGGTGGCGATAAGATATCTCGATTAAGATTGTTAAACGACTATGAAGCAAATTTAAATAAATAATTCCGATGAAAATGGTACCATCGAACTGATCTGAAGATGAAGCCGGAAGGTATGCACCGGAACTCCGTAATAAAACAATGTATCCTAGCCGTGTTTGGAATTGTCAATTGTAATTGTCATGAGATGCACTCGGGCTATAAATGGTTATTAACCGATTTTTATTAACTTTGCTCGGGTAGTTTTTGAGTTATTTAGTTTGTATTTAATCTACTTGGTTTCTTGTGTCACTCTTGTTTGTGCGGTAGAGCAAGTAGTGGTAATCGAATTGTTGTGGGATAGGTATCATAACTAAAAAGGAAAAAAAAACCTTTTTAGCAAAAAAAACAAACGACTTTCAAAAAAAAAAAACACTAAAAAGTGAAAAATTACTTTAATTTCGGAAGTCGGTGTCCTTGGTTCTGTATTTTCGTTTTTTGCCACCGACTTTTTGTGAAAATGTTTTAATAAATGTTAAACATAGGCTTCTGTTTATTTTAGATGCAATGTTATTTAGAAGAAATTAATGTACCTATATTATTGAGCCTTTCGATCGGTAGGTAAGTACAGTATAATTACAGGGTTTTAAAAATAATAATGAAGTCTTCATTCAGTATTTTTTTCTAGCTACAGTATTTAAGGTAATTTTCCTTCATGTGGCAAAGTCGTGGGACGCCCTGTAGATTAAATTCTAATGCTAAAAAGTACAAAATAAAATATAAGTAAAAATATAAAAATAAAAAAACTTTTATTGAACTAAAAAGTACTAAATAAAACTTCGTAAACGTATCTTTAATATTTTCTTAAAAGCTTGAGGCTTATCTTTAAGTGTAAATGGACGTTTACGAAATTTTATTTAGTAGGTACATTTTAGTCAAAAAGATTTTTACCCTTATTTTATTTAAACCTGAAGAACATCCTGCGTTTTAAACATGAGAGTTGCGAAATTCTTCGTTAAAGTCCGATAAATTGTGATAAGCAGACCCCTGTCATGTGGAAGATAAGACCCCCGGAACCCTTCCGGAGTAACAGTCGTGACAGTTTATTTAACGTTACCTTCTGCCTCTTAACATGAACCTTATCATCCGTCTGCAGATCTGGTTTCTGTTGCATATTGAGCATTTTTTTGGAATTTTGAAGTAGGCTTTAAGTAGTACTGAGTTCCTAAATTTCGTGGGTCAGTCACCTCGTTTAAAAATAGTAGGTATAAGTAGGAACCAAAGTATATTAATTTCTAAAACGTATGATTAAATCGTCAGTTATTCTTAAAGTCGCACCTGAATGTAAAGATGAACTCAAAAGCACTCCGGCGTTACTTAGATAGGTACGCGTTCATCCAAATCACGCGATCTGTGTAAATTACGATCCATTGTTGTGTAGCGTCAATGAATCTCAGCTACTAATACAGCGCGTTACTTACCGCGGGTGTCGTAGGGGGTGACAGGAGGGCGGGGTGGGAGTGTGGAGTATCTTTCACCTGTTCACGGAGATATCACTCCGCGTCCGCAACGTTCAAGCGATCCCTGAAGGGGTACATAGTATTACGTACAGTCGCAGTTCTCCAGTAAAAGCAGGTCGAAAAGACAAACAATATAAGAATAACACTTATCCGACCTAACAATGTAACTGAAGACCTTACGCCCGGCAGGTCCCGCAGGTCCCGCAGGCCACGCAGGCCACGTTCCACTACATCGACGAGGCGATAAACCGCGTACGAACCAGTCGATGTACGGGAAAGGGTTATGACATGAATGTGTTCATTGTAAATATGGATTGCCTGTAAATTATTGATCGAAGGCCTGTAACCAAGCTAAATAAGTAAGTGCTATGTGTGAGTTTACCAAAATAGTTTGTAACTCAGTCGTGGGGCAACCGACGCTGGCTTAAATAAGCGTCCCGGCAGGGCTGCCCGTGCTATTGCTCTACGGGCAGAGCTTGTTAACGTTACTAAATAACAACATAATAACCGTTACGTAACGTTAAATTTCAATGTTATACCTACTAACGTTACATAAATTTAACGTTACTTGATAACGTTACCAGTAATATAACGTTAATTAACATTAACAAAAATACGATAACTAACGTTAATTTAGCTACGTTGCTGTTCTGTGGGTAAGAATCAGGCAGGTTCAGGCGATGTTTTGATCGGCACGGTAAAGGAATTCAGAAAATTTAAGTATTTTTGTCGACATCTCCAAGCGTGTCCAATATGTCTCCAATATGTCGAAGCAAAAAATTAGGGATTCCAATTTCTTTATAAAAATAACGACATTGAACATCCCCGGAGACAGTAAACCAAAATCAAAATTCAAAATATCTTTATTGTGGGTGTATATATGTTTGTTACAGGTCTTAACAAAAAATTAATTTACTAATCAATTTTATTTTTCTCCGCCATTAGCGTCAATATTAATATTTTGTACAAGAATTTAATTAGGAACTTCGAGATTCATTGCGTAATAGGTAATGGGGTCCCCATCCTCCGCTTGTAGGGAAGCCATCACCTCGCCGTGATAGCTTTACGTGCTACAAACGAGTTTTTAAGTTGTATTATGAGTGTAACGTAACGTTAAATTAGCTGAAATTAAAACAAGCATTTTAAGTGATTATCTACTATTTATTACTAACATAATTACATTATTTATTTATTTATAGTTAACTAACACGGTACAATACCAATTACATTAATTAACATAGAAAATCAAACAATTGTGTCAATTGTGTGTGTTATTGTTAACACCATCGATTTAGAATACCCTTCTAAATCGATGGTTAACACACATACGTACAACGGGACTACGACGTCGTCAACGAGCGACGCGGGGACGAGAGACGCAACAACGACCGGCATTGCTTCGTACGACATGACTGCGCTCGGACGTACCTTTTAACTAGTACTTAGGTTGCTATCTTTCTGAACCACCTATTAAAACCATTATAAGATACAGTCCACTGCTTTTGATTCCAACTCGGCCTCTATAATTATATATTACTTACACCATCTTACAAAAATAACTAGCTAGATACTGACAAATCCTTATATTGCTGCTAAGTGGGAAACTTGTGTAAGTTCAGCTACAATAATGTTTCTCAGCTGTATCCGTGGAGCGCGCGCCTGTCGGCAAAGTTTTCTCTTGAACTTTGCGAGTGTACGCTCAAGTATGTGATCGGTTCTTCAAGCAGCCCGCATATAATATAAACTATCACACTGAAGGAATGTTTCATAAATAAACTACAAGAAGACTAGCTTGTAGGAACAGTTATGAATGCGAAAAATGGCTTTACATAGTCTCATAAGTATCTACTACTCTAGATACGTCTGCTTCATCATTGTCGTCGTTTTGTGTTCAAAAAAGACAATAAAATTAGCTGAGTACTAGCGAGCCGACGGACGCCGACGCCGACGACGTGACAAAAGGGGACAATTTGCACAAAGGAAAGCGGTGTTTTTCAACCTTTTTCATAGTGTGGCCCCTTAGTATAAATATTTCGCGACCCCCTACCCTCCACGGTTTCTAACTTGGAAATCAAGTCTGTCGCTTTGGTTACCAGAATACCCACAATTAACCACAGAAGCTTCGAAGTGTTTGATTCCATTTGGAACCTCGTACTTGCGCGAGATAACGTTTTCATCGATGGTTCAATTAGAAGGCAAACAGAGAAATCGCCGAAATGAGAAAGAGTTAATAGTATGTGTAAAAAAAAAATTGGCTAACGAGACACAGGCGCAGCCATCACAATAATGTGAATGTTCAACTTCACATTAATAATTCATGTGACTACTAGGTATTTGTTGGTTTGTGTTAACCTAAGCCTTATTTATTTATTTTTTGTTAACAAATATAACATTTTGAACTACTATGATTTTATATTTATGAGCTTTAAATTTTAAAGTAATGGCGACCCCTTAAAGAGGCTTGGCGACCCCTTATGGGGTCGCGACCCACACGTTGTAAAACACTGCGCTAGCGCATCAATGTTTGTCATTGGAACATACCTACCACGTGAACTATGTAGGATTGCCTGCCGTGACGTTCGTAATGTCTTTGCTTGGATAAATGATAAATGATAAATGATTTTATTTCTGTAAGTAGGTTTTTACAAACACTTTTACACGTCAATCATATTTTAAAACTAGATGAGGTCGGCATTTCGTATCTGACTACTCTGAGAAGAAAGACCGAAACAAACTCAGAGGTCACAGTCTCTTTTAAAGTCCAGACATAATCTTGGTCAAATCATGTGAAGACCATGTAGACTGGTGTCTGAAATGGTCTTTTGAAGAAAGAACCAC
Organism: Dryobota labecula; assembly: GCA_947523025.1. NCBI lineage: Eukaryota > Metazoa > Arthropoda > Insecta > Lepidoptera > Noctuidae > Dryobota > Dryobota labecula. The sequence goes on along the minus strand of OX383287.1, from coordinate 28,126,422 downwards.
ACAGATTGAGCGGACCTGTCCATTCAGTGCACGCATTTGTCAGTAATCGTGCAGCTCAACTCAGAACATAAGGAGCTCAACGATTCGACGAACAATACCAAAGAAAGGACATTTGGGCAGGCCGCATAAATTACTCAAACTGCCATACCATGATCAGGAAAAAAAATAATATATATACACTGAGAAGAAAAAAATAAAAATAAACAAAGACCCACATAGTCTTCACATTCACAATAATTAAAATAATAACATTATACTACACAAGTAAATATTCATTTCAATGTGTATAAAGCAATCACAATAAAAAAAGTTTCAATATATAAAATTTGGAGCAGCTCAATCCCAAGCCTTTTTGTCCTCAATATAATCTTTAATGGTATAAAAGGCTTTCTGGCACAACTTACGTTTAATGAATGATTTGAATTGATTAATGCTTAGATCTTGAACGTGGCTTGGAAGTTTATTATAAAAGCGTATACATTGACATCTGAACGAACCACCTATTTTCTTGAGCCGTGTTTTAGGTACAACATACATGTGTTTGTTCCTAGTATTTATATTATGGATATGACTGTATTTTTTAAACAAATTTATGTTTTTATGGGCATATAAAAGATTCTCAAAAATATACTGAGAAGGCACAGTCATAACATTAATTTCCTTAAATTTCTCTCTGAGAGAGTGTCTCGAACTTAATTTATAAATTGATCGAACAGCTCTTTTCTGCAAAACAAAGATAGACTGAATGTCGGCGGCATTTCCCCACAACAGAATACCGTACGACATTACACTATGAAAATAACTAAAGTACACTAAACGGGCTGTCTCTATGTCAGTTAAATTACGAATTTTTCTAACGGCGTATGCTGCGGAGCTCAGCTTCTTAGACAATTTATCTATATGTGGGCCCCACTGAAGCTTAGCATCCAAAGTTAAGCCCAAGAATACTGTGCTATCTTCAGGATTCAATTCTTCGCCCTTTATCAACACATTATTTTTCACCTGCCTAACGTGAGGTAGCGTAAACTTAATGCATTTGGTTTTTTTTTCATTAAGAAGTAAATTATTAACATTGAACCAATGAACTACTTTTGAGATCGCGCTATTTACATCGTCAGTAACCAGCTCCTGACGTTTAAGTTTAAACAAAAGTGAAGTGTCATCCGCAAACAACACTATTTCATGATTATCCTTTATGAGGTAAGGCAAGTCATTAATATAAATAAGAAACATATATAGATAGTTTGATAGGCCAACAGATAGACATTGAACATATTTCGAATAATAGCTATAGATACACGTAGATGTAGAAATAGGGACCGCCGTCAGGAGACGATAAAAATTCTACCCCACCAAGTTTCAGTATATTTTATACTAGCTTCTGCCCGCGACTTCGTCCGCGTTAAATTTCTTGTTCCCCCGACCCACCCCGTCGCAACACATTGCCTGCCCGTGCTTTCACTTCGTTTTCGCATAAACTTTCATTAAAAAAAAAATTGTGTCCTAGTTAATAGGAATGTTATTCTTCCTCAAGAATTGGACTGTAAAATGCAAAAAGATTTTTTCAAATCCAACTCGCAGTTCCAGAGATTAGCGCGTTCAGAAAACAAAAAACCGGCCAAGTGCGAGTCGGACTCGCGCACGAAGGGTTCCGTACCGTCCATACAAATCCTTATCCTTACTAATATTATAAATGTGAAAATAACTCTGTCTGTCTGTCTGTCTGTATGTTACGTTTTCACGCCTTTACCGCTGAACCGATCGACATGAAATTTGGCAGGAATATAGCCTGGGATATAGAGAAGGATATAGGCTACTTTTTGACGCGATAACCGACATCCACGCGGGCGGAGCAAAAAAAAACGGCAAAAAATCATGTCCGTTGTATGGGAGCCCCCCTTAAATATTTTTTTTCTGTTTTATAGTATTTGTTGTTATAGCGGCAACAGAAATACATCATCTGTGGAAATTTCAACTGTCTAACTATCACGGTTCATGAGATACAGCCTGGTGACAGACGGACAGACAGACAGACAGACGGACAGCGGAGTTTTAGTAATAGGGTCCCATTTTACCCTTTGGGTACGGAACCCTAAAAACTAACTCTTCAGCTTTAGATTAGACTACTCGTACCTCGCAGAGTTGATCATTATTTTGCTGCGGAGTTATTATAAAACAGTTATATCTCCTAAGATATTCATTGAAATTAAATGATGTAAAGGCAACTTGGTTCAAAACTAAATACTTGTGATGAATAACGTATTTATTTGGATAAGGATTAATACTATGTTTATGAAAACTCCTTCGCAAATAATGCATAAATTTCAAACAAATTTGATTACCATAAAAAAGGTTATACCTAGTGAGTCAATCTTAAAAGATAGACTTAGACATATGCTGTCGCGGACTTTTTTTTTAGAACATTTAAAGAGGAACAATTCCATCATACACGACATTTGCGTAACTTAAACCGTTTACGCAGCGCACGCAACGGAAGCTCTCAAAAAGGAATATTTTTTCCCGTTTTTGCAACATTTTTCATTTATGCTTTGCATATATGGTCGTAGCGTGATGTTATAGCCTATAATATTCCTCAATAAATGGACTATCCAACACAAAAATAATTTTTCAATTTCAACCAGTAGTTCCTGAGATTAGCGCGTTCAAACAAACTCTTCAGCTTTATATATTAGTATAGATTATAACGTGATTTGGAAAGGCCGGATTTTGAGTAAAGTAATTGAGGATTTGAGGCTCGTTGTTCTGTTGGTGCAGCCATACTGCTGTAGGTACGTACTGCGCACACACTCGTGTCGGTCGACGCTCAACTAAAAGAGAGCTATTGAAACTAAACATCCCGTATGATGCGAATTTACAGAAATTAAGGAAATTTTGTCGGAAGGAATGGAAATTATTGTAAGACTTTATCTTGGGATGGTCGCGTGTAGTGTTTACGTGATTCTAAAAGCTGGTTGAGTTAGTAGTCGTTGAAAATGTTCTTTATTATGTACACTGTTCATATAGGCTCCTACAAACAGGCGACACGCGACGCGACACAAAGGCACTGCTTGTCGCGCGAAACGCGGTGCCTTTGTGTCGCATGGCGTGTCGCGCCTGTTTGTAGGAGCCTTAAACCTATAGGTAGGGAATCTATACTTATCTATGTATCTATGATTGTGTACATTCATAATTTATGATTACGATGTATTTTTTTGTAAAAAATATGTGTAAACAAACGTCATTGAAGCCAGATACCCAGAGAGGACTGTACGATGACGGAGTTCAGTCAGTATACACGGAGTGCAAAATTAACGCGTAACTTTTACGACACGGCAACGTATACTCATCTGTACACAAAAATATTTTACGATGCAATAACAATAAATAAGGAGCTTTGAACTCACGTCCGAACAGTTTGCAGATCGGACGCGAGTAGCGACCAGCGACCGGTGTGAGCAGCGTAAGCTGAGTGAGCAGCAGCGTGAGCAGAGCGAGCAGCAGTGAGCGCGCGACGCGCTCTCGGCGGCACGCGGCACGCTGGAGGCGCTGCGCCGCCACTCGCGGCAGATCGCCGCGCGCCGCGACCGCCGCGTGCAGGTGAGCGCCCCCTGGTGCCCGGCGCACGCGCTCGTTGCTGTGCACTCACGCCGAGCTCTGTTTCAGTTCACGGAGCGGACGAAGGATGGCGCGCGCGGCGGCGACGGCGCCGGTGAGTACGCGCGGCACGGCGCCCTGCGAGTGCGCGCTCGCAGTCCGCCGCCCGCCCTCGCTAAATATAACCCCGTCCGCATTGCAACGCGGTGACTCGTCGCGCAGGCCGCTCTCGCCAGCGGGCAGCGCGGGCGAGGCTTGCGGCGGCTGCGCGGCCGCGCGGCCGCCGCTGACGGTAGTGTGTGTGCGCAGAGAGCGGCGGCTCGGAGATGTCGGGCGGCAGCGGCGGCGGCGTCGGCGACGCGCGGCGCCCCTCCACCTGCCGCGTGGAGCTGGGCGCGCTGCTGGCGCCCGAGCCGCGCCCGCTGGACAACAAGGTCAAGGTATGCCGCCGACACGCCTGCGCCTGGTCCTCACAGGACTTGTCCTCGCGCCTGCTCTGTCTGTTTCGTGCGTCATAGTCGTCATCACCATAATCCAGCGGATAGGCACAGCTAGTGTGCCGATCTTCCAGAAGAGGCAGGGCTCCCCGCGGTACGCATACAAGGTGTGCAGGTGCACCTGAGTTACGTATGGCATGATGTATTATTAGCTTGAGCGGTTGCAATAGGTACTACATGTTTACGTAGCGCACATATTGCTTCAGTATTTTTTTCGTTTCCAGGTCAGCATGGAAGTAATCGTAACAGAATATTGAGTTGTCGGTACCTACTTAGGCATAATTGTAATATTTTAAGTAGATATACTTAGTAAACGCTTCAGTGGGTCGTGTGGTGGTGTCGCTTCATGTAGTAGGTATTACTCGTTCACTGTCGCGTGTTAATGTATGTAGGTACGTACTACGTAAAGGACATCATTAATTAGAGAGTCAGCACTCTACTTCAATAGATAGGTGGTTGTAGTTCGTACAGGGTCAGAGGCCAGTGTTTACTTACATAGTACTCATCAGTATTCTAATTTAACTGATCAAAGTAAACTTAATCTAAGTTAGGTAGTACCTACCATCCGTGCTAGTAGCTTTCAAGTTAAAAGTTTGGTAATTGAAAAATTCTCTACCCTATGGCTCTATTATAAATGGCTGGCTACATTTAATCTTTCAAGCGGGTATACAAACGGCTGTAGCTTTATTTACGCAGCTTTGGACGTTTATGAATTTAAAGATTGTCCGCCATAGGTACATTACATAGGAGAAAACTAAAAGTCAATACTAGAACACTATACCTACTTACACGGGTAAGTATAGTGTTCTAGTATTGAATGTATTGTCAGTGAATACCAGAACATTTCATACGATTATTTATTTATTAACTTTAATTAAAACAGTTAAAAACCAATAACAATGATTAAAGACACATGCACATGAAAAGAAAATAGAAAATTATAAAGTTGAGGTTATGAATCCCGTTCACAAAAGCTACGAAAAAAAAAATGTTTTAAAATCAAATTATAGGTATACCTACTTCTGACAGTGTAGACTAAGTAGGTATACCTATAATTAGATTTTTGAGATAACGGATCTTTTACGAATAACTACGAATGTCTCATGCATGATTATATTAGGCCCCGGTGGCTGCCAGAATATTACACAAGCTGTGATTCCGTCCGCGTATAAGTCAGAAAACACAACTAAATACCTAAATGTCGACAAGTTGTTAAAATTGTTATTATAGTTAATTAAAACGGTACAAGCCATTTAAACTAATTAACATAAAACCATTAAAAGAAAAAATGTAAATCATTTAATTAAAACTAACATGGAACAGTGGACTCCCTTGCGTACTTTATCTCACAGAACACCAGACATATACGCATCATTTTACTCCATTCGTCGGCAAACGCACCACATTCAGGGTTGGCAGTCAGAAGGACATTAGAGCATCTTTAGAGAACGACCGACTGGGGATTAGGCTCTGGTTACGGTTTTGGAAGGCAGCAAACAGATTATGCTCTGACGGTGTCCAATGTATTTGTCGGGCACAAATAATCGGCAGATAAGGCAGTCGATATGTCCCCGTAAGGTCTTACAGGCTATTGTGAGCTGAATATGGCCTCTTCTCACCTCCAACGAGTTAATCGTCCCTAAAAGATAGTTGGTAGGGTACATGTATAGGGAATGAAATGGTATAGCCCTTGGAAGAGGCATCTCCTGAAAGTTTTATGTACCTTTTTTAACATCAGTGTTTGGGTCGCAGTATAGGTGTGCTAAGCCCAGGCACCGGACTCCAGTTTTACTTCGAACCAGAGTGGAGTACAATAGCCTGATTACATCTGAATTGCGAAAGGCACGAGCATCTTGCAAAACAAATCTTGTAAGTATTATCCATTTCTAAAGCTATGCTGTGTGGCAGATCTGACACAAATTAATTAGCCCGTTTTAACAAAACACAAGATAATGTTCGAGTAGGTTAGAGTGGAACCACCTCCATGTGGCGACCCAAAGCTATTTGACACAGCAGAAGCTTTTACGCACTTTACTTCGTCGAAAGTTTTTGTCGCCAAAGGTTCAATTAGATATTGTTCAATTGAACACCTTCCTTACGCTCTGACGCCTGACACGAATCGAACTAATCTTTAGATTTTCGGGATGGAGTCGTCATAACAACTTATTGTCGATTACCTACTATCTTAAATGTTGATCTTTTTGTTTAATTGATAATTCACCAGCTTCTGCCCGCGCCTTCGTTCGCGTGAAATTTCTTGTTCCCCCGCCCCACCGCGTCGCATCGCATCGCCCGCTTGCGCTGTTAGGGCGCCCACACAAAACCGCGATGCGATGCGATACGATAATTCTTGCTGTGCATTCGTGCTCTAGCTTGCACGCAGATATTTGCGATGCGTTGCGAATTCGCAGTTATGTGTGGGAGCCCTTACTCGGCTTCTAAGAGTCGCAGCGGGATTTTAAATAGCCTATAAGTTTCTTCTTGAATTGATGAAATGCAAAAAGAATTCAAATGCGCGTTCCAAAAACTATCCCTTCAACTTTATTCAAAGGTAGGTAAGTATATAATTATTATATTATATTATATAAGCGACTCGCCCCGGCTTCGCACGGTTGCATTTTTTTTAATACATAATAATGTAGCCTATGTCCATCTGGAATAATGTACCCTTTAAATGGTGAGAAATATTTATTTGAATAGGAGTTGTGGTTCCGGACTTTACCCTCCACATATAAACAAACTCACAAAATTCGCTCTCTCAGTACCTACATTGCATTCCAAATGTAGGTATTCTTAGGTGATAGACTTCTAATTAGATCATTAAAGACCCTGTCGCGTGTTTATAATATTAGTATAGACTAACTTCTGCCCGCGACTTCGTTCGCGTGGAAGTCGTAACACGACACAATATACTAAAATACCAGCCACATTTTAATAAAATTTCCGCGAATACTACGTTTGTAGTTTTGGTCACAGCAGTCAAAATATACAGAGAGTCAGGATTGGTGACGCGAGAGCAAGCGACGTACAGTTCCATGTTCTATGGTAAAGGGTTATTTGGTTTCCGCACTTAGTCCTTCAGGTCGACCATTGTACATGGGCCATGGCGGCCATCAGTGGTTATTCCAATCAGCCCACCTCCCTCTAGAAGATAATTACGTCTCCCGGTCTGTTTAGAACATCTGTGAAAGATCCGGGTGCCCCAAGGGTTTCTGTTCTAGTCTGGGTGATGCCTGTGCATTCAAAGAGCACATGCACGACGTTTTCCTCAGCCTCCATGCAAGCCCTGCACAGAGGATTGTCCGATATTGTGTGGAAGTGTTGGTTTAGCGAGCAGTGTCCCGTGATGGTCCCCGTCACCAGGCGCCCGCCTTATCCTGTTTAGGATAAGGCGGGAGGAAACGCCCGGGTGTTATCACTGTGTGGATCGCCCGGAGGACACGGTAGAGCATACGGTGGAGGCCTGCCCGGCTTGGGTAGAACACCGCCGTGTCCTCACGGAGGCGGTCGGTGGCGACGATCTCTAGCGTCCGGTCCAGGCCATAGTACGGAGCGAGAGTGCATGGGAGGCCGTCACCTCCTTCTGCGAAGCAGTAATGCGCGCGAAGGAGGAGGTCAAGACCATTTTCTTGTAGCAACCACTGTTAAGGTACCTGCCTTTATGGACCCATCTCAAAACATAATGCAATACTGCTCATCCCCCATAGCAAATAGCGTGATAATTTATACGTAGTAATTTGACCAGACCTATAGGGAATATCTATACAAAATTTGAACAAAATCTGTCCGGTAGTTTTTGCGTTTAGCTGGAACATACATTCAGACAAACAGACAAACTGAAAAACCGACAAACACAAAAATTCTGAATACTATATTTTCGCCATCAGAATCGTTCCCAAACCTCGTGGCAATAACTTTTTTTTTTTTCAAACATATTCAATGTACAGTTTTGACTTCGCTACGATTTTATTATATGTATAGATTAGCACAGATGATAGATAGATAGATATAGATTAGAATAGGCGATACGTTCACAAACAAAAATCAATCAGTGTGTTCTTTGTTTATAAAGTTACGTCGTTAGGTACCAAAAAATTACAAAAGAGTGAAATTGCCGAGTACAGTATTAAGAAACCGAAGTAGCTAGAACTTAATTTCTGCTCCATTTGAAGCTGAAGTATGAAAGTCTTTTGACATGCAAATGAGGTTATTTAGAATGTTACCAATGTTCCGTTCGCCTCCCACCATAGGATACTATACTTTAGTAAAGTTGATCCAAAACAGACGCTCTGAAAGTATTGAGCGTATTATGTTATATTATTATTTCTCTTTCTTTGTATAGTAATATGTATAATAGACTCAAGCAAAGAAAAAAGTATCATGGGAATTGGTCAGTGTTTACGATTATTTTACATACCTTTTCTACTTCAGCCTTCTCTTTGTTTCCTCAAAGCGACTTTTGACTCCCTTTTGAGAGTTTTTTTCAGATGAACTGGCGACCCTAATAATGGAAATTGTCACCCTCTAAAGTCCGCAGCGTCGGCTCTGCGCGCGCGACTGGGGATGCAAGGAATGCCCCTGCATTGCCATGTAACCTATCTACTCAGTGCTCATGGAGATACCCTTATCTCCACGAGCACTGAGTAGATAGGTTACAGTGTATTTGTATGTGTTTCGGCACTACTTATTTTTAGTATAACGGTTGTCGCACATGCCGTGAATTCAATCTTCGGGCCCTCCGCACTTCCGCAAGTTGTTTGTTCGCACCTCATTTCAAATCTTATCGCGTCTGAAAGTTTAGCAATAAGGTCTCGATGCCACAGTAAGTTGACTACAAGTGTACACGTACACACATCACGATTTATGTATTGATTTCTTGTCGTCTTTTGAGCTGCTTAGTAGATGTAGTCGGACAGTTGATTCGCAAGTGGCGTACGAGGGCCTCACCTATCAATGAAACAATAAAAACGTTTTATTTAAGTATTTCACAGCAAAGCTCTCGTCCGCCTCGGAATTAGAGCTCAATAGTGTAAACATTTACACGAGAACTAGTCATCGACTGGACACGTCTGCTCGGCGGGCCGTCTCTGTTGCTGGTTTATAGCTTTACCATAGCGCGGGACGAGCGCCGAGCCGGCGCGGCGGCCGGGGACAGCGTCCGGTCCGGTAATGCGAGGTCAGTTGTACAACGTCGCCGACTTTTACGAACGATAAAGCCGTTCGAGAGTGAAGATAGCGTAGGTTAGCAAGTGGCGTGCGGCGAGGTGCGCCGCCTCCCGCCTCCACCCCGCGACCCTTTGCATAATGAGTGGCAGCGCTCACGTGCTGCGCTCCCGACCAGCGCGACGCCCTGGCCCCGGCGCTCGGCGCCCGGAGCGCCCGCCGGTCAGTGTGCACACTCCACGTGCGCCTGCCTCACTGACAGCGGTACCGTATCGTTATTTCGCAACTTCGCCCTCGTTATACTAAACAATGTTACTCTCGAGCGTATTCCATTAGCATTGGACACGTATTTACACATAACAACATAAGCTGCCGCCTTTAATGCACACCAGCTTTCACCCGCGGCGAAGGTTGGAAATTATCCCATAGGAACGTACAAACGGGACAAAAAAAAACTTGCGGAACTAGCGGGGAGTCTTCGGGGACTGCCGATAGAAGCGAAAACTAAGTAACTAAAGCGTTCGATGACGAGTACCTACTGACTACATAGATACTAGAAGATACTGGCTCCACCGTATCTCTGAGAGCGGTACCAGTAACTGCCAACGAGCTGATGCCTCGATCGAAGACGAGATCGCAGGCTTCATTCCAGAAGTGTAGGTACATGTTGAGTGTACCTACCTATCGCATATAACAACATCCTTTACGAGCGATACCCGACTCATTTCATTAGCTTTATCTATTCGAAGAATTCCCAAGGCGGGATCGGTGAAATTATTTATTTCGCTTTGGATATTACGATCACGAATACACAACGGTGCGGTATACATAGGTATGATACAACGTGAACAATTTATTGCCCTTAGTTCCGTTCGGTCACCGGCTACAAAAGCTCGTAACTTGATTTACTTAACAAGGTAAAAACTATATTATTAACGGCGTGGGCAGGTTATCACCAACACACTAGGTCTTTGCGACGACAAACATGCACGTGGCGTTTTATACAGGAAGGGAGTACCTACCAGCTGCTGCTAACATTTCATAAATCATCAGTACCTAATTCAGAATGTATTTGTTACGTGTGGTTGTTTATTAAATTCGCTATCATCCGTAGCGCCACAGTATACATGGTATGACGGAGGAGGAGAACGTGGTGCGGCCGCACCAGGAGATGGCCGTGCTGTCGCTGGAGGAGAAGAAGTTCCTGCTGGGCGTGGAGCGTGGCGACGTGGCGGGCACGCGGCGCGTGTTGCAGCGCGCGCGCGACACCGGTCACATCAACGTGGACTGTGTGGACCCGCTGGGCCGCAGCGCGCTGCTCATGGCCATCGACAACGAGAACCTGGAGATGGTGGAGCTGCTGCTGGAGTTTGGAGTCGAGACGCGCGACGCACTGTTGCACGCCATCTCCGAGGAGTTCGTGGAGGCAGTTGAGGCGCTGCTGGACCACGAGGAGCAGACCAAGAAGCCCGGCGAGCCCAACGTAAGCAGCATAGCTTTAGATGCCGCGTACATCGCAGCCGTCGCATTGGCTTATCGTCGGCTTATTGAAGTCACCGCGTCGGTATGTTACAGAGTTGGGAGGCGCTGCCGCCGGAGACGGCGACGTTCACGGCGGACATCACGCCGCTGATCCTGGCGGCGCACCGCGACAGCTACGAGATCATCAAGCTGTTGCTGGACCGCGGCGCCAACCTGCCGGTGCCGCACGACGTGCGATGCGGCTGCGACGAGTGCGTGCGCTCGCGCCGGGAGGATTCGCTGCGCCACTCGCGCTCGCGCATCAACGCGTACCGCGCACTTGCCTCGCCGTCACTTATCGCGCTTTCGTCTAAAGACCCCATCTTAACGGCATTTGAGCTGTCTTGGGAGTTGCGGCGACTGTCCGCGCTCGAACACGAGTTTAAGACTGAGTACCAGGAGCTGCGCGCGCAGTGCCAGGAGTTTGCGACGGCGCTGCTGGACCACACGCGCACCTCACATGAACTGCAGGTGCTGCTCAACCATGAGACGGGCTCACCGCAGGTGCCGCTGCCGGAGCCCGGCGCGCCGGAGAGAATGCGCCTGTCTAGACTTAAGCTTGCTATAAAGCTAAGGCAAAAAAAGGTAAAATCAACGCAATTTCCGCCGCCATACTTCCATGCGAAGTATTTCATCGTAATTACCTATTGATTGTGTTCTAGTTTGTGGCGCACCCTAACGTGCAGCAGCTGCTGGCGTCCATCTGGTACGAGAGCGTGCCGGGCTTCCGGCGTAAGAACATGCTACTGCAGGCGGCGGAGATGGTGCGCATCGGCGCCATGTTCCCGCTGTACTCGCTGGCGTACATCGTGGCACCGCACTCGTCCGCCGGACGCACGCTCAGGAAGCCGTTCATCAAGTTCCTGTGTCACTCGGCGAGCTACTTCATGTTCCTATGTAAGTGACGATGCTTAAGTGGTTTTTTTTTTATTTTTTATATGTATAATAAACTATCTGCAATCAGCCCTTGGGCTATAATCAGATTCGTTGTATCTTCACTGGCAGTTCGAGATTGTTCACATCCTGCGATGCGTCATCTCGTTAGTAAATGTAATAGTGTTGGTTAGATTGACGCTATTCGTTCTCTTTTAAGTCTGTAGGTAGAGTCTGAGGACTTTAGAAGTGTAACAGCGAGTGCATTTGTATGTCGTTGGAGTCTTTCCTTATAATTTTTGCAGGACCTTTCTACAACCTCCTTGATAGTTGGGATTTGTAGGTACTCATGTACTTCAGAGTTTTTGGTGAACCAGGGTGCACCACTTAAGGTTTTTAGTGCTTTATTTTGGAAGCGCTGTATTATCTCAATATTTGAGTGGCTTGCTGATCCCCAGAGCTCCATACCATACGTCCACACAGGTTTAAGGATGCACTTGTAGATAAGGAGTTTGTTTTCCAAGCTCAGTGATGACTGTCTGCCTATGAGCCAGTGAATATCTCGTAGTTTTATGTTTACATGATCCCTTTTGGTCTTTATATGTTCACGCCAGGTAAGTCTTCTGTCGATGGCTTAAGTGGATTGAATGTAATTTTGGTCACCTACTCTTGCCACTGAAGAACAGTTCAGTTTAGGTCCTAAAATAGATCGCGTTATGAGCTCGTGGTAGAACTCTTGATCTCTGTACCTATCTAACTACACCCAGTGCATGATCCGTGACGTTTAAGGTGATACTTTGACTGTAAATACATATTTACATAAACTCACGCCTTCTTCCCATGGGGGTAGGCAGAAACTATAAAACGCCACCTGCTACGCTCTTTACATACTCCTTTTGCTGCGTTTACGTTCATACATCTGGTCATACACGCACGCCGATTGCGATTACTACGCACCTGACCTGTCTGAAGAATATCACCAATTAGGTCACTATATGTCTTCCCAGGGCGTCCCCTCCCGGCGTTTCCACTCACATCAGCCATGTAAATAACTTTCATTAGTCGCTTTTCATTCATCTTCTCAACATAACCAAACCATTTAAGCATAGAGTATGCTTAAATGGTTTGGTTATGTTGAGAACCAAACCATTTAAGCATACTCTTTTAAATTTTTGTCACTACATCTTCTTTTAAACTTTTCACATCGTTTTTCAGCCTATCATTTATAGTCACGCCACACATGCTTCGCAAGGAACATATTTCCACGGCATTTATTCTACTTTCATGTTTTTTTTTTGCCACACCCAACCACCCAAAACTATTTAGGTACCTATACGAATGAAGCTATATATGATGGTACGGAAACCTCGGTGCGCGAGTCCGACTCGCTCTTGACCGGTTTTTTTATACAAAACATTATACAAGGATGAAATCGAAATAACACTTCAAGCAGCATATAAGAAATAAATAAGAAATAATTTGATATATATTGGTATATATATACAGCCTTCTTTTTCACAAAAAAATAAAAACGTCTATGTGACTTTATATATAAAATAATTGAACGAATTAAGAAAATATATTTACGTATTTTATTTAACAAATTGGCGACGAAATGCCGAACAATGATATTAAAAGACAAAAAAGAGTACGTGCCTCATTACGGGGCGTGCTTACACGAACGGGCAACACATTATTTACGAAAACTGATGTTTCAACCGAAAAATAGAAACTCGATTACAAACTCTACAAGAAAACTTTCAAAAATTTCAAGAATCACAATCTGAAATTGAGCTTGAGACGGACTGTCAATTTATGTTTTGGGCAGTGTAAATTAAACAGTTTTATTATTTCTAAATGCACATTTATCTTATATTCAATAATCACAATGCTCACCTCATGGCTGCCCATAGCTAAAAGAGGGCGAGACTAGTGCTGTGCTCACCAGTTACTAAAAATACAAAATAGTGATGTGACCTATTATATCACATCTTTCCTTTCAAGGAAACAAGGAAGTTAAAACAATTTTCTGTTTAAATTCTAGGTTTCTAGACAATGTTTATAATCTTTCAGGTAGGCAGGGAGTCTGATTGTTCTACCTCTACTTGACACTCTACTATTTCTATTCTCTACCTAGGGTTCCCCTACATTCTGTTGACCCCCTCTAGCGTCTGCATACAATTGCTCTGTATTCTCATTATTTAAACAATCTTTACAATCTATGCTATTATTAAGATCTGCACTATTATCATTTACAATATTCTCCAATTCCGAAAACTCTATTTCACTATTTTCCTTGAAAGGACAAGTTTTTGAACTACTTTTTAAATTAAATCTATTTCTATTTATAATGTTGCCTGATTCTGTTAATAAATTATAAGATCGTGGTTTATCTGCAGGTCCCACAACTTTTGCATGTCTATCATAGGTGGCATTATCATGATTTTTTATTAATACTTGATCTCCTATCTTTAATTCTTTGAGGGGTCTAGTGTGTCTATTATAGTATTTTTCTTGTGTTTCCAATTACCAACCCTCGCCTACCAACTCTAAGAAAAGCCCACCAATTACAATCAAGTATTGGAAGGGAAATGTTTCCGCTGTGGTAAAACCGATCACTGAGCTAATGAATGTGGTGCCATTAAATCAATATGCCGAAAATGTCAACAAGAAGGACACTTACCTCAAGTTTGCTTACAACGCAACATTAACATGAACCAAGTTGATGATTCCTCTAGTAACATCTCTGTTGAAAGCATTGGTGACATCAACATGATTAAAAGTGAAATTCAAGAGCGATATCTAGTTTCATTATCTATCGAAAATAAAAAAGTACAAATGGAATTCGACACTGGTGCTGCATTATCTTCCATGTCACTAAATCAGTACAAAAAATTAAATATAGAGAAGAAAATATTCAAAACTGACATGAAACTGAGAACATACACTGGTGAGATTATCAAACCTACCGGATTAGCATTCGTTAATTGTAACTACAAAAACCAGTTTTTAATGGAAAATATTTTATGTTATAAACCAACAAAAAATAATAAATAAATAAGTAGACCCAATATTTGTCCGAAGCTGGATGAAAGAGGTGAAAATTGAACTAACTGACATGAACAGTTTACAATCCACGGAACCTTCAAGATTGGACGACTTGCTTGGACAATAAACGGACAGCGTATTTAAAAATGACTTGGGGGAAATACCTAATGTGAAAGCACACCTATATCTGAAAGAGAATACACAGCCCATCTTTATTAAACTGAGACGTATTCCATACGCCCTGAAATCAAAAGTAGATGAAGAAATTGAACGCTTATGCACACAAGGTATAATCACTAAGATAGATCACTCAGATTGGGGAACTCCTATCGTACCAAATGGGAATATATGACTATGTGCAGATTACAAAGTTACATTGAATAAAGTTATTAAAGATGAAAAATACCCAATTCCTATCATTGAAGATATTTTTGCAGAGATGTTCGGAGGCCAGCTATTCTGTACATTAGACATTAGTCAAGCTTATTTAAATATGGTTATTATAATAATAATAATAATAATAACCCCACCGCCGTATCTATACGTTGACATCAATATTGATATTACAGAAAATAATACTGACTCTCGATCTCATAGTTACCTTAATTTGGTGGCAACTCACGGCCAACTTCCAGCCCACATTTTTCCCACACATGGACGTACCTGCCTTGACCATGTAATCCTAAAAACCAAAAGAAACGCACTTTGTTTCGTAATGCATTCCTCAGTAACTGACCATGACAGTACGGCCCTTTTTCTGAATTTGTCAACTCTACCTATGCACCCAAAGAAATTCTCAAACGTAATTGACTATAGTGGCTTTGACTTTTCCCTATTGTATGCCATGAGCGACGCCAATTTAGCAGCTACTTATCTGGTAGATAATTTAACTAATGTCATTTCTCTTCATACTAAGGTTGTCCCTGTCAGTAACCGTCACCGTATTATTAAGCCTTGGATCACTCCAGGACTCTTGAGTGCTCAATAAATAGAGACAACCTTCATAAAAAGTTGAAAAAATATCCGAATGATGAGTCTTTACAAATAACGTACAAAAATTACCGTAACTTTTGTAACGACTTATTGAAAAAAAATTGACAAGAATACGAGAAAGAGGAGATTCGTAGCGCGAAGCATAATAGCAAACAGCTTTACAAGGTCATTAGGAAAATTACAGACACAGAGAAACCTAAGTCCCCCGCCCAGGAACTCATACAAGTCGAAAACCCCCAAAGGTCTGTCAATGAGGTAAACTACTTATTTTCCAATATTGGTAAATCCCTCGCTGAGAAGATATTACATCATCACGTACCTACCCCTACCAGTTTATCACGAGCTCATCCACACACAATGTATTTTCTTCCCACAGATGAAAAGGAGGTGGACTCCCTCATTTGTAAAAGTCAAAAGTCAAAAAGTCAAATCATTTATTTCAAATAGACACGAAGATGCACTTTTGAACGTCAAAAATTACATGAATAGTTAATTGATTCTAGTTGCGCCTTCCAAAAGGTAGTTATGTATGGAGAAGAATGGGCAAGAAACTCCATACTTACTCTTTTAAAATGTTAACAAAAGTTTGTATACATTAATTAATAATTATAGGTGAAGATGATGTACCTAGAATAAAAATAAAAATTACTTACCATAATTGGTAAAAAGAATGAAAAGTGAAGTAATGACAGAAAAATTAATAAATGCGATAGGTCCTTGGTGCTCACATTGTATAAGATTTTCCAAAAAAAAAATACCATTTTATAAGTGTGTGAGTTAAATTTATATTAATCACAGAAAATAAAAATTAATATCATAAAAATTATAAATGATACAGTTAAATTAGCAACCAGTTTGATTTTGTCTAGACTCTAAATGTATGTAACCTTAAAAACACCTGGTCCGAAAGTGTTGACCCTATTTCTGCTCAGTTCCTTAAGTATTTCAGGAACTACTTGGTTCCCCCACTTACACAGTTATTTAATTCAGCATTTTACACAGGCACCTTTCCGTTACCTTTAAAAAAATCACTCGTACATCCCATCCACAAGGCTGGGAATAGAAGCTGTGTCAACAATTATAGGCCGATCTCCATTCTACCCACTCTTTCCAAATTATTAGAACGGCTCATGAAGAGCAGACTTACCGAATACCTTGAACGCAATAACCTCATTTCACAGGGTCAATTTGGTTTCAGGGCTGAAAAATCTTATGCCAACGCTGTTCATGAATTGACAGATCATCTTTTTAAAGGGCTTGATAGTAAAAAGAAGGCACTTGACATATTCCTTGACCTGGCCAAAGCATTTGACACAGTCTCTGTACCCAACCTACTGAACAAGCTGGAAAACATGGGAATCAGGGGTCTACCATTAGAACTCTTCCGGCACTACCTATCTGATCGGTTCCAGAGGGTTAAAATAGGAAACTATGTTAATGGTGATCTACCTGTCACTTTTGGTGTACCCCAGGGAAGTGTGATCGGGCCCTCCCTCATCCTTGCCTATATTAATGACCTCTGTAACCTACATTTGCCCCATGGTAAAATCATATCTTTTGCCGATGATACGGCACTACTTTTCACAGCAGACTCATGGCCTGATGTCTACCATTACGCACAAAAAGGTTTTGATACTGTCCTGACTTGGTTAAAAAATAATGTCCTCTTACCCTCAACGTCGATAAAACCAAGTTTATTGCTTTCTCCCTCACTAACCATCGCAATAAATTGCTGTCCCATTTTCGCATTATAGCTCACTCTTGCATTGACACTAATTCTGAGAACTGCTCCTGTCCCGTTCTCCAAAAGCTGGAAAGAGCCCAAAGGGTGGTCCTGAAGGTGGCCTGTTTTCTGCCATACTTATATCCTACTATAGATCTTTGCAAACACTTTAAAGTCTTGTCAGTGAGGCAACTTTTTGTTTTATACACTGTTCTCAAGAAGCACTCCTCCTTAATATTTGATCCACCCTCTATCTCAGGAAAACGCAGAAAATACGCTGTCTACAATACTACTAAAGGTCTAAGAACGAGTTTTTCTCAAAGATTTTATACTTTTTTAGGTTCCCATTTATATAATCAAATAAATCGTATTACGTACCACGATCTATCACCTAACAACAAAGGCTTGCAAGAAAGCTCTATTCAAAGTCAAAGTCAAATAATTTATTTCAAATAGGCACGAAGATGCACTTTTGAACGTCAAAAATTACATGAATAGTTAATTGATTCTAGTTGCGCCTTCCAAAATGTAGTTATGTATGGAGAAGAATGGGCAAGAAACTCCATACTTACTCTTTTAAAATGTTAACAATAGTTTGTATACATTAATTAATATTTATAGGTGAAGACTATGTACCTAGAATAAAAAAATAAAAAATATAAAAAAATTCATCAAAATTACTTACCACAATTGGTAAAAAGAATGAAAAGTGAAGTAATAACAGAAAAATTAATAAATGCGATAGGTACATGGTGCTCACATATTTACAAACATTGTATATGATTTCCCAAAAAAAATAAAAACAACATATAATAAGTCAGTGTGTGAGTTAAAATATTAATCACAGAAAATAAAATTAATATCATAAAAATTATAAATTATACAGTTAAATTAGCAACCAGTTTGATTTTGTCTAGACTCTAAATTGTCCTATGGAGCAGGACCAGCATGTTTCCAAGCATTCTTATCTTGGATATAATCCTCTAATTTGTAATATGCTTGTTTACAAAGTGTACTTTTAATATGAGTTTTAAATTTTCTTTCATTTAATTGTAATATATCAGAAGGTATTTTATTGTAACATTTAACACAGTACCCCATAAAAGATGTATGTACCTTAGATAATCTGAAAAATGGTTGATCTATTTTATCTTTATTTCTAGTATTAAAATTATGCCTATCACTGATTTTATTAAAAATATGTAGATTTTTTCTTACATACATAATATTTTCATAAATGAATTGGCAAGGTACCGTCATTATATTAATCGTTTTAAATAGTTCTCTAAGAGATTCGCGGCGATGTAGATTATAAATGGCTCTGACAGCCCTCTTTTGTAAAATAAAAATGGATTCAATGTCGGCAGCCCGACCCCACAGTAAAATGCCATACGACATAATGCTATGGAAGTAGCTAAAATAAACTAAACGCGCGGTTTCTATATCTGTTAACTGTCTTATCTTTCGAACAGCATACGCGGCCGAGCTTAGCCGCCCCGCAAGAGATGTTATATGAGGTCCCCATTGTAATTTCTCATCTAGCGTGATTCCTAGGAAAACCGTTTGATTAATAAATTCCAGTTTTTTTCCGTTCAATATGATGTCACATTCGCTACTTCTAACATTAGGTAACTTAAATCGAATGCATTTGGTTTTTTTATTATTTAGTACCAAATTATTTACAGTAAACCAATTTTGGACCTGAAGAATAGAGTTATTCACGTCGTCAAGTTTTTGTGACCGTCGATCTATTTTAAAAATCAATGATGTGTCATCTGCAAATAACACCATCTGCGGTTGATTTTGAAGTAATTGGGGTAAGTCGTTAATGTAAACTAAAAAGAGGAATGGACCCAATATCGAACCTTGAGGAACGCCCATTTTCATTTCAAACCCTAATGAGTTTACGCCGTTTACCTGAACTTTAACCTTCCTATCCGTCAGGTATGATCTAAGTAAATCAAGAGCGGTATTCTTAATTCCGTAGTGCTCCAGTTTCAGCAGAAGTGTCTCATGGTTTACGCAATCGAACGCCTTAGAGAGGTCGCAAAAGATTCCAATAGCATCTTGTGCTTCTTCCCAAGCGTTAAAAATGTTCTTTATTAGGGTGACACCGGCGTCAGTTGTACAACGCCCCTTGGTGAAACCATACTGTTGTTCATGAAAGATGGAGTTTTTATTAAAGTGACGTAACATTTGATTGAGTATCAACTTTTCAAACACCTTACTGAGAACTGGAAGAATTGACACAGGCCTATAGTTGTTAGGTTCCTTACTATCACCGGATTTGAACAATGGAACTACTTTACTGTGTTTCATGAGATCTGGAAAGACTCCTTGGTCTACACTGGTGTTAAATATGAAAGCTAAATAGGGCGCAATGGTTTCGATAATAGACCTACAGACTTTTACAGACATTCCCAAAGATCTTCTGTTGATTTAATTTTAAGATCTTTAAAAGCTTTTATAACAGCCTGGGGGTTTGTGTGTTGAAACCTGAACTCCAAAGGGCATGCCTTTACATTCTTTCTAAGTAAAGCAGTAGAAAGCGCGGGTGAGGAATTTAAAGTTTCTGTAGTTTTAAAGGGAATATTACCAAAAAAGAGCACGCTCATACGAGTAGACCTCAACTATTAACACTACTGACATGTATACGCGAGCTAAACGGAACTGTTCGCTTGCAGTTCTGCTGATCCTGGCGTCGCAGCGCATTGAGACGGCGGCCGGGGGGCTGCTGTGGGGCGCGGCGCCGCACGGCGAGCCGCTGTCGCGCCGCGGCGCTCCGCCCTCGCTGGTCGAGTGGCTCATCCTCGCCTGGGTCAGCGGTCTGTATTGCTACCCGTGCATTTAACAACGAAGTTACGAATTAAAATCCTTATTGATAAATGTTAAGTTATATTCATACATACATCTTAATATAAAACAAAGTCGGGTTATTTACCCCATTTATTACTCAAGATCGGCTTGACCGATATTTATGATTTTGATTTGTTGGATTTCTCTCCGGCATGAATAGCCGAATAACAAATAAAACATGCGAAAACATCACCAAAAAAAAAAAATATGGAGAAAATTAATTTTCTCATACATTTTGTATGGAACGGCTGTTTTGACGATATCTCGAGAACGGATTGGGGAAAGGCTGGACAAGAAATTTCACGCGGACGAAGTCGCGGGCAGAAGCTAGTAAATTAATAAATTACTGCTGTTCATCGGAGAAAATGGATGAAAGCAAGCGAAGTAGTCTGATTGTACCTGTATCACTGCAGGTTTAATCTGGAGCGAGGTGAAGCAGCTGTGGGACATGGGGCTGCGGGAGTACGTGCATGACATGTGGAATGTGATAGACTTCGTCACCAACTCGCTATACGTCGCCACCGTCGCGCTGCGGATCGTCTCACATTTCCAGGTATAACTAGCTAGTGGAAACTTCATAGTATCTAATCATATCTCATTACTTAGATGAATATTATGAACAGTGCTTTGCTTTTTATTTTTATTTATCTTTCCCTTATTTTGATTCAGGTGCGTCGAGAGATGTCAGCAGGTCTCCAGTGGAATCAGCCACGAGAGAAGTGGGATGCGTGGGACCCGATGTTGCTATCTGAGGGGCTGTTCTCTGCTGCCAACATCTTCAGCAGCCTTAAGCTGGTGTACATCTTCAGCGTCAACCCACACCTGGGCCCGCTGCAAGTCTCGCTCAGCAGGATGGTGCTCGACATTCTCAAGTTCTTCGTCCTAGATATACTAGTTATCTTTGCATTTTCTTGTGGTAAGTGTTCTGGCTTTTTTTTTTCAATTTCAAGGAGGATAGCTGAACCTGTTCTAACTGGTGACATGATGATATGCCGCGACAGGTCTCAACCAGCTGCTGTGGTACTACGCTGACATGGAGAAGAAGCGCTGCACAGTCGGTACGTCGCTCACCGCTAACGGCACCTTCCCCGACCCCGACGCCTGCATCGTGTGGCGACGGTTTGCCAAGTGAGAATCAGTTCACTTATCGATTTTATTATTTTCTTGGTTTAGTTACAGACTTTTCCGGGGTTGGATCCCTGAGAAACGCTCTGACAATTTAAATTCAACAATAGAGATTATTATCTAGAGAGTCCACTAAATAAGTAAACAGTATTTATTTTATTAAGCAAAGCATAGGTAATTTGTCTTTCGTATTCTTATTATCAGTAAAAAAAAAAAACGATCTCTCTATCGAAGAGAGTAGGCCTGTGTCACAGCAGTAGGAACCCTATGGGCCGAATAAGTTATGTATGTTAGTTTTCACGATGTTATCTTTATGTTTTACTAGTACAGCCTAGCACTTCGTATTCTCGTCCCATCATTTATAGCGCTTGTAATACACGCCGCTTGGCTCCCAGCCACATAGTTATTATTCTCATCATCTATATGATGGTTCCAGATTATGTCCCAGACCACTGAATTGGCTCAGAAAAATGCTATTTGCATAAATTACTCTTCTCCTGACCGTTCCACATATAGCAATAATAAAATCATTGGACTTGTTTATTTGTAATGTTCGGTGGCTGATGTAAACAAATAGGTACTTAATGGTAATCGAGACCAGCATATTTTCTTGGCTACTTGTTAACTGTGTCGCAGTTTGTTCGAGACGATGCAGACGCTGTTCTGGGCGGCCTTCGGGCTGGTGGACCTGGACTCGTTCGAGCTGGACGGCATTAAAATCTTCACGCGCTTCTGGGGCATGCTGATGTTCGGCACGTACGCCGTTATCAACGTCATCGTGCTGCTCAACCTGCTCATCGCCATGATGAACCATTCCTACCAGCTGATCTCCGTAAGATATGTGCACCTTTACTGCTGATCGGAAGGCTTCAGGCCCAAGCGGGAAGTTCCCTGTTGGATTTAATAACCATCGCGATTCTTTAAGTCTTAGCTTAGCTTCGAAATTAGGTACTCAAGGTGAAAAGATTGCAGAACACCGGATCTTTCAAGTGAGATTTAACCGCAATCCCTTATCCCTTACTAATATAAATGCGAAAGCGGTCGTCGTTATTTTAATACGTCTATAATCTAAAGTCACAGTTCCAGTGTACGTACGTAATGTTTTTAGGAGCGCGCGGACGTGGAGTGGAAGTTCGCTCGCAGCAAGCTGTGGATCAGCTACTTCGAGGAGGGCGGCACGGCGCCTCCGCCCTTCAACGTGCTGCCGTCGCCCAAGAGCGCACTGTACGCGTGGCGCTGGCTGCAGCGCCGCCTGTGCGGCCACGCGCGCGCCAAACGCGAGCACATGCGCACCATCAGAGTACGATACTTATTACACTGCAAATTTTCTTAAAAAGTCTGAAATAACATAACTTTCCTTTTTTTTATAAATTACTAGCATTTCTAGTTTCTGCCCGCGACTTAGTCCACGTAGAGTTTCTTGACTTTGCCTATGACCTTCGCGCAAGTGCAAGCAATAGGTTGACAAATTTTTATCGCAATCGGATTAACGGTATCGCAGCTCATAAATTAAATTTTTGTCGTGAATACGTCTTTAAATTTGCTTCCATAGTGGGTAGCACTCCAGAAAACTGATGATACTAAAATCGGGGGATACAGTTTGGTGTTGCAGCTACATATGTATCACCTACATCCAAAATTTTATTACATCACTCGATAGCAAAAGGATCAATATAGTACATTACTTACCAAGGGCTGTAAAAGAAAGAAAGCCCGAAATCACAGGTATTTGTGACCCGAGCCGCAGGCGAGGGTTGTAAATATGCGATAGGGGGCTTTCTTTTTTACTGCCCGTGGTGAGTACACAATTTTACGTTTTCACCTGGCCACAATGCGAGTTTTACTGTACGCGTAGCGTGCGGTAACTCACATTATGGCCAGGTGGGACGTAAAATTCATTACGTTGAGTGAGGACTGTGACGCATCGGGCGCGACGGAAGCACCGCCATTTTGAGGTTGTTTCGCTGCGTCACGTAATTTCAGTTTTGTATAAATTGTCTCGGAGAAGCACGTTCGTTTGAGTTTCAATCGTCAGATCTCGTTAAGATCTATCAATTGCGTTTAAACATTAGTGTAAAGTAGTTGTAGTGGATACATATCATTTATACAATCTAAAATCTATGTCAGCTATCACATCTACATCGTATGTATCCTCATATCATGGAATATACTGTACCTACTTTATTTTAAGCCTTTCTCTGTGCTACGTAGTGACATATTAAAAATAAAACTAGCGCTAAAATTATCCTTACTAGTAATCAGCTTCTATCGCCATTCGATTCCACAAGTAATTTAATGCGGGACATTGACCAATTTGATATTTCTGTCCCAATCACATGTGAGCCAGAAAAATGCACCACATACCTCACAAATCCTCATTATTTAAAGGTTCTTTCTGCAACAAAATATTCGTAGCATATACTGTAACTTCAAAGAGTTACACGTTCTGCTTAAAAGGCTAGAATTGTCGTGTGAGAAATGCTTTGAGTTTGAGTTTATCAAGCTCAAACTCAAAGCTTTTATTTCAATTAAACCATTTACAGGCACTTTTGAATTGTTAAAGAGACGCACAGTGTTTCAAATGACTCATTGGGTTATACACTTTTTAAGACAATTTGTTAAGTACAAAAAAAAATGGCGCAACATCTTTTCATCGGGCACTACGAACTTTCCGTTTGCATCCTCTCATCCCAGCGTGTGCGGCCCCCACCCCCGCCCCCGGGATCCCTTGTGAGCCGTACTTGCGCGGGAGGGCGGCAGTTTTAGTATACGTGCAGACGTTTAGCAGGGAACTCGTGTTGTTTGAAGGGCAAAAAATGAGACGCGCGTTTGGGAAAATATAAGACAGTGTGTAGTGTAATATTAAGACAGTTTATATTAAACCTTAGATATCATTATTACACTCACCCTTTTTCACCTTCCACCTTTCGTGATTTCATTTAAATATTTTAATTTAGTATAATTCAAATATCCACTTATTTTAATTTAGTTTTCTTATTCTAATTGTATTTTTTAACTATCTTCATTATTATTATTTTTAGTTAATTATGATGTTGTTTTGTGGTGAATGCTGTGTACACCTATAATAGGCATAATAGGCATAGGTACATGTACTAGTAGTTTTATTATTTGATTGTTCTTTTTTAATATTTTGTATGTACTGCTGTTGGTGTACCAAATAAATAAATTAATAAATAGTCTGTCAGTGAGGCAAATAAAAACTTAGGATGCAAGAGCGAGCGAAGCGAGCTCTGGACTTGGGGCACCCCGACTCGGACAGGTTAGAAGGGGATGGCGGGGTCGAGTGGGCGAGCGCATCGAGCGAACAGACCCCGCCATCCCCTTCGTGGTTTGTTTTTTTTTTAACCACCCAGAAGTAGGAGACCCGCGAAGCGGGGCTCAGTCGACCTCGCCTTACTTCGAGACGTCTGTTATCGAAAATATCTTTGACGTCGGAGAGCTTGTCACAAAGTAATATTCCAAGATTTGAGTATATTTTGGTTTGACCTTGACTTTAAGGGTGTTGACCTTGACCTTTAAAATTTAATTTACTTTATTATTGTTTGGAAACCAATTTAGACCCGCTACGTGCAATTTGTTAGTTTATATTGTAGGTGGACTACGCTATTATACTTAAAAACATAATCATTAAAATAACTTATTAGTTATGCTTTACAGTTCCTTTGGTTTTAAAATTGCTTTATGAAGAACTGCTATCATGGCCTTAATATATAGTCTAAAAACGATCTAGAACTAAAAAAAATGCACTTAGAATTATCTTGTAGCATTCTAGTTAGCTTACTTCAGTAAGAAGATAAGAAAAAGACAGTGGTGCCGATTCCCTTGTTCACAAACTAAACTAGATTTTAGTTCAGTGCATCTTTTTCTTTCTATTTCATTAAGAAAAGGACAGAAGATCAATTTTAGTTTAGTCCTGTCAAATTAATCAGCGCTTGACGTATTTTGACTTAATTTTAGTCGGCAAGTTTTTAATCACGTCTAAACTTATAAAGAGTAGTGACAGGCGCTGATTAATTTGACAGGACTAAACTAAATTTTATCTGAAATAGAAAATAGAGAGAATGAAATAGAAAGAAAAAGATGCACTGAACTTAAATTTAGTTTCGTTTGTGAACAAGGGAATCGGCACCTGTCTTAACACTAGCTCTACCCATTTTCTCAAGTCAATCTTGTAAGCTACTAAAAAAGTTGTGCCCACTTGTACTATAGTGTATCTACTAGTATTCTTGAAGATATCTTGTGAGAAACTTTACTCTTAAAATAGACAATCGACTTAAATTCTATTAGATATCCTGTAGTCATTTTTAGGGTTCCGTACCAAAATGGTAAAAAGGAACACTTATGGTGTGACTTTTGTCTGTCTGTTACAGCTGAATATCTCAAGAACTACTGATGCTATCAAACTGAAATTTAGAATAGTTTTAGATGACGTTTGCCCAACTATTTTGCAAATAAGAAAGAAACAAAAAGTTTTTTTTTTTTTTTTTGCAACAGGGACTGATAGGTTGTCTTAAAAATTCGAAATGCGGCTACTAGGGCATGTGGGGTATCATATGAAAGAGCGCTGTTCTGCAAACTTTTTTTTTTTCTTTAGGCCGCATGGTTTTCGACATTTGATGAAAAATGTAAAAAAATACCGTTCCCTTATCTCCGAAGTTTGCATAGAGAAAAATCTGAAATTATTCTATGTGATAGAAGCTTATGTAAAGATTACAGGAAAAATAAAACTATGTCTCTAAATAGCACACTTTTTCAGAAATCAACAAAAATTACATTAGTTCCTTTAGCTGTCAAGAGATGGCGATGACCTAAAACTGCAATATTCTACGCCACAGTGTAAAAATTATCTCTCTCTCTCTTTCTCTTTTTTCTTCCTGTGTTTTTTTTATTTTTAGACCGCATTGTTTTCAACTTTTGACAAAAACTGTAAAAAAAATTTCGTTACCCTTATCTCCAAAATTTGCAAAGATAAAACTCTGGAATTATTCTGTGTGGCAGAAGTTTATAAAAAGATTACAAAAAAAAAAAATTAAACGTTGTCTATAAATAGCAAACTTTTTCAGAAATCATTAAAAAAAATTATATTAGTTCCACTATCGGTCAATAGATGGCGCTGACCTAAAACTGCAATATTCTACACCGCAATGTTAAGAGCGTTGTCACTGGTCCACTAGCGCCACTCCTTTAAAAACATACACTCGGCGTCACAAAAATCGCACCTCTCCAAAAATAAGTTTCGAGCATGTCCCACCATCAACGAATACATTAAACCCAATTAAAATTGGTATCAATTGAAAGTATGTTTAACGACCTTTAAATTAACAATAGTTAGAATTCCTAAACACAACAGATCTCATTAGCACGTAACGTTAATAAAAATGTTGTCAAAATATGCATTACAACGGCCACTAATTGCATTTCCCTACAAGGGTATAAAAAGGGTGACCCGGGTTAAATGTGGGTCATTCGCTATCCAACCTTTGAAGTGAACACACGTAAACAGCTACAGCAAAAAAAATACTCCTGAAGATGGATACCACTGCAGATGAAGCCGCCCAAGTCATTACCCTACTGCAATCAGGGATGCGGCAATGTGATGTTGCTCGGCAACTGAACTTGAGTCGTTTCTCGTTCGACGAGTGTTCCAACGCTTCCAAGAGACTGGTGGCTATATCCGAAGACGTGGATCTGGAAGACAACGGTGCACATCCGAAAGAGACGATCGCTTTTTTGGTTCGACGTCTTTACGTAATCGGTTCTCCAATGCTGTTGAGCTGCAACAACAACACAATCAGCTCGCAGAACTTCTTTAAGCGTCTCCACGATAAGAAGAAGAACGCGGGAGAAGAAAATTGCAGCTCATAGGGCTGCTACAGGGCCAAAATTGACTGTACAGCATAGGAGAGACCGGTTGCAATTTGCCCGTGACCATGTGGATTGGACAATAGAGCAATAGAGGGCTGTGCTTTTCTCAGATGAGACGCGGGTATATCTTTTCTGCAACGACAGGCGTAGAAGAGTGTACAGGAGGCATAGGGAACGATTTGCACAAGCCTGTATTCAAGAGACAGTGGAATACGGGGGTAGCTCGTGCATATTCTGGGCGGCATGTCAATCGACGACAAAACGAACCTTGTGTGTGTTTCTCGGACTGGAAGTGCTCGCGGGTAAGGGTCGCTGACTGCTACTCGGTATATAACAGAGATCTTAGAGGAGCAGGTTGTCCCTTATGCGGGTTTTGTTGGCAGTGGGTTCACGTTAATGCACGATAACGCCCGCTGTCACACCGCATTAATTGTAAGAGACTACCTGCAAGAAGTTGGGACTCCTGTTATGCGCTGGCCGGCGCGAAGTCCAGACCTAAACCCTATTGAGCACCTTTGGGATGAACTGAAACGGCGAGTACAGGCACGTGATCCTGCCCCTAGTACTCTCCAAGACTTCCAAGAAACCGTCGTTGCAGAATGGAACAACATTCCTCAAGAGACTGTTGTCACAGTAATTAGGTCCATGAGAGAACACATGGAAGCTGTCATCAGGGCTAGGGGAGGTAACACTAGGTTTTAAGTTGTTTTAAAGGACTTTGTTGTAATTTTTACTGATAAAATAAAATTTAACTTTTTAATCATATGCATTAGCTTGCCTTTTTATTCCCCGGTAAACAAAAAACCAAATTTATTGATTTATTCAGAAATTTAAATAAATTGCCTTTCCAATGATACCTCATACTCATATGTCTACCATTGATTAATAGGGTTAAAATGACTTTGAAAATAATAGTTGAAGAGGTGCGATTTTTGTGACGCCGAGTGTATTATCTCGTTACTGAGAAGGAATTATAAAAAACGGCTCAATTAACTATATCGGTAAGTGTGTCTAGAATTTTCTAATACCTTTTTTAAAGTTTCATATTGAGACACGAAGCAACAAAATTCGATCTAAATAAAAACGGCCACATTCCTCTAGATCGTATTTTGTTGCTTCGTGTCTCAATATGAAACTTTGAAAAAGGTATTAGAAAATTCTACACACTTACCTACCGATATAGTTAACTGAGCCGTTTTTCATAATTCCTTCTCAGTCACGAGATAATAATATGTTTTTAAAGGACTGGCGCTAGTAGACCGGTGAGCGCCCTCTTAAAATTAACTGACGAATAAAGGCCTCGCCGATGAAAATGTAAAAACATTTCGCGGTTCACAGCCAAAATTTCCTCATTCCTACCTACTCGCAGGTTGCCTTGGGTGAAGCACAGTTGTAGTTTTTTCTGGGCACGTAACTATTTAGGTCCTACTTATAAATACGAATGAAGCTTATGAAGCTATATATGATGGTACGGTGCGCGAGTCCGACTCGCCCTTGGCCGGTTTTTAGATAAAGATTTGCTCCTTGGGGTAATAGATGCAAGGAAATAATAATACCCCCAAAAACTGTTTTTGTCAGCCACGATACTTAAATACCTAAGTACGTACCGACGCGTTCCGCTTGCTCTGACTCACGTGAGGAAACTGAGCAACAAACGAATGACACCGCTGTCAACTTGTACACGCCTGTGTATCAAGCATACAAACAAGCTTCCCCTTTGTGCCCCGAGCCTTGTTTTCGGGAGCCTCCCTCACAGTACCGGATTAACCACGTAGCAAGAGTAGCAACTGCTACGGGCCCCGCGCGATAAGGGGCCCCGCGTATCCAAATCAGCCCACCTCCACAAACAATAATAATTTTGCCGAACATGAAAGAAAAATTGACAACTTAGGGTATGTCCTACTTTAATCTCGTTTTTTTTTTTAAAGTGGGTTTATCTAAAAATTATAAGAGACCTTTTTATAGAACGTTTTTTCTATAAAAACATTTATCGTACTAGGTGGTACAGTGCTTGTGAGACATCGATTTAGAATACCCTAGATACACCGTCAACGCTTGAAATGTGTCTCGATACAACTGTGCTTAAATTACTTCTAAGCACAGTTGCGCTCTCAGTAACGCGCTCTTCGTTGTTGGGTGAACATGTCAAAGTGCTCCGTAAAAAAGTGCAAAAATAATACTTTAACCACGTTGAAAAGGGATGGCATATCGTATTTTCGGTAAGTACTAGATAATAGTTTTATAATGTAGTGAATTTGTGGCAAAATACGCCTTCATACTCATTAAAAACATTTTTTTTTTTAAATTTATTTCAATACGTCTCTTCATTTGACGCTACGCAGTTGGCTTTTTCCCTCGCGCAGCACTTGTATTAAGTGGAAAGGAGATGGAAGATGTATAAAGTGGAACATAGTCAAATATTAAATGAATAGTCGCTTATTGTTTTTTTCTTACTGCGGTATGTCAATAATATGGAATTAACATAGAATAACTATAGCCTGTCCGGAGATGAGCAAAATTTGAATGGTGATTGGTGTTTTTTATATTATAGTTATTATTAATTGAAAGGGAAAAATGGCGAAAAATTATAGCTAATGAGAGGAGTGAAGATTTTTTTAAGCCAAATGATTCTATTACAAAAAAAATAGTGTGGTTCGCTCTTGTCACTTCTCTGAAAATGACATGTAATATACGAAGAAAGGCTTTCGGAAAGTAAAGAAAGGGGTTATTCCATGTATTGCAGTAAGTTTTTACATAAAATATTGTGACTACTGAGTAAATGTGCTGAGTTAATGGTGCCGATTCTCTTGTACACCGAACTAAACTAACTAAACTATCACTAAAATTCCTTACTTTTGGCTATGAGAATCTTAAAGCTATTCTGCAAACAAAATTCTCTAAATTTAAAAATAAGTTTGACACAACTAAATCGAATTTGACAATCGTGACTCCACGTGGTATTTTTTTTTATGGCTTCGCAACGTTGTACTTGTTTGCCTATGATTTTTTTAGAGCCGGAGACGCGCATAGGGGGGCAGCCGCGACGTGTTTTTTATGGAATTTTTCACTTTTTGTGTGGAAAATAAAAAAAAGATTACCTACATGTAGAGTAATAGCGGTTAAAGGTTATCCAAAAGGGGGTCGAAATTTTCATTATTTTTGCGATAGGACGCACCATTTTGGAGATATAAGCAAAAGAAAAGAAAAAAAAAAATTGGGATAAACACGAAATATTGTAAGTGATACACCTATAGGTGGTAAAGAAGCCATGGAAATGATTTTTTTTAAATTCTGAGTTTATTATTTAAAAAAAAAAATATTACTTGATATGATGATTAATTATCAAAATTCACCGCGCTCGTGCCGCCACCCCACCGCACCGTTCGGCGTCACCGCGTCGAGGCGGGTCATTCATAGAATAAGTACATAAAGGATTTTTTCGCAAAATGTCTCAAGCAATTTTAAAATTATAATAATTATGTAGAAATATAAAACACTTAGATAAAAAAAAAAATCGCTGCTGTGGCTTTTTTACGACTTAAAGATGTTTCTCTTAAAATATTTCGTGTATGAATAGATACACCTTTTAAACAGTACTGGTTTTGCACCAGAAGTCGTGAGAGTCGGTGATTGGTGTGAATTTTAGTTCATGAAAACTAATTTTATTCCACACCTTTTTAATCGCGATTATAAATATATCAGATTTAGTTAGAAAATCTAAATTTTAGTTTTAAAACGTCAAATTCAGAATAGTAAAATTGCCATTTTCACTAAATTTAAAAACTCAGTACCATCTTAGAGCTGTCAAACTAAATTATAGTTAAGTTGTGTCACTTTCGTCAATTTCAGAATAGGAAATGGTCGTTTGACAGGAATAAACAAAATTTTGGTGATTTTTAGTCTTAGTTTAGAGAATTTTGTGACAAGAGAATCGGCACCATTATCTATCAATCTTTTTAAATTATCTTAATAAATAAAATAAAAATAAGTTAATTTTAACCACCTCAACCTGTTTTATTTAAGCACATAGTACTGAGTAAAATTTCAAGACCACTCCATTATCCTTCTGTTCCAAAGCAAAATTTTTTTACGATTGTCATGCGGCGTAAACTGAATTTGACTTAATAAGCATTTGCTTAAGGAATAGTATCGTTTAAAATTATCTTACCTACAGCTGAGAGCAATAAAATTTTACGACTTGCGCGATGGTCTAATTTTGAAATGTCATAACCGCCCATCGCGCGCACTCGAAACCACACCTTAATTCCATTCACATAAGGTTGTATGTAAGGAAAATTGAAATGTTCTTAAGTACATTATGTGTTTTAGATTTGCCTTAGTAGACGCACACACTTGTAAACTTAGCGATGGGACACTTTTGCGACTTTGATTTGTAGGTGATAGTGTATCTAGGGTATTCTAAATTGTTGGACCGGATGTAAAATGCCAAAGACCAAATGTAATACCACAAAAAAAAAAACTTATTTTTTACCACTTTATACTTGAGAATCCGTAGCTGATCTAGGGCCCCTCGATAGTATTTGCTACGGGCCCTGCGCTTGCCCAATCCGGCACTGCTCCCTCCCCTACAAGCCTTGGCCACAACCAGGCTTTGATGGACTCACATAATGTGTGCCTCGGCTTCGCCTCGGCCCACATTTTCACGTTCGTCTATCAATGCTTCTTGTGGGGGCCGTTGCAGTAGATAATGTAGGTACCTACTATTTAATAACTTTTTATGTTTCATTGTTCGCAGAGGAAAGCCAAACAAGCAAATGAACGGGATTTCCGTTATCAGGTTTGCCGTTTATTCGTACCTTAATATTACTGTTCTTTCACCTATCTAAATAAGGTTAACCTCAGACATAAATAAGTTGTCGAGTTCTCACTAGGCTCACTACCACACGGTAATTAGCTGCACACCTTAAGTGGTTCAGTATTTTGCTTTTGTCTTTATATTTCTATGAAAACATCTGTACTTAGTCTATCTATTTGGGCACAATTCAGCAAGTGATTCCTGACTATCAGGCTATAATGCGCAACCTGGTGCGTCGCTACGTGACGGTGCAGCAGCGGCGCGCGGAGTGCGGCGGCGTCACGGAGGACGACGTCAACGAGATCAAGCAGGACGTCAGCGCCTTCCGTTGCGAGCTGGTGGAGATCCTGCGCAACTCCGGCATGAACACCTCCACCGTTAACGCTGGAGCGCCCGGTACGTATTACTCAACAATTTTTTTTGTTACCCTTTTCAGTATTTACAATTCAGCGATGATGATGATTGCCGTGATTAATATCCAGCGTCCACTGCAGGAGGCGGGGGCGGCAAGAAGAACCGTCAGAAGGAACGGCGACTCTTGAAAGGGTTCAACTTCGCGCCGGGCGGGTCGCTGGCGCCAGTGGACGAGTTCTTCGCGTCGCTGCACCACGAGCACGGCGGCTCGCACGGCGCGCACCACGCGTCGCTGTCGGCGCTGCTGAGCGGGCGCCTGCGCACGTCGCAGTCCAGCCTGTCCGACGGCGCGGGCGCGGGCGGCCCGGCCGCGCGCCGCAAGCCCGCCTCGCACAAGCGGCGCTGGGGCACCATCATCGAGGCCGCCCGCGCCGCGCGCGTCTCACGCCTCATTGGCCGCTCAAGGTCAGAAGATTCCGTCTGCGATCATGCGCGCCAGTCGCCCAGGTAATAAGTTGCATTTTCTCTCCAGTATTGCCTACCTTCGGATGGAAGGAACCTTTGACTTTTCAATTACTTTTTGTTTGGCTTCCATTTCATTTCGGTCGACGGTCTCGATGTCAGAAAGTAAATCTCAATCCGGCTGGTGTTATGTAGCGCCAGTGAACGTTCGGACTCCGGCAGCGATTCGCAGCGGAGCCCGGAGCGGAGCACGCGCAGCGGCCCGCTGCACCCGCTGACGGCGCTGGCGGCGCTCAAGCGCAAGCGGAAGAAGTTCTCGGACTCGCGGCGCGCAGGCGCGGCGGCGCGCGCGGCCGCGGCGCCCGAGGCGCTGCAACGCGCCAGCTCCGTGCCCGCGCGCGCGCCGCCGGCGCCCGGCCCGGCGCGCGCGCCCGCGCTGGCGCCCGGCGCCGCGGCCGAGGGCGCCAAGGCGCGCGGCGGCAGCCGGGAGCCGCTGCTGGCCAGCCTGGACGACGACGCGCACAAGGTGGGCCGCGACGCGCCCGGCGCGCCCGCTCGGGCTCGCGCCACGGCGGACGGTGCTGAGACGCGTGTGGACGATCCCCAGGAGGCGTGCGGGCGCTGCGGGTACGAGGCGGGCGGCGCGGGCGAGGCGGGCGAGGGCCGCGCGGGCGCCGACGAGGGCGCGCCGTGCGGGCGCTGCGCGGCGCTGGCGCGGCTGGCGGGCGTCACGCCGCTGCACGGCCACGCGCCGCAGCACTCGGCCGGCTGGCTCTAGTGCTGACTTCCTTGACGTGGTAGCGAGCACAAATACGTTCGGTTGCCGCAGCACAATTCCTCGCTAGTCGCACTATGCTGAAGTTACATTTCTTAGTTCAATGAGAGACGCAAGTTAATTCATTGAGCGTTCGGTGTTTATGAAAAAGTGAATCAAATACCTAGTAGCCCGCACTCCACTAATCCACACCAACCACAATGTAAAAGTGCGGTTAAACGGTGCGTAAATAGCCCGAGCCCAAACGATCTGCGCTGCCCGTGTAGCGTTCCGACTCGAGCTGTTTAAAAGCTGCGTGCCGCGGCGTACCGCGTTCCGAGCTTGGCTCGGCTCGTGTTGTCACGCGCCGTTTAACCGCAGCTTAATAATACCTTAACTTACTACTTACCTACAGTGAGTCAACGTTCATACCTATTATACATTTTGCGGATCTCATGCAGTCAGTATCGTGTACAGAGTACAGTCAACAACGAAAGTTGGTCAACCTTTCAGTTTTTACTATAATTTTTTTTTTAACATTATTTACTTTGAAAAAAAAATAAACAAACGAACACAGCTGCAGTGTGTCGAATAATTTAGTTAATATTTTGGACTGGGTGGTCTCATTTCTAAAATGCACATTGCGTAGGTAATATACTTTTGTTGCTGACCGTACTTACAGTTCACGATTGTTTGGCAACTTCTGGATTCACTGGAATGTCTTCCAAACATTCTAACTTATACACACATTGATCTATAACCCACAATTCAGTTTCTAAATCAAGTTGTGTACCCATAAAGTATGACAATGTATGAATCTATGATAAATATTGCAGCACAGGGTAGTCACATGAATTAAATGTATGTTTTGCAGCTGCCTTATTCCAGCTCTGGCCATATTCATGTTGAGCCACGTCCCCCCCGCACACCTCTGCGTTGACTGACTGTAACCAGAGTAAGGGAGCAAAACGAGCCATATTTTATTGCAATAAGATGCTGCAATATATTCAACTGCAGGCCGGCCGCTACGGCAAGAAAGCATGACCAATACTCTTATGTCTTCTACACGGCTACAGTCCGGGCAACATTGGCTGATGTTACCGAATGCAATAAATACCTACAACAAACAAAGTCAAAAGTGCTGCCAGATGAGCCCATTGCATTCACACATTGGAGTAAAATATGCTCGTGTAAAAGCGCCTTTAGATATAGATAAATATAGAATGTGGTAAAACTGTTCATACAGCTACACACAACGTTATTATCAATATTTAGACAAATCTTCCTATAATATTATAACGAAGACATATTTTAGTAAACACCAACTAGTTAAGTAGCTACAAAAATATTTTAAAGTACGGATAATTATTTATTGTATTTACATTTGTAAGAAATTATTTTATATACGTTTTAAGATCAAATTACCTAAAGTACTGACAGTGGGTTGACTTACACATACCTAGTGTTGTTTACGATGTATTGTTTATAAGCTGCTTACTATAGTCTCGGCTGAACGAAGTAGCACAGGATAACATGTTATTTATGATACCTACAAAAGTAGCCATAGAATACGACGCTCGTATGTTTCACCAACGACCGAGCCGTTGACGCCCAACAAATAAGTCAACCTCCTGTATATGTAAGTTATTAAGTGTAAGGTATCTACTAATAGCCAATAAGTTACTAAATATAATCATGATGTGTTCCAGAAAGTTTTCCAATTAAGTTACTCGATCGGCGCACAGTGAAATAGTGGTACTATTATTACTAAGTAAGGACGAACAATATAAAACAGGGATTTTAAATGAAACAAGTTATACCTACTTACCTAAATATCCGATGCCGGTATGAAATACCCCTGACCTTTTATAAGACACGTTAGGTTAAGTAGAAAGTAGGCGAATAGTTGTTAATAAACTAGTAAACTGGTGTCGCAATATTGATTAATCTCAGACGATAAGATCCAGCATCCAGAGCGATCTCGACGAGCTCCAGAGACGTTTTAAAAAGTTCATTTTATTCATTTGAGTAGGTACCTAGCTACATAAAAAGGAAATTGTAATTAATCTATCATAAAAGAGTAATCAGGAAATATGAATTGTGAATGCGATGCCGCGAGTGTATGTTTGCCAGTATATTGCACGCAGAAAGACGAGCACGTCATCACTTTTATTGCCTACACGGAATTATACAGTACCTAGACACGCACGGCTACAAATCAAGCTATACATTTCCAGTGTAGGCTGACCTCTCACTTTACGCAAATCCTATAAATTGCGAGATCAGCTTATACTGGAAATTATAGCTTGATTTGTAGCCGTGTGTACTTACCTAGGCACTACGCAAGTGCCTAATTTAGTATCCGAAGAAGACAACAAACTTTTTACTTACAGGTGTTAGGGCCAAACATATCTATCAGCTGTAATCCGCATTCATAAACAATAATAGCATATTCGTTATAGAGCATACCAATGTAATCACATTCATTACACATAAAATAGGTGAATTAGAGACAGAGCATCAGGGGCCCAAGTCTGCTATTTTTATAAATTCGTCACTCCAACACGATCCCATTGTCATTTTGCTAAAAGTTCGTAATCTACTAAATTCATAATGATCGATCATTGGTCGGTCAATGGTCTCGTAATAGAATTGTATTACAATGGCATTTTGAACATTTATTCATGCCAGATTTCATTTATATATATTTTTACATATTATTTATTAGTGTAATAAGCAATCTGAAGTAGTAGGAAGTTGGAAGTTTAGTAGGAAGTTTCATTTGTCATTATGTACGAGATTACCAATTCTTTCAATGGAGTGTCAGTGGCTGACCAATGGAAAGTCATAATGACGCCATTATATTAGTAGATTACCAAACTTGTCAAAATCAACAATTATGAAATCAATGATAGACCATTTTGACACTATTGTAATAGCAGACTTGAGGCCCTGGTAGCGACTGTACACTGTACATGTGTACCTACACTGCTACAAGGATCTTTTGGCTCTCGAATGACAATGAGAGGGTGGCGCTGATGGTCAACATTTGTGAGTTTGTAGTGCAATAGCTTTATGAAATGTATTGAAAAAACAAGATGGCGGTGTTAGTTCCCATTTTGGCCACGCGCAAAAAGATGCTTGTACAGTATTACCCTTGTTTTTATATCGGGATTTCCCGACTATTATAGTTTCGAACTCGTGCGAGCTTTAATAGTCCGACACTCTCGCCGCGTGATGAGCACACCATATCTCAGCACATCAGTATGCTGACAAAAGCTGACCAAATGTCTTGACGTGACTTTTATTTTCTGTATTATTTTGGATACGTATTCAAGTATGCGTGTAGACACGAAATATGTAGTAACTTGCTCGTCAGTCTGTGGTCGCCACATATCGCCCTCACGTACGCCTGCTATGTGTATAATTGTTTATCTTATAGTTCATTGAGTGCTGGCCACGCCCCGCGGCCATTGGCGATCGGCCAGCACGACCAGAGGCCTTCACACGCGTTTTGTTGTTCGCCGCGGCCCGGCCACATGGCCACAAGGCCGCGCCGGCACATAATCGATTATATTTTGTAAAGAATTGTTATTTATTTATACATTATATTTGTATATAACGGTGCGAAGTTTAATAAAATAAGCACTATTCATTGAGCAGTTTTATTTCTCTCAATAATACTATCTACGAGGGCGGCACTGAAAATTTCGGGAATCAAGGAAGAGACACAACATTACTATTTAAAAATGTATTTATTGCTTTTCGAAGTATTCTCCGCGAAATTTGACACATTTTTCCATACGATGGAACCAATAATTGAAGCAACCATTCCATTCGGAAGCTGGGGTCTCCAAAATGGCCGTTTTGTAGGCGCCCACAGCTTCTTCAGGTGATGAAAATCTCTGTCCACGCAATTTATTCTTTATTTTAGGGAAAGTATAGAAATCATTAGGGCTTAGGTCGGGGCTGTACGGCGGATGGCCTAATAATTCTATGTTTTCTTGCTCTAAAAACTCTTTTGTTCTGTGCGCGGTGTGAGAACTCGCATTGTCGTGATGGAGGATGATGCGGCGGTTGCAGTTCTCTTTACGGAGTTCAGAAACGACCTGTGGCAAACAAATGCTAGCATACCATTCTGCATTAACCGTTCTTTGTCCCTCAAGAGGAATAGTCGTAACATGGCCGGTTTTGGAGACTAACGTGGCCACAATTTTTTTTTGCAACACTCCGTGAACGAACAATTTTTGTTGGCTTTAACTCATTTTCGAACAACCAAACTCGTGACTGGTTTTTTGTTTCGGGTTCGTACGCATATATCCAGGATTCGTCACCTGATACGATGTTGTATACAGCATTTGAGGATCCTGCGTGGAATCTTTCGAGAGTTCTGACGCACCAAGTAACGCGAACCGCTTTTTGCTCTTCACAGAGCGAATGCGGTATCCATCGGGAAAACAACTTTTTTACATCTAATTGTTCATGCAAGATTATTTGTATTTGACTCATGCCAATGTCTAAAGTTGCCTGAATTTCGCGGTATGTCACATGTCGATCTTCCTCAATCAGCTTACGCACAGCATCAACGTTTTCTTGGGTGACTGCAGTTTTTGGACGACCTTGACGGGGATCATCACTGAGCTTGACACGTACACGTTGAAATTCAGCAAACCAGCGATAAATTATGGTTTTGGATGGGGCTTCATCACCAAATGCAGAAATCATCCGGTCAACACACTGTTTTTGTGTTAAACCACTTCGAAAGTCATAATAAATCATCGCTCTTGAATTTTCTCGAGTCAATTCCATTTTCTCAACGACTAAACAAGTTTGACAAAACCTTGTGACAAGACCGAGAATCTTTAAAAAAATAAATAAATGGTATTCGATTTTTAAAACCAAGGAGTTTTCAATTAAAAAGATTTTAATATGACAGGAACAGAGGAAATATTCCATTCCCGATACTTTTAGTGCAGCCCTCGTACGTACCGCAGCTGACTTGCGGCAAGCCTCGGTGCTCTATAGTGGTGAACTTCTTTCTTCCTACCACCTTTATGCAGATGATTTGCAAATATATAAGCAAGCTGCCCTTTCGGATTTAGCTGATGCAATTAATGTCATAAACAAGGATTTATGTTCAATTTGCGAGTGGAGTGAGGCACATGGCTTGCAGGTTAATCCATCGAAGACTCAGGTCATTGTTGTTGGCAGCTCAAGGATGACCCCCAAAATAAACTGGTCGCAGCTTCCCCAAGTTCAATTTAACGGAAATGCTATTCCAGTAAGCCAAAAGGTTAAGAACCTTGGAGTTCTGATCGACAAACATCTTTCTTGGGGTCCCCAGTTACAGGAAGTAAGTCGCAAATTTTTTGCATCTGGTATGTCCCTGAGACGGTTGCGGAACTTTCTTCCAACTGCCACTAAAACTGCGCTTGCACAATCCCTGTTACTTCCCATCCTTGATTACGCTGATGTCAGTTATCTCGATCTTACTGAGGCACAACTAGATAAACTTGAGCGACTTCAAAACTTTTGCATTAGATTTATATTTGGCCTGCGCAAATATGATCACATTTCTGAGTTTCGTACAAAGCTCAAGTGGCTTCCCATACGTCTTCGCCGGAATTCTCATATCTTATTTCAGCTCTACAGTATTCTATTCAATCCTAAAACCCCCTCTTATCTTAAAGAACGTTTCAAGTTCCTTCATGACACACATAATAGATATCTGAGGTCATCGGAAAGCTTGAGACTAGAGATGTCAATGCATTCTACTAGTTTTTATGACAAGTCTTTTACAGTTCAAGCAGTACGGTTATGGAATGCCTTGCCCGTCTCGATAAGGCGTGCTCAATCTTTGTCCACTTTTAAAATTTTGGTTAAAAATCACTTCCTCTCTCCTTAAACATCATCATTACTTAAAGTTCCTTGCTCTTGTATCATGTTTATTATTGTGTGTGTATATATATATTTATATGGATAAGTATCTATATGCTTTGTGTATATGTATTTATTGTATATATGTAAGTGGTACACCACTAAATACCTGCAGTATTGTCTCTCCTTCTACTTTTTGATCCATCCAAAGGTTGTCTGTAAAAGATCGCTTTTAGCGATAAGACCGCCCATTGTGACACCCTATGTAACAGTTCTACATTTATATCTGTAATTTTTATGGTTTACATAATAAAGAGTATTCTATTCTATTCTATTCTGGTGCCTGTTGAGCATCGCGGCTCCTGGGGTCGTTAGCCGGCTTAACTTATCCATGTGAAAAAAAAAAAAAACGAGCGAGCCTTACAGGAGTCGCATAAAATGTATAACATCGGACATCTCACCTCTCACTACGGTAATAATAAGCAACATTAAAATTAAACTCTTAAAAAAAAAAAAAAAAAATATTACAAATATTTTTGATGACTTTTCGTAACGGTTTTCAAAAAAATCTAAATATTTTATTTCACATAAACCTACATGGGCACTTATGAAACGTCAGAAGCTAGGTGCATGGTTCCAATTAGTCGTTTCCTATGGAGAAGAGCCGGCAAGAAACTCCACGGTTACTCTTTTAAAAATAATTGGATTTACAATATTATCAAATAACAGTGATAATAGGTATGGGAGGACAGCGTAGGCCTTTTAACAGTTACCAGGTATTTAACAAAATAGAAAAGTGCCAACAAATCTACACTACTAGGCCTACAACGTTCTCACATTCACAAAATAGAAAATAATCAAGTATATAAAAGACTAGCTTTTGCCCGCGGCTTCGCCCGCGTGGATGTCGGTTATCGCATAAAAAAGTACCCTAGGTCCTTCTCCATATCCCAGGCTATATCTCAAAATTCTAACTTAATATTAATTTTAATGTGATTCACTATGTGAATAGAAACCGAAACAAATGATTTAATATAATAAAAGTACTTATGTTCTGAACGTGAATGAATCTTTACCTAAAGATAACAAACACAAAATCAAAATACGAAATTTCACTCAAATTCTTAAAGCAATCAATTGTACCAAATTACAACACGAAATAAAAGTGCGACACAAATAATAATTTTAAAATAATTCACAGTACCAACAATGTGAAAACAAAACGAAATCCTCCGAAATGTCGCATGCTACACCGTTTGTGCTGATAAAACGCTCGAAATATCTAATGAACACCATTGGTGCATAACTTTTCTCAGGGTCACGTTCGCAATTGGACGAAATATTTGACATTTATTTTGTACTTGCATCACGATCTGGCTGTAGAATTCGATTAATCGACTAATACTTGACCGATTGACATTTTAGCGGGAACACCACTAAACGAACGAAAAAAGAAAACAAAATACGTCTGTACTCTGTGGTCGTGTGGTGGTGTGGCGCGGTGCTTAATGTAAACATTCATCAAGGTTCTACGTGCGTAAAGTAATGGACTCAATGAGAAAACGGTTTAATCTTTGAAGAATCTTATACAGAATT
This sequence comes from Dryobota labecula, assembly GCA_947523025.1. NCBI lineage: Eukaryota > Metazoa > Arthropoda > Insecta > Lepidoptera > Noctuidae > Dryobota > Dryobota labecula. The sequence goes on along the minus strand of OX383287.1, from coordinate 28,085,284 downwards.
ACTGAGAAATAAGTGTAGATTTCGTATTGAGTGTTAGTTTATCGAAAAGTGATAAATATGTCAGTGAAAAAGTAACGAAAGTTTTGGAATGCACAAATTATGATCATAAGGCCGCCGTGTTTAGTAATGTTTTTAAGATAAATATTCTTGTATACTGTTTGAAATATACATAAGTAGCTAGCTTATTTATCTGCGAACATAATTTGGCTAACAGCTACTGATATAATAGCCTATTGTTATCGTAATCGTATTTCCAAGAGTAAAATTCGGCAAACAAATACCTACTAAAAGACAATAAAATGGATATAGTATGTTACCCTTAAGAGATAGACATATGCCATCGCGGACTTTTTTGAAGACCTTTATAAGACAAATAATTCCACCATACATTATTTTGTTATATCTCAAAGGGTTTAGACAGCGTTTTCGTTGAAAGCTCCCAGACGGCTTATTTTTTTCCGACACCTCCAACAAATATTGTTAATTCATACAAAAATGCATACAAAAACTTAACAAATTATATACTAAAACCTTCTTCGAGAACCAAGCTATCCATTGGGGAAAGCAGCATGAGAATCGGTGCAGTAGTTTTTGAGTTTATCGTGAACAGACAGACAGACGCGGCGGAGGGCTTTGTTTTATAATATGTAGTGATTAATGACATGATTGCAATTAGAACTACAGTAACATATCTGAATAAATATCATGTCCACAAAAGCCACTAATAAAGAATTGGAATTCGATTTGTAGGTAAATAATGTCAAATAATGAAAAGATTATGTCAAAGAAGGATGTAAAAAAAAAAAACTAAATAAACATCGTTATTTGGGAGCAGTTAATAGACATTTACATAGTTATGTTGTTTATGAGGTACACACAGCGTCATTATGTCCTAACCCCTCAAGTTTTGTGTATGTGTGTGTAATGTTACACTGCTACAATATTGAATTCGTTACGAATAATCTAAAGAATACTTCAAAAAGAGTTACGGGGTATCTATTAATTTTACTTACTTACGTTTTCTTTATAAAATTAATCCATACCCTCAAATTATAACTACAACGTTGTCTAGGGATCCGTTCGTGACAGTTGGCAAAATATGTAATGACTAATGATAACAGTGTATTATCAAATTTTTCCAATAAAAAAAAAATATAAAAAAATAAAGAACTTTTACAAAAAGAAAAAAAAATTATTAAAGAAAATATAAATAAAAAGATTGTAAAGATAATATAAATTATTATCTTTACAATATATATATTTTTTAGTAAAATAAGATCAACATTTTGTTAAATAATAGCAATAATAAATATTACTATTAAATTATTTTTCTTGATTTATAATTTCTTTCTATATATTAGAAAGAAAACACATGTTGTGCCTAGGATTTGAACCTCCAATATTATGCACGGCAAGCGGTGTTGAAACCTCCGGACTACTTAGACGTTGTATAAGTTTTCGTAAATGTTAATGTTATGTTGCTTGTCATTATATGCATTAATAAAAGTATTAACTCTTTATTAAATAAAAACAATATTTAAAACATATAATACTTATTTATTCACTAAAACAATACATTAATTGTAATAACATGTTTTTGCAAAATACAAAAACCAACTTGGGCCTATCACGGATTTGAATGCACATGTCTTTTGGGGAGGTAAGCACTTAATGGAGCTTTGTGTACCGGGGAAGCCACATGTGCAGAAGGAATTATTGCCAAACTTCCTTGACTTCAACGTAGTCTTTAATCTTATAATATGCTTTTTTGATAAGGACACGTTTGATGTGAGTTTTGAACTTTCCATCGCTAAGTTCTGTAACCGACTTTGGCAACTTGTTATAAAAGCGGATACTGTTTATAAGAAATAACTTGCTAGTATTAGTTAATCTGAATTTGGGTATCACAATTTCATGTTTACTACGTGTATTTATGTTATGGAAATCGCTTCTTATTTTGAAAGGTCCTAAGTTTTTGCGAACATACAAAATACTTTCTAAGATGTAGTTAGTATATCAATTTCTTTGAATTGTTCTCTTTTGTAGAATGAAAATGGAATCTACGTCAGCTGCCGATCCCCACAGCAGAATGCCATAAGACATAATACTGTGGAAATAAGCAAAGTATACTAACCTAGCTGTGACTATATCAGTTAACTGCCTTATTTTTCTTACTGCATATGCAGCTGAACTAAATCTACCTGAAAGAGCTCTAATGTGGGCGCCCTATAGCAATTTGGAATCTAAAGTAATTCCTAGTTTCCGTAATAGCATTTAGTTTCTTGCCATCAAGTTTTAAATTTAAACCCACTTGGGGTACATTTGGTAATGAGAACTTAAGGGTCAGCAATAGGAAATCGTGTTATGGGATTTCGATAAGTTTATATAGAAAACTTAAAGTAATTGCCACGAAAAAATACATCCGGCTAGCTCAAGAGTTTTACTAGTCCATGAAAAAATCGGATAAACCTTGCAGATAATTGTTAAAAAAATATTGAAAATCACTAAAAACGTGTAAAAAGCACTGCCGTATTTTGATAACTTAAGGCTTAAAACAAGAAGGCACCTATTTAATTTATAGATAAATAAAAACAATAAAGAACAGTGAACCCAATGCATTTTTTAGTTTTCCATAGTGTTACTTCTGTTTTGCGTAAAAAAAATCGCTAACTTTCCCAATTTTGACGCCCGAAATCTCCATACAATTTACTATGGCGACGCGTATTACCCGCTACGAGTATATGGCAGTGTCCGAGCCGCGGAGCTCAGTCGACCGCACGTCTTCAAGGTGAGACCACGTCGCTCTTAGTAAAAAAATACGCGGCAAATAATGGCCTGTGCGTACACGAGATCCCCCGCTCAGTGGTCGGAACTCCCGGAGTCAGAACAATAATTTATACAAGGTAAGTACTAAAATTTAAGATTTTTACGCTCGATTCTTTCTGCACGTAGTATATTGTGTCATTTCTTATTTGTTTGTTATTATTTTTACGTCTTTCCGGTTCATAATTGTAATAAATGTTTTCAAGTACTTGGTGTGACATAATTTGCTCTAACTACATAATTGTTCTCTGTAACTACACAACATAGCCCTGTCATGTTTAGGCTCGTTAGATTTGTCTTGAAAAGTACTACAGGCCTAGATGGTGTCCAGGATCTGAAGATGAAGGCGGAAGGTGGCCATAGGAACTCTTAAAGTATACAACATCACCTCGTCGTGTTTGGGCTCGTTAGATTTGTCTTGACAAGTACTACAGATCTAGATGGTGTCCAGGGTCTGATGATGAAGTCGGAAGGTGGCCATAGGAACTCTTTAAGTATACAACATGACCTCGTCGTGTTTGGGCTCGTTAGATTTGTCTTGGCAAGTACTACAGATCTAGATGGTGTCCAGGGTCTAATAATGAAGTCGGAAGGTGGCCATAGGAACTCTTTAAGTATACAACATGACCTCGTCGTGTTTGGGCTCGTTAGATTTGTCTTGACAAGTACTACAGACCTAGATGGTGTCCAGGATCTGATGATGCAGCCTGAAGATAGCCATAAGCCACCCCGAAGTCGAAACGCATGTTTAAAGATTTTAACGTATATTGGAACGACCTTCTGCGGCTTACGGTAGGAGTTGACTAGTAGAAATCGTCAAAAAGCGTTCATACTTCTATGCCCCCACCATACGACTTTCTTCTTTACACTCTGAACCTCTGAAAGTATGAATTTGGTCAAAATGAAAACGCAAGACAGCGGCTGCGAAAATGTTCAAATTTTTCGCCATGGGTGTCGTTTTCATAGTTTTCGAGGGTGCTAAAGCCGATAGTGAGGTCAAAATGAATATCCAATATGTCGGCTGATAGAATTTTGTTTTTGGGTTTTAAACCATACGTGAGAAGGAACGAAGTTCCTAACGGGTCTCCCGACCGCACAGGTTTTTTTATTAGGTGCATGCGTGTTGTGTGCTTGTAATCGTAAACAAGTATCTACCTTATAAAAATAATTATTGTTTCTGTAATAGTGAAGTAACATTGGATTTGTTTACAGAAAAATATGAGTACGGCCAAAAGCAAAAAATACCAGGGCTTTTTTGCCAGCCATAAACGCGTGCATTGGAGTAAAAACGAAAAAGGTGAGGAGTGTGAGAACCTACCTACATTTTTCCAAAATACAGTCTTTGACTAACGAAGAGCGTTCCCATTAAATTTACAGAGCTGTCGGTGGGTTTTTTAAATTAATTGTTAACTATTGTACATACTACATACCTACTTATATTTTTTGTCAGTAACGGGAATATAATTGTATCTATTTATTTGTTTCAGGTCTGCATTTAGCAAAATCCAAAATTTTGATAATAATTGTAATACAGAAGTTAGTACCTATTTACGTTTAGTTTGAAACAGTGAGTGGATTTCGCAAGGCGAGTAAGTGGACGAATGCTTGAGCGAGTGATACAAGTGAATGGGGAAATAAATACGAGAAAGAAATGAGTCTGTCAGCGATCAGTCGGAGAGTGGATAAATTTGTCTGCATTCAGAACTATAAGGAATGTAATGTATGTTTTTTACAGAATCAAGAATGGCCATTGCTGATCGAGCCGGTGGTGCAGCCTGATGAAAAAGAATTAATAAAAAAATAACAAACATGACGTATTAATTGACTTTGTTTTTGAAAATCATAATATAACAGCTAATTGATGCCTACATACAAAACTGCAATAAACCACCACCTCTCTCATCCTTCCTTACTAAGTATAAATGCAATAAAAATAACAATATAGTATCCACTTCTATTTTTAATATTGTCTTCACGCTGCCTTCCGCACGAACCACTATGTAAACATCTGTGTGTGCGTGAGCGGGGCGCGCGCGTCTATCGCTGTGTGAGAAGCGCTTCAATACCTAATTTTCTCTCGCGCTCGTAGTGTATCCGACCCTTAAGACATTTAGTTTTATTCGCATTAAGTAAAAGACTATTAGCTGCGAACCATTTTGAAAGAACAGCCAGACTATCGTTGACATGTAAGACATCCGTTTCTTTTCTATTTTAGAAATTAGAGATGTGTCATCAGTAAATAGAATTATATCCGATAAGTTAGCCATCATGGTCAAGGTCATTAATATAAACTAGAAATAGAAAAGGGCCAAGAATTGAACCTTGAGGCACGCCCATCTTAATTAGAGACCCCGAGGACGTCGCCCCGTTAACGTGTACTTTTTGCTGCCTGTTTGATAGATACGAAAGAACAAGATCGGCAGCTTGTCCACGAATTCCGTAGTGGCGTAATTTACAGATCAGTGTGTTGTGGTCAACGCAGTCAAACGCTTTTGAGAGGTCACAAAAAATGCCAATTGCATCCTGGGACGTCTCCCAGGATTCTAAAATGTGACTGATGAGTTTTACTTCTGCGTCAGTCGTCGACCTACCCTTCGTGAAACCAAACTGGCGACTATGTAAAATCCCATTTGAGTTAAAATGTGACAACATCTGGTCTAGCATGATTTTTTCATATATTTTACTCAATGCTGGTAGCAGATATAGGTCTATAATTAGAAGGATCACTCTTACTACCCGATTAAAAAATTGGTACTACTTTACTATGCTTCATTAAGTCTGGAAACGTACCGCTGTCCAAACATTGATTAAATATTCCTGTTAGGACAGGGGCAATTATGTCAATGATATCTCCAAGAACTTTAACGGAAATCCCCCATAAGTCTTCAGTGTTTTTTTCATGTTAAGACTTTTGAATGCTTTTTTAATTGTGACAATAGAAATGGGCTTGAATTCAAAACTTGGAATATCCTTACTGAAGTTTTCTTTGAGAAGAGATTCAGCTAGTATAGATGATGAGGGGAGAGATTTCGTAACCTCTATTGGGATGTTGGTAAAGAAATTTTCTAGTGTCTCAGCAACTTCTAACTTATCTGAAATGGTGATTGATCAGATTTGATCTGATGCTGATTGATCAGATAAACCATGAAAACGACACCCGTTATGGAAAATTTGGAATTTTTCGCAGCTGCCATCTTGGATTTTAGTTTATAGGTAGTAAAACCAAAGTTTTGTTTGACGCGCATTTAAATAATTAAAAATTGGTTGGTACCACCATTTGGCCGCCAACTCTACCACCGCGCGCGCTCATTGGTCAAATCAAATAGCGCGCGCTTCCTGTTACACACTTCCATCCCTTTTCACGAAATCACTCCCGCAGAAAGCGAGAGGAAAGATGTTACACATCAAAAACATATAAAAAGTTACGACCGTCGATCCGAACGCCTGATCGTTCGTATCGACGGTCGTAACTTTTTTAGCGTAGGTATCATCAGTATTTATCTGAAAACCTGTGTTAAGAACAGTTAATGAATAAAAGACATTTATTAATTATCAGTACAGTAGATTTTTTATTACAGATACGATAACTATTACAATTAATATTATTGAAAGGCTAAGGCCTCGATTTACTTAGCAAAAGATCGATGAACTGCGAGCTCGCCGAGCTGCGTGAGTGAAGTGTGGCTACCGACTGTTCTAATGACGGCATACGGCGTTAAGGAAAGCGCCAGGACACCCCGCGAAATTCAATTATTATTACGTTTTTTACAATTTGCAGGTTAGTATTAGATTACAGGTACGTTGATTAAAATAATTACGATTAGCGACTCAAGTTCAAAGTTCAAGACTATTACATGAAATCATGAAATTTGAGGCCAATTGTGAGTTGAGAAAACCGCGAATCATATTTAGGTCAACATACAACCTGACACTGACCTGGAAATTGCAAAAAAGCACGATCTTCCTAAGGCCTTTTGCACATTATGCGGCCTCCGATGTGCGGGAATCGTGTCGCGCCGCCCCGCTCAGCCGGCGGCCACGTCGAGCGGCGTGTAGTCGGTGGCGGCGGGGCGGCGCACGGCCAGCGCCACGCGGCCGCCGCGCTCGCTCAGCAGCACGCCGCAGCCGCGCCCCAGCGCGCCGCGCTCGGCCGCCAGCGCGATCTGGTTCACTACGCGCCGCTCCACCTCGTGCTTGATGGAGCGCGCGCCGTAGTGCACGTCGTACCTGAACACACGCACGGTAGCTTCGTACCCACGGACAATGTTTTATCGCGCACTGGATTTTCAACGCACTGTTTAGCGCCGAGAGTAGCCACATATAGGGCCAAGTACTTCGGTAACCCAGGTACCCTACGAAAGATTGTCAGTAACACCAAGGCGTTGCTGGCCTTCTTTGAGGAGCTGGGATGGATCGAATAATCGAATTCCCATCCGTACGCAAAATACGCGCATTGTCGTGGAGTTGCGGACACCAGCCCGTATCACCTATTAGCGCCGAGAGTAAAAAAACAGTGTATTTTTTTTTTTTTTGACGCGCTGGGATTCTCTCTTTTTAATTCACAATGCTCGACTCAACATCCAGAGTTGAAAATACAGTGTGCGACAAAAATCGGCCGTGCGGACCTAGTTCTCTTCCTTCACGCGCTGGAGACCTAGTGTGGAAAAGAGATGGAGCTATACAGGACGCATAGCTCCATCTTTTTCCCACACTGAAGTTACATTAAAATAATACCTACTGCTATGAGTTGACGATGGCTCTTAAGAAACTGTCCTTAATTTTTTGAAAAATGTTGATATGTAATTATTGAAAAAAAAAAAAAAAAATTTTTTTATGCCCATCGTTTCATACAAGGATCAAAATGGAACCAACTGAGGTTTAAGTACTAGAAAAGAAATTGCAAAAATAGTACATTATTGCAAAGGCCGTGAAATAGGCAGTGTACGTTACCCCAGCAGGAAAGTGTCTCCTAGAGTGATATGAGTGGAACGTATAATTAGTGCGTAATCTGCTGTAAATATGCGCCACATAAAAAAAATGTGCGCTTTGTCGTTTTGGAAAAAAACGGAAAAAACGATTCCTGCCGAAGTAACGTTTTTACGGTTTGACCATGCATAAACTTTCTGCTTCAGGAAGTCGATGCGCTCTGTGACACGAGACATCTTTTTCGGGTATATTACCAAGTTCAAGTGTGGCTTGGTTATCAGCTAGACCCTACAGACTGGGTTTGGAAGTTGGTCAACAATTCATTAGAACCAGTCCAAACTTTACTTCCACCGCATACAATCCTAATCTATTCAAAGTGAGAGTGAACAGGCTTCTTCTGCGTAAGCTCACTCCATCGTAGACTTTGTCTCTGTCATCCAGACCTAAAGTCAAGAGCAAACTCATAGTTGAATAAAAAAAAAAAAAAAAAAACCTGCGCCGGAAAAACTGCTGAACACAATTTTTTGCAAATGTAAAAAGGGGTGCAGTGCTGAATGTGGTTGCAAAAAAGTCGGACTGTTTTGTTCTCTGGCATGAACACATTGTCAAGGCCGGTCGTGCTCTAATATTGAATCACCGTGGAGGATCCGTTTGATTCCAACGAGGCGACATGCGATACATCGCCATTAACGCAGTTTACATGTACTCAGGATGAAGATGAAGAAGAACAAGAAGAACAAGAAGAAGACGAACAAGAACAAGAAGATCAAGAAGAAGAACAAGGAGAAGAATTTGAATTTGAAAAACGCGCTAAGTACACTACCTCATAGGTGGCGTGGAAACGTGTGCATATTATGACGATTACAACTTTTACAACTTTTTGAATCGTTATATCTCAAAACTGGTGGCTCGTTGGAAAAAAAGTATTGATACATATTTTTTTGATAATTTTATGACCTACAATTTTGTCTGAAGTATTTTTATGATAAAAACTTACAGTTTTGCTGAAAATCGCGAAAAACTCATTTTTTTTCCTTTGACCTTGAACAAAAAAAATTCCATACAGGGGAAAGATGGGGAACTTTTAAATTTTATTTTTAATCATATTTTTAACAATCTTACTGATTTTCAGCTTGGTGGGAATTTAGGTAGCTTTACTGTTATGTTTTGGTCTAATTTGACCGGACTATATGATGTACATTAATTACCATGTAAACTTCCACCGAAAATTGGTTTGAACGAGATCTAGTAAGTAGTATTTTTTTTATTATAGATAATGGTATGGAACCCTTCATGCGCGAGTCCGACTCGCACTTGGCCGGTTTTTGTTAACTAGTCGTTGGAGTGCCATAATAAATAAATAAATAAAAAATAAATAAATTGTGCTTCTTTTTTAGGGTTCCGTACCAAAATGGAAAAAAGGACCCTTATGGTGCGACTCAGTCTGTCTGACCGTCTGTCTGTCACAGCTGGATATCTCAAGAACTACTAATGCTATCAACTTGAAATTTGGAATAGTTTTAGATAAGGTTTCCCCAACAATTTTGCAAGTACGAAAGTTTTTTTTTTGTGCAAATGAACTTCTGAGTCTTAAAAATTCGAAGTGGGGCTACTAGGCCATGTGGGGTATCATATGAAAGAGCGCTATTTGCACATTTTCAAACATTAGCTTTTTTTGTTTAGGCTGCATAGTTTTCGACTTTTAACGAAAAACTAAAAAAAAAGAAGTTCCGAAGTTTACATAGAAAAAATCTGAAATTATTTTATGTGATAGAAGTTTATGTAAAGATTACAGGAAAAATAAAACAATGTCTCTAAATAGCACACTTTTTCAGAAACCATCAACAAAAATTACATTAGTTCCACTACCGGTCAAGAGATGGCGCTGACCAATAACTGCAATATTCTACACCGCAGTATTAAAATTCGATTCGATTCATTGTTTTGTATAAAGAATACCGAAATTATTTTTCTCTATTGACGTGAATACGTCTTTATATTTGCTTCTATAGTGGGAGGCAATTGGAATAACTGATGATAAGAAAATCGGGGGATACAGTTTGGTGTTGCATCTACATATCTTTCATCTACATACATCCAACATTTAATTACACCATTCGATAGCTAAAGGATCAACAAATTCGCTCAAGTTAAAATATTACCCGTTACGTACACGTGATCACATAAAACACACGGCCGAGTACAAGTCACTGCCACACCCCGATTTTTTTTTATCGCAGGGTGGCTTGATTCAGGTATCCGGGAGTGTAATTAAGTTAGACCTTTTCTGTCGTATAAGGTTTTGATAAAAATAAATATCGATGGTGAAGTGACTGTAAATAAGAAATCCCGTGTGTTTACAATTACAATTTACTGTTCTGTTATTAGTGACTAGCTTCTGCCCGCGACCTCGTTCGCGTGGAAGTCGTAAAACACCATAATATACTAAAATACCAGCCACATTTTAATAAAACTTCCCTGAACACTACGTTTGTAGTTTCGGTCACAGCAGTCAAAATATACAGAGAGTCAGGACTGGTGACGCGGGAGCAAGCGACGTATAGTTCTATGTTCTATGTTAAAAAGGGTTTGGTTTCCGCACTTAGTCCTTCAGGTGGACCATTGTACATGGGCCATGGCGGCCATCAGTGGTTATTCCAACCAGCCCACCTCCCTCCAGAAGTTAATTACGTCTCCCGGTATGTTTAGAACATCTGTGAAAAATCAGGGTGCCCAGAGGGTCTCTGTTCTAATCTGGGTGATGCCTGTGCATTCAAAGAGCACATGCGCGACGGTTTCCTCAGCCTCCATGCAAGCTCTGCACAGAGGATTGTCCGATATGTCTATTGTGTGGAATTGTTTTGTTTAGCGTGCAGTGTCCCGTAATGGTCCATGGTACGGAGCGATAGTGCATGGGAGGCCGTCACCTCCTTCTGCGAAGCAGTAATGCTTGCGAAGGAGGAGGCGGAACGCGTGAGGGAGAGGTAGTCTGTGCGCCCTCACGCCCCTAGTCGCCGCAGAAGACGCCCTGGGCGGCGGGAATCAATTGGCGATTCTCGGCCACCGTAGGCGCGGGCTTGCGGACGGCGAGCAATGGGCAGCTCGCCGTCTGGTAAGGACCAGGCCCAGGTTGACGGCGCGTTGTGTTCTACGCGTGCCACAAAGAGATGTCAGCACGAACTGTGACGGGGTCCGCTAGGACCAATGCCTGCCACGGTTGCGAGTTTTTCCGAAAGGGATACCGTGGCCCTGGCACAAAGGCAACTGAAGTAACACAGGTGAGTTTTAGTCAGTAAAAGTCTGACACGCCCTCCCGCTCCCCCCAGAACGGGAGAAGTTATTTGATAATTTCACACCCAAAAAAAAAGTCCTGTAAAGTTCTTCGAACTATCACAATTACAGTAACAAAATGTAAAAAAAACCGGTCTAGGGCGAGTCGGACTCACGCACCGAGGGTTCCGTACCATCATAATTGTATAGCTTTATTCGTATTAGTACCTAAATAGTTATGTGCCCAGAAAAAACTACAACTCACTCGCAGAGTGCTTAACCCAAAGCAATCTGCGAGTAGGTAGGAAGGAGGACATTTTGGTTGTGAACCGTGAAATGTTTTTAAATTTTCATCGGCGAGATCAATATTCATCAGAAAATTTTAACACTGCGGTGTAAAATATTGCAGTTTTAGGTCAGCGCCATCGCTGACCTAAAACTGCAATATTTTATTTTCCGATAATGGAAGTAATGTAATTTTTGTTGATGATTTCTGAAAAAGTGTGTTATTTAGAGAAATCGTTTTATTTTTCCTGTAATCTTTACATAAACTACTATCACATAAAATTATTTCAGATTTTTTCCTATGCAAACAACGGAGATAAGGGGGGGCAATGTTTTTTTTTTTTTGTCAAATGTCGAAAAAATGGGGTCTACAAAAAAAATTTGAGTATGTGCAAATAGCGCTCTTTCATATGATACCCCACATACCCTAGTAGTCCCACTTCGATTTTTTAAGACACCCAGTTAAGTCCCAGTTGCAAAAAAAACTTTCTTATTTGCAACATAGTTGGGCAAACGTCATCTAAAATTATTCCAAATTTCAAGTTGATAGCATTAGTAGTTCTTGAGATATCCAGCTGTAACAGACAGACGGACAGACAGACTGAGTCGCACCATAAAGGTTCTTTTTTACCAATTTGGTACGGATCCCTAAAAAGAAGCACATAAATATCAATGCTTTGGAATCGAAATCAGATTTACATTGCTTTGTTGAAAGTTGACTGAAATAGCATAATATGTCATAATTGACTGCTTAAATCCTTATGGTATGATAATCATTTAAAAAATTTAATCTGTAACTATCTGATAAATTCGTTTCCTATTCAACACAGCGAAGTAGTAATGGAATAATTCGACTGTTGTCATACACTGATACATTGTGTTCGTTCTCGTCTCAGTCTCACCTACGACCTGTATAGGAAAACTTTTTTTCGATTTCTGACTTTTCTAGTACTCAAACCTCAGTTGATCCCATAGATTTTTTTGATCCTCGTAAGAAACAGGGTCGATTGGCATCAAAAAACTTTATTATGAAAATTGCCCATTTTCTTGCTGACTGTACATTTTTTTCGAAATCTGTGAATGCAGATTATTTTTTTTTCTAAAAGTTAACGATAGTCTCTTAAGACCATTTTCTAGTAGCAACCACTGTTAAGGTACCTGCCCTTATGGACCCATCTCAAAACATAATGCAATACTGCTCATCCCCCATAGCAAATAGCGTGATAATTTATACGTAGTAATTTGACCAGACCTATAGGGAATATCTATGCAAAATTTGAACAAAGTCTGTCCGGTAGTTTTTGCGTTTAGCTGGAACATACATTCAGACAAACAGACAAACCGACAAACAGACAAACAGATAAACAGATAAACAGACAAAAATTCTAAAAATTATATTTTCGGCATCAGAATCGTTCCCAGACCTCGTGGCAATTACTTTTTTTCTTAAATATTCAATGTACAGTTTTGACTTCGCTACGATTTTATTATATGTATAGATATAGATATAGATAGATAGGTGTTTGTCAGGAATAATCTCTAAGAATTACAATGAGAAACATTCAATGTATCAGTGTTGTGCCATTAGTGCATACGCAGGCCTTCAATAATTCACTAGAAAAGAGCTGGTGGACCTCGACACCGGGCTGCGGACAGTCCAGGGAGGCTGTGCCATTCTTAGATGGTAGGCTAACCAGGCGTTTATTACCCCTGGACAGGACTGGCCTGCACCTGGTGACGGGGACCATCACGGGACACTGCTCGCTAAAAAAACACTTCCACACGATAGGCATAACGGACAATCCTCTGTGCAGGGTTTGCATGGACCGTCGCGTATGTGCTCTTTGAATGCACAGGCGTCACCCAGATTAGAACTGAAACCCTCGGGGCTCCCACATCTTTCACAGATGTTCTAAACAGACCGGGAGACGTAATTTATTTCTAGAAGGAGGTGGGCTGGTTGGAATACCTACTGATGGCCGCCATGGCCCGTGTATAGTGGTCCACCTGAAGGACTAAGTGCGGAAACCAAACCATTTACCATAGAACATAGAACTGTACGTCGCTTGCTCCCGTGTCACCAGTCCTGAACTCCTGACTTTGTATATTTTGACTGCTGTGACCAAAACTACAAATGTAGTGTTCAGGGAAGTTTTATTAAAATGTGGATGGTATTTTAGTATATTGTGCTGTTTTACGACATCTACGCGAACGAAGTCGCGGGCAGAAGCTAGTTGTTAATATTATAACGGTATCAGAGAATTTATTTGGGCAGAACCTGCCGAAATTCATTGAAATGGCACAAGTAATCATTGAAAAAGGTAATGCTATAAACATTTGTCATGCTTATAATTTTGTTTAAATTATCTAGTTGTATATTTCTTTGTAATTTTACTTACAAGTCATTTTATTTATTGTAAATTTGGGTAGACAGGACATGTGAATTATAACATCGCCTTGGATGACTTTGTAAAGGTGTTATAATTGTGATTTAAATAAATAAATATCCCGATATGTTTTCAAATCCCAAAAAAATAACAAAGAAGAACTTTTGATATTAGATCCATGTAGTGCTGATGAAATTACTAAATGTATTAATGATCTCAAGCCCAATTCAAGTAGCGGTATAAATAGAATATCGACGGTCCCTACGTACATAAAGACATGTCAAAAATTTATTTTATTTGATTGCACTTTTATTATATTTATATTATATTACCTGTATAGTTATATTTTTTTAATATTAAGTATTTAACGTTATTTACAAATTGTACATACAATTATTTCTAGAGCAGTTTGAACATAAATAACGCTTTCCTGTAAACCTCGGTTTTTGACATGTCTTTATGTACGTAGGGACCGTCGATATACACAAGTCATAAAAAATTCAAGATTTAAATCAAAAAGTTTGGCAAATTGTTTTGATAAACCCATGACTACTAAAACTGACTCAATGCACTTAAAATGTTAACATAAGTCACCCATAGCGCAATGGAGAGGGCTATGCTTGGAGTTTACCTACGTGATCGAATCAGAAATCTAGTGATCCGCAGGAGAATCAAGGTAACCGACATAGCTCGAAGAATTGCCAAAGTAGTGGCAGTGGGCAGGGCATATTGCTCGCAGAACAGATGGCCGATGGGGGCGAAGGTGCTAGAGTGGTGACCGCGTACCGAACCAAATGGACCGATGACCTTATGAAGGCCACAGGAATCCGCTGGATGCGAGAAGCACAGAACCGGTCGAAAGGCGGTGCTTGGGGGAGGCAGTGGACGTCTTTCGGCTGAAATTATGATGATGATGAAACTGAGGTAGAGTCGTTGTTCCGAAGGGAAGCTGGTAGGAATGGGATTGCATTAGGCCGTCGCCCCTGGTAATTATAGTTACCCATCGCCAATAAATGCTAATAAAGGCTATTTGAAATTAAATATAGTTACCCGTCGGCGAGTGCACCCAGCACGCCGCCCTCCCAGCGCAGCTCCACGGCGTGGCGAGCGCTGGCCTTCTCCGCCCAGTGCACCAGCTCCAGGTTCACCAGCGTCAGCAACTCCTGGCGCGAGAACGGCAGGAAGTACACGATCTCGTTGATGCGGCCCAGGAACTCGTCCCGCCCGAAGTGTCGTTTGAGGATCGGCCGCACCACGCTGTCCTTGAAGTTACGAGACACCTCCAACGACTCCTCCTGTTCATGCGGCGCGCCGTGGCTGTTTTCGTCGTGATCCGCTAATAAAAATAGAGGACTTTTACCGACTCGTAATAATTAACTTGTAAATATTTAGAACATCAATATCGCCTGTGTACTTCTCTGCTCGAGGGACGCGGCGGGAGCGACGCGCGCGCGCAGAGCGGCCCGCGCCTCCGCCTCTTGCCGCAGCTGCAGCCCGTACTGCGCGATCTCGTCCGCCGCCAAGTTCGACGTCATCACGAAGATAGCGTTCTTGCACTCGATCAGCTTACCTTTGCCGTCCGTCAGCCGACCCTGCGAAGAATACCGGGTCACGAATCTCTCGACAACTGTGTGCTACACGGCTACTGTGACACGCAGGTCGGTCGTTACCTCGTCGAAGAGCTGCAGCAGCACGGTGAGCACGTCGGGATGCGCCTTGTCCACCTCGTCGAACAGCACCACGGCATCGGCGCGGCGGGCCAGCGCGCGCGTGAGCTGGCCGCCCTCCTCGTGGCCCACGTAGCCGGGCGGCGCGCCGATCAGCTTGGCCACCTCGTGCTTCTCCTGGTACTCCGACATGTCCAGGCGGATGAAGGCGGCGGGGTCGTCGCGGTGCATGTACCGCGCCAGCTGCTTCGCCAGCTCCGTCTTGCCGATGCCGGAGCTGCCGAGGAACAGGAACACGAGCGGGTGCTCGTCGTCGGCCCAGCCGTTCTCCTTGCGGCGCACGGCTGCGGCCACGGTCTCCACGGCGGCCTGCTGGCCCACGATGTACTGCTTGAGGCGCTGCTCCAGCGGGAAGCGGCGCCGCTCCTCGGCGGCGGCGGCGGCCGCGGCCTCCTCCCAGGCGCGCGCGTGCTGCTCGATGAGCTCGCGCGCGGCCGACGGCTCGCGCGCGTAGTGCAGCGCGCGCCGGCCCGCGTGGTCGCGCGCCGTGGGGTCGGCGCCGGCCTCCAGCAGCGCGCGCGCGGCGCCGGCCGAGTCGGCCAGCGCGGCGTAGTGCAGCGCCGTCCAGCCCAGGAACGAGGCGCGCGCGTTCATGGAGCTGCAGAACTCGTCCTCGCGGCGCTGCAGCGCCTCGAGCGGGTGCAGGCCGGCGGCGGCGGCGGCGGCCGCGGCGCCGCCGTAGCGCTCCTGCAGCTCGGGGCGCGCGCCCAGGCGCAGCAGCTCCCGCACGGCGCCGGGCTGGTCGTTGGCCGCGGCCACCATGAGCGCGGTCCAGCCCAGCGCGTGGCGCCAGTCGACCGCGCCAGTGCCGCCGCCCTCCGCCTCTCGTTCACTCTTTCCGCTCGAAGCTGCCGCCTCCGCTTGCCTGGAAGAACCTCAAAATCAAAATCCAATGTCATTTATTCAAATTAGGCTGAGAATCAGCACTTGTCGAACGTCAAAATTACATAAGACAGTCCCCAAAACGCCCGCCCTTCACCACTTCCTAGTGCTTTAGCTGGGAAGAAATGGCGCAACAAACTCCCCAGCAGCACATCTGTCTGTTCAATTAGATAAACTTGATTCCATACAATAATAGGTATGCAAAGTAATTAACATTACGAGACACAGAACAGTAAATTAAATTATTTACCATATGTCAGCTGGTGCTAGCTGACATAATGTCATTATATTATTTGCCATATTATGGCACAGAGATTAGCGCATTCAAACAAACAAACTCTTCAGCTTTATAATATTAAATAATAATAATAATTAACATTGTGAATATAACTGTTTTTAGTGTTTAAGTGTATATTTTATTGTGAATATCACTGTTTTTATTGTCTTAGTGTATATTTTGCCTAATCGCATTCGCAGATCGCATTTTGTTGCTGCATGTCTCAATATGAAACTTTATAAAAGATATTAGAAAATTCTAGACACATCGAGTTTCCTTATTGGGCCGTTTTTCATAATTCCTTCTCAGTCACTACATAATATTGTTTAAAGGAGTAGCACTAGTGGACCGTTGTACGCCCTCTTAATAAAATTTTACAAGTACTAAGAGAGGTACTTTTTTTGAAAATCGTTAATGACTGAGTAGGTACACACAGCTCCATTAAGTCATTACCCCCGCAAAAGATATGTGCGTTCAAATCCGTAATAGGCCCAAGTTGGTTCTGTATTTTGCAAAAACATGTTATTACAACTAATGTATTGTTTTAGTGAACAAATAAGTACCTTCTGTTTTAAATATTGTTATTATTCAATCAAAAGTTAATACTTTTATTAATGCATATAATGACAAGCAATAATAGGCTTAACATTTACAAAGTAATATTGAACGTCTAAGTAGACCGAAGGTTTCAAGACCGCTGGCCGTGCATAATATTGGAGGTTCATATCCTAGGCACAACATGTGCATTCTGTCATCCAGTATGCTTTTATTTTAGTAATATACCTATAGAAAGAATAAAAAAATCAAGAAAAATTAAATATTTTAATAATATTTATTATTGCTATTATTTAACAAAACTTTGATCTTATTTTACAAAAAAGATTTATATTGTAAAGATAGATAGAATACTCTTTATTATATACACCATAAAAATTACAGATATAAATGTAGAACTGTTACATAGGGTGTAACAATGGGCGGTCTTATCGCTAAAAGTGATCTTTTACAGACAACCTTTTAATAATTAATATTATCTTTAAAAAAAAAATATTTTACTTAAGTATATATATATATTTTTTTTTTTTTTTTGTAAAAGTTGTTTGTTTTTTTTTTTTTATTGGAAAATATGATTTGATAATTTACAGTTATCATCAGTCATTCAATGTATAATGTATGTATTTTTCAGCTATGTTTATCTAAAGGTACATTCCCTAGGTTGCTTAAAAAAGCTGTGGTCACACCTGTATTCAAGTCTGGAGACAAAAACTGTGTGAATAACTACAGACCCATTTCAGTGTTAACAGGCATCTCAAAAATATTAGATAAAATCGTTAACAGTAGATTGCTAAAATATCTGGAAGATAACAAACTACTTTCAGATAGTCAATTTGGTTTTAGGCCCAAACGATCAACTAGCCAAGCAGTACACAAGTTGACTAATTATGTCACTACCAATCTAGATAAGGGTATGCACACAATTGGGATCTTCCTAGACCTTGCCAAGGCTTTTGACACCATTTCATGTACTTTACTTTTGCACAAGCTTGAAACACTTGAGATAAGAGGAGCACAACTTCAACTTTTATCTGATTATCTTAGCGATCGTCAGCAATGTGTAAAAATTGATCAGTATACAAGTTCTGAACTTAAAAATACTTGTTTTGGAATTCCACAAGGCAGCATTTTGGGCCCTACGTTATTTTTAATCTATATAAATGAACTGTGCTGCTTGTCACTCCAAAATGGTATCATAATGTCTGCGGATGACACCGCTCTATTGTTCTCAGGTAAATCAAGAGTTGAGGTCTATGAACATGCTCAGAATGGTTTTAACATTGTGTGTAATTGGATTCATAATAATCTACTAACATTAAATACAGATAAAACAAAATACATTTTATTTGCAATGAGAAATACGAACATACCGCTTACTAATCTAAACATTAACGTACATAATTGTAGCACGTATGCTGACACTGCATGCTCCTGCCCCACTTTAACTAAAGCTGATCATTTAAAATATCTGGGTGTCACTTTGGACTCCAATCTAAACTACCGTATACATATCGATTTACTTTGTACTAGAGTGCGCAAATTAATATAATTATGTTTTAAGTATTTACGGAATATAGCAGACTATAAATTAATTAAACAGGTTTATTTATCTTTGTGTCAATCCATTCTTACCTATTGCATAACTTCTTGGGGTGGTGCTGCAAAAACAATTTTACTCCCTCTAGAGCGTGCTCAAAGAGCAATTCTAAAGGTTGCTACATTTCGCCCTTTTTGATTTCCAACGCACCAGCTCTACATAGCATGTAATTTACTAACTGTACGGCAATTATTTATACTAAGCTTAGTATTATAGCAGCACACTGCGCTTCCTTTTACCCTGCACCTACCGACAAGAGAAGAAAGGACTTGATTTGCATAAAGCCTCAAACTAGACATGCGTTTGCTAATCGATTTTATGTGTTTTTAGGTCCTTTTCTGTATAATAGGCTCAACAAGTTACTAAGCTTCTATAGTGTAAATTATAAAAAAAATTGTAAAATGTTATCAGAACATTTAGCGATACTCAATTACACAGACACAGAAAAACTTCTAGAAATTTTGTCATGATGATAATTTATCCCTCGTAAGTATTTACTTTTGTATATTTACATAGGTATAGTTTTAGATATTAATGTACCAATACCAATATGCTTTTTCTCATAGTTGCTAATAGATTATTTTATATCATAATCTGATACTTTAAATTTTTAATGTTCCAATTTAATTCAGATGTAAAGTGATGGCCTGAAACACAGGTTTAAATTAACCTAGATCGGGCGGGTCGCTACCAAATATTGTAATTCCGAACCATCTATACTTGCACTTGTAATAAACTTATTTTAGTTTAAGTTTATTTTTAGGCATTTATACTTGTTTGGAAAATCTTACTTTTGACTAGATGTATGTAAAACCTAGAATAAGTTTGTCATTGTGAGGAGTAAATAAAGAATTTATTATTTATTATTTAATATTAATAAATAAATAAATAATATTTTAATTTATTCTTACATATTTTGCCAACTGACACAAACGGGTCCCTAGACAACGTTGTAGTTATAATTTGAGGGTATGGATTAATTTTATAAAGAAAACGTAAGTAAGTAATATTAATGGATACCCTCAAATTATAACATCTATCAATTAGACAGAGACCTAAAGAAAAACTACTTGGACGCTAGTATATAACAATTTCATCACAAATCTCATGGGCTCGCTGGCTAGTGTGTCTGTCAAACTGCCGGTATGAGTATAACGACATTCGGTAATGCGATGGTTTGAATCCAAGTCGAACTAGTAAACTCATTTTGAAGTATTCTTTGATTATTCGTAACGAATTCCAAATTGTAGCAGTGTAACATTTTAAAACTTGTGGGGTTAGCACATAATGACGCTGTGTACTAACCATGGGTTAGGAAAAAACTAGCGCATAACCCTAAAAAGAATACTCACCGCCGTAATTCTTGTACATTTCCGAGCTGGGCAGCTTTAAAGAATCTTTTCTCTGAAACAATAAGACAGCTAATAAGCAGCTGATTCTGAGTGCAGCATGGGTACAGCCTAGTTAACAATACATTTTTATATATATTTGCAGATTGTCATCAACAAATGGATAGAATTTCTGGCGTGAAAATAGAATGCATTGATCACAACAATAAAGTCTCACTCAAAGGGCTTTACAAATAAATACAGAATAAGTTATGCCAGGAATAACTTCGGTATATGCTATTACGAGTTGTTGTTTTAGTCTAGATCGTGGTTTCTATGGTGACCACATAGCACTTAAAAAATTTGCACATATTAACTTCAACACCTTCTCTCAATGTAGTCCCATAATATCCACAAGCTTACGAAGCCTAGGTCTGGGCAACGGCTTGGTGAGATCCGCTAATTGAAGCTCACTTGTTACCTTCTTTATTAGCAGTAGTGATGGTGCCCGAGAACCTGTAGCAAGATATCTGTGACAAAGAACAAATATAATTTTCAGGTAAATCTCTACAGAGCAAGTGGAAGAACATCAGGACTAGTTACAGCAGGGAAGTAAAACGCAGAGCTGGTGTTAAAAGTGGATCAGCAGCTTCGCGCAAGAGTCCATACGTATATTTCGAACAACTTCATTTTCTTCGGCCCACCGTACTAATGAATGAAACTTAAAATAACATGGATGATACACGCACTGCCGAAACCAACGCTAACAGCGGTAGTACTCAAGGTGAACGACCTGTTTCCAAAAAGAAGAAGACAAGTGACGACGATAATTTGGTGCAGGTATTAAGGGAAAGTATTGTAATGAGAGAAGAGCGTGAAAGACAGCAAGAGTCTGATTCAGATAGACTATTAATTATGCTTTCACTTCTAAATGATTTTAAAAACATCCCGAGACATCGTAAGCTTTCTACAAAAATGGAGTTAATTGAAGTTATAAAAAGAGCTCAAATGGAAACTCTCGATTCCGAATTTAGTCCGTTTCGCCAACGTTATGTTGATTATGAACCAGGGACATCGGCCGCCAGATCATATAGACCACAAACATCGCTCAGTGGACAATATCGCCAAGGTCAAGGATACTCGAATGAATATGGACCGGAAACCACAAGCAGTGGGCAGTATCGCTATGGATACTCGACACACTCGAATTATAGACCAGAAGCCTCGACCACTGAAAGCCGCCATGGGTATTCTACGGCTGTTCCAGTCAGACAAGACAATACTGTTTATACTGATGCGTTATCACAAACTGACACAAATGCAACAGATATACCGGATGACTTTTTTTACCGTCTCGAAAAAAATTGGGTATACTAGGTGAACGGAGTAGAAGCGTATGCCATAGTATTTTTTTTTTTTTGTTTTTTTTTTTCAGAAATATAACTAAGAAATAAGATAAAAATATTGAAATTGGGTACGTATGATTTAAATTTCAATATTATTTATCGTATTTATTCATTTAATTATGTTTTTTGTTAAATTTCTATGTTTATTGTTATAGTATGATAAGTTTACTTCAAATGTGTGGTATTTATCCATATATCAATTTCTTTCTAGGTTAAAGAAAAAATAATAAAAACTATGCCATAGGCTTCTACTCCGTTCACCTAGTATGCCCAAATTTTTACGAGACGGTAAAAAATGTCATCCGGTATATATAATGCCCGAGAATATTCTCCTTGCGAGAACTTTGCTGTTAAGTTCCCGAGAATATTCTTTTGAAAGGGAATTTACGAGAATTTAAAAATTGGATGACTCTATTGTATAAATCTATTTTGAGGGTAGGTAATAGTTTTGAGTGCATTTAAATGTTTTACGAAGTTTACGTCAAAATACTACTACTCTATAACTTAAATTCTCAGTAAATTCTCCTGAGCGAGAATATTTCCGAGAAAATTCTCATAAATTCTCTTAAATTTCGTATGGTATTAATGTTAAATTAGTATTTCTGCATTAAAACAAACTTTATGAGTAATTATGAGTTACAAGTAACCATCTTTAATAAAATATAAACATTATTGAAAAGTGTATGGAGTTAATAATTAAAAACAAAATAACAATCACAATCATAACAATTCTTTAAATCGATTAAATTGGCAATCTGTCCGTCAGTCCGTCAATCCATCTGTCCGTCCGTCAGTCCGTCAGTCCATCTGTCCGTCAGTCCATCAATCCGTCAGTCCAACAGTCCGTCAGTCAATCTGTCCGTCAGTCCATCAGTCCGTCAGTCCATCAGTCCATCAGTCCATCAATCCGTCAGTCCATCTGTCCGTCAATCCAACAGTCCGTCAGTCCGTCAGTCCATCAGTCCGTCAGTCCATCAGTCCGTCAGTCCGTCAGTACATCAGTCCATCAACCCGTCAGTCCGTCAGTCCATCAGTCTATCAGTCCGTCAGTCCGTCAGTCCATCAGTCCGTCCGTCCGTCCGTCCATCCGCGGCTTAGCTCTGACTAGAAACTTAGTACTAGAAAGCTGTAATTTGATATGGGTATACATAAAACCCCGACAAAGTGGTAAAATTAGGTCTCTGATATTACATATCTAAAGAAATATTAGCAAACCACACTGAAACTCATAAGAGTAACCTTTTTTCGAGTAAAGTATAGAATAATTTAAATAACAACAAAAGGAGTCGATGTTAGACCTTGAAATCAAAATATATTGAGTTAAAATTAAGCAATTTTACTTCCAATTTTAAATTTTCGTAAATTCTCCGTTGAAAAGAATATTGCAGAATATTCTCGATCGGGGAATATTCTCCGAGAGAGAATATTCTCTCGACCCATCACTAATTAGCAGCTCTCCATTAGTCACAAGCTCCCTTACGAAGAAGTGACGTGTACGGATGTTTGGTGCGTCGGTGAAACTCTGGATTCTCAGCTAACTTTAATGGTGCTTCGTTATTCACTAGTAACGTAGGAAGACTCTTAAGTTGTACGAGACTTCCTATGAGCCGAGTCAACCATACACCTTCTCTCGCAGCTTCACTTGCAGCGACCACTTCAGCTTCTGTAGTCGAAATAGCTACGCTTTGCTGTCTCTGACTCATCCAGGAGACTGGTCCGGCATACAGGCAAAGTACTCCAGAAGTCGGTCTTCCAGTTCCAATATCGCCTGTATGGTCGGCATCACTGTATGACTCTATAATTCCAATTTTATAGTTCTTTTTATACATAATGTTGAGATCAATTGTGTACTGTAGGTATATCATAATACGTTTCACTCTGACACAATTAGCTTGAGTCGGTTTCTCCAGACTCCTTGATACTACACTGACTGCATATGCTATGTCAGGCCTTGTTCCGACCATTACATATGCAAGTGCTCCAACTACTTGCCGGTAATTTTTCAGAACGTACTCATCGTTCTCGCTTTGTGAGACTATATTCTCCTTGGTTATTGGAGTAGTCACAGGTTTGCAGTCCTGCATTCCAAACCTGTTCAAAACTTTCTTAACGTAAGATGTTTGACCTATTACTACTCCAAGACCTTCTCTGGTTGAAATCTCTTCACCTAGAAAATAGGTTGCTGGTTTGGTAGTAATGTTGAACGTTTCTTTCAGCTCTTCAATAAATTCATCAATGAGTTCTTGATCTGTTCCAGCTACTAGCCATCATCAACGTAGAGAACCACAATCAGTTTCCGGTGGTCTTTCTCTTTTACAAATAAACAGGTATTGGCTTCATTTATTTTAAAGCCCACTTCCTTGAAGAAATTAAGAATTTTCTGATTCCAACATCTCGGGGCTTGTTTTAACCCATATAGACTTTTCTTCAGTAAGCATACCCTTCCAGAACCATCATCATAGCCTTCAGCTTGCTTAACGTAAATTTCTTCTTCCGAGAGTGTTCCATATAAAAATGCCGTCGAAACATCAAATTGACACATTTTCATACCTTCGCTTGCTGCGATGCTAATCACAGTTCGAACAGTAGTCATTTTCACAACAGGACTGAAAGTCTGATCATAGTTATCTCCTTTCTTCTGGCGAAAAGCCTTAGCTACTAGTCTTGCTTTGTATTTGTCGACTGATCCATCAGCATTCAGCTTCTCGCGAAAAATCTATTTACATGGTATAGCTTTTCTGTTTTTTGGTAACTTTTTTAGAACCTATGTTTCATTCTCGTTGAGAGAATTTATCTCGCTATTCATAGCTTTCTTCCAAAGTTCACTTTCGTTACAGGATACTGCATCTTTGTAACAAGTTGGTTCGAAAAATCCGTTTGTGGCCCTGACATAATCATTGAACCTGGCCGGAAGTCTGATCAATGATCGATCTCGCAGTACACGATCACTCTGTGTTTATCAGTTCCTCAAGATTATCTTCATCTTTATTAACATCATCATTTCCAACCATCTGCTCCAGATCATTATTATCAACATCGTCAGTTTCTCCCCTAGGTTCAACTGATTCCTCATGAGTCGATACAGCATAATCGAAATTGTCTTCTTCTATAACAGGTGTATTGCTATCCAATTGACTATTCATTTAGTTATCGATCGTTACAACTTGATTATTGATCGTATCGGGTGTCACTACTTCGTCATACTCCCTTCGTACCTGAACGGGAATTACCACTTCTGTGACTTCCTCATCTGGCTCTTGGAATTTCGTTTCCAATGGCTTTTCATCAAAAATGATATCTCTCGACCTGACTATGTAATTGGATTCCTTGTTCCATAGTCTATAACCGTCATCATTATCGTATCCAACCAGTACGCATCTTGTAGCTTTCTTGTGCAATTTCTTCCTTTTTTGCTTGGGAACATGTGCGTAGCAAACCAAGCCAATAATTCTCAGGTTTCTTCCTAAACCAAAGCTCGAACGGAGTCTTGTGGTCCGCGGAAGTTGGGCCTGTCCTCAAAACATACTCAATACTTTATTGCATTCCATATGTATCACATAGATGGTATAACAGAGTAAAAGATCAATATGGACCCTGTCGGGCACAGCAAAATTTTTATTTTATTTATTATATATATATATTATATATATATATTTTTTTTTTTTAAACGTTGCCCCACAGTAGGATTTCTCCTGTATCGTGGGTGCGTTTACAAACATTTAAACTCACATACACAAACAGCCAGACCCGGAACAACTACTTGTAGATCATACAAATATTTGTTCCGTGCGGGAATCGAACCCGCGACACGCAGCGCAGCAGTCAATCGCTTAACCACTGCGCCAACCGTGCCGCCGAAATTAGGAGAGGAAGAGGGCTAAGTAACAATTCAAGCAATTCAATACTATTATAAATGATTAGATGTGTTTAATTTTGTGTTTATTATAAGTTTTGTATGTATGGGTATAGTATATTATTTATTTTTATTTTATGTAGGTATTGCATATGAATAAAGTTATTTAGGTACCTAGTAATTCTTAGAAGTATTTTCATTGTTGATAAATTATGTTAATATTTATGTAAGTATTCATATTTTACTAGGTATACATTTTAGATTTAATAAACAGCTGTATGTACCAACTCCGCCCACAACTGTTGAGGCAGCTCTCCATGTGCATGCATCATCGTTCTAGCTGACTCTACGATCGTACGGTTTTCTTTTTCGCTACACCCATTCTGTTCAGGCGTATACGGCATTATTAGTCTTTGATGTATTCCGTATTTCGATAATTCTTTCCGAACTAGTTCATTGTCGAACTCCCCACCGTTATCGCTTAGGAATTCTTTAATCGTGTGTCCTGCTATTCTAGCTTCTGCCAGCAATTGCTTTTCAGCTTTTCAGGTACTTCAGATTTTGTCTTCATAAAGTAAACGTAGCGAAATCTAGTGTGTTCATCTTTAAAAAGGACGAAATACCGGAACTTCGAGAATGAAGAAGGGAGAGGACCTCAAACATCCGAATGTATGCTTTCTCCAGGCATTTTACCATACTTCCGTCTGTGAGCTGTTCCGAAAATACAGCCTTCGCACAATATGCCATTGTCCTTTGTCTTTATGTGCTACTCTCGTTCTATAAGACCGTTCACATGCCTTTTATCTTGGTGGCCCATGCGTTCATGGTAAAGCTGCAAGGCATCCACCGCATTAATCGATGCGGCTACCTTCGGTTTAACTGCCACGCAATTCAGCTTATATAGCCCACCATATCTTGTTCTGGTTCCAGTCACGTCGACTATTCCATTCACCTTCATAGAGCATGTAGTTACTCGTGACTCAAATAAACTGTTTGTATTCTTGTCCTGTCGCTAGCACCGAAAAAAGATTCTTGCTTATACAAGGAACAAGCCAGACATCACTGAGGAAAAACTCTTTTCCAACATTAGGTGTAATTCTAATTATCCCTTTTCCTAAGGCTTCTATTACATTTCCATCAGCCATAGTAACTGTGTGAGTTTTACTGAAATGCTTGAAATTTTCAAATAAATCTCTTCTCATCGTAACATGGTGTGTTGCTCTATTATCAACAAACCATCCTTCACGATCTTGGATGCATTCAGTCAGATTTAGTAGTACCATCATATTGGTGCTTTCACTACTATTCCTTCTGTCTTAAGGACTAGTTTTATTTGGACAACTGAACTTGGTAACTTTTTATTCCCTGACGTCTGTTCCTTTTGTTTGTTGACCCCTTTCTTACTTGTTTTTGTGAGAAGCGCTTCACTAGATGTGCCTTCCTTACTTCCTATCAGCGCTTTTTCATGTGCACATAGTTGGCTGGTGATATTCACTACAGTTCTATCTTTCTTGGACATCAGCATCCAACTCTACTTAAATGAAAAATATTTTTCTGGCAGTGTGTCTAAAATCTTACAGATTAAAAGTATTTCTGATAATTGCTTACATTCATCAGCTTTTAATAATTCCTGATTCAGTTTGTGCCACATATTTTTCAATTTCGATACATGAGTTGAGATGTCAACAGAAATATCCTTTTGAAATTTAAAGAACTCCATACATACTTCATATAACTTGTCTTCATTGACACCGTCATAGTCTGTGCAGTTCATTCCATACATCCTTAGGATGAGAGAATCGGATCACCTTGTCTAAGATTTCATCTAATATGTTGTTCGTAACCAGCAGTAAAGCAGTACTTTCCAGCCTAACATACTCTGATAACTTTTTGTTATATTCCGTCAAAGCCACTGCAAACGCAGCATCAGCATCACCGCCCTCAGCTACAATTCGGTTTTTGAGATTTTCCCTGAATAATGTCCAATAACCCGTCCATGCCCCGTAACAGAGCAGACATGCAGTATTTCCATTGTATCCAGTTTCTTCCGTCAAGCTTACATATCTGTATTTTACTTAGCTCCATGCTTAGTTTCCAACAATTTTTTTTTTTTTTGTGCAAAACTGGGCCCATAACATATGAGTTGTTGTTTTATTCTAGATCGAGGTTTCTATGGTGACCACATTGCACTTAAAAAGTTTACATACATTAACTTTAACATAATATGCTTGTCATAACTTTATTCCGTGTTTATTTGTAAAGCCCTAAATGAATTGCCAAGAGTGATGACAAGTTATACTTTGATAGCATTATAATAAAATTAAAATAAACCCTAGATACACATTCAACTTACATCCACAAAATAAGATCTCACGTTGCCACTATTTAAATTTTTGTTATTGTTAAAAAAAAAGTGGCCCTTGTATTTATCAACATTCAAGTTTGTGATGATATGTACGCTTTGGTATTTTGATATTTTGTTTTTTGTATTGTAGAAAAGTCATTTGATGTGTGTTGGTTTAAAGATTATGTGTGGCTTTTGTTTTGATCATCAAAGACACTTTTAAATGAAATACTTTGCAGTTATTGTGTATCTTCTGTTTTTTACTATCAATGTTTGATTGTAACTTGGGATACTTAACCATTAACTTAGAGCCTTTGCAGCAAGTGGATGTTGATGAAGTTAGCAAATGTAATGTACCTATGGATGATCTACAGCTTTCTCTAATGGTCATGATGTCTCGAGAACAACAATGTAAGTAGTTGTTATAGTAGGTTTAAGCACCATTAAAGACATGGTCAGCTGCCAGTAGTGCGAGTGCCAGTGTGCCAGCACCGAGTACTCTCGTGGTCCGTCGTCGGTAGTCGCCCCCCGGGTCGCTGCTATTTTCTGCCGAATGCACCTGCCGCACCAGCAAGCCTGTAATCCGCGCCGACTGCTTTATCGCGAACACACTTCGTTTGTACATACATCTAGCAGATCGTAATGTTGACATTGTTTTCTTGAAATCACTCGATCTGTCTTCTAAGTAATTAACAAATTCTTCTGTGCGCTTCCAAATGTATTTTGTAAAAAGAACGGAATATAATTTAAAATGCGCCGTATCCACATTATTATAGATTTTTTTTTGAGTTTTTTAGCTCCGCGGAGCTGTCATTTTGATTTTCCAAGTTTTCCTGTACCTACCTACGTACAGTGTTGCCAACAACTTAGGGCCTGATGTCGCCATTTTGTACCTCTTAAGTAGCCTAATGTAGCCGAATTTCAGCTGTTGTAGCCTAAAGTAGCCCAAAAGCCAAAAATCAATATATATTATTTATTCATACCTGGAGTTTACTAAAGTTTATATTATGTAGCTGAAAAGTAGGTAAAATAGTAACGTGGCATTTACAAATTATTAATTTAACTTTCTTCAACTGCTGCTAGCAATACATCAACTAGATTTTCGACGTCAACGACGTCATCCGCGGTACCCACCAGCTGTTGCAGCTGCTGTGCTAATACTGGAGACGTACGTTTTTCTGCCAGCATGTAAAGTAGCCATATGATTGCTTGGTTGAAAGCTGTTGCAGCAAATACCTCTGACATTCATACGTGTACGTATTCTAAGAATGGCCATCAGCATGGGTAGTTGCATTCGGTTCCTTAATTTTGTCTTTACCGTACCCATCACGCAGAAATTCTTTCAACGACGGCATTACTTAAAGGTAATGAAAAAATATAGTTAATTGTGGTAGTCAGTAACAGTGCAGTGATTATTCATCATTATATTGCATTCTAAATTTGGTTACAATTAGCCAAGACAATTGCCAAATTCAGGGTATTAACCAACCATAAACAAATAGGGTGGCCATCCTTCTTTTTTAATATAACAGACGTTTTACATTTGCGTGGGCGTTGATTTTTTGTTCTTATGAGTAAGGTTATTTAGGATTCGGCAAATTTTAATACCATTTCCCTGAAGTAGCCTAAAGGGCGACCAGTCGCATTCCAGATTTTTTAGTCGCCGATTATCCTGCTGAGTAGCCTAAAAGGCGAGAAATCGCCAACGTTGGCAACACTGCCTACGTAGGTATTTTCTTTGTCCAATCCGACTGACATTTTGGGTGCATTCCGAATAATATGCCCTTAGTCGCTTTTAGCGCTCTCATCGTTATTTTGCGTACCGATTTACCCTGCGTTCCGAGTTGCGATAATAACGATATTCGCGTGCTAAAGCCCGTTCAGAGTAGGAGTGAGGCATATTTATCGTAACAGATAGAAATAACAGATATTTAAAAATAACAAATAACAATTGTTCCTCCCAATAAAACTATCTGTTACTTCAAATAACAGGCCCTCAAAGACTGTTACCGCGGCTGTTACTGTTATTTCACTATATCAGTCCCCACACAGGCTCACAGACTGTTACAACCACTGTTACTTTCATACACATTCAGACACAGGAAGGAAAATAACAAGGATATTAATTTCTCTCTCTTCCTCATTAAAGAATGAGCCTTGCTAACAGAGAAGCACCTATTATTTACTTCGAAATATGTTTACTTCTCACTCTTACTAAAGCGGTTAAAGTACGCTAAAAAGAGAAGCACTTAGTATGTATTATCCCTAAAATACAGTTGGTGGTTTAACAAGAACCAATATTTGCGAAAAAGTTTTTGTGTAACAGTAACAGTGATAACAGATATCGTGGTTTACCTGTTACAACCAATCTCTAGTTCCGAGTTAGCGTGAGCGCGATAACGATGTCCCGTGAATCGTCATAGATGACGTCATGACATTCGCCATATTGCGATAACGCCGACCATGCCTTTTACTAATATCGCCGTAAGCGCTGTCAAAAATGACAGTTGTGCTGTTTTGTTTTGAGTCGCATCGTATCTAACGTGGCATTTTCAAAATTGTTCTTCTGATTACAGTTGCTACCTAACATAATAAGAAGAAATTTTTGGTGTATACACAGAAAAATACTATAATATCGTTTTCACATTGAGTGAGCACCGCAATGAGGTTACCTTATACTAGAGAGAGGCGCAACGTCCTACTAAAAAGTTCCGAAAAACGTAACCACTTACGAGTTAAAGACGTAGCTTTGAAACGGATACATAAATTATGTTAAAATGTCAAAATAATCTGTATGTCTCATTTCTTCTTCCGTCAAACTAATTACGTTGGAACGAGACAAGACATTGTCATCGGAAAAACGGCCAGAGTTGCCAACGATCAACGTAATTACCCCAGAATGAATATATCATTTATTGCATCAATTACCTACTATGAAAGATTGTATTATGGAACTTTCAATAGATTAAAGATTGAAAGAAATTAAAGAATTTGATACATATAGGAAAAAAAAAATGTGCGTAAACGTAAATATTATATTTCAAAACTATTAATATTGTGTCAAATAACTATTGTTTAAAATGGAATAATATTATTTCAATGTTTATGACAACCATTTATCCATACTAATATTATAAATGTGAAAGTAACGCTAAACCAATCGTCATGAAATTTGGCAGAGATATAGCCTGGGATGGAGAAGGACATAGGTTACCTTTTACGCGATAACCGACATCCACGCGGGCGGAGCCGCAAATGATAAATGATATTAATTCTGTAAGTAGTAGTTTGTAGTAAGTTTTTATAAACACTTTTACACGTCAATCATATTTTTAAAACTAGATGAGGTCGGTGTTTCCCATCTGACTACTCTGAGATGAAAGGCCGAAACAAACTCAGCGGTCACAGTCTCTTTTAAAGTCCAGACATAATCTTGGTCAGATCATGCGAAGACCATGTAGATTGGTGTCTGAAATGGGCTTTTGATGAAAGAACCACACAGATTGAGTGGACCTGTCCAGTCAGTGCACAACACTATTTAACACAATGTGATCATAAACAATCTAGAATTTTTCATTTAAAAATATAACCTCACTTTACGTCTAAGGTTATTCAATGCTAATAAAATTATTATTTTTTTTGTTAGAAGTGGTGATTTATTAAGTTAAAACCTTCGAAATACACGTGAATGTGTTATTTTTCTATTTAGTAAGTGTTTGGGTACTGCACAGTATGTTTAAAACAAACAAACTATAATAATAATTTATTATTTATTTATTTATTTATTTAATACTTTAAGCACAAAAACATGTACAGAGGCGGACTTAATGCCATAGGCATTTTCTACCAGTCAACCCTTGGGTGATGCAGAGACATACAGTAGTAGGTGCAATAGCAAACATTGAGGAATAAATGTTCATTTAAATATAAAGATATACATAAACCTATTACAAACTATAAATTCAATTTAAAAATCTTATTATATATAAATATAAGCACAAATAAATACACATAAATATGTATACTAAAACAAATAAGACACACAATGGGAAAACATTACCGTACGACTTACAGGAACATACATTCGTCATTCACTAAACTCCCAACAGTCTGGTAAAATCAAAATCGTTTTTACTGGTAACCCTGATGGCAAAAAAATGTTTGATTAATGTAATTCGTCTTTTAATGTTTTTTTGGATAATCTGAAGAAAATTTACCAAACTTTCTTGTGAATTATAACACCACTTGCTTTATTAATCTTTTCAGACCGTGACATGCAAATTTTTGCTACCTAACCTAAGAAGAAAATTTTTTTGGTGTATACACAGAGAAATACTCTGATATCGTTTTGACATTGAGTGAGCACCGTGACTGCGTTCACGAGCGTTCCGAATTGTTGATAGCCCTCGGGTGTCATAATCGTAATATCTTTTGATAGGTTTTTGACATTAGCAGCGCCGCCACTCATTCACACAGATGTTTGTCAAGTTCCCTCGAGCTTTTTAGCCTGCTATGTCAATGTCAGAATAAAGACAGGAAAATCTTTGTCTTTGGTTTGGTTGATGAAAATTATTTTTTTTTGCCGGCAATCTGTTTGCCGGAACAAATCTGTGCGCTTGATAAACTGCAAGACGCCGACGCAGAGTGCTCCAACGACCAGCTGGTATTTTAGCAATAAAAGAGGCTAATTTGAGATATATTCTTGTAATCACATCACACAGAGAGCGGGAAGAAAAAATAACTTTTTACCGAGCAGCAGTGTTACCACAGATAACTTATTACTAAAAAACAGTATTATTCTGTACGAGTGTCCTTATTCTATTTCACACCCTCTTCTAATTTTTCAAAAATTACACAGTTTACTAACACGCAGACAATTTTACAATTACCCAAAAATTTGCTCTTTATTTAACATAAACTTATTTTTATTTAACGGTTTTGTTAACATGTCAGCTTTTTGTAAATTTGAAGGACAATACTCAATAACAAAACATCCATTACTGTATAACTCGTGAATATAATGGAATCTGACGTCTATGTGCTTTGATCGTTTATTAAATATGCCATTCTTTATCAACTGAATCGTGCTCTGGTTATCAATCTTAAATATTACAGATATATTAATGCTGAGGTCAGACAACAAACTCTTAATAAACATAGTTTCCTTGCAACACTCTGCTGCAGCTATAAACTCTGCTTCTGTGGATGATAAAGCCACTATAGGCTGTCTTCTAGATGCCCACGAGACAGGTCCATCCCCCAATAAAATTACAAACCCAGATGTACTTCTACGAGTCTTCAAGTCTCCTGCGTAGTCTGCGTCACTATAAGAATTCAACTTTACAGTTTCTGTAAATGTGAAGGTAAGTCCCTCTTCCAAGGTTCCAGCTAGGTACTTGAATATCTTCTTCAATGATATCACATCTTCATGCTGTGGTGATTCCATACTTCTTGATGCCATACTGACGGCGAATGCTATATCAGGTCGTGTTCTTGTAGATAAATATAACAAGCTACCTACAGCCTCTCTATAGGGAAACTTAGATTCTTCCTTCACTTCATTTTCAGTTTCTTTTCTTTTCCCTATACATGGTGTTGGTGTATCAATGGGCTTGCAGTTTTGCATATTGTATTTTTTCAATATCTGTTTGATGTATGCTGTCTGTGTCAAATGAATTCCTTTTGGACTATGTGTTATCTCCATACCCAAATATAAGGTTGGTTCCTTGTAAGTTTTAATTTTAAACTTATTATTCAAATTCTTCAATACTGCCTCTAATTCTTCTTTTCTGTTTCCTATAATGAGACCGTCATCAACATAAATAGCTAAAATAATAGATGAGTTATTATTCTTGAAAATACATGGTTCATTTTTAGCTTGAATAAAGCCTAAATCATTCATGGTTTTTAGAAAAGTTTCATTCCACCTCCTAGGTGATTGTCTTAACCCATACAATGATTTATTCAGTTTACAAATCTTATTTTCGTGTCCTTTCAATCCAGATGGTATTTTCATATAGATGGTCTCATCTTCCTTCAGCTCTCCATTCAGGAATGCAGTTTTGACGTCGAAAGTCATCATGCTGAAACCTTTTGCAGCAGCGATTGCAAACAATACTCGTATAGCAGATATACTAGCAACAGGACTGAAAATATCCTCAAAATCCACATCTTGCTGCTCATTTCCTCTGACGACAAGTCGTGCCTTGTAGGTACCATCCTCTTTAACACGGAATACCCATCGGTTGGTAAGTATCTTTTGTCCTTTTGCTTCTTTTCTATCTATTAGTTCCCATACATGGTTTTCCTTTAATGAGTTTAATTCTTCATTCACTGCGGCTTTCCATTTTTCTTTTTCAGGTGTTTTCATCATGTCATCATAGGTGGTAAGTAATACATAATCTTTATACTTTTCAGGAACTTTAATTGTTCGTCTTCCTCTTCCTAGTTCTTCTTGTTCCTGATTATCTGTATCACTATTTCCAGTTTCATAGTCAGTTTCTCTGTCTTCAATCTCTTCCCTATTTTGTGTCTCATTTATATTTTCTTCTATTTCAGGTACCTCAATCTCTTCCATGACAAGCTCTTTACTGTTCATGTCTTCTTTACTACTCTGAAATTCTTCAAGCTGATTTTCACCATTTTCTTCTTGATTCAAGACAGTAATGTCTTTATTTGGCGATTTCTGCTTTTCAACATCTTTATCTACAAAGATTACATCTCTTTTGACAGCAACTATTTCTTTCTTTTTTAAATAAATCCTGTATCCTTTTGTTTCTTCTCCTTGACCCATATATAATCCAGGTTCTCCTTTTGCATCCCATTTCTTTCTAAGCTGTTTTGGTATATGCACATAGCATAAACTTCCAAAGGGTTTAAGTTCAGACATGTTCTCATACTCCTTGCCTGTCCATAGACAAAAAGGTGTCTTACCTGTTTCTGTGCTTGGTCCTGTGCGATTAAGCACATAAACAGCATGTCCAACTGCCTCTGCCCAAAACGCTTTATCCAAAGATGCCGCATGCATCATTGTTCTCGCAGCTTCAGTGACAGTGCGCATCTCCCGTTCTATTTTTCCATTCTGTTCCGGTGTATAACTTATTGTCACTTCATGCTTAATACCTTTTTCTTCGATGTACTTTTTCAGCTGCATAAACTCCGTGCCTCCATCAGTGCGAAGTCTCTTCACTTTATGACCTGTTTCATTTTCTGCAAACACAATAAATTGTTTCATTTTCTCACAAACCTGCGACTTTTCTTTTAGAAAATATACAACCCTATAGTGAGAATAGTCATCCTTGATTAAAAGATAATATCTTGAACCTCCCAAGGACTTTGTCTCCATGGGCCCACAGACATCTGCATGTATAAGTTCTAGCTGCCTACTTGTGCCTGTTGAACTTCTTTGAAAAGGTAGTTTATGCTGTTTGCCCATCAAACAATATTCACAAACATCATTTTTATCATCAGTATATTTTATGTTCTGCGAGTTCAGTAATTTACGAACATGACCAAAATTTTGGTGCGCAAGCATTTCATGCCAAACCTTCAGTGATTTAACACTTTTACCTACTAAAGCCACAGATTTGTTTATTACATACCTGAACCGCATT
The DNA here is from genome assembly GCA_947523025.1 of Dryobota labecula. NCBI lineage: Eukaryota > Metazoa > Arthropoda > Insecta > Lepidoptera > Noctuidae > Dryobota > Dryobota labecula. The sequence continues at coordinate 28,050,011 of OX383287.1, read as the reverse complement.
TTAAATATTTTTCCATAACGCATAGCATAAGCAGCTGTGGACCCATCCTGATTTAAAAAATAACATTTGTTGTTGTTCGACATCAGCAAATAATTTTTATCTACAGCACATGACACTGAGAACAAATTGAATTTAAGATCTGGCACATAGAGTACATTATGTAAAGTAGTTTTAATCCAATTATAACAATTATGAGCTTCTAAAACAATCTTCCCATACCCTTTAGCACAAATAGTTTTACCATCACCTAACACAATTTCTCTAGGTTGTTGTAACTCAGTATAATTAGTAAATAAATCCTTATTTCTACACAGATGTTCAGACGACCCACTGTCCATGATCCAGTCCTCACTATAATCACTTGCACTTATTAAAGCACTAGCCAAGAAAGCATTATTCTTTTTCGACTGCTCCTTGTTTAATCTAAACCTACACTGACGAATGTAATGTCCAGGTTTCTTACAGAAGTAACACACACGATCTTTTTCTTGTCTACTGGAACTATGCCCGTTTTTTTCTTTTGCAACAAAAGCTGCCGACTCGCTATGTTCCTCCCTCTTTACTCCCAAACGCTGTTCTTCCATCAACAACCTTGCTGTCAGGTCGTTAATATTTTGCTTGCTCTCGTCAACAGACTCCCAAGCACTCACAAAATGTTTGAACTCTTCAGGTAAAGACATAAGTATTTTAGTCATTAACATTTTGTCATCAATTTTTTGTCCTAGTTCCAATAGCTTACTTGACAAATCCTGCAGGTGCGAAATATGTTCACTGATTGTGTTTCCTGGAGTGAACCCATAGCTAAAAAATTTTTGTTGAAGCATATGAACACTAGCAGATGATTTAAACTCGAATACACTTTGCAATTTGGACCATATTTCCGCTGCTGTTGTGCAGTTTACAACGTGAACGATGACATTTTCCGACAGTCTAGTCACCAGAATCGACTGTGCCTTCGCGTCCTTTTCCATCCATTTTGTGACATTTTCGTCATTTCCTCCCGGCTTCACCGACGCCCCACTTGCTATTTCGTACAAACCCAAGCTGTTTAGTATAACGCGGACTTGGAACTTCCACACATTCCAATTATGCGTCCCTTCCAAACGAAGCACGTTGCTTGTACCCAAGACGATATTTGTCGACTCCATAATGCAACAATTAAAACTTGTTCTAGGATTATAGGTGTTCTGGGCCCATAACCTGTGCGCTTGATAAACTGCAAGACGCCGACGCAGAGTGCTCCAACGACCAGCTGGTATTTTAGCAATAAAAGAGGCTAATTTGAGATATATTCTTGTAATCACATCACACAGAGAGCGGGAAGAAAAAATAACTTTTTACCGAGCAGCAGTGTTACCACAGATAACTTATTACTAAAAAACAGTATTATTCTGTACGAGTGTCCTTATTCTATTTCACAAAATCTCGTAATTAAAAATTAAAATTCATTTAGGTATTTCAGGTAACATATATCCAATATTAGAATACAAATTTATCTTATTCAATAATAAATACAAAATCACACATAAATAAATGGAAATTTATAAATACAATTCAAATTCAAGTCATAGTTTAGTGTTTTAATGTATGATTCGTCAGTTGGTTGACCTATTGGCTAGTGTATTTTGTAACTCTGTACGTATGTATGTACTTGTTTTTGTGTAATTTTTCGGTTTTCGTTGATTTGAAATCATGAAACAGAAGTCTTTGCTTGTTGGCAAAATCAGCAGCAAAATGGCAACACCAAATACTACTTCAATCTAATTTTTTTTGTGAATTTCTGGTTCCTGAATTTCATGCACGCTGGTGAATTGAATTCGAAATGAAAATATTGCTTGTTAATATTTTTCTACTAAGCTGATGTTGAGTTAGTCTTGCTGAAATGCTGACTAAGTCCAGCGCCTGGTAATAATATGTGCTTTGATGGACAAAGTATGTATTTTATGAATTCGGCTGCTATTGGAATGTGTTGACACTATAAAGTGTTTGTTTGGGAAAAGCGTCGAATATATTTTGTATTGTTGGCGGAAAGATGGCTTTGGGAGGATCGACGTACTTGAAAAGCGCTACAATGCTGGAGCAATTGTTGGAGGAAATAAACTTTCAAAGGACCAAGGAGATGCGTCAGCTGATGAAAGATGGTGAGTGACAGTTTCATAATTTTTTATTGTACCTATCTGTTTAATTTTTATTTACCTCGCTTGATGTAAATACTGGTATTCAGCTGCATCTGGTTAGACTGGAAGCCAACCCCTATATAGTTGGGAAAAGGCTAGGCTTTACCGGCACAAAATAATCTTGTATGTAAGGGATCTTCCTTTTCGGTGTCTGTTTTAGTTTAAAAAAAAATCTCAGCTACCTATTATGAAACTTATAGTAGATCATCCCTGTACAATAATTTCTGCAACTTTCAACCATTTAACTCCACACTTAGCAGTGTCACTAACTGTGCCACTAAATTTAATCAGTAGTCCTCCACTTTCCTTTCTTCGACAATAGTTGTTCAATAGGGAAATATAAATAATTTATAGGTTGTTTATTATCACATTTTTTTAAAGTCTTTTATTAATAATCTCTAATTTTGATATCATACATGTAAATAATAGTCTGTCTGTTCTTTTATCATATTGAACGGAGAAAAACTGGAATTTATTAATCAAACGGTTTTCCTAGGAATCACGCTAGATGAGAAATTACAATGGGGACCTCATATAACATCTCTTGCGGGGCGGCTAAGCTCGGCCGCGTATGCTGTTCGAAAGATAAGACAGTTAACAGATATAGAAACCGCGCGTTTAGTTTATTTTAGCAACTTCCATAGCATTATGTCGTATGGCATTTTACTGTGGGGTCGGGCTGCCGACATTGAATCCATTTTTATTTTACAAAAGAGGGCTGTCAGAGCCATTTATAATCTACATCGCCGCGAATCTCTTAGAGAACTATTTAAAAGGATTAATATAATGACGGTACCTTGCCAATTCATTTATGAAAATATTATGTATGTAAGAAAAAATCTACATCTTTTTAATAAAATCAGTGATAGGCATAATTTTAATACTAGAAATAAAGATAAAATAAATCAACCATTTTTCAGATTATCTAAGGTACATACATCTTTTATGGGGTACTGTGTTTAATGTTACAATAAAATACCTTCTGATATATTACAATTAAATGAAAGAAAATTTAAAACTCATATTAAAAGTACACTTTGTAAACAAGCATATTACAAATTAGAGGATTATATCCAAGATAAGAATGCTTGGAAACATGCTGGTCCTGCTCCATAGGACAATTTAGAGTCTAGACAAAATCAAACTGGTTGCTAATTTAACTGTATAATTTATAATTTTTATGATATTAATTTTATTTTCTGTGATTAATATTTTAACTCACACACTGACTTATTATATGTTGTTTTTATTTTTTATTTTTTTGAGAAATCATATACAATGTTTGTAAATATGTGAGCACCATGTACCTATCGCATTTATTAATTTTTCTGTTATTACTTCACTTTTCATTCTTTTTTTTACCAATTGTGGTAAGTAATTTTGATGATTTTTTTTATATTTTTATTCTAGGTACATAGTCTTCACGTATAAATATTAATTAATGTATACAAACTATTGTTAACATTTTAAAAGAGTAAGTATGGAGTTTCTTGCCCATTCTTCTCCATACATAACTACATTTTGGAAGGCGCAACTAGAATCAATTAACTATTCATGTAATTTTTGACGTTCAAAAGTGCATCTTCGTGCCTATTTGAAATAAATTATTTGACTTTGACTTTAAAATAGTTCACAGCGATAATCTTTTACTTAATGCGAACAAAACTAAATGTCTTAAGTTCTCTTTACCAAATGTGACAAGTGGGTCTAAATTTAAAACTTAATGGCAAAAACTAGATGCTATTACGGAAACTGTATTTCTAGGAATTACTTTAGATTCGAAATTGCAATGGGGCGCCCACATTAGAGCTCTTTCAGGTAGATTAAGTTCAGCTGCTTATCCACAGCTAGGTTAGTATACTTTGCTTATTTTCACAGTATTATGTCTTATGGCATTCTGCTGTGGAGATCGAAAGCACACTTATGATTATTTATAACTAGCTTCGTCCGCGTTAAATTTCTTGTTCCCCCGACCCACCCCGTTGCAACACATTGCCTGCTTGTGCTTTTACTTCGTTTTCGCATAAACTTTCATTTAAAAAAAAATGGTGTTCTAGAGGAATGTAATTCTTCCTCAAGAATTGGGCTGTAAAATGCGAAAAGATTTTTTCAAATCCAACTCGCAGTTCCAGAGATTAGCGCGTTCAAAAAACAAAAACCGGCCAAGTGCGAGTCGGACTCGCGCACGAAGGGTTCCGTACCATCCATACAAATCCTTATCCTTACTAATATTATAAATGTGAAAGTAACTCTGTCTGTCTGTCTATTTGTCTGTCTGTATGTTACGTTTTCACGCCTAAACCGCTGAACCGATCGTCATGAAATTTGGCAGAAATATAGCCGGGGATATGGAGAAGGACTTAGGCTACTTTTTTACGCGATAACCGACATCCACGCGGGCGGAGCCGCGGGCAAAAGCTATCCATACTAATATTATAAATGTAAAAGTAGCTCTGTCTGTATGTATGTCTGTCTGTCTGTCTGTCTGTCTGTCTGTATGTTACGTTTTCACGCCTAAACCGCTGAAACGATCGACCTGGGATATAGAGAAGGACATAGGCTACTTTTTTACGCGATAACCGACATCCACGAGGGCGGAGCAAAAAACACGGTAAAAAAATCATGTCCGTTGTATGGGAGCCCCCCTTAAATATTATTTTTTCTGTTTTTTAGTATTTGTTGTTATAGCGGCAACAGAAATACATCGTAATATGTGAAAATTTCAACTGTTTAACTATCACGGTTCATGAGATACAGCCTGGTGACAGACAGACAAACAGCGGAGTTTTAGTAATAGGGTCCCATTTTACCCTTTGGGTACGGAACCCTAAAAACTAACTCTTCAGTTTTAGAATAGACATACCTCGCAGAGTTGATCATTATTATGCTGCGGAGTTATTATAAAACAGTTATATCTCCTAAGATATTCATTGAAATTAAATGATGTAAGGGCAACTTTGTTCAAAATTAAATACTTGTGATGAATAACGTATTTATTTGGATAAGGAATCATACCATGTTTATGAAAAAACCTTCGCAAATAATGCATTAATTTCGAACAAATTTGATTACCATAAAAAAGGTTATAGTGAGTCAATCTTAAAAGATAGACATACGCTGTCGCGGACTTTTTGTTTGAAAATTTAAAGAGGAACAATTCTATCATACATGATATTTGCGTAACTTAAACCGTTTACGCAGCGCACGCAACGGAAGCTCTCAAAAAGGAATAATTTTTCCCATTTTTGCAACATTTTTCATTTATGCTCCGCTCCTTTTGGTTGTAGCGTAAAGTTATATAGCCTATAATATTCCTCAATAAATGGACTATCCAACACAAAAATAATTTTTCAATTCCAACCAGCAGTTCCTGAGATTAGCGCGTTCAAACAAACAAACAAACAAACTCTTCAGCTTTATATAATTACTAGCTTCTGCCCGCGACTTCGTCCGCATTAAATTTCTTGTTCCCCCGACCGACCCCGTCGCAACACATTGCCTGCCCGTGATTTTACTTCATTTTCGCATAAACTTTCATTTAGTCCTAGTTAATAGGAATGTTATTCTTCCTCAAGAATTGGGCTGTAAAATGCAAAAAGATTTTTTCAAATTCAACTCGCAGATCCAGAGATTAGCGCGTTCATAAAACAAAAAACCGGTCAAGTGCGAGTCGGACTCGCGCACGAAGGGTTCCGTACCATCCATACAAATCCTTACTAATATAAAAAATGTGAAAGGAACTCTGTCTGTCTGTCTGTCTATATGTTTCGTTTTCACGCCTAAACCGCTGAACCGATCGACATGAAATTTGGCAGATATATAGCCTGGGATATAGAGGACATAGGCTACTGTTTTATGCGATAACCGACGTCCACGTGGGCGGAGCAAAAAAAACGGCAAAAAAATCATGTCCGTTGTATGGGCCCCCTTAAATATATTTTTTTCTGTTTTTTTAGTATTTGTTGTTATAGCGGCAACAGAAATACATCATCTGTGAAAATTTCAACTGTCTAACTATCACAGTTCATGAGATACAGCCTGGTGACAGACGGACAGACAGACAGACAGACAGACAGACGGACAGCGGAGTTTTAGTAATAGGGTCCCATTTTACCCTTTGGGTACGGAACCCTAAAAACTAACTCTTCAGCTTTAGAATAGACTACCTCGCAGAGTTGATCATTATTTTGCTGCGGAGTTATTATAAAACAGTTATATCTCCTAAGATATTCATTGAAATTAAATGATGTAAGGGCAACTTGGTTCAAAATTAAATACTTGTGATGAATAAAGTATTTATTTGGATAACGATTAATACCATGTTGTTGAAAACTCCTTCGCAAATAATGCATTAATTTCGAACAAATTTGATTACCATAAAAAAGGTTATAGTGAGTCAATCTTAAAAGATAGACATATGCTGTCGCGGACTTTTTTTTAGAACATTTAAACAGGAACAATTCCATCATACATGATATTTGCGTAACTTAAACCGTTTACGCAGCGCACGCAACGGAAGCTCTCAAAAAGGAATATTTTTTCCCGTTTTTGCAACATTTTTCATTTATGCTCCGCTCCTATTGGTCGTAGCGTGATGCTATATAGCCTATAATATTCCCCAATAAATGGACTATCTAACACAAAAAGAATTTTTCAATTCTAACCAGTAGTTCCTGAGATTAGCGCGTTCAAACAAACAAACAAACTCTTCAGCTTTATATATTAGTATAGATAATATATATATATATATACTAGCTGACCCGACAGACTTCGTTCTGTCAAAAGCTATATGAAAAATAGATGTTGGCCGATTCTCAGACCTACTCAATATGCTCACAAAATTTCATGAGAATCTGTCAAGCCGTTTCGGAGGAGTACGGGAACGAACATTGTGACACGAGAATTTTATATTTATATATATATTAGTATAGATTTGAATTTGTTGACTTTGCTAATTTAATTTATATGTAGTAATGAAATTGTGTGTTGTGTTTTGTCTTATTTTTATTTATTTTTCAAATAATTTTTATTTAATGTACCTACCCAATGCTACTATTAAGATCCAATGTTGATTGAAATAAATAAATAAATGAATTGAATTGAAATAGATTTCATTTTCATTCTATAAAAAATATAAAAAAGAGCAATCCGCGCTTTCTATAAAATGGGTCCTCATGAGTCCTTTAGAAACAAATTCAAAATAAATTTATATACCAACTCTGTCTTCTTTTTACATCTTAGAAAGTATTTACTCCAGTTATGAGATTTCGTCCATGCACAGTGTGTTAAGAACGCGATTTTGGTTTCATTATGTTTTTATTCAAGTAATCAATAGTTTCTATCATTTCTGGTACGAGAGTTCAACTCCAGCTTTGCTATGACATGTCATTAAAAAAAAAAAAAAGTTTCGTAATATCCGCATCACGAAAAACGAAAAAAAAAAACTTATTTATAAAACAGAACTACGTACTTATTCCAGTTTCTATTTATTCCATTAATTGTATATACAGTAAATAAATATAAAAAATATGCCTATATATTCATAGTAATAGTTGACTCGCCAACGCACCACCGCACAGGCCGACAGTCCGAACACGACTGCCGCCCCGCTCAGATGTCGCTACGCCCCCCCACGGGGGCGTGGCTAGCGGAACCGGGGCATAGCCCCCTGTCCGCGGAGGGTTCGCGGTGGCCCATTAATATGGGCCCCTCCTCGTGTCGGCCTAATGCGGCCTAAGGATGTTGGGCCCGCGTGACAGACGCGGGCCCTGTGATAGGGTACCTGAGATTGTTTCTGTAGTCGCGCCGCGACACTGTTACACAGTATCGCTTCTTCACGACATCTCGGCGGTCTGTCCCCGCCAGGTGAGACCCCCAGTTACCTGGGGGAGGCCCGGCGAGGACGACCAGCGACGAGATGGCGAGTTTATGGCGCTTCTACAGGTCAATGTAGCCTATACCCGACCCACTTATCAGTGCTAGCCAAACCATGACCCGGGTAATAGGCGGAATATGAATGTGAGAGCAGCATAGTACTGTAGTGTAACGCCGCCCGGTGAATACGTGTAGTCGCGACCGCAGCTGCGACTATACGTGCATATATATGTGCCTGTATAGAGGTGAGTATCTGTTTTTGTTACGTATTCATACCTATATTAACCTAGAATACAAATACGTAACAGGTGCGTGTGGTTTGTGACGTATTAATTGTCTCAAGCAAGCCGCGTGTAGCCTGGATGCCGCTTGCTTGGGCGTCATGTCCGGTGCGATGGGGTCAGTCGTCCGCTACCAGGTCGCGGGGCAGGGGTCTCGCGTCAGGCGGGCGCGCGAGCCAGGGCGCTATCTGCTTGACATGGGGCCAAGCGGATGCGTCGGCACGCGCGAACATGCCTTTCGCGAGGTGCCTCACAAACTCATCCAGGCTCTCAATCCCGAGGTCCCGGTGTAGTACGCTGTTTCTCACACAGCGAGGAGCGTCAACGATGGTCCGCAGCGCAAGGTTCTGTTGCGCGCGGAGCAGCTTTCGGCTCGACTCGCTCGTGAGAGCGTACCAAGCCGGGGCGGCGTACGTCAATATTGAGCGCACGTACATTTTGTACAAGCTCAACTTGACGCGCGCCGGGATGCGGGACGAGAGCACAGGTTTGAGGCGGTTGCGGGCGACCCTCACCTGCGCGGCGACCTTACGGACGTGTGTCCCCATCGTGAGCCGACGGTCGATGGTCACACCCAGGTACTTGGCCCGGGGCGACCACGCGACGTCAGCTCCTTGAAGCTTCAAGGGCGGTGGGAGGGGCACGCAACCCGTCACCATCGCCTGCGTCTTACCCACGTTTACCGACAGCCGCCACTTCGACAGCCACTCGGGCAAGAGGTCCAGCGCGCGCTGCATTTTGACCGCCGCGTACTTCGCATTGAGCGATGTAGTAATGTACGCGGCGTTGTCCGCATACAGCGCGAGCGTGGCGTCTGGAGTGGTGGGGATGTCGTCGGTGTAACGTGAGTAACACGCCGGCGACACACAGCTGCCCTGCGGCACACCTGCCAGCACCGGGTGGGCGCTGGATAGCGCCCCGTCGACCACCACCCTGAAGGTTCTGTTGGAGAGAAAAGTACACGGCCTATGATCGTCATAATCAGCCCTTTTAAGTCCACTGCTCGACGTAGGTAGTTTACAGCCGTTTTCATCCAAAATGTGGCTAGATGTGTTACATACAATATGAATCTATTCATGAGAGTTTTAATATTAGTGTTGTTGAACATGTAAAAAAATGTGAAAATGTTTGGATCTCCTGCATTGTTACCAGTATCATAAAATATTTTATACCAGAAAATCTCCTTTTTTTAATAACTTTGTTTAAAACCGAAAATTTATAAAAATAATTACGGTATGATTATTTTTTTATTATTATTTCTTAAATACAGTACTTAAAAAAACATGGAACGGTTTTTTTCGCCATTTTATGTGAATTACCATTACGAAGATATTTTTTTGATATGTTATCCCCCTTTGTTTACATAAATTATCTGAATTTGGGACTTTGGGTATAGGTGGTAGTTTTAAATTGTAAATAAAATATTTTTTTTATAAATTGGTGCTGACTGTGCAATACATCTAGATAAAACATAATTTTAGAGGTCAGTGTGTAGGTAAAATAAAAAAAAATCTTTTCACTCCTCTTGCTCAAAAAGACCGTCATTGTGGCGTATCAGAGCGAAGCAAAAATAGCATTTCTACTTATAGGGGAAAAGTTTTTTTTTTTTAATTTTTGTCTGTCAAATGACAATGAGCCTACAAAAACGAAAAAGTCTTTAGTCATAAGTAGAATAATCATGAATAAAGACTCGACTGTTTCATAAAAAAAAAATAACATTTTATTTTTGAAAAAGGAAATCATGAATAAAGACTCGACTGTTTCATAAAAAAAAAAATAACATTTTATTTTTGAAAAAGGAACTAAAATCGGCGATCTCTTTGGTTGAATGCATGCAATGTGTTGCGGCTACAAAAGAAATAAAAAAAGCGCGAATTCTTTAGAATTTTCCTCCAATTTGCAAATTGAATTAGTGGCCGTAATTATTTTTAATATTGTATTAGATTATTTTATTTTCTCGCAATCGTAGTGAAAAGTAGAGTGTAACACAAGGCGCTAAAACCCATTATAACTCGGTTTCTATTTAGTCCCTCGCTTAAGCTTGGGAGTAAAACTACCTCGTATAAATGGGTCATTTTAGCCTCTTGTATAACAATCTACCGTAGAACGTAGTACCGTAATCCATACTAATATTATAAATGTGAAAGTAACTCGTGTCTGTCTGTCTGTATGTTACGTTTTCACGCCTCTATCGCTGAACCGATCGTCATGAAATTTGGCAGAGATATAGGCTGGGATGTATATGGAGAAGGACATAGGCTACTTTTTTACGCGATAACCGACATCCACGCGGGCGGAGCCGCGGGCAAAAGCTAGTTTTTATAAATGTCTTACCTAAATTCTCGGTTATTAAATTTTATTGTAGAAAAATCCTGAATCTAATAAAAAGTTTTATTAGCTATATTGTTTTGGGAAACAAGGGCAGGGAGAATCAAAATGTATGTCATTTAAAATTTCATAACGTGTACTACCTGGCCTTTGTTTCATATTTGTTCCATAATTATTAATAAATGATTAAAATTGAACAACGTGCGTGCGCTTCGCTTGCGAACACCGCACTGAATTTGGTCCGCAAACGGCTCGAGACCGCTCGGCCGCCCGGCGGCGGTAGGTAATTATAGCGCGCAAGTACGGTCGGGTTCATAATTTTATTGCAGTGGCACTTTAATGATCATATTTCTATGGACGTAGCAATGCGAACTTCTGTTTGTGTGAGTAATGTCTTAACGTAGTCAACCTAATAAACAATGAAACCTCATCATACACACATACCTACACACCGTCCATCGTCATCGACTTTTGTTTTGACAGGCAGTAAACGCATGATTTTGGCCGCGTCAGTATATTACTAAAATTCGCATTATTATGATACGCATCGTCAGTAGGTAGAATCAGGTATCGGACTCATAAACCCAGGCCGTGAGTTCGATCCTCGCGAGTTTTTCTTTTTATATTTGCAACAATAGTTATTATATTTAACTTAGTCAAATATTGTTGAAAATAGGAATAAAATAAAAAATTCTAAATAAAAAAGCAGTAAAATAATCGGGTGATTATTTCACTATTTTCTATTTAGAATTATTATAGCAATTAGGACTTGTTCAGAATAAAAAAAGTGTGATAGTAAAACAACAGTCTCGGCATAAGGGGGCCTCCTCTCGAGCTATTCAAATCCTACCTGAATAAACGCAAACAAACAGTCAAAATAGGGGATTTCACTAGCTCAGAAGAAACAATTTCGTACGGCGTCGGGCAGGGGAGTATCCTTGGGCCGACATTGTTCCTTATTTATATTAATAACCTATGCAGCATGAGTATTGACGGGGGTCACGTTTTCTCTTATGCGGACGACACCGCCATAGTCTTTGCTGAAAAGACTTGGAAAAAAGTTAAAAGATCAACCGAAACCGGCCTGTCAAAGATTGCAGATTGGCTCAATCGTAACCTCCTCACACTAAATACCTCCAAGTCCAACTACATATGCTTCACCAAATATGCACACACTCAACCACCACTCGAATTCCAATTAAAGATCCACTGCTGTGCCAACCCCCCAATTCCTCACTGCTCTTGTAAAAAAATTTACAGGTTACAGTATACTAAATACCTGGGCATCATGATAGACCAGTGTTTGTCCTGGCTAGGGCTTGTAATCCGGATATCCGTATTATCCGGATATCCGCCGAATTTCAAATCCGGATTTTACTAGCATCATCATCCGGATTTTTCGGATTTTACGGATAGTTGTATTTCTCTTTTAAATATTAAATTAAAAGCTGTCATCTTTAAAGTACATAACTGTTATTAAGTTATTTATTATTCGAATATAGTTAATCAGTCTTATTTTAGTGACAGAGATCACAACAACATTGAACACTTGTTAACTTTATGTTTAAACTCACATCCATACAGCACGCATTTACAAGATTGTATTGTATTGTATCGCAAATATTAAGTTAAGATTATTAAGATCATGTTACCAAAATTTCGCGAAAAAATAATTTAAGAATTACGTCATCATTCATCATCATTTCAGCCGAAAGACTTCCACTGCTGGACATAGGCCTCCCCCAAGCACCGGTACCTCGACCGGTTCCCTGCTTCCCGCATCCAGCGGATTCCTGCGGCTTTCACAAGGTCATCAGTGCACCTAATGGGAGGCCTTCCTACGCTACGTCTTCCGGTACACGGTCGCCACTCCAGAACCTTTCGGTTCCAATAGCCATCTGTTCTGCGATCAATGTGCCCCCCTGCCTATTGTCACTTTGGCAATTCTTCGAGCTATGTCGGTTACCTTGGTTCTTCTGCGGATCTCTTCATTTCTGATTCGATCACGTAGGGAAACTCCAAGCATAGCCCTCTCCATTGCCCTTTAGGTGACTTTTAGCCTTCTAATAAGGCCCACTATGTATGAGCGACCACGTTTCAGTGCCATAGGTTATCACTGGCAACACGCACTCGTCAAAGACTTTCGTCTTGAGACACTGCGATATGTGGGACGAGAAAATATTGCGTAGCTTCTCGAAGGCTGCCCAGCCGACTCGGATTCGACGATTGACCTCTTTCTCGAAGTTGGGCCTACCTATCCGGACAGTTTGTCCTAGGTAAACATACTCGTCCACAACTTCGAGTGTAGCGTCTCCGATATTCATGAGAGTGGGTGTTACATGGGCATTTGACATGACCTTTGCTTTGTCCATGTTCATTCTAAGACCCACTCTTTCGGAAGCTCTACTGAGGTCATCGAGCCTTGTACTGAGGTCTTCCATAGTCTCAGCCATGACAACTATGTCGAGGCAAACCGAACGTGAGTGATGTACTTGCCATTTATGTTGAAGCCAACCACTTTCCAGTCCAAAACCTTGAAGACATCCGCCAGTGCAGCGGTGAACAGTTTCGGAGTGATAACATCTCCCTGTCTCAAACCTCGCTGCAGAAGGATAGGTTTAGAGGTCTGGTCCTGGAGTCGGACTGACATAGTGGCTTTTTTGGACAGACACTTCAGCACCTCGATGTACCGATAGTCGATCTGGCACCGTTGAAGAGACTACAGTACAGCCCATGCCTCGATCGAATCGAAGGCTTTCTCATAGTCCACAAACGCTAAGCAAAGAGACAGGTTATACTCCTCGGTCTTCTGTATAACCTGCCGCAGCGTATGTATGTGGTCTACGGTGCTAAAGCTTTTACGGAATCCGGCTTGTTCGGGAGGCTGGAAGTCCAGGACGTGCGCGCGAGGCGGTTCGTGATGACTCTTGAAAACAGCTTGTAGATATGGCTCAGAAGTGAGATGGGCCTATAATTCTTAAGGAGGGCATTATCGCCCTTTAAAGAAAAGTATCACCACACCTCTGTTCCATGCCTGTGGCGTTTTGCCCTCAAGTATGGCGGAAGAAAACAGCTTCTGGAGGGCCTTAAAAATTACGTAATATTATAAATAAAGGGTTATTTTGAGATATTTTATTAGTTTTTGTTTTTATTATATTTTATTTATACAATTGTTGTTTAATAATTGAGCTGTTTTGCCAGGGAAAGTGATATTTTTATTTAATTATATGTTTTAAGTAGGTTGATTTTAGTGGGATGTTGTGATAAATGTAAGATCACTTTTTAATTAGAATTGTTTTTAGTATGAGAAGAATAGATACAAATTATCTGTGCGGTATCAGTGTTTTATTGTATAATTTTAGAAAGTGAACTAGTTTTTTTATGTGATTTTTACTTGGAATATTGGTATAATTTATTTCTTGGTCATTTTGCTTGAGAGACTGATTAAAACGTGTTACAAAAGCTTATTAGTTTAATTTATAATAAAAACTAAAAAATATGCGTATTATCCGCATTATCCGGATAATCCGGATAGTTTAATATTATTATTCGTATTATCCGGATAGTAAAAATGAACGGATTTTGCAAGCCCTAGTCCTGGCACATGCATACTGAATTGATCATGAAAAGGGTTAGGAAATTAATATGGACCTTTAAAACCTTGCGACACGTTGCTTCAGGGAATCTTTTACAGAAAGTCTACGTATCACTGGCCCAATCGATTCTTACGTACTGTTTGCATTGCTGGGGTAGGACAACATAAATTAAATTTTTAGAACTTGAGAGGGCGCAGCGATCTCTGCTTAAGGTTATGCTCTTTAAACCCTATAGGTTCCCAACCCAAAACCTTTACCTTACCTCTGACCTTCTGTCTGTAAGAAAACTTTATATACTCCATCTTATCCTGAGAAAATACAAGTCCCTCCCGTACGATCCCATAAACCCGAGTATGAGTAGCAGAAGACGATACTTAGTCGCTTCAACTGTCCCAGTTAGATCTGTTTTTGCTAAGAGACAGTATGCAAGGCAATCTTCTCACTTATACAACCTATTGAATAAGGATCTACACATCTATCCTCTGAAACTTCGTGACTGTAAACTAGTTGTGACTAATTGGCTTAAGACTTAACCTATGATGACATTGAGGCTATAGTATCATCGCTTCCATAATCTGTCTAGTAATTAATAGGACTGCGGTCCCGGAATCGTTACTGGAGGAAGTTGTTCCTGGTTCCCTCCGATCCCAAGACAGTGTCGCAGGGCTAACCTAAACCTAATATGAAACCTAAATCTTATACCTATATGCAGGTAATCGAAATTGATTCATACACAATGTACACTCACACTATTATACACACTCGCGCAGACACTCTCACACTATTACACACACTCACGCACACACACTCAAAACCCACTCGCAAACATCGCACAAGTGCGCTCCTTTTTGTTTTTTTTTTTCCTTTCTTTTATTTTATTATTTTGTGTTTCAATTGCATACACTGTACAATTGTTAAGTGAAAGAGCGGAGTCACCTAACACAAGCATCTTCTTGCTTAAAAGTTGATCTCCAAATCCCGCATGTTAACGCTTTATGTAATTGAATTAAAATTTTTTTTTTTTTTTTGAGTATTTATTTACAACGCTTATAATTATTATAAACAAAATAAATAAACAGCTACATTAAATTAATCTATGACGTGTGTTTTGCGATTATAGCTTAAGTGTTCGTTTTCTTGACGAAAAGAAGATTGAAACTTAACCTCGATCTTACAATCATAAACTAACTTATTACCTTCTATAACAGCCAGCACATTCCCCGTAAAATATATCTACATTTATGAATTAATATTTAATATGACCTCCATTATTATCAAAGCAGCTTAGAAGACGTCGAAGCATGGAGCTCACAATATTTGCACATAAATATCTGTGCCATTTAAACTATCCCACAACTGCATGCAATGCTCTCGTTTCGGGCTTCTCACCTTTGCACCATTAAACCCCATATATTTTCAATTGATGGCGCAATGACGTATCAAATTGCATATCTACTAGTTGGTATGAAACCATTCGTTTCATATTCCACCCTACAACGTCGCTGACAGTGGTTAATAAGTTACGGCCTTCCACATCTTACACGACTCTTCAGACTATTTTTTCCTCAAATCTCTTAACCCAACGACTTCCAGCATTTCTCTAAAACAAAAATAACACTTTATTACACACTTGTAACTAGCGATTTATTAACAAGAAAATCATACACCGTTCACAACTATCAGCTCATAATACTAAAAAATAACTTACACTTAGCCGGTTTCATCGGAAATTTGAGATATTTAAATCCATTTATATGCAAGGCGACATATTTGCCCTGGCTTCAATACTTATATTTGCTTGCATTTTGAATAAAGATATTCAAACAAAACACCACTAATAGCAATAACACAAACACTCTAATTAAGTTCACCAACCAACAACGTCATACTATTTTATTCAATCCAGCACATTAATTTTGTTTCAAATCTAACCTCACCTTTTGTGATAAGTTTTATTTTGTAAGATTCACTTTTGCGTGGCATGACCTGCCAACCAACTAAAACAAAGTATTATATACCGCGCTCTTTCTGATTGCCTAAGGACGAAAGAGAGCGATACACGGGTGTGTGTGAATGTGTTTGAAATGTTTCTAAAGAAGAAGGTCATAAGTGCGACTGGTTTTGATACTCTATAACTTTGTGAGATTGACACTGGACTTCTGAACGCGATACTGTACATGGAGTGACGGAGGCCTGGTGGAACTCTCTGCCTGCGTCTGTGTTTCCGAACGCATACAACCCTAATCTATTCAAAGTTAGAGTGAACAGGCTTCTTCTGGGTAAGCTCACTCCATCGTCGACTTTGTCTCTGTCACCTCTGACCTAGACTAGAGTCAAGAGCAAACCCAACGTAAAAAGAAAAGAAAAGATTTTTACATAAATATATTGCTTATACTTTCTTTTATGTGTAGTAATAAAACCACAACATAATTCCGTGTTATTCAAAAGTTGTTGGAAATTAAAAAAAATGTTCAGGGCTGTCACTTTTGTGAATTCGAAAAAATATTAAATAAAATATATTTTATCCAACAAAAACAATTTGTTTTGAATTTATATTAAGTGGTTAACTCATACTAATTACTAATGACAACAAATTGAACATGAGAATAATCATCGATTTCTGGATTTTTTTCATTAACAGGTTTCAACAAAGACAATGCGGCTGCTGGTAATGGAATTCTTTTTACATTTTTTTTCTCTATTAGGTTCACAACAACCAAGTGTTAAGAGAATCGTCAAACTACAATAACATGACTACGGTATAAAACTACGATCTAATTTTTGGTCGAGTCCCTCCACGGCTGCTCAACGGTTATTGGCCCTTTCTGAATACGAGCGGAGGAAATGTTGGGCTGGTACACCTTCTCAACAGTCAATAAATTATCATCCGAAGGACTTAACTAGTAGCTAATATAATGGGGTTTCTCTTTATGTTCCTCTCTGATTTATTCACCCTTTTATATTCAGTCCATTCTTCTCTGGAATGCGCTTCCTCTGGATATCAGGACAGCCACCAGTCGGTATGCATTTAAGCGGAAATTGCGGAGTTATTTTCATAACAAATAGTGTATAGGTACATATATACACCGTATTCTTCACGTTATCCATAAACTTGGCAAACGCTTCTATAGCTTTTACAAATCAAAACTAACAAAGGAAGTAGTACTTAAAAAGGCTTCGTTACAAAGCTATTTGTAATTTCATTTAATGGAATTTAATTGAGCTATGCAGTAAAAACGGGTCTTAATTTGACCTATGTTGCCGCTGAGTGTAATTAAAATGATGAAGCTATCAAATGCTATTTGCATTTCATTTGCACATACGAGAAGAACCCGAGGGTTAGCGAAGAAGTACGATCATTTTTAATAACGAATCTATCAAAGTGATTAAACTGGTTTCTATGGATACCTAAGTTGTTATTTGTCATGCATGATTTTAACTGTCAGGTTTGTTGTTTATTGTAATTTGCTTTTGGGTTTCCGCTTAGATAAATGATTGGTCTCGCTGCACTCTACTAGATAACGCGCTATCTAAAAACAATAGCTCCGTGAATGCGGCAACTCATTATTGTGGTGTGTGTAAGTCATCGTCACTTGACATTTGTCAGTTGACATTGTGTGATACCAGCTGCTCAACTGTTACCCGAGTTAATGGGAAAAATATTTTATGCTGTGGTCTATTAGTTAAGTTATAAATGTAGCTCAGAAAACATAAACACAAAAATGAACAATAAATTAAAAGCGAATGTATGTATGTGTCGCTTCTAAAGTGGTTGCCCATACGCCAGCGTAGAGAGCAAAGGGCGCTGACCACTTTGTTTTCATTTCTTGACTCTCCCTCTTCCCCTAGTTATCTAGCTCCCCACTTTCAGTACATTTGCGCCAACCACAATAGAAATCTACGTTCATCACACAATCGTCTTCTTCAATGTCCTACACACCGCACTGACTTCATTCACTCTTCTTTCTTCATTCAATCTATCTCTCTGTGGAATGCGCTCCCCCAGGAAATCAGGATGGTAACCAACCGATTATCCTTTAAGGTTAAAGTTCGCGAGCACATTCGTAAGAAGCTGGCAGTATCATAACAACGGAAATGTTATCCCATTGTTTGTTTAATTAGTTTTAGTATATTCGTGTATTTATATGTATTTATTTGTTCTTATATTTATATATAATTAGGTATATTTATCTTATTTATAGTTATGGTATAGGTATATCTAAGGATATTCCTATATGTATACAATTATTCCTCCAATTTCATAATTGCACCTACCTCTGTCTCTGCTCCACCCAAAGGTTGACTGGTAGAAAATGCCTATGGCATTAAGTCCGCCTCTGTACATTTTTTTTGTGCTAAAGTATTAAATAAATAAATAAATAAGTATGTTTGTGTACAAGCTTGTGCCCGCGACTTCGCGTAAAATTTCGGTCCACAACCCACCCCGTCGCATCGCATCGCTCGTCCGCGCAATTACTTCGTTTTCACTTAGCGTTTTTTCCGACTTTTTGTCGTTACCTTAGGGGCGTAGCGTGATGTTAAATAGCCTATACACTTATTTTGTTGCGAAGTTATTTTAAAATTATGATATCTCCTAAGATGTTGATTGAAATCAAGTGGTGTCAAGGACAATTTTGTTTACATTTAAATACTTGTGATTAATAACATATTTATTTGGATAAGGATTAATATTATGTTGATAAAACTCCTTCGCAAATAATGCATTAATTTCGAACAAATTTGATTACCATCAAAAAGGGTTATAGTGAGTCAATCTTAAAAGATAGACATATGCTGTCACATCGCGGACTTTTTTTTAGAACTTTTAAAGAGGAACTATTCATCATACATGATATTTGCGTAACTTAAACCGTTTACGCAGCGCACGCAAAGGAAGCTCTAAAAAAGAAAAAAAAAAAACCTGTTTTTGCAACATTTTTCGTTTATGCTCCGCTCCTATTGGTCGTAGCGTGATTTTATATAGCCTATAATATTCCTCGATAAATGGACTATCCAACACAAGAGAATTTTTCAATTCCAACTAGTAGTCCATGAGATTAGCGCGTTCAAACAAACAAACTCTTCAGCTTTATAATATTAGTATAGATAGTTTTTTTTTTTTTTTTTTCTCTTATAAAACACTTTATTCTATCGTCAGAAATTGAACATCTGTGTCCGACCTAGATATAGAATATCTGTATTTCAGACATCAGCGCTCTTCCCCTGTTGTATGCGACACTTAGAAAGTAACTTTGTTTGACCTCTATATCACATTGGATCAAAAAGATTTAATAAAATAATATTAAAACTAAAGGGAATGACAAATGTAGGACAACAATCTTAAATTAGTTGTATAGTGATGGCCTCCGGTGAGTAGAGTGTAAATGAGTGGATGTGTGTAGGAGGGTGAGTATTATTTATAAGCTACTTAACTACAGACAACAGGTTTTCGGTCTCATCGTAGTTTAGCTTACGAGTGTAGTCTTTTACCGTAAGTTTACATTTGTTCCTATTTAAGGGGTATATATTTACAAGCTTATTAAGTCTTTCATACAGAAAAGGGCCTTGGTAACAATAGTACTTGCGAACGTATGGGTGTTTAAAGGGCGGAAGATCATTGTATATAATGACTTTTCGTCTGCGCTTAGCTAAATAAGAGGAGGAGGAGGCATAGAAAAGGTTAGATATTGCGTTTTACCTGCATTAAGAGTAAGAATATTTTTTTGCAGCAAGTGGCTTACTATATTAAATCCATGCTGTGCACTCCTATACACATTTTCCCAAGTATCAGCAGAAAACAGAAGCACCGTATTGTCCGCGTACGATATTATTTTACCTCCATCAAGATTTAGCTCACAATGGTCATTTAAATAGATGAGAAATAGGCTTGGACCCAAAATACTACCCTGGGGGACACCGAAAGAGACAGGTAAGTCACTGCTTGTGTTATCACCATAGATAGGTTAGACGTAGGTTTCTTTAGAAAAATGGAAGGTATGTTTGTATAGGTATCAATGATTAGGCCCCATTATAATAGTATATTTTTTTTTACATGTAAAATTTATAAATTATTATTAAAAATAATCATGTAGAATATAAGGTGTTACCAAAATAATACTTCTTATTTCTATCCTACCCGTCAATAGAGTGGTTACACATTATTTAGTACCTACCTATATAACTTTTTTGGAGCGGTGGTGGCCGTGTGGTTAACGAACGCTGACTTGATCTAAAAAAGTCGCTGGTTCAAACCCCGCCCGTACCACTGGGTTTTTCCTAAGTACGGATCTACACCACTAGTTCTTCGGTGAGGGAAAACACCGTGAAAAACCTGCACATTCAGACTCCTGGATGTGTAATCATGATCCTAACTGAGTCTGATTCCTCCTGACGTCATGAAGGTCAGGTGGCAACCGCTTTACTGCCAATTCTAAAATCATGGTCAGCGAACCCCAAAAGCTTTGGGATGCAACCGGGATCTTCGCGAAGATGATGATGAGTCGTGTAGACACCAACATTTTGAATAAAACAATAATCACATTATACATAATAATATAGTTCATCATCATCATTTCAGCCGAAAGAGGTCCACTGCTGGAAATAGGCCTCCCCAAGCACCGCCATCTCGACCGGTACCGTGCTCCCCGCATCCAGCGGATTCCTGCGGCTTTCACAAGGTCATCAGTCCACCTTGTGGGAGGCCTTCCTACGCTACGTCTTCCGATACGCGGTCGCCACTCCAGAACCTTTCGGCCCCAACGGCCATCTGTTCTGCGAGCAATGTGCCCTGCCCTGCACATAATAGTTATGATATTGGTATCATCTTTAATTCCGTATTTTGGTTTCTACAAGTATCTTCAATACCCATAATACTATTTATATTTAGCTACTTGTTGGTACTGAATTGGGATTATAATAAATAAAACTGTATGTATTTATTGCCAAACAAATTCTTTTATTGTAGATACAACATGCTTAAATAAAATAATTTAAAAAAATTAAATGTCTTCTAGAGACACCAAAACATTGTCCAAAAATTGGGTACTAAAGGGTTGTCCACTGCAACAGTATAGAAACGTCGGCGTCTTGGATTTCTGAGTCCGACTGAGATACCACATCCACGGCATGCAGACCATTGTATGACCTAGTAATCTCTCATTGTTACAGCTTCGGTATTTAATAAATTATAACAATCGTGACAAGCGTATCCATCCAATGGGAGCTGGAGCAATAACAAATCTCATTGTAGTTTTCAAATTGTAACACAACTGCTCAATGTACCTACTGCCTTTACTGCATGGTTTACGCGACTGCTGTAGTATAGAGGCGTACCTGATTTGCTAACCATCGAGCAAGTCTCACTTGCAGGGGTAACGCCAGCCTTGACACGGTATGTCTGCGAATCCGCAGCACAGCGATACCACAATTGATGCACCTCATCGTAATATCCAAATCGAAGGGAAAAGCAGAATCCAATAAGAATAACAATAGTAATCGTTACTAGATGATGGTAGTCCGTGTAGAATAGCAATGGTCGCTAAAATAAAATATCAGTAACACAAAATAATCGCACAGTAAGCAAGAAACGCAACTTAGAACTGCAATGCAAACAAAGCAAGCAAAAAATAACTGCTAATATGGCAATGTCATGTCAAAAAAGTAATAAATACTTACCTTCATGTTAGGAAGCGGTTATTCAAAGAAAAACACGTTTGATGTGTACACAAAAATATGTTACTAATGTCGTATTTTATACGCAAATACGTTTATATATTCCTTTAATAAAAAATAAGCGGCTTATAGTTACTATGCACACTCTTTAAAGGTAATTACGGGATAAAATGGAACGTCAAAAACATTTGTAGTAATTCCCGTTAAAAATAGCAAAACGGAAGCTACGATTAAGTACTGTTTTTTGAGAATTATGTTTCGCAAGTAATACTGAATTAATAAATCCATAGTAATTTAGATCTAAATTTTTAAATCCTACTGTAAAACCTTAAGTTCTGAACATTTACCAGAATTACCAGAGGGCAGAAACTGGACATGTCCTTTCTAATAAATTAAACACTATGGTTTTTACAAATATTTATTCGGATTGACCGTCAGATCGAAACGGTACAAATAAAAAAAACAATTTCACTTAAATTTCACTTAGAGGGGATCTGGCGTTCGGCGGCCGCTGCCGCGGCACACTCCCTACGGTCGCTCGCCTTAGCGCTTTAGTGGTCACAGTTCTAATCTAACCTAACCCAAATGATTCACCAACAATAGAAAGGGGTTTTTCTCGTCCAAATCTGGATCATTAGATGTCGAGACATCACCAACAGTTTTTACTTTAATATAAAATTCCTTGAAAGAATCATCAATCAGGTCAATCATGTCCATTAAATTGTTCTTTTTTTTTTTTTCTCGCGCTGATTGGCAAAGCCTCGTTGGAGATTTGGCTCAACTTAAAGATATCTATGGTGGTTTTTCCTCTTTTCCTAAAACTTATTAACTTGAAAGGGGGTTCGCGTTTCAGGTTTTTCTTAAAATAAATATTTCCTACACTGCTTTTATCATATTGCAGCCATTTAATAGGTTGCCATAGAAATTTGTCTCCCGAATCCAATTTTTTGATAGTAAAGGGTCCTTTCTTGGATTTCCTCCATAGCAAATCACAAACTATACTCCTCCTCCTTCGGAATTTGCGGTTATCTTCGTGCCTTGTGTTTGGTGCTTTTTTTCTGTTGGCTAAATCCATTATCAGTTCCCTGTTGTAGTTAGAATAGTCATGATGATTTTGGTGAATTAGCCCTTTGCGTTGAAAACTTTGTGTATCTTGTCGACCAATATGGGGTTTAAAGTCGTCTAGGTCAAGCGATATCAATCAACCATGTCAACCGATACTTAAAAACCTTGGTTTGTTACCTCTACCCTCACTTTACATTTATAAAACATGTATGTTCGTAGCAAAAAACAAAGATTTATTTAGAACTGCAAATGATGTGAATCCAAGAAATCGTAGAGATCCATTCAGACTCGTACTAAATAGCAGGGGAGCCCACGATGCTAAATCGGGATTTACTCGAGCGTCATAGAGACCTATTGGGTTGCGAAGCTTAAATGATAAAAAAAAAAAAATGTCCTATAATATATTTTCATCGGTGGGGGGAGCGGCTATAGATTTTCAAAAATGTAAAAAAAAAACTGTTGCATGGACATACTCGAGCGCGTCAGATATTGATATCATCGCAAGTCCTACGTATTTAAAAAAATGTACGTATGTTAATCTGATTGTTTCCATGATGGGGGTGGTCGCACTTAAGAGCCATTTCACAAAATTTTAACGCTCGAGTTTAGGTAAAAGACGGCAGCGCTGTGTATGTGAGCGTAACTATCCACACATACACAATTTAAGCAGTGTAACGCGAGTGTCGAGACGGACTAAATAATCTTTAGCCATTATAATAATAATGCGGTATTTAGAGATTTATTAAAAAAGTTATTTTATTTATTCAGTCTACTAAAGCTTTCTAGACTAATAAAAAAATACAAATATATGTTTTGAAAGTATATAATAAAAATGAACAGGAAAACAATCACATCGTACAAAATATAAGTGTTGGTCATTATTATTTGACAATAATGTCAAGTAATAATGACTATCACTTACGTTAAATAAATATTTGTCGTAAAGGCATTGATCTTGCTTTTCTAGGGTCTATAATTTCCGGCAATACGCAATCTTCGTAAAAACGAGTCAATTTGGGAAGCATCAAAATGTTGTGGTCGTAGTATAATATCACGGTTACGATATGAGCACTCGACAATTGAGATGCGGGAAAAAGTAGCACAGGTCCTTCCTCGATGGGCGCTCGCGCTGTACTAAACGGTGCCCACTTGTGCATCGCAATTTATTCTTTTTTAGAGTGTTTAAAAAAAGGATATTGTGGCTAATTAAATGAAGGGATTTTAATCAAACTTGAGAATTCGATTTGTTAAAGAACATAGTTCATTTTGAGATGATTTTTAAAATGTAATTACGCTTTATTCAAACAAAAAAATCGCAATATAATTGCGAATAAATCGTAAAAATTGTCCTAAGTCTTTATTTTTTTTACCTATTAATGTTATTAATAATCGAAATTCTAGTACGTCATTTGTCGACAAAACTATATGTCTGATGCTTTGTGTATTTTTTTCAGTCAAATTTATAAATATTAATTATAGAAATAGGAGTCTGAAATTGCCTCTGCGATGATTTTTCAGTAAACTAGTTCTGGGAGATTAATAACTACAAAGTACACAAATAAGTTTTTGTAAATGTGTTACATGAAGTGTCAATACGAAAGAATCATCTATTATTTACATATATTCACCAATACCAGAGAATTAACTAAGATGGTAAATTAGGCGACTAAAATCTTAGATATTCGCGCGAAAACGTAAAATGGCTCTTAAGGGTTGAAAATGAAAAAAAAAAAAAAAATATCGAGCGTGTCAGATTTTCTAAGGGGATGTTAAGTGAACCTAAAAAAAAGCTCTTTTATAATATCTGACGATTTGGATGTGACGCAAACTCACGGCCATTACTAGAAATATGCAAAAAAAAAATCGTCATTTTGAAATACTCAAGCGCGTCAGATTAAGATAATATATATTTGGTTCATCTTTATGGCCTAGACGTGCTGTCTCATAATCTGACGATTATCTGGAGGGATTCGCCTAATCTGACAATTAAAAAAAATCTTTTTTATTTTTTTAAATCATTGAACTTAATTAATTGAAAAGCTCAGGAAATAGCATGCAAATAAAAAGAGTATGTTTTTTTAAGTAGAATACTTGTAATTACAAGAAAATAATTATAAACAATTAAATTTTTTTGAGTATTTTTTTTAAATTATCATCTTCATCGGTAGAAATTTTCGGAGAACCGGTTTGCTCCGACGATATTCTAAAATATTTATACATTTTTGTAATGTTTCTAATGCAAATTTAATTGTTTTTTTGCAAAGTAGTTTCACCACAAAATATACACTTTATATTAATATCACTCATAGTAAATATTTATAAATTTTAATTCACATAACTTATATTAAAATCACAAAATAAGCAAAAACGTTGGAAATACGTTGTAAAGGTAAACAATATCATGCCATGGTGTCATGGCAACAGAAGCCAGAGTGGGGAGGAGTGAGAGAGTAATAGATAGAGAAAGAGAGAGAGGAATAGAAACGCTAAGGCGCCTGTTACACGTAAACTATTTACTGCGATTCATCAGTTCAGTATTTATTGATAGACGCCTGTATTTTTTGATGGATTAATACACCAGAGACACGTTCCATATTTATTACGTCAGTACTTAGTCCGGTTTCTTGCTGAATACACGTTAAAATGGACATACAGCTAAAAATTAAAGCTTGTGTGACTATTATTTTTGCAATTGGTTTAAAAAATAAAGTTAAAAGAACACGATGGTCAAAAAACTGGTACCTACAAAGAGAAAGGTACACACGGCCACAAATCAAGCTATGCATTTCTAGTATAAGCTGACCTCTCATTGTATGGAAATCCTATACAATGCGAGATCAGCCTAAACTGGAAATTTATAGCTTGATTTGTGGCCGTGTGTACACCCATTTGAATTTAATGGCCGAAATGAAACTACATGGCGAAATAGATGATTACGAGAATTATTTTCGAATGCCCGATATTTGCTTTGAAGAACTTCTAACAATGGTAACACCATTTTTAACAAAGCAAGATATAGTGATGAGAAAAGCTATTACCCCAGGAGAAAAATTAGCATTCACTATGCATTACTTATAAACAGTACACTACTGACGTGACAAATACTACTGACGCGAGATTATACGTTCAATATTTATCACATTCCGAAGGATCGTCTATACGGAATCAAGAAATCTAGAAATCCATTATTAAATATTGACGTTCATCAGTACGCTAGTTACACGTTCTATAAATACCACGATACATTAGTATTTATTGGCGGAACACAGTAAATACTTTACGTGTAACAGGCGCCAGAGGGGAATGTAGGCATCACGTAGCTGCACGCATTAAACGAATTTAAATGAATTTTTGTTACTTCGGCTTGTGGAAATCGTCAGATTATATATTTTTCGTAATCCTTGAATTTATACCCTTCAAAATAAAATAAAAACTGGCTACGCTTGAGAATGTCGAGATGACGTTTTTTTTTACAACTTTGTAGCCCTCCCCCTTCTTTACGTCACTTTCAAATTGTCAGATTAGTGGAATATACACGTTTTAGCATGTAACTAACTCACCCTTAACTTAATCTGACGCGCTCGAGAATTTCAGATAATCAATTTTTTTTTACTAATCAGATCTTTTATCCTTGACGGGCGGCCATATATATAAGGCTCATATTTGGTGGAAGTACTTAACCGGGTACAAGGTATCCTCCTGTATATTAATCTGCCGCGCTTTAGTAAATCCCGAAATCCCTTCATGAGCTCCCCTACTAAAATGACATTCCTAGATTGACAAAATACTTACAATAAGAACTGTTTAGCAATGTTTGTGTGTACGTATTTATAATAATATACCAAGCAACTTAAAAACGTTGACTTCTAGAGCATTTAAGTAACCATTAGACGTCTCTGAGTGTGGCTGTTTGACTATAAAAATGCGTCGAAAAGTATTAATATTGTTAAAATTATTGAAAATATGAAAATAAATTTTCTGACGTTTTGTTGACGTTGGTGTTACCAGCTTATTATTATTATTATTTATTATTTATTATTATTATACCTATAAGAGAATTACAAGTCCCCGGTGTGCTTTACCTGTGGTTCTAGATAGGTGCCATTCGTAGTGCATGGAGTTGTACGTTCCTAAGTTCATCCCTGTTTCTTGTAAGCAGGCTACATGAATGCCCCTAGTTCATTGTCACAGCGTCTATTTTATATTTTTTTGCTGGTTTCGAGGCCCCGCGAAAGGTCCAAATTGTCTGGGCAAGTGTACTTAATTGGGGCAAACCCAGTTTCATCCGCGATTTCATCTGATATCGGTGTACGTAATGTTGATGCTAATTGTTCACACGGTGTTGATGGGCTAGCTAGTTAGGGGCTGTTCTTTTGGAACCGGGGTTTGTGGACTATCCTTGCTCTTCTCGTATGTTGTACTGGTTAACTAAATTTTCGGCATGTGGTGGTTTTTTGGCGTTGATTTATTCCTGCGTTAGAATTTTCGGGTTACTGTTGTATTATTCATCGTCGATCGTGACCCAGCTATCATAGTGCTGGTCTTTGTAGAAAATGTGTATGTTCATGATGGTACTGATTCGCCGGCAGTTGAATACACCAGTATGTTCTAGTTATTTATGTGCACATGCGCGTTTACGACATAGAATTCGGAAGTGACGAATAGGATGTCTTCTCCCCAGAACCTTGTCCTCGTGTATGCTTCTCGTCTCGTCAAACTGAGCGGTTATGTATTTTATTATAATTTGTTCCTGAGAAAGATTGCTTCTCAGAAGAAAATCTAGAATATTATTCAGAAATGCTAAGCAAATTATATCATCACCTCGGATCACCGAAACATGGTGGCGAGTAGTGCTTCCAAAATTACGGATTTGCTAATTACGTAACTAGTTACGCATTTTGATGCTTCAATTACGTAACTACGTAATTACGTACTTAACTGTTTTGATTTTTTAAAGCACGATAAATTCTGGGCTTATTACGTATTTTAGAAGTAAAAAATCAAACAACTTCAAATGAAAAAAAATATAATATTAAGGAATTAAAAGTAAATTACAGATTAAAATGATAATTTTAAAATTAAACTCAAAATCAAAATCGTCAATCAAATCAAAATGTAATATT
Organism: Dryobota labecula; assembly: GCA_947523025.1. NCBI lineage: Eukaryota > Metazoa > Arthropoda > Insecta > Lepidoptera > Noctuidae > Dryobota > Dryobota labecula. The sequence continues at coordinate 28,021,896 of OX383287.1, read as the reverse complement.
TTGATTTGATTGACGATTTTGATTTTGACTAAACTCAATCAATAATTCAAACAAAACATGTACCACGCACAAATGGTTTAAAAGTAAGAAACAATATAAAATATGGTTATTTTTCCAATCTTTGTTCTTGATAATATGATCTCATAAATGATAACGAATGCAATGTTCTGTCACCAAGGGAACTTCTTAGTTTAGAACAAAGATAGCCGGCAGAAGAAAATGCCCGTTCTGCTTCAACACTAGTAGGCATTATACATAGTAAATAATTATAAGCTGCTGTTAGGAAAACTTCACGACCGCCGCCAGTGCTATCGTAGATACACATTTCAACTCTGATGATGGATTCAAGATCTGTGTTTACTCCAGATTTGTTTACTGTAGACATAGTTTTCTGTATTTCTTTTTCTAGTTGCTGTGCAACAGTCAACTCGTCGCCACAACCATCATTAGCATCATTGTCATCTGCTTCGGAATCTAAACTCATTTGTGTACTTGTAGGCGGTGTAAATTTGAGCCTTTCTAATAAGTTTGCAACATATGTTCTAATATAATCCGACGTCGGTTTTGTAAAAGTTTCTGTTTCTTCGGTTTTATAATATTCTTCATTATTATGCAAATACTGCAAGACACCAGACACATTTGTTCGCCTTTCTTTTATTCTTTTTCTAAGGGATACAGCAAGCTTGTCACTGAGCCCATTGGACTGAGCATCAAGCTTATTTAACATAAACTGAAGCGCAGCATCTGCTGCTAACAAATTCGAGTCACGGCGACACAATGCCATCACTGTAGTTTTTATTATATCTAAACTATGATGAATGTTATGTAGATCTTGTATTTCTGTGTCTGTGAAACTTATATTTGATTTTAAGTCTAATAAAGCCTTAAATAAACTTGATTTCAATTTCAGAAATCGTCCAACCATATCTGATAAGCTGTTCCATCGCGTTTTGCAGTCTAGTATAAGATCGAGGCTTTTACCATGCTCTTGTAAAGAATATTTTTGCAACAAATCGGTCTTCAGTGGTGATTTTTTGAATGATTTAACAAGTTTTCTTACTTTTACTATAATATCTTTGTACAGAAACTCTGGTTCTAGAACTCTAGGTACTTCTATGAAAAGTCCGCCATCGTTTTCTTCAATTTCTTCAGTGTCAGTATCTGAAGCTTCATCTTCTAGTTCTGGTTCAGTAGTTGTACTTTTCCGTGTCTTATACAGGGTGTTTGGCAGAACGTTGAACATACGAAAATAGTGGATAGGTGGGGTCATCTGCTACTTACTCAGCCCTAATTTATTTGGCCCTGGCCCCCTGAATATAAAAAAAAAATTGTTTGCTTTCTTTTAGTTTCACCACTTTCTTAACTTTAAAGTGTATTTTTTTTATTAAAAATGGGTAAAACAGGCAATATTTTAGTTTATTTTTTTATCTTTAATATTGGCAGATTCTTATAAAATTATTGCTTTATTCAGATGTTAGCTAGAAAAAAAGTTATGACTCCTCAAACTTACAGAAAGATGTAATAAATAAAAATATTGCCTGTTTTACCCATTTTTAATACAAATTACACTTTAAAGTTAAGAAAGTGGTGAAACTAGAAGAAAGCAAAAAAATTTTTTTTTTAATATCCAGGGGGCCAGGGCCAAATAAATTAGGCCTGAGTAAGTAGCAGATCACCCCACCTATCCACCATTTTCGTATGTTCAACGTTCTGCCAAACACCCTGTATAATACGTCCAGCACTGCAAGTTGTATTCCGTGAGCAAAACACAACTGATGGTGACCATCAAAATTTTTGCCCATTTTAACCATAACACTGGCTCCGTCCGTTGTGAATGCAATTATATCTTCAAGTTTCAAATAAAAGTCATTTAGATGATTTTCTAACAGTACAGTTCCAACGTGAGCTGGCATTGAACCCTTTATCCTTACTAGTCCTAAATTTTTATATTTAGCTGGTTCTAGGTCTTTATTATGAATATTTATATTCATATACCTCCGGTTCCGGGTAGAGGTCCATTCATCAAACGTTATAGTAAACCGTTTTTTTTGGGACTTCATATCTTTAAACTGATTTATTATTTGTTTTTTTATGGCACAACTCTGTTCCAGGACAATTTTGGTAATAGTTGAAGGAGATTTCGGTAGATCATAGCCAGATTTTTTGAAAACATACCTTAGATCTTCAGAAGTACAAAATTTGCTTAATGGGATGCCATCCAATGCTGCCATTCTAGTCACTATAACGTCCAAGGAATACTCAGTGGAAAAGTAATCCGTTAGTTTAGTTTTCTTCGATGGAGGTTCTAAACTTTTTCTTGCTTGAAAGCACGATGAAGTACTTGCCCTTTGCGCATCTTGCTCTTGTGACATCTCGCCAATATGTTTAGCACGCATATGTGTATGTAGTGCTCCAGTAGCACCACCAGGAGTCTTCAAATTTTTTTGACAATGTTTACATTGGACACTTTGCCCATTTTCAGCCCTCAAAAAGTGTTCCCATATAGCTGATTGTGTGCGTTTGTTCAAAAACTCCTTATAAATAGTCTTCTTTACTGCAGACCTAAAACAATATATAAATATTTCATAATTTAATAGTTAGGTAATACATATAAATAGCATCTATAGTTAGGCACTACACTTAAAACGGGATACATTTACATACGTACCGTGAACTCATAATCAATGTCTATTTGCACAGACATCTAACAAGCAACAATAAAATAAAATCGCACATATTTTTTTTTTTTTTTTAAACGTCGCACCACACTAGGAATTACTGCTGTATCGTGGGTGCACTCACAATCATGTAAACTAACATACACAGGACACCCAGACCCGGAACACCTATCTGTAGGTCATACAAATATTTGTTCCGTACGGGAATCGAACCCGTGACCCGCAGCGCAGCAGCCAATCACTCAACTACTGCGCCAACCGCGCCGTCAACAATATAAAATCAACTACTAAATTATATGTATAAACTCTCACACAATACCCTAGAAACAAAGTAAGTAGACAAGTAAAGTAATGTTAAAATAGGTACTTACATTTTCGTTGAAGTATCTCTACTCGTGTATGGTGATATCTACTTAGAAACTTGTAATGAAAAGCTTCTGAAAACCAAGCGTCAAACTTTGCGGCACATACACAAAATCACAAAAGTCAATAAAATAAGCTTAGACCAGGCAGGACAGTATCTCGCAGGTGTACGTAAGACGACTGAGTACCGAGTATTGAGATTGTTTCTAAATTCACGAAAGTAAAGAAAAATGTAGGGAGTTCCCTTAGCTTGCTCAATCCACAATATTAAACTTTATTATCTACGAGGTAGATCAAATACTTGCGAAACACTTATAAACTTTGATTGTGTTACGTACCGAACTATCCACAACCAACGGGGATTCCCTTCGTTTCCCGATTGGTCAACAATGAACTCTATTCTGTACGACTAAGAAATTAAATCTTGCGGACTCAAATTGGAAGTTATAAAATAAACCCCGGGAATTCGGGGGATACCCACAGAAAGGGTTTTGGTGTTGTCATAATGTAAGTCGTAGGTTAACTAAATTAAGGTAAATTGTAAATACACAGATAAACCCATGCCTTTTTCCCATGGAGTAGGCAGAAACTATAGAACTAAATAAATGGGTACCTAAATTAATTAATATTATCCTATAGTTACGTAATTACGGACTGCAGCTCTTCAGTTACGTATTTGTGAGATTTCTAAAATCTGTCCGTAATTACGTAATTGCGTAATTACGTAATTACGTAATGGAAGCCCTAGTGGCGAGGTCTCGAACTACAGACAAGTGGTTGAAGGAATTTTGTTGTGTTGCTAATGGATTTCAGCATAAACACTCACTTGCCTTACGTTACAAAAAAAAAGGGTGGGTTACGTGTTCAACAAAAACGATTGATTTATTTTTGTTTGTTTGAGGGGGGTTATTTGTTAAACTAGCCACTGTTTTGTAAAGCTAAATAAACAAACGATGAGTTTAATGTAGGTAGTTTATGGAAATTTTGCTTAATGCTGTAGTTCTTTGTTTCCACCTAGTTATTAATACTGCAGACGCAATATAATCGTGTTACTAAATCTAACCAATAATATACTCAGCCTTGACCCAATGAACCCTACTGCAATCGAAATAGAGCTGAAAATCGAAACGCAGTTCCAGGAGCAATTCACGTGAAATCTTTTTGGCATCTGGAGTTACCGTTGGAGCCAGCACTAAGCATAAACATGAATTATGGGAACCAGATTTAGTCACTAAGTGACTAGTAGCAAATTCCTGAAAGATATAGAAAGATCTCACCAGATCTACTTGCTCGGGGCTCCTTCGGCAGACAATTAGTCCCTCGTATGCACTGGTTCGCTCTCCTGAGATCAAGTGCGCACATATGCCTAGTCCATCGCACCTTTGCACAGCCCTGACTAATTTTATTTGGCGACACAAAGATACAACAAAATAAACACTGATCGATTTAGATGTCCGACAATAAGCGCAACCCGCAACATGTGTCGCGCAGGCTGCAGTAGGCGCACAGTCTATTACCTGAGCCCTATGTCATCTTACAACAATGAATACCAATATACAAAACATAAATATTTGAATAGTCAAGCCACTCGTCGTTTCATTCACAGTGGCCGTTCAACAGTGGCAGTTTTGGCAACTTTGGCAATATTGCCGGCAATTTTCATCACTGTACTCCATTTATTATAATATTAGACAAATAACTGTTCTCACCCTTTCGATATTTTGATGTAAACGTACAAAGCACTGTAATCTATTTACCATTTACATTAAAAAAATAACTCTAAAGTGCAGTAATTTCAACAATATTACACAATAACTGCCGTTATTTGTCTAATGCTATAGTAAATGGAGTATAGACCGAATGATTACCAGAAGCCTTGGGAACGACGTATCTAAGTGTCCTGAGCATCCAGCTTAATTTCCTGACTATTGCCAACCTGCTCAATGTGTAGGTACCGTGTTAGTCTCTGGTCCACAATAACACCTAGGTACTTAATATGAGGTACTATGTTGATAGTTGAGCAGCCCCAACTATTGCGATTATCGCTACTGCAAGTTTGAATTTTAACATTAAAATCTTCCTCTGGTTGTGTACGTTGCCAGACACTGAAGCAACTGTAATTTGTTTTTGTGATGTTTAATGTAAGCAAATTAATTGTTAACCATTTGACGATTTTAGCCAAGCCGGTTTAACATTCTGCCAAGTATCACCAGTGAAGACTACAGCAGAATCATCCGCGTAAGAGAAGAATTATGCGTTTGCAACATTTATGTTTTCATTGACGTAAATAAATCAAATCAAATCAAATCATTTATTTCTTTGCAAACATGGGTATAGTACATAGGTGTTTTTATAATAAAGTTCTCCATATTTTACCGTCACATGGGCATGCAAAGGTTTACAATTCCTAATAAAAAACCAAAAATAAGTACCTAACAGATCGTTGTAATTACAAATTATAAATAAAAAAATGTCAGCGTGGTCACAACAATAAAAAATAAAATAAGTCTATATAATGTCAAATGGAAATAAAAAGTACCTAAGTGAAACCAGGATCACAATAATTATGTCAATCAGGGTAACAGTAATGTCAATCAGCTAGTGAATTGTCATTAAGAAAATCGTCAATTGTGTAATAAGTTTTCATAATTAAAATTTCTTTTAGCTCCCTTTTAAATTTTAATGTAGTCATATCTTTTATAATATTAGGTACTCTATTATATATGAGTGGGGCAATACCAAAAAAACTTTTTTGCATTAGTGCAGTTTTACATTTTACTTGACATAATTTATTGATGTATTGAGTCCGTATTGGGTTTTTCCTAACCTCTGATATTTTTTTAAATAGATGTGGGTTACATTTCACAAACAAAGCAGTTTCCATTATATATAAACAAGGCAAAGTTAGAATTTTTAATGACTTAAAATAGGGAAAACAGCTATCAGTTGTCTTAAGGCCGCACATTGACATGATGCATCGCTTCTGCAGTCTAAATACCAGCTCTCTATCAGTAGACTGCCCCCAGAAAATAATGCCATACCGCAAAACAGAGGCAACCAGTCCATGGTACGCCGTTAAAAGAGCCTGACTGTTAACTTTCTTTGAGAGTTGAAAAAGAGCATATGTGGATTTGCTAAGTTTTTTACATAGTTCTTGAACATGAGGTTTCCATGTTAGTTAGTTGGCTATCGATTATAATGCTTAAGAACTTAGCATTATGAGCTTCTTCAATATCACAGCCCTTGTAGGAAATGCCAACGTTTGGGTTTTCACGGCGTTGATAAAAATGCATGACTTTTGTTTTGTTCAGGTTTATAACCAAATTATTATTATTTAACCAATTAATAATGTCACTTAAGCAAGTTTTAATGTCATTCTTATAATTATTTGAATTAGTACATTTTATTATAGCTGTACTGTCATCTGCAAAGAGAACCATTTTGTTAGTTGTTGCTTTCGGGAGATCATTTATATATATCAAAAAAAGTGGCGGACCTAATACACTACCTTGTGGGACGCCATATTTTACATGTCTTGGTTTTGATACATATATATGGTTTCTAATTGAGTTTTAGGACATATCCTAGAAATTTCCGTGCATTGAAGCCTATTACTCAGGTATGATTTTATTAACTTTAAGATGTTCCCTCTTATACCATAACTATTTAATTTATGCAACAGAATTTTATGGTCTACATAGTCAAAAGCCTTGGTCATGTCAGTGTAAATTGCACAGACTGGATTTCTTTTATCGACAGACGACATGATGTTAGATAGCAAGTCAAATAGTGCCATATTAATCGTAGTGTTCTTACGGAAACCCTTTTGTTCCGTGCAAAATAATTTATACTTTTCGAAATAGGCATATAAAGAGTTATAGATTACTTTCTCGAAAATTTTAGAAATAACTGGAATTTTTGCAATAGGTCTATAATTTTTTAAATTTGTTTTATCATCTTTTTTATACGGGGGTTTTATTATTACTTTTTTGAGCTTGTTCGGAAAAATGCCATCAACTATGCACAAGTTAATTATACTTATAAACTAATGGAGGTGCTACTAGTTCTTTGGTAAACTTCAATACTTTTGTGGAAATTCCATCGTATCCAACAGTATTTGTGTTTTTAAGGCTGCAAATTATTTGTATTATATCGTCAATTGTTACAGGTTGCATGAATAATGAATTTAAATTTTTATTGTTTATATTTGTATTATTTAATGCGATGTCAGCTTTAACATTATTCTCAATTGTGTCAATAAAGTAGTCGTTAAATTCATTTGCAATGTCTACGGGGTCTGTAAATGTCAAATTATCTCTTTTCACGCATATTACAGGCTCCAATGGCAGACAAAATTTGGATTTATTTATAATTTGCCAGGAAGCTTTTGTTTTATTTTGAGCGGTATTTATGAAATGATTATTTTGTGCTTTTTGTGTTAAGTTTATAATTTTCCTATAAAGTTTGGTGTAGTTTTTAAGGACTAATTTATTTTTTGAATCTCAATTTAATCGATATGCCCAAAGTAACTGCCTTTGCTTGTTACTACATGTTTTTATTCCGCGTGATATCCATTTCGTTTTTTTGCTAGTTTTAATGGTTATAATTTTCTCCGGAAAACATAATCTATATAGAAGTATGAAATCTTCCATGAAAATGTCAAAAGCTTCATTCGCATCCTTAGCTTCATGTACTCGCGTAAAAGATAGAGAGCTGAGATGTCTTTTAAAAGTACTTAAATTTTCCATACATGTGTCCTGCTTTTTTGTTTTCCAATATTTTAAATTGCAAGTTTTGTTTATTGGTACTTTAAGTATTTGAGATGTATGATCCGAAAGGATCAGATCTACAACTTCAGCTTTACATTCTTTCCGATAGTTATGAGCAAAATTGTCAATACAGGTTTGAGTTTTTAACCTAGTGGGAGTATAAAGTGCTAGTTTTAAATTGTACTTCATAAGAAAGTATTCAAGTTCAAGTGTAGTTTTGTTTCTTTTCAAAACAGCAATATTAAAATCTCAACACAAGACGATTTTTTTATTTGAAGATAAACAGATTTTATTTAAAATATAATCCAATTTATCATAAAATATTTCATAGTTATGTTTTGGGATTCTATAAATACAAATAATAATAATTTTATAAGCTATTATTTCTACAGCGCAGCATTCAAAGATGCCTGAAACTGATTGTTTTGCTATGTCCGATATTTCTGTAAACTGCAATCCTACTCTTACGAAAATACCTGTTCCTCCTCTTTTTGTATTTCTAGAAAAGAAAGCAGCTGGACAAAAATTCGGAATGTGTAATAAATTCTCATAACCTGTCTGTATGAAATGTTCTGTGACACAAAGAACATCTATTATAGTTCCTTTGTTAATTAATTTTACTAATTTTACAGTCAGTGCATCAGATTTATTAATCAGACCAGCTATGTTTTGGTGTAAGATATTAAGGTAGTTAACGAAAAAACTGAGATTTTGACTGTTGTGAATTATTAGAGAAATCGTGTTGACTATTATTAATTTGAGGGTGGCAGTTCACTTCTGAGTGCGAAGCATTCTGGTTGCATAGGCCTTGTATAATAATGTAATAATATAATCAGGTCTTGTAAATCTGACATTACTATATTTAAACCACTTTTATTTAAGTTTCCATAGCGTATGCTGTAAGTATCATAATCATAAGATAGATTCAGATTTGAGTCAAGTAAATATGCATAGTTACATGTGTTTATGTCCAAGTAAATAAGGTTATTGAATGTTTCTACGCGGCTATTATACATTATGTTAGCATCTGTCATACATTTAAACGTTGGTAAACAAATTATAAAATTAGTATGACTCAATTCTATTAACTTTTCTCTAACAAAAATGACTAATTCCAAATAGTTGTGTGTTTTCCGAAAGTCTTCCTCTCCAATGTAAATAACACAATAGTCTAAGTGCGTAAAGTTTTGCACTTTTCCTTCAATTTTGTGAAGAATTTGCCGCATTCCGCACGTGGGTTTTCTATAATGACAGATTTCATAGTTACGTAAATTAGTTCTTTCGGCAATTGTATATAACCTGTTAGATGTTTCGCTGCTTATGAGGCATATTTTGTGTTTTATGGCGGGTTGTTCTACAGTCGTTGCAGCTTTTACGTTTTGAGTTGAGTTAGATGACCTTACGTTGCAACTGGTGCTTTTAGTTATATTTGTTTTTGTAGGTGATGAGTGGTCTTTTCCAATGGTCTGAATAGTCTGTGTTTGTGTCGTCTTAGAATTTTTTTTAGGCGTCACTAATGTTGTTTTCACTTTAATATTTCCTGGACTGCTAACAATTTTTATACATGTCATTTCTTTTATTATATTCTTCATTTAATTTCTTTAAATTATTATTTTCCAGTGATAATAACTCAATTTCTTTATGCGCACTAGTTAGCTGTGATGTTAGTCTGGCGATCTCATCATTCAATATTTTCAATTGTGGAACGTCTTCGTCTTCGGATATGTCAGGTAAACTATTCGTCGTACAGTTTAATGTTTGAGATATAATGTCATTTTCACCATCACTAGGCTCTGATTGTGTGCGAGTCCGCCGGAATGTGATATTTTCTAAGAAATTCATTTTTAATTGCAATTACGAACTTCGAGCCAAATCAAAAATATTATGTTGCTAGTGAGTTTTGAACTTGCGTCTCGGTGGTTCTCATGTACGGGCGGGGCGGGCGGTTGTACCTCCAGGTTAGACGGATCGTAAGTATCAAGTTGAAATTGATGATCTTATTGTGCAGTAGCACGTATTAATTGTTTCATGTGAGTATTTTTACTTTACGGTCAATAGATGTCTCGAAACTCAATTTTAAATTAGTAATTGCTATAAATTTGATCTGACAACATTGTTTATATGTTGGTAACAATTAACTTGGTTCTTCTATGTGACTTAAGATGGCGTTGTGTTGTCGTCATGCAGTTTCAAATAAAAAACGATTTATTTTTAGACAAATTTGGGAAATCACTTATATCTGAGTATTTGCAGAATGTTATTATGGTCTCTGTCTGAACTATTGAGTCAGAATGTCACAATCGGTCAAAGTATTAGGACGTAAACAAACTTACGAACGTCCAGTCTCGTAAATATGAAAGTCACTGGGGTAAACTATTTTCACTATTATATTAGTTGTTAGCGCACTTTAACCATTGATAGCACTGCCACAGTTAGTTTATAGGTCCAGTTTCAATCTGATGTACATTACACAGTCCGTACTTAAATTAAACTATTTCTTTAAATTATTATAACAGGAGCACAAATCAAGGTTTTGTTTACTTGCCAGCACCACCTCATAAGAACAATATAGGTCCCAATACGCTTCCTTGAAGGACGCCGTATGATGTGTTTGCGTCTTCACTAGTGTACTGACCCACTCTAACCCTCTGCTTCCTGTTTTCGAGAGATTTTATTTATTTTTGCACTACATTCTCCTGCCCTTACCCCAATGTATTTACGGTCGGTGCAGCATGTTTTGTCTTCTATACATATTTGTGAGCCGGCCATTTCGTTAGTCGCATCCTTTCTAGTCATATCTTTCACACAATCAATCCATCATTTCTTTTGTCTCTTGTTTTATTATTTAAATTAATAAATGGCCATATATGCTTATGGCCATTCACATTCGTACCGTACCTACTCAAGACATTCTTCTTCATCAATGCCTGCACCGCCGTGCAGTAGTTAATCAATAGTGAAATATTATGTGCAAAATGTATAACAAATGGTTAATCGGGAAATAATTAAGTGTAACCAATCCATCGGTACAACTCCATGTCATATTGTGGCTTCATAATATTGACTTGATTATTAAACCAAGATCACCAAAGCGTGTACGTTACCCCAGCAGGAAAGTGTCTCCTAGAGTGATATAAGTGGAACGTATAATTAGTGCGTAATCTGCTGTAAATGTGCGCCACATAAAAAAATTGTGCGCTTTCTTGTTTTGGAAAATAAACGAAAAAAAACGATTTCTGCTGGAGTAACGTTTTTCCAGCAGGAAAATTCTAAACGAATGATCGGAGAGAGAAATATTTTGCATAGGCAGAGAGCTTATATTTGTGCAAAAATGTGCGCCGAAAATATAATTTGTGCGTCTTCAGGTTTTCGAGATATTACATTTCCTGCTGGAGTAACGTTTTGTAGAATCGTGTCTCTAAAACCATTGTATGTGCGCTTTTAGAATAAAAATACACGAGTAGCTCTTTATTTGTGACAGAATTAGATTTGAGAAAATATTTATAGTTTTCAAGTAATCGAGCTTTTTTGAAAACCCGTAAAAATATCGTAGCGCCTAAATGAGAAAACGTATAAGCTCGCTGAAAACTGTATTCGGTCCTTCTTGGCGCTTTTAATAACCATAAAAAGTTTCAAGAGTGTACAGTATCGTTCAGAAGTCCAGTATCAATCTCACAAAATTATAGAGTATCAAAACCAGTCGCACTTATGACCTTCTTCTTCAGAGACATTTCAAACACATTCACACACACCCGTGTATCGCTCTCTTTCGTCCTTAGGAAATCAGAAAGAGCGCCGTATAAAATTGTTTGTTTTAGTTGGTTGGCAGGTCATGCCACGCAAAAATGAATCTTACAAAATAAAACTTATCACAAAAGGTGAGGGTAGATTTAAAACAAAATTAATGTGCTGGATTGAATAAAATAGTATGACGTTGTTGGTTGGTGAACTTAATTAGAGTGTTTGTGTTATTGCTATTAGTGGTGTTTTGTTTGAATATCTTTATTCAAAATACAAGCAAATATAAGTATTGAGGCCAGGGCAAATATTGTCGCCTTGCATATAATTGGATTTAAATATCTCAAATTTCCAATGAAGCCGGCTAAGTGTAAGTTATTTTTTAATATTATGTGCTGATAGTTGTGAACGGTGTATGATTTTCTTGTTAATAAATCGCTAGTTACAAGTGTGTAATAAAGTGTTATTTTTGTTTTAGAGAAATGCTGGAAGTCGTTGGGTTAAGAGATTTGAGGAAAAAATTGTCTGAAGAGTCGTGTAAGATGTGGAAGGCCGTAACTTATTAACCACTGTCAGCGTCGTTGTAGGGTGGAATATGAAACGAATGGTTTCATACCAACTAGTAGTTTTGCAGAACAATTTGATACGTCATTGCGCCATCAATTGAAAATATATGGGGTTAATGGTGCAAAGGTGGGAAGCACGAGACGAGAGCATTGCATGCAGTTGTGGGATATTTTAAATGGCACAGATATTTATGTGCAAATATTGTGAGCTCCATGCTTCGACGTCTTCTAAGCTGCATTGATAATAATGGAGGTCATATTAAATATTAATTAAAAAATGTAGATAATTTTTACGGGGAATGTGCTGACTGTTATAGTAGGTAATAAGTTAATGATTGTGAGATTGAGGTTAAGTTTCAATCTTCTTTTCGTCAAGAAAACGAACACTTAAGCTATAATCTCAAAACAAACATAGATTAATTTAATGTAGCGGTTTATTAATATTGTTTGTAATAATTAAAAGCGTTGTAAATAAATACTGTTGTTTTACTATCACATTTTTTTTATTCTGAACAAGTCCTAATTGCTATAATAATTCTAAATAGAAAACAGTGAAATAATCATCCGATTATTTTACTGTTTTTTATTTAGAATTTTTTATTTTATTCCTATTTTCAACAATATTTGACTAAGTTAAATATAATAACTATTGTTGCAAATATAAAAACTCCACTTGAGGATCGAACTCACGGCCTGGGTTTTTTCATCCGATACCTGATTCTACCTACTGACGATGCTTATCATAACAGTGCCAATTTTAGTAATATACTGAACCGGCCAAAATCATGCGTTTACTGCCTGTCAAAACAAAAGACGACGAGACGACGACGACGGACGGTGTGTAGGTATGTGTGTGTAATGAGGTCTCATTAGTCATTAGGTTGGCTACGTTAAGACATTACTCACACAAACAGAAGTTCGCATTGCTACGTCCATAGAAATATGATCATTATCGTGCCACTGCAATTATGAACCCGACCGTACATGCATGCGTTATTGAATAATATTGCTAAAAGTCCAAACAACGGTGTCATAACTTTGACGGCAAAATACAAGAAACCGGCTCAACCCAAGATGTGTGGGTCTAAACAAAGAATTAGTGCGTTTAGTCAAAAATATATAGTGAAAATATTCAACTTGGAAATGTTTGCATTAAGTAGATATAAATAAAAAACAAAACATGTACACAACGGCTGGTTATCCGACCAAATTCGAATGACTAGTAAAATGCGAGGATTTCATACTTAACGATGACCATGTTTATTGGACGTTTCAAGAGTTTACCTCTTGAAACTTTTTATGGTTATTAAAAGCGCCAAGAAGGACCGAATACAGTTTTCAGCGAGCTTATACGTTTTCTCATTTAGGCGCTACGATATTTTTTCGGGTTTTCAAAAAAGCGCGATTACTTGAAAATTATAAATATTTTCTTAAATCTAATTCTGTCACAAATACGCACAAATAAAGAGCTGCTCGTATATATTTATTCTAAAAGCGCAAATACAATGGTTTTAGAGATACACGATTCTGCAAAACGTTACTCCAGCAGGAAATGCAATCTCGAAAATCTGAAGACGCACAAATTATATTTTTGGCGCACATTTTTGCACAAATATAAGCTCTCTGCCCATGCAAAGTTTTTTATGTGGCGTACATTTACAGCAGATTACGCACTAATTATACGTTCCACTCATACTAGGAGACACTTTCCTGCTGGGGTAACGTACACCACCAAAGCAGCTTAATTTTAAAGTAAAATAGCATTCAAGGTTAATATGGACATTAGAGTTCGAATGATTGCCTACACAGTATACTGAGATCAAGGTAATGACGAAATAGGAACGAGTTGTCTATTGGTGTAGGAGGAAGTATACTCGGTTTAAGAAAGAACATTTAATTAACTATACAACAGCGTTGGTATAAACAGTTGCATGTTCCGTACATTACATTTTGCACAATATATTCTAAACAGGGAACACGTTAAATCTCGGAATGTGGCATCCAACAATGTATTTGAACTGTTGAATAGCCTCAGTTATAAACTTGGAAGTGACTACAATATATTACAAACAAGTCGGACAGAGTATGTCGACTCTTTTTGATTGAACCATTAAGTAGGTGTGGTTTACATTTGATCGTGAAAAAATACATAATATCATATAAGTAGGTAACCAGCTTTAACTATTATAAATACATGTACAGCATTCCGCCAAAGATTTTTAATGCAGCATATCATTTACAATAATTATTTACAAGATACAAAACAGGTACATCATACGAATATACAATTTATGTACATATTATTGTAATAGTATACTAAACTTCTGCAGAAAATATGCATTAATTAAAAATGCATTGTTCGGGTGTAAATAATAATTTACACAAATGCAATGTGCACACAGAAGCAGAATGTACAGCTGACGATAAAGAGATTCACCAGGACATGACACGAGACGGCCATGCGTGGCGCAGTACCCATAGTATACCTCACAAGTACGCCTGCATTATTGCATGTGAAACAGTGTAACATACGTCTCTAGGATCAATTATTTTCCGTATTATCGAAATTAATCATAATTATAATAACTTGTAGTTACTTGTAAACTTGATCACACCTATTTAAGGAACCGAATTAGTTTTAACGTCATGGATGATTTGTTGTGTCCCAGGAATGCTTCTGAGTAGAACTTAACTATTAACATACTTGATATTCATTGCAACTCACAAATTATAATATTTATTTTCCACATAATTATTCGTAGGTACACAGCTTGTTCAAGTACATTATGTTTACTTGTTCTTCTAATTATATTTATATATCTGTCACATATTTTGATAAAAAGTGATGAGATGATAAAATTGTTTAATGCAGATGACTTTAAAGGGAATAGTTTGATGTGATGACAAAATTATTAAAATGTAGACAACATTAAATGTGGTGGATGTCAGTATGATAACATTTTGAAGGCACTTTGCAATTTACATGAGTGGACATTACAAGTTAGTTGCAACAGTCGCGTCCTTTCCACTCGTCTCTACTAAAAACTCATAAATCTCTTTGTACATTAAAGTTGTTTGTGCAACATAATTAGAGTTTTCAACAATGTTTCAGATTGTGGTTTCGTAGTCCTACAAGGAACGACATATTGGACAGATCTGTTTGTGCGACACTTTCTGTTTCAAGAGGAGCAGTCCATCGACTGCGACGACCTGCTGTTCTTTGTTAGAAAGCGCCACGTGAAGGGCTCCTCGCGCTACCTGCCCAAGTATGAGGTAAGTCTTCACTTCAGCCACTGAGCTCGGCTTTCAGTAGCGTTCAGTTATAAGTGGCGGGTGCACTCCGACAGTGTGCGACACTCGGCAGTGACTCACCTTCACTACGTATCGTTAAGCAACCACTGTGACATTCATATTTATCCACTATCTTCTGTTTGTTATGATGGCATCAGTTATCAAAATTTTCATGTTATTAATATCTGGTTACGATAGCTTATCGGATGGGAATCAAGTGATTTATTATCAGCTACGCGTCATATTACACTCATGTGAACTTTCACAAGCCCTCAGAAATCTGATGAACACAACTTAAATATTAGATTTAATGATTAAAAGTATTGAAGTGATGGTTGCTATGTGATACAGAAACGGTTGCAAAAACAGGAGCATGTCTCAAATTGCATATTTGTATTTAGTATGATCGTGAACATGAAACAGATACCACTCTTGCATTTAAACTGAATTTGGTTGAGAACATGATAAATTAAAAAACTCATCAACAGCTTGTCCTAATGTAAACATGTCACTCGTGACCACTGATACACAGGTTTTTGTTTTCACTACTTTACTTTTATATTTTTGTTCTTAAATCCTTGTTTACAGGACAACAAATCTATGTAATTGTGTGATTTTTAAACGATGTTCAATGATAGTAAAGATAACTGTGTATTTTTCTAGATCTCAAAATGGAACCATATCGCGAATAGTTTGTGAGTGTGGAATGATATTCTGAGTTAATGTCGGTGCCGCTGGTACTGGTAGTTACTTCATTTCATTTGATTCCTAATTTAGCACCATTGTTTATGAATGTTACAAACTCTAAATGGTAATATTTTGGAATACAAAAATTATTCGTTAACAACAGTTAAGTATGTACTTTATTTTAAACAATATAAAAATATTATTTCTTATAGTAGGCTGCTAGTACAACAACTACATGTACTAATATCGAGTGTCGCGGCACACTCGGTGTCACGTGCGTACATTCGTTCGTCTCCAACTATACATTAATCACAGTATATTTTTTTCTAATAAATACTTAGTAAGTTTTAACTTTGATTCGAGATTGTATAACCACTAAACTATACAATTTACAAAAACGAAAAGTTCATCAATATTTGACAGTACATAATTGATCGATTATTGTTCTTTGTCAAATCAAATCAAATCTTATAATTATATTCAACAATAAAAGCATACGAGGTTGTCACTTTATATAGAACAGTTTGCGATAGTTGTGAGGAAATAAATATTATGCTCACTTGGCGAATTATCACATTTCACACGCAGCAGTCGCCCAAAGTTCACTTGGTTCGCGCGATCGTTCTTAAGCACGTGCGAGGGCGCGCGGCACGCCTCGTGCTGTGGCGCTGCCGCTGACACTGACCGCTCTGCCCTGCTACGCCTGTTCGCAGACCGACGTCGAGGTGTTCCGCAAGGATTCCAAGAAACTGCCCATCGGAGACCCGGAGATCGACTGGGAGGAGACGGTCTACCTTAATCTGATCGTGCATCAGTTCGACTACACGCTAACGCTGGCCATCTGCACGCGGACCAGCCCCAAGGAGCTGCAGGTCCTCAAGCGGCACTCGCAAAAGGTGAGCGTCATACGCGTTCCGGCGGCGGCAGCGTCGCGTGTGCGCGTCACTAGCTGAGCCGGCTGAAGAGCTTAGTGCGCGGCCACGGCAGCGGCCAGTCGTAGCGCCTCGGCACCGGCCCGCGCACGTTGCGCTCCAGGTACGTGAACAGCCAGTACCACCACTCCCGCTGGATCATGTAGTGGTTGTAGCCGTTGCCGCTGCGGTGCGGCGTCACCAGCAGCGAGTGGAACGTCCAGAAGAGCCTGGTGGTCACGTAGTACGCGATCACCACGTCCACCGTGTAGTGGCCGTGCGCCAGCAGTACGAACGACACGCCAAGCAGCGCCGAGCCCCACATGGCCCAGTGCATTGGCCACAGCTTCTTCGGCGAGTACTCCGCTACGATGAGGTAACTTAACACGAGGACCATCGTGTGTCCCGAGTATATGTAGTCGCCGCAATACGTGTGTTTGCCATTTATCGACAATCCAAAGCCGGAAATTAAGTAGAACATTCTCTTGATAACTAGTAGCGGCGTAGTGTTGTTACTCTTGGGACTGCAGTAGTATGTGGTGCTGGACACCGGAAGCACAGTCACAAACATGGTAACCGACCGATACAGGTACAGCAGGCCGATGATGAAGAACAAACGTCGGGCAACGATGAACCGGTGCTTGTGGAACACGACCACCAGCATGGCGACCGTCGTCGATATCATGATTAGGTACTCGGATACGGCGAGGCCCCAGTCTCTCGCGGCAACGTTGTCTAGTATTATATCGTTGAGTGGTGGCGTTGTGTTTCTGTCTGGCAGTCGTTCGTGTACTAATGACAGCGACATCATGTTCACACATACGCATATGAATAGGAAGAAGAATGATATAATAGTTTTCCATATTTCTTTGGGGTATCTCTCCTCGCGCACGGCGCCGGGCGGGATCTCCACAATGAAGTCGCCAGCGTGCGTGCGCTGCGGCGAGTGCTCCTGGTCGGGGTCGGACTCGTCCGTGGTGGGCTGCGGCGCGTCCGTTTTCACGGTGCGGGCCAGCAGCGGCTGTCGCTGCATGAGCTCGGCCTGGCTTGGCATGTCCCCGTTGTGTCGCCGGTCGCTCTGTTGTCGCGCCGCGTTGTTGTTTAGGTCATTCCGTTTTAGGCGCGCCTCGAAGTTAATCCCTTTGATCTCGTCGTGTGCGGTGTGCGCCGCTATGTCCACATCGCAGAGCGGCGGCGTGGCGGATGGGGAGGGCGAGGGCGGCGGCGAGGGCGCGCGCGGCACCAGCGCTAGCTGCTTGTGGGGCAGCTCATTGGCGAGGTACACGCGCACCGACTCGACCAGCGGCTCCGCGAAGTTAATCTGCTTTGGCGGCGAGGGCTCTTTGTCTGGGGAGCGCGATGAGATCGTCATCCAATCACCATTCGGCTGGATCGAACCTGGAATATAGAGAAAAAGCGTGTTAGTTCATTCTATTCTTTTTTTAATATTAACGTGTTCTTTTCAGGGACCATAAGCTCAAGAAAAGAAAATAATTCTGCCATAGAAATATTCATAAAAACTGAATTGCAATTCCCACTGTGTTTACTTTACAAGCTCCGTTCATACACTTGTAATTCATCTAACCATAATTGTTTTAAATTAAAATATTGTTGAACATCAATGTAACATTTATCTGCGTTGTTATTATCTCTATGGGTTTGGTGTCATGTTTGCAGTGTCGATGCTAATCTAACTGTTAGCTGGGATAAATGAGATACAAGTCGTCGTTTTGCATCGTTGTTGTGTAAATATGGCTGTTTCTAGAAGATACGTCGTAAACAAAATAACTGGCGGCGGAGGAGGTACGGTTCAAAGACCGGGGTTATGATTGCACGACAAGGAGGCGCGGTGAGCGGCGCGGCGAGCCGGCACCGGCGCCCCCTCCTCGCATATTGTCAGATGATAATAATTAGCAGCCGCTGTTTGTTGTGGTCGGCGCGGCCGCGGCGGAGCCCCGACCGATCCGCCCCTTAACGCGCGATCATTGCGCGGCCCACCAGTTTACAATTAACTTATTACACGAGACAAATAGATCGCCCGCTACCACAGATTTCTCTTTGACCACTTTGGCCACTTGTTCCGCGGGCTGTTTTCGGTACGCGTTAGAAAGCTCGTTAAATAGGGATCGTCTCCCGCTTTATTCCGACTTACCCGATCAATGTGCGAGCTGTCATTCGACGGGAACGCGGGGACTCATCGATTAGATGACCCGGTCCTGATATGCGCCAGAAAGAATAGCCAACCTCGCATCCAGTAAAATCACAGGCACGTAAACGAGGTCGAAATGGAAAACGATATGCATACACACTTCACTGCACTGCTAACGGAATTTTACTCTCAATAGAGCATTAGAGCTTCTGTATACGACTTGCATTCACATAGATGTTCACTACACTGTGCGAAGCCCTTAGACGCGATAACACAAAATGATATTTTATTACATGACGGGTTTCTCCGCTGCGAGCGTGCGTGTACAGTGGCGACCGCGTACTAGAAAGATGTAGCACTGGTTGGCTTCGGTCCGCCGGCGCTCGGGCGTCGTCGGGCAGGTTCGCGAGCGCTCGGCTCAATGGAAGCAATTACGCCGCGCGGCGGTGACGTCACAGTGAGACGTTCCAGTCCCCCACCCCGCGCGGGTGCGGGTGCACCGGGCTGCCGCGCCGCGCGCCGAGCGAGTAGCGAGGGGCAAACAAGCCGGCCACGGCGCACACCGCGCTGAGTAGCTCAATGGAATATTAACCATCGCATTTGAAGCGAACTTATTTTTTTTTAAATCGCTACAGTATGATAGGTGCCAACTCGGTTTACGGAGTTCGGCCGAAAAGCTTCGAAAGAGGTGGAAAAAAATCTCCAAGTCGCGTTTCTATAGAACAGTGACCTTTTTGGTACAGTTTCAATAGGTACTTGGAATTACTCAGATCACATTTTAGGACTTGATTATGTAGTACATCAATAAAATTGTACAGTGGCCAGCACATCAAGTTACCACAAACTGTAAAATTTTCAAAGTAATCTTATCTGAAACACATGGTATTCTATAATCTGTGAGCCTTCATTGCCGCTACGAGTAAAGTTGTTAGTTCATGGATCGTGGATGGTGTCGCAATAGATTTCCGTTCTCAGTCCTTAGGAATGTATAAGTAAGGTTTGCGTTTGTAAACCGGTTGTGGACGAGTTTACAACTGAAGCGTATGATGCCCTTAACCCGCGGGCTATCGATGTTTCTAATTTTAACTGATGTCGCTTTACATCTTACGTGATATAATTGAGCGTATAATGCTTTAATATTCATGGCAGTTATTACATTACTAGGTAGGTTATTTCCTATTTGATCAGAAAATTTATTGACAGCTGCTGCGGGCTTTCGACAGTGGCGTAACTACAGGGTGGCAAGTCGGCTAAATGCCACGGGCCCCCAGCCGGCAGGGGCCCCCAGTCAGTGGAGAATCCATTAAAAAAGATAGTATCTCGTTTTCTCAGGAAATTCTCAGTTATCGATCCTCTTTTAGACACGAAATAGAAACGTAATCTTCTATAAGAGAACTTCCTGACTTATTAATGTTAAATAATAATTTTATATCTTTAAGCTTTCCTGAAGTGTGCACTGCATTTCTGTTATTTCTCACCATTCCTGTGACTACTCTTAACTTTTTTAAGAAATTCTATGGGACAAGAAATGTAAAGGTGCTATTTGGAACCGAGACTGCATGCAATCGGCCGCCGGTTTGTATGTATTTATACGAAATGGCTTCCAAGCGCTGCACGTGCTGTCGGCAGTTGCAGTTGGCAGCTCGGTTCCAAATTACCTTTAAGCAACTTGGCTATTCTATCCATCGAAAATTCTTTGGCCCGAAATTTGAACTTTGATGATGTCATTATTGTAAACGCTCCCACGATACAGGAAAAAATCCTAGTGTGGGGCAACGTTTAAAAAAAAAGCTTCTCTATATTGGGGGGAACACATCCAATGAAAGTGCCACGGGCCTCGAACGGTATATTTACGCCACTGGCTTTCGATTAATCTCAGATGGCAGAGTTCAACCAAGGGTCACAGTACAATGCGGGGCTGTTGTAAACGATGTTTTTTCTTTTGTTGCATCAGTGAAAAGTTTTCTACCCTTCGTGAAAGTTTGTTCCCCTATTTCCAATAATATAAAACACGTTTATATACATACGTTTGTGTTTTTTGAGGCATATTTCTAGTATTTTCCATAATGTCCCGGATCGTTTTGTAAAATACAGAAATTCCTGTTATAGGAATCTACTAACTTTGTTTAAATGAGGAAGCTTTTCTCCTCTCTTACAACTCATTTTAAGCCAGTACCTTACTACCTACCTCTGTGAATATATTATACAATAATATTCCGGTTAATATTTAGTCACGCTTCTGGGATGACCTTGTCTTGTCGAATTCCTACGGAAGGATAAGAATAGTATTAACTTTAAATCCATTACACATAATGGATTTAAAGACGCAAATATTACGTCATGAAAGAAGCTTAATTAGTCACAACTAATTAAACTTCTTTCATGACGTAAAATTTATTGACGTTAATTCATAGAAGAATGATTAGTAATTCTAATTACGGTTAACCTCGATTACGTAGCCATGTAATGTTTCAAAGTGCCAGTAGGTTATACCACGAAGACAGCCCGTTGTTAATATTTGTGTACAATAGTATGTATTTGTGTGCAGAAACGTATACGTTTGTGGTCGCATTTGGGTCAAGGCGTTCAACTGGCGTGCGTTACCTGGACACCGGCCGGCGTCACCGATCCGACGGGAGCCTGTGATCCATAAGGTGGGAAGTAAAGTAAACACAATGTTCGAAACATGTCAGTGACGTTAAGCGTTGATGCAAGGTCGTGCAGATTACAATTCACTTCCTCACTGTCAGAGACGATAGTTTGGACTGTTTACTGCCACATACCAGACTTTGAATAGTCCTTACTTTTAATAGCTGCGACGTTTCATCTCACTATTGTTCGTTTGATGACAATGGTGCCGATTCTCTTGTCACAAATGCCTCTAAACTCGACTAAAAATCACCAACATTTTGTTTATTTCTGTCAAACGACGATTTCCCAGTCTGAAATTGACCTTCACCAATTGGAGTGCTGAACGGGCTTATTCCCAAACTACTCCTCCATTCTTTTGTTCTAAAAAGATAAGAATCTCATACATTAGTTCCCAAGTTACTCCAAGGAATTATTATTATTTAAAAATACTTATTATTTTGTTCCCATTCTGATAGGTATCTGGAATCATTCTCAAAGTACTCCACCGATTATTCGTTATCAATTCCCAATCTGCTCATCGACATTACCTATAAAATACATATACAGTCAGTCACAAAAATTCTTAAAAGAAAGATTAAAGCTTAGCATTTTGTTATAACGTCAATGCATATTTAAAAGTGTAGGCTTTAATCCTTACGAATACACACAAAAACACACCATCATGCACAACACACCACACCACGTGGGCAATCATGTTTTTATCTAGTATAGTTTTATTTTAATCTTTATTATCTTTGTTTTTTTTTTTTAGTTTCAATTAGCATTGTGCCATGTCATCAAATTGAACTATGTAATTAGGAAGGGTACTGTCTCCTGAGATACAGGTTAACTACCTAGTTCAGGAGGCAGAGCTTTTTTATGTACACTTAAGTTAACTTTTTTTTTAACTCTTGTTTGCAAATAAACGAATTTATTATTATTAAACAAAAAAAAAAAAACCCTAGTTCGCAAACAATTTGTAATCATAGCATACATGTCTCAAAAAAGTCTGATTCCACATCCTTGAAAAAATACTACATTACCTTAGTTTTATCTTATGTAGGTAGTAACTTAATTTGATTAAGTTACTACCTACATAAGATAAAACTAACTGATTAACTTTTATTAGGATTCAGTGTTTATGAAAGAAAGACTGTGACTTTTAAATTTATGTATAAGTATTTTTTTACCATCTTACGTAAAATTTCAAATGATTATTGGTAAATTTTTTTAAATATTTTATGTTAGGCTTAATTGCCAGATATCATTTTAGATTTTGTATTATTGGTTTTTCATGTTTTTTAGACTTCTGAATCCAGAGCCCCACTTTTTTAATTTTGTCAGTTGATTTTTGAATATTTTTAATTGTTCAGTTATAATAAATATGTTAGGCTTAATTGCCATATACCAATTTAGATTTTTTATTATTTGTTTTTCATATTTTTTAGACTTGTGAATCAAAAGCCCCACTTTTTTAATTTTGTCAGTTGAGTGTTGAATATTATTAATTGTTGAATTATAATAAATGTGTTAGGTTTAATTTCTACATATCAATAATTTAGATTACTTATTGTTTGTTTTTTATGTTTTTTAGACTACTGAATCCAGAGCCCCACTTTTTTAATTTTGTCAGTTGATTTTTGAATATTTTTAATTTTTGAATAAAAAAAAAATAAGACTCAAAATGATTGTTGAATTATATTATAGTCTTTTATTTTAAAACAAAAGATACTTACTTAAAAATATATTTGATAGTAAAATATATTATATTAAAGAAATACTTAAAAATATATTTGCAAAGCTTTTGAGCTTGACTGTCGTCAGCTACCCTTTTATAGTATTCCGGCACATACCTATTACCTACACGGCATATGGGGTGGAGTACTTTGAGAATATTTTAATGTTATCATGGAGTAGAATGAAACCTAATTTAAAATATTATATTTTTCCTGGAGTAGTTTGGGAACTCTTTTTGGAGTACTTTGGGAATAAGCCGCTTAACGTGTTCGATGCTAAAGTCGAGATGGTTGAAATAAACTCACACTAGGGCGGGCCTCAGGAGCAAAAACAGTACCTACTGTATTTTTTCTTTTCTATATGTGAGAAAAGAAAAAAATAAAGTAGGTATCGAGAAAATGGTGTGTCCTATCGCAAAAATAATGAAAATTTCGACTCCCTTTATAACATCCGTAAACCCTTAAATTTCTACATGTAGGTAATAATTTTTCATATTTTCTTTTCCATACAAAAAGTCAAAAATTCCATATAAAACACGTCGAGGCTGCCCCACATGACCGGCCCGCGCCGACGACGGCGATAAAGCCGACGGGCGATGCTCCGGCTCTAAAAAAATTCACGGGGTAGGGTAAACAGTGCCACGTTGAAAATCTATTAAAAAAAAATATAAAAATACCACTTGGACTCGCGATTGTCAAATTCGATTTTAGTTGTGTCAAAATAATTTTTAATTATAGAGTTTTTTTTTGCAGAATAGCCAAAAGTTTACAATTTTAGTGGTAGTTTAGTTCGGTGCACGGTGGCCAGCACATCAAGTTACCACAAACTGTCAAATTTTCTCGTTCGATTTTAAACTTAATCATCAACAATTTATCAAATGGCTCCAGTATTATACAATAAAATTCCCTGAGAAATAAATAATCTCAGTTTAGTTATTTTTAAAAAAAACGACTGAAACAATTTTTAATTAAGTAATAAATGTTATTACTCAATCACTGAATTTATGGAGGATTATTGTTGACAATGATATTTTAAAATTTGACTAATTGTGTTTGTATTTTTATTTTATGGTTTGACATTTTAATTATACCTACCGACATTTAAAAAATTCTTTAATTATATTATATTTCATTATTCTTGTGTGTAATATTTGTATGCTTGCGAGTAGAATGCAGCGCACTAAAATTATCATTATGAGACCTAATTTAAACTATGTACCTGCAATGTGACAAATAAAATGCTTTGATTTGATTTGAACATTTTAAAGTAAAAAAAATCGTTTGGAGAAATTTGGCAGTTTCGTTGTGGTTTCGTGTAGCTTGATGTGCTGGCCATTGTACAAGAGAATCGGCACCAATATTATTATTGTACGAGTATTATAAAGACGTCGTCGCTGTCTTAAATTCGTGTTAATAATGCCTTCATTACTTTGAATTCTACAGTTTGTCAACAAATATTGTGTTCAATGGGAGCACGAGTGTAATGATACTCCGGTTCAGACTCGGTGCGAATGTGTGGCCGTGGGCGATTCCTGCCAGCATTATTATCACACGTGCCTGCTTTTTATAATTATTTAAATCATTTCTTTCTGGTAATTATTATTCTTAAATGTGAAGAATATGCTGTATGCGTTGTATGACTCCAGTATTTGCATCTGTTCTCGCTGCCACACGCCGTTACCCAAAAGAGTAACGTTCCAACTACATACCTACTTATTATACCTAACCCTCGATCTTTCATAGCTCTGCGTCACCCACATTTTGTCGGAAGCTCAATATTTTGTCTTGAACTATCGTTGCTCGATGCAGATATTCCGAATGCAGATTTTCACTCTGCATATTACACGGTTTGTAAGTTAGATTATGTTGAAGTTTCGTTCGTTATTGTATAGGTACGTCATGTTAGTAACAATGTGTACCTGTTGTATCGATAACATTATGTAATAGTGGTTTCAGACTTAAGGGAAGGATATCCCTGCTTGCTCTGTTGATCGCTTATGTGCGGTAGTATGTGCAGAGGTTGAAGGCCATACTTTCTTATGTGTTTATAGACCACCATCCAAGTAACACAGATATGCTGAATAAAGTTTGAGTAATAGCAATTGGCAAATATTTAAAGCTATTAGCTCCTTAGCGTGTGAGTAAAGGCTATTGAAATAGCCAAACTCCGAATAATATTCTCTTTCGGCCTTTATAACTCTTGAAGCTTAGTAAAAGTTGTATTATGTTGACCATTTTTCTTCAAGCTTAGTAATAACTTCTATACCGCATATAACACAGATGTTATTAAGCCTAAAGCATTACAGATGATTTTAATTTGAAAAAGAGTACCTGGGACAGAGTTTATCTGTATAATAGTATAAGTAGCTGAATAAACGTAGTTATCTTATACTAAAATACAAACTTTACTCACTTATTGCTTATGAAAACACTATATGCGGTAAAATTGTGTTCTCGGCAGCTGTCTTCTGAAAAATGGTGTAGTTAATGTCTATTAAAAAGCTTGACTTTGAATAACCACTTTTATTTTATCTTCAAGTCACATATGGTTCCACATTTTATCAATTATTCAGCTACTGTCTAAAAGTGTTTTCTGGGTTCTATAAAGAGTATATTTCGGTATAATGGAAATGAAGTCATAGTTTATAGCTAACTTACACAGATGGAAGCTGAATGATGTATTTTTATTCCGCAAGTACAATTTTTAAACAAGTTATACAGAGTATTTCTGGGTAGTAATTGAATTAGGGACGTTTATTATAGTGTTATTCAGATATTTGTACTGCCAGATCAATATTTCACAAATAAAACTTTAATAATTAGAAAGGCGTGACTGTGATTCAGAGATATGCTCTAAAATACCTGCGTGGAGAGGTTTTATCCAGCTTATAATGAATCGCCATTAAAACTTATTTTTTATGTTAATTATTGAATCATTATTGTATATCAAATGCCTCATTTTAGTAATTAATTACAGTTAAAAATACAATATATAATTTATTTAATAATTTTTAAAAGATAAGCATTAGCTGTTATATCCTAAATATTTTTGTCACTTCTAAAAGCCTTTACTTATGTCTTATTTACTACCACTAAACTTAATTATCTAAGCGGCGCGTGAAAATGTTGAGATAATTCATATGCTATTCACGATAAAACTATTTGCGCAGTAATATTTAACGTATATCAGGGTTATAATACATAATAACACCGTGCACCTCGTTATTGATATTTACTCAATGCAATTAAACTATTAAGTATCAGAAAAAAGACACACTGCAAGATTAAACGCCACTTTTTTCTACTTTACAACACAACTCTTAATTTTGTTTAAAAGTATTACGCAAATATACTTAATCCTGAATTTCTGAATATCAATATAGATATACATTTGTCTGAATAAATATGAAATAACAGCTCTATAAAAGAGATGTCAGCTTTTTCTCAGATGTTACTAAGCTAAGTGGGCCATTACTAAGCTATTACCCAGACTTTAAATCGCTGTTATACAGACTAAAGCATTTAAAACTGTGCCCAAATTGCTTGATTTACAGTTGAATAGATGTTTAGTCAGACATTATCCAGACAATAGTTTCAGCTTATAGTTTCGCGGATCGCTATTATTCAAACTTTATTCAGCATAACTGTGTTACTTGGGCAGCCTCAAACTTGTCATCATTTTTAATCATTATGTAAGAAATACTAAGTAAACTTTTCATAGGTAACTAGCTTCTGCCCGCGACTTCGTTCGCGAGGAAAATACCAGCCACATTTTAATAAAACTTCCCTGACAATGAAACTTCCTTTTCTACGTTTTTTGTTTAGGCCATAGCAGCCAAAATATATCTACTGAGTCAGGATTGGTGACGCAGGTGCGAGCGACGTACAGTTCTCTTGTCTATGGTAAAAGGTTTGGTTTCCGCACTTAGTCCTTCAGGTGAACCATTGTACATGGGCCATGGTGGCCATCAGTGATTATTCCAACCAGTCCATCTCCCTCCAGAAGATAATTACGTCTCCCGGTCTGTTTAGAACATCTGTGCAAGATCTGGGTGCCCTGAGGGTTTCTGTTCTAATCTGGGTGACGCCTGTGCATTCAAAGAGCACATGCACGATGGTTTCCTCAGCCTCCATGCAAGCCCTGCACAAAGGATTGTCCGATATATCTATTGTGTGGAAGTGTTTGTTTAGCGAGCAGTGTCCCGTGATGGTCCCCGTAACCAGGCTCAGTCCGGTCCTGTCCAAGAGTAATAACCGCCTGGTTAGCCTACCATTTAAGAATGGCATAGCCTCCCTGGACTGTCTGCAGGTCGGTGTCGAGGTCCACCAGCTCTTTTCTAGTGAATTATTTGAAGGCCTATGTTCCTGCATATGCACTAATGGCACAACACTGATACATTGAATGTTACTTCATTGTCATTCTTAGAGATTATACCTGACGAACAACTATCAATAATATAATATAACAGTACATTGTCATTGTAAACACACGGGAAGTCAAGTATAAGTATAAGTCCCCTCTTTGAGGAGTGGCTAGAGAGGCGCCACGGCCTCCTCACCTTCCGCCTGACGCAGGTCCTCACCGGACACGGTTGTTTCGGGAGGTTCCTGTTCAGGATATTGCGGGAGGAAACGCCCGGGCGTTTCCACTGTGTTACCACTGTGTGGATCGCCCGGAGGACACGGTAGAGCATACGGTGGAGGTCTGCCCGGCTTGAGTAGAGCACCGCCGTGTCCACACGGAGGCGATCGGTGGCGACGATCTCTCGTGTCTGGCTCTGGTCCAGGCTATGGTACGGAGCGAGAGTGCATGGGAGGCCGTCACCTTCTACGAAGCAGTAATGCGCGCGAAGGAGGCGGAACGCGTGAGGGAGAGGTAGTCTGTGCGCCCTCATGCCCCTAGTCGCCGCAGGAGACGCCCTGGGCGGCGGAAATCAATTGGCGATACCCGGCCACTGTAGGCGCGGGCTTGCGGACGGCGAGCAATGGGCAGTTCGCCGTCCGATAAGGACCACGCCCGGGTCGACGGCGCGTTGCGTTCCACACGCGCCTCAAAGAGATGTCAGCACGAACTGACGGTGTCCGCCAGGACAGATGGCTGCCAGGGTTGCGGGTTTGTCCGTAAGGGATACCGTGGCCCTGGCACAAAGGCAATTGAAGTAATACGGGTGGGTTTTAATCAGTATAAGTCTGACACGCCACCCCGCTTCGCCCAGAGCGGGAGAAGTTATTTGATAATTTCCTCGAACTATCACAATTACAGTAAAAAAATGTTTAAAAATAAACCGGTCAAGGGCGAGTCGGACTCGCGCACCGAGGGTTCCGTACCATCATATGTAGCTTCATTCGTATAAGTATCTAAATATATTAGTTCTGTGCCCAGAAAAAATACAACTGTGCTTCACCCAAAGCGACCTGCGAGTAGGTAGGAAGGAGGACATTTTTTTTGTAAACCATGAAATGAATTTAAGCCGCGAGGCCCATTATCGTCAGTGAATTTTACCACTGCGGTGTAGAATATTGCAGACTTAGGTCAGCGCCGTCTTTTGACCGATAGTGGAACTAATGTAAGTTTTGTTGATGATATCTGAAAAAGTATGTTATTTAGAGAAATCGTTTTATTTTTACTGTAATCTTTACATACATTTCTATCACATAGAATAATTTCAGATTTGTTATCTATGCAAACTTCGGAGTTTTTTTTTTTTGGTCAAAATTCGAAAACAATACCTACCTAAAAAAATGTTTGAGAATGTGCAAATAGCGCTCAATTATACGATTCCCCACATGCCATAGTAGCCCCACTTCGATTTTTTAAGACCCCCGCTAAGTCCCAGTTGCAAAAAAAAAACTTTCTTATTTGCAAAATAGTTGGGCAAACGTCATCTAAAACTATTGCATTTCATGACCAATTCCATAAACTAATGTAGGATAGTGTTACAAGTTTAGTTAGTACAGATGTGTACAAAGTGTTAATAAATACTCCATGTTTCTTAAATAATTTTTATTTACAGGTAAAATAATCATTTCAAATGAACTTTTAATATATTAATTAAACTTTAAAACAATCACAGATAGAAAACTGGCTCTTCTCCATAGGAAACGACCATTTGGAACCGTGCAGATATGTAGCTTCTAACGTTTCATAAGTTTTATGTGAAATAAAATATTTTGAGTCTTGAGGTTTTTTTTGGTCTCGTGAGCTTTGATTACTCATCATTATATTTGTTCCAACGATTGCTACCGTTAAAGATATTGCATATCTTATATACTTACAACGTAGAATTCCTTACCACAGGGATCATTTTGCCAGCTAGATACTGCTACAGAAAAGCATGTCTAGTATCATTACTATAAATAACAGTAATCTTGTCAAGGTAATTATATAAATTACTGTAATTAGCTCTGTCAATAGTTATTCGATGAATAACTGCATTCTCCGGAATTTGCCTGCTGCGATCAATAGACATGTGGTTAGGGGTTATTGCAGTTTCATCATGATTGCCCCAACTAACTGCTCCCAAGTAACGATGTTTATTTAGATTTTTTTTTATTTTTTTATTTTACGTACTTCCTTGACATAATCTTTTCATTATTTGACATAATTTACTTACAAATCGAATTCCAATTCTTTATTAGTGGCTTTTGTGGACATGATATTTATTCAGATATGTTACTGTAGTTGTAATTGCAATCATGTCATTAATATTTTATATACTTAGATTATTTTATATTTTGTGAATGTGAGAACGTTGTAGGGTTAGTAGAGTGTAGATTTGTTGGCGGTTTTCTATTTTGTTAAGTACCTGGTAATTGTTGAAAGGCCTACACTGTCCTCCCATACCTATTATCACTGTTATTTAATAATATTGTAAAGCCAATTATTTTTAAAAGAGTAACCGTGGAGTTTCTTGCCGGCTCTTCTCCATAGGAAACGACTAACTCGAACCGTGCACCTAGCTTCTGACGTTTCATAAGTGCCCATGTAGGTTTATGTGAAATAAAATATTTTGATTTGATTTGATTGGATGCCACGCTCTGCCTTTTTATTCCGCAGCGATGACATTTGTTTCCAAAAACTATCAGAGTTCGTTCTTGATTCTCATAGCCTAAGTGCCCTATTATAACACCAGAATTGCTGAACGAAGCCTATTCAATTGATTGCACTAAAACGCTAATGATTAATGAATAAACACTTATCAACAATATAAATCCTCTAGTTGATAAAAATTGCTGAAAAGAGTGGAGTTATAATGTGCTGTGTTCAGGTGTACGCGTCACCCAGCCGGCGCAAGATGGACACGAAGGGCGAGGGCGAGGAGATGACTTATCCCCACATCTGCTTTATGGTCGACAACTTTGACGAGGTCAGTAAACACTGCTTGGTCATTACAATCCAAATCTCCCAAATCGATACCTTAATGACCTTAACCTTTTGACGTTCAAAAATGCCTTTTATGTGCCTATTTGAATTAAATGATTTGACTTTAATTCGCAAGGTGGCTAACTCTGTAAGCAGTAAATTTTACAGGGGACATTATTTAACCCGAATTAGTAAAATCTGAAGATCCTGTTGGTAAATAATAAGTAAATACGCAGGTTTTTTTGTAAATGTGCAGTTTTACACTTTAATGTTTTTATTATACAACCTGATTTAGGAGTTCAACTGGTTATCCGTTCTACCACTTAGCCGTTTTGCAAATTAAGGTATTGATATAGAATATACGTGTTCTTGCGACCAACGAGATAAATATCGGATTAAATAATAACGACTAGCTCGATGTGCAGATGCTCTAACAACTGTCAATTAATTCTGTATCTTGTTCTCAATTGGGTCGTGTAAGTAACTCGGTAAGAAACTGAAGTGTTCGAGTCGCGTCCGCCTATCAAGGCAAGATCTAGCGACTTACTGAGAGCGCAACCGCGTATGTCGAGTTGCGCTCATGTTTCCTACGTAATGTGCCTTGTTTGTTTGCCATATGTTGTTACACATTATCGTTCGGTGAGCCATAGTCCATAACACTACTGGATTGATGAACGGCGTGACTTTGTCGTGAACTCTCGTGTACAAATTAGGGCTTTCAAATACAGGATTTTTTCAATACCGGTACTGGAAAAGTCAATACCGGTATACGTGCTTTTATTGTTCTTATTTTTGGAAAATAATAAAATAAATATCATTGTTTACATAGTTCTCTTAAGGCGAGGTTCTTCGAGCGTGCATTTTTGTTCTAGAGTGGCAGCTGGGCGCGAGTAAATTGTTCCGTGAATTTCGTTAATTTTAAGTTGAAAATTATATGTTTTACGATATTAACAATATTAAACCCGATGATGATTTATCCGTCCATATTTGACCTGTCCCCCAATGACAAACCAAGTTAAATACGTAATGATTTGTCCTTACTATGTTAATATTATAAAAACAATTTGGAAAATCCAAAAGTACACACCTCATAAAGCTCGTTTAAAACTAGTGGAATATTTTATTTTATTAATTATAATTAAACAAAATTGAATTAGACTGTGATTTTCAATAGGCCTTAATTTATGAGGATACTGAAGCGTATGAAAAATGCGACTCGATACGTTAAGTTTTTCGGGCGTTAACGTGACCACATACATGGTACATACATACAGACAAACCGACGTCCAGGGTTTTTTTTTTAATTAGCTTTTTCTTTACTTATATTAAGTAGTAACTTTTGCCCGCGGCTTCGGCCGCGTGGAGGTCGGAAATTATCCCACGGGAACGTACTGTCGGGATAAAAAGTATCCTATGTCCCATAACAATACCTATGCCAAGAAATTTTAATAAAATAGGTATATATCGACACCCGCATAAGGTCGTATGTGTTTACGTGACGTTAAAAATCTCTCTCTTGAAAAATCACTAATTTCAAGAGAGAGATTTTTAACGTCATCTTTGTGTTGATCAGCCGCAAAACATAATATGATAAGAATATTAGCGGGTTAGAAACTCGGTTTTTAGTGAAAATATGAAAAAATAGTTCTTAAGAATTTCTAGTATTTATAGGTATAATATTACATTATAGTACTAAAATCTCATTTTACAAAAAAATAATGTTACGACTTTTTACGTGGGAGGTATCGATATCTTATGTAAACACATTTTTGTAAACAGCACACTAAGGCTCGTATTACAGAATGTCACTCAATACTCAAGCATTACATAAAACTAGATTCAAGTCATTTGATTGG
Source organism: Dryobota labecula (assembly GCA_947523025.1). Taxonomy (NCBI): domain Eukaryota; kingdom Metazoa; phylum Arthropoda; class Insecta; order Lepidoptera; family Noctuidae; genus Dryobota; species Dryobota labecula. The sequence continues at coordinate 27,989,158 of OX383287.1, read as the reverse complement.
TTGAAAATAGTTTTAAGTAATGCTTGAGTATTGAGTGACGTTCTGTAATACGGGCCTTAGTGCAAAAGAAATTATTTTTGAAACCTAATGAACTAACTAAAAAAAAGTCTTATTGAATACACTACTTATAAAACAACATAATAAACCTACGAATTACTAAGGTCAACGTCAACGGAGACAACTTTTGAGATCGTGAAGGCAATTTACACTCGTCAACTGCGATCAACGGAAGTTAGATTAAAAACTCTATAGAGTAGATATTTAGAAAACACTCGACCGAGAAGCGAGACCTCCTGACCTGGTAGTGCCTCGTACTAAAAAATATCCAATCGATCGAACCAGAACAGAACTTCGACAGTTCGACCAGTTCGATCGAAATTTTTTTCGAGAAATAAAACAAAAAAAGACAAATACATAAATAAAAAAACAAAAAAAAAAAATATACACAACGAAGCGAAGAGAGGAACCATTAATAAAATCCAATTTTTTAAAAATCAACTATCTACGAACGAACAACGATTATTTTTAGAAACGAATGACCAACTAAATACTAATACGTTGCATGAATGAGGGTTACTATCCTACGGAAAGTCTTAACACCGCGGTTCAGAAAATCGCGTCATTTGTACAGCGCCATCTATCGAGCAAAACCTAAACTCTCTGTTCCAACCTGTTGCAAGTAGTGATAACTTTTGACGGAGTGGACCGATTTTAATGAAATAAAGACTAAATGTCACCTCCAGATACGGACTATGACTATATTTCCAATCCTTTAATCTCTTGAAAATAGTTACACAAAAATGACAATATTACATGTGAATTTTAAAATCATCCCCTATTTTACCCGCTTGAGGGATCATTTCAGAAAAACGATGAAATACGTAATTCATTATTTGTTACTAAAAGCATAAATTTGAATTTTCATATCACTAACTTAAAGAAGAACGTGTTTCCCACACAAACTTTCATCCCCTATATCCCCCCCTTTAGGGATATTTTTGAGACAAAAAGTACCCTATGTCCTTCCCTGGGATGGAATATATCGCTCTGCCAAATTTTATCGAAATCCGTTCAGTGGTTTAAGCGTGAAAAGGTAACATACATACAGACAGACAGACAGACAGAGTTACTTTCGAATTTATAATATTAGTATGGATAGAAGCAATTTAAGTCGAGAGAATTACTTGACCTTGACATGTTGGGTGCAATATACAGTATAATATATTTAATATTATACTGTTTTTTTAACCTCTATCTAGTGCTGGAGAAACGTCTTATAGCTGGGTTTCAATTAATACTTTCACTCTTAAAATAGTTTTAAGGAATAAAATACTGTAATCATATCAAAGCATAGTCATATTGGTGGCTGCCTGTAAATGATTTACGTATCGGTATGCCTCTTGCTGTTCAGAATTCAGCAGCAACATTCGAACATGGCGGCGATAATTAACTTCTAAACGCTACTGAGAAACAATTTACACGTAAAAACAAAACAGAGGACAAGTAATGGGCTGTTACAAAAGCAATTATGAGAATCATTAAACAGTCTTCTTGTAAACATGGACAATTCATTTGTCTGGTCCGTGCAGCACATAATATTTCTGCTGTAAATTCAGTAAGAAGAGCGGGGTCACATGGCCTCAGGTACAATTGTAAAAAGAGTGAACTACTTATATTCAAGGCGGGTAATAAGAGTCCGAAAACCGTTCCACCGGTCAAGCTTGGAGGATTGCCATTAAGTAGGCTCCCCAAATTCATGTACCTGGGGCACTGGGTCACCGAAAACCTCTCAGATGATTTAGATGTTGAACGGGAGCGTAGGGCATTGACAGTGAGATGCAATATGCTGGCTCGCAGGTTTGCACGGTGCACAAAAGAAGTCAAAATTGCTCTTTTTAAGGCATACTGCCAGACATTTTATACCTGAAGCCTGTGGGTCCGTTATACGCGTAAATCTTTCAATGCCCTACGGGTCCTGTACAATAATGGTTTTAGGATGCTGTTGGGATTGCCTCGCTTTTGCAGCGCATCAGGTATGTTTGCTAAGGCCAGCACGGACTGCTTTAGGGCAATAGTACGAAAAAGAGTGGCCTCCCTGATGCGCCGCGTGCGGGGCAGCTCCAACAGCCTTCTGCATACTATTTTGGGAAGGGTTGATTGCCCGATTGTGAGGCACTGGAACACTGTTCACGGATCTAGTGGTGCTCTTCATAATATTAAGTAAATATATAATTTCATTAATAATTTACTAACATAGTTATAAGTACTATTTACTAACAATGTATGGAATGTTCTATTCTGAAATAAATGATTATTATTATTATTATTAGTACCCGGTAAATTAAAATTAAAAATAATTTATTAGCGAATACCCATATTCGCATATTCTCTTAAAACAATATTAAATTGTATTTTATTATTACCGTATGTATAGTATCACCTTTCGGCATGCAAAGTACATACATTAAAAACAAAACACTTTTTTATTTTTATTAAATTGAATAAAATTTATTTTAGAACTGATATTTGATAAAACTACATAGTTTAAAAATAAATCCTTTAGTTTATCCTGCAAGTATTCTGATACCCTGTAATAAGCTTTATCAATCAAAATAATTTTTAATTTAATTTTGAACATATATTCCATTAAAGATTTAGGTAGGTGATTGTATACACGGGGACCCATGCAAAATATACTGATATTTAAAAGAGTTTTTATTTGGACAACTAATTTAAAATACCCATTATATAAAGTACTGTACAATATCAATTCCAAAATCTCTAAATGAAACTCATCATCCTCCTTATCCCAATATATCGCCGCAGAACATCTATTACATCGTCGTTTTCTTACTTCCTTCCGGACGAATAATTATGGTGTTTCACACAATCCATGCATCCGTTCTTTGGTCTTCCTTGTTTTAGAATAGTCTTCATTCATACTAAGTTTTTTTGTAACTTGTTGCTCCTTATAATACTACCATCGATTTAGAATACCCTAGATACACCGTCAACGCTTGAAATGTGTCTCGATACAACTGTGCTTAAATTACTTCTAAGCACAGTTGCGCTCTCAGTAACGCGCGCTTCGTTATCGGGTGAACATGCCAAAGTGCTCCGTACGTCCGTACAATACGTCTCTTCATTTGTCGCTACGCAGTTGGCTTTTTCCCTCGCGCAGCACTTGTATTAAGTGGAAAGGAGATGGAAGATGTATAAAGTGGAACATAGTCAAATATTAAATGAATAGAGTCGCTTATTGTTTTTTTCTTTCTGCGGTATGTCAATAATATGGAATTAACATAGAATAACTATAGCCTGTCCGGAGATGAGCAAAATTTATTTGAATGGTGATTGGTGTTTTTTATATTATAGTTATTATTAATTGAAAGGGAAAAATGGCGAAAAATTATAGCTAATGAGAGGAGTGAAGATTTTTTTAAGCCAAATGATTCTATAAAAAAAAAAATTACTTGATATGATGATTAATTATCAAAATTCACCGCGCTCGTGCCGCCACCCCACCGCACCGTTCGGCGTCACCGCGTCGAGGCGGGTCATTCATAGAATAAGTAAATAAAGGATTTTTTCGCAAAATATCTCAAGCAATTTTAAAATTATAATAATTATGTAGAAATATAAAACACTTAGATAAAAAAAAAATCTCTGCTGTGGCTTTTTTACGACTTAAAGATGTTTCTCTTAAAATATTTCGTGTATGAATAGATACACCTTATATACAGTACTGGGCCTCAAGTCTGCTATTACAATAGTGTCAGAATGGTCTCTTCATTGTGAGTTTTTGACAGATTTGCCATACAAACACTGTCAAATACTCACAATGGCGAGACCATTCTGACACTATTCTAATAGCAGACTTGAGGCCCTGGTTTTGCACCAGAAGTCGTGAGAGTCAGTGATTGGTGTGAATTTTAGTTCATGAAAACTAATTTTATTCCACACCTTTTTAATCGCGATTATAAATATATCAGATTTAGTTAGAAAATCTAAATTTTAGTTTAAAAACGTCAAATTCAGAATAGTAAAATTGCCATTTTCACTTTTAAAAACTCAGTACCATCTTAGAGCTGTCAAACTAAATTATAGTTAAGTTGTGTCACTTTCGTCAATTTCAGAATAGGAAATGGGCGTTTGACAGGAATAAACTAAATTTTGGTGATTTTTAGTCTTAGTTTAGAGAATTTTGTGACAAGAGAATCGGCACCATTATCTATCAATCTTTTTAAATTGTCTTAATAAATAAAATAAAAATAAGTTAATTTTAACCACCTCAACCTGTTTTATTTAAGCACTGAGTAAAATTTCAAGACCACTCCATTATTTCACTCCCTGCAATTGCCAGGTCCCATTATAAACATGCACGATAAATATATATAAACCATGATAGACATGCACACGCACGCTCACGCATCCACACACACGCACCCTCTCACACACACACACACACCCTCCCTCACACCCTCACACACCCCCTCACACACCCCCTCACACGCTCACATATACACACACATACACACAAACCCACCCTCACACATACGCATGGAGCAGAAATTGTATAATTTAAAATTGTTTAATTGTTATTGCATAATATCTGTGTAACACTACTGGGAGAAGACACTGATTCCTGTAACACAGGTTACACCTAGCGCAGGAGTCAGGGTTTCCATATAAATGTAACATACTTTTATGTGTGCACTATAGCAGCTGATGGAAAGTTGAATGTGGAGCAGAAAACGCGCATCAGTAGCCTATGCCGGAAGGTTGGTCACGGGACCTCGCAGATGGCCGTCATGTACCAGTCCGTCAAAGCAAAAGTTCTCCAATCGCACTACAAAATTAGAACTCTCGAAAACCAACTCGATCTTTCGCAGCAGCTACAGAACCTTAAGCTAAGTATCGAAGATTCGACGAAACCTGCCCAGGGATCTTCCTTTGCTGACATGGTAAAGAAAGGTGCCAATAATTTTATCCAGCCGAGTTATGTAAGTTCGGTGGCCATCTATCCGAGTGACAAGTTGAAGACCAGCGATGAGACCAAAACTCTTGTCCAAAAAATTATCAACCCCGAACAAATGAAGCTCCATGTGAGAGGTCTGCGCAAGACAAAGAACGGCGGTGTAATCATCAGCACCGAGACAAAGGACGACATCGAGAAGCTGAGACAATCGGTGCAGCTAACCAAGTCAGGCCTAACAGTCGACGAGCCCCATAAAAGGAAGCCTAGGGTGGTGATAATAGGAGTACCAACATCCATGCAGGAAAATGAGGTTTTTACCTGTTTGTACGAGCAAAATATAGCCGAGAAACTTCAGGACTACAGCCTTGAGGTGTTTTTGAGTTCAATTAAATTAAGTCACAAGTCAGGTAAGAAAGACACTGAATCCTGTAATTACATAGTTGAAGTACCTGCAGTCATACGCAAAGCCCTGATATCACAAGACCGAGTTTTTGTAAATTGGTCATCATGCCCTGTGAGAGACTTTACTTTGGTCACTCGATGTTATAAGTGTCAGCAGTATGGACATGCGGCCAAGTCATGTCGACAGACATCGTACACCTGCGGCCACTGTGGTGATCAAGGTCACTCAGTAAAAGAATGTCCAAAAAAGGCTGACGAACCAATATGCGCTACTTGCTTGCATTTTAAAAAGCCAGACAAGCATAACACTGGCGCTGCTGAATGCCCCGCGAAAATAATGGCTGAAAAAAGGTACATCAACTCTGTAGATTATGTAGGCGCCTAAGAGCGCCGTTAATAAGTTATTTTTCTGACCTTTTTTTTATTTTTATTTTTTTATTCTTAACTACCATTATGATAAATAGTTTGATTAATGATTTAGATAATTTCACTGTATCCGAATGCAAAGTTTGTGAAACTGAAAACTGCAAACAATATCTATCCGACTACAAAACTCCGCTTACCATATTAACGCAAAATATTCGCAGTGTTTTTAAGAATTTTGATAGCTTTAGTACATTTCAACAACGGCTAAACATAAACTGTGACGTTATTGTTTTAACCGAATGCTGGCTTGCTAAACAGTATAGCATCCCACTAATCCCGGGGTATAATATGTATAGAAGTACTATAAATTACAACCAAAACGATGGGGTGATAGTTTATGCAAGAGATCATCTCAATGTCTCTGTTCAGGAACCTGACATGCACGACTGTAACAGATTGTTAGTTAAAATTGGATTAGAATTTGCGATATTAGCATTGTATCGACCTCCGTCTTTTAAAAATACTAGCATTTTTACTGAATCTCTGAATGAAACCTTGCAAACACTGTCATCCATCAAAAACACGGTTGTAATAGGAGATATTAATATCAATATTCTACCAGGAAGTGCTGATGCGCCTGCTCAGGACTACCTCAACATATGCGCCTTTCATGGCCTACTCCCAGCACACAGCTTTCCTACACATCACAGTGGCTCCTGTTTGGATCATATTATGCTAAAATCGAATTTCCCTTCACTTGCACTTGTTGTTAACTCAACAATAACCGATCACAATGCTGTCCTACTAACCCTAAATTGTAAATTACCTAAACAAGACACTCGCAAAATTTCAAAACTGAATATAAATAAACTTGAAGAAGATTTACGCGTCATCAATTTTGATCCAGTCTATAATTCCGCTGACCCGCAGTTTTGCATGTTGTATGTAATTGAAAACTTACAAAATGCAATTCAGAAAAACACAGTCGTAACGCAGTTGAGCAACAAAAACTACAACCTTAAACCATGGATCACATCAGGTCTTATTCGCTGTATGAAAAATAGGGATAAACTGCATATGAAAGCTAAATCTAATCCAGACAATGCAGTATTGCAACTTTCGTACAAAAGATATCGAAATTTTTGTAATGATCTCCTTAAAAAAATTAAAAGGAACTACGACAAAGTGGCATTGGAAAAGGCTGGAACAAATAGTAAAAAGATCTGGAAATATATTAAAGACGCAACGTATACCACGAAAAAATATGAGTCATCTTCAGGTTTATTACAAGCACACTTGTCAACGCTGGAATCCGCTAACATAGCAAATGATTTCTTTATTAATGTTGGAAAGTGTCTAGCAGAAAAAAATCTGAGTCAATCCCAAAACCCAACGAGCACTCCTTTAACATGCAAAACTGCTTTAACATCCTTTGTGCTGCTAGATACTGACGAGACTGAGGTAGAAAATATAATTATGTCCTTGAAAGAAGACTGTGCAGTTGGCTGGGATAACATATCGAATAAAATTATTAAAAAATTCAAGGACATTTTGGTACGACCACTGACCTATATTTTCCGTATTTGTTTATCTTCAGGTCATTTTCCTGAGTGTCTCAAAAAAGCTGTTATTGTCCCTGTATATAAATCAGGCAGCAAAAAGCAAGTGACAAATTATAGACCTATTTCTCTATTACCTTCTATGTCAAAAATATTGGAAAAAATTATAAACAAACGGTTGTTGAAATATGTGGAAGATAGATCAATTCTGTCTGAACGGCAGTTTGGATTTAGGCCAAAGGTTTCAACTTCAGATGCGGTACACCATCTGACTGATTATCTAGTGCAAGAACTTGACAAGGGTAACCACACAGTAGGAATTTTCCTTGACCTTGCCAAAGCGTTTGACACAGTTTCCATTCCAATTCTGTTGCGCAAGCTTGAGATCATGGGTGTAAGAGGCACCCAGCTGAAAATTTTCAAAAGTTATTTAGAAGATCGCACCCAGTGCGTAAAGGTTGGCAATGTTCTCAGTGCTGTTCAAAAAAACACATATTTTGGTGTTCCCCAAGGAAGTATTTTAGGGCCCACTCTGTTTTTGATTTACATAAATGACCTTTGCAATCTAAAGCTAGACCATGGCACTATTATAACTTACGCTGACGACACTGCTCTACTTTTTTCGGCTGACTCAGAAAATGAAGTCTACAATCTTGCGCAACACGGATTCAATATTGTAAATAAATGGCTTCAAAATAACTCACTAACTCTAAATGCAGAAAAGACACATTACATTAAGTTTTCGATGCGCAAGCAAATATCGCATATCCCCTCAACGTTGCATGCTCATTGTTGCCCAGTTCCTGCAGATAGCCAGTGTAAGTGTCCCAATATTAAAAAGACAGATAAACTAAAATACCTAGGTATAATATTAGATGAAACCCTTTCCTTCAAACAATATATGGAAGCTCTAAATAATAGAATTCGTAAGCTGATATATATATTTAAAAAGCTACGATTTATTGCAAATCCAAAAATAATTAGGCAAGTATACTTTGCTCTTTGTCAGTCAATTTTGACTTACTGTATTACTTCATGGGGTGGGGCGAATAAAACTTTGTTATTGACCATTGAAAGAGCTCAAAGAGCTATTCTCAAAATCGCTACTTGCCGCCCTTTCCTTTTCCCCACTAACCTCCTGTATAAATCTTGTGAAGTACTAACAGTTCGACAGTTATATATAATGAGCACTGTACTAAAACAACATGCAACACTTCCATACAGCACTGAATTTACTAAAAAGAGACGGAAAGATATAGTTTGCCCTCAAAAAAGTACAAAACATGCTTTCACAGCCAAATTTTATATGTACCTCGGACCGCTACTCTATAACAGGCTAAATGAAAAGGGAAACATCTACTCCTTAAATCATAGTAATTGCAAGAAAATCCTTAAGGAAACTCTTCAAACTATGTCCTATGAAGATACAGAGAAATTATTACTAGTGCTAAAGTAAATATTGTTTGTATTATTGTTATTTTGTTTTTTAATTAGTTAGCTAAGTTAAGATTCTATAATTTTATACACCTTTTTACATATGTACCAATGATATTAATATGATGTGATTATTTAATCAATTAATGTTACCTCCAATCGCCTGAAACACAGGATTACCTAGTTCAGGCACAAATAATGAGTGAACTTGAGATAGATATAAGAAAAACTGTATTTAACTTTATACCTTATATTTTTGAATAAATTTTATTATTATATTTTTATTATGTCAATAAAATATTATTATTATTATTATCCTTCTGTTCCAAAGCAAAAATTTTTTACGATTGTCACACGGCGTAAACTGAATTTGACTTAATAAGCATTTGCTTAAGGAATAGTATCGTTTAAAATTATCTTACCTACAGCTGAGAGCAATAAAATTTTACGACTTGCGCGATGGTCTAATTTTGAAATGTCATAACCGCCCATCGCGCGCACTCGAAACCACACCTTAATTCCATTCACATAAGGTTGTATGTAAGGAAAATTGAAATGTTCTTAAGTACATTATTTGTTTTAGATTTGCCTTAGTAGACGCACACACTTGTAACTTAGCGATGGGACACTTTTGCGACTTTGATTTGTAGGTGATAGTGTATCTAGGGTATTCTAAATCGATGAATACTACTAATAAACTGTTTTATATAAAAAAGCCCTACAGGGATTTGTACACGATTATGATGAAAACATAACATGTCTTCAATAAGCGGCCTCCTGTTCTCGAGCGCTGCTTTATTTGTTCTCAGTGATATGTGTAGTGTACTCATTAAATCGGCTATTCGATTGTCGTGTGTGCCTTAATTCTGTCTGTCGATATAATTAGACTTGGCGCTGCATTCGTTCAGCGGCAGAGATTCGTTAAACGGCCGTCCTTTGTCTCTGGCTTTTCGTCGTCTGTCTTCATCATGTCGCTGTCATCAACGGTGTCTTTAACAAGAAGGTATTTAGGACTACACGCGTCTAATGCGTAGTACTAACCTGTTTGAAATTGGTGTTGCTTTATTTTGTTACCTCAAAGCCATGACTTTAAACCGTGAATGTCAAAACGTTTACGTTTTTTTATTGTATTACAAAAATAGAAACGCTGTTTTGACTACGATTTGTATGCAGTAAACCTGTTTCAAGAAATTCTGCATTGAAATGTTGGACCTAGTAATTTCCATCAGTCAAGTTGATGAAATTAGCGTGTTATTACACAATTAGCGATTAGCAGCCAACTGACTGGTGATTATGTCCTGAACTTAGATGTCCATTGATTTCTTTTTTTTACCTAATTAAATCGTTATCGGAGCTTGTTTTATTTACAAAATGGCCTCATTGGAATGTATGTGTTCTTGATTCGATGCGGCTGTTGCGATGCGATGATATTACGCCTCCAAGCTCTAGCACCGGTTTCATGACGTTACGAGTGACGTGATTGGGTACTATAACTCGAATACCTGTTTTGCACTGCGTAGTATCGATACTCGATAGCGACTCTTGGCCAGCAAAGTTTCGACAGATCGAAACAAGATTGTCAGCAACAGACTCATTTCGTCAAAAATTTCTAATTAAAATCGATTTATAGCCATTTATTTAATATGCAGATTTGATACTTGGTAATCAAAATGCAATTGCAGAGATGATACTTGATACGTTGCATTATGTTAACTGTCGTTATGCAAGCCAATAAAATAAACACTACAGCTACAAACATTATGAAACCAAAGCAAACTGCACTTGCAAAAGTTTCACAATTAATATAACTTTAATTGTGACATTATTAATTACGTAACATGTGTGTTTGATTGCATAATCCTTCGGAACCGCAAAAGCTAAGGTTTAAAAGATGAAAATTGTTACCGGCACAAGTTTAGGTAGTGCTGTAAGGAGAGCATGCGGTGAATTGCGGTGACATGTCCATTAAATTGTTCAAATGGAAGCCTGCTTTAATCGACATTGTCCACGAATCAGCCAATTCCGTAGTTGACCGATTTAGGGCGGGTTGTTTCACGTACACTTGAGGCACGCGTATCCGTCATAAATGGCGCTAACTATCGTCAAACCGTTGTTTCACAAAATTATACCCTTGACGTTCGTTAAAAAATAACGATTACAGTAACCCACTGGTTAACGTCATTTTATTCTTCGACATTTGAAGTTTGACGATCGGTTTTTTATGCAGTGAAACGACGCTTTGTATTTGACGTACGTTAAACATCATAATGTAATCGTTAATATTTGACGTACGTATGTTACGTTAACGAACTGTTTGAAACAACCGGCCCTTAGGGCGGGTTGTTTCACGTACACTTGACGCACGCGTATTCGTCATAGATGGCGCTAACTATCGTCAAACCGTTGTTTCACAAAATTATGCTCTTGACGTTCGTTAAAAAATAACGATTACAGTGACATTTGAAGTTTGATGATCGGTTTTTTATGCAGTGAAACAACGCTTTGTATTTGACGTACGTTAAACATCATAATGTAATCGTTAATATTTGACGTACGTATGTTACGTTTACGAACCTTTTGAAACAACCGGCCCTTAGTGTGTTATCTGACCGAGAACAGAGCAGGCGCGTGGAAGCGTTGGCGATATGGCGTCGCGGGCCGGGTGGCCGACTGGCCGATCGGGGCCGGTCGCGCGGTCGTGCCAGCACTGCCAGCAGTGGGCACCACGACCTTGCGCACGGGCACTCTCGCCCGGTTTGTTTGTTTTCGTCGCCTGTTGACCGATATGCAGTGCGACATTCATGTGGCAACTCTGATATCGTATGTTTTGACACTTCACACATATTAAAAATATTAAAAATAAATAGGTAGTTACTCCAACAGTCGCTTCAATCATACCAGTCATTGAATTAATCGCACCTAATCATTGTTATCTTATTATTAAGATAGCTTAATTTGGTAAGTTACAGCAATAAAAACAATAATTGTGTTTTACGAATAGGTCTACTTTTAGACGATTAATTTTCCATCAGTTTTTTAGCTATAGCTCCACTTAATTTCGCGGCGAATTCGCTAAGTAGGTACGTCGTGTTAATTCAAATAACGGAATGTTATATCTAGTTTATTTCTGGAAATAGGCAATGAGTGTAGGCGCTGTAAATATATTTTCGTAGCTTCTCACCGTGATACAGTTTGCGATTTGTTATTAAATAAAATAGCAAGTTTCCTATTTTACCGCCTGCAATTTTGCTAATGATAAGTAAATAAAAATAAAAAAGCCATTTATTCTACTACCCTCTTACACCTTTTTTTACAAAAATTTTGTAGCATGCGTACGAGTATTCGTAATTAACAGTAAGTACCTAGCCTTACAATTTCTAACATGCAAAATTATATTTGAGATTCATCACATTTTTAATTATTTTATATTTACTAATTAGGTTATATGATAGGGCATTGAATTTGAAAATTAATTTGATTGAATTTTATGTTGTAATACCGTATTGATAATATTTATCTATATATACTAATATATAAAGCTGAAGAGTTTGTTTGTTTGTTTGAACGCGCTAATCTCAGGAACTACTGGTTGTAATTGAAAAAAACTTTTTGTGTTGGATAGTCCATTTATTGAGGAATATTATAGGCTATATAACATCACGCTACAAACAAAAAAATTTTTTTTTTTTTTTTTGAGAGCTTCCTTTGCGTGCGCCGCGTAAACGGTTTAAGTTACGCAAATATCGTGTATGATGGAACTGTTCCTCTTTAAATTTTCTAAAAATAACTATAACCTTTTTTATGGTAATCAAATTTGTTCGAAATTAATGCATTATTTGCGAAGGAGTTTTCATAAACATGGTATTAATCCTTATCCAAATAAATGCGTTATTCATCAAAAGTATTTAATTTTGAACAAAGTTGCCCTTACATCATTTAATTTCAATGAATATCTTAGGAGATACACTGCCGGTCAAAAGTTTGAGACCACTAATAAAAAACTTTTGTTATCAGTAAATATTTTCAAAATATTGGTGATAAAAAGTAATCTGCACACCTGCATATTCTATGGTTTATAAAGACTGCCTAAAAGCTTATTCCTTTATATATTAGCCAAGGAAAGGGCAATAAACAAACATTGTTTCCATACTTCAATGTGAACCGAGGAAGATTCGAGTCCGATAATCGATTGTAAAAATTTTATTACCTCATTACCGCAGCTGACACTTCTTTTATTTTACATCAACTTACAATGCAATTGTTCTAAATTCTTAAAATAGTTTCAAAGTTTATTCTAACCCGATATTTTCATGGTTATCTACGAATATCCGCAGTTAGTCTGATTTTGTGATTCCTACAGTCAAGACGTCTCTAAAATGGGAAAAGTTTGCGAAATTAGTATTAAAACACGATCTGCCATCGTTGTTCTCCATAATGAAGGCAAATCTGAACGTGAGATTGCATCTCAAGTTATCGAAGACTTGTGTTCATCGCACTATTGTGCGGTACAAACAAACTGGCTGTAATCAAGATCGTCCGCGCTCCGGGAGACCAAGAGCTACGACTTCTAGTGAAGACAAATTTATTGTGGTAACCAACCAGCAAGCGAAATAGATGCTTAACAGCCCCAGAAATACGTGTTGAAGTCAACAAATCTCGGGAAAAACATGTGTCAGTGTCTACAGTGAAAAGACGATTGCGAGAAGCCAAGTTGTTTGGTCGCGTTGCTGTTCGAAAACCTCTTCTAAAACCGCAGAATAAGAAAAAACGGTTGCAATGGGCCCTAACCTAGCCCATCGAGACTGGACCGAAGAAGATTTCAAAAAAATACTTTGGAGTGACGAATCTAAATTTGAAATATTCGGTTCAAAAAGAAGAATTTTCGTTGCACGTTCCGCCGAAGAAAAGTGGATGCCACAGTGAGTAGTCCCGACTGTCAAGCATGGTGGCGGATCTGTTATGGTCTGGGGTTGTTTCTCAGGCTATGGGACTGGAAATCTGGTCCAAATTAAAGGAATTATGAAAAAGGAGCAGTATAAAGTAATTTTGGGGAAAAATGCTATTCCTTCCGGACTAAAGTTAATCGGCCAAGGATTTATTTTCCAACAAGATAATGATCCAAAGCACAGTTCAAAATGATGTAGGGGCTATTTAGACGAGAAACAGTCGGAAAAAGTGTTGGAAAACATGACATGGCCACCCCAAAGCCCCGATCTTAACCCTATAGAGCTTTTGTGGGAAGAGCTTGACCGAAACGTTCGGGAACAATGTCGTTCTTCACAGCAGGCCATGTGGAATGCATTAGAAGAAAGCTGGAGGAATATCTCGCAAGAGACTATAAATAAATTAATTGCCCGCATGCCAAGATTGGTAAAACAGGTCATAAAATGCAAAGGAGGATATTTTGATGAAAAATCTGTATAAACTCTCTTGTGTGTATTTTCTTTAGAATATTGTATTCGTCAAGACTTCATGTAATTTTGTTAATTTTAAATCTTGTGTAACATGAAAATAAAACCTGTTTTTCATAACGTTTTAAATATGTTGACTTTTATTTGTTTTCTTAATTTTTTATAGTGGTCTTCAAACTTTTGACCGGCAGTGTATAAATGTTTTATAATAACTCCGCAGCAAAATAATGATCAACTCTGCGAGGTAGTCTATTATTCTAAAGCTGAAGAGTTAGTTTTTAGGGTTCTGTACCGTCTGTCTGTCTGTCCGTCTGTCACCAGGCTGTATCTCATGAACCGTGATAGTTAAACAGTTGAAATTTTCACATATGATGTATTTCTGTTGCCGCTATAACAACAAATACAAAAAAACAGAAAAAAAAATATTTAAAGGGGGCTCCAATACAACGGACATGATTTATTTGCCGTTTTCTTTTTGCTCCGCCCGAGTGGATGTCGGTTATCGCGTAAAAAAGTAGCCTATGTCCTTCACTATATCCCAGGTCAACAAACACATAGACAGACAGAGATACTTTCACATTTATAATATTAGTAAGGATAAGGATTTGTATGGATGGTACGGAACCCTTCGTGCGCGAGTCCGACTCGCACTTGGCCGGTTTTTTGTTTTTTGAACGTGCTAATCTCTGGAACTGCGAGTTGGATTTGAAAAAATCTTTTTGCATTTTACAACCCAATTCGTGAGGAAGAATTACATTCCTATTAACTAGAACACCATTTTTTTTAAATGAAAGTTTATACGAAAACGAAGTAAAAGCACGGGCAGGCAATCTGTTGCGACGGGGTGGGTCGGGGGAACAAGAAATTTAACGCGGACGAAGTCGCGGGCAGGAGCTAGTAATAAATAATCTACTAATATTATTATCAGGTATGCTGGAAGAGATTTCATTAGAAATAAGCATCACCTTTGTACGTATTTTTCTATTCCTTTCTTCTTGTCTGTTTATGTGTGTACATAAATTGTTAAATCTATACTAATATTATAAAGCTGAAGAGTTTGTTTGTTTGTTTGTTTGAACGCGCTAATCTCAGGAACTACTGATTGGAATTGAAAAATTCTTTTTGTGTTGGGTAGTCCATTTATAGAGAAATATTATAGGCTATATAACATTACGCTACGACCAATAGGACCGGAGCATAAATTAAAAATGTTGCAAAAACGGAAAAAAATATTCCTTTTTGGTAGCTCCCGTTGCGTGCGCTGCGTAAACGGTTTAAGTTATGCAAATATCATGTATGATGGAATTGTTCCTCTTTAAAAGTTCAAAAAAAAAGTCCGCGACAGCATATGTCTATCTTTTAAGATTGAGTCACTATAACCTTTTTTTATGGTAAACAATTTTTTTCGAAATTAATGCATTGTTTGCGAAGGAATTTTATCAACAAAATATTAATCCTTATCCAAATAAATAAGTTATTAATCACAAGTATTTAAATGTAAACAAAATTGTCCTTGACATCACTTGATTTCAATCAACATCTTAGGAGATATCATAATTTTGAAATAACTCCGTAACAAAATAAGTAGAAAATTCATTACTTAAACCACTCTCTCTCTTAGGTGACGCAGACGAAGTTGCGCGGGTCAGCTATATTATAAAGCTGAAGAGTTTGTTTGTTTGGTTGAACGCGCTAATCTCGGGAACTACTGATTCGAATTGAAAAATTAGCTTAGTGTTTGATAGCCCATTTATCGAGGAAGGCTATAGGCTATACTAACATCACGCTACGATCCTAAGGAGCCAAGCGAAAAGAGCAAAAGTCAGAAAGAACGCTAAGCGACGGGATGCGACGCAATGGGTGGGCCGAAATTTCACGCGGACGAAGTCGCGGGCAGAAGCTAGTAAATAAATAAATGTGAAAGTAACTCTGTCTGTCTGTCAGTCTGTCTGTCGGTCTGTCTGTCTGTCTGTCTGTCTATTTGTCTGTCTGTCTGTCTGTATGTATGTATGTAACGTTTTCACGCCTAAACTGCTGAACCGATCGTCATGAAATTTGGCAGAGATATAGCCTGGGATATGGAGAAGGACATAGGCTACTTTTTTCGCGCGATAACCGACATCCACGCGGGCGGAGCCGCGGGCAAAAGCTAGTATTAATTAATTGAATTAGTAGTAGTCGCCTCCTTGGCGTAAGCCTCCCCCAGTTTTTCCCAGTAGTGTCCGTCCCTGGCTTTGGTCATCCAGTTCGGCCCTAGTCTTTGTACAAATAGGTCTGCCCATCTTTTTCTTTGTCGTCCCCTAGACCTTGTTCCTTCTCTTGGGATCAATTCTATAATATTTTTGGTCCATCTATCATTGGCCATTCGACATATATCCATTTTAGTGCCCTCACTCTTTCAACAATGGTGCCGATTCCCTTGTTCACAAACTAAACTAAATTTAAGTTCAGTGCATCTTTTTCTTTCTATTTCATTAAGAAAAGCACAGAAGATAAATTTTAGTTTAGTCCTGTCAAATTAATCCGCGCCTGTCACTACTCCATACAAGTTTAGACGCGATTAAAAACTTGCCGACTAAAATTACGTCAATTTACGTCAAGCGCTGATTAATTTGACAGGACTCAACTAAAATGCATCTTCTGTCCTTTTCTTAATGAAATAGAAAAAAAAGATGCACTGAACTTAAATTTAGTTTAGTTTGTGAACAAGGGAATCGGCACCAATATCTGTCACTTTAGTGATTTTTCTAATTTCTTGTGTTTTAATTTTGTCTGAGTCTGATTCCCAACATGCTTCTTTCCATTTTGCGTTGACATATTGCTAGCTTGTCTTCCTCACATTCCCTGAGCGACCAACTTTGACAGCCGTAGGTCAGACACGGCAGGATTGCTATTTCAGAGAGTTTTCTCTTTATACTAATGTGTATTGATTTATTTTTCATTATTTCCTTCGATCCCCAGTATTTTGTCCATGCTATGGCGATTCTTCTCTGCACTTCATTCTCAGTGAGGTTGCTAATGATAACGCTCTTGTAAAATCTAAAAATACTTTTTAACAAATTAAACAACCAACTTCCATTAAAAAAAAAAAAAACACAAAAGTGAAAAGTAACTTTAATTTCAGAAGTCTGTCTTCGTGGTTCTGTATTTTCGTTTGTTGCCACCGACTTCCGAAATTAAAGAAAGATTTTTTTATTTATTTTTTTCACTTTTTAGTTATGGTAAACACGGCTACACATCAAGCTATACATTTCCAGTATAAGCTGATCTCGCTTTGTATAGTAATTCCGTATAATGAGAGGTCAGCCTATTCTGGAAATGTATCATAGCTTGATATGTAGCCGTGTGTACCTACCCCACAAGAATTCGATTACCACTACTTGCTATACCGCACAAACAACAGTGACACAAGATAATATACGAAGTGGATTAAATACGTATTATCGAAGCTAACTCAAAAACTACTCAAGCAAAGTTAATAAAAAATCGGTTAATAACCATTTATAGCCCGAGTGCCAGGGCTCGGAAACGTTATTTAAAATAACGTTTTTAAAACGTTTCTAATAATTCTCGTTCTTTTTTTGTACAACATTTTGTTCGGAACAAAAACGAAATAAGGCCGTTTCCAAAAACCGGTTTATTCCGCTGGCGTAGCCGTGCGCCGACAAGCATGAACTTTTTTAGTTAAATTGTACCTTATCTTTATTTCATTACATCATTGATTCCAATGCGCTTGCCGCTTACGTATTGATTAGGGTTGTGTTGCGAGTTTCCTATCAATCAAAAACGTTTTATTAACGGAGAACGATATAAATTTTGCTCTTCTTAAAAAAAGTTTTTAAAACGTTCCGTTCGAATGTAACCGAAACAAATCGTTTCATAGGTTTTTAAGACGAAACCATTTCGAAAAATATACCGTTATCCGAGCCCTGCCGAGCGCATCTCATGACAATTCCAATAAGCCAAACACGGCTAGGATACATTATTTTATTACGGAGTTCCAGTGCATTCCTTACGGCTTCATCTTCAGATCAATTCGATGGTACCATTTTCATCAGAATTATTTATTTAAATTTGCTTCATAGTCGCTTAACTATCTTTAACCGAGATATTTTATCGCCACCCGTGAAATACTTATCATTGAGGAGTTCCGGTGGCCATTTGTGGTTTTCTTCTTCAGTTCCACTTCATCAAATTATACTTTCTGAATGCAAGTGCATGAGTTGTTGATGAAAATACAAAAATCGCTATATGTACCTATGTCTATAATATTTGAGGAGTTCCCTCAATTCCTTATGGATCCCATCATCACACCTTGATTCTGATAAAAATGGGACCAATCTGGAAGTATATACATACAAACAAAACAAAAAAAAAAACGATTCAGTTTATAAACCGGAGTTCTGAGGTAACAATTATTATATATAATAATTTTTTTAAATACAACCCAATTGAGAACCTCCTCTGTTTTGGAAAGTCTGTTAATAAAAAGGTACGGCCTGATGAATTGTATATAAGTTTCTCGTCTTTTCTAAGGTTTTAATGATCTTCAATGTCTTAGCCGCGTTTCGTATGTATACTATGTATGTAAGTACTTGTTATACCTTTTTGATGGAGGAAGTTCAATTATATTGGATTTTCCATTAATCCAATTTTCATCTTTATTGATTAGGTATCTACCTTATAATGTATTTGCCTGCCAACGACACGAGTGCTGTGATAAGGAACACTTGTTCTCACTTCAGTTTCAATATGAAACTCAACCATGCGCGCTACAGTACCTACCTACGGTTCTCCTCAATGACAGGTAAATTACTTTAATGAGTAACCATTGAGGGGTTTCATACACTTTATTTCAACCACTTAAAGGCCATTGTTGCGAAAGTCGAATACACGACGGTTCGGGTTTATTGAACGAATAAATTGCACCAATACAAAACTTGATGATGAGCAATAAACTCGATGAATCTTTATAGCACTTATTGAATTGATTCATTAGGCAACTGAGCTGTTGTTGTTGTTGTCTGAGTTGTTGTTGTTATACTCTTATAATCAGTCTTTAAAACAATTTTAGTCATTGGCCAGAGCACTGCAGGTTTCCATGCTTGCATTTTCATGGTTTTGATCCATTGGAAATGGCATGGGCCCAATAGTTCCTAAATTGGTTTCGCTTTCTTAAACCTTTGCTGAAACAGATACATTAGAATCATTGCATGACATTATGCGGAAGGCATTAACAGCTGTAATGCGGGTCGCGTCCCTGACCTCTGATATGTTTACAGACGCTAGACTATCTAGTCCATTGTACGGCGACAATTTTATAACATTGTTACGAGATGTATGGGCAATAAATGTCTCTCGATGGGTCTGTGTAGCGCATGGCGTGGCACGTGGCCGGCCATATCGTGGTTCATGTGCTGGAACACGGTTTATTGCTTACCGATATGACTATAAAATTTATTTCGATGTTCTTGCCCTTGTTCTTTTATGACTATTTATCCCCGAATAACAATTTTTGTATAAGTTATTTCCTTGATGACACGATAATCTCATCTACACGATGATACTTATCTTAATGCCTTTCAAATTTAAATTTAACATTTAGAAACACATTCGTGGTAGTAGATTGCGTCAAAAGTACAACTTAATAATAATTTGAATGAGTAAATTATTCCAGCTTTAGCATCAGCTTATAAATCAGTCTGTAGTTAACAGGTCAGCGTGCATGTAGCTATGTGTCGTAGGGTCTCTTATACAAATTGACGCGCCACACTGCCCTACTTCGAGCCCCACACAAGCGCTACACAATAAAAGGCTAACCTAAAGGTCTCGGTCTGTTTTCTTACAAACCAAATGTGTCGCTTGTTGGCTCTCCAGTATATTTTGTGACAACACATTCTGTAGCAAAATGAGTCACAAAAGAAATGTCGTGTTATTGTTTTGCCAAAGTTAAGCATCATCTTTCAGGACCAAAAGATGGCGTAACAATAAAGAAAGAAAAAAAAAAAATATATATATATGAACGGGGGAACATAGATCAGATAGTAGATGATAGTACGAGTACCTAGTTGATAGTAGTTGATGAATATTACCGGTACATTGTCTCCTATGACGATGCAAAGACTATAAAAAATTCACGAACGGAAAATAAATTCCTATCTAAGTATACGAGTGTGTTGCTAGCGACATAGTATATCAGCTTTCATCCTACAGTGAAGGTGTGTTGGCTGGAGCTGGCTATCGCGCAGTACCTATCAGTGCACTCGCTCCACTTACTGGCCCCGCTCACTGGCGCACTCGCTTACCGCTTGGAAAGGCTCCAGGTGGCCCAATTACACTGTGTTCCTATCAGCTTTTGGCTACAGTACTTATGTATCTTGTTTACTTTTATGTAGTGTATATTGAGAGCAGTTACTTTTTATCTGAGTAAAGAGTTGCTCTCAATAACACTTTTTGGCATGAGCCTGACATGCCATGACACTTTTTAATGAAAACAGTTTTTTTTTTAGATCTATACCCAAAGTCTCAAATTCACATAATTTATGTAAACAAAGGGGATAACATATCAAAAAAAATTCTTCGTAATGGTAATTCACATAAAATGGCGAAAAAAGGGGTTATATTTTCTTTTATGTACTGATTTTAAGAAATAATAATTAACAAATAATCATGCCGTAATTATTTTTATAAATTTCAGGTTTTAAACAAAGTTATTAAAAAAAGGAGATTTTCTGGTATAAAATATGATACTGGTAACAATGCAGGAGATCCAAACATTTTCAAATGTTTTACATCTTCAACAACACTAATATTACAACTCTCATTCATAGATTCATATTGTAAGTAGCATAATATATCTAGCCACATTTTGGATGAAAACGGCAATGAACTGTTTCGAGTGGAAATCGAATTTGGGAGGCCTACGTCTAGCACTGGACTTAAAAGGGCTGATTATGACGATCATATGCCGTGTCTCTGACATACTACACAATACATTGTTTGGCAACGGTATTTTGTTTGCATAGTTCTTATAATTAATTCACTTTAATTTTAGCGATGACTATTTAAAAAAAAAGAATATGATAAAATGTTTTGCACCACTGTCCTATCATTTTGACAGTGACATTTCTTGACATTACTTTGTTTACATAAATTATCTGAATTAGAGACTTTGGGTATAGTTCATTATACAAACGTGTGACAACTAGATTCGCACATTATGCCGATGAAATAGTCGTGATGGCAGTTTTCCCGAGTGGAGGCAAAAACAATAAGATTGAACACGAATTCACAGAAGAGCCGTCACGTTACCGATGAGTACACAGTACTTCATACTTTATCATCCGCAAGTCGACTGTTTACTGCGGCGGTGAATCATTCGGTGACGTCATCGCGAAAACTTTGACGACATCCCCACGACATTCGCGGTTATATAATTATGCATTATGATAAAGTATACAGGCCGTGTATTTACATTAAAAATACCAAGTTACAGCGTATATTATGAGCACGGCTATGCTGCATTAAGAGGCGTAGCACGGAGGACGCCTCGTGTGCCACGTTATTGACATCACAAACATTCGATGGACTATCAATATTTTATGAACGAAAACGTTTGGCACTTTTGGCATGACATTATACGTTACGTTAGTACGTATTGAAAAGGCGTTTTCTGCGTGTATTGTATTGATCTGGCGGGAATCTGTGTGCAACAGTTTCGAGCGCGATGCTCCGGAGCGAACCAGCCGACCGGTAATTAAATCCGGAGCACCGCGGGGCCGCTGTCGATCTACATTTGTCTTATTATGAAACTGTACCAACACTCCATGAGCCTAACATAACATATTTATTTAATCAAAATATTTACCCTCATTATCTAGATATACATAGCTGCCATTTAATCGGAAGTTCATTTATGTCTTTTTGATAGAACTCTGGGGATCTAGATTCGACAAACTGTGTGAAAGCATTTTTGTACTGCCTCTTGGGAAGTTTTTTTTTTACCACGTAGTAAATTGTCCAAATCACGAAGAAAATGGTAGTCAGTTGGAGCAAGGTCTGGCGAGTACGGAGGATGACGTATGGTTTCTAGCTGCAGCTCCTGTAGAGTTACAACGGTGTCCTGTGCAGTGTGAGAGAGAGTGTGAGAAACATTGATTCACATATACTACCATTGATGGTGTAGAAAAATTTATTAAGTGCATGCAAATCGTAGACATTACAATAAAAGTTATATTAAATTAGTAAAATTGATTTGAATTTATATTTTTAATTTGATACAATAATATTGATCAGGATTATTTGTAATGTCAAAATATTAATTATAATGTCAAAATACTAATAGCATAGATTATTAAATACAATGTCAAAAAGTATGATTTAAAAATTCATTAACGGAATAAAAACACATGTCTTAAGAGCCAAGTAAACATTTTACATTTGAATTTATTAAGTGGTAACATTCTCAAGCCAGGTGGTAATTTATTTCTTTACGTCTGTAAAATTGTGCGTATATATCAAATAGTATCGCGTCCGCCGCGTCACTGTACGCACGCTAAAACTGCCGAAGTATTAATTGAAATTTAAAAAAAATATTACGTCAAAAATGTTAAAAAAGGATGGGATCTCGAACTTTCGGTAGGTAAAAGAGTTTATTGATCTGTTTTTGTTGTTTATATGACTAATTATGGGGAGAAATATTTGATTTTTATTTGTCTTAAAACATAAATCAACGGTCCGAGTATAAATACGGCAAATTTTAATGGCTGCTTTTTCAGTGTAAGAACAGTGCATTACAACCTCCATTGAATTTAGTCGAATAATACAAACTGACCGGATTGAAAGGAAAGGAAAGGAGTCGATTTTTCTTTTTGTGTTAATTTTTTTAAAGTTAATAAATTTATTAATTTTTGTACTTTTTTATATTTAATTTTTAACCGACTTCCAAAAGGAAAAGAGGTCATCAATTCGACGATTAAAATAATGTTTGTATTCTCGATTACTTCTTTTTTGGGGCTAATTGAGTAATTCTTTTTTTTTACTTTGTAAGAATATAGTCTCCGATTTAAGTCGAAATTAATGTTTCCTACTGTGTTATTTGAAATAAATATTAAATACCTATTGAAATTTGCATTTTTTAGTTTTATTTTATTTCTTAAAATAAGTTATAAAATACCACCATTACACAATTATCAATAATCCCCACAGTCCCAATATTCACAGAACTAAGATAAATACCAAAAACTGCATACTGTTGTACTTATACATGTTATGTTTTAACCTAAGTAGGTATTTAGTCTCGATATAGGTACAGGTGCCGATTCTCTCGTACACCGAACTAAACTAACTAAACTATCACTAAAATTCCTTACTTTTGGCTATGAGAATCTTAAAGTTATTCTGCAAACAAAATTCTCTAAATTTAAAAATAACTTTGACGCAACTAAATCGAATTAAACAATCGCGACTCCTAGTGTTTTTTTTTTTTTCGCTTCTTAACGTTCTACTTGTTTGCCGTAGCCCGTACCCCATGATTTTTTTTTTAGAGCCGGAGGCGCGCATGAGCGGGGCAGCCTCAACGTATTTTATATGGATTTTTTTACATTTTGCAAGGAAAATAAATAGTATATTATGCAATTAGTGAATAAAAGACTGATTTAAAGCGAGGGCCATAGATGAATCACTAGCAAGTGAAGGATTCATGATGATTGAATCACGAGCGTAGCGAGTGGTTCATGTGTTAGAATCCCGAGCGACGCGAGTGCTTCATGGCCCTCGATATAAATCCGTTTTATTCAAGTATTGCATACTATACTTTATACCATGACTACGAGAAAAAGAAAGATTTGAGCGAAAATAGACATTTAATTAAGAAAAAAAGGAAGGTTAACATAAATTAAAAATGGAACAATTTTTGAGTAATTTTCTTATTATTATTATTATTAGGATGGCCAACCTGTAAAGCGATATTTATTTCCTGTCGATGGTCAGAACATGTGTAGTGATTAAAAGTGTTTTTTATTCACTGTTTTCAGTGAATAAAATAAGCTTTTTAGAGGGGGAATGGTATAAAAAAAATATTACCTACATGTTGAGATTTAGGGGTTTGCCGGATGCAAAGGGGGTCGAAATTTTCATTATTTTTGCGATAGGACGCACCATTTCCGAGTTATAAGCAAAAGAAAAGAAAAAAAAATACAGTACTGTTTTTGCACCAGAAGTCGAGGTGTTGGTGTGAATTTAAGTTCATGACAACTAATTTTATTCCACACCTTTTTAATCGCGATTAAAAGTAGCCAGATTTAGTCAGAAAATCTAAGTTTTAGTTTAAAAACGTCAAATTCGGAATAGCAAAATTGCCATTTTTACTAAATTAAAAACTCAGTACCATCTTAGTGCTGTCAAACCAAAATATAGTTAAGTTGAGTCACTTTAGTCAATTTCAGAATAGGACATCGTCGTTTGACAGGAATTAACTAAATTTTGGTGATTTTTAGTCTAGTTTAGAGAATTTTGTGACAAGAGAATCGGCACCATTGTTGTTCTAACAATACCTTAAAATACTTAGTCAATGTACAAACAATAAAAACTAAAAAATAGTATTCGACTCCAATTCATGCCTTGTCCTGCCGGCAAACTTTGGTCATAAAATTTTATTGCTTTTTGTACATTGCTTTGTAAAAACAACTTTAAATCATACGCGTAAGGTTAGAATTTGCAAAAAAATATGTTTATATCATAACTATAACTACTTATGTGTAATTGGAGACAGTTTTGAGTGTTAAGGCTTCTACAAACAGGTGCGACACGCGACACTACGCAAAGATACCGCTCGTCGCGTGGCACGTGGTGTCTTTGTGTCGCGCCTGTTTGTAGGAGCCTTTACTTTTCTTCGAGACTGTGTATCTTGGGTTTTTTATATATCAATGAGCATTACGCAAAAACTACCGGACAGATTTTGTTCAAATTTTACATAGATATTCCCTGTAGTTCTGGTCAAATTACTAGGTATAAATTATCACGCTATGTGCTAGGTAGGGCATGCAATATCGGAAGCTTCTCAATTCCGGAACTGAGTTCCAATACACTGGAGATCTGATTCCGGAATTCCGGAACTGGTAATTTTTAAAGTTTGTTTCAAATTAAACAAGATTTATAATTTATATCAGTCTTTTTATCATTTTTAGTAACAAATTAAACATCTTTCTCCCATTAGGTACTCTGATTAAACATTTTAAAACGTAAAATCAACAAGGCTTATTTATCACACAATTATACAATTTTTTTTTTTTTTTTAAACGTTGCCCCACTAGGAATTTCTCCTGTATCATGGGTGCGTTTACAAACATTTAAACTCACATACACAAACAGCCAGACCCGGAACAACTACTTGTAGATCATACAATTATTTGTTCCGTGCGGGAATCGAACCCGCGACACGCAGCGCAGTAGTCAATCGCTTAACCACTGCGCCAACCGTCATTTTTTGTCACAAATTAAACATCTTTCTCCCTTATTACTCTAATTAAACATTGGCCGTCTAGCGGCTTGTGGAAAGTTCCACAGACTAGTTTGGTTGCGTTTGGATAAAATAATAATCAAAATATCAAAAAATTATGAATATCGGAATTCCGATATTACTCCTCTCAATTCCGGAATTGCAATATCAGAAAAATTGTTACGGAATTCCGGAATGCATGCCCTAGCTATAGGGGATGAGCAGTATTGCATTATGTTTGAAGATGGGTCAATAATGGCAGGTACCTTAACCGTGGCCGCTACAAGAAAATGGTCTTAAGAGCGGCCAACCCGTCATACTTTTCATACAAACGCTCGTCCGTGATTATGGCGTTGAAACACATCTTTCAATGAACATTTTGAACTAATTGGTATTATGTGCACTATATCTAGTTTTCTATGGAAGTAAAAAAATAAAATTTGGAGAAACAAATTCAGTATTAGCCTCCAAAAATCGGCTTTTTGCACACATTTTACCTGAAATTTGGCCGTTCATAATGTACTCATAATTTGTAAAAATAAAGAAAACATCTCCATAGAAACATCTTACATGTAATGGAGATTCTAAATAACACACATTTATTTCACAAACTTGTAAGGCTTTCTCAAAAACACGTATTTCCTCGAACAAGTTTTATGAAATTTCCGCACACTATTTTTCGTTCAATGTTATTGCGTTCTCACTTGCCTGTTAGCATTAACATTGCGCTGGATGAAACAACAAGCTTTTCAATCATGCTCGCGTGGACGATAGACGAACCGGGAAGGGCCCTCTTAAGGGCTGGGACTGGTCATCTCTTAGCTGCCACGGGTTATTTTATTTTATTTTGTTTCTATTTGTTGTACCTACTCTGGACGCTTTTAACGTGTAAGTTTTTATTATTTTTATTTTTGCATCGTTCTCACATCACTATCACTATCACTACATCTTATAAAACAAAGTCCTCCGCCGCGTCTGTCTGTCTGTCTGTCTGTTCGCGATAAACTCAAAAACTACTACACTGATTCTCATGCTGTTTTCGCCAATGGATAGCTTGGTTCTCGAGGAAGGTTTTAGTATATAATTTGTTAACTTTTTGTATACATTTTTGTATAAATTAACGATATTTGTTGGAGGTGTCGGAAAAAAATAAGCCGTCTGGAAGCTTTCAACGAAAACGCAACAAGAAATAAAAGTTTTCCCATACAGTTCTTAGGTGCGACTGAGACTGAGATGAAAATGAACACACATTTATCAGTGTATGACAATAGTCGAATTATTACTACTTCGCTGGGTTGAATAGGAAACGAACAGATAGTTTCAGAATTATCATACCTTATGGATCTAAGCAGTCAATTATGACATTATGCTATTTCAGTCAACTTTCAACAAAGCAATGCAAATCTGATTTCGATTCCAAAGAATTGATATTTTTTGTGCTTCTTTTTAAGGTTCCGTACCGAAATGGTAAAAAGGAACCCTTATGGTGCGACTCAGTCTGTCTGTCCGTCTGTCTATCATAGCTGGATATCTCAAGAACTACTAACAATTTGAAATTTGGAATAGTTTTAGATGACGTTTGCCCAACTATTTTGCAACTAAGAAAGATTTTTTTTGCAACTGGGACTTAACGAGGGTCTTAAAAAATCAAAGTGGGGCTACTAGGGCATGTGGGGTATCGTATGAAAGAGCGCTATTTGCACATTCTCAAACATTTTATTTTTAGACCGCATTGTTTTCGACTTTTGACAAAAAAATCAATAAAAAAAATACCGTTCCCCCCCTTATCTCCGAAGTTTGCATAGAGCCCACGAGTGGCCGGGAATCGCCAATTGATTCCCGCCGCCCAGGGCGTCTCCTGCGGTTACTAGGGGCGTGGGGCACACAGACTTCCTCTCCCTCACGCGTTCCGTCTTCTCTCCTTCGCGCGCATTACTGCTTCGCAGAAGGAGGTGACGACCTCCCATGCACTCTCGCTTCGTACCAGCTCCTGGACCAGGGCCGGACGCGAGAGATCGTTGCCACCGATCGCCTCCATGAGGACATGGCGGTGCTCTACCCAAACCAGGTGCTCCGCCGCCGTATGCTCTACCGTGTTCTCCGGGTGATCCACACAGTGGTAACACTCGGGCGTTTCCTCCCGCCTTATCCTGAACAGGAACCTCCCGAAACAACCGTGTCCGGTAAAATCGAACAAATCGAATTTGTCTCGTAATGTTTTTTTGAATAATCTGAAGAAAATTTAGCAAACTAGTGAAAATAAATGTAACACCACTTGCTTTATTAATATTTTCAGACCGTGACATACAAATTTTAACCGCACATTTCACCGTTATATTTATGTATTTATTTATTTTATTTATTTAAATTTTATGTTATGATATTTTTTATTTATTTACTTATTAGTACATGGAGGACTTACAGCTAATAAAAACAAACAAAATAGGAAACCATAGTCACCAGAGAGCCAATTACAAATCCTCACGTATAGACATAGAATAGGTAATAATTTATGGTGTGAGCACGAAAACAAAAAACAATTCACCTAAATTAAAATAAGAATAAATATAAATATATGGTTTGCAATTGATGTGACTGCATTAACAGAAAATAATAAAAACAATATAACCTACCGCTACTTGAAAAATTTGAGGCTTAAACACTTTCTGGCCGAGTTCACACTAATTGTGAATGGATCAAAATCGTATTCCTTGCATACATCATTGAAACTCCTGCCTGCGCGCACAATATAACTATTCTGCCTATAATTCGAAGATGTATGAGGTACACGTATTGGTGGATTAAAACGAAATACTTTACTTGGCACATTAAAATGAAATTTTGACAATAATTCGGGATTATCAATATTGTTATTGAGGATCTTCAACAAGAATAAAAAGTCTGCAATTTTACGTCGATCTACCAGTGGTAGCAGATGATACTTCTTACAGAGTCCAAGATAATCGGTTGACCGATATGGAATCGTTTGATGAAAGCAAAGATATTTTATGAACCGTCTTTGAATGTTTTCGATGCGGTCAATGTATTTATGATAACGTGGATTCCATATCTGAGACGCATACTCTAGCTGACTTCTTACAAAAGTGCAATACAATATTTTTAGTGTTTTAGCATCAGTAAAACACTTAGAGAGACGTATTATAAATCCAAGCAGTTTAGAAGCTTTTTTGACAATTGCATCAATGTGTGTGTCAAAAACTAACTTACAGTCTTGATGGACACCTAAGTCACGAATGGTATTGCACCTCGGCAAGATTTGGCCAGCCAAAGTGTAAGTAGTGGCAAGGACTGCACGTTTTCTAGTGATCACCGAACACTTAGATGGGTTGAGATCAAGTCTATTAGCCCGACAATACTCTTCAAGCCGATACAAGTCAGCCTGTAGTGCTAGTCTATCTTCGAGCGTTGAAATAGTGGCAAAGATTTTCATGTCATCGGCAAAGCATAAAAGTTTGGATGAATGGAGGCACTGATCGATGTCGTTCACATAGACTACAAATAAAAGAGGACCGAGCAACGAACCCTGAGGCACTCCGCTGGGCACGTTTACCCAACTAGAAATATAATTATTAAGTACTACTGCTTGTGACCTATTATCAAAGTAAGAAGAGAACCACCTCAAAAGGTCCCCGCGAATGCCCATGTAGCTTAACTTCTTTATCAAGGTATCGTGGTCGATCCGATCAAAAGCCTTGCTATAATCTGTGTAAACCACATCTACCTGCTTACCATTATCCATTGCACCCGTAATGAAATCATTAAATAAAATTAAGTTAGAAGTGGTAGATCGTCCTCTCAAAAATCCGTGCTGAAAGGAGCTGAATGAGCTAGCAAGGGCGGAATATAACTGGTTATAGACAATCCTCTCAAATATTTTAGCTATAATGCACAGCTTGGATATAGGGCTATAATTAGTAATCTCGGTTTTAGACCCCTTATGTACGGGTGTGATAAAAGCAGATTTCCATACTTTGGGGACAATACCTTGAGTCAAAGACTTGGAAAACAAAATTGAAATAGGTACGGCAATGGAAGGCGCGCATTTAATTAGAAATTTAGATGATATTCGTTAAGCAATCGCTCATTTGACGTCAAGTTGACAACTGAAGTCGGATATGCCTGCGGACATATTCGACGTAGTAACTAGGGCATGCAAAAACCGGGTTGTTATAAAAGCTCGGATTTTTCGGGTTTTTCGTTTTTAAACCGGTGAAACCGGTTAAATCGGGTTTTTCGTTTTTTTTGTTTAATTTTTTTTTAAGAAATGAGAAATATTTGTGTAAAGAAATCAAAATGCTGAAGTCTAACCAAAATGTCTTTTTTTTACGTTTATCTCACTTATTTTTATAATAATGAGCATTTATTTGGACTGAAATAAGCTACAAGTACTAAGTAACAATACAAAAAGTTTCTTTTTCTTTATATATAACATAGAATAAAGCTTATTATTTAGGAAAATAACATATTCTTAAGGTACCTAACATACAAAATTAGGAACATTTGGTAGGTACACAAAGGTCTAATAAATCACAGAATATTGAATAATAATTTAACTGTCATAAAATACAAACATGCAAAACCAAAAAGTAAAACGTAAAATATGATCAAAATAATTATTTAAATATCGCATAAAATAGTAATATAAAGTCTTATTCCTAATTTACCAAAACATAAATCAGTCATTCTTATAGATATATAGATAACAAATTCAAAATTAAAGTTACACAGCTAAACCAATTTACAAAAAAAAATTACCAGCAGATTTTTATTTCCACATATTTTGTCTTATTTTGTCTTTGCTGTATCGGCATCATCTACATCGCCAGCCCTCTTTATGATTTTTCTTTCTGTAAATATTAAGTGCCATTTTTGCAAACGTTCATGATCATAATCTTGAAAATAATGACGGACAACTGGAAGGAAGTTTTAGGCGACGTAGTCTAGTCAAATGCAATTTAGGTGCAGAAAGGCAGAAACTCGACGACGAAGATTCTAAATTGAAGACAATTAAGCAAACAATATGCCACATTTGTGCCATATTACCTACTGTAAAAACTTACTAAAAAACGCACTCTTTGTAAGTCTACTTAGCTATGTATTAATTTTATATTTTTAACATTCACATTTCACATTATCCTCAAATCATTCAAATTTACTTCGTTATTAATATACGTAATCAAAACATTCAAAACATTAAAGTTTAAATGTAACAATGTGCTTAAGTCATCATCATCATAATTTCAGCCGAAAGACGTCCACTGCTGGACATAAGCCTCCCCCAAGGACCGCTACCTCGACCGGTTCTGTACTTCCTGCATCCAGCGGATTCCTGCGGCTTTCATAAGGTCATTGGTCCACCTTGTGGGAGGCCTTCCAACGCTGTCTTCCGGTACGCGGTCGCCACTCCATGTGCTTAAGTGATCAGCTCAAACTACTTCAAATAAAAACAGGCTCTTATTATAGGTACATTACATATTCACAAAAATAAGAACGTTCCGGCTGCCATAACCTAATTAATTAAAGCTATTACTTAAACATGCAAAACATCCTTGCTGTGATTACATTTCAGTATTTGGTCATACACTACTTCATGTAATATAAGCAATACATAATATACGAGTGATATAAAAGCATGTGATCAAACTTACCTTGATAAAAATAATATCTGCAGTGTAACCACCGCCAAATACAACACGTGCACTGAGCACTCGTCTCACTCACTCATGTTACTATACATAGACTGACCGAAAAACAAAATGGCGGCAGCGTGGCATAGTAGTGCAACTAGGATCTAAATTAACGTGGCCGAAATAGGAACTACTGCCGCCTCGATGTCCTGTCAACGTTTGTCAGTGATAAATTTAATATTTTGTTTGGGAAAATTAAAGTATTATTAAATCAATAACATAGGAGAAAAAAACCCGAAAAAACCGAAAAACCCGGTATTTTACTCCTAAAAAACCCGGGGTTTCAAATCAGTCGAATATTCGTTTTTTTCGGTTATCCGGGTATCCGGTTTGCATGCCCTAGTAGTAACGCGTCGGCGCCGTATACTGCTGATCTAGTCCTATATAACATCATTGCTTTAATCCCTATTATTAGCGCCGCGCCTAGCATATTAATGAAACACTTTGTAATTATTTCATTGTTGTTTAAGTACAACAGCAGTAAGTACGTTAAGACTCCAACTGCGTTATGCTTATGATTCATAGTGTAAGGATTGCGATAGCACAAAATGCAACACCAGTCACTTTCTTTGTTGTTCGTATCTTTCCGGTTTCGCTTGTTAGCAAATCTATCACTACATATTATAAAACAAAGTCCTCCGCCGCGTCTGTCTGTCTGTCTGAACAATATTTGTTGGAGGTGTCGGAAAAAAATAAGCCGTCTGGGAGCTTTCAACGAAAACGCTGTCTAAACCCTTTGAGATATAACAAAATAATGTATGGTGGAATTATGTATCTTATAAAGGTCTTCAAAAAAGTCTGCGATGGCATATGTCTATCTCTTAAGGATAACATACTATATCCATTTTATTGTCTTTTTGTAGGTATTTGTTTGCCGAATGTTACTCTTGGAAATACGATTACGATAACAATACGCTATAATATCAGTAGCTATTAGCCAAATTATGTTCGTAGATAAATAAGCTAGCTACTTATGTGTATTTCAAACAGTATACAAGAATATTTATCATAAAAAAATTACTAAACACGGCGGCCTTATGATCAAAATTTGTGCATTCCAAAACTTTCGTTACTTTTTCACTGACATATTTATCACTTTTTGATAAACTAACACTCAATACGAAATCTACCCTTATTTCTCAGTAATTCTGTATAAGATTCTTCTAAGATTAAACCGTTTTCACGTTGAATCCATTACTTTACGCACGTACAACCTTGATGAATGTTTACATTAAGCACCGCGCCACACCGCCACACGACCACAGAGTACAGACGTATTTTGTTTTCTTTTTTTTTTCGTTCGTTTAGTGGTGTTCCCGCTAAAATGTCAACCGGTCAAGTATTAGTCAATTAATCGAATTCTACAGCCAGATCGTGTTGCAAGTACAAAATAAATGTCAAATATTTCGTGCAATTGCGAACGTGTCCCTGAGAAAAGTTATGCACCAATGGTGTTCATTAGATATTTCGAGCGTTTTATCAGCACAAACGGTGTATCATGCGACATTTCGGAGGATTTCGTTTTGTTTTCACATTGTTGGTACTTACGTGAATTATTTTAAAATTATTATTTGTGTCGCACTTCTATTTCGTGTTGTAATTTGGTACAATTGATTGCTTTAAGAATTTGAGTGAAATTTCGTATTTTGATTGTGTGTTTGTTATCTTTAGGTAAAGACTCATTAGACGTTCAGAACATAAGTACTTTTATTATATTAAATCATTTGTTTCGGTTTCTATTCACATAGTGAATCACATTAAAATTTATATTAAGTTAGGATTTTGAGATATAGCCTGGGATATGGAGAAGGACATAGGGTACTTTTTTATGCGATAACCGACATCCACGCGGGCGAAGCCGCGGGCATAAGCTAGTATTTTATAAAAATCAATTGCCGAGTCATTTTCGAGTTTTTACAAAAACTCAAAAATTGGTCGGCCGATTTTAATATAATTATATTAATTTGTTTTATTCGCCTCATTACTGGGGTGGTTTGGGGAAAAATAAAAGTAGGAAAACCCCAAAGGAACAGCCGAAAAGTCGTTAAAATCGAAATGTTGTATGGGAATTAACCACGTGGTACGAAGTTCACCGGGACATCTAGTGGAATATAATATAACGGCAGGTCATCGATGTAACGACACACATTTATTGTTCTCGATACAGCCGTTAATAACTATAAAATCGTTTCATGTACCTACAATACGGTAGTGGATTATCTCGTACACGTGCTATTATGCTATAGTGAGGAGATTGCCATCTCTAAGGTGTTTCACACATTGGCGAGCACGCGAAGGAGACGGTCAGGCGGCCGACTAAGACACGCTATCACTGTCTTATTATGAGAAATGTACAATGTAACCTTATCAAAATTCAATCTCCTAACGAACAACTTCATATAGAATTGCAAGAAGGCAGTATTGATGAAATCTATTAACTTTTCCTCATTGGATATTTTTATAGGTACCTATTTAAATAAAATGTTGTGAACAGACCAGAAATAGGAAAAATTCAGGAAGTTGAACTTCCTGTTTTTTTTTTTTTTTCGTAACATGTGTTGCATTGTTTCAGTACATATGCACTATTTTAACTTAGTCTATACCTCATGACTGGGGGATCCCTTCCTACTGTATCACAACAATTTCATTCATTTAAGTTCCAAATCTAGCATAATTAGAGGCAGGGCAAGAGTGAGCGCAGGCGAAGTCTTTGAATGGCGGCCAGATAGACCGGCGCTCAGTGCACGTGCACTGGTGCACGGTGTTGAGTTACGTTCTCACGGCTTACACCACAACTTGCATAACTAAAAGCCTTCACTGCATATGAGTATAGCTACTAAGTAAACAGATCAGATCTTAGTAGCTACCTATTAGATACAAATAACGCTAGATCAAACTGCACGTAAATATTTGCTTTAACAACATAAGTCCTGAAATATTGCAAGTTATTTTGTTCAATATATTCGAATACTTCACTCCTGAATCGGAAGTAAATAAATGATTATTTTCACTCGGTATGCTAAAATTTATAGGATATTATGCACGCGGTTTGGCTATTGATACGCAGTGGAAGTGTCGATATTATGTTAATTTAGCGTCCACGTGTGAGTTAGGGTCAGCTCACACCGAGACGCGACGCGACGCGACGATACTGGAAGAGGCCAGTGATTTCGCACAGCGCCGCCGCGAGACGCATCGCAACGTCGCGAGGCGCATAGTAAAATCGTTAGCAACACGACGCCTAGCTGCGCAGCGAGACGCCGCGCGGTGCAACGAAACGTGTTTACATTCGCCACGTGCTCCCGCCCCGCCCCGCGTCCACCCGCAGTCTACCATTTGCAAGCGCATCATCGGCTACGCCTCGCAGCGTCGCGCGGCTTCGTGATACGCAGCGTCGCTCTTGCACGCCGCGATCTGTCGCTCTACGCCGCGAGGCATCACGAGGCGCAGCGCTGCATGCTCCAACGTATTCTAAATTCTCACAATGAAATGTGTATCTTTTCGTGTAGAAAATAAAGTTACATTTTGAGTCGCTCTTTTAAAGTGTGCGCGCAGCGTCGCGTCGCATCTCGGTGTGAGCTGACCCTTACTCCGTGATATTTGTGAGTGCATATTAGAAAGAAACCGCTCGCAACAGCATTATGTTGCAACCTCCCTGAGATAATACAATAAATCTCGCACACAATGAACAGAGCAGCGAGTGAATAGCTTCACAGTTGATGCACATTCTAGCTCTGTTAATAGATTATAATATTGGTGCCGATTCCCTTGTTAACAAACTAAACTAAATTTAAGTTCAGTGCATCTTTTTCTTTCTATTTCATTAAGAAAAGGACAGAAGAAAAAATTTAGTTTAGTCCTGTCAAATTAATCAGCGCTTGACGTAAATTGACGTAATTTTAGTAGGCAAGTTTTTAATCACGTCTAAACTTGTATGGATTAGTGACAGGTGCTGATTAATTTGACAGGACTAAACTAAATTTTATCTTTTGTCCTTTTCTTAATGAAATAGAAAGAAAAGGTGCACTGAACTTAAATTTACTTTGTGAACAAGGGAATCGGCACCATTGTCGGCATTCAACCGTTATCTCATTACCTGCATTCATTTGCCTATTTAGCTGTGAATAGACTTTGTGATTGGAGGCATGTGATGACAATCTGTGACTGGCTCTAATCAATTGACAATGGTGCCGATTCTTCGATTCTTTTGCTTATATCTCGAAAATGGTGCGTCATATCGCAAAACTAATGATAATTTCGACCCCCTTTATAAAATGCTTAAACCCCTAAAACTCAACATGTAGGTAATATTTTTTTTTCCGTACAAAAACTGAAAAATTCCATATAAAACACGTTGAGGCTGCCCCACACCTGCGGGCCTCCGGCTCTAAAAAAAAAATCATCGGGTAGGGCAACCAAGTACAACGTAACGAAGCTAAAGAAAAAAAAAAGTACCACGTGAAGTCGCCATTGTCAAATTCAATTTTAAATATGTCAGTTATTTTTAAATTTAGAGAATTTTATTTATTTATTTATATATTTAAACTTCTCACACACAATAAGGTACAAAGGCGGACTTAATGCCATAGGCATTCTCTACCAGTCAACCAAGGGTAGTGAAGAGATAAGATGGCAGGTGCTCAAATTAATAGGGAGGAGAGGAGATAATAATAATAAAAATATTAAAAAGATAACAAATACAATAGATACACAAGTACATAAATATGTAGTAAACTTATAATAGACATACATACATATTACTATAACGTATAAATACCACTTATTATATAATATATGTATATATATATATATATATTATATAAAAATTCAAGGGGAAGAGATGATTGGGTTGACTCTATTTGTTATGAAAATAACTCCGCAATTTCCGCTTAAATGTATACCGACTGGTGGCCGTCCTGATATCCAGAGGAAGCGCATTCCAGAGAAGAATAGACTGAATATGAAAGGAAGAATGAACAAAGTCAGAAGTATGAAAAGGACAGAGTAGGAGAAGATTGTTGGAAGAACGCAGATTCTTAGCGTGTGAAGAACATAGATATTGAAAGTGAGACTTAAGATAAGAAGGAGGGCTGGGAGAGTTGAGAAAGGAGAAAAGCGTGGTCAAAGCACGCAAACTTACTTGCACGGCGAATAGACATCCATTTGAGCTCAGACCTATAGCTCGACACATGGTCATAATTCCGCAGGTTGAATATGAACCGGATCCCATTGTTGAGCAGTCTGTCGAGCTTATCTAGCAAAACCGCATTTTTGCTTGCAGAATAGCTTAAGATTCTCATATCCAGAAGTAAGGAATTTTAGTGATAGTTTAGTTCGGTGTACAAGAGAATCGGTACCAATATGATATTTAATTGAGTTCCTACATTTATGCAAAACTAAATAACAGTTCTATGAAGCATCAAGCGACTTGAAGGCGAATGTCTCAAAGTAGGTATTCGGAATTTTCAATAAAGTTTTTGTTTTGCCCCATTAAATAGCTCTTCGGCCTTGAGTATGAACAGTTTCATTATCTGCCATGTTAATTATGGTCATGCGAGTTATCTGGTGACCTATATGTATGCAGCTTATTGATAGTCATGCGAAAGAAATTGTTGATTAACTGCGATTGTGTCTGGAATTATCATGGACTTTGGAACGGCGACGCCTAATTGCGTATTTATTTCAAATACCTCGTTAACGTAATTGTTTTTAATTATCGGTGTACTTTCGTAAACAACCGACATAATACATATTATGACTAATGGGATCAGATGACTCACTGCCTACCAGGAAGTTGATAAAATTGGTATCAAGGTAATTTTACTAAGTATTACTAAATAACTAAGGGAAGGACAATTAACGTTATTTCAGCACCCAAAACTTGTTAATTCTATGCTTCGGTACAAAAATATTCTCTTATTGCTATTCCTTATCAGCTGGTTTCAGCACTGAGTTTCATTTGAAGGTTTTATTTGCTAATTTTCAAATTCTATGGACAGAAGTAATTTAATAGCTCGTGGATTTTATTCATTAGTTTAATACAATTGTTTTCTTTTGTGAACTCCCTGACTTCGATCAATTAATTATTGATCGAAGGTCCCTGACTATAAATTGCATGTTGGCGTTATATTCACTGTAGGATGTTGCATACTAATTATAACAACAAAGACTTTTATTTGATCAAATTGAGGATTATAATATCCAAGATAAGAATGCTTGGAAACATGCTGGTCCTGCTCCATAGGACAATTTATTTAGAGTCTAGACAAAATCAAACCGGTTGCTAATTTAATTGTATAATTTATAATTTTTATGATATAAATTTTATTTTCAGTGAATAATTTATACTTTAATTCACTCACTTATGTTATTAAATGTTAAAATTGTAGGGAACTACTTCTTCTACTTTTACTATGTTTTTAAATATGTGAGCACCATGTATATATCGCATAATTAATTTGTCTGTCATTACTTCATTTTTCATTCTTTTTACATATTGAGGTAAAGTAATTTAATTCTCTACTATACCCGAAGTCTCAAATTCAGATAATTAATGTAAACAAAGGGGATAACATATAAAAAAAAATCTTCGTAATGGTAATTCACATAAAATGGCGAAAAAAGAGGTTTCATTTTCTTTTAAGTACTGATTTTAAGAAATAATAATTAAAAAATAATCATACCGTAATTATTTTTATAAAGTTTCGGTTTTAAACAAAGTTATTAAAAAAAGGAGATTTTCTGGTATAAAATATTTTATGATACTGCTAACAATGCAGGAGATCCAAACATTTTCAAATTTTTTACATCTTCACCAACACTAATATTACAACTCTCATTCATAGATTCATATTGTAAGTAGCATATCTAGCCACATTTTGGATGAAAACGGCTGTAAACTGTTTCGAGTGGAAATCGATTTTGGGAGGCCTACGTCTAGCACTGGACTTAAAAAGGGCTGATTATGACGATCATATGCCGTATCTCCGACATACTACACAAAACATTGTTTGGCAACGGTATTTTGTTTGCATAGTTCTTATAATGAATTCACTTTAATTTTAGCGTTGACTTTTTACAAAAATAAAATATGATAAAATGTTTTGTACCACTGTCCTGTCATTTTGACAGTGACATTTCTTGACATTACTTTATTGACATGAATTATCTGAATTAGAGACTTTGGGTATAGGTAAGTGCATCGTCTTCAGATATAATTAATAATTAATGTATACAAAATATTGTTAACATTTTAAAAGAGTAAGTACCTATGGAGTTTCTTGCCTTTTCTTCTCCATACGTAACTATATTTTGGAAGGGGCAAATAGAATCAATTAATTATTATTGTAATATTTGACGTTTAAAAGTGCGTTTTATGTGCCTGTTTGAAATAAATGAATTGACTTTGATCGATTAGTAAACTTTACCTGAATAACTTACAAGTTACAAATCTGACTTATTGTGAACAATGTTTTATTCAAAGCAAGTAAACATTGCCAGATTGTTAGGATCACCACAGTTAATGTTGCGATCATTCTGTTGAGTTTACCTTCATTTATTATCATGTCAGTTTCGCGGTTTATTCCGTTCTAATACCAAAAACTAATACCAACCACTGGTACTTGTTTCAACAAATATGAATTGAAACAAATACCAGTGGTATTAGCTTTTGATATTAGAACGGAATAAATCAGTTTCGCGGCTGTTCACGCGCTAAGCCGAGATGAAAACATCAGTATGTGTAGTTGGCGACTTATTTTATTGTCACTTATGGTCACATTGCATTGGTGCCGATTCTCTTGTCACACAATTCTCTAAACTATACCTGAAGTCTCTAATTCAGATAATTTATGTAAACAAAGTAATGTCAAAAAATGTCACTGTCAAAATGACAGGACAGTGGTGCAAAACATTTTATCATTAAATGTTTTTGTAAATAATCATCGATAACATTAAAGTGAATTAATTATAAGAACTATGCAAACAAAATACCGTTGCCAAACAATGTTTTTTGTAGTGTGTCGGAGACACGGTATATGATAGTCATAATCAGCCCTTTTAAGCCCAGTGCTAGACGTAGGCGTCCCAAAATCGATTTCCAATCGAAACAGTTTACAGCCGTTTTCATCCAAAATGTGGCTAGATATGTTACTTACAATATGAATCTATTTATGAGAGTTGTAATATTAGTGTTGTTGAAGATTAAAAAATGTGAAAATGTTTGGATCTCGTGCATTGTTACCAGTATCATGAAATATTTTATACCAGAAAATCTCCTTTTATTAATAACTTTGTTTAAAACCGAAAATTTATAAAAATAATTACGGTATGATTATTTTTTAATTATTATTTCTTAAAATCAGTACTTAAAAGAAAATAGAACCTCTTTTTTTGCAATTTTATGTGAATTACCATTACGAAGATATTTTTTTGTTGTGTTATCCCCGTTGTTTACATAAATTATCTGAATTTGTGACTTTGAGTATAGACTAAAAATCACCAAAATTTAGTTTATTCCTGTCAAACGACGATTTCCTATTCTGAAATTGACTAAAGTGACACAACTTAACTACATTTTAGTTTGACAGCACTAAGATTGCACTGAGTTTTTAATTTAGTAAAAAGGCAATTTTGCTATTTTGAATTTTACGATTTTCGACTAAAATTTATATTTTCTAACTAAATCTGACTATTTTTAATCGCGATTAAAAAGGTGTGGAATAAAATTAGTTGTAATGAACTAAAATTCACACCAACACCTCGACGTCTGTTGCAAAAACAGTAGGTAGGTACAGACTGTATTTATTTTTCTTTTCTTTTGCTTATATCTCGAAAATGGTGCGTGTTATCGCAAAAATAATGAAAATTTCGACCCGCTTTAAAAACACATAAACCCCCAAAACGTAACATGTAGGTAATATTATTTTTTTCCATACAAAAAGTGAAAAATTCCATATAAAACACGTTGAGGCTGCACCGCACCTGCGCGCCTCCGTTTCTAAAAAAATCATAGGATAGGGCAAACAAGTACAACGTTGCGAAGCTAAAAGAAAAAAAAAATACCACGTGGTGTCGCGACTGTCAAGTTCGATTTTAGTTGTGTCAAAGCTATTTTTAAATTTAGAGAATATTGTTTGCAGAATAGCTTTAAGATTCTCATAGCCAAAAGTAATGAATTTTAGTGATAGTTTAGTTAGTTTAGTTCGGTGTACAAGAGAATCGTCACCATTGTATTACCTACGAGTACAACAATTGAGTAAAACTGAAGGCGCGCGTCAAGGTGAGGTCGGTTATTGTGTGTTCGTCAGTACTCAGTATTGCGCGACGTCTTGAAGATTATTTTCAACTTTAGTAAACGCTAAGTACCTGCAATATACGATACCTTGACACTGTCAGGTGCAAATCACTTAGGTATATAATACTTGAACGCGAACTTAATCTAAAAGTGCAAATAAAGCATGTTGAACAATCATGTACCTACCTACCTATTTGTATGGACCAACATGGACTTTAGTTCGTGTAAGTTACCCCAGCAGGAAAGTGTCTCCTATAGTGATATGAGTGGAACGTATAATTAGTGCGAAACCTGCTGTAAATGTCCGCCAAATAAAAAATTTGTGCGTTTTGGAATAAAACGGAAAAAAATATTCTTGCTGGAGTAACGTTTTTTCAGCAGGAAAATTCTAAACGAAAGGTCGGAGAGAGAAATATTTTGCATGGGCAGAAAACTTATATTTGTGCAAAAATGTGCGCCGAAAATATAATTTGTCCGTCTTCAGGTTTTCGAGATATTGCATTTCCTGCTGGAGTAACGTTTTGCAGAATCGTGTATCTCTAAAACCATTATATGTGCGCCTGTAGAATAAACATATACGAGTACCTCTTTATTTGTGCGTATTTGTGACAGAATTAGATTTAAGAAAATATTTATAATTTTCAAGTAATCGCGCTTTTTTGAAAACCCGAAAAAATATCGTAGCGCCTAAATGAGAAAACGTATAAGCTCGCTGAAAACTGTATTCGGTCCTTCTTGGCGCTTTTAATAACCATAAAAAGTTTCAAAAGTGTACATGCATGCGTTATTGTATAATATTGCTAAAAGTCAAAACGACGGTGTCATAACTTTGACGGCAAAATACAAGAAACCGCCTCAACCCAAGATGTGTGGGTCTAAACCAAGAATTAGTGCGTTTAGTCATAAATATATAGTAAAAATATTCAGCTTGGAAATGTTCGCACTAAGTAGATATAAACGAAACATGTACACAACGGCTGGTTATCCCACTAAATTCGAATGACTAGTAAAATGCGACGATTTCATACTTAACGATGACCTTTCTAACTTTACTCACGAACCGGTTGACACGTGTTGTGCCTGAGTACACTGAAGTAGAAAAGAAGTAAAATAATTAACTTGATATTAGATTATATTCCATTATCTGTTTCCGTGACTTTTGCACATGATTAAGTACATTGTAAAAAGTAGCCTAAGTGCTATTCCAAGGTATATGTTATCTTCTTATTTCCAAACATTCTATATGAAATATATATGAAATACATTCAGTGTTTTGTGTGTGAACGAAGGACATAAGTAGGTATATCCAGACATTTGCATTTATAATATTATAGTAGAAAAAAAGTACTATAAAGACCAAAAACATTATATGCGGTTATTAAAAAAAAAAAAAAAAAGTAGTTCAGGAAATGTGTGAAAAAGAGCCTACAGAAACCTACAGTTTATAGATTAAAAATAAAAAGCCAATTAACATAACAGTAAAAAAACATAGAGTATCTACATAATTATATTGATTTAAGCCGTAGGTTAGATAAAATAATTAAGTTTTTCGTAATCAATACGCATTTTTTTTATCATATCACGCTTCCTTCCCCCGATGGGTTGGGCAGAGGTGTACCTATAGTAAACCCACATTTCGCCAGTTATGTTTAAGTCCCATGTTAATATTTTTAATTAGCCCCCAAAGTTAGGTCATATAATTGCCAATAAACGTTTGAACGCGACTGTACGGACAACAGCTTAGGTTTAATACGTCCTATAAAGATGGTCATCGTTAAGTATGAAATCGTCGCATTTTTCTAGACATTCGAATTTGGTCGGATAACCAGCCGTTGTGTACATGTTTTGTTTTTTGTTTATATCTACTTAATGCAAACATTTCCAAGCTGAATATTTTCACTATATTTTTTTGACTAAACGCACTAATTCTTGGTTTAGACCCACACATCTTGGGTTGAGGCGGTTTCTTGTATTTTGCCGTCAAAGTTATGACACCGTCGTTTTGACTTTTAGCAACATTATACAATAACGCATGCATGTACACTTTTGAAACTTTTTATGGTTATTAAAAGCGCCAAGAAGGATCGAATACAGTTTTCAGCGAGCTTATACGTTTTCTCATTTAGGCGCTACGATATTTTTTCGGGTTTTCAAAAAAGCGCGATTACTTGAAAATTATAAATATTTTCTTAAATCTAATTCTGTCACAAATACGCACAAATAAAGAGGTACTCGTATATGTTTATTCTACAGGCGCACATATAATGGTTTTAGAGATACACGATTCTGCAAAATGTTACTCCAGCAGGAAATGGAATATCTCGAAAACCTGAAGACGCACAAATTATATTTTCGGCGCACATTTTTGCACAAATATAAGCTTTCTGCTCATGCAAAATACTTCTCTCTTTGACCTTTCGTTTAGAATTTTCCTGCTGGAAAAACGTTACTCCAGCAGGAATCGTTTTTTCGGTTTTATTCCAAAACGACAAAACGCACAAACGTTTTATTTGGCGCACATTTACAGAAGATTACGCACTAATTATACGTTCCACTCATATCACTCTAGGAGACACTTTCCTGCTGGGGTAACGTACACCTTTAGTTCTGACCTTTGGTTTCCCAGTTAGGTACTTGAGTAGGCAGTAGTTAGGTACTTATGACTGCAAACAAATCACATTTATTGCCTACTAGCTTCTGCCCGCGACTTCGTACGCGTGGAAGTCGTAAGACACCATATTTCCCCCCAACTTGTTATTTTCGTGTTTGTGTTCTTCCTCTGCGTCATGTTTGCCGCAAATAAACGTATTTTCTTTCTTTCTTTCTTACCACAATATGCTAAAATACTAGCCACAT
Organism: Dryobota labecula; assembly: GCA_947523025.1. Classification (NCBI taxonomy): domain Eukaryota; kingdom Metazoa; phylum Arthropoda; class Insecta; order Lepidoptera; family Noctuidae; genus Dryobota; species Dryobota labecula. Next base: position 27,945,652 of record OX383287.1, on the reverse strand, counting down.
TTTAATAAAACTACCCTGAATATTACGTTTTTTGTTTGGGACACAGCAGCCAAAATATATCTACAGAGTCAGGATTGGTGACGCGGGTGCGAGCGACGACGTACAGTTCTATGTTAAAGGGTTTGGTTTCCGCACTTAGCCCTTCAGGTGGACCATTTTATTGTACAAGGGCCATGGCGGCCATCAGTGGTTATTCCAACCAGCCCATAAGTTAATTACCATCTCCGGTCTGTTTAGAACATCTGTGAAAGATCTGGTTGCCCCGAGGGTTTCTGTTCTAATCTGGGTGACACCTGTGCATTCAAAGAGCACAGGCACGACGGTTTCCTGAGCCTCCATTCAAGTCCTTCACAGAGGATTGTCCGCTATGCCAATTGTGTGAAATTGTTTGTTTAGCGAGGAGTGTCCCGTGATGGTCCACGTCACCAGGCGTAGGCCGGTCCTGTTCAGGCGTAATAAACGCCTGGTAAACGATCTAAGGAAAGCCTCCCTGGACTGTTTGCACCCCAGTGTCGAGGTCCACCAGCTCTTTTTTAGGGAATTAATGAAGGCCTGCGTTCCTGCATATACATTAACTAGCTTTTGCCCGCGGTCGGTCGGTTATCGCATAAAAAAGTACCCTATGTCCTTCGCCATATCCCAGGCTATATCTCAAAATTCTAACTTAATATTAATTTTAATGTGATTCACTATGTGAATAGAAACCGAAACAAATGATTTAATATACTATAAGTACTTATGTTCTGAACGTGAATGAGGCTTTACCTAAAGATAACAAACACAAAATCAAACTAAGAAATTTCATTCAAATTCTTAAAGTAATCAATTGTACCAAATTACAACACGAAATAAAAGTGCGACACAAATAATAATTTTAAAATAATTCACGTAAGTACCAACAATGTGAGAAAAAAAACGAAACCCTCCCGAAATGTCGCATGATACACCGATTGTGCTGATAAAACGCGCGAAATATCTAATGAACACCGTTGGTGCATAACTTTTCTCAGGGTCACGTTCGCAATTGGACGAAATATTTGACATTTATTTTGTACTTGCAACACAATCTGGCTGTAGAATTCGATTAATCGACTAATACTTGACCGGTTGACATTTTAGCGGGAACACCACTAAACGAACGAAAAAAAAAAAGAAAACAAATACGTCTGTACTCTGTGGTCGTGTGGCGGTGTGTTGCGTAATGTAAACATTCATCAAGGTTATACGTGCGTAAAGTAATGGATTCAATGAGAAAACGGTTTAATCTTAGAAGAATCTTAGACAGAATTACTGAGAAATAAGTGTAGATTTCGTATTGAGTGTTAGTTTATCGAAAAGTGATAAATATGTCAGTGAAAAAGTAACGAAAGTTTTGGAATGCACAAATTTTGATCATAAGGCCGCCGTGTTTAGTAATGTTTTTATGATATATATATATATATTTTTTTGTATTATTTGAATTTTGCCATTTTAATTTAAATTCTATTTTATTGTATTGTCTGCTTAGTGCGACTAATTTTGTACGCCATACATGGCAAAACATGTAGCTACCTAACTTACATATAAGACCTAAATATTGTACTCATGTTTTACAAAATAAATATATCTTTATCTTTAGAAAAAAAACAAAACTATAAATATGTACATGGAAGGAAACAATACCGCGTCTCCGAAAATAATAATATGAAGTAATCTTTATATCTATATAAAACAAAGTCGTGTTAGTTACACCATTTATAACTCAAGAACAGCTGGACCAATTTTTATGATTTTTGTGTTTTGGATTTGTCTCTGTCCGAAATAGAATAATAACTATTAAAGCATACGAAAAATTCACGAAAAAAATAGGAAGAAAATTAATTTTCTCATACATTTTGTATGGAACGGCTTTTTTGATGATATCTCGAGAACGGATTAGGAAATGGGTTCCCCCATTTACTAATACGACGAATTTCACGCCGACGAAGTCGCGGGCAGAAGCTATAATATTATAAAGAGAGGGAGCGTTTGTGACTTTGTGTTTATGTAAAAGTTATGATATTCGTCAACTAAGTCGGATGCAATAAAAACAATCATTCATTCGGACGAAATGTACAAGGAGTGCATAGCCACACAGCAAAGCCGGGGCGGGTCGTTAGTAATGATATTAAAAAGAGATATAGTGTTTTTTTTTTCAGTTTGCGTATATATGGAGGGTAATCCCGGAGATTACCCTCCACATATACACAAACTCACAAAATTCGCTCCCTCTATGATATTCGTCAACTAAGTCGGATGCAAAAAAAAAAAAACATTCATTCGGACGCAAAGTACGGGGAGCGTATACACAGCAAAGCCGAGGCGGGTCGTGAGTAAAAATATTATAAAGAAATAGAGCGAATTTTATGAGTTGAGTTTTTGGAGGGTAATTTCCAGAATCAAAACTCCAATTAAAGAAAAAAAAAAAAAATAAGTTAGGTAGGAGTGAGGCGTATAATCGTAACAGCTAAATACAACAGGTATCACAAGATAACAGACTGTAACTGTGACAAATAAACTGAAAAAAAACAGCTTCTGTTCCACGACGAGATAACAGAATTCATCCAGTCACAAGCTTTTGTCTATTCATGCTTATGACAATTACCTTAGTAAGAATATAGATTTAAAAAAATACTGTTACACTGTGACACCCTGTTAAATCGTCCGACACAAGCTCTTTCCTTTTCTCGCATAGGTGTAACACCCTAGTTACAGCACTAGTACGGTAACGCAAAGTAAACTTACTGTTTACACATTCGCCTGCATTCAGTTGGTAGCTAGCGCCCGACCTAACAGGACGTGTAGACAAAATGGACCACTCCATTTTGTCTACACGTCCTGTTAGGTTAGTGAAGTGCGAATTTTAGAATTCCTAGAACTCTATCAAAAGGAAGAGCTCATTTGGAACCCAAAACATCGCAATCATAAAAATAGACAAAATACAAACGATGCATGAAACCGTATATCAACCAGTATGGGATTGCCAGTCAGCAACTTAAAATTAAAGAAGAATTCATTGATGACCTGTTTTCGTACACATCTTCGAAAGAAGAAATCGTCTATCAAATCGGGTATGAGAGCAGCAGATGTTTATGAACCTATATGATTCGCATTCAAATTGATGAATGATTTCTTGGCTCCAGTGTACGACTGGTGATACAAATGACACTAAGGATAATGTAAGTGTTTTTGATTATACAACTATTTAGTCATTTGTGATTATACATACACCTTTCTATTTACACGCGGTAGTACGTATGTATAGTGATTGTGTTGTCTGTGAGCATGATGGACCGGTAGGGTAAAGCGTAGCGTAGCGAGCGAGTGTTTTTTAGAGTTCCTTATCTGAAAAGAAAAAAACGGAACCCTTATAGAATCATTCGTGTGGCTGTCCGTGTGTCAGTCTGTCTGCGTCGACGGTTCTTTTTTACGCAGGATATCTAAATAATTGTATAAACTCATTAGATGTAGCGCACATGCTGCAATTATTTTCGCGTCCTCCATGTTCGTGTGCGAATGTCAAAATAATTCACCCCGCGAATGTGTAAACAGTAGTTCGCGACGGCACTCGTATACGAATGTTTCGTCGAATGTTCGTCGAGTGACGAGGCGAACGGCGAACACGATTGTGTAAATGCGGTATATGATGATGACATCATGGCGGCTAGTTATAGTTTCAATGAGTAACGTTTAAAGTAGGAATTTGCGCGATACGTTATAGCTAATAAATTAAATTAAAGGGCTTAACTGACGATGTCTCATTCATTAAAGTTAACTACATTTGCGCGTTCTCTGTTCACACTTGCTTTGATAAAATGTTATTTTGTAGTTAAACGTTGTAGACAACGAACAACATTACTTATACGAGTAAGATAGTGTATGCTCTGTGTCAGTCTTGTACTGTATGTTATTAGTGGGAAAATATGTTCAGTTAATTAATGTTGGTATAAATTAGAATAGGTATTGAGAGATCTCGTGTTTCCGCACAAGTTTGACAATCAGACCAGCGTTATCGCCGAATCAGTGTTAATTACCTAATGTGCCTCTTCTCTTCTAAAGTTGTGTTCGTATTTGACGCCTCATTTACTTATGTAATCATGATCGCTAAGTTTCGTTCGATACCACGAAATTAGTCTTTCAAACTCTTTTCTGTTTCGTTAGGTTAGATGTTCAATAAAGGCTCCTACAAACAAGCGTGACACGCGACGCGACACAAAGACACCGCTAGTCGCGCGACACGCGGGGCCTTTGTGTCGCGTCGCATGTCGCGCCTGTTTATAGGAGCCTTAAACGTGATTCATAAATTATGTGTGAAGTAAATAAGTGATTATTGTGGATGGCAAGTGTAAGGAAAATCATAGAATGCTGTTATTAACAAATTGTCCTCCTAGGTGTACAAGAGTATTATCCTCATATTATTAGTCTGTGAAAAGCAAATAAAACTTTTCTTCATGTTATTGTCACATGTCATAATTATTGTTATTTCTGTCTTGGAAGATTGTTTCATCATACTTTGATTTTCAAGGCAACCTCGTAGCCGATGTTGCTATGTGCAATAGAGATAATAATCAGACTACAATCACTGCAATACAAAACTAGAACCAGGCTGTCAGTCCACTGAATCGAAACATTGGTATACGATGACAAAACTGGTCAATATTTTTGTTTTGTGGTACCGGTAGAACGGGGCTATTTGGATTTTCGGGGGTTATCTATCTATATCTATGCATATTATTTATATAATAAAATCGTAGCGAAGTCAAAACTGTACATTGAACATTTTTGAGAAAAGTAATTGCCACGAGGTTGGGGAACGATTCTGATGCCGAAAATATAGTTTTTAGAATTTTTGACTGTTTGTCTGTTTGTCTGAATGTAGGTACATATGTTCCAGCTAAACGCAAAAACTACCGGACAGATTTTGTTCAAATTTTGCATAGATATTCCCTATAGGTCTGGTCAAATTACTACGTATAAATTATCACGCTATTTGCTATGGGGGATGAGCAGTATTACATTATGTTTTGAGATGTGTCCATAAGGGCAGGTACCTTAACCGTGGTCGCTACAAGAAAATGTCTTAAGAGACACTCCTTAACTTTTAGAAAAAAAAATATCTGCATTCACAGATTTTGAAAAAAATGTACAGTCAGCAAGAAAATGGGCAATTTTCACAAAATAGTTTTTTGATGTCAATCGATCCCGTTTCTTACGAGGATCAAAAAACTCTATGGGACCAACTGAGGTTTGAGTACTAGAAAAGTCAGAAATCGAAAAAAAGTTTTCCCATACAGGTCGTAGGTGAGACTGAGATGAGAACGAACACAATGTATCAGTGTATAACAACAGTCGAATTATTCCATTACTACTTCGCTGTGTTGAATAGGAAACAAATTTATCAGATAGTTACAGATTTAATCTTTTAAATGATTATCATACCTTATGGATCTAAGCAGTCAATTATGACATATTATGCTATTTCAGTCAACTTTCAACAAAGCAATGCAAATCTGATGTTGATTCCAAAGAATTGATATTTATGTGCTTCTTTTTAGGGATCCGTACCAAATTGGTAAAAAAGAACCCTTATGGTGCGACTCAGTCTGTCACAGCTAGATATCTCAAGAACTACTAATGCTATCAACTTGAAATTTGGAATAATTTTAGATGACGTTTGCCCAACTATGTTGCAAATAAGAAAGTTTTTTTTGCAACTGTGACTTAACTGGGTGTCTTAAAAAATCGAAGTGGGACTACTGGGGTATGTGGGGTATCGTATGAAAGAGCGCTATTTGCACATACTCATAAATCGTATACAAACGTAGTGTTCAGGGAAGTTTTATTAAAATGTGGCTGGTATTTTAGTATATTATGGTGTTTAACGACTTCCACGCGAACGAAGTCGTGGGCAGAAGCTAGTTTGGAATAAAGTAATTGTAAGATTTGAGTTGACATAAATTCTACCAAAACACCATAGACAGCTTTTATTTTGTTTCTGGTCTTATTTACTTTTCCAATTTTTCGTACGAAGATCACAATTCGAATTTTTTAACTCAAATCTTCCCAAAATCCAAATAGCCGTTCTACGGTATTCATGATCTTTATCCACTAGCTACAGCTGGTGACTTAAGTGGGTTATGAAACCTTTATCGGTGGTAGATACTGTATGGTGTGATCCAAAAGTATCTCATGAAAATGTATACAAATAGGTCAGAACGCGTACCTGTGAATGCCAATTTGTAGTGCCACTTACAAATTGAGTGCTGAATACCTTGATTTGGTTATTTGAATATCTACTTTAAGAGGATTAACGCCGGTCCACTAGCGACACTCCTTTAAAAACATATTATCTCGTGACTGAGAAGGAATTATGAAAAACGCCTCAACTAACTATATCGGTAAGTATGTCTAGAATTTTCTAATACCTTTTTTAAAGTTTCATTATGAGACACGAAGCAACAAAATTCGATCTAAATAAAAACGGGCACATTCCTCATGATCGTATTTTGTTGCTTCGTGTCTCAATATGAAACTTTATAAAAAGTATTAGAAAATTCTAGACACACCGATATAGTTAGTTGAGGCGTTTGTCATAATTCCTTCTCAGTCACGAGATATGTTTTTAAAGGAGTGTCGCTAGTGGCCCGGCGTTAATCCTCTTAACCCGAAATTCTAATTTAGTTACCTCATCTCATTTGACAATTAAGTTTAATTTTATAACTTCGATTTACGTCAATTATTTTTAGGGTTCCGTAGTGACAAGGAACCCTTATAGTGTCGCCATGTCTGTCTGTCTGTCTGTCTGTCCGCGGCTTAGCTCAGATACTCTTAGTACTAGAAAGCTGTAATTTGGCATGGGTATACTATTATAAGTATTATGGGACATATAATAAGCTTTAAAGTGCACATTTTTGTTAGTCAGGTGTCTCTCCCCGTGCCAGTTAAATGGTTGTTCTTGGATACATGAAAAAATTCACGGCTGTAGTATACATACGTATACCTACAGGCAGGATTTTTGAGATGGGACAGTAAGGGCAGGTACCCTAACCGTTGTAGCTACAGGAAAACGGTCTTAGGAGGCTGACATAATTTGTAGGAAAATTTTTGATCCCCATTCTACCCATCATAAAAAAACTTAGTCGGAGGCTCATTTTCTATGAAATGTATGGGAAAAGTTTTATCACCACAGCACCTCAAATAAGCAGGTTTTGCTGTTTAAAGACAGTGGGCAAAATTAGATTTTACTGCGAGCGTGAGACAAAGTAACTTTTTAATAAAAAAAAATATGCTCGGCATTCAAAAAAAAAAAAAAACTGCTGGATCTACTCATAAAATTCCAAAGATTTGAACATCACTTTGTTCTGTCACTTTCACTTCGATACGAAAAAAGCCAGAGATAGAAACAAGTCGATTCGAATCGATTTTTATATTCGATACCTTAGGCCCAAAAAGGAAACAAACAATAAAACGTTCGGATACCGATAACTGTAAAACTGAAAATCATCTGTTAAGGTTTTAAATATAATTAATAAATTTTTTTCTGAATGACTATTCGAATTATATTTTATAATAATCAAATAAAGAAAATGGTGGAAAAAAAAAAACGAAGTCATGTATTATCATGTAATAATCCGCGGGTGCAGTTTCAGAACGCATCTTTAAAAAATAGCGGGATTCACATTTTTATTGATTTTCTTCTGTTACGCTAGTACAAAGTTCGATACACGTTGGATATTATAAAAATATTATTAGATAAATATGAGTGAGTTCTATTTAACACCGGAAGAATTAAAGCAGCATGTAAAAAATGCAGAATTAAGTTTCCTGTCTGAAAAGTCTCGCGAAAAATATGTAAAAACTTATGATATTTTTAAGCAATGGAGACTTACAAAAGGTGCAAACACTTTTTTCGGAAACTGTACTGTTATCGTAGGTACCTACTTCATAGAATTATCACAAACGAGGCAACCATCTACTCGTACAATGTGGAGTATTTACTCGAATGTTGAAAGCCACAAGACAAAAGATGGCGTGCACATTGAATCCTATTCCAAACGTATTGCATTTTTTTAAAGAATGTCAATAGGACACAAATCCAAAACGTCAAACAATATTTTTTTTCTTACTTTTACCTTTTTATGGTACCTTACCTCAAAAGGAAAAAAACGGAACCCTTATAGGATCACTCGTGTGTCTGTCTGTCTGTCCGTCTGTCATAGCCAATTTGCTCCGAATGTAATGGACCGATTAAGTTGAAATTTGGTAAAAAAATCAATTTGAGTGACCCAAATACGAACGTGAACCGTAATTAAATAAATTTAGAATATTGGGGTCAGTATTGGGGGGCAAATAAGACAATGCAGTTAAAAAAAAAAGATTTGCAAACTGTACCGTGTGACATATGAAATGAAAGGGTTTATTAATGTGAGGGTCTCAGATATATATTTTTTATAATTTAAAATAAATTGTTTTAAAGTTATACGTGAAAATAGACGAAAATGGACCATTCCCCCCCCCCCCCTTATCTCCGAAACTACTGAGCCTAAAATTTTGAAAAAAAAAATGGGGAAAATAGTTCTATACTTATACATTACAGGAAAAACTATAAGAAGTCTATGGTCCTAAAATAACATGGTAAATTTCTCGATATTGTGCGTACAAACTTACATTTGCAGTAGGAATGTATGGGGGAACATGTTTATTCACTGCAATGTTAAGTTTGTTCTTGGGATAAATTCATCCCAACAACGGAACCCTTCTTGTGCGTGGTCCGACACGCACTTGGCCGGTGTTTTTTGTATTGATAACAAATTCTCGCTGCTGAGGTCAAAAGTTGTATGTGCTACATACACGAGACCAAAGTTATTTGCATCTCGTGTCTTTGAATCCTACGCTGCGCTCAGGATTCTATTATAGAATTCTTCGCTTACTCGGGATTCAAAATCAGCACTCGCAGCCAAAACCAACTTTACTCTCTTGTTGCACAAAAAACTATTTTGCGTTTTCTGACTTTTATAGTACTCAAACCTCAGTTGGTTCGATAGAGTTTTTTGATCCCTATAAGAAACAGGATCGATTAGCATAAAAAAGCTAATATCCTTTCAATATCTGTAAATGGGGATCAAAATTTCTCATAAAAATAAGGACAGTCTCTTAAGACCGTTTTTCTGAAACTACAATGGTTACTGTATCTACCCTTTCTGCCCCGTCTCAAAAATCCACCCTGTATGTATAAGGGCCACAGCAGACAAGCTAATACTGCGATCGGCGATTTAGCCGTCCGCGCAGCGAACAGCATCGATACAGTCGCAAAATCGCAGATCGCCGATGCTACAAGTACTTTAGCTAAAGCCCTAACGAAGTTAAAAGGAAAACTATCACAGAAAAGTAGGTTTTACAGGATAATGAGTAACAGTCAACAAACTTACATTTGCAGTTGGAATGTATGGGAAAACGTGTACATATTTATACTACAATGTTATGTTTGTTCTTGGGAGAAATTCGTCCCAACTTCGGAACCCTTCATTGTGCGTCACACACTTGCCCGGTTTTTCAATTACATAAAATTTAATAATGTTACTCTAGATATAAAGATAGCTAGATACCTAAGTCAAAGTAAGTTCAGTATAGATATGTCAGATATAAAGTTGAAACCTTGTAAATACACATGAAAGTGTTACTAACTCCATTTAGTGAGTGATTGCGTAAGAATTTTAACTGAACAGGGTTTTTTTAATATACTATAGGCTCCCGAAATCCTATCCTTGTTTTTGGTCGAGTGGTAATGCTTTGTGTTTGCGTGCAGGTGTTTTGCGACATCGTGGTGCGCGACGGTGAGATGGTGTGCGTGGAGCTGGTGGCGCGCGGCCGGGGCTGCGCAGCGCAGGCCGTCATCTTCCTCGGCTCCATCCGCTACGACATCCTCACCAGGGTCTACGACTCCAGGGTAAGCTTCGCTTGCTACATGGATGACTAGGAATCTTGGCTATTTCTTTCGCTACTTGTAGCTTATGCTGTCTTGTCTCAATATTAGGTAACCAGCGTATTCTAAACTATTCATAATCTCATGTTTTAAAGAGTTTAGATGGGCAATGCCCGTATTGTTAAGAACGTTCACTTTCTAATCTCAGTCTCAATCTGTCAACAAACCTCTGTACGTTGTTGACAAGATTTTGACCTTTAGTCAATTGATTGTCGCCGAGATGAGATTGCGAACTGAATTTTAACGTATTTAAGTACGAGTATTGGCCTCTTGGTTTTCGTTTTATCTGCTCCTGAGCTTTTACCACCAGAGGTCTTTAATTAAAGAGCCAGAATAGCCGAAATAGAGAGTTAGAAATAGTTTTCTAACTCTCTATTAGGCGAGTAACTGGTGAAACCTTGCAAACCGCGTGTAGGATTATCACTCCATTAACACAATTGTCGAGACGATGACTTTCGTACATCACAACATATTATAAAACAAAGTCCTCCGCCGCGTCTGTCTGTCTGTCTGTCTGTCTGTTCGCGATAAACTCAAAAATTACTGCACCGATTCTCATGCTGTTTTCACCAATGGATAGCGTGGTTCTCGAGGAAGGTTTTAGTATATAATTTGTTAAGTTTTTGTATGCATTTTTGTATAAATTAACGATATTTGTTGGAGATGTCGGAAAGAAATAAGCCGTCTGGGAGCTTTCAACGAAAACGCTGCCTAAACCCTTTGAGATATAACAAAATAATGTATGGTGGAATTATGTATCTTATAAAGATCTTCAAAAAAGTCCGCGATGGCATATGTCTATCTCTTAAGGATAACATACTATATCCATTTTATTGTCTTTTTGTAGGTATTTGTTTTCCGAATTTTACTCTTGGAAATACGATTACGATAACAATACGCTATAATATCAGTAGCTATTAGCCAAATTATGTTCGTAGATAAATAAGCTAGCTACTTATGTGTATTTCAAACAGTTTAAAAGAATATTTATCATAAAAACATTATTAAACACGGCGGCCTTATGACTAAAATTTGTGCATTACAAAACTTTCGTTACTTTTTCACTGACATATTTATCACTTTTCGACGAACTAACACTCAATACGAAATCTACACTTATTTGTCAGTAATTCTGTATAAGATTCTTCATTGAATCCATTACTTTACGCACGTATATCCTTGATGAATGTTTACATTAAGCACACCGCCACACGACCACAGAGTACAGACGTAATTTGTTTCCTTTTTTTTTCGTTCGTTTAGTGGTGTTCCCGCTAAAATGTCAACCGGTCAAATATTAGTCGATTAATCGAATTCTACAGCCAGGTCGTGTTGCAAGTACAAAATAAATGTCAAATATTTCGTCCAATTGCGAACGTGACCCCTGAGAAACGTTATGCACCAATGGTGTTCATTAGACATTTGGAGCGTTTTCTCAGCACAAACGGTGTATCATGCGATATTTAGGAGGATTTCGTTTTGTTTTCACATTGTTGGTACTTACGTGAATTATTTGAAAATTATTATTTGTGTCGCATTTTTATTTCGTACTTACAATTGATTGCTTTGAATTTGAGTGAAATTTCGTATTTTGATTTTGTGTTTGTTATCTTTAGGTAAAAACTCATTAGACGTTCAGAACATAATTACTTTTATTATATTAAATCATTTGTTTCGGTTTTTATTCACATAGTGAATCACATTAAAATTAATATTAAGTTAGAAATTTGAGATATAGCCTGGGATATGGAGAAGGACATAGGGTACTTTTTTATGCGATAACCGACATCCACGCGGGCGAAGCCGCGGGCAAAAGCTAGTTATCGTGTAAGCTTGGTTTTTACGGATTACAAGCAGCACGCGGTGCTGGGGGTCTACTTCCTAAGTCCGTCAACGAAGTAACGGGCCCGTCCGTTAGTAGTCCGACACGTCGGACTGAACCCTACTCCCTAGTAATTTCGGATTCATCAGTTTCCAACGGAATCGTAGACAATATTCGTGAACGAAAGACGCATGGCGATTGATGACAATAGAGTTGTGCTATTTTACCGGTCGATTACCGGTTTAATTATTTTGTGGTTTTCAAGCTAAATAAACAAAAATCAATATTTTTTCTTTAGAAAATGACTACATTTTTAACAATATACTTTTTATTATAAAGATTAGAATTATTTTTGACATTTTTGTCCGGAAACCGGCATTATCCTGTTGATACCTTTGCCTTTTCCCTTTTTGACATTTTGACGGAAATTTTCAAATTAATTCAACGATACTAGCCGGGAAGTTTGAAAATTATTTTATTTTAGTTTCTTTCTTATTCATTTCGTAAAATGGCCCCAACCGCTGCAGAAACTCACGGACACGGACTCTGGCCGGAGGCGCGCAGGAGCTGGGCAGCCTCAACCTGCTTTATATAGAATTTTTCACTTTTGGTGTGGAAAAAAAAATACTAACATGTTGAGTTTTAGGGGCTTGGGGTGTCTCTAAGGGGGTCGAAATTTTCATTATTTTTGCGATAGGACGCACCATTTTCGAGATATAAGCAAAAGAAAAGAAAAAAAAATATATCCAGTAACAGTACTGATTTTGTACCAGTAGTCGAGATGTTGGTGTGAAGTTTAGTCAAGCAATAAAAAAGCAGCCATACTTAGGAATTCCTTACTTTGTCTCTATATAGTGTAAACAATTATAATCGTTCATCGACAGAACGATAACTATTTTGATGTCGTATTAACTGACACAAGGTTCCGTCAAAACAAGCGTCAAGTTCAACTTTTCGGACGGGCAAAAACGCATCGGGAGTAGGGACAGTTGTCAAATCGTGTTGTCATTCATTCTTCGTCGGGCCCCGAACGAATCGTCCGTCCGTTGGTGATAGGGAGTAGGAAACGCCCGAAACGAAGCCCGAAACGACGGACTTTGTGCTTAGGGAGTAGACCCCCTGGTGTGAATTGAACAATTATATGAATGACATTTATAAATCCCTTAATATATGCCGCGTCAAAATACATACCTATGTGTAGGTAATCAATACGAAAGCATGAAATATTTTTCTTTGCTATGTTTTCACGTTTAAGTGTGACATGCTGTCTTCTTTATGAAATAAGCAGCGAGAAATTATAAGATTTATAACACAAAAACTCGAAAGAGATTGTGAATCGAGTCTATTAGTGAGGAACTTGTCAAAAGGCTCAGAATCCAAACGACCTATTGCACAAAGTTATGAAATATTATAATATTTCCAAACCATATTGAACTATGTCTTATATCAGATTAGGACTGGTTTCGGTATCGAAAGTTTCCCTCATGCTGATATTATTTAAATTCGGAATGCTCTGATTTAATCAGGTGGTGCCCACTCAGATATGTATATTTTAAAACGGGTATATCATTTTTCTGTGTTTGTGGGTTAGTGTCGAGCCCGCTTCCTAAATACCGTGGTCGGGGGGCGCAAGTCCACCGCAACAAGTGTCATGGCGACGGCCACTGATTGCCGGATACGGGCTGGATAGTATGGCTCCCGGCTGTCCGGCCGGCTGCTCCCGTTCCCGGTTCAGCCACGTCGACACTTACAACATTTGTAGGTATCTTAAATTTACTCAACATCTGACACTGGTATACCAGCGGAATACAGGTTTTTCGGGCACATCAAATAGCTAAAGTTAAGTCGAATTGCACTCGATCAGGTTTACAAGCAACTTAAATCATGACATCAGACATGTGTGTCTCAAACAACAGGAAAAGAAGAAAATATGTCGACACACGCTCCCGTGCCGAGTGCTACGAGAGGCTCTTTGTACGTGTGACAATGGCGCCGCGCCGCGCCGCGGGGATGCGACTGAGCCGTGAAAGCTCACACTCGGCCTCACTGACTGAGCAGCCTTATTGTACAGCTCGCAAAATATGACTGTTTAGCGAGTGCATTGTGTTATTGACACAAACAAACTTGACAGCTTTTAAATCTGTCTGAATAATACTTCTATTCCACCACGCTAGTAGCGGCTAGCAGACTTAGGTATTGAGTCCAAATGATTAACAGTTCAGGTACTCATTCATCAGATACATTTTTATCTATTATAGGCTCACATTTGATCACTATCTCATCTGATGTTAAGTCTATATGACCGCTAATCATTACCATCTCTTCATTTCCTAATCCATTTAATACCTACCTAATTGTAAAATTATCTAAGTAGAGTGTAACCTATATGTATTAATTGTAGGTGTTATATTTGAAAGCGATCTTGTTGATATCCCTCGTTATCAAATAAAAAGTTACGTTATTTTCTTGGCGATATCCAGATTAATAATACTGTTATCATGATCGATAAAATTAATCTTATCTTGTAGTACACGAATACTTACGATACCAATATTAATACCTCGTGAGAGCGACGCAGGCGGATCTGAAAGATAGATTATAAAGAAACTAGCTTTTGCCGGCGGCTTCGCCCGCGTGGATTTCGGTTATCGCGTAAAAGATTTATTCCGTTCTAATACCAAAAACTAATACCACTGATATTTGTTTCATCAAATTTGTTGGAAAACATACATAGTGGTATTCGTTTTTGGTATTAGAACTGAATAAATCGCGTAAAAATGTAGCCTATGTCCGTCTCCATATCCCAGGCTATATCTCTGCCAAATTTCATGACGATCGGTTCAGCGGTTTAGGCGTGAAAACGTAACATACAGACAGACAGACAGAGTTACTTTTACATTTATAATGTTAGTATGGATAGTATATACCTAAGTAGTAACACGAATAGGTACTCCTGCTTCTTTAACATTTAAAAATCTGATCTGGCAACACTGCTCCCGCGCCTCTCAACAGGCGCCATCCAAATTTTATTTCGCGCTGGAAATTGTTTTTCGCATTTGGCTTTTTGGCGCCCCTTGCCATCTGCCGCCTAGAGCGACCGCTCCTCTCGCTCTACTCCAGGGCCGGCGCTGTATGGGAGAACTTGTTTTTCAACTACAGTGTTAAGTTTGTTCTTAGAATAAACTCATCCCAACTACGGAACTCTTCATTGTGCGTGGTCCGACACGCACTTGACCGGTTTTTTTTCCTGTCTTGTGTGATCTCTGGTTATGCTGGGCCTGCAAACTTTATCCGATCGCCACACCGCCTTCGCCGCGGTCTGCCTCGGCGGCGAAAAAGGAGAAACTAACTGGTAACGTAGAGCAGACTGCAAAGGAACGGTTTCTATTAACTGTGTGTTAACTAGTAGTGAGCCTGTGTCACGTAGGGCTTCACAAGTCTCCGCTAACTACATAATTAACACTCGGCTGCTAAATGTTGTAGTCAGTCAGAAACTTGTCACATCCGCAATAAGCTCATCATCACTGGGCTCTGATGAAAACTCTCAGTATTGTTTCTATTTGAAGGTTTCTTAATATCGTAATGGTTTGTTATTATTTCAGTGTCAGCTAAAGGTCACCTAACTTACTGTTGCTTCTAAGAACTTGTACCAAGTTAACAGTTGCCATGATAACTCGAGTCCGAGTTCCGGAGATCGCTTCGTACCTACGATAGCTGTTATCTGTCTGACTTGAAGTAATCGCTGGATTCATTGCAGGTGACGTCATCCTTATCGTGTCACTACCAAAGACCACTCACTGACCATTCTGCCGTTTTCAGATCAAACCAACGGACCAAACCATATTTGAGTCGGTCAATACCAGTCTATATTCGCAACGGACCTCCATGCTAAAATTTTTGAACATATGCGAATGCCAGTTTTAATGAATACATGACGTTCGTTGTTTTTAAATTCGTCGTATAATATATTTAGGTATGTTGCATTGCATAGTAATTAACCACTTAAATAAAAGTCGAATGTTTGTCGAAGCAGGTCTGACAAGGATAGTTATGTGACTTAGACATTGTGGAGGTTATCTTATAATTTATAATATTGTGTGGAAGTATCGTCTGCGTCTTATGATCTTATCTTGACTTTTCACATGATATTCGTCTTTTTTGGTTCTTTTTGCACAAAAACATATCGTTCCAAATACAGATAAGATGAAGACCGGATTATTGATAGACCGACGAGTCGATATAACTCGATGACTGATTGTATAAAACGCCAGCTCCTTTGTACTCTGTGAATCAATTTAATTGAATGCTGAATGAATGACAATAAAGGGTCAAATACGACCTATATTGTCATTTATTCAGCGTAGCTATTTCATGCCTCCTCAAAGGTATCATTAATTGGGTTTTTTCATTGTTCAACAAGGTTTACTTCAATAAACCAGATCCTTTTTGTATGTCTTTGTAGTTAGATTCTTCAAGAACATAATCTTCCCAAGTAACACAGACTTGCTGAATAAAGTTTGAGTAATAGCAATTAGCAAATATTTACAGCTATTAGCTCCATAACGTGTGAGTAAACGCTATTGAAATAGCCAAATTCTAAATAATATTTTCTTTCGGCCTTTATAACTCTTGAAGATTAGTAAAAGTTGTATTAAGTTGAATATTTTTCTTAAAGCTTAGTAATAACTTCTATACCGCATATAACACAGATGTTATTAAGCCTGAAGCATTACAGATGATTTTAATTTGAAAAAGGGTGTCTGGGACAGCATTTACCTGTATAATAGTATAAGTAGCTGAATAAACGTAGTTATCTTATACTAATATATAAACTTTACTCAGCTTATTGCTTATGAATCCACTATATACTGTAAAATAGTGTCCTCGGCAGCTGTCTTCTGAAAAATGGTGTAGTTAATTTCTATTAAAAAGCTTGATTTTGAATAACCGCTTTTATTTTGTCTTCAAGTCATATATGGTTCCACAATTACATTAGGGTTCAGTTTTCCCCACTGAGGGGGAATCTCTGGGGGGATTAGTGAAATAAGCCGGATTATCAGGGGTGAATTCTAGACTGGTTTTTATATATTCCACTTTTCCTCCTAAGGGGGATTTTTCAGGGGGGATTTGTGGAATAAGCCGATCTTAAGACTAGCGTGACCCAATTACATACAAAACAAGTAAAACAAGTTATACAGATTTTTTCTGGGTACTTATTAAATTAGGGACGTTTATTCAAGTGTTATTTAGATATTTGTACTGCCAGATCACTATTTGTCAAATAAAACTTTAATATTAGAAAGGCGTGTCTGTGATTCAGAGTTATGCTCTAAAATACCTGCGTGGAGAGGTTTTATCCAGGTTATAATGAATCGCCATTAAAACTTATTTTTAAGTAAACTATTGAATTATTATGTATATCAAATGCCTCATTTTAGTAATTAATTACAGTTAAAAATACAATATACATATAATTTATTTAATGATTTTTGAAAGATTAACATTAGCTGTTTTATCCTAAGTATTTTTGTCACTTCTAAAAGTCTTTATTTATGTCTTATTTACTACCACTAAACTTGATTTTATCTAAGCGGCACGTGAAAAATGTTGAGATAATTCATATGCTATTCACGATAAAACTATTTGCGCAGTGATATTGAACGTGTATCAGGGTTATAGTTATAATACATAATAACACCGTGCACCTCGTTATTGATCTTTATTCAATGCAAATAACTATGTTCGAAGTGTCAGAACAAACTGCAAAATTAAACACCACTTTTTTCTACTTTACAACATAACTATTAATTTTGTTTGAAAATGATTTCGCAAATGAATTTATTCCTGAATAACTTCTGAATTTCACTATCCAAAGCATTTGTCTGAATAAATATGAAATAGCAGCTGTATAAAAGAGATGTCAGCTGTTTTTCAGATGTTACTAAGTGGGCCACTAAGCTATTACCCAGACTTTACATCGCTGTTATACAGACTAAAGCATTTAAAAGTGTGCCCAAATTGCTTGAATAACAGCTGAATGGACGTTTACTCAGACATTATCCAGGCAATAGTTTCAGCTTATAGTTTCGCGGGTCGCTATAACTCGAAACCCTATTTAGCATGACTGTGTTACATGGGTTACGAGTAAATAAACAGTTCATCTTTTGGTTTATCTCATTTGTACAAATTATGGTTGTTATCGCTATATTTACAAAGCTATTAGGAGTTTTGCGAGAGTTGTTAGTATGAGGTCGTGGATCTTTCAGTTGGAAGGAGATACCTACCCACTGCCTACTGCCGGCGACCTTGAGCCTTGGAACAAGTCCTTTACGCCAAAACACACAGACACACACATACACACACACACAGCCACACTTTTGCGTAATGGAAAAATAATGTTTAACAACGGTTTTTGTGTTATCCGAATACAATTTGCGCGACACTTAAGGCCGATTCACACCGGAACGGCAGAAGCCGGCAGCGACGCGCGCGACGAGGCCAGATCTCTTCTTGGCTGACAATCCGCGCGTGGCCGCGAGGCGGCTCGCGGCACCGCAAGCAGCTGCGCGACCTTTTCGACATTTTCAAGCGATACTGGTCTTTTAATTATATGTATAGATAACGTTTAAAATTATTTCACACTGAAAGTGCTCCCCCCGCCTCTTCCGGCCGGTGCTTTCCCGGTGTGAAACGGCCCTTAGATCGTATCGCTGAAAAAATAATTTATCGGAATTGCCACAGTACCTAATTTAGTAAACAAAGAAACACAATTACCTCCACTTCTCTAGTTCTTCATTCGCCAATGCCACAAAACCAAGCTATAAAACACGATGAATACTGTCAGAATACTGATGTATGATGAGATGGTGGCTCATTGTCACTAATTCCAGGCAGATAACTAAAGAACTGATAAGCATTTTTTGGAATTATCCATACATAAGATTTTTGTCACGACTCATGCTTGTAGCTTGTAGGAGTTTAGCTTTTAGAATATATGTACGTAAGTTGGACCGAAGCGCTAGCCGAAGTAGTCAATATCCAGTCAATCAAATAAACTTTATTGCAATCCATAATGTACACATGTAGGTGGTAAGTATTAATAAATAGAAACAATTATGGACTCTGTCGGGTAAGTAGGAGAGAGACAATTTTCTTTGTAAGTAGCTACATAATTTAAATTATTTCTTATCTAGGTATCAATTTTTTTTACAAAAACATTAGTTAATTGTATACTATGTGTATATCGCTCATTTATTTATTCTCTGAATATAATAATTATGCTGATAAGCTACGTCAATTTATTTATATCTTTTTTGTATTAAATTATATATTATTATTATTGCATATTTAATTATTCGTATTGCAATTAGCGTATTTAATATAAGTAGTTAAGTATTAACTACACAAATAATAAAAATAATGTATAGTTTTCAAGATTCAAGATGATTTATTTGTGGAAACATGAGTACACATACAGAGCATGCAAGTTATTAAATTACATTATAGTTTAAGATCAGTCATGTTTGGCCTTAGTGGCGTACAAATATTTACATTTCAGTTATTGGATAAAGTATTAGATTACATCATAAGAACAAGATAACAAATGTCAATTTTGAAAATTAAATATATGGTTTTGTATGTGCTTTTTGACCAGTTCTCTATAATATCTATTTATTATTGAATATATCCGTTAGATATTCTTCTATTGTGTAATAACTTTTATTAATTAAGAATTGTTTTAATTTATTTTAAAATATTTTGGTTTTGTTTATTGTTTTACGTTTTCTGGTACCTAACTTACAATTTTTTTTTGTTTTGACATAGATAGGACTAGAGGAATGCAGTATAATCGCGAGGGACAGCGGCCAGACGTTCATCCTAAACACTGTTTTATCAGCCTCTTAATTCTTATGTACCTACTGCGTGTTTATTCTTATGTTCGTTATACTACAAACAACTACGTAAATACCTACCAATGTAGTTACTGGTTACAATTATTAGGAATGTCAGACAATTAACTCAGTTTAAATTAAACAATTAATGATTCGCAAATTGAGTGTTGTTGTTGTTCCGATGTTTGTTGACTCAACGACGCAAGTTAAAATAACCTGTTGAGTCATGTCTTCACAACCTTCCTCGTGTCCTAGCGTGCAATGCTTGGGGATATTTTTTTTTAGTAGGTAGTTTGCGTACGATCGGAATAAGTAATGTGCTACAAGGACACAGTTTCAGCTCTTATTATTCAAAAATTTTGTGGTTGACTCACTGTGGCTAATCTGAAAGTCGTTCAAAAAGTGCACTGGGCACATTATGAGCACTTTTATTACGAGGAAACGAATGTTGGAGTACTTATTATAGTATAAACAAATCGATCCTTCTTTAACACGTACCTAGTCGTACTCTTTCTCTTTCTAACTCATAAATATTATTTTTTACTATACGAGCCCGCCCTTACCACTGGACTGAAATCCTTACTTTCGCATAGTGACTGTACTATTCTTTTAGCCTTGTGTTGGGTCACACGTCTCACGTAATATTAGTAAAACACACCTTCCAATATATAAAGAAAAGGATAGTGAACGTATTATTGAAATCCTTAAGGCTGCAGTCTTGTAAAATTCACTCGCGGTGAGTTATTTGCGCAACTTTGTATTTTTTTTTTTTTAAACAAATTAAAGAAATAACATGAAATATTATTATTGCACAGAAATAAACATAATATAAGTAGGTAATAGCTAGTAATTTGTTTTAGTACATCGAGGTGGATTATGTTAGGTAAATCAAGCGGTGAATACAGTTCTTTCTGCCCAACAACATTTCGTGGTATGTTTGTGCTCCTACTTTAGGGTAATTAAGAATTATTTTCAAAATCTGTTCAGCGCATAATTAGATGAACGTTCTCGTCTTCAAAATGCGCTGATTAGTTTTTTTCTAATTATCTTTCATTTTCTTATTTTGGAGGTCACAAAGTTATAAGAATTCTCTGTTTTTATCTCTTAATAAACGGTTTGTTTCTTATATAAAATGAATCGTATGTATGTAATAATTAAATTATTTTGCACCTAAATCACCTTATTCTAACAATAAGTAGACGTCTGCTATGAGTACTTATGCGATAAGTGTTCATAGCAGACGTGAATTTGTAACACAATCATGTAAATATTGGCCTTTCATTTCACCCAACTTTAACGTAAAGAAATCTTAGCTTACCTCATCAAAAATGTTTGTTATTTTTTTTTTTTGACAGATAAATTTTGATATTATTATTTTATAGACATTTTTAATATAGTAGCTAATTAAATGATGATCTATAATATAAAAATGAATCGCAAAATGTGTTTGTAAGCGCATAACTCAACAACGCCTGGACCAATTTTACCAATTCTTTCGTTGTTCGTTGAATTCCAAGGATGGTTTTTACGGCGAGAAAAATTAGGGTAGGGTAGGGTAGAGTAGTGGAGTTTATACTATAGCTTTTGACAGAACGAAGTCTGTCGGGTCAGCTAGTACTTATATAATTCTAATTTGACTTCATGACATAATTCTATAATACTAATGAATTATTTTCTACTTAGTGTTGACATTTTTTTTTGTTTTCTGAATTTACTTTATATTAATGATATTGACCTAAAATTAATTACTTATTAACAATCATACCTATTCATATTTGCACGCCATAGTATGAGGCAAACATGTCTGAGCCTGTATTTTTGTCGTTATGTTATCTGTTTATTAATAGGTACACACTTTTATAGATTTCTTATCTCAATTAGGTAATCGTTTTTATTGTAGGTAAGTACCTCCATTGATTAGATTGCAATAACAGCTACTACTTAATTAACGGGTACTAAGAAATGGATCACCAATTCATTAATCACCGCACACTTAGCAGACGTATTAGTGATTAGGAAACAGCCATTAAGAGGGGCCTTTAAAAAAATATTATCTCGTGACTGAGATGGAATTATAAAAATACTAGCTTTTGCCCGCGGCTCCGCCCGCGTTGATGTCGGTTATCGCGTAAAAAGTAGCCTATGTCTTTCTCCATAGGTATCCCAGGCTGTATCTCTGCTAAATTTCGTGACGATCGGTTCAGCGGTTTAGACGTGATAATATTAGTATGGATTGAGACATGAAGCAACAAAATACGATCTAGAGGAATGAGGCCGCTTTTCTTTAGATCAAATTTCGTAGCTTCGTGTCTCAACTCTCAATATGCCGTTTTTTATAATTCCTTCTCAGTCACGAGATAATATGTTTTTACAGGAGTGGCGCTAGTGGACCGCTGAGCGCCCTCTTAACTTGGCTAACACTTCAATATAACGTCTCTTTAAATCGACGTTGAAATGTTTTACTTTCAGTTAAGAATTCGAAAAGCATTAATAAAGTTCCTGACATCAATAATCTCAGTAAAATCCGTGTCGGATCCCTTCGTGCTGAGGGCTTGGTTTACGAGATGGGTTTAAGGGGCGTCGTCGCCACCGGCGCGGGGCGCTTCGGTTACGTCACTGGACGCCCGCCTTGGGCCCACAGCCCACAGCCGAGGCATACATCACACCCTCCATTATCACTGCACGTTTTCCGGGACTCTCGTGATGTGAATGGGCAAAAAGAACCCGGTTTTGGCTGAGACTGCCTTGTCAGTAACGTTATCATATACCTACATAGTCCTAAATAGGATTTCATTATTTCTGCCAGCTATTCGACTTGTCGCAGGAATTGTCGTAATTTGCGTGCAATGTAGACCGTTCCGACCATTAAGGAGCGGAAGGGTCTCCTTTCGCGTCGGTGTCGGTGAGCGTGTGACGCGCTACGCAACGTCAGTCACCGTGTCACCGGGGCTAGCTGCTGTTCATTGACGAACACGTCGCGTCACGGCGGCGTGACATCAGGTACTTCGCCATTCATTACGTTAGGCAGCAAACGGCATTCATTATAATCAGGTGACGTACAATAATTTGTATTAATATTCCACTCAATCATTTTTATTAATGTCATCAAAATGTAGATAAGTCGGCAGGTAATTTTTCCTTCTCTGTCCATAGGAAAAATTCCAGATGCTAAATTACAAATCCATTATGAGATATCCCTCAGTGTGCCGGGGTGTGTCGGTATTAACAAGGCCTGATTAATGGCAGACTAATTGATCGGTGTCTGTGGCGAGCAAACAGGCTGGCAGGCTGTGCCGTGACGTCAGAGCAGCGCCGCCCACGCTCACTGGCGGTCCCGTTCAACTGGGATGACTGCGACACCCCCGGCTAGAGCTGCCCTAGCTAACCTAGTAAACAGTAAGGTAGATCCGTACTGTATACTAGGTTCGTTCCATTTATATTGTTGACTCTCAGCAGCATCACATGGGGAAGTAGATAAGTTGTTTAACTGACAAGACGATCGCTCAGTAAGGTAACAATCAGAAATAAAGACGTAAACCAACAAACTTTACCTAATCAGCTACGATTGTTATCGTTAGTGTAACTCAATTTCAGAGTAGTATTGCGATTAAAACGTTACATCACACAACAAACCGCGTTTCATGATAAGTAATTGTTTTAATTCCTAGTTCAATTTTACGATTCGCATGTGGCTATTTTCGGCAAATTATTTGTAGCCCCAGCCTTCTTTCGGGAGGGTGTCACGTACCGCTCAAGGGCGCCGGCGAGGACTGACTTGGCGCTGGCACCATGACATCAGTGCACACGTCGCGCCGACACGCGTGATCTCATCACCCAGCCTCCCCCTCTGACTATAACACGTAGCTACGCAACCAAAATCTTCCCGCCCCCATTGCTAAAATCTTGTGCGATGACATCACGGCTATGTCTTCCCCGCTAAACAAGGGGTTAAGGTTAGGCAGAGGTGTTCTAGTATAGAACCATTTCGTCAGGCTCGCATCCTATTGCATAACTTAAACAACTGGCGAGATATGGGTGTACAAAGACTTATGAATTGTAACTTAACTCGTCAGGTACAAATCTATGGTCCCAGCGCATTATACAGGACTGTCTACCGCGATAACTTGTTAATTGGTACAATATTGTTTGGCGACGCGATGTCGCGAGCTTGCGAAGCCTCTCGTCTGCCCGAAGCGAGCTTGCGAAGCCTCTCGTCTGCCCCTGTTCAATCTGCGGCCGATCGCTCCCTCGTTGTAATATTAAATAAAAACATATCGATAAACGATAAACAGTCGACCGAAGGAAAAACCCATCAGGGACAATCAGGGTAAATCTACTATATCGCGGTCATCTGTTTCGTCACATCGGTAGCTGACACTTAGCTTCCGGTCTTCACGTTCTACACTTATAGGAAAACCGCTTGATAAATTAATTGACACTTGTTAAGCTTGCTGAGTAGTGAGTAGGTAGTTTCAAACTTATGTTTAAGTAGTCCACCTGTCCCAATAAGTGGGTTCAAGTTCAAGTGCCTCCTTGATTACTGTTGCTAAACTTGCCGACGTAATATTAAGTAGATAGAGGTTGTGTAAAAAATTGAAAATCGTTATCTAGCCTAGAGGACCCCGAAGTTTATTGTTAACGGGCGGAAACCGGTTTCTTACTTTATTATTCATTGCGCCTCATTTCTGCAGTGTCACATAAACGGTGTCGAAGGTTTCACACGCAGATAAACATGTCTTGATCGATTCAAATAGCGATAGTTACTTTCTCTGATACGTGTTTCTACGTATACGTGATGAATCATGAGTTGCAAGTCGGTATCGGAACAATAGTATTGGCAGTTCGGTGCGGGGTCGACCACCGCCGTCTTAGACAAGGGCTTGCTTGTCACCGTCTGTAGGGCTCTATGATTCATGTCTACGTTGTTTCTTTAATGAATGATCACTAAAGGGCAAAGTCCGCAGTTCACGCCCCGAACTAACCTTTCTTCTTACCTAGTTATTTTATTATTCATCGCTAATGAGCTTTTGATTCTGCAGCTCAGTTTATGAATCGCTTGAAAGACCCGAATCTCTAGGAACTGCGCTGCTCGTTTTCCCATACTTGTCGAAGTGACGCATGTTTTTTTCTTACTGAGTCATCGAGTTGATAATAATATTATGTTTCGTTGAAGTGCCAAAATGAATGATTATTCAGGTTTTTCTGGAAGCTTTATTTTCGGTTAAACCATTTGTTGTTTTTAATCATATAAATACTCCTTAATGATCACGCCGTGAGATTTCGATTGATTGCAAATTGTTACGTAGGTATGCAAACTAACGGTTTATTTGCTGGATTTACATCTCAATGATGGCAACGATAATAAATTCTAAATGGTCTAATTGAAATAAATGACTTTGTCGCGTTTCTTTTAATAGCGGAGTAGCAAATAGCCGCGGTGAGCGCTGAGTTTGTAAAATAGCCAACCTCAAAACAGCCCTCTTAGCGTATCATGGTTACGTAGCTTCTAACATTCGGTACGGAATTGTGCTATGGGGGAATGCTGTTCTTATAAATAGGGTATTTATAGCCCAAAAACAATGTATCCGTGCTCTTTGTGATGTGCCACCATTGACTTCATGTAAACCTCTTTTTAAGGATTTAATAGTTATCAATGCAACCGTTTTATAATAAGGGGTATTAAAACACGAATGTGGGTTTAAAACACGAGGCGTAGCCGAGTGTGATAATAGTATCACATGAGTGTTTTAATACCTAATTATTACAGTTGCATACAAGACTTTATTTACACCCCTGACATGAATCCTCTATAAAAGGTTCTGAAACAGTTTTTGCAATACTAATATCACGATACCACGAATTGAGTAGTGAGAATGGAAGGGAGGAATTATGATCCCTTCCTTACTCATCAAACAGATGAGTAAGGAAGGGATCATCATCCTCGTAAAAGCAAAGGAGTTGCATTATGAAATTCAGTACAACATTACAACTTCCGTTTGGATGCTATTATGGTTACTATGACACTGGGTGTTTTAATGTTGGAAATAAGCTAACTGTTTCAGAAACTTTTATAGAGGATTTATAGCATGGGCGTAGATAAAAATATTAACTGTTCCCGGTATGTGTATATTTGAATGCTGTAAATTTGTTAAAATGCACTCCGACTTATTTCAACGTCTTGGAGACACTGTTACGTTTAAGACAAGATATCCTGACAGATTAATTATTCCTCTGATGAAAAGCCACTTATATCATAGAAGTTGCTTTCCAATGGTTATAAGGATATTTAATAAACTACCAAAATCGTATAGGGAATTTCCAATCAATAGATTTAAAACAGCGTTATTCAAATGGCTTATAGAAAATCATTCTATTCTGTGAAGGAGTATTTAGACTTTAAAGATAGACACTAGCTTCAGCCCGCGACTTCGTCCGCGTTAAATTTCTTGTTCCTCCGACCCACCCTGTCGTAACACATTGCCTGCCCGTGCTTTTACTTCGTTTTCGCATAAATTTAATTTAAAAAAAAAATTGTGTCAAGTTAATAGGAATGTAATTCTTCCTCAAGAATTGGGCTGTAAAGTGCAAAAAGATTTTTCAAATCCAACTCGCAGTTCCAGAGATTAGCGCGTTCAAAAAACAAAAAACCGGCCAAGTGCGAGTCGGTCTCGCGCACGAAGGGTTTCGTAGGTACCATCCATACAAATCCTTACTAATATTATAAATGTGAAAGTAACTCTGTCTGTCTGTCTGTCTGTCAGTATGTTACGTCTTCACGTCTAAACCGCTGAACCGATCGTCATGAGATTTGGCAGGAATATAGCCTGGGATATAGAGAAGGATATAGGCTACTTTTTTACGCGATAACCGACATCCACGCGGGCGGAGCAAAAAAAACGGCAAAAAAATCATGTCCGTTGTATGGGATAAATAAATAAATGTTTTAAATATTTTTTTTCTGTTTTTTAGTACCTATTTGTTGTTATAGCGGCAACAGAAATACATCATCTGTGAAAATTTCAACTGTCTAACTATCACGGTTCATGAGATACAGCCTGGTGACAGACGGACAGACAGACAGACAGACGGACAGCGGAGTTTTAGTAATAGGGTCCCATTTTACCCTTTGGGTACGAAACCCTAAAAACTAACTCTTCAGCTTTAGAATAGACTACCTCGCAGAGTTGATCATTATTTTGCTGCGGAGTTATTATAAAACAGTTATATCTTCTAAGATATTCATTGAAATGAAATGATGTAAGGGCAACTTTGTTCAAAATTAAATACTTGTGATGAATAACGTATTTATTTGGATAAGGATTAATACCATGTTTATGAAAACTCCTTCGCAAATAATGCATTAATTTAGAACAAATTTGATTACCATAAAAAAGGTTATAGTGAGTCAATCTTAAAAGATAGACATATGCTGTCGCGGACTTTTTTTTAGAACATTTAAAGAGGAACAATTCCATCATACATGATATTTGCGTAACTTAAACCGTTTACGCAGCGCACACAACGGAAGCTTTCAAAAAGGAATAATTTTTCCCGGTTTTGCAACATTTTTCATTTATGCTCCGCTCCTTTTGGTTGTAGCGTGATGTTATATAGCCTATAATATTCCTCAATAAATGGACTATCCAACAAAAAGAATTTTTCAATTTCAACCAGTAGATCCTGAGATTAGCGCGTTCAAACAAACAAACTCTTCAGCTTTATATATTATTAGTATTAGTATTAGCATGTATAGATTAGTATAGATTGTTGTTTAAGTTTGGTTAAACAGTTTTTTTCTTTCTATCAAATTTCTGTTACAATTACATTATGATTAATTACTCAAAGAAAAAATATTTGTTGTGTGTTTTCTTAATTAAAAATAAAACAATTTATTTTTATTTTTTATAAAAATAAAATTGAGTAATTTATCATAATGTAATTGTAACAGAAATTTGATAGAAAGAAAAAGACTGTTTAACCAAACTTAAACAAAAAATATTAAAAGGTTTATATTCAATATAATATAACTCCTCTCCTGGCTCGAACACATGCGGTGATCCTCCTGGGCATGCTGAGAATCAAGTTATCCAGCATTTCTTGGGGTAACCTGTCCCATTCTTGAATAGCGGCTTCCCTGAGCTCTGGCACTGTCTGGGGACGTGGCTGACGGTTCCAAACAGCTCGCTTAAGAGCATCCCTCGCGTGCTCTATTGGGTTTAAGTCAGGCGAGCCGAATCATAATATAATCTACCGTACCTAACAAAAAAGATTTCGATTTTTCTAAGTGATCGCAAACTTTTTTTGATGTGTGTATGTAACAATTTTATTTTATTAGCTTCATTTATTTAATTCATGTACCTACCTAATCAATTATTTTGCATGCTAGTTTTAGCGAATTGTTTTAGAAACTAAAAAAACCTGACCATCTTTAATGTACCTACTACAATTCTTGCAAATAAATTTCATTTCATAAGTAGTGAGCAGTAGGCCTCCGCCCACCGACGTGATTCAGTGTCTATTGAACCGGTTTAACATACGACACTACCACTACGACCAACTGTACTAACATTGACAACTTGTTCCACGAGCTCAGGAATTTGTCCTCATCTCTTCTGAATACCTAAATATCCGCTTTTTGAGTGCCTACTTATTTACAAAAATTTTGTATCTAATGATGTATTCGTGAGAGAGGGACAGGCTTTGCCTATTCAACCATTGGCTATCATTAGTTAACAAGTAATTTTTGACTATATTTAACTTAGCGGGCAGCCATCATCCAAGTGAACGCGGAACTGCTGTAGTGTATAGTAAGTAGATCAGAAAATCGCCTAAAGCTAAACGAACTATCTGTAGCAGCAAAAATGAATGTGTATCAACAACACGAAAGTCGTCGACCGTTGAATCTGCTTTACTTCTTTATAATAACTTATGACTCACTCAATGCGTTTCCTGACTTCACATGAATGGATTAGCGTTAAAACAATAGCGTATTCCAATATTATCAAACATTTGTTGCTAAAGTGCCCATCAACTGAGTTATGATGAGCAGTCGCAGCAGTCCCGCTGGCGGCGCGTGCCTTTTGTTTATTAAACATGCATGTTCAGCCGGCTCTGTTTACTACGTCTAAAAATAAACAATTACGAAGTCCCCACAACACCGTGCCCCGACTGCTAGTAGTTCCCGCCGCTCGACACAGCTCATTGTTTCAGTACGATACCTAAATAGCCGGTTGCTATGCTTTGCACGATTATACGTGCGTGTTTCCCTTTTTCCGAATGAAAAGTGAATGGTTGTGTTACGTGCGAACTGAGAATCGATGGAAGCTATCGTTGATCAAACAAAACATTTTCTACAATTACAACAACACAAGAGAGAAAATCGTTTTACACCAACAACCATAGTTTCTTCGAAAAATTCATAGCATGAACATTCAACTGTAATTATTGGGAAACGTTACCTATGCTCTAAGTAAGAACTTATGTTCTACTAGCTGTTGCTCGCGGCTTCGCCCGCGTGGATGTCAATACTTCCCTAGTTCAATCGGATTTTGTCCAGAATTACATGAGTTTTTAAATTCCTACATACAAACTTTGACACCCCGCAATTCCCCTAGTTTTGAAAAACTAATAATGAAAAATGTTATTACTTAGGCAAATATTTGTGCCAAGTTTCAAGTTAATCAACCAAATGAATAAGATTTTTCATACAAAGTTTCATTCCCTATTTTATCCCCTTTGGGGTGGAATTTCCAAAAATCCTTTCTTAGTTCACCCCTAGGCCTCATAAGGAACCTACGTGCCAAATTTGGAATCTCTAGACCCAGCGGTTTGGGCTGTGCGTTGATATGTCAGTCAGTCAGTCAGTTTCTTCTTTTATATATTTAAAATACAACTCTTTGGTTAGTGTTGTCATCATCCATCAATACCATAGTAAGCCGATACCGGCAAGTATCAATCATTCTGGTCTAGCCTTCTTCTTTCTCTTCCAATTTTGGTTTGTAGATAAACGGTTGCTGCCTGTTGGATGTCCTTTAACCATCTCATTTGAGCTTTAGTCATCCGTATTTTGGGGTCTTACAGTCTTCTTGCAAAAAGAGTCTACCGCGATGAGATTATTTATACACCACGATAAAACAATTTGCCTGTAAACTTTTCCAGCAAACATCCCTCTCAACAAAAGTGGCACAGCGCATGTCTTTCGGTCTGCTGGGTGGCAAGGCGGCGGCGCGCTGCGAGTTCGTGCGCATGAAGGGGCCCAGCGGCAAGGGCCACGCGGAGATGGCTGTCTCGCGGCCCCACGCCGCCGGCCTGGATACGCCCACCTCCGAGCCCGGCATGTCGGCTACTGATATGTGGGACAGCGACTGGGATGACGATCCTGAGGAAATGTTCATGTATAGGCATCAGGTGAGACACAGACGTGTTCATGCCATAAGCTTCATCATCATCTGCTCTTGTTATCCAAATTTATTTAGTAACTGTGCAGCACGTCTTTTTCGTCTATACATCTGTTTATTAGCCGTTGACTTATTTCTTCAAAGTCAAATCATTTATTTCAAATAGGTAGGCACATAAAAGGAACTTTTGAACGTCAAAATTGCAAATATAATTTATTGATTCTAGATGCCCCTTCCAAAAGGTAGTTACGTATGGAAAAGAATGGGCTAGAAACTCCATACTTCTCTTTTAAAATGTAACAATATTTTGTATAGTATACATTAATTAATAAATTTATGTCAAGACGATGTGCTTAGAATAAAATTACTATACCACAATAGGTAAAAAGAATGAAAAATGAAGTAATGTCAGACAAATTATGTGATACATACATGGTCCTCACATATTTACAAATATGTACGTCACCACCACCTCCCTATTGTAATTTCTCGTCTAGCGTGATTCCTAGGAAAACAGTTTGATTAATCGATTACAGTTTTTCTCCATTCAACATGATGCCATATTTGTTACTTCTAACATTAGGTAATTTAAATCGAATGCATTTGGTGTTTTTTTTTTTTTTTTTTTTTTCATTTTGTACCAAATTATTTACCTTAAACCAATCTTGGACCTGAAGAATACAGCTATTCACGTCGTCAAGATTTTGTGATAGTCGAACTATTAAAAAAAAAACACAAACAACACAATCTTCGGTTGATTTTGAAGTAATTGTGGTAAATCGTTGTGGTAAATGGACCCAATATCGAACCTTGAGGAACGCCCATTTTCATTTCAGACCCTAATCAGTTTATGCTGTTAACTTGAACTTTAACCATTCTATCCTTCAGGTATGAACTTAGTAAATTAAGAGCTGTATTCTTAATCCCATAGAGCTCTAGTTTCAGCAGAAGTGTTTCATGGTTTACGCAATCGAACGCCTCAGAGAGATCGCAAAAGATTCCAGTGGGCATCTTGTGCTTCTTGAGCTTCTTCTGTCATCTTGATCATACAACAGCAACAGTTTCACATTATTAGAAAACTAGGTTTTGCCCGCGGCTCCGCCCGCGTGGTTGTCGGTTATCGCGTAAAAAAGTAGCCTATGCCCATCTCCATATCCCAGACTATATCTCTGCCAAATTTCATGACGATCGGTTCAGCGGTTTAGGCGTGAAATCGTTACATACAGACAGACAGATTTACTTTCACATTTATAATATTAGTACCTATGGATAAGCCACACTAATAAACTGCTATTGCCAAAAATTGTCCTAGCGGTGGCGTTATCATTTTAGTACGACCGAAAACCGCAAAGCATTCTAGGATTCTAAGATTTAGCAGTGACTGAATTGATTTCAAAATATATCTCTGTTCATCATCATGTGCACGGTAATGTTGCAGCGCCGGCTGAGCGACCCAAGCGCCAACATCAACAACTTCGTGCGCGGCGGCTGGCGCACGCGCGACGCGCGCGACAAGAGCCGCTCCGAGAACGAGGGGCTGGACTCGCTGGGCTGCGGCGTGGCCGAGGTGGAGGCCGGAGACCTACGCGACGGTACGTGCGCACTGCCACGCTCAACTACACGACTGTAACTAGGAAAATCGCACTTACGGCTACCAAATAAAGGCGCTATCAAATTCATGGAAGTGCGGTTGACTGTACACAATACACACGGGCCAAAATAATGGGCGCTTTGAAGTGATTCCGTTCTCTCTTAATCACTTCAAAGCGCCCATTATGTCAATCGTCCGTAGTAGTCGTAGATGGTCGTGTCGTCTAACGGACGACTTAAGAAACAACTACGAGAAGTTTAGCAAAGTTCAACTGAATTCGACGGAGAAAATGATATATTTTCATGACTATTGTAATAAAACCTGTATATTTATTTGAGTTGGGGTCACTGCCTTGTATTATAATCATCAATGGTATATGCGAGCCCTTATTCGTGTGTCCACTGCTAAGTCTCTGTTCACGCGTTCGCAGCGTATAACCGTAGCGAACCGTACTCAGAATACATATACGTTGCACTGGAATAATTTCAATGTCAGTGAGGGTCTTTAATAGAAATGATTGTATAAATTAATCTGACATTTAGTTGCTTTGTAAGTTCTCGGTCAATGATTCGTCCACTTGATCCATATTGAGCCCAAGATAATGAGTAACTTGCACTTTCACACTAATATTATCTTGTTATTTCAATGTACTTTTCAGTGGATGCACGAAACATGAATGTTCATTGTGAATGTTTCCAAAACTGCTTGATTGTGTGTTTGTTGTACTGCTGTCGCTAGTTGTTGTTCATAAGCATCATAGCATGGCTGTAGTCGCTTGTGGCTTGTGGTGGTGCGGGGCGGGTCGCGTAGTTTCGCTCGGGGCGCGCAGTAGTCGCTCAGTGGGAGGCCTAGTGTCTGGACGTACTGCGGGTAGAACGCGTAAGGCCTTTGTGCACGTCACACGGCTCACCGACATGTTTGGTGGCGTTTTTAAGTACGGACACCGTCTGCTTTGTATTTCATATGAAGCGTGGACACATCCTCGTATGAAATACAGGATGGTCGATGACGAGCGTAAAAACGACGCGAAATCGAGCGCAGATCCGGCGAGGCGTGCACAGGTAGTGACGCGGGTGTGTTGTGTGTAGGCGGGGGGCGCGGGGCGGGGCGAAGCGGGCGCGCGGCGGGCAGGCCCGACGCGGCCATGCGCCACGTGTGCGCGCGCGCGGGCGCCGACGAGGCGGGGCCGGCGTGCCTGGCCCGCGTGAGCGCGCCGGCCCGCGCCAGCGCGCCGGCCCGCGCCGCGCCGCGCCGCGCGTCGGGCCACGCGTCGGGCCCGCGCGCGCCCGCGCTGCCGCCGCGCCGCACCACGCCGGACGGCACCGCCGTGTACTACTGGTGCGACGTGCCGCGCCAGGACCTCTCCGGTACTCGGCGCACCCACACACCCACACTGGACCCTCCCTCCGACTGTGCGAATCGGGGTCTGCTGCGCAGTGGCGCGGTGGAGCCGCCCGTCCGCCGCATCGCCACTGCACCCGCGATCCTCATCTTGAATGCTCATACTCGCCTCACATAACTACATGCCTTCGTCCCGCAAAATTGTATCTTTTTTGTTAAATTACTTCAAAACTCACCCGACATTCTTAGAAATTAGTAGAACGACATCACATCACAGTATCATCAACTGATTCTTCATGAACAACTTTAGAAACAACGATACCAAATGTGGCGTCCATGATAATGTAAATTTGCCTGTTGGTTTCCGCGCAGAGCTGGACGACGGCGCGTACAACCCGCTGTGGGCGATGCGTGGCTTCACGCAGACGTTCCACCTGTGGAAGGAAGGCAAGCGCCAGCAGTCCACGCCGCTCAACGCGTACCTCACCTACGTCACGCTGCCCTGGTGGACCATCGCCAAAGGTCAGCATATCCTGTCTGTTTCTGTCGACTCTCACTAGAACGAGCCACCAACTGGCAAACTACGTCGCATTCAACGCTTTTATGGCCTCTTAACTGCTATCCCAAATATTCTCTCATTCGACAATGATATAATCTTGTTATTGAAACCTCAGTGCAAGAAGAGTAGTAGAATTAATAATCACATGAACCAAAAGTCCCAGAGATTCCTTCTGATGTTTATTCCATCAACTTCGCTAATCAACATGTGGTAACATTCCAGACATCCTGGACCACCGCGAGGAGCCGGTGCTGACGTTCTGAGCGACTGATGACGACCATGTTTTGTACTCGTATACTGTAACGTAGAAACCACGCTCTCACGGACCGAGTACCGCGTGTACAACACAGTCAACTAACGCACAAACTGCTACCGAACCCTGCCTAGTGATATATTCCAATCATTAATAAGTCACATCTGTATAGTCGTCCTCGTGATTGCTGTACCACTTTTGACAACAATTTCCGGTAAATTGAAACTTCACTCTGGTTCAAACTGTTTAACTGTCACATTGGTCTTGGAAACAGTGAATTTTAACATAGGAGTCTTCATCAAAGAGGGATTTAAAAAGCTGGCTTCTGGACATTAACGTCTGAAGCCTGAATCAATTGTTTCTAACATGGGCTTTCACGAGACAACAATGAATGAACTGTACTACTGCCACAACTATGTTAATACATAATCGAAACTTCCAAGCTGAGTGTATCCTGTAATATAATGTGAGTGTAACGTGAGGGTGTGACCATTGCCTTATAATCGCGGCGTGTAATTACGAATATTTTGGTGTCGTGTGTCGTGATCATCTCATACATAATAACGTAGGCTTACGCTCTTCACCTGTGATCATTTAAGTTACAAACAAATATAATTTGATCAACTTATTGTAAAAATTAGTTTAGATTATCGAGTTCTAAATAATCCGCAAAATGTAAAAATAATGTACAGTCAAGTCTTTTATATCTTCCTCAGTTTCAAATTCTTTCCTTTTGAAACCGTACAGACTATTGCATATAAAACTTTATTTAATAACTTGATAACACTTGAAAACTAGCTGACATAATTATGACATAATTTAATTTATTGTTCTGTGTCTCGTACTGTTAATTACTTTGCATACCTATTATTGTATGGAATCAAGTTTATCTAATTGAACAGACAGATGTGCTGCTGGGGAGTTTGTTGCGCCATTTCTTCCCAGCTAAAGGACCAGGAAGTGGTGAAGGGCGGGCGTTTTGGGGGACTGTCTTATGTCATTTTGACGTTCGAAAAGTGCTGATTCTTAGCCTAATTTGAATAAATGACTTTTGATTTTTGAACAAAGATCAAAATAGCATACACCTTTGACCCATGTCGAGTTGACATCAATTTAAAACATTTTTAGGGCCTGGACATACGGCGATGGCGATCGGTCACCAGTATAGAGATATGAGGAACAGTGTGTAAAGTTCACTCATAGTCTATGGAAAGGGAGGATCCTCCGACCAGACGGGTGTCGTTTCTGGTGGGCAACTGCCCGACGGTTGATGTCGGGATATTGTATATATGTTAGTTCACGGTAAACTCTGATTGCGCGATGCAGGATTTGTGACGTCAGGTCACAAGGCCCACAAGGTATTAGAAAATTCTAGACACACTTACTGAGGTTCCTTATTGAGCCGTTTTTCATAATCATGTTGTCTTTCCTTCTCAGTCACGAGATAATATTTTTTTAAATGAGTGGCGCTAGTGGGCCGGTGAGCGCCCTCTTAATAAAAATCTTAAATTATCTGACAGACAACGCCCAGACTAAATCGCTGGGTCTAGTTGAGGCTTCGTTTCTTATACAGGGTGTAAGGGACAGCCCTCCTCAGACTGATGGGGTGAATTCAATATATCATACTAAGATGACCAGTACATGAAGTTATTTCAGGAACGTTATGGTAATTCAATAAACCTGATTTGTTTTATTACCTCACACACAATGTATCGTTACCGTTGCAAAACGCACGTAGCGAACGGCAGCGCAGCGAGCCATACGCCGCACTCCCCGCCACGGGGCGCGGTGAGTTTGATGAACTCTGTAGCTAGGCAGAAAGTAAACAGCTGATTAGTATTTCAACATCCATCGCTGATGATGATGATTTTAATTTTAGCTGTTTTATTTAGATACATGGAGTTTTGCGTACAGTGAATGTAATTTTACATTGAAATAAAGGATAGTAACCGAAAAACAAAAACTTTTTTTTTTAATCCTCTGAACGTTTCGGGTGAAATATAATTCAGAATAAGGAGCTGATTGCACCCTGTTAGTTTGCGGAGGGCTGTCCCTAGCAAGCATCATATGCACTGACTCAGCCCAATATCGACCTCCGGTCTCCGGAGGGGAGTGATGTGGCGGCAT
Organism: Dryobota labecula; assembly: GCA_947523025.1. Lineage (NCBI taxonomy): Eukaryota > Metazoa > Arthropoda > Insecta > Lepidoptera > Noctuidae > Dryobota > Dryobota labecula. The sequence goes on along the minus strand of OX383287.1, from coordinate 27,909,670 downwards.
CTACAACGCCACATGCGAACTACGCATCAAAGACCTGACGTCACAAACTCTGTATCACGCAATCAGAGTTTACCGCGCGACTAGCATATATACAACATTCCACCATCAACCGTCGGGCAGTTGCCCACCAGACACGACACCCGTCTGATCGGAGGCTCCTCCCTTTTCAATAGAGGATAAGTGAACTTTACACCCTGTTCCTCATACCTCTATACTGAGGTTTCTTATTAAGCCGTTTTTCATAATTCCTTCTCAGTGAGGAGATAATATTTTTCGGCCATCGGCCAATTAACTTATCTGATCACAGGTACACGTCATCTCATTCGTTTTCGTCGTCAATTGTTTTATATTGCATAAACAACGATATTCTGAGCGACTGTCAAGATCACAGTTCGCAATACATATCACACCATTTCGCTTAGCTAAGAACACTGTTCCTATTATTGAAATAGCATTTACAGGAATATTTTAATGATTTTTAGAATTTTGCTTGTAGTTTAAGACTAATGCCCTATACACACGATACTTTGATGAAATACGTATCTTATTGTGATTTATGATCAGTGTGCATAGGCCATAAATGAGATGTTTTAAAAGGTGAGTCATTCAGTAAGATTTGTTTATAATTAATAGAAATAATTAAAGGATAGATGCGTTATGAGTAACCTTCCATCACAGAGTAAAGAAACGGAACAGAAACAAAAGTTCCAAAGAGCGAGCAAACTTGATACCTATTTTGGGCTTATTCCAAAAATCCCACCTGAAAATCCCCCTTAGGAGGAAAAGTGGAATCTATAAAAAACAGTCTAGAATTCACCACAATTTCGGGATTTGTGGAATAAGCCCAATTTTGGTAGGGTTGGCACACGAGGTTAAACCTAAATAAACAGAACGTTAATCAGCTTACGTGTTTCAATTTAAAAACATAATTATTCAATCACTAATAGGTCGGTAGGTATTATTTATTTAAACATCTTGCACAAAATAAGGTACAAAGGCGGACTTAATGTCTTAAGTATTCTCTACCAGTCACCCAAGGGTGGTGAAGAGATAAGATGGCAAGTGCTGTGAGGATATAATAATAATAATAATAAAAATATTAAAAAGATCACAAATCAAGTACATAAACAGGTTATAAACTTATGATTACACATACATACATAATATTTAATTTTAATTATAGTATAATTACCTACTTTTTTATATATATACAGGGTGGATTTTTGAGACGGGGCAGTAAGGGTAGGTACCTTATCCGTTGTAGTTACAGAAAAACGGTTTTAGGAGACGGTCTTTATTTTTTATTTTTTTGAGAAATTTTGATCCCCATTCACAGATTTTGAAAATAATGTACAGTCAGCAAGAAAATGGGCCATTTTCACAAAAAACTTTTTTTGATTCCAATCGATCCTGTTACTTATAAGGATCAAAAAATTCTACTGGACCATCTGAGGTTTGAGTACTAGAAAAGTCAGAAATCGCAAAAAACTTATTCCATATATTTCGTAGGAAAATGTGACCCCAACTTACTTTTTTATGATGGATAGACTGGCCACTACAAAACCCAGAAATCTCAAAACACTTTTCCCATAACAGTCTAAAAGTTCTAAGCGATTGAAGGTTTTTTTTTTTTCAGAATAACTGAAATCACAAGCAACAGACTAGGTAGGTATCTAAATTCTGTTCTCAAAGTAAATCAAATTATAACGCGTTTTCGTTCGAAATCTGAAGTTTATTTCTTTTTTGTTCATTTTCGGCCATTTTTTTTTTCATAGTCTATCCACGTAAAAAAGTAAGTTAAGAGTCTCATTTCCTACGAAATGTATGGGAAAAGCTTTTTTCGATTTTTTACTCTTCTAGTACTCAAATCTCAGTTTGTTCAGTAGAAGTTTTTTGATCCTTATATGAAACTGGATCGATTGGCATCAAAAAAAGTTGTTGTGAAAATGGTCCATTTTCTTGCTTTAATTTTTTTTTTTTATCTGTGATGTATCATAATTTCTCGAAAAAATAAGGAGTCTCCTAAAACCGATTTCCTGTAGCTACAACGGTTAACGTACCTGCCCGTACTGCCCCATCTCAAAAATCCACCCTGTATAAATAATAGGAGTTAAAGTATGAAATTGCCGTTTTACAGTAATAGATACTTCGAATTGACATTAAACCTTCATGGTGTGAGATATTCGAGTGAAACTTTTTTACATTATCTATGCCTAAGAGATTTTTCTTTAAAAAAATGTGCAACATTCAATTTTCGAATTTCAACTGTTTTTTTTTTTATTCAGTTTAGACGGAAAGGATGGATACTTCGAAAATTCGAGTAATTTTTGTAAATGAGTTCCGACGCGGAACTAACGCGGCAGAAACGGCTCGCAATATCAATACTGCGTTTGGAGAAGAGACTGTTAATGAACGCACCGTGCGTTTTTGGTTTAAACGCTTTCGTAATGGAAACTTCGACTTGAAAGAACGAACCACGTGGAAGACCACACAGGTGAATAACGCTGAATTGAAGGAAATGGTGGAAGCCAATCCGAGTCAAACTAGAGTGTCTTGTACAGTGGCCAGCACATCAAGCTACACGAAACTGTCAAATTTCTTAAACGATTTTAAACTTTAAAATTTTGATGATTAAGTCCAAAATCGAACTAGAAAATTTGAGTTTGTGGTAACTTGATGTGCTGGCCAACGTACACTTTTTTATATTAAAACACTATTATTCTTTACTCATGTGCGATTATTACAATTAAAACGTGAAACGTAAACAAACAAAACGCGCGACACGTACATACGCGTAGCCCTGACCGATTCAACTGGCCGAGCCGGTATAAACCGATTTCTCTTCGTACGCGACGAAGCCGCCAGTCGTACGCACACGCGCCTCATGCTTGTAGTAGTGTACATATCATAGCGAGGTTGTTCGAACCCAAGGCACGCATCTTGCACAAAATAAGGTACAAAGGCGGACTTAATGTCTTAAGTATTCTCTACCAGTCACCCAAGGGTGGTGAAGAGATAAGATGGCAAGTGCTGTGAGGATATAATAATAATAATAATAAAAATATTAAAAAGATCACAAATCAAGTACATAAACAGGTTATAAACTTATGATTACACATACATACATAATATTTAATTTTAATTATAGTATAATTACCTACTTTTTTATATATATACAGGGTGGATTTTTGAGACGGGGCAGTAAGGGTAGGTACCTTATCCGTTGTAGTTACAGAAAAACGGTTTTAGGAGACGGTCTTTATTTTTTATTTTTTTGAGAAATTTTGATCCCCATTCACAGATTTTGAAAATAATGTACAGTCAGCAAGAAAATGGGCCATTTTCACAAAAAACTTTTTTTGATTCCAATCGATCCTGTTACTTATAAGGATCAAAAAATTCTACTGGACCATCTGAGGTTTGAGTACTAGAAAAGTCAGAAATCGCAAAAAACTTATTCCATATATTTCGTAGGAAAATGTGACCCCAACTTACTTTTTTATGATGGATAGACTGGCCACTACAAAACCCAGAAATCTCAAAACACTTTTCCCATAACAGTCTAAAAGTTCTAAGCGATTGAAGGTTTTTTTTTTTTTCAGAATAACTGAAATCACAAGCAACAGACTAGGTAGGTATCTAAATTCTGTTCTCAAAGTAAATCAAATTATAACGCGTTTTCGTTCGAAATCTGAAGTTTATTTCTTTTTTGTTCATTTTCGGCCATTTTTTTTTTTCATAGTCTATCCACGTAAAAAAGTAAGTTAAGAGTCTCATTTCCTACGAAATGTATGGGAAAAGCTTTTTTCGATTTTTTACTCTTCTAGTACTCAAATCTCAGTTTGTTCAGTAGAAGTTTTTTGATCCTTATATGAAACTGGATCGATTGGCATCAAAAAAAGTTGTTGTGAAAATGGTCCATTTTCTTGCTTTAATTTTTTTTTTTTATCTGTGATGTATCATAATTTCTCGAAAAAATAAGGAGTCTCCTAAAACCGATTTCCTGTAGCTACAACGGTTAACGTACCTGCCCGTACTGCCCCATCTCAAAAATCCACCCTGTATAAATAATAGGAGTTAAAGTATGAAATTGCCGTTTTACAGTAATAGATACTTCGAATTGACATTAAACCTTCATGGTGTGAGATATTCGAGTGAAACTTTTTTACATTATCTATGCCTAAGAGATTTTTCTTTAAAAAAATGTGCAACATTCAATTTTCGAATTTCAACTGTTTTTTTTTTTATTCAGTTTAGACGGAAAGGATGGATACTTCGAAAATTCGAGTAATTTTTGTAAATGAGTTCCGACGCGGAACTAACGCGGCAGAAACGGCTCGCAATATCAATACTGCGTTTGGAGAAGAGACTGCTAATGAACGCACCGTGCGTTTTTGGTTTAAACGCTTTCGTAATGGAAACTTCGACTTGAAAGAACGAACCACGTGGAAGACCACACAGGTGAATAACGCTGAATTGAAGGAAATGGTGGAAGCCAATCCGAGTCAAACTAGAGTGTCTTGTACAGTGGCCAGCACATCAAGCTACACGAAACTGTCAAATTTCTTAAACGATTTTAAACTTTAAAATTTTGATGATTAAGTCCAAAATCGAACTAGAAAATTTGAGTTTGTGGTAACTTGATGTGCTGGCCAACGTACACTTTTTTATATTAAAACACTATTATTCTTTACTCATGTGCGATTATTACAATTAAAACGTGAAACGTAAACAAACAAAACGCGCGACACGTACATACGCGTAGCCCTGACCGATTCAACTGGCCGAGCCGGTATAAACCGATTTCTCTTCGTACGCGACGAAGCCGCCAGTCGTACGCACACGCGCCTCATGCTTGTAGTAGTGTACATATCATAGCGAGGTTGTTCGAACCCAAGGCACGCACCTGTGAAATTTCGAATTCATGTGCGTATTGTATAATTATCACTCGCTTAAAAAACGGTGAAGAAAAACATCGTGAGGAAACTGCTTGAGAGATATTTCTCGACGGCATGTGTAGCCAAGAGGCCCATCGGCGGCATAAAAACTCTGACATCAGTTTAGTCGCTAACCACACGAAAAGAAGAAGAAGCGCGGTTGTATGAAGCTTTGTCTCTGTTCCATTTCTTTACTCCTGTGCTTCCAGATAGGTAGGTCAACAAACTGTCGCATACTCAACATAGTTCCTTTTACCTGTAATTTATATTCTTGTACGGTCAGCAATGAGATTTTATTTTTGCATTTTTATCAAACATCTAAATTGACAAATTACAGCCAAGTGTTGACTTGAAACAGGTTTTTTTTTTTTTTAATTCGGTTGTTCAATAATTCCTTGTGATGATTAAATAATCTGAAGTATAGACCGACTTTCGTTACTGACTGTATGTTTATTGGCGTTGAAGTAACTATGTAAGTACTAAGTAATATGGTATATTGATCTTTTACAATAAATAATACCATTGTTTTTCCGTGGCCGCGTTTGTGATAAATTTCTGTCAAAATGGTTGAGATATTAATTTTAAAGTAAGTGTGATTGTTATTTTTTAATGAACGAGTAATTTATTTGAGTACTTTGTGGTTTTTTTTTTTTTTTTTTTTTTTGTCAACTATAACGATAAGGGCTGCAGGAAAGCTGAGGAAAATACTCCTAGTCACCATTTTATTTGCTAGTTACCAGTTATGTTTGTAATTTATTTATAAATAGGCATCAGCGACATCGTTTAATCATTTTAATCATGTTGAAGCAATTTTAAGAAGTCTGTATTTATTTTTAAAAGTTTTTAATCAAAATTGTATCATTAAATTTATTATCCACATCATCAGACTTCTTAGTGCCGTTTGTAATATATGAAGTTACTGCAACAGTGCTTCGGTAGACAACATTCGTTTAGTTTAACTAAACAATGCAGATTAAAGAAAAATTACATTATTTTTATAATAGCAAGATTAGTTGCACGTATTTTTATAACAAGCATAACATACTGAAAAGTGAATAGTTTCCTTAATAATCTCCTTTTGTAAGTAATAAATGTAATAATACTGGATTTGAAACAAATGTTGAATAATAAACTTTTAACCTATGAGCATGTTGTACACAAAGTTGTGTTAGTGTGAAATATCATATTTTTGTATTAAAAGTTATAACTCATTATAACATTATGTCTTAAGCCTTCATTAGTGAGAAGTATCATCATTCCAACTACAATAGTGGGTCATGTACGGGGCTATGTGCAATGGTAACATCTCGTTCTGTTTTCCTAGACATGAGCGGTGCTGAACTTAGTTGAGACCTTAAAGCATCGTCTTGTTGCTAGTCCCGTGCACGAACTTTTTTGTAGAACCTTAATATTATATTTACCAGATATGTTTTGAACTAACGAGTCTAGTCGAGATATAATTAACAACGTGCATAGTTTATTATCTACATGATATGACTGAATTAAATAATTGCAACAGCACTGTTTTGTTTCTCTGTCCCTCTGTCTCGCGGCACGTGTGGTCGAGTGCGTCTGCGCAGTTCTGTGATTTGGGTTAATAGTGGCGAAGCTGTAATCTTAATGTTGTCACGAGATTTAATATGTTTGAAGTCGTTTTACAAACTTAAACTGGCGGATGAAATACTGTTCCAAATATTATTCGTAGTGGAAGAGTTGTTGCACAGCACAAACACACGTCCACATGCATGTGTCCATTGCACTGTTAGTTCTTTTACCATGCTGTTTATTATTCAGGTAGTTAGGAAAAACTATGGCACGAGGGACTCTGCGCTCGCGGCAGTTCACGAACGAAGTCTGACACCAGACCACTATAAACACAGGATCAAAAAAAATTGCCGTCACAATGTAGGCTCGATGTGACGTCTATCTAATCTTTGGAGTTAAAATATCGGGAACCTACGACCGTTATTTATATTAGGTACACCGATATAACATTATTGTTATAGAATCACACTGCAAGCTGTCTAAATAACGAAGATTGGATAAACTGCAGATCGAATACTCCCACGCTGAGGGTGAAGATCCAGGTTGCATTATGGAGGTACAAGCTAGGTGTACGAACCTCAGTATACGAGAGGACCATGCCCAAGTGTCAATACATCAAGCAATATTACCTGCAACAAAAGAAATAATATTTTAATTGAAAACCAACCGAAATTTGAAGATTAAGCAAAACGAGGATTCGTATTACATCTAGAGTGCAGTATCTATAACAGTAACTTATACTGTTTATCTCATCAAGTTTACAAAGTGTTTATGGTAATTTCATCACGGGATTGAGTCATTCGATTAGGCACCTACCTATATCTGTAGGATGCACCAAAGTAAGATTTTAGTTAAAACGACTTCCTTAATTGAGTCGATGATCGCCAACTACTAACTCTCTTGAAGACCTTAGTCTCGTACTTTATGAAAGTTGAAAAACGATGCGAGTAATGATGGTATCGTAGACACTCGTTTTACAACTTACTCAGCCTTGGTTCGCCGACCCTCCGAAAATTACCATCCTAATTTAAGGACCTTGTCGTACCGAAGGAAGCGTTCAATTAATTATGTAAGACAATAATAGGGTGTGCGTAATCTGAGTGTTGCAAGCTCGGAGTGGGCGCGAAGGTATGCGCACGCGCGGGTAATGAGCGGCGGCCGGAAGAGTCACTTGTCGCGCGGAGATGTCGACTGTCCGCGCCTCACCGCGCAGTGACTGCACCGCACTACTGAAGCACTGCTCACTTCCTACATCACTCGCCCACTGCACACACACATACCGAACTTCGTTTCAACAGGGTCCAACGGGTTAGTAGACCCGAGACTCTTGGCCACCACAGTTATTCCGTGTAAATGAGGATATCGTTTGAGCGTGCACCAGGCGAAAAATGTGGGTAGTTTAGCATTGGTGTAACACGGTAATTAGTGATTGCAGGAACTGCAACTTCCTGCCGCAGACACTTCGCCAGTGACCAGTGCAACTCCTTGTGCACCCACCGATGGTTAGGCGGCTGTCCTATGGCTCAGAATTTGTGACTGAAGCCCTTCTTCAAATCAGTGCTAAGTGTCATGTAAAGAGTACTGGACTACCGTGCAGGAAGATATTGTTCATTTGAAAGGCGGAAAGTGAGACGGCGCAATAACCTTTGTGAAGTTTCATTCTAGCAGACTGTAAGGTAATTGAATATAAATTCTTTTTCTTCCTGTCCCTTCCCTGTCCCAATTAAACAATAAGTATATTTTGGAGATGGCTCTGCATAATTATCAGAATTGCCAAATTCTAGATGTGATATAATGAATCTAGTAAGTAGATAAGTAGGTACGCCCCCCTCATACAGTCAATTTGGCTGTGGAAAACCATTTTGTAGTTGGAAACTTAAAATTTATTTTCGCGATTGGCGACGTCGGCGATGCAAAGTTGACGAGCTCGTAAACTGATAGCGGAACTAGAGCGTGATGTATTCATAACTGACCGAGTTTCCTGTCGTCTGCAGGAATGTCGGTCACGCACAACATCTATTACCTACTTGCAATTTGTGTCATTAGTATTTATAAGACTTATTACCTACCTACCCAACTATTCCTATAAACATGCTTGGTGTTTAAACTTGTGAAACCTACTTATAATGATAAAAAACATGGATGACGGGAGAGGGTACCTATCTATTTTACTACTCGTACCTACCTGGTACCCCAAATAGTAGTCTATTTTAAGTTAATCCACGACCTACACGGGCCTACACACAAATTTGCTGCTATTTGCGACTAATAGGGTCCCTAGACAGTAATTGCTTGACAAGCACGCTTGACGAGGCTTGACGTAACGTCAAGCATGCTTGTCAAGCATCCGCGTTAATTTTTCATCAAGTATTGCGAAAATATAATTTTTCATCAAGCATTATCAAGCATGTAGTTTGCTTCTCAAGCACATCAAGCTTCGTTCTAAACGGTCAAAATGGCTTGACAAGCACGAAACATTCACGTGCTTCTAAAGCAATTTTGACCGTCTAGTTAAGGGACTCCATAAGGAGGATATATGATGCGGCTTCGGGCTTCCTGTAAGAATGAAGACACAAAGCATCATCATCTTCCTGCCCTTGTCCCATGTTACTTGTGGTCGGCGCAACACGTTTTCTTTTTCCATTCCCCCCTGTCAACCGTCACTCTATCATTCACTCCCTTCTCTTTCATATCATTCTTCACACAATCCATCCATATTTTTTGGGCCTTCCTCTCCCTCTCCATCCATCCACATTTATCTTCATCACTCTCCTCGTCACATGCGTTTCCTCCCTCCTCACCACATGCCCATACCATGCCAAACGACGTCTTTACAACTTTTTCAATGAAGACAAAGCAATTTTTTATTTATAATGAAAAATGAGTGTATCGTAAACATATGTAATAAATATGGCACGATTTGAGGCGAGGGGTCGGAGATGTGACCCTTTATCTGCGCGGCGGGCGGCGCGCGATACCACCGGTCCAGCTCACTCTGCTGCCGACGCACGCGCTAGCTGGTGAGCTCGCCGTCCTTAGCTAACGGAATATTGTGGCAACAAATACATATCTGTGTTCCAATACTAATATAAGATAAGACAAAATAATCCCATGTAAACGTATCCCTACTTCAATAAGTTGCTTTATTGGAAAAGTATTTCATTTCAACAGCGAAGAGCTTCTTTTCATAGGTTTACTTTGTTTGAAATTATTGTTACTCGTTAATTTCCGTTTCTTAACTTTCTTGGTAAGCATAATTTGTGTTTTCTTCAGTAGGGCAAGATGTGGCGGTTGTGTGTGGTGTTACTGGTGGCTGCGCGGGCGCAGGCCTGCGAGCTGGCCCCCGGCGGGGGCGCGGGGCCCAAGGCGCCCGGGGACAACTTCTACCGGCTCATCGTCAACGGAGAAGTAGAGCGGTATGCGCCCGGGGAGAGATACGTCGGTTAGTATAGCTTTAACCCTGCATGCATGTTTATTATAATTAGCCAGAATAAGGAAGTGACTAGAAAGAATAATCCTTGAGTACAATACCTACGCCAAAAGTCTGTAATCAATCACACTTAAATTATAAAATAAAATATATTCCGCAAGCGTTTATCTTTTAATTCACGACAATCATTGCCGCGAATTATTGAAACAGCGAGGTCAAAATGAACAATAATTATTATCTAACAGTTGTAGAGCACAAAATAACATGTAGTACATCTGCAGATGTCTTAGAGAGGAATTCGCATGCTCAGTTTCTGTGCATACCACAGATACATAAGCAGAGCATGATATTTTGTGCTACAAAGTGGTGATCCTGTTACTCATCGTCGATTATGCAAAGTGCATGAATTGTTAAGGTATCACATGACACTTTATGGACTCGTACTCGTAGGTATACATACATTATGATATTGATAACTGATCCCGGACGACAGATTTTTATATTGAAATACTTGGAAAATCTTATCAGTTATGTGCCTACTATACACCTAGGTCAGTAAACTGTAGGTAGTTAGGTACATAATTATGTACTTACAGGATGTGTGCGATACAGCTTGGTCTTAAAGAAGCTTTTCCTTCGGTCAGATCTCAAGATCACCTGAGTTATATAAAAAAGAGAGATTCAGCTGTTGTTGAAAAAGCAAACTAGATTTGCTTTAGTTAAAAACAACTTAGTTTATACTTTATTAAACCAATGTTCTCCCGGCTGAGTAGAAAATAAAAACAGCCACCTTCCATTGCAAAGACAATATTTGAAAAAACATTCAAAACAATCTTCTTTTCAGTGACCCTGGTCGGCTCCCGCACCCATGACGTGGTGCAGCAGTTCACCAAGTTCCAGATGAAGTTGGACCCCCTGGACCCGGCCGCCCCGCGTGTGCCCAGCAAGCAGGGCCAGTTTCAGCTGTTCGCCGACACACTCACCAGGTTCGACGAGGAGTGTACCAACTCCGTCATCGAGTCCGATGACCTGCCCAAGACTGAGGTGCAGGTCATGTGGAAGGCTCCTCCTACTGGCTCTGGATGTGTGCTGCTCAAGTAAGTTATTCTCTACTACATGAAAATTATTTATTATTTTGGCAAGATTGCACAAGTCTAGTTCTAGTGTCAGAGCGGCAGTTATAAGTGAAATGGAAATAATCTGCATCGAATGTGTTTTTTACACGCTTGTAGTACCTTTTTAAGGTTCCGTAGTCAACAAGGAACCCTATAGTTTCGCCGTATCTGGACGCGTCCGCTAACCGCTAAGACACGTCCGTCCGTCCGTCCGTCCGCGGTTTAGCTCAGAGACTCTTTAGTGCTAGAAAGCTGTAATTTGGTTTGAGTATACATATTAATCACGCCGACAAAGTGGTAAAATAAAATCATGAAATATAAATTATTTTAGGGTACCTCCCCAGGGATTGTGAAAACCATTTTTCGATTCAGGGATCCGTTTGCGTAATATTAAGCATTAAAGTGGTAATTATTGTTAGAGACAAGTACCCCCTGCCAGCTAAATGGTTGTATTTGGATATATGAAACAAAATATTACAGCAGTAGTATATATATAATCTAAATCTAAATCACGGCCAAATTGATTCTTATGCTGATGACACTGCCCTTCTTTTTTCGTCTGACTCAGAAAAAAATGTCTACAAGCTTGCGCAACACGGATTCAATGTTGTTAATAAATGGCTTCAGTGTAATTCACTAACATTAAATGCAGACAAGACAAATTACATTAAGTTTTCGATGCGCAAGCAAACACCAAGTAGGACCACAACATTATATGCTCATTACTGCGCAATTCCCACAGATAACCAATGTGTTTGTCCCAACATTAAAATAGCAAATATAACAAAATACCTTGGTGTTATAATAGATGAAACACTTTCGTTCAAACAACATATAGAAGTTTTAAATAATAGAATTCGCAAGTTGATATTTGTTTTTAAAAAGTTACGCTATATTGCTGACCCTAAAATAGTTCGACAAGTTTACTTTGCTTTATGTCAATCGATATTAACTTACTGTATTACCACATGGGATGGAGCAGGTAAAACAAGATTACTAACCATCGAGAGAGCTCAGAGGGCGATTCTCAAAGTGTCTACTTTCCGCCCTTGTTTTTTTCCTACCAACCTGCTATACAAATCTTGTGAAGTATTAACAGTTCGGCAACTATTTATAATGCGCATTGTATTAAAACAACACACAGCTCTACCCTTTACCTGTACCTCGGTCCTCTCCTCTATAACAGACTAAACTTGAAAGCAAACATTTTCTCCCTGAACTACACAAATTGTAAGAGAATTCTTAAGGAAGCTCTCCAGAGTATGTCTTACGAAGATACAGAGAATTTATTAACTGTGTTAAAGTAAATATGTATGTATACTACTCGTACGATAAGTATTTATCAAATTTAAAAACTAAGAGCTATTGAATATAATTACAATTTATTTGTCTATTGACAACTTTTAGATTATTTATTATTTTTTATAAGAATGTCTTAGTACTTTTCGCCTGAAACACAGGATTACCTAGTTCAGGCACGTAAGTCTTAGGAATACATTTTACATTTAAGCAAAACTGTACTCATTTTTATACCTTGTAAATTTTTTTATAAAATTTTATTCATTTTATATCACTACATATTATAAAACAAAGTCCTCCGCCGCGTCTGTCTGTCTGTCTGTCTGTCTGTTCGCGATAAACTCAAAAACTACTGCACCGATTCTCATGCTGTTTTCACCAATGGATAGCTTGGTTCTTGAGGAACGTCTAGTATATAATTTGTTAAGTCTTTGTATGCATTTTTGTATGAATTAACGATATTTGTTGGAGGTGTCGGAAAAAAATACATGCAACAATACAATGCTTTCAACTAAAACGCTGTCTAAACCCTTTGAGATATAACAAAATAATGTATGGTGGAATTATGTATCTTATAAAGGTCTTCAAAAAAGTCCGCGATAGCATATGTCTATCTCTTAAGGATAACATACTATATCCATTTTATTGTCTTTTTGTAGGTGTTTGTTTGCCGAATTTTACTCTTGGAAATATGATTACGATAACAATTCGCTATAATATCAGTAGCTATTAGCCAAATTATGTTCGTAGATAAATAAGCTAGCTACTTATGTGTATTTCAAACAGTACACAAGAATATTTATCATAAAAACATTACTAAACACGGCGGCCTTATGATCAAAATTTGTGCATTCCAAAACATTCGTTACTTTTCACTGACATACTTATCACTTTTCGATAAACTATCACTCAATACGAAATCTACACTTATTTCTCAGTAATTCTGTATAAGATTCTTCTAAGATTAAACCGTTTTCTTATTGAATCCATTACTTTACGCACGTATAACCTTGATGAATGTTTAGTTGTTTACATTAAGCTCCGCGCCACACCGCCACACGACCACAGAGTACAGACGTATTTTGTTTTCTTTTTTTTTTTCGTTTGTTTAGTGGTGTTCCCGCTGAAATGTCAACCGGTCAAGTATTAGTCGATTAATCGAATTCTACAGCCAGATCGTGTTGCAAGTACAAAATAAACGTCAAATATTTCGTCCAATTGCGAACGTGACCCTGAGAAAAGTTATGCACCAATGGTGTTCATTAGATTTTTCGACCGTTTTATCAGCACAAACGTGTATGATGCGACATTTCGGAGGATTTTGTTTTGTTTTCACATTGTTGGTACTTACGTGAATTATTTTAAAATTATTATTTGTGTCGCACTTTTATTTCGTGTTGTAATTTGGTACAATTGATTGCTTTAAGAATTTGAGTGAAATTTCGTATTTTGATTTTGTGTTTGTTATCTTTAGGTAAAGACTCATTCACGTTCAGAACATAAGTACTTTTATTATACTTTATCATTTGTTTCGGTTTCTATTCACATAGTGAATCACATTAAAATTAATATTAAGTTAGAATTTTGAGATATAGCCTGGGATATGGAGAAGGACATAGGGTACTTTTTTATGCGATAATCGACATCCACGCGGGCGAAGCCGCGGGCAAAAGCTAGTTATTTATATAATGAAGTTAAAAGGAAAACTATCACAACTAAGTAGGCTTCACAAGTTACCGAGTAATAGTCGACCAACTTATATTTACATCTGAAAAACATGTTCTCCCATACATTCCGTATGGACGAACATGTTTTTCAACTACCATGTTAAGTTTTTTCTTGGTCTAAATTTATACCAACTACGGAAACCTTCATTGTGCGTACTCCGACACGCACTTGGTCGATTTTTTTTTTTTGTTGGAAGTTATCAAATAACTTCTCCCTCTCTGGGCGGAGCGGGAGGGCGTGTCAGACTTTTACTGACTAAAGCCCACCCGTGTTCCTTCAGTTGCCTGTATCCCTTTCGGACAAACCGCTGGCAGGATTTTAGATATCTTACTCATAATGTAACTTGTGGTTCACAGGGCGATGGTATACGAAAACGAAAGCCGGTGGTTCGCAGAAGACGGTCAGCTGACTAAGCGCGTCTGTGAGGACACCTCCCTGCAGACCAGCGACTGCTGTGCCTGCGATGACGCCAAGTACAAGGTGAGTCCACAATGCGTTTACTTATAAAATCTGTTTTGTATTACAAATGAATATTTGTAAGTGTGCTAGGCTTCCGAATAAGATAAAAATAATCTTACAAAAGTATTTTGGTTTATCTCATATTTTGGAACGTTATAAGTTTTATGTTTTTATTTTCAAGATGGTATTCGAAGGACTCTGGTCTCCACAAACGCACCCGAAAGACTTCCCGGTGCAGGCGATGTGGCTGACGCACTTCTCTGACGTCATCGGAGCCACGCACCCCAAAAACTTCAAGTTCTGGGGCGAAGGCGAGATCGCTACTGATGGATTCAGGTGATTATGCTAAAATGGTTAATATTCTGCTGGTTTTTAGGGTTCCGTATGTCCGAATGAAAAACGGAACCCTTATAGGATCACTCGTGTGTCTGACTGTCTGTCCGTCTGTCACAGCCAATTTGATCCGAATCTAATGGACCGATTAACCCTTCATATGGAACGTGGATCCACGCGAGACACAATGGTTTTTTTAATTGCGTCTGTAATTAAGGCATACGAGAGGTTAAGTTGAATTTTGGTACACATATAGATTTCTGTGACCCAAACACCGACGTTATAACTATTTATTTAAGAAAATAGATGAAAACTGACCATTCCCTCCAAATAATCTCCGAAACAACTGAGCCTAAAAAAAAATACTGAAACAGTTCTATACTTATAGATTACAGGAAAAGTTATAAGAAGTCTATGGTTTTAAAATAACATAGTAAATATACCAATATTGTACGTACAAACTTATATTTGCAGTTGGAATGTATCGGAGAACACGTTTTTCATCTACAATGACGTAGTCATTACGTAGAACGTAATATTTGTTCTGAAATGAAGTTAATTTACACTAGCACAAAATTTATATTTGCTTAGTGAAATAACGTCAATTGTAATGATGGCTTTTGTTGAGTTTGTCGTTTTCCGCAGATCCTTAGCGGAGTGGGGCTCAGTGGGGCTCCTAGAGCGAGAGCTCCGGCAGCAGGGCTCCCGGCTGCGCTCCATCGTGAAGGCGCAGGGCCTGTGGCACCCGCGCGTCAACGCCAACACCTCCGCCGCCTTCAGCGCCGACCGCAAGAGGCACTTGCTCTCGCTCGCGTCTATGTTTGGTACACGCGTACATCTTATTACATTTTGTCCAACTTTCCTAGAAACCTAGCTGAACTAATTTACCTTTTTTTAAATATGAAAACGAAACCTGTTTCACAGTGTATCCATAGGCAGATCTACCTGACAAATGAAATTATTGAACAGCGTTTGTTTAAAATTAGTTGCTAAATAATTTAATGGGAAGTTTGCTGAAATCTGTTCAGCCATTAAGGCGTGAAAAGGTGAGACAGAGAGTGTTACTTTCGCACTTACTCCTGGGCAAAGCCCTCCCTCCTTCCACCTTTCGCGAACCCGGTCCTCTTTCCAGTTTTGACGGAACCGATCCAGCTCGTCCCTCTTTCTAATACGTGGTCTGCCGCGACCCCGCCTTACTGTCTTAGGGCACCAATTCTGTGCTATTTGGGCCTACAGTTTGTCCGGCAGACATGTCCTGCCCAGTCCCATTTTAGTATATACGGTGAAGACACAAGACGGTGAAGGAAAACATCGTGAGCAAACTAGCATATTCTGGAAGCAAACATTCGAAGACATGCTACATATACCAACCTGCACCTGCCCGCGTGGCAGATTACAGCCCGAGGCCTGTGTCTGGGTCACATATACAGTGCATAAAAATGTAATGTTAATAATATGGACAATACAGATCACAGTTTACCTACCCATACTGTTGTAAGTTCCTCGTCTCATCGTGTTGCAGGTCCATCTCCGGACTGGGTGGTGGGCGTGAGCGGCCTGGACCTGTGCCAGAAGGACTGCACGTGGGCCGAGCACAGGGTGCTGGACCTGTTCCCCTACGACGCGGGCACCGACAACGGCATCTCTTACTTGGTGAGCACGCCGTCGTGATACAAGAGGCACAGGCAGGGACATCCATTTCGTTAAGCAAATTGACGCCTAGGTCAATTTGTCTGTTATAGCCATCGCTCAAAGAATGACAGCTGTAATTTGAATTCGCCAACAGTTAATGTTGGTAGTCTTGCTTTTTGTTCATTTCCCTCTCTGCCTACAGCTTGGTCACGTATGGCGATTTTCATAGTGATCTATGTTCATTTATATGTCATCTGCGCCTTAGCATATTGATCCCGTTAAGATGATAGTAGATTTTCCCATAGATAACTTCCTATATCTATACGGTACAAGTACGACCCCAGTGAGCTGGGCTAAGGTTTTAATCGCTGTGAACTTGGTTAACTTTAATACCAAGTACCAAGTTATGCTGTCAGCGGACCTATTTCAAATAGATAAATAGACCCTTCCCAGCAGAGTCGTGAGTTCAAACCATCTCAAATAACTTTCGAACCGATTATATGAACATTGTTTTCCTTGGTTTAAATCTGTTTCTGTACCTATTTGTTATATTTGATTGTAAAGATGCTATTGGTACTTCCAGTCACCGAACTCAGAAACCAATCCCCGCGAGAAGATGTACCGCATCACGCCCATGTACCCCGAAGACCCTCGGGCTCCGTTCTACGCGCCCGGCGCCTCCGAGCTGGCGCCCATGGCGCGCCTGTACCTCACGAGGGAGAAGCTCATCTCCAGGTCCTGTGATGAGGAGGTGCTGCTGCAGCAGGTGGTCGAGGAGGAGGAGAACAAACAGACTGTTAACAGACGTGAGTGCAGAGAATAATACAAAATTTGTAGTTAGCGAGTCTGTGACGAGGTCTGATGGAAATTAGACTCCATATTTATTTAATGTTTTTATTTCTTAAAGATGACCAGCTATTGATTGAAATAAATTAATAGTTTCATAAAAAAATTGAAGTTATGAAAATGCGTCTTGTTGGCCAACTAGCCAACAAACCACAATAGCACGTCACAAAAGCACAAAAGTAACTACAGCAATGAGCAAAGGATTTCAATGTTGAATTAATAATCAATCAATCAATCAAAATATTTTATTTCACATAAACCTACATGGGCACTTATGAAACGTCAGAAGCTAGGTGCACGGTTCGAGTTAGTCGTTTCCTATGGAGAAGAGCCGGCAAGAAACTCCACGGTTACTCTTTTAAAAATAATTGGCTTTACAATATTATTAAATAACAGTGATAATAGGTATGGGAGGACAGTGTAGGCCTTTTAAAAATTACCAGGTACTTAACAAAATAGAAAACCGCCAACAAATCTACACTCTACTAGGCCTACAACGTTCTCACATTCACAAAATATTAAATAATCTAAGTATATAAAATATTAATGACATGATTGATAATAGGGGTTAAAGTATGAAATTTCCGTTTAATAGTAATATAATAGATACCTACTTTGAATTGACATGAAAGCTTCATGGTGTGAGATATTCGAGTGAAACTTTTTTATATTATACCTATGAGATTTTTCTTTAAAAAAATGTGCAACATTCGATTTTCGAATTTCAACTGTTTTATTTTTTATTCAGCTTAGACGAAAAAAGATGGATACTTCGAGAATCTGAGTAATTTTTGAATACGAGTTCCGATTCCGATGCGGAATTAACGCGGCAGAAACGGCTCGTTTGGAGCAGACTGCTAATGAACGCGCCGTTCGTTTTTGTTTTAAACGCTTTCGTAATGAAAACTTCGACTTGAAGAACGAACCACGTGGAAGACCGCCCACACAGGTGAATAACGCTGAATTGAAGGAAATGGTGGAAGCCGATCCGAGTCGAAACTACCCAGAAATTAGCAACATGGTTTAACGTTATTGACTCATTTGCATCAAATTAATAAGGTTAAAAAATATGAAAATTTGGTGCCTCATGATTTGACTGATCTGCAGAAAGAAACGCGTGTTGTTTGCCCTGCCTTGTTGAATCGGTAAAGAAATGAAGAAATATTGGATCGAATTGTGACATGTGACGAAAAGTGGATTCTGTAAGATAACCGTAAGCGAAAAATGTAATGGTTGACCCCATGATGGCGAAACTGGCAGTAAAACAGCCCCGACTCGTGAATCGATCTTCACCATTATTGCTCCATGATAACGCAAGACCTCACACTGCATAGGACACCGTTGTAACTCTACAGGAGCTGCAGTTAGAAACCATACGTCATCCTCCGTACTCGCCAGACCTTGCTCCAACTGACTACCATTTTTTTTGTGATTTGGACAATTTTCCACGTGGTAAAAAAAAATCTTCTCAAGAGGCAAAACGAAATGCACTTTCACACAAGTTTGTCGAATCTAGATCCCAGAGTTCTATCGCAAAGGCATAAATGAACTTCCGATTAAATGGCAGCTATGTATAGATAATGAGGGATAGTAGATTGTACATCAAGTGCATAAAACGCACCATGTTACGCGAGACATTTATTCATCCGAGCGAGCTTTCTCTTCGATTGCGAGGAAATGAAACAGCAACATGTAAAATGATAAATGGACGAAATAAAAAATATAAGTTTATTTCGTGAAGTTTTATTGTGTACTTTGACTGTTGGTATCCTTGCCTTGTTCTTAGAATATTAACGAAACGAATTCAAATAAAGAGGTTATTCTATAAAGATGAAGTTGTTCGTGTGGCTGTTGGACCGATTGCCTTGGTCTTCGACGAAGATTTTACTTTATGCTCTAGAACATAAAAAGCGAACTTTTAGAGCATGAGAAATGAAAAAATATTTTGATTAAATAATATAATATGTTACATCTAAGAAAAAAAAAATTGCAGTATACATCAGCAATTTCATACTTTAACCCTAATACTTATAGTTTTTTGGCAAAATGTAAAGTTATACTATGCAAATATAATATAACGTGGAATTATTTTACTGATTTTGTTGTGTTAGGTATATTGTTGTTGTGTCGTCAGTCTTACTCCCCTGTTCAACCCGGTTCAATTCCAGTATCCTATGTTCACAATTCGCGACAAGATCGGTTGTCGCGAATTGTGAACAGAGGATACTGGAATTCGCTTTTCCGTAATTAATTAGCCACGATCCTCTCCAGCGGAGTGCGCGGTGTCCGACTGGAGCGCTTGGTCGCAATGCTCCGTAAGCTGCGGCAAGGGCCTGCGCATGCGCACGCGCGAGTTCCGCATGCCGCAGAAGGCGCAGATGTTCGCGTGCGAGCGCCAGCTCGTGTCCAAGGAGATGTGCGTGGCCGCCGTGCCCGAGTGCGAGTGAGTATTTACAAGCAGCATACCTGATGGGTATACATACAAAACTTTCATTTTCATATTTAACATCCTTCCTTAGTGCTCACTTTGGTTATCTGCCTTTCAGACCCCTTAAAATCTCTCATGCCATGTGGATTTTTTTATCGACTTTTTATTATTATATTTAAAAATGACACAAATTACATTCAAATATAAATTTAAAAAAAAGTATAAGACGTAGACTCAAAATTTAAATTTTATTAGATGTGTGTTGTTTTAGAGTACTTTTAAATACATAATCAGTGACATTAGTTATATAGTTTTTTTTTTAATTACTCACAAAGGTAAAACTTAAATGAAAGCTGTACTTACATGTTACAGTTGTTTACATAGCTACAAAAAAAAAAACAACGTGAAAAAAAAACAACGTGAAAAAAAAGCGACCGGGATCTTCCTATTCCCTAAAAAAAATTCTAGTCTATCCTCTTGCTAATGATGTGCCACATGCCATAAAAATATTTTAACAACTTTGTTAATTCGCTAGAATTGTGAATCGAGTCACATAAGGCTAATATGCAAAATGATGATACAAAAAAAAAATATTAACACACATAAGACTGTAAGTTAAGTGTAAGTGTGTAAGTTTCAAATTCAGATAATTTATGTAAACAAAGGGACACACCAAAAAAAATCTTCTTATTGGTAGTTCATATAAAATAACGAAAAAAAAAAGTTCCTTTTCTTTTAAGAAATAATCATTAAAAAATAATCATACCGAAATTATTTTTATAAATTTTCGGTTTTAAACAAAGTTATTCAAAAAGGAGATTTTCTGGTATAAAATATTTTATGATACGGTAACAATGCAGGAGATCTAAACATTTTCAATTTTTTTACATCTTCAACAACACTAAATCGACGGCTCCTAAGTATACTGAGTCAACTAACAAATTTCGGCAATTTTACTTTTTAGGATATTACAAACAATTAAATCATTTACTATCCACCTGTGTTAAAAACGTTCATATTATTAGAAGTACAGTTGACTCAGTATACTTAGGAGCCGTCGTAATATTACAACTCTCATTCATAGATTCATATTGTAAGTAAATCAAAATCAAAAGTCATTTATTCAAATTAGGCTGAGAATCAGCACTTTTCGAACGTCAAAATTACAGAAGACAGTCCCCCAAAACACCCGCCCTTCACACGTTGCATATGTAGCCACATTTTGGATGAAAACGGCTATAAACTGTTTCGAGTGGAAATCGATTTTGGAAGGCCTACGTCTAGTAGTGGACTTAAAAAGACTGATTATGAGGATCATAAGCCGTGTCTCCGACACACTACATACAACATTGTTTGGCAACGGTATTTTGTTTGCATAGTTCTCACTTTAATTTTATAGACGACTAGCTTCTGCCCGCGACTTCGTCCGCGTGAAATTTCGGCCCACCCATCGCGTCACATCCCATCGCTCGCCCGCGCTATAACTTCGTTATCGCTTAGCGTTCTTTCTGACTTTTGTTCTTTTCGCTTGGCTCCTAAGGATCATAGCGTGATGTTATATAGCCTTCCTCGATAAATGGGCTATCCAACACTAAAATAATTTTTCTATTCGAACCAGTATCTAGTTCCTGAGATTAGCGCGTTCAACCAAACAAACAAACTCTTCAGCTTTATAATATATAGCTGACCCGCGCAACTTCGTCTGCGTCAGCTAAGAGAGAGAAAGCTTTAAGTAATGAATTTTCTACTTATTTTGTTACGGAGTTATTTTAAAATTATGATATTTCCTAAGATGTTGATTGAAATCAAGTGATGTCAAGGACAATTTTGTTTACATTTAAATACTTGTGATTAATAACATATTTATTTGGATAAGGATTAATATTATGTTGATAAAACTCCTTCGCAAATAATGCATTAATGTTGGAAAAAAAAAATGATTACCATGAAAAAAGGTTATAGTGAGTCAATCTTAAAAGATAGACATAAGCTGTCGCGGACCTTTTTTTAGAAATATTAAAGGGTAATAATTCCATTATACATGATATTTGCGTAACTTAAACCGTTTACGCAGCGCACGCAACGGAAGCTCTCAAAACGGAATATTTTATTCCCGTTTTTGTAACATTTTTCATTTATGCTCCGTTCCTATTGGTCGTAGCGTGATGTTATGTCGTAGCCGAAGCCGTAAAAGATTTTTTTAATTCCAACCAGTAGTTCCTGAGATTAGGGCGTTCAAACAAACAAACAAACAAACTTTTCAGCTTTATATACGAGTATTAGTATAGAGTATAGATTTTTTTGTAAATAATCTATACTAATCTATACTAATATATAAAGCTGAAGAGTTTGTTTGTTTGTTTGTTTGAACGCGCTAATCTCAGGAACTACTGGTTGGTATTGAAAAAATATTTTTGTGTTGGATAGTCCATTTATCGAGGAATATTATAGGCTATATAACATCACGCTACAACCAAAAGGAGCGGAGCATAAATGAATAATGTTGCAAAAACGGGAAAAATTATTCCTTTTTGAGAGCTTCCGTTGCGTGCGCTGCGTAAACGGTTTAAGTTACGCAAATATCATGTATCATGGAATTGTTCCTCTTTAAATTTTCTAAAAAAAAGTCCGCGACAGCATATGTCTATCTTTTAAGATTGACTCACTATAACCTTTTTTATGGTAATCAAATTTGTTCGAAATTAATGCATTATTTGCGAAGGAGTTTTCATAAACATGCTATTAATCCTTATTCATCACAAGTATTTAATTTTGAACAAAGTTGCCCGTACATCATTTAATTTCAATGAATATCTTAGGAGATATAACTGTTTTATAATAACTCCGCAGCAAAATAATGATCAACTCTGCGAGGTAGTCTATTCTAAAGCTGAAGAGTTAGTTTTTAGGGTTTCGTACCCAAAGGGTAAAATGGGACCCTATTACTAAAACTCCGCTGTCCGTCTGTCTGTCTGTCTGTCACCAGGCTGTATCTCATGAACCGTGATAGTTAAACAGTTGAAATTTTCACATATGATGTATTTCTGTTGCCGCTATAACAACAAATACTAAAAAACAGAAACAAATAGTATTTAAGGGGCGCCTAATCACACAACGGACATGATTTTTTTGCCTTTTTTTTTGCTCCGTCCGCGTGGATGTCGGTTATCGCGTAAAAAAGTAGCCTATGTCCTTCTCTATATCCCAGGTCGATCGGTTTAGCGGTTTAGGCGTGAAAACGTAACATACAGACAGACAGACTGACAGACAGACAGAGCTACTTCCACATTTATAATATTAGTATGGATAGCTTTTGCCCGCGGCTCCGCCCGCGTGGATGTGGGTTATCGCGTAAAAAAGTAGCCTATGTCCTTCTCCATATCCCAGGCTATATCTTTGCCAAATTTCATGACGATCGGTTTAGCGGTTTAGGCGTGAAAACGTAACATACAGACAGACAAATAGACAGATAGACAGAGTTACTTTCACATTTATAATATTAGTAAGGATAAGGATTTGTATGGATGGTACGGAACCCTCCGTGCGCGAGTCCGACTCGCACTTGGCCGGCTTTTTGTTTTTTGAACGTGCTAATCTCTGGAACTGCGAGTTGGATTTGAAAAAATCTTTTTGCATTTTACAGCCCAATTCTTGAGGAAGAATTACATTCCTATTAACTAGAACACCATTTTTTTTTAATGAAAGTTTTTGCGAAAGCGAAGTAAAAGCACGGGTAGGCAATCTGTTGCGACGGGGTGGGTCGGGGAACAAGAAATTTAACGCGGACGAAGTCGCGGGCAGAAGCTAGTTAATGATAAAATGTTTTGTACCACTGTCCTGTCATTTTGACAGTGACATTTCTTGACATTACTTTGTTTACATAAATTGTCTGAATTAGAGACTTGCCCCTTTACTAATAAACGTTGTATAGCGTCTGTATAGTTACACAACGCTTTGTCTTCTTCTATCGAAAGTCAAATTACTGACGAGTGAAAGAGAAAAATCGGTGTGTAACTATACAGACGCTATACAACGTTTATTAGTAAGGAGGTTGGTGTATAAATTCCAAATACTAATGAAAAAAATCTTTTTGCGTAACTGTTACTTGAGAAACAGGTAAAATTTCACTCTTCCGAAGTAGAATTTATCTTCTCTTTCTTGCATAGCGTAAACCGGTTTGAACAAATCATGAACTACCGCCGACCCCGTAATTTTTTTTGTCGAGACATCACTGGTGCCGATTCCCTTGTTCACAAACTAAACTAAATTTAAGTTCAGTGCATCGTTTTCTTTCTATTTCATTAAGAAAAGAACAGAAGATAAATTTTAGTTTAGTTCTGTCTGTGAGATTGGCCATGATTGCGAGAAGGCTGGACTGCTCCTTCGGCATTGTTCCAGCAGCTATGTTGCTGTGCCAATGCCGGAGAGGAGGTATTGATTGTAGTTTTTTTTATTAGGTATATTTGAATTAATTTATTTTGACCTAATTTGATTTATGTTAATTTTGACGCGATTATTTTGATTTTATTTTATTTGTTTTTATTTTATTTATTTTATATGATTTTAAATGTTTGGCAATGGGTGTTATTTACCTGAATTAAATTAATTAATTATTATTATTATAAGTGTGAAATAACAGATTTAATAGGTTTTTCAGGTATCATTGAAGCAAAAATATAGTTTTTTTGTATCATAATTTTGAATATTAGCCTTATGTGACTCGATTCATATTTCTAGCGAATTTACAAAGTTGTTAAAAGATTTTTATGGCATGTGGAACATCATTAGATAGAGGATAGACTAGACAATTTTTGAGGGAGTTGGAAGATCCCGGTTGCTTTTTTTTGTCTGTTTTTTTTTAGCCATTTAAACAGCTGTAACATGTACAGCTTTAATTTAAGTTTTACCTATGCGAGTAAATTAAAAAAAAAAACTAGATGTCTAATGTCACTAATTTAATATTTTTTTATTTAAACGTACTCTAAAACACTACACATCTAAATAAAATTTAAATTCAGAGTCAACGCCTTATACTTAAAAAAAAAATTGTATTTTAATGTAAAACTTGGGTCTTTTTTTAATAAAACAATAAAAAGCCGTTAAAAAAATTCCACAGGGCATGAGAGGTGTTAAGGGGTCTGAAAGGATAGCAGATGACCCCTTCAGTCGACCATTTCAATTTGGCACACGATGCACCAAGCACCCTTGACCCTGTATATGGAACTCTTGAGCAAAATTTCATGGTTCTAGGATCCAGCGGTTTAGGCTGTGCGTTGTCTGTCAGTGAGATTATAGATTATATGTATACTTAGGTCCATTTGTGCTACAAATTGCTAAATGCATTTAGCGCTAAACGGTTTTTTTCCCGTTGATACGTCGCCCCACACTAGGAATTTCTTCTGTATTGTGAGTGCGTTTACGAACATTTAAACTCACATACACAAACAGCCAGACCCGGAACAACTACTTGTAGGTCATACAAATATTTTATCCGTGTGGGAATCGAGCCCGCGACACGCAGCGCAGCAGTCAATCGGTTAACCACTGCGCCAACCGTGCCGTCCTTTAAAACATGATTCTGTGTCTGTCATGTTCAAAAGCTTGTCAGTAAATAGAGCGACTTTTAAATTCGTTTAACGCTTAATGCATTTAGTGATTTTTTGGTTCACATGGTTCGTGTCGATTACATAAAAAAAAAAAGGAAAAAGCATCGACGGACGGGTCGCGATTATTCTTTATTCACCGAAGCAAAATAAGAATGGGTCAAGTGAAGTTGAGACGCCAAACAGTAACATTGCAGTATTTTGTTCACAATTATCTGAATAATGCATCATTATAACACAAGAGTCATCAAACTTGACAGCAACTTGATGAAGCACACAACAATGGTATCTTTATTTTTACGTGATGTAAAAAATGGTTCCAGAAGTATATTATACAAAACTTTATTATTTTTATTACACAAGGAAGACAATCAAGGCCCTCCTTAAGAATTATAGGCCCATCTCACTTCTGAGCCATGTCTACAAACTGTTTTCAAGAGTCTTCACTAACCGTCTTGCGCGCTGGTTTGACGACTTCCAGCCTCCCGAACAAGCGGATTCTGTAAATCCGTAGACCACACACATACGCTGCGGCAAGTTATACAGAAGACCGAAGAGCATCAACATCAATGGCGAGTACATCACTCATCTTCGGTTTGCCCTTGCCGACGATATAGTTGTTATGGCTAAGACTATAGAAGACCTCAGTACAATGCTCGATGACCTCAGTAGAGCTTCCGAAAGAGTGGGTCTTAGAATGAACATACACAAGACAAAGGTCAAGTCAAATGCCCACGAAACATCTACTCTCATGAAAATCGGAGACGCTACACTCGGGAGTTGTGGACGAGTTGTTCATAGGACAAACTGTCCAGTTAGGTAGGTCCAACTTCGAGAAAGAGGTCAATCATCGAATCCGACTCGGCTGGGCAGCAAAGTCTTTGACCAGTGCGTGTTGCCAGTGATGACCTATAGCATTGAAACGCAGTCGCTCACAATGGGCCTTATTAGAAAGCTAAAAGTCACCCAAAGGGCAATGGAGAGGGCTATGCTTGGAGTTTTCCTACGTGATCAAATCATAAATGAAGAGAATCGCAGGAGAACCTAGGTAACCGACATAGCCCGAAGAATTGCTAAACTTAAGTGGTAGTGGGTAGGGCACATTGCTCGCAGAACAGATGGACGTTGGGGCCGAAAGGTTCTGCAGTGGCGACCGCGTACTGGAAGACGAAGCGATGGAAGGCCTCGAACAAAGTGGACCGATGACTTGGTGAAGACCGCAGGAATCCGCTGGATGCGAGAATCACAGAACCGGTCGAAGTGGCGATGCTTGGGGGAGGCCTGTGTCCAGCAGTGGACCCAGCAGTGGACGTCTTTCCGGCTGAGATGAAGATGATGAGGTAGCTTCTCTTTTCAAACATGAATGTAATGCTCGAAACATTTTAGGTTAAAATATGATTTTTTGTATTTTCAAATTGAAAGCAGCCCAAGGGTTAATTGTATACTCACGTTGTAATAGTAAAAAATGTTGAGGGTGTTATTTCCCATAAGAAAACCGGTTTTTTTTTTCGGTTTTAATTTTTGCGTACAAAATGTTCGAAAACTGAATTATGTCCTTTTAAATTTCGTGGGCTTTTTCGCAAGTATCATCGATGTCTGAAGAATAACTACTTATTTTAACTGTAGCTTTTGTATAAGTGGCCATAATTACCTGGTTTTCGTAATTTTTTCATTATTATTTTCTTAAATTACGGGTTATCAATATTTACTCCTACTCCTCGCTTTCCCTCGTCAGAGGCGACAGCGCGGTCCCAGATGACACAGACAACAACGCGACGCCCATCGAGGCCAACGAGGGCATCTGCAAGACCTCGGAGTGGGGGGCCTGGAGTGAGTGCTCCGTCACGTGCGGGGTAGGAGTCAGCACCAGGAGGAGGCACTTCATCAACCACATGGGCATCAAGAAGTGCCCGCTCGTGTATACTGGTACGTGACTGTAGTTTTCGGCGAGCATGTTTTGTTATTTAATAATAACACATACAACATAGCCAAACACCGACTTGGACGGTCATTAGTAACTGTGAATCAAAACGAATTTGTTATCGCCCCTAACTTTTTTTATTCAGCTTGGATTTATTCCTTCTTTACTAACTTTAAAAAAAGGAAGGAGGTCATGCATTCGGCGAGTTTTGTTTCATATCAGGTCGGTGTCTGACGAATTTAGATTATCATTTCGCGCCAGACGTGTGAAGGCAGCTGCGTGCCTGTAGTAGTTGCGCCCTTCCACAGAGGAGAACCGCAAATGCATGGAGCCCCCTTGCACCGAGCAAGAGGCGGAGGTGTCGGACCCGGCGTGCCCCGCGAGCGAGTGGGCGGCGTGGTCGCCGTGCTCGGCCTCGTGCGGCCGCGGCGTGCGCCTCCGCATGCGCCTGCTGCTGGTGCCGGCCGCGCAGCAGCGGGCCTGCAGCGCCAGGGTCGAGCTCGTGCAGCAGCGGCCCTGCCAGGAGCAAGAGAGCTGCGCCATCGACATGCAGACTGCTAAGCGTGAGTCCTAAATCATACTCAATTTTTTTTTGTTTTTTTGACAAAACTGCCGCCCTTTACCTACCACCTTCTAGTGTTCTAGCTGGAAAGAAGTGACGCAAAGAAGTGACGCTACAGCTCCCCAGCTTGAATTTAACAGCGCAACCTAACATAGATCATATTTATGCAGGTTTTTCTTATTGGTTTACAGCAGTATTATGCTAAATAACCAAAAGATTAGCATTTAAGAGGAACGTAAAATAATCGTAACTCGTTAAACATATTCGTAAATATGTATAAGTGTCGCCTTATCTCAGCGATGCTCGTCGGCGCATACGGCGATACATACCGATGACCCGCGTGCCGCTGGCAAGCTGCGAACATTTGTTTAACTACAAAGAGAGACATATTGCGAAAATTACACATTTAACTGATTTATTTTATTCATTTATTTACATACATACATAAACTCACGCCTTCTTCCCATGGGGGTATGCAGAAACTATAGAGCGCTACCTGCTAAGCTCCTTACATATTCCTTTTACTTCGTTTACATTCATACATATGTATATGTATGCATGCATGTATGGAGTTTCCTATTTCAGGATCTTAAATGTGTCTTCAGTACAATTATAATTTAAGCATAGTAAGTGATTTCGTGCAAACTTTTTAAATATGTGTGAATTATATTTCCGAAAACCCAGAGAGTTACATTAAACTTGTTATAAATATACGGAGCTAGGAAGAAAAGAAATAGCTGGGAAAAATTTGTCCTGTATATTGGTTGTTTATAGACTTTGTAAGCTCTTCGTATAATGTCTGGATAACCCGGTGGTTTGTAATGTTGCATACGTAAGATTTTCTCAATGTATAGGTTTCGAATGTTAAGAACAGCACTTAGTTTGTACAGCTCCTCGGTCGAAAATCTATATTTTTTAACACATTGACTGCCACCGCGGTCACCGGTGACCGCTAACAATAGTTTTTCTATTGTGTCTGTTGTCTGGCAGTCAAAGCCTAACAGCATAGTTTTTCAAATAACCCATTATGTCCTTTCTGCTTTTATAAGCTGTGTCTTAGCACATCCTCCCCAAATGGATATGCCATATGTAATAACTGATTGGCATAACGCGTAATAGGTTGTGGTAAGCAGCTTTGGGTCACATACTTATCGTAGGTTTCTGAAAACATACAATAGTTTTCTTACACGCTTCGATAGGATTGAGAGTTGGTTGTTCCAGTTCAGTTGTTCATCTACTTGTATTCCCAAATACCTGACTGATGAAGCAACATGGAGAAAATAACAATCGCAATTTAGAGTAGTGGGCAAGTTACATGTGTGGGCTCGTACAGTTATCATTTCAGGAAATGGTTTAGACTTTTTATTTATATATATAAGTAATAATTTTTGTTTTGATTGATTGAGTGTCTACAGATTGTTATCTAGCCACTTAGTCCTGTTCGTGAACGGGCGCCGTCAGTTGGGACTGGTCATCTCTTAGCTGCCACGGCTTATTTTATTTTTGAATTATTTTATTACGGACGCTTCTAACGTGCACGTCTTTCTACATTGTTCTCACATGTATAACTTCAATATGAATGATGTAACCCATTTTTTGTAACATAATTTTGTTTAAAAAAAGTGTCCGTGGAGTTTCTTGCCCGTTCTTCTCCATAGGAACCTACTACGCTTTGGAATGGGCAACTAGCTTCATCGTTCTAACTGACCGACCCTTTGACAATTCAAAAGTGCCTGTAATTGGTTTATTTGAAATAAATGCTTTGAGTTTGAGTTTTCGAGTTTTTAGTAACGAGACTAAACCCCTTTTCGGCGTTATCATTTACCAAGTTCAAGTCCCTGCCCGTAAAATTAATGACCGTGTCATCGGCAAAGGTAATTATTTCTCCGTTTTTTTGTATTAAACTTGATAAATCGTCAATGTACATAAGAAACAGGGTGGGCCCCAAATACTGCCTTGTGGTACACCATATTCAATAGACTCTTCCATACTTGAGTAACTATCGCCCTTAACGATTTGTTTCCTATTGGACAAGTAGTCAGCGATCAATTTCAGAGGCAGGTCTCTAATACCCTTGCATTCTGCCTTTTTAAGCAGTAAAGGAACAGAGACGGTATCAAAAGCTTTAGTCAAGTCTAGAAATATATTCAAACATTTTTTATTTTTGTCGATACTGTTCACTACATCTGCCATAAGTTGTTGCATAGTGTCATCAGTAGATTTATTTTGTCTAAACCCAAATTGATTCAGTGAAAGTAGATTATACTTTTCTTAATAATGTTTAAGTCTATTATTTAAATCTTTTTCAATTATTTTTGAGAGAGAAGGCAGCAAAGATAATGGTCTGTAGTTTGACACTATGTCTCTTGCCCCCAGACTTATGTAAAGGTACTAATATTGTTTTTTTTTTTTAAAGCTTTGGGGAATTCTCCAACAGTAAAGCATAGATTACAAATAATTATGATCGGCATGGCTAAGACGGGCGCAGCCTTCTTAAGAAAATAAGAAGTAATACCATCCCATCCCTTAGAGGAAGTTTTAAGTGATCCAACCAGTCAGGACCTCCATTTCGTCTACAGGCAGTAAAACTAAAGGACTGGAGGAAGATACAAGAAGAGATTACAAAAAAACGAATATATTTGTACACCAATTTAATTGGTAGGACATAGAGCTCAGACAAGACAATTTAATTGGTAGGACAAGACCTTTATTGTAATACCTATGTTCACAAATAAAGATTGATTGATTGATTGAAGATTGTAATTTTTCTAAACTCTTAATAAGTTCACTCTCATTAAGTTTTGTTCTACGAAGTATATCTGTAGCGAGTGTTTTCCCAATATTCACAAAATATTTGTTAACCTCATTAAGTGAGTCTAGCGGATTCGTTTTTAATTTTAATAACTCTGGAGATCTAAGATTTTTGTTTTCGTAATTATTAAGTTCTTTAGTTATATCCCACTGTTTTTTTTGTTGAAAATAATTTTAATGTTTTGCTATTTCTGTCCTATAGTGTGCCCTTTTTAATTTTTTTTGAAGTTTAGTACAAGTGTTTCGATATCGTTTATAAGTTAGTTGTAGTATGATGTTTTCGCTATCTTTCATCAATTTTTGGTTGAGTCGGTCTCGATTTTTCATGCAGCGCAATAAACCTGGTGTTATCCAAGGCTTAATTGTTCTTTTTCGTCGTGACGCAGTTTTTATTGAGGTGTGTTTGTTGTATTTTTTATTTTTTTATTTGTGGTTTACGTGAGTCTCAATGTGTAAGAATACATTAGTAGCTTCTTCGTGGTTTTTGTTCTGCAGAATATTTACCCAGTCTAATATGCTTAGTCCATTTGTGACGGCTTCGAAATTTTGAGATTTGTCCTTATATTGATTTTGTTTTTTTTTTTATACATTGCTAGTATGACTTCATGGAGTGGTCTGTAATACTTGCTTCGCAAAAAAATATTTTTTTAAGGAGCAGAGTTTTAACAAAGACGTGGTCCAGGCATGTTTTCGTATGAGTTGGTAGCACGCGTGTAAGTGCTACTCTATGCAAGGCCAATAAAAGGACGTACTCATTCGCTCTTTTAACAGTATTTTTTGGTGATATATCTACATTAATATCTCCTGTAATTATTATATTTTTGTATTGTTTCAATTCTGTAAGTATATTATCTAAAGATTCAGAAACCTATCTACGTTGGTGAACGACGGTGGTCTATATACTTATACAAAGCACGGCGAGATCTTGACCCATAGTCATCAGTAAACCGCTAGCTTCTTCCAATTTGGGTTCTTCGACTTTACATTGAATATAATTTTTAATTCATAATACTACTCCATCGTTTTGATTCAAATTGTTAGATGTTGAGTGAGAATGGTAATTATTTATTTGTGGAATATTTGTGACTTTTGATAGCCAACATTCGGTCATTATATCAAAATCAATATGAGTGCTCAATCTTTCCAAAACAACAAGCATGTCATCAAAATTTTGATTGAGACTTTCATACGATCATGGATAGATGGATAGACTGTGTGAGTTATGACAGTTTGACATACATGTCCCGCGTATTTAACAATTAATAATCTAAGAAAAAACCTTCTAAATTGACCAAAAAGTAGTGGAACTCAGTGCAATAACTATAATTTATAAGTGATATTATTTGTGATTATCAACGACAAATGTTTATTATGTTCCAAGTCAAAACGCTTCACAAACAGTAAATCAGTGATAATAATAACAATTCACCACAACCTTACTCTAATTAACATCAGATAGTGAATATAAGTGCAGTTTTTACCATAAAAATAGTGAAATAATTACTAAATACAATAATATAAGCACCGTTAAGAAAATCCATTTTTAAAATTGACCTTTGGACTCTAATCAATGTTCGACAACTAGCGCCAGTATGTCACCAAGCGGTAAATAGACTAACCAAGATAGTACTGCTACTTGCCACTAGCGGCGCAAAACTAACGATTGGGGATTAGATACCAGTGCAAAAATATTTTAGTACTTGGTAGAAAATTATACTTTTTTGAGGAGTTGGAACGAACATAGGGATTCGAATCCTGGAAAGCTATATTCTTTGTGCATTATTTTGGAAATCTAATTTGAATTTACAAATATGAATTTCTTAGAAAATGTCACTTTCCGAAAAACACGCGTGCAGTCGGAACCTGACATCAGTGATATAATCTCGCAAACGTTGGATTGTACCTCTAACTCCTTGCCAGGTATGTCTGAAGATGACGATGAAAACCAAATAAACATCTATAAGAAAGAGTTAG
Source organism: Dryobota labecula (assembly GCA_947523025.1). NCBI lineage: Eukaryota > Metazoa > Arthropoda > Insecta > Lepidoptera > Noctuidae > Dryobota > Dryobota labecula. Next base: position 27,877,047 of record OX383287.1, on the reverse strand, counting down.
AAGAGCTTAAAACTCAACTACAAAGTGCACACGAGGAAATAGAATTATTATAATTAGAAAATTGTAACCTGAAGAAAACGAATGCAGATTTAATAGAAAAAAATAAAACGTACAAAGTGATAGCGTGTAGTCCCCTTAAGACTAAAGCCCAAACACCGAAGAAGAAAGCACCTGTTCGTACAAAAACAACACAGACGCAGACATCAGAAAGTATGAAAATTACACACAGCGCACAGCAAGTAGATATTGATTCTGGAAGTTCTCGGGACGTCGTCGCCTCACAGAATAATACTAACGCAAGTGCACCACATCCTTCGTTCCCACTTGTAAAATATGTGTTCTTAGCAGTTAAACATCAAACAGAATATGCACAATGAGTGAGAGAACTCATATAAAGAACTATAATATATGTCATTATCGTACTCCTAAATGTGGAATAAAATATGTGTTAAAAAATATCGATCAAAAAGTTCAAAACTTCACTCGTGCAGATTTTTGCATTATTTTTATTGGCGAAGATGATTTCAGGAAAACCCATAATTATATAGAATTTGTAGCCTATATTCGTGATATGTTAATAACACTAAATCATACTAACTTTGTAATATGTTTGCCTACATTTAAGTAGGTACATGGACAATATCAATATTATGTTTAACAGCCGAGTAGATACTTTTAATAATTTAATTTGTATGGATGTTGAGGCATACAATTACGCATTTATATTGGACTCAAATTTAAATCTTTCATACACATGGGATACATATAACCAGCGACATGGGCATCTGAATAACAAAGGCTTTATGCAAATTATCTCTGATTTGCAAGACTTCATCCTAGACCTAGGGGCAGTAAATACTTCTGACTTAAGACTTTTAAGAGATGAACTTTTGGATGACTACACTGATTCAAATGTTAATCGATCAAAAAGCCCAGCTAGTAATATTAAAGAGACAAATGAGACGTCCCACTCAAATTGTTTTTTTCGCCTATAACAGCATAAATATCTTGCATCAAAACATTGCTGGTCTTTTAAATAAGGTTGACCTGCTCACAGTCCATCTTCAGGAACTACCTAAGAAACAAAAAGACATAGATGTGGTCTGCATCACTGAACACTTCATTATGCGGGGCTATGAAAAGGCATTAAGTATTCAAAATTATAAATTAGCTGCGTGTTATGCAAGACGAGAAAAGAAGCGCGGAGGATCTTGCGTTCTAGTTAAAATAGGCCTAGAGTATAAAGAACTATTAGAGATCTCACGCCATTCAATAAAAAACACTTTTGAATGCTGCGGAATAGAACTAGTCCGGCAAAAGCTAATCGTTATTTGTATATACAGGCCACCGAAAATTAACAACCTAAATATGTTCTATGAAAAGCTCGAAATTGTTATGAAAACTTCTTGTATTAACTCGAGTAAAACAGTTGTTCTATGCGGGGACTTCAACATTGATACCTTAAAAAAGAATAGAATGTCCCTAGACTTTGAATGTTTTCTTTTGGGTTACAATCTTAAGTTGGAACTGAGGCAACCAACTAGATTATGCAGTAATAGCTGCATTGATAACTTTGCTCACAATTCTCGTCAAAAATGTAAATGTGAAGTAATCGAATTGGCTCTTTCAGATCACACGGCACAAACTCTGCAAATTAAAGTAAATAAATCATATAGATTAAAATCTTGGCGAATCAAGAGACGAGATTTGTCATTAGAAAATCAAGTTAAATTTAGTAATCATCTTAGCTCCATTTCGTTCTCCGAAATATACAATACAGAGAATGTAAATGTAGCATATTATGATATTTTCTTGGAAGATTTCCGTTTATTGTATGACCTTTGCTTTCCCTATAAATTTGTTACTAAACAACCATATAGAAAAGTTAAATGGGTCTCTCGAGGAATACGTGTTTGCAGTAAAAAGCAACGTCACCTCTTATGGCGATGCTGCAGGCTTAGGCCAAGTAATGAAAATAAAAATAAATTTAAAGACTACTCAAAAAAAATTCGAAAAATCATCAAATTAACTCAAAAATCACAGAATAACTATTTCATACGAACCTCAGGTAATAAGTCGAAAGCATCTCGGCATGTCATAAATAACAAAACACACACTTACGACCCGATTTCCCAAATTAGACTATATGATACAACAATTACAGATCCACAAAAAATTGCCAATATATTTAATGACCACTAACTAGTAACATTCAGAAAAACCTAAACTCAATGTTTATGGCACCAGTTTTACCCCAAGATGTAATCAGAGCAATAAAATCTTTAAAAAACACAAATAGCGTTGGGTATGACGGCATAGCAACGAAAGTTGTTAAATTTGTGGCTAACAATATAGCTGTACATCTTAGCCATATTATTAATCTCAGCATTAACTCTGGTGTGTTCCCTAATAGCTTAAAAACTGTTATAGTTAAACCACTTTACAAAAAGAATAAAAAAGAAGAAATAGCTAATTATAGACCAGTAGCCTTAATTCTGGTATTGTCTAAAGTAGTAGAGAAGTCAATCTACGAATTACTTAACAATTTCTTATCCAAATATGACATTTTGTGTAATGAACAGAAAGGTTTTAGGAAAGGCAAAAGCATTAATACAGCTATTTTTGATTTATTCAATATCATCATAAAAAACGTAGATAGCAAAGTACCTATTTATGCAATCTTCACAGATATGTCAAAAGCGTTTGATTGCGTCGATCACGACATTCTATTGCACAAGCTAAGCGCTTATGGAATAAGGGGAAACGTACTCAGACTTATTAAATCATACCTTAGCGATCGTAAACAGTACACGGAAATAACTAGAATTTGCCTTAAGACAAAGACCGAAAAAAAATACCGATCCGAACAATAAAATATGGTGTACCACAGGGCAGTGTCCTTGGGCCACCCCTATTCTTAATTTATATCAACGATTTGCCACGTCATGTTGATAATCCAATGGTATTATTTGCCGATGACAGCACCGCGTTAGTAAAATGTAAACATCCGGATAGCTATGAACAGGACATAAATAAGACCCTGGAAGATGTCGTACATTGGCTTGACAAAAACATCTTGGTGATAAACTTACAAAAAACTAACATAATGCACTTTTATCAACGTACAATTTTAAAGGAACTATCTGTAGACTACAATAAACAAAAAATTAACCAAGTTCAAGTAGCAAAATTTTTAGGAATTTACATTGACAGACAACTAAATTGGCAACCACAAGCGGAGAAAATTTGCAAAAGGATGAATACAGCGGCATATGTCCTTTCGAAGTTGTCCAAAAAAGTTGACCTTCAAACTGCATTAGTGGCTTATCATGGTCTGGTGGCATCAGTTCTAAGTTTTGGGATTATTTTCTGGGGCAATTGCAGCTCAAGGGAATACATATTCAAGGCGCAAAAACGTTGTATTAGAGCGATGTGTGGTTTGAAGACCACAGACAGTTGCGAACCAAAGTTTAAGTCCCTAAAAGTGCTTACATTTCCGTCATTATATATTCTGGAAATGGCCATGTTTGTAAAGACCAATAAAAACCTATTTTCCACGATATTAGAAACTAGAAAACGACCTGTCAGAAATCAGTACAAAAATCTATTACAAACTGAGTCGTGCAACACAGCGTTATTTAGAAAAAGTGTTATTTGTATGGGTCCTACTATATACAATAAACTGCCAGATGTACTGAAAAATGATACAAGAAAGAAATTTAAAAAGAAATTACTGGCCTTCCTAATAGAAAAATGTTATTATTCGATTAATGATTTTTTAATGGACAAAACTTTGTAATCAGCAATGTGTATATTAAATATAATTAATATTATTTTGAATATATTGACCTAAAATACATTTGTTTTTAATTTTATTCTAAAGTAACATTTTAATTTGACATTTTCAATATTAATTGATGTATATGTAATTGTAATAATTCTAAGTGTGACATTTTAATTTGTAATTTTATTTTAAGATAGCTTCTTAAAAAAAAAAAAATGGTATACATTTTTGCGTGCCTATTCCCAGGCAGAATGTACATGGCTCACTCTTACCTACTCCACCTGTATTTTAATGTAACGTACATTCATTGCAAATAAATGATTTGATTTGATTTGATACGTTCTGATGCAGCACCCTCATACAAATTTGTTGTTTCGTTAGACTAAAATAGTACATTGTGATACAAGGGTGGAAAGTAGGTTATAGCAAACAAACTGTCATTAACAAGCCCGAGCCGTAGGCGAGGGTTTTTAATGACACGAGTTTGCAATAACCTACACACCCGTGTATCACACAACTTTTTTTTTTGTGTGAAATAAAAAAAAAATATTTTACCAACATTATGAAAAGATAATTTTATTAAATGCAACAAATACCAATGAAGACAGTTTCGTATGAATAAAATGTTCCTAATAAGAGCATTTTGTCGTCTATTTCACATGTCTACAAATAGTATGCATGGTGTGGAACGCCTATTATTATATTTATCTTTCTCTATGGTCCATTATGGCGGACGTTGACAAATGGTACTTTGAATTCATCTTGCATTACTAAATATTTTGAAATAAAAACTGACGAGTTCAGAGAGGTTAAAAACTACGTGTTAATTTATTTTCTATTTTTATTATACAATATTATTTACTATGTATGTATGTGTTTATGGAATTTACTTTTTTGTCCATGTCCTTTAAAACTCAACTGCAAAAGTAATGATCGAGCTCGTAAAAAAATGTCACGACCGCGTAACAGAAAGATGCCTATGCAAAAGATTTAATTTTCGAATCATAATTATAGCCTCTGAAAGTACGCAATGTTTAACAACTGTATTGAAAACATCATTGCGCTTCTTGGGCTGGTCCACTACCACTGCATCAATGACATTAATGTTAATGTCATCTCCCAATGTTATTATTTAGTTCATTTTTTTATTTAGAACAAAGTTAAATGTAAAAACATAACATCAGCGAAAGCTGCAGGCCACCCAAACAGTGCAAAAATGTCCTTGTTTTAATGTATAAAATATGGTGTATGTTTTGTGTTTGTGTGTATGAAAGCCTGTATAAAACTAAAACTAGAACCAAAGTTTATGCTATGGCATGCGAACATGGCACAAGAACAATAAAGCATCTAAGCATGATTACTTTGTAATTGAGAGCGCACCTCGCAAGGCTACGTTGTGTAACGCTAAAATGCTAGTCAACTGGCTGCGATTATGGTATACCTACCTAATTATGTGGCACATCTAACTCGGCGATACCTATGTCTGATTGACCACGGAACGAAATGGTTCTGAGGAAGTAGCAAGCATACACATATACCAGTTGATGGTAAAAAATTGAGTGAAAAAAATTGTATCCCTAGCGCAAGCAAGGTGCAACAATCAACGGTTTTCGTAACGTTATTATTGCTATGTTTAGCGGAAACAGACACATTTCCTAGTACAGGGATTTTAATGAAAACTGCGCGAATTCTGGACGCAAATAAAAATGTAATGTATATTGGCGCAAGGTTATCTCTCCAAGTGAGTTATTGCTTATCATAAAAGTAATACGTAAATGTTAATAAATTCGCACTCAAGAGCTGGGCCGGGCTTTTCTGTGTAAGATGAATTAAGAGTATATTAAAATAATGAAGAGAATATCTTTAGATTCAAGTAAACAGTCAGAATGGTTTTGAGATCAGAGACGACTTTGTAAAAAATCTGCTAATCAATCATCATAGATAATTCTGCAACAAAGCCTAAACTTGCTTGACACCAAATCCAGACCAATCAGTAACTTAGAAACATTGTAAACTATGACATCACTTGTTGGGGTGTAATGCCCAACAGTGAAAATGTTATGCACTTGATATGTTAACGTACTTGTAAGGTACGATGTTATGTTATGTAAATGAGTAGACGAATGATTTCCCTTGATGGATTTATTGCTACTGAATATAATTACACAATTGTTAATTATACTTACTTGTTATTATACTTTTCTACTTAAATGCTATGTTAGAAGAATGCACAGCTAAACAATATTGATGTGCATAAATGAGTGTGACGTACAAACTACCACAATGGTAAATGTACAGCGTAGCTCGCACATCACTAAAACAATAAATAAAAAAATAAATAAATAAAATATAATTTATTCAAGTATAAAGTAAAATTATGATTTAGATTAATTACAATCGAGGAACATTTTATTCTAACTGTAATGTAGACCTGCCTGATCGAGGTTTATTAAACACCTGTGTTTCAGGCCATCAATTTACATCAAACATTTAAAAAGAACAATAGGTTTATTACTTTTAAACTAGATTATGTAAGATATATTATGTTTATGAATATGACTTAAAGTCACCATTCCTGTTCAGTTGCTGCACAAACTAAAACAAAGTGACTTTCTAAGACCACCAAAAACACTGCATCTATTAACAGGACAGATAAGAATGAAAACTGCAAGAAATAAAAAACGTGTGTCAGCTCCGACGCACGACTGGACTTTACTCCTTAAAACGATTGTCTTTGAATATGGAATAGGCAAAGAGGGAAAATAAACGAATCTCTTGAGGACTTCTTGATGTTTATTCTAGACCTGGAGACCGACTGATAATATAATTTGTCGGCGAATGGCACGCCTTTTCTAGCCGACTGTGGTTACCTTAGAGCGGTCCGCGTATTTTGGACTTAATTTACGTGTGATTTTTCCCTGAGCCGAAATCTTTGAAGCCTTTGTTTTGCATATATATACACTTAATTCTTACAATTTGTATAATCTTACCTTTCTTATATATTGCTTAATCGCATTAAATATCAATATTGGGCATTTCTATAAATAATAAAAATTTCGTAGAACAAAAACTTATAAAAAATGTTGGTCAGCTAATGATAATTTCTAAACGTATTGACCGATTTACATAATTAAAACGGAAATATTAGTTTCATGCCAAAAATCATCGTTTTCCAGTCGACAACGATGCTGAGGAATTTTTTGACGCCATATTTTAGTTTATTTTGTTATTAGTTTTATTTAGTTTAGTTTATTATATATTGTTATTTAGTTGGTAGGTATGTTATTATTACAGATATTTTTCTTTCTTTCAATAATAAAATTAAGTATGTACGTAAAAAAAATCCTTACTTAGTTCAAGGGATTTTTTCCCTTACAAAAGATGATGCTACGAAATGTATGGAAGCTGGTACCCGCCCCAATGTACTTGATCAACACAGCGAAATGCTCAGTGATGGCATTTACGCGCGCGAAGACGGCCTTAGCCTATGAATACAAAGTGGAGGAAGCGCCGATGCAGCGAGTGTCTCAGGTACGAGATCTAGGAGTACTGCTTACCCCGGATCTAACTTTCCGGGATTATATAGTTAAGATTTGCAAGAAGGCGTACAGAAACCTGGGTTTCGTGCTGAGTCAGTCGCAGGGATTCACAAACGTTACTACGCTCAGGGTGCTGTATGAAGCTTTGGTAAGGAGTCACTTGGAACACAGTGCGCTGATTTGGGCTCCTCATGAAGCGAAATACAATGTCATGCTGGAGCGAGTGCAGAATAAATTTACAAGACACTTGTATTTTAAACTTTATGGTGTTTACCCGCTGACGTATCCTACACTATTTGGACTGGATATGGTGGGGTGCAACGAACTACTCAGAGTGTGCCGCGCTTAAGCTCCTGCGTGGAGTAGCTCATAACCCGGGTGTGCTGCGTCACCTGAAGCTGTGGGTGCCAGACCGGTACGTGTGGAAGCGGCGGCCAACGCCACTGCTGGCCGAGCCTGCTGCCAAAACCAACCTGCTGTCAAAAACACCCCTCACCCGCACAATATGTATGCTAAACGAAGTGCATGAGAGAATTGACATATCTTCGTGCAATCTGAGTAAATTCGCAAGAGTTTTCTTGATTTTTGATAGTCATATTTAGATGTTAAGTTAATATTCTGTGTTAAGTCTGATTTTGTATTTTAGAGTTTAGTTTTACTTTGTATTTTTAAAGTTTAGTTTTTAAGTGTTAGCCGTAAGTTGATTTTTAAATTTATTTTGTGTGTGTTTGCAAACCACTAGGTATTGTATTGGGGTCATCCTGTAAAGATAGTGTAAGTTTTAATAATAATAAATAAATAAATGATATATCGTTAGAAAGGTCTTAAGATGTAGTAGGTAGTACAAGAAGATCTAGTTCGAACTTGAAATATGTAATAATATGTTTTTTTTTTTTTCAAAATTTTATTCTGTTTTATTTACGAATAAAACATAATACGTAGGTATTATGTTTTATTCGTAAATAAAATAGAATAAAATTAAAACGACGTCGACGATGTCGTCTGTCGACTATCGGTACATCGAGGTGCTGAAATGTCTGTACAAAAACGCCACTATTACAGTCCGTCTCCAGGACTAGACCTCTAAACCTATCCTTCTCCGACACTTCACTGCTGCTTTAGAGGATGACTTTAAGGTTCTGGACTGGAATGGGGTTGGCATCAACATCAATGGCGAGTACATCACTCACTTTCGGTTTGCCGACGATATAGTTGTCATGGCTGAGACTATGGAAGACCTCAGTACAATGCTCGATGACCTCACTAGAGCTTCCGAAAGAGTGGGTCTTAGAATGAACATGGACAAGACAAAGGTCATGTAAAATGTCCATGAATATCGAAGACGCTACACTCGAAGTTGTGGACGAGTATGTTTACCTAGGACAAACTGTCCAGTTAGGTAGGCCGAACCTCGAGAAAAAGGTCAATCGAATCCGACTCGGCTGGGCAGCGTTCGGGAAGCTACGCAATATGATCTCGTCCCACATACCGCAGTGTCTCACAACGAAAGTCTTTGACCAGTGCGTGTTGCCAGTGATGACCTATGTCACTGAAACTTAGTCGCTCACAATGGGCCTTATTAGAAGGCTAAAACTCACCCATAGGGCAATGGAGAGGGCTATGCTTGGAGTTTCCCTACATGATCAAATCAGAAATAAAGAGATTCGCAGAAGAACCAAGGTAACTCATATAGCTCGAAGCTTTGCCAAACTTAAGTGGCAATGGGCAGGGCACATTGCTCGCAGAACAGATGGCCGTTGGGGCCGAAAGTTTCAGGAGTGGCGACCGTGTACCGGAAGACTTAGCGTTGGAAGACCTCCTACAAGGTGGACCGATGACCTTGTGAATCCGCTGGATGCGGGAAGCACAGAACCGGTCGAAATGGCGGTGCACGGGGCAGGCCTATGCCCAGCAGTGGACGTCTTTCAGATGAAATGATGACAAAACGACAATTATCCGGGTCAGAAGAACGCTTTTAGTGAACGCTTGTATTTGTAATTTCACTCCTCATAAAATTTCCATTCAAATCAAAATCAAAATATTTTATTTCACATAAACCTACATGGGCACTTATGAAACGGTTCCAATTAGTCGTTTCCTATGGAGAAGAGCCGGCAAGAAACTCCACGGTTACTCTTTTAAAAAGGATGGTATTTAAAAGTACTTCAATTTTATTTAAAAGTACTCCCATTTCATTTACCTAATTTTGCCTGTGTTCCACCAAATATACTGAATGTGCACCAAAATATAACCTAACCTAACCTTTAATATTTGGTGCACGATCAGTATTTTTCGGGGAAGAATAAAATTTTAGAAATGCATACATAGATGTACCTTAAGATTTTTGGTGAACACAAAAATATTATCCTTTTAAAAATAATTGGCTTTACAATATTATTAAATAACAGTGATAATAGGTATGGGAGGACAGTGTAGGCCTTTCAACAATTACCAGGTACTTAACAAAATAGAAAACCGCCAACAAATCTACACTCTACTAGGCCATTCCGGGGGCCTTATAGGTATGAAACACTAAAAAGCGGTGGAGAGTCGACTAATGACAGCCAAAACCTACAATCTAAACGCCCTTATTAGACATGAATGTTTTCCCAACTATTTGTTCCCGCAGGTATCTGCATGGAGGAGGCGGACCCGGGCCCGTGCCGCGGCCTGTACCAGCGCTGGACCTTCATGGCGCAGAAGGGCATGTGCGTGCCCTTCGCTTACGGCGGCTGTCGCGGCAACCAGAACAACTTCATCACGCAGGAGGATTGCACCAGCACCTGCAGTGTCGTACTAGGTGCGTCCAATACCTTTATAGCTACGGATCAGATTTATAAGATACTAACTTCTGCCCGCGACTTCGTCCGCGTGAAATTTCGGCCCACCCATCGCGTAGCATCCCGTCGCTCGCCCGCGCTATAACTTTGTTATCACTTAGCGTTCTTTCTCACTTTTGTTCTTTTCGCTTGGCTCCTAAGGATCATAGCGTGATCTTATATAGCCTATAGCCTTCCTCGATATATGGGCTATCCAACACTAAAATATTTTTTCTATTCGAACCAGTATCTAGTTCCTGAGATTAGCGCGTTCAACCAAACAAACAAACTCTTCAGCTTTATAATATAGCTGACCCGCGCAACTTCGTCTACGTCACCTAAGAGAGAGAGTGGTATAAGTAATGAATTTTCTACTTATTTTGTTACGGAGTTATTTTAAAATTATGATATTTCCTAAGATATTGATTGAAATCAAGTGATGTCAAGGACAATTTTGTTTACATTTAAATACTTGTGATTAATAACATATTTATTTGGATAAGGATTAATATTATGTTGATAAAACTCCTTCGCAAATAATGCATTAATTTCGAATATATTTGATTAACATAAAAAAAGGTTATAGTGAGTCAATCTTAAAAGATAGACTTAGACATATGCTGTCGCGGATTTTTTTTTAGAACTTTTAAAGAGGAACAATTCCATCATACATGATATTTGCGTAACTTAAACCGTTTACGCAGCGCACGCAACGGAGGCTCTCAAAAAGGAATCATTTTTCCCGTTTTTGCAACATTTTTCATTTATGCTCCGCTCCTGTTGGTCGTAGCGTGATATTATATAGCCATAATATTCCTCGATAAATGGACTATCCATCACAAAAATAATTTTTAAATTCCAACCAGTAGTTACTGAGATTAGTGCGTTCAAAAAAACAAACAAACTCTTCAGCTTTATAATATTAGTATAGAAGTATATATAGATTTTAGAGTTTTTGATGAGTTTCTCCAACACCAACATCGTCCTCCTGCCCTAACTCATCCATATCTCAATGACGGCTGTCGTGTCGTTACCGATTTCAACCTAATAAAAATAAAATGGAAACATATGAGATAAGACGCTTAAAGGACGACAATGCGGGTTCGAATCCTGGAAGTATAAAGTATGCAATAATCTGAGTTTATTCAATGACATGTTTCATTATCCGGATTCATTAGAAATATTAAAACGCGGTCGGCTTTGTGATATTATATTATTTCGTGCACTTTGTCATGGCAGATTAACACTAATTGGATTATAGAACCGTTGCCTCTGATCCATTAGCTTAATTTATGTACTTGGATACGACACGTGTTTAATTTGTTCTATGGAAAAATCTTTAATTCTTCTTCTTCTTCTTGTTCATCACTGTGATCTGTGTGTATGAGTTTATTTAATTGAGTGTGGTTTACACCGGTGTGCCTTTACGAGATAACCAGCTGAAGTCTATTATACGTAATCTATAGGTAAACGTGGGTTTAATAGTGAATCTCTGCTGTATTTAGAGTATTCGCACGAGCGTCACAACAAACCTACGCTGGCTTCATACGGACGTGCCCAAAAACCGCTAATTCGTATAATTACCGCGACCCACTCCACTACCCTATTTGTATGAAACAGAAATATGTGGTGACAATGATTAATTCCTTCGCTGATTCCGATGGCTGACACAAAACATTGGACAGTGGGCCAGCGTGGCGTGACTGGGGCAGTAACACACACAATGAGCACGTAATTTAGCGCAGTGGGCCGGTGGGTGCCCGCCGATCTGACGTCATCCCCTCCTGTCCCCCTGTGACGTCACTGTCACGGCTACGTCATGATCTGTGATAGCTGTTTGTATTGACAATTTTCGACCGCTCGCGTCTCTACCGCTAGCAATAAAGCCCATTTCCTTCGCGCTTGAAATGGTTAGCCTTGAGCCCACCAAGTTTTGCAGTTCCGTGGCTTACGAGTTTTTGTGTAACTATGTCAAATTGCTTACATGTCGCAAGCTGTATTTTTTAAACATTTTAATGAGTGGACAAAATATTGTACATTTAGGCATAATTTAAAAAGCTCGCAACGCATTTAGAGGTAGCGGAGTCATTGAGCCCGCCATATATATATATATATATCATCTATATATATACAGGGTGGGCCAGAAAGAAATGCGAATTTGAAAAAATGATTAAAAAAAAACTTAGTACAATTCACATACAAATTTTTATTTTTATAAAAATTTACATCTGGGAAATTCATTTCTTAAAAATAACGTCATCCAGGTGTGCACCATCCCGCTGCAAACATTCTTCGAATCTAAACCTCAAATTGGTAAAAACTCGCTGGCACATTGCACGGGGAATAGCTGCCATTTCTTCCCGGATATTGGTCTTCAACTGGTTAATCGTGGCTGGGTTATTGGAGTAGACTCTACTTTTTAGGTATCCCCACAAAAAAAAGTCCAGTGGCGTTAGATCCGGACTTCTAGGAGGCCATGCAATGTCACCTCGGCGCGATATCAGTTTCCCAGCAAACATCTCGTTTACGACCGCCAAAGAGGCATTAGTTGTATGGCATGTCGCGCCATCTTGTTGAAACCATGTCGCACGATTATAGGCTTCAAATTGTTGCAGTTGTGGAAAGAAAAAATCCTTTAACATGGCTATGTATCGGTCAGAATTTATAGTGACAGATTGGCCTTGTCGATTTTCGAAGAAGTAGGGTCCGATAATTCCGTGCGCTGACATGGCCGCCCAAACGGTTACTTTCGGCGAATGCAGAGGCTTTTGATGTTTTGCACGTGGGTTCTCTGCAGCCCAGTAACGGCAATTCTGTTTATTCACATGCCCATTTATGTGAAAATGAGCTTCGTCGGAGAACAAAATATTGTTGAAACTCCGAAAGCGTTCCAACATTGTTTCAACAAAAGCTCGTCGTAAAATTGGATCATTTGGCTGTAATTCCTGCACAAGTTGAATTTTATACGGGTGCAATTTCAGATCTTTCAACAAAATGCGACGCAAAGATGTTCTGGATACCACAAGTTCGGCTGAACGCTTTCGAGTCGATAGAGCAGGATTACGTTGAACTGAAGCTCTAACTTGTTCAATTGTGTCTTCCGTTCTTGTTGACCTTGGGCGTCCCGCAGGCTTCTGTTTGAGAGTCGAACCAGTATCTTCGAACTTTCTGACCCACGATCGAATCACACTTTCTTTCGGACACTGATTTAGGTCATGTAATCCAAACTCACGCCGAAATAAACGCCGAACAATAACGCATGAATCGCGATTTTTGTAATAATGTTTAACGCAGAATGCACGTTGCGCTCCGGTGAAGTGATCCATCGCGACTAAATTTCCGGGAACCGAGCTACTTAACCCCACCACCCGCGCAGTCCCCTCTCTAAAGCTTCAAACGCAAGAGTGTTTTTAAAATCGTACGCCTTTCTGGCCCACCCTGTATATATATATATATATACATTTCAGGATGCCCATCGACTGTAACTGGCCTGGACTGTGTGGACTGGCTGTAATGTTGCTGCAAAATTTGGTGTCCGTGGACATAGGTCTTTGTTTGAAGAAAATTATGATACGCATTCGTCAACATGTATCTTATATCTTTTGAATGAACGGTATTTTACAACAATTTAGACCGGCCTACCTAACGGTTAAAGTGTTTTTACTTCGGGGGTTTAAAGATCAACATCATTAAACAATATACACGTCCGTTAACGTCCACTAGCATAATACATATAACGCTAAGTAGTTAAACAATATTTAAAAAAAACAACGCACAGCTTATGCAGATTAAATGGCGGTCCAACAAAAAGCGCTATCCTAAGTTAATCTTCTATCAAACCTCTCACTTAGTCCCAAATCAAACTGTAACGGAAGCATTAAGATGACGATTTATTAATATTATGCTAATCCAATCAACATCTTAGCCAATATCAAATGTGTATGATGAGTGATGTGATGACATAGGTAATACATGTCCGCGGCGTTCCGGCTGCGCTGGCGCCGCGCCAGGCATGACTCAGTTGCCAGGTGCTTCCCACCTCTCCAGCGCATTACATCGACACCACGAGATCTGCTGACACCCCTTGTTTACAGCTGTTGTTAACTCGCCATTTTATTCCAACTCCGAAAGGTTGCCATTCATAATAATGCATATTTGTATGGCAAGCAATCTGGTAGTCATCATTATATCAGTTATGTGTATGAAGCTGTCGGATTATAATAATTAATTGTAATTTATGATCGCGGTGGGTGGTATTTTAAGAGCAATTTGTTGAGCTATTTTGATCATAATGATTTGAGACACAACTCATTATATGTCTTTAAAGTTTCAGAGCTTAAACAAAAATAAAAACTGCAAGCATAAAAAATGGGTTTAAAACAACTTTTTACAAAAAAAAAAAACAACTTTATTTTTCACTTTTTAGTTGTGGTAGGTACCTACCCCACACGTTATACTAGTAAAAACTTATGCGTGGTCATACATTACAATCAGTGCGTGAACAATCAATCATCCCCTGTTTTCCTACCCTTAGGGTTGGATTATTTTTCCATATTTATATGGGACCTACTTCGGGGTATACCCTTTCCAATAAAAAAAGAATTATCAAAATCGGACTACTCTATAAAAAGTTATGCGTGGTCATACATTAAAAAAAAATATATATATATACGCGTCGACTTGAGAACGTTTTTTTTCGTCGTTTAAAAATGATAAGTCGCTTAAAACGTTTTTACTTGTAAACACAAAGCGTCAATCGCGAGTCAACAAAGCGAACACGACGTGCGAGTATGTAAAGACGGAATTTACAAGTGACGGGCACAAGGCTGCTTGATTAGGTGTTTCAAATCTGTGTGCCTACTACCTACACGCGTGACCCCGGTAATCTGTGTGTAGCACCCCAGACGATGACGTCAGCGTCATGTCACCTCCTGACGAGTGACGTCAGAACCGGGAACAACTTTGAGTCAATACTGTTTACGATGCTTGTAAAAGAATACATCTTAAAATATAAATTATTTGTTTCGTGTAATTGTTCGATCGCTTGTAGTGTGTGTGACAGACATGTTAATTTTGGACATTATGTCATTGTAGAGCAGAAAAAAATATGGCAGTCTGTTGTTCACATTTGTCATGGTTTCATGTGAAAACAACAATGTTTCTTTTAGATTAATAGCTTAGGTATATTGTTGTATAATCACTAAACTCAGTAACTAACGCTATTTATACATTAATTTCAATTTCACACATACTAAGTAGATAAATTATTAATGAAGTAGGTATGAATTTCTTAATAGTATCTTTGCTCTCAGCAGCAGGCTAGCGAAGCGTACTGTCAAAGTGGCGATAGTCGTAATGTCTATAGTATAAAACAAACTCGCTTTTCCTACTGTCTGTCCGCTCAGTTCTTCTAAACTAACTAACTTTAATATAAACTAAATAAATCTCAATGTTTTGCCAACTCGTAAGAACAGTGCGTGTCGCTAGTACCTAAAGTAATAAAACCAATAAAACACAACTACGGCTAGGTACTTAATGTACATTACTGCTACTATTGGCGGAAACGGAAACGAATGTTAATGATTTCTTTCAAACGATAGCGTGTCGAAGACAACTTAGGTAATTACTTAGTTATATGTTTTTACCATTGGTTTTTACCTACAGACTTGTGGATTTTCTTGAGCAACACCGTTCGTAGCATTCATCATGTTGCTATAATTATTTCGTAGTGGCCAAAAATATATTAAAAGAAACAACAAAACATCAGAATATCAGCCAAGAGCGAGTCATATTATACGCGCACTGCGGGTTCCGTTTTTATTTTAACAGCTTTATACTTATTACTGAAATAGAGCCACACAAAATGACTGCCAGGCACACCGACACACAAACAGAGAACCGGCCCTATTTGCCTACTAAGTTTAGGTCATCAAAAATGTACCGTATTACCAGTTTCCTTGCATTAGTCAAGAAAAGTTTCCGATAATGTCGCGATAACAGAGACTACATTATTTTCCTAGACATTCATGCTACTGATTGCCCATGTTTTTAACAGATAACAACTTAGCAACCGTTTCTCATACATTTACTAACAATTGTTGTAAATATTGTTTTCTATTGTTAGTAAATAATAACAGCAGACATAACAATACAGACTCAACGATACATTTATCATTTTGGATGAACTAAGGTGGAAATAACTAGCCATATTTGATCTCTTGCACCGTTAGTAACACAAGTGACTAAAGAAGTCACCTAATGTAGTGATAAAAATCACTATAAATTGACGTCTAGCCGCTCCAACGGTCGTGCGTTCGATTCACGCACAATAAAATGTTTGCATGGTCAACATAGTTTGCTCCGTTTTGGCATGGAAGCTTTTATTTACGAAAAATGGTAGCTTTGTGGCGGTATCAACAACGCCACATGCGAACTACGCATCAAAGACCTGACGTCACAAATCCTGCATCGCGCTATCAGAGTTTACCGCGCGACTAGCATATATACAACATCCCGACATCAACCGTCGGCCAGTTGCCCACCAGACACAATACCCATCTGGTCGGAGGATCCTCCCTTTACTATAGAGTATGAGTGAACTTAACACCCTGTTCCTCATACCTCTAAAGCTTCAACGGTTTTTCTTTTAGAGATTTCAATAAGTATATTGTCTTCACGATCATTATTTTCATAACGAATATACCAATATAGCAGGACGTTACCCATCCAACTTGCTCCAACCTTCAAGTGAACAAATAGATGTACTGTTGTCCTCAGGAGGAGGAGCCCCGCCGGCCGGTCTACCACAACAGCTGAACCAGCCGTCCCCGGCCCTCAACAACAACGTGCCCGTGTCCAATGGTGTTGATGGTGAGTTGACAGTTTCATTGTCACAAGATATTGTAGGTTTTATGTATAGATCTTTCCAAAACACCCCGCCAAGGAACTTTGCAAAAATATTTTGTGGTTTAGAGCGATTTCTAATGATCTTCCATTATCAATTATTTTGTTTTCTTTGATATTTGTGCACCATGCATTTGCGTGTGGGACATAAGACCAAGATTGGCTCCGAAATCGAAAAGGCCAAACTAATAAAAGTTAAATTAAATTGCATTTTCCAAAATAAATGCGTTAGCCGAAGTAATATTTTGCCAACAATGAACAATGCGACATTAGCGAAGAGATGAATACTATTGTGTTTTGTGTTCCAACCTCATCCTAGTGTAAGTTACATAGACGCAGAACGTCTGTGTCTTGAGGACTCTCGGACACAAACACTTCGATATTTTAAGACAAGCAGGCATTTATAAGAGCTGGCAGCGTGTCACATGCTTATATTTTTACTTTATCGCGACTATTGGCGACTACTTGGTCATTCGGCGATATTGGAATGGTCCCAGAGGAGACTTGTTTTTGGAAACTCGGAACAGTGAATTTTTTTTTTCATCTTACCCCCATGTGACGGTAACGAAACGACCAAGCCACATATTTTGACTAGGGTGTAGAGTGTATGAAGTTAGGGCTTGTACATGTAGAGTTAGGGCGTGTAGAGTTATAAGCTTGGGTCTACATGAGATCTGATATCTTTTTGACAGTGCGAGCCACATGGTCTCGTCTTGGCAACATTTTACGTGAAAATGTGTTTGGTGGGATTTGATTTACGAGGTAAGAGCGAAGTGACCGCATCCGAAGTATATCTTCTCTGAACCTTTATGAAATTAAACATTATTGCATTTGTTTATATCTATTGAAAAATAAGTAAATAATCATGTCTAGGAGCAACTCTGGCGCAGCCTGGCGACTGCCAGGTGAGTCCATGGGGCGAGTGGAGCAAGTGCTCCGTGAGCTGCGGCACCGGCTACCAGGAGCGCACCAGGACAGTGCTGGTAAGCATACATATACACGGAGTTTACAGCTGTTGTGGTTGCAGTTGAAAAGATTCACTTCGATTGTTACCATATGCTGGAGATCATCTGGGTTTTACAGCAAAACAAAATAGGATTTGAATCCAGATACGCAATTCCTAGAGCTTTGTGATATCTAAGAGCGAGAACTGGTGACTTCTGGGTTTGTAAATGCTTGTAACTAGGTATTGGTATGGCAAGCTAAATCGACGCCTGAAGCAAGGAGTGCTTTTTATTTTGAAGAACCATCGTTGGGCGGATCTCGAGAAAATGGTACAAGGGACGTAAAGTACACGTCGATGTCTGGCATAATTGGAGGGCTTCTAGTGTTCAGTAGTACGTCTGAGAGCCGTGCTGCGGCACGTCTCACTTGAAGTGCAGAGACTACCGTATCAGGGTCAAGAGTTTACGACACTGCAGAGTAACACACTTTTTAACATAAATATCCACATCAGATACTTTAAGTTCAAATCAAATCAAATCAAACCAAATCAAATTATTTTATTGTGGGCATAGGTTATACAGACAGATGTTAGGTAAATTACAGATCCATTATGTCCTGCCTAATAGGCATACAATAATAAATTATGTCAACATGCAACATATCAAAATTTCATCGTTCATCACATTAAAGCAAATCTTACAAAATAAAAATAAGGTGTATGGTGACAGATTATAGTAGGTACTAATTATTAAGAAAATCTTGGATCGTATAGTAAGCTTTGTCAATTAAAAAATTACGCAATTTATATTTGAATAGTGGGAGTTCCTTGGTGTTTAAAATGTCCACAGGTATTTTATTGTAAATTTTAGATGCCATTCCAAAAAAACTTTTGCCCAGAAGAGCAGTTTTATGTGGTATACTAGATATTTTAAGTACAGTCGCAGAATGAAAAGGTTGACCACCTTAAGATCTGTTTTTGCTTGCGCAGTTTAGGTTATCAGTATCTGCTTTATCGTCCGAGTATGACAAATTCCGTCATAATGAATGTCATTTCACTACATGAATGAAAAAAAATGGCAATGACATTTGACATTGACAGGAACTGTTATTCACATTTATAGTTTTAATCATTAAAAGCGAAGAGGATGTAATTAGATTTATCAAACTTGACACAACGTAATGGCAAGAACAAACTAATAAAAAGGTTCTAGTTCAATTATTAATAGTCAAGGAACATTCGCCTAAGTAAATTTGAACTTTGTTGTCAAACAGTTTAACATAATTTCAATACAACACTCTCGTCTCAACACAGTTTAAAAAGGTAACATGTGCTTGCAACGCGTAAATGAATTTATTTGAAAACTGGTCAACCTTTTCATTCCGCGACTGTACATATCTTTTTGATTTTAGTTCACCAAATAGATTTTTATTTGTTTTAACAAATACTGTAACTTCATAAATATA
Organism: Dryobota labecula; assembly: GCA_947523025.1. NCBI lineage: Eukaryota > Metazoa > Arthropoda > Insecta > Lepidoptera > Noctuidae > Dryobota > Dryobota labecula. Next base: position 27,857,593 of record OX383287.1, on the reverse strand, counting down.
GGCTGATGGAAAGGTCAAAATTTTAAACTTTTTAAAATATGGTTCGCATGATTCAGGAACATAGATACCAGCAATTGCGCGAACGCATCTTTTTTGTGCTTTAAACACAGATTAACTTAACTTAAGTTAACTTAGTGACAACCTACACTGACGTTGATACAGCTTCTTTAGTCTAATTTCGTTATTTTCATAGTGTTATGTCCAACGGTGTTCTGTTGTGGCAAAATCACTGATATTAAAAATATATTTGTCCGTAAAAACGAGCCGTTCGAGCCGGCCGATTTACCAGCTAAGAGCCACAGTTTCTATGAGAGATTTAAAGATATTGGTATTCTCACGTTGGCATCACAATTTATCTTCACCAACATCTTATATAAATAAATATGTTATCGATTTGCTACTAGTGCTACTCAAACGGGAATATTTACATTTATTTCTAAAATAAATTTTAGACACACAATTTTTTTATCACACGTGGCTGAGGTTTATATAATAGTAGCCTTCTGTATGGCCTAACTATGGTAAAAGGACAGTGGTGCCGATTCTCTTGTCACAAAATTCTCTAAACTAGACTAAAAATCACCAAAATTTAGTTTATTCCTGTCACACGACGATTTCATATTCTGAAATTGACTAAAGTGACTCAACTTAACTATATTTTAGTTTGACAGCACTAAGATGGATAATGGTGCCGATTCTCTTGTACACCGAACTAAACTAACTAAACTATCACTAAAATTCTTTACTTTTGGCTATGAGAATCTTAAAGCTATTCTGCAAACAAAATTCTCTAAAGGAGATGTTTCAAAACCGGCCCAGTATATGTACAGTACTTCGAAAAATCGAGAAAAATCCTAGGGATTTGGGAAAAATACAGATAAATTGCACAAACGCATATTTTTCTAGTAATCATTTGATATTTATCAATTATTTTTATTGACTTTCAATATGGCGTCTCGCCAATTTAGTTACTATGTGGTTAAAAAACAATGACAGTATACCATAGATCGTGAACTGTAAATCAAAAAATCGCTACATTGTTGTTGTCTGAGTTAATATTTCGACGATTGAATGTATTCTGTACATTTATGCTATATGTAAAAATCTTAAAATATATTTTTCATGGCATCTCGCAGGTCAACTGGACTGTACTTTATATAGAAACAACAACTAGATATTACAAATGACTAAAACTACGAATTACGTAAGATTCTCTTTGACAATGTAATATGACAGAAATAAACATGTCGAACGTCAGTAATCAATCAACATGACAGTTTACCGCCATGACGGGTTTTTGTTTTGTGTTGCAATTCCAAGTGTACATTATTGTGCTTTACTACCAAACAAAGCCAATTTAAAGTAATTGGATGATTGAAAACTGTTTTAATTGTGTTTCCCCATTATTTAGTATAGTGTACAAAGACCAGGCCGGGGCTCCATACATTTTGAAACATCTCCTTTAAAAGTAAGTTTGACACAACTAAATCGAATTTGACAATCGTGACTCCACGTGGTATTTATTTTTTTGGCTTCGCAACGTTGTACTTGTTTGCCTATGATTTTTTTTAGAGCCGGAGGCGCGCATGGGGGGTACGAGTAGCCGCGACGTGTTTTTTATGGAGTTTTTCACTTTTTGTGTGGAAAATAAAAAAAAGATTACCTACATGTAGAGTAATAGGGGTTTAAGGCTTTCTATAAGGGGGTCGAAATTTTCATTATTTTTTAATTTGCATTGTAACTCAATATTACGCGGATTTTGACATATTACAGCCTCAGGAATATCATCGATGAGACATTCGCCATGTTGTTGATATTAAGCTTTTAATTGCAAACTCTGAGATTTATTTCAATAACATTATTTACTAGCTTTTACCCGCGGCTTCGCATGCGTTAATTTCGATTTAAAAAAAAAAACTCTTAATACTCTACTAAAGTTTCTTTATTAATATACATAATTCCATCATGATTCGAAAGACACGTGGCGCCATCTATTATCATAAGAACGTTACTGTTGTTTTCCTCAGGAATAGTACTTTTTTTTTACGGGATGTAAAGTACCCTATGTCCGTTTCTGTACACCTCACAATGTATATGCAAAATTACAGGATGATCGGTTCAGTGGTTTAGGCGTGAAAAGGTAACAAACAAATTTAATTTCGCAATCATAATATTAGTTAGGATTCTTAAGATTGAACCATTCAATCATCACGTAAAAAAAGAGCTTCATTTTTAATGATCGGCATTGAGTGATGTTTGATTTTCGGTAAACGTCGAGAAAACAAATAAGTCGCAGAAACTACTAAAATATTTTTTACATTGAGATGGAACAAAGAGTCGTACCCTTCCTTTCTGGATAATACTTACATAATTTAAAAGCTAATAGTCTTACAAATAATACAAATAATAATGTGTACAAGTATATAAAAAAGGGAGGGGAAAGAATCATAGGGCATTAAAAAATTCGTCCGCATCGCTGTCAATAGGAAAAGTGCCCAAAAGGCTGGCAGCATTGCCACGTTGTATAGCAAGGGTGATTGTATTGATTGTATTGCCAACCTTCTTGGTCGACCAACCGCTTCGTGATGTCTCGAAAAACTAAATGGCACGGACCCCATGGCCCTGTTTCAACCCCAAACGGCTCGAATAAATAAGTCCCATAGACTGCACGGCCGCGCTAGGGCGCACAGTGGGCTGAAAATCGACTCTCATAGACATATAACACTTTTTTCCCAAATGTCCACTTTTATGACTTGAAAATGTTTTGGGAGACTAAATGTATGCCTAAAAATATCAACATTATGGAATAGCATTGCAAACAACGCAAACAGAATTTTTTTATTAAAAATTACTATGGAGCTGGCATGAAAAAGTTTTATATCTCCGCCATTTTTCAATTGGCCCAAATTCCCTTGCAGGTGGTTAAACCTTGAATTATTTAGAATTTTATGACATACTCTCCGAACCGGCCGGTGTCTCGACCTTTTAAAAAAAAATGGATTTCGATTTATTATTTTCAAAAAAATATTTTTTATCAAATGTTTAGCTTAATTTAAGCTTAAAATGTACACGGACTACTTAAACGATGAACCCGACCACTACTTTGTATAAACACGCCACATGATCATACAAAATTAAGTTTCAAGACCTAATTATGTAACGATCTTAATTATCGTATTTTTTGTATGAGTTTCAGTAATATTGTTATTCATATCTATTCTATGAGTTAGCTAATGAGGGTAGTGAGTTAATGAGTTTAATGATCAAACTAATTAACATCAAAGACAAAGACAAAACCCGAACAGTTTACTTTTATTAAAGAAAGTGAAGCAGTCGTGAAGGCAGAAGAATAGAAAATGAAGGATGAAATATCTGCTCTCCGACCAACTGAGTGCAATACAATTAGCCACAAGCCCTTGATAACGATGATCGATGCTAAGGTATGCACATACCTTTCAGCAGCTAGATCAAACGTGTCTTGCTACATATGCCTAGCGAAACCGTCTGAGCTAAATAATTTGGAAGCAGTGTCAAAACTGGCAACATCGGCTGACATGATGGAGTTTGGGATTCCTTCACTTCATGCGCGTATTAATATGATGGAATGCCTTTTACACATATGCTACAGATTGGACATTAAAAAGTGGGCTGTTAAAGGAAAAGCTGATCAAGATGTAAAGGACGCAAGAAATAAATTAATTCAAGATCGCTTCAAAACAGAACTCTGTCTGCTAATTGACATGGTGAAGCAGGGTCATGGAACTACCAAAGATGGCAGCACGGGAGTACCAATTGGGAGTCTTTCGGAAGAGGCATCGGAAACCCGGAACAAGGATTTTAGAAGATTCAGGGAACACCACTCCCGTAAGAATAGTAGAGTGAGTTCTAATGAGGATATTTTTAATTTCCTTCTTCTTTCGTCAGATCCACTTGTTTCATCAACAAGACCCATTAAGACGCAAAAAAAAAACTTTCTTTGAGAAAACGCTGACACTGTTAATACTTCAAGAACCTGAATTATTAAGTTTTTTTTTTGTTTTGTATTTATAATTAGTATATAATATGTTTATTTTTTGTATTCGTAAAGTTGAAATTATTTAACACTGAAAATTGTCGCTTTAGTTTACATTTTCCATCGTTTTTCTTTTGTTTTTATTTTGCCTTTATGTTTGTAAATATATTTTTAATTAGAATTGCTGATTTAAATATATAAATTATTTCATTATAATTACCTCCAGCTTTTTCCATTGTGTACTTAGAAATTAAATTAGTGTGATCAGTAAACTAATTTATTCACTACCCTCATTAGCTAACTCATAGAATAGATATGAATAACAATATTACTTAAACTCATAAAATAATGACGATAATTAAGATCGTTACATAATTAGGTCTTTGAAACTTAATGTTTGTGGCGTGTTTATACAAAGTAGTGGTCGGGTTCATCGTTTAAGTAGTCCGTGTAGATTTTAAGCTTAAATTAAGCTAAAGATTTTTTTTTTTTTTTTATCGAAATCGATTTTAAAAAAAAAGGTCGAGGCACTGGCCGGTTTGGAGAGTATGTCAATTTTTTTTAAATAATTTAAGGTTTAATTACCTGCAAGGGAATTAGGGCCAATTGAAAGTGGCGGAGATATAAGACTTTTTCTTGCCAGCTCCATACTCGTAGTAATTTTTAATGAAAAAATTCTGTTTGCGTTGATTCCATAATGTTGATATTTTTAGGCATGTATTTAGTCTCCCAAAACATATTCAAGTCATAAAAGTGGACATTTGGGAAAAAAAGTGTTATATGTCTATGAGAGTCGATTTTCAGCCTACTGTGGGGCGGGCCGATGGCGGAGGCAGCGACCCCTTCACCGCATTGGCACAAATTAGGTTTAAATGCGAAAGTAACTCGTTTGTCTGTCTGTTACGTTTTCACGCCATAACAGGTGAACGGATTACGATGAAATTTGGCCATGATCTGGGTACATAGTATACTTTTATTTATTTATACCGGTAGTACATACCCATGGGATAATTTTCGACCTCCATGCGGGCGAAGCCGGGGAAAATGCTAGTTCAAAATAAACTGTTGCACTAGAATTATGTTCTTGAAGTATCGAATTAACTAAAGTGCAACCGAATATGTCTGCGAATTAATAAGTGGAATTATAAAGAAAAGTGGATAATACTAAAGACTTGTACATTTTAAAAGGAGCACGCTCAAATTATAGCTAGAAATACTTAGTTCAAACAATAAGGCTTTTACAGTGAGTAATGCAAGCGATTATGAAAGCGAGTGTACGAGTATACAACATTGATGGTATTTGTTAAGACACCGCCGATGCAGGCGGTGGACAAACGCTATAGCAATCGATATTTCCGCATCGCTGTCTAGGGCCACCATGATATTCGGATAACTATAGCTCATCATTCGATTGGTTTTGAGTTGTTTTATTCAAAACTATAATGTATAAAAAATAAAAAATCGTTTAGGCTCTACATTATTTCTCAAACACTGGACAAACTCAACGCGACGTATAACCTGCCTTACAAAATGTTTCGAAGTTTCAACCCTAGCCTTAGAGCGGGCCGCCCTTCGCACGTGGCACGTCACGTTCGGTCAAATCGTGATATTTACCGATAATTATATAGCACCTACATTAGTGACGACGACATACCGTACACGCCGTACGTACCACGTAGTTACACAGAGCACGTAGAACGCAGCTACGGCGGCGTGAGAAGCAACAGCTTACCTGCGAAGAAAGAATACATTGTAAATATTATACTGAGAAAAAGAAACGCCATCATTATCTACTAAAAAATGTATGCTAATTAATATTTTATTAGCTTTTCAAATGCCATTGTTACTGTCAATGCGTGTTTCAATTACCTATGTAAATGTCTGTTATAATAATATTGTTAGGTTAATAACTATACGTTTCATATTTAAATTATGAGAACGTAGATTTGAAAGATTGTGAAAAGCAAAATGTAGGTACCAAGTTTTTTTGATTTGATTGCTTTTTAATAAAATAATCTATATCCATTACATTAGAATTATAAATGTGAAAGTTACTCTGTCTGTCTGTCTGTATGTTACATTTTCACGCCTAAACCGCTGAACCGATCGTCATGAAATTTGGCAGAGATATAGCCTGGGATATGGAGAAGGACATAGGCTACTTTTTTACGCGATAACCGACAACTACGCGGGCGGAGCCACGGGCAAAGGCTAGTATATAAATAAAAATAACAGTGACAAGACTATTAACTCATCCACATAGAATATGAAAGTGGAAAAAATACGCATTTAGTGAGTCGATTTGTAATTTATCTAAGCTAGCCCAATGTCAACTGCTTATCACCTTTTCCAAAATATTGCATTTCCCGATGCAGGGACGTTAATTATTGAGGAGTTCTCCTGGACTTCACCATCAGCTCCACTTCATCATAAATACTTCATGATATATGGTTAATAAAAGTTATCGAATCGCAACCCGTGAAAACACGAGGTAGAGGAGGTAGGTATTATTGAGTAGTTCCGGTGGCTACCTGTGGTCTTCACCATCAGTTCCACTTCACCAAATGGTGCTTTCCGAGAGCAAATGCACGAGTTATTATAAAAAATACTCAAATCGCTATAGGTGTGCCTATAATATTTGAAGCATTCCCTCAATTTCTCCAGGATCCCATCATCAGATCCTGACTTGATGACAATGGGACCACAATTATGAAAATTTGATGAAAATAAAATCTAGAATTTTCCAAATCGGTCCAACCGTCTTCGATTAATCGGGGAACATACTCGTACATAAAAAAAAAAAAAGATTCTATGATCTTTATGAAATTTCATCTTCGTGAAATGCTGTCCGTTGGACGCATTACTTGAGAACGGCGGGACCGATTTGGTTACGTTTTTTGTTTTAAAATGTTCCTTATTAGGACTATTGTCCGAATTAAGTTTTTATGGAACGAAAACCTAATTCGGACTATTATTTTACTAGGTATGGGATTTTTGAATGAATTATTGAAATTTGGACACGACAACGTCTGTCTGGTCAGTTTGTATGAAATATTCTTGACTTTGAATTGGCAGGTTGATAGGATAGCTGCTAATAACTTTACATTTCGCATCGACCAAATCAAATAATTAATCACGATTCATGATGCTAACTCCATAGCATTGACCTTACAAATTAAGATTTATTCAGTGCATTAACGAGCAGAAGTTCAAGAGTCCAAGCGGTTTGATACTAATAAAAAGAACATCTAATTCAATGAATTGGTCTGGAAGGCCTGATTGCTTCAATCAATCACGTCTGAAATAACTCGCGCAGTACGTAATGTATGACAGCGGCATTTTTATAAGCGTTAAATGGTGTCAGATGATGTCAAGTGCGGCCGTGCAGGTCGCAGTCTGTGCACAGTGTGTTAATTAACGCGAGTGTGTGGCGCGCCTTATCGTGCGATAGGTCAAGGTCGCGTGTGCGGCCACGAAGGAAAAAGTGGGACGAATGAGCGGAGAAAATTTTAGTACGCTCGAATTGTTATGATTCTCAATATGTACTTTGTTTGATATTGCTAAAAGATTTGCAGTACAGATATTTCCTTTACTTGAATAAAGACATTACATTATATTTTTAAATATTATAATACAAAAAATACAAAATAGTACACCCCGGTATCGGTAACAGGGTCCAAGCTACCAGCGGTCAGGGCTCCAGAGAGAGGAACCTCCTCAAAATGCGAGCCGTGTCCAGTAGTACCTACCGCTTTCTGAATCAAGCTCTTGTCCAGCTGCCCTACGAGAGCCTCCTCAGGTGTTTGTTGGTCGAGGCTCCTGGCAATTAATTAATTAATGATCGCTGAGTCGAAACTAAAGAACTTTTTAACGCAAATAGATAATAGTTTTCTATTTCACAGTAACAATAACAATACTGATATTGTTATTGTTACTGTGAAATAGAAAACTATTATCTATTTGCGTTAAAAAGTTCTTTAGTTTCGACTTTAGACTCTAGAGAACATATACCTAGTCTTCTCTGAACAGTATCTTTCGCACGTTACACACTACATTAATGTGCTGATGAGTGTGATGATAGAGTGCGATTGAATACAAATTGTTGTTGCTACAGCTGTTAACGTTGTCAGTCTCGTCGGTATTTACTAGAGGAACATTGCAACAATATAGATATGCGATATATTAATACTGTAAGTACTTTTTTACTCGCAGGTCTACCTAGGAGGTTGTCGTCTGCGTAAGCGGACATTCCTATGGGTCTCTATTATAAATTAAGGCCTCCACCCAGGGTATAAACTTATAAACTAAGCGACTTCATGCTAACGGCGTCGGCGTCAGCGTCGCTGGGGGAGGACAGCAAGGGACAGAATTGAATTAAATACTAAAGTACACACGAACGTTTAAATAAATAGCTTCACTTTGTATCATTTACAGAAATAAATTCCGCCTCCTCGTGTACATGTCGTACACACAGACACACAAATTGTACAAAATCCAATGTTGCGTGTGTATTTATTTGTATAACGTCATGAAATCGTGGTTTCGCGGAAAACATTATAATGTACTTACAATAGGTATGTACATTAATCTTTAGGAACAGATTTAAATAGAAATGGGAAAATCGATGAATGTGCAGTCAACGAAAGAGTTGGGAGGCACATTATTATCATCTTTTGCACCACACTGCCAACTGCCAACATGTTCGTTATTATTGCATGTACAAACATGTTTTTACAAAGTTTCTGACAGAGCGATGTTAAACTATTGCATATGTAACAGCACATGCATAACATGGGTTTCAAATTATTTCTACGTTGAAAGTTGCATAATTTGGTACTCTCACTTCTATTGGTTGATAGAACTACATACATACAACGAAATAAAATCAGTAATATTGGTCTAATTGTTATTCGTATCAATGTGTCAGCTTCTGCTGACTTTATTGAGAGGACATCGATCTAGATACTGTTTGCTACCAAATGAAGTCCGGTTCCTCCACCTTCCACCATAATAAGCGAATGTGTCGTTGCCCGCAGGTGCAGCCGGCGCCGGGGGGCGCGGCGTGTCCGCGGGCGCTGGCCCGGCGCAGGCGCTGCTACAGGAAGTGTTAACTTTAGTGAAACCCTTATGAGCCCTAACATAGGAGGCTCGCACACATTGACCACGACGCTCTAGTTGTCTAGGATTGCTGGCAAACCCAGTTGGCTATAATTGGGTCTGTTTCACGCAAATAATCACCTGACGTAATATGTCGAAACTATACTTTTGACAAGAGCATGCTACGCACGAGTGGGAAAACCGGTCTGACAATTTGCCCTTTAACGCAATTTTTGTTTAATTTTCAACGACTCTCCAATGTGTACGGGCCTTTACACTTACTTAAATAATGCATTTCCCAGCATTTAACATTGTCGACGTTTTGTATTGTCCACATCATACCAAAGCCTTAGTAAATAAACAAATAAATGCATGCAAGCATACTGGCTTTCATTATGATGTGACCCGCAGGGACATCGATCGGAGGGATTTTCAAGGTTATAAACCTTTATAAGTCAAACAGTTATTAAAGTAGTTCTATTATTAAGTTAATGGAGTTAATAGTGTTGATGGTAGACTCGCTTGTTTGTTTTTATTCGGTTTATTTTTTCAACGTTTTAGTGAATAGTGTGGGTGTGATTTGTGCAGGCCAGAACTCACCAAATAAAGGCAAACTTTACTAATACTTTTTATTTAATCGAATCATCCTTTTAAACTCGATCGAAACCTTGAAAACCTACTAACTTCTCAATATCCTTCGATCAATAATGTGCTATTATTGATCGAAGTCAATATCTAACCCTGCCAGTCAGTAGTTTCGGGTATCTGAATCGTATTCGTGTGACCAAAGGTGACAGGTGACCTAACGTTCTCTAAGAATCGCTATTGCGTCACTCAAAACGTAAATGTTATGGTAACTCAATGCAGTTTACACAGTTTGCGCGCGTGACCGACATACAGACAGGCCTCAATAACGCCGGCACAAACATCGCTCACATATCGCCTACATTGAATCGCTCACCAATTCACAACAACCAGCAGTGTTTGGTGTAACTCCGGCGCAGTTTATAAGCACGGTGCTAACTGTAGAGCTACTTACTCGTACTTCTATAGACGTTCATACATAAATCTTACCTGAATAATGACGATCAGGAAGTAGTGGGAGGAGCAGTGGTGGCCCAGTGGTAACGCCATACGAGTTGTAGGTCGCAGGTTCGAACCCCGACAGGCGCTTTGTGTTCATTATGTCATCGCCACTGCTCTCAAAACGGTGAAGGAAAACATCGTGAGGAAACCAACTACTGACAAACTAGAACCAAAAATTCGGCGACGTGACATTTACCAACAAGCACTGGACCCGCGTGGTGGGTTACGACCGGAGGGCTGTGTCCCAGCTGTGGGAACGGAATAGGCTGATTATGATGATTATAATGAGGAAGCAGTGCGTCACCATCACCAGTCCCATGGGTACTTAAGGAATTAAGGCTTTAATGTAGTGGTTTTAAAGATCATTAACTATGCCGAGGAACTTAGTTTAAACATTAAACGAACGAAACTTATCGAATGTCTGGAAAGTTGTGCTATATGACATGATACAGGAAAATTTAGGAAAACGACTGCTGAACTCAACAACGCAGCGGACGGCGATGACACAGCGGCGCAATGGGAGTACAACAAGGAGCATACATACACGAGTGAATGGAAAAATCCTGAATGATGTGTTCATCATAAGTACTTATGGCGAAACAATTAAACCCACAATCAGAGCGATTGATTAAATTATGGCAATTAACATGCGAGCCCAGCCGTTAGTACTCGTGCTCAGCTAACACAACCATAGTCACTTGCTGTTTCATCATTGATTCGCTGACTGACATCAGCACAACGCTGATGTCAGTCAGCAGCAGACACAGCGGTCAGTGCCAGGGGACTCACTGCTCAATTGTTTCACTGCAGGTTCTTAGACTGAACTCTATTTTAACCCAGTACCTTCTGATAGGAGAAGAAAAGATTTGGTCTGTGCTAACTCTCAGACTAAACATGCTTTTGCTAATCGATTTTATTTATTTTTAGGGCCCTACTTGTATAACCAGTTTAACAGAGTGTTAAAGATTTATAGTTTAAGTTATAATAGGTGTAATTTACTGGTACAGGAATATTTGTTAAAACTCAATTACGCAGACACGGAAAAACTACTAGAAATTTTAAAATAATATCTCTAGCTACCTACTCTAATATAAGTCTCTTCCTTTACCTAAATATTAATGGTGTCCACTTTATTTACTTTAATATTATTTGTTAATGTATTTAAACATAATCTATCTTAAATAATCTAGTTTTAAAGTAATAAATATATTGTTGTCTTCTCTTTAAATGTTTGATGTAAATTGATGGCCTGAAACACAGGTTTTTAATAAACCTAGATCAGGCAGGTCTACATTACAGTTAGAATAAAATGTTTCTCGATTGTAATTAATCTAAATCATAATTTTACTTTATACTTGAATAAATTATATTTTATTTTATTTATTTTTATTAGACTATTTATTTATTTATGTAAACTTTTCACACAATAAAGGTAGGGTAAATACGCTAAACGTCGGCCCCCTTACTGATTTTTGAACTGGATCGTTCTTGGCTCCATCAGTTTGCCACGAAAGTATAGCTTGTGATGCGGTATTAGACAGGTTGATAAATCTATTTTATGTATATAGGCATAATGTTGACTTTTCTACTAAAAGAAAAAAGTATTAGGGTTTAAATGCGTCGAGAATGAAAAAACCCTAAAGTCGGCAGTTCATGGCCCATGGTCGGTCGCGTTTTTCCCAAATGTCGGCCGGATATAGGGTGTTTTAAATTAATATAATGAATAATATATTTCATTATATAATATATAATTAAATAATTAAATTTATATATATAAAATAATATAATATTAGTATGATTTATTTTGGCAGGAATAACCTCATATCACACCAAGAATACATTTGTTTTTGTTTAATTGTGAATTAAATTTAATGAACATGGGTTTAATTCGAAAGGTAGCAATTGGGTAGCAAGTTCCAAAAAGCAATTTATATTTGTATCCCAAACCATATTAAGCTATCACAAATATATTTTCAATATTCCCACATCCAAACTTAACTCTTTATAATATTAATCACTATCACTACATATTATAAAACAAAGTCCTCCGCCGCGTCTGTCTGTCTGTCTGTCTGTCTGTCTGTCTGTCTGTTCGCGATAAACTCAAATACTACTGCACCGATTCTCATGCTGTTTTCACCAATGGATAGCTTGGTTCTCTAGGAAGGTTTTAGTATATAATTTGTTATGTTTTTGTATGCATTTTTGTATGAATTAACGATATTTGTTGGAGGTGTCGGAAAAAAATAAGCCGTCTGGGAGCTTTCAACGAAAACGCTGTCTAAACCCTTTGAGATATAACAAAATAATGTATGGTGGAATTGTGTATCATAAAAAGGTCTTCAAAAAAGTCCGCGATGGCATGTGTCTATCTCTTAAGGATAACATACTATATCCATTTTATTGACTTTTTGTAGGTATTTGTTTGCCGAATTTTACTCTTGGAAATACGATTACGATAACAATACGCTATAATATCAGTAGCTATTAGCCAAATTATGTTCGTAGATAAATAAGCTAGCTACTTATGTGTATTTCAAAGAGTATACAAGAATATTTATCATAAAAACATTACTAAACACGGCGGCCTTATGATCAAAATTTGTGCATTCCATAACTTTCGTTACTTTTTCACTGACATATTTATCACTTTTCGATAAACTAACACTCAATACGAAATCTACACTTATTTCTCAGTAATTCTGTCTAAGATTCTTCTAAGATTAAACCGTTTTCTCATTGAATCCATTACTTTACACACGTATAACCTTGATGAATGTTTACATTAAGCCACGCGTCACACCGCCACACGACCACAGAGTATAGACGTATTTTGTTTTTTTTTTGTTCGTTTAGTGATGTTCCCGCTAAAATGTCAACCGGTCAATTATTAGTCGATTAATCGAATTCTACATCCAGATCGTGTTGCAAGTACAAAATAAATGTCTAATATTTCGTCCAATTGCGAACGTGACCCTGAGAAAAGTTAGTACTTACGTGAATTATTCTAAAATTATTATTTGTGTCGCAATTTTATTTCGTGTTGTATTTGGTACAATTGATTGCTTTAAGAATTTGAGTGAAATTTCGTATTTTGATTTTGTGTTTGTTATCTTTAGGTAAAGACTCATTCACGTTCAGAACATAAGTACTTTTACTATATTAAATCATTTGTTTCGGTTTCTATTCACATAGTGTTCATGAAGAAACCATAAAACCACAGTTATTATTGTGAAATGTTAAAAGTTTGATGTCAAGCTCGATAGATGGCGTTGACGTCGAAATAGATCTCGCTATGGTTTCGTTACCGCGATTTGGTTGGGGTCTCGCAATTTTAATTAAATATACCAGCTTAGATCAGTACACAATTGTCACCGGACATGACGCCCAAGCAAGCGGCACCCAGGCTACACGCGGCTTGCTTGAGACAATTAATACGTCACAAATCACACGCATCTGTTACGTATTTGTATTCTAAGTTAATATAGATATGAATACGTAACAAAAACAGACATTCACCTCTATACAGGCACATATATATGCACGTATAGTCGCAGCTGCGGTCGCGACTACACGTATTCACCGGGCGGCGTTACACTACAGTACTATGCCGCTCTCACACTCATATTCCGCCTACTACCCGGGTCATGGTTTGGCTAGCTCTGATAAGTGGGCCGGGTATAGGCTACATTGACCTGTAGAAGCGCCATAAAGTCGCCATCTCGTCGCTGGTCGTCCTCGCCGGGCCTCCCCCAGGCAACTGGGGGTCTCACCTGGCGGGGACAGACCGCCGAGATGTCGTGAAGAAGCGATACTGTGTAACAGTGTCGCGGCGCGACTACAGAAACAATCTCAGATACCCTATCACAGGGCCCGCGGCTGCTCACGCGGGCCCAACATCCTCAGGCCGCATCAGGCCGCCCAGATGAGGGGCCCATATTAATGGGCCACCGTACATCATCCGCGGTCAGGGGGCTACGCCCCGGTACCGCTAGCCACGCCCCCTTGCGGGGGCGTAGCGACATCTGAGTGAGTACACAATTGTGATTTTATTTTCAACCCTATTAGTGTGCACATTAGTTCGATAGTTCAACTCATTACCAGCTCGGTAATAAACACATAGTGAGTCACATTAAAATTAATATTAAGTTAGAATTTTGAGATATAGCCTGGGATATGGAGAGGGTAATACATAGGGTACTTTTTTATGCGATAACCGACATCCACGCGGGCGAAGCCGCGGGCAAAAGCTAGTAAATTATAATAATACATATAGTATTCAATTTTGACAAAATGAGTTTGATAAATAAATAAAAAAATGACTACCCTATTGTTGTATTGAAAAAATACAAAAGTAATCAGCCTGTATAGTGGCGCTCGAATTCGAGGCTGGCCGACATTATGATCTTTAATATTTCTAAAGTCAGCCCCTGTTTCGTGTACCTTATTTCTCGAGATTCAACTAATATTACCGGCCGGTATATGGCGATTAAACGTTAAATAGGTTTATTTACATATAAGATTTGCAAATACTTCTATTAAGCCAATGGAATTGGTAGAATTGGAATTTATAAAACAGACTGCATTTACTTTAAGTCGACCCCTGCCGAAATTCCGGTTTTAAGTCGAAACTGGTATTCTAATGGCGGCCCCCTATTTTTCCCATAAACCAATACGCAAAACATTGAAAAAACCTTCTCCAAATATAGTAAAAATAAGTTGTACGTATAGAGTATGAACTAAAGTTGCAATTCGAGTGGCAAAATTGCCACTTAATTACCTTTTGAATGAACGCAAGCTGAAAATGTGCAGACTGCCGAAGATTGGGGGGTGGCCGACGTATGGCGTATTTACCCTACAAAGGCGGACTTAATGCCATAGGCATTTTCTACCAGTCAACCAAGGGTAGTGAAGAGATAAGATGGCAGGTGCTCTAAGTAATAGGGAGGAGAGGAGATAATGATAATAAAAATATTCAAAAGATAACAAATAAAATTGATACACAAGTACATAAATATATGTTGTAAACTTATAAAAGACATACATACATATTACTTATTAATATATATATATATATATATTATACCATGGCGGCCTTATGATCAAAATTTGTGCATTCCAAAACTTTCGTTACTTTTTCACTGACATATTTATCACTTTTTGATAAACTAACACTCAATACGAAATCTACACTTATTTCTCAGTAATTCTGTATAAGATTCTTCTAAGATTAAACCGTTTAAACATTGAATCCATTACTTTACGCACGTACAACCTTGATGAATGTTTACATTAAGCACCGCGCCACACCGCCAAACGACCACAGAGTACAGACGTATTTTGTTTTCTTTTTTTTTTTCGTTCGTTTAGTGGTGTTCCCGCTAAAATGTCAACCGGTCAAGTATTAGTCAATTAATCGAATTCTACAGCCAGATCGTGTTGCAAGTACAAAATAAATGTCAAATATTTCGTGCAATTGCGAACGTGACCCAGAGAAAAGTTATGCACCAATGGTGTTCATTAGATATTTCGAGCGTTTTATCAGCACAAACGGTGTATCATGCGACATTTCGGAGGATTTCGTTTTGTTTTCACATTGTTGATACTTACGTGAATTATTTTAAAATTATTATTTGTGTCGCACTTCTATTTCGTGTTGTAATTTGGTACAATTGATTGCTTTAAGAATTTGAGTGAAATTTCGTATTTTGATTTTGTGTTTGTTATCTTTAGGTAAAGACTCATTCACGTTCAGAACATAAGTACTTTTATTATATTAAATCATTTGTTTCGGTTTCTCACATTAAAATTTATATTAAGTTAGGATTTTGAGATATAGCCTGGGATATGGAGAAGGACATAGGGTACTTTTTTATGCGATAACCGACATCCACGCGGGCGAAGCCGCGGGCAAAAGCTAGTTTAAATATAAAAACAACGTAGTGTATGCAGTAATTCTACATAGATGTGTATGTGTACAAGAATTCGCGTGATTGGTGAATACAAACGTGTACAATTTATTCATTATAAACGTGCTCGTACACGGAATGTGCACATTATAATAGCCGTTAATATCCGTCGGGGGAACCAGAGAACATAGATTACCAGCTATCGTAACACCATGTAATATGCAGCTTCCGGTCACCACACGATGATTTAACATTCCATGCAACCATGATGATAAAATTACTATATTTTAGGTATATAACATTATGTATTCAATGAGTATCTACCAGTGGCGAAAGCACCATATATAACACGATTCCTACCGGCTTCCCTTCGGAGGTTCGTAACAGCAACTCTACTGCTATTGAAAAATGGCAGAGTATATAGTGTCTATTATTGTAATAAATATAGTTACACTAAGGGTATTTAATTGACCGTAACATTCAAACAACAAAAACGCCTATTTTTAGTTTTGAATTACTTACAACAACAAAAAAATCTTCTGAAATAACCTGTAGGCTAAGCCAAGTTGACATTCTACAATCGATAACGCTAATAGAAAACTAAACAAATGTATAGGAATGACATCATCTGAACGTTAAGTCACGTGGTCAGAACAAACGAATAGAAAATTCGTAGACAAGTTTACAACTTATCAGGTCGTTCAAAATGTTAGAATGAAATCAGATCCTTTCTACAACGTTGATCGCTACATCCCATATAAATGATCGGAATAAATAACTGTGCACAAAGTAGGTACACAAATGTAACTTTGACGTTAGGATGACGCTTGTAGGAACGCTCACCATAGACCCTAAAGTATAGATATTTTCTAAATACGTTGTAGAACGAGCGATCGACTCAGTCGTGTCAACTTGGCTACCAACTTATCGTTTTCTATAGTCGCTTACGACGAGGCGTCAACGATTGTAGATAGAGATTTGATACGAAACGTTTGTAACTTGGCTAGGCCTACAGTACCCCTACCATGAGTTGCTATCGAAAACTTACACGCTATCGTTAAACTCGCTAGCGTATTAACGTGGATCGAATAGATTTCGATAATGCTTGCACCATGAGTTTTACGGAGTCTTACGCGGGCGCTAACGTAAGCTCGATAGATCGTGTCGTCTAGCTAACTTCACTCCATAAGTTTTGTTTCTTTCTTTCTAAGTAATAAGAAGAGAGAAGGCATATACTCAAAATGTACTAGCTACACAGTCAATGATCCGACTAAATAGAAAGGTTGGCGGTTATTGAGCTACTTAAGGTATTTAGTGATTGTTGAATTTTTATGCCTTATAAGTATGTCACTGTACCCCTACCATGAGTTGTTATCGAAAACTTACTCGCTATCGTTAAACTCGCTAGCGTATTAACGTGGATCGAATAGATTTCGAAAATGCTTGCACCATGAGTTTTACGGAGTCTTACGCGGGCGCTAACGTAAGCTCGATAGATCGTGTCGTCTAGCTAACTTCACTCCTATGTTTTTGTTTCTTTCTTTCTCAGTAATAAGAAGTGAGAACGGCTAAAAATGTAATGACAGTCAATGGTGCCGATTCTCTTGTACACCGAACTAAACTAACTAAACTATCACTAAAATTCCTTACTTTTGGCTATGAGAATCTTAAAGCTATTCTGCAAACAAAATTCTCTAAATTTAAAAATAAGTTTGACACAACTAAATCGAATTTGACAATCGTGACTCCACGTGGTATTTTTTTTTTTGGCTTCGCAACGTTGTACTTGTTTGCCTATGATTTATTTTAGAGCCGGAGGCGCACATGGGGGGCAGCCCCGACGTGTTTTTTTATGGAATTTTTCACTTTTTGTGTGGAAAATAAAAAAAAAGATTACCTACATGTAGCGTAATAGTGGTTTAAGGCTTTCTAAAAGGGGGTCGAAATTTTCATTATTTTTGCGATAGGACGCACCATTTTGGAGATATAAGGAAAAGAAAAGAAAAAAATATATAGGGATAAACACGAAATATTTTAAGTGATACACCTATAAGTGGTAAAGAAGCCATGGAAATGATTTTCTTTTTTATTCCGAGTATATTATTTAAAAAATTAAATAATTTAAAATTACTTGATATGATGATTAATTATCAAAATTCACCGCGCTCGTGCCGCCACCCCACCGCACCGTTCGGCGTCACCGCGTCGAGGCGGGTCATTCATAGAATATGTAAATAAAGGATTTTTTCGCTTTTTTACGACATAAAGATGTTTCTCTTAAAATATTTCGTGTATGAATAGATACACCTTATATACAGTACTGGTTTTGCACCAGAAGTCGAGGTGATTGGTGTGAATTTTAGTTCATGAAAACTAATTTTATTCCACACCTTTTTAATCGCGATTAAAAATAGTCAGATTTAGTTAGAAAATCTAAATTTTAGTTTAAAAACGTCAAATTCAGAATAGCAAAATTGCCATTTTCACTAAATTTAAAAACTCAGTACTATCTTAGAGCTGTCAAACTAAAATATAGTTAAGTTGTGTCACTTTAGTCAATTTCAGAATAGGAAATGGTCGTTTGACAGGAATAAACTAAATTTTGGTGATTTTAAGTCTAGTTTAGAGAATTTTGTGACAAGAGAATCGGCACCAATACCACGAAATAATCCGACTAAACAGAAAGGTTGGCGGTTCGTGGACTACGTAAGTTATTTAGTTGTTATTGAATTTTTATTCCTTATAATATTATGTCAGTATCGTCTATTCAATTTGTAGTTTTGCTGACGATGTGTAGGGTCGAGTTGTTGAATTACTCGGTTCGCGGCGATTTTTATTTTTAAAAGTGATATAACTTAGAAAAAAATTAATATTACAATGAGGACAATTTCAATTGTTGGTGGAGTTCATGGAAAGGTGTGTTTTTACTTTATGTTAATTTCTTTTAAAACTTAAAGTTACGAAATTAAGTTGCCCCTCAACCCATATTCCATGCTAAATAAGCTCTTCCAGACATTATTTAGTCTCTAATGGACTAAAAACGTATATAATTTTAATGTAAACCTACGTTTCACACCTCAAAAAGCTAATGAGTTACGAAACTACTATCGTAAGCGTATTTTTCGATAGCGTCTGTGAAATTAGTGACTCATGGTGCCGTTTTGTATGGCGACAGCTGAAAAACGTTAGTGACTATCGAATAGATTACGTTAGGTTTCTTACCTATCGAAATCTATAGTGCTCATGGTACGCATTTTAGTTCTTTCAGTGACCGCTAGGGGCGCTGTACAGTATTTCATACATATTATTTACGGAGACGCTAGCGAGTATTGGCTGTGCAAACTCATGGTAGAGCTACTGTTGTATTATCGAGTTTGTTGACGTTGTGTGGTTCGCGGAGTTAAATAAGTTTAAAAGATAACAATACAATGAGGACCTTTGTGGCACAATTTCAACTGATGGTGGAGTTCATGGAAAGGTATGTTTCTACTTTCTATCAAATTATTTTAATAATTAGGGGAAGTGCCAGGGTAGCCAGGGTTGATTGATATTTATTTTCAATGAAATAGATATTCCATTTTATTTTTCTCATGTTGGCTTGAAATTCACGTTTTTCACGTCGTTGGTCTTCTAATTCAGCGGCCGCTAACATATTCCATGCCAAATAATATCTTCCAGGCATTATTTTTACTTAATTGGACTCAAAATCGGTTATAATTTTATTGTAAACTACGTTTCACTCGTCAAAATGCTAGTGAGTTACGTAACTACTATCGTAAGCATATTTTTCGATAGCGTCTATCAAATTAGTGACTCATGGTGCCGTTTTGTATGGTGACAGCTGAAAAACGTTAGTGACTATCGAATAGATTACGTTAGGTTTCTTACCTATCGAAATCTATAGTGCTCATGGTATGCATTTTAATTCTTTCAGTGACCGCTAGGGGCGCTGTACAGTATTTCATACATATTATTTACGGAGACGCTAGCGAGTATTGGCTGTGCAAACTCATGGTAGAGCTACTGGCGCCAAAACGCTTAATCGGGAACTTAAAATATCGATACAATAGCGATCCCGTCATGACGTCACTTAGCTCACGTGGCACCGCTTGATATGGGGACGAGAACAAGCTGCTGTAAGTATATCGGGTTACGATAGAGACATATAGAAAAATTGTGTATTTTTGGTTCTGCTACTTGACGATAGATGATGTTAAATACAGTAAAGACTTTTATTGTTAAGTTAATACATTAATTTTTACTTTATTTATAAGTAAGTAAGTTAAAACCAGCTTCACTTCGGCTTCTAGCTTGCAAAAATTGAAACCTCGTCGCTGGTACAATACAAAAACCAAAAATATTACTGTTTTATGTACCTAATTGTAATTGTTTTGGTATTCAGAAACTCTTTTGAAAAAGATATTATATTTGTTTGAAGAAATAAATGACAAGTACCTACTTAATAATTTCCTCAATTTATTGTTATTGTTTAGTTATTCAAATTACAGCACTAACAGTTGGCGATTTTTTAACAATAATGGCTACAATAATTATCCGTCACTTTTGTATCTGTCAGTACAACGTAATATAAGTGAATAATGTGCAGTGCTTATGAGTTATTTATTTTACATAATTATAATGTGTCTTCTTAAGTAGCTTCCTAAGAACATACAATAAGTACCCGGTTTTGTTTGGCATAATACAAAGTACTACTATTTACTACATATTTACTAGCAGGTATAGGCACTAGCCAAGTGTTATTGGTTTTCTATCTGGAATTTGTCAGTAGCAGCCCGGAGTCTGGATTTGTGCCCGGTTGATGGCAATAGGCTCGCCCCCTATCACATGGGACTTAAAGATAACTGGCGAAATGTGGGTGCACTATAGGTACACCTCCGCCCAACCCTTCGGCGAAACAAGGCGTGATGTTATGTGGTATGTTATTTACTAGCATGACTTATGATAACACCGCACTTATAAATATAGGCTCAATATTATACTGAGGTAGGTACCTACATAAAGATTTAAAAAAAATACAACTGCATCAAGTACAAGAAATAAACTAATCATGTTTTGTACATACAATTTATAATTAACTAAATTGTTCTCACCTCACCACAGATTACATTTTGTAGCTTTACAACCTCATAAGTTATTATGTATCGCACAATCATAAAATCGTTAAATCGAAGTCGAGCATAATCTAAGGAAGCCTTGTCTTCCGCCATTGAGTAACGTTTGCGGAATGTCTGGTAAAGGTAGCAAAACTGGCGTTACTGGAAGCAGGGCTCGTCACGTGACAGGCGCGAGGGTCGGCTGACCTGCTGCCGCACCACGTTACTGGTAACGAACTGGCCATTCAATAAACGTCGGCATTCAATTGAATAGCTGAAGGACAACTAGCTAAACCAGACAACTAGTTTAACCAGATGGCCGAATGTCGTGTAGTCATTTAGTTACAATGGATATTGGTGAATTTGTGATGTTTGGTTAGGGTGAGATTTTACTGCAAGAGCGAGCGAAGCAAGCTCGGGACTTGGGGCACCCCGACTCGGACAGGTTAGGTACGAGGATGGCGGGGTCTTTCTCGGGGTCATCCCCTTCGTGGTCGACGATCGAACTAGTGAATAGAAGCACTCAATCACTTGGCTGAGTCTAGGTCAGTCATCTTTAAAGGGCTGACTTTCAATACACCAAGTTGTTAAACGTTGAATGATTCTAATAGGTTGGGGAAAAAGTTTCTTCGCATTTTTTAAGAAAATTCAAAACATTTTTAATATAGTTTATTTTCATTTAACTATAGTATGTAGGTACCATTTTGTTCGATAACTTTTTGCCATCTTGTTGGTAGGGACATGATCCCATTGCTATAGAAACTTTGGGACTTCTGATCAAAATACCGTGACAAGTGGTTTTGGCAGTCCTCTCGTGATGTTAACCTGACACTGCCTAAAGAATTCTGAAAAGACCGAAACAGGTGTAAATCTGAAGGTAAAAGGTCAGGACTATACGGCGGATGCATTAACACCTCCCAGCCAAACTCTCTTAATTTTTGCTGAGTGGCTAAAGATGTGTGAGGTCTAGCGTTATCATGATGAAAAACCACACCCCTTCTGTTGATTAATTCCGGCTGCTTTCTCTCAACTTCTTGCTTTAATCTCATTAGTTTTTCGCAGTAGAGTTCAGAATCGATGGTCATGCCTGGTGGTAACAGCTCATAATGAATAATGCCCTTCCAATCCCACCACACACACAGCATCACCTTGTTGCGAGTTAACCCGGGTTTCGCCACAGTCTGTGAAGCCTGACCGGCCTTTGACCACGACCTTTTCGCACGTTCTTGTCGTACGTGATCCACTTTTCATCACCAGTTATCATCTTCTTCGAAAATGGTTCGGTTTCATTACGTCGTAATAAAGAATCACAAATGAGTACACAGTTCATTAGGTTTCTTTCAGTGAGCTCGTGAGGTACCCAAATATCGAGCTTTTTTGTGTACCCAGTTTTTTTCAAATGTGCCAAAACTGTTTTGTGGTCTATTCCCAGTTCTTCAGCTACGTCGTAACTACTGATATGCCGATCTTACTCCACTCTTTCAAAAATGGCATCCATTTTATCCGTAATAGGGCGACCAGAGCGACGTGCATCTTTGACATCAAAATTTCCGGATTGAAAACGCTTAAAGAAAATATGTGCTACATTTTCCTAATTTGAATTTGGAATTATGTTCTTTAAAATTTAAACTTTCAATGATACCAAAACCAGCCAGATACAAATAGTATAGCCAAAGAGATTTTATTACAAGTTCATACATACTATAATGCGAAAAGACTTTTTCCCCAACCTAATAGTTCATTTAACTATCGGCCTAGGCAATCCAATTGGATGCCGGCGATTAATGAACGGCCTAGGTGTCCAATTAGCTGGCTAATTTAACCAGATGGCTGCGACATATTATGTACTGTGGCGAGGGTACGCGCCACCGCAACCGATCAGCTGATGCGCTGACATGCCGTTATTATCGTCACAGAATTTGTAGAAACAAAAAAAATAAAATAATTTTTGCTGTTGTAATTATTTTTGTTTGATCTATTTAAGTAATTAATGTACATTATTGTTACGTATTATTCCGCTATCGGTAATATCTCTATTAAGTTGCGTTATTTAATTATTTTGTTCGTCAACGGTAACTAAAACATATGAAGTGAGAAAGAACTCTTTGGTCAAGCTGTAGGTACTTAAAGAGAAAAAAAAAGAAGATTTTTTTACAGTTAAAGATTTCATACAAACTTTTTTGTTGATGTTCCAAATTCAAATCACATTATGCACCAGCGGGTCGTATTGAAATTAAGTAGGACCCTCTATCCTAGACTAATGACTTGCTTGAGGTTAGGTTTGCATGACATATAATTTGACATCAGCGAGCAGGTGGCTAAAAGGCAAAGAATATCATTCAAAATTGCAAGGTTCTACGCCACCTGCTACGATACGCGTAGCAATGCGTAGTTTTAGTCTACGTCACGTGCTACGCATACCTTGCGATATTCCTATACTTGTCTACTGATAAGTTTATGCTTATAAGGCTAGTACAATAAAGATATTAAACCATGTTAAAGTGATGATGATAACTTTAAAGTACAATGATAAGATGATTGCAGCAAGTGATTGACCGCAAGTAGTCTGATAATTTATTCCTGTTTGCAAGTGCAGCCAATTGTGGCGACAATTGGTCATGGATACAAATTGCAAGATACAGGACTGTGGGCGTGTGTCGATACATATCAGAAACATTGCATAATTATTATGTTATGTACCTACTTGTTGAGCAGTAAATGTGCACAACGTTTGATGTCTGCCACCATGGCACACAAAATGTCTACCTACGCGAGAAATTGTTGCAAAGTTTAATTTTGCTGGATGTAAACTCCTCAATCCTTTTTAAAGACAGTTCCCGCAAACACCAAACCAATTCAGTTTTTCCATAATTAACGACATGGTGATGCTGAGCGCGTCAATCTTGTGAGCAATATGCCAGACTACATGGTCTGATATATAATGTTAAGAAGAGTGTGGTCATGGTCTTTGGGGCCAGGGGTAAGTACCCAGAAGCTGTACCTTCAGTAAAGGTAAGCGATATGCCCCTTGTGAGGGTGGACCAATTCAAATATCTGGGTCACTTATTGACCACTGGCCTCAAAGATGTTGAGGATATTGACAGGGAGCGGAGGGCGCTGTGTGTGAGAGCTAACATGATTGCCCACAGATTCAGGCGTGCCTCTAAAGAGGTCAAGCGCACTATATTTAGTGCTTACTGCACTTCTTTTTACTCTTGCAGTCTGTGGGCTCATTATACTCAGAAATCATACAGCGCCCTTCGCGTTCAGTACAATAACGCATTCAGGGTGCTGTTGGGGTTGCCCCGATATTGCAGCGCATCTGGGATGTTTGCGGAAGCTCGCGTTGACTGCTTCTACATTGTGATGCGGAAGCGGTGCGCATCCCTGGTTAGTAGGGTGCGGGGCGGTACCAATAGCATCCTATCTATGGTAGCAAGTAGGCTGGATTGTGCGTTTGTGAACCACTGCTGTAGGGTATCAGCTGGACCTGTTACCTTGCAGCAGTGATGTCACAAATTGTGTCTGTTAATGTTTACTAATATAGTTTGTAAGTATATTGTTACTAACACTTTGAGTCTTGTTGCTTGAATAAATGATGATGATGAATATTATTATTATTTTATTGTTACATGTTTACATATCTCGGGACCCTGGGGTCCCAGACCTTTGGAAGACGTACGAGGGGCTGAAGCCAACTCGCAGAGGCCCGTTAGACGCTTTTAATGAAAGAAGGCACTAACCGACGATTATCCCTGTACGCACTATGCAAGTACACCCAAGGACAACCCCCGGTCGGTGTAGGACTATTGCAGGATATGGAAACAAAGATATTGGACTATGGGTTTGGGTGGTTAAAATGGACTGGTTACCTAAAACTATGGAAGGACTATGGCCCCTGTCTGATCAATGTTTTATTATACACGGATAAAATGGCAGGGGGTGACTTGCACACTCAATAATGGGCCCCCGAAAACGGTCGCTAGCATATAGTGACGTAGCGACAAGGGGGCAACATGTCCTGAGGTGCTCGAGGAGTGGAGAGGTATCCGACGGCTCTCAGAACAATCCCAGAGCCGGAAGATGGTCAAGATCCCTACAAGCACTTACTGGAATACTTCCTTCCTCCGAGCACGTTTGCTCTTGCGAATCTCCACTCAAGCCAGCCAATAAAGGCAAGAATAAGGTAGGAGCTCAGTTCCTCGTCAGCGTTCACTCCAGCCCGCCAATAAAGGTAAGCCAGAGATGAGGAACATGACTTCTCCCGGGAGATAGGGTCCGTGGGGTCGCTACTGCCCATCAGCTCGCCACATGCTGCCATGCGGGTTTCTGTATCTCTCTGGGTCTGGCTCCTCACCCTAGACATGTTCCGGCAAAGTAAACTCTACGGGCACAGACCTAGAGTTCGGAGCGCGCAAGCCCCACCACGACGTCAACGTAGAGATACGGCGGTGGGGTTTGTTATTATTATAATTGTCGTCATTTTTACACACCTACCTACGCACGGTAGTAGATAAACCCCTTACCTCCTACTGCAGCATGTTGAATGCAAGTAAAGGTAGTTAATAGGCTTCGTCAACGTCTGGCGAAAGGCTTACGGTAACAGACAGCCTGTCTGATGCATTGCATCCATAGACAGTCGCTGAAAGTAAAGACTGCCTAATGCCTTGTGACCTGTGACCCTATACTTATAAAATTACTTTTTCACTCCACTTACTCAAAAAGTCCATCATTGTAGAGCGAGAATAAAATAGTACCTATATTTTCCTCTAGGGGAAAAAGTTTTTTTTTGTTGTCTGTTACCAACGAGCCTACAAAAACGATAAAGTATTTATTCATAAGTACAATACAATCATGAATAAAGACTCGACTTATTATTGTTTCATTAAAAATAAACTTTTTCTTTTGAAAATGGAACTAAAAGCGGCAATTTCTTCGGTAGAATGCGAGCATTGCGTTGCGGCTACCGGAAGCAATAAAAAAAAGCATAGGCGCGAAATCTTTAGATTTTTTAAAATTATCTACATTTATTGAATTGGTGACCGTAATTTATTTTACAACAGTGAAAATGTCATCATCTAGTGAGAATGGATACCCAAATTTACAGATGGAAGAGAAACAAGAAGAAATAATTTTCAATATGTTGTCGTCAAGATGTTGGATTATTTTATTTTCTCGCAATCGTCGTGAAAAGTGAAGTGTAACACACGGCGCTAAAAACCCATTATAACTCGGTTTCTATTTACTCCGTCGCTTGAAGCTCGGGAGTAAAACTACCTCGTATATAATGGGTAATTTTAGCCCCTTGTAATAATAATCTACTTACTATTATATATCACAAAATGTAGGTAGGTACGTTAAAAATTAACTATTCCATTTGAAAAGTATTGGGTATGCCCTAAGTTCTTCGATGCAGTAATCAATAGCTTGAAGGTATTTATTAGAGTGTCATTGGTTTTTAAAGTCATACCTAAAGTGACCATACAAATGAATTTTCAAATTAAACAGGACGTTTTGAACGGGACCGTCCCTTTTTTAGGGTTCCGTACCGAAATGGTAAAAAGGAACCCTTATGGTGTGACTCAGTCTGTCTGTCTGTCACAGCGTCTGCCACAGCTGAATATCTCAAGAACTACTTTATTCCAAAACGACAAAACACAAACTTTTTATTTGGCGCACATTTACAGCAGATTAAGCACTAATTATACGGTCCACTCATATCACTCTAGGAGACACTTTCCTGCTGGGGTAACGTACACTACTGATGCTATCAACTTGAAATTTAGAATAGTTTTAGATGACTTTTGCCCAACTATTTTGCAAATAAGAACGACGACACATATAATGAGCGATTTAGTGAAATCGACATACTATTTCTTAACCGAAATACTTTTAAAAGTAATGTAGCGGAAATTCTAAGGGATCAGCAGTAGATCGTATGCTAGGCGAATTTTTATTTTTTATTTTTATTATTATATGACCCGTAGTATAGAATACACAAACAATAGTTATGTTTTGTATTTTTTTGTTTTTTGTTGTATAATTAATTTTGCCCTGACTACAGTTACGTTTGCCTTCAGTTTGTAAATATCTAAGTTGTAATCTGTGGAAAATGTAGTGGGTAGTATATTTGTTAAGTTCACTGTTATCTCTGTTTATTTTTAATATACTACTGTTTGTTTTCCCTTAAAATAAATAAAAGAACGAAACAAAACACTTTTTAATTTTTTTGCAACAGGGACTGAAAGGTGGTCTTAAAAATTCGAAATGCCGCTACTAGGGCATGCGGGGTAGGGGTATGATGAAAGAGCGCTGTTTGCACATTCTCAAAAAATTTTTTCTTTAGGCCGCATTGGTTTCGACTTTTGTTGAAAAAAAATAAATAAAAAAAAATACCGTCCCCCCTTATCTCCGAAGTTTGCATAGAGAAAAATCTGAAACTATTCTGTGTGATAGAAGCTTATGTAAAGATTACAGGAAAAATAAAACTATGTCTCTAAATAGCACACTTTTTCAGAAATCAACAAAAATTACATTAGTTCCTTTATCTGTCAATAGATGGCGCTGACCTAAAACTGCAATATTCTACACCGCAGTGTTAAAATTAACTGACGAATATACGCCTCGCCGATGAAAATTTAAAAACATTTCGCGGTTCACAACCAAAATGTCCTCCTTCCTACCTACTCGCAGGTTGCTTTGGGTGTAACACAGTTGTAGTTTTTTCGGGGCACATAACTATTAGGGTCCTACTTATACGAATGAAATGATGATACGGAACCCTCGGTGCGCGAGTTCGACTCGCCCTTGACCGGTTTTTTTGGTTTTTCATCCCGGTTTCCACGAAAAAAACCTGGGGACGCAAAATTTTCAGAAACCGCGCGGTAATTCAGGCCAGATATAAAATTAAAAAAAAATATATATTCAAAAAGGTGCCAAGACTTATTCTTAGGTTGGTACTAAAAATTATCACCAGCTGAATACAGCTGGTGATCATTTGGAACAAGTTTGTTTTAATAAAAACAAAGTTCTGCTGACAACTATAAAAATGACTGAAATATTATCTTGCTTTTTGTAATAAATTTTTGATTAATATAAAAATAAAAATACATGTTTCTTTTTTTTCCATTGAGAACCTAGGCTGGTATTTTGAAAATTGAGCTTCCTTTATGAATCGGCCCTACTAATTGAGATAGAAAAACCGATGTCCTGTTTTGAGTAAAAAAAATTATGGTCACTTTATAATAGAATTACATTTTTTTTTTTAAGCTTTGCATCAGGTACAAAACAATTGACATCAGTCCATTTAGTTTCGCCACGAATGTTTATGGCATATAGGTACACTATTATGATAGGAACATAATTTTAGTAATCTAGTATTATCTAGTATTGTAGTTTACGATCTCATATGGATTTTTATTGTAGTTACAGAGATAAGAATAATTATGTTACCCAAATTATATCCGAGCGAGTTTACAAAAATTTCGTTCCACGTGATCTAATTACGCGGCCGGATGCTGTACTCCTCATTGAATATCGTTCTCTGCCTGATATCATCAAATGACGACCTTCGTAACACAATGGAACGCGGATATAAGCAACATTACACTTTATCTGATAAAAATATAAATAACAGACATTTTGAGGATTTCCTCCCGGCACCCAACCGGCAAATGTTACAACCTTGCTGATAACCGATGAATTGTAGAATTTATTTCTTTCAAGATTATTATTAATAATTGATTATTTAACTACATTGTTCAGAGCATATGAAATGAAATCGTTTATTCTGTAAATAGGATATCGGAATCACTTTTACACGTCATTTAAAAAATAAAAATAAGCTAGATGAAGTCGACATTTCCTATCTGACTACCCCTGAGAAGCAATGGTATGGTCTTTTAAGGAAAGAACCACACAATTTTTAGCGGACCTGTCCAGTCAGTGCAAGCATTTGTCAGTAAACGTGTAGCTCAACTCAGGATTTAAGGAGCTCAACGACTCGACGAACAATACCGAAGAAAGGACATTTGGGTAGGCCGCATAAAGTACTCAAAATAAATACATACACATATTGTACATCTTTCTACAGTTTCTACACAAGCAGCCTGTGGGTCTCATACACGCGCAGTCAGTACAACGCCTTGCGTGTACAATATAATAATGCATTTAGGGTGCTGATGGGGCTGCCCCGATTCCGCAGCGCATCAGGGATGTTCGCCGAGTCGCAAGTAGACTGTTTCTATTCTATTATGCGGAAACAATGCACATCCCCGGTGCGCAGGGTTCGGGCTAGCTCCAACGGCATCCTTAGGGCATTCGCGCAGAGGTTCGATTGTCAGTACCTGAACCATTGCTGTATGGTTCACATACTGAGCAATCGAAGTATGTGATATGTTTATGTGTATTTTTATTTGTATGTGTTTTTTTTTTTGTAATCTTTGTGTCCTATGGTCCTTTAATGGTCGAAATAAACGTTTTATTATTATCATTTGCCTTATGTCACGTCACATAAGGCAAATGATAATAATAAAACGTTTATTTCACAACTATAGCGAATTCACAAAGTTGTTAAAAGATTTTTAAGGCATGTGGCACATCATTGGCAAGAGGATAGACTAGATAATTAATGTTGGAAGATCCCGGTCGCTTTTGTTTTTTTTTCTGTAGCCATGTAAACAGCTGTAACATGTACAGCTTTAATTTAAGTTTTACCTTTGCGAGTAAATAAAAAAAAAACTAGATGATTATTTTTTTATTTAAAAGTACTCTTAAATAATACACATCTAAATAAAATTAAAATTCAGAGTCTACGCCTTATACTTTTTTTTTAAATTTGTATTTGAATGTAAAAGTTGGGTCTTTTTTTAGTAAAACGAAAAAAAAAGTTCAACATATTATGTGAAATAAAATATTTTTATTAATAATTAAAATTTTGATTTTGAGATAATAAAATGAAGCTAATCTTTTTTCACGAAATCACCTGAGAAAGGTTAGACCGTCGTTTATATTATGATATGAGAATGAAGATACCTAATAATATTTCGGCAAATTATTTGCAGATGAATGAAAGTTAGCTAAAGCGGAAAAAAGAGGGTAACACTGGCCGTTATAGCCATTTGATAGCAGTCTCAAAAAAAAAATGTTTGGTCTTCCAATATTTTCAGTGACGGTAATACGTCGAATTTTTCAGCACTCTCATTCTTGCCCAAACATTTGCTTAAGGAGCGGTAATGTAACCCGACCCGCTACCCCACTGCACAGAACGTGGTTCCAACCAGTTTCATCACATCACACCACTGATTCTGCATTGTCTCAGGTTCCATTGCAGATTACCGCTAATTATAATTAGACCGCGATTGCCTAACGTTTCATATTTACAAGGTTGAGACGAATTTCGCGCGCCAGTCACGCATCTGAGTAGGTACTTGCATTCCGTTCGAGTTACCTCCTTGAATATTGACTTCTTGAACCATGTGTGAGTATATGGAACCTTCTGATGATTTATTTATTTGAAGTTTCTGTAGATAATCATAAAAGCCTATTGAAATCCATGGTAGATTTAGGAGATATTCAGAAGTTAAAAGAGTTATCCTAACGAGATACCTAATTAATTGCTTTGCTTAATGAGATTGAGAGACAAACAGCAAAACGACTGACTATGTCGGTAGCATAACTCCTATGTCGTGGTCAAAGACTTATGGCAGGCAAAGCAAAGGATTTTGTCAAATAGAAGAAATTAGATCCAAGGGTTGCGAGGTTAGCTAACGCGGATTTCAGACTTCTCTTAACATAATTCCTACTTATTGTGTATTTGATATATTTGGAGGTGACACGTAAATTCCAATATTCCTCTCAATACCTTACTTATGTAATAAATTAAGTGGAAAGTCCGGTCTAGCTCGTGATATGTATTTATTTGAGTCATTTACAGCTCAATACTGACACTTTATTATGGATGATAACTGATAAGATAACAGTTAATATTTTTGTTGATACTTGAAATCAATCTTGAAATCCTTTTATTCGGTTTTTGCAGCGATGATGCTGAGGGAATGATTTTTATGAATGTGAGATTGTAAAGATGAAAGTATAGTGTAATCGTTGTATTGTGCATACAATTGAACAGGATTCCAGTTTTTGGACAAGATCAAAAATAGTACATTATGATACATGTGTGCTAAGTTTCAACACACTTGTGAAGAAAAAAAACAGTCTTGTATTGTTATTAACTTTATGGGAAATGGCGCTCATGTTGTTTTTCCGCGCGCCGCGCTAGCGATGCGCGCAGGTGTAAGGCACTGGCAAAACCGCTAAAGAGCTTATATAAAAATAAAATAAAACACAAAATAATGTTTGGACTGATCATAGTGTTGTCGTATGTCAAACTGTAGTTTAGTTAGTATGGAATTAGAAAGTACTATTGGCATAGAGAAATATACATTAGTTCAGTGAGAATCCGCAATAATAGAACGCCAGTCAGGGTCTTTTTCATTTGGTTCCGGGAGAGACCACAGACAATTTGTTGGGGCAAAGTCCTCAGAAAGTTTTCCTCCCATTAAACTTGCAGGTAACATCTTAAATCGTGTTCAACAATTTAAATATCTCGGCCATATTGTCACCGCGAGCATCAAAGATGATCTGGATGTAGAAAGGGAACGAAGAGCATTGGCGGTTAGATGCAATATGCTTGTCCGCAGGTTTGCTCGTTGCACGTGTGAAGTAAAAGTGACGCTTTTTAAAGCATATTGTCAGACTTTTTACACGTGCAGCCTTTGGACAAGTTGTACGCAGAAAGCTCAATGTTCTTCGAGTCCAATACAATAATGCATTCAGGATGCTGCTGGGGCTGCCACGCTTCTGCAGTGCGTCGGGAATGTTTGCTGATGCGCACACTGATGGCTTCGCAGCGATCAGACGTAAGCGTGCCGCGTCGTTGCTGCAGAGGGTCCGGGGCAGCTCAAACAGTCTCCTGAATGTTATAGCAGGGAAATTAGATTGCCCGCTCGTCCGTTATTTGTCCAACCTGCATGTTTTCTAACAGAGTTATTAAGGTTAAATGTTTACTAACAAATTTATGGATGTTTTCTGAAATAAAATTATTATTATATTATTATTATGTACCTCAACGATTAATCCCAATGTTTACGAGCCTGTTCAGCATCCTGGCTGCTTCCGAAGCAGGAGCAGCAAGGACGCTGTTACGGACCCCAGTCTCGCCCACGTGATTTAATACAATTAACAAATTTTGTATATCCGGCTCCTTCCGGACACACTCAATGATGATATGATAAACACACAATTTGGTGACCCAACTTCATGCATTAGGAATGCAAATTTATTTAAGGGTATGTGTCCGGAGCGCAGTCGAAGGGCTGTTATGACTGTCTGGCTTCCCATATTGGCACTGTCTATCCATATATCTACTTTTAAAGACGTTCGGTTGTAAAGTGGCATACCATATACCTTTACTGCGGCTCCTTTCATTGAATTATTTTTGCCATCAGCTGTCATAACAAAGGTGTTTGTCGCTATAACCTTAAAACTTGTTAATAACACAAGCGATCTTACAAACTTGCTATAAAAGCAAGCTGTGACGCTAGAATCATAGTAACGATGCTAGAATCTGCCGTTAAGTCTTGCTTTAAATCTGTTGAGCCACATCAGGGAACTACTCAAAAGGGGATATCTACACTGGTACAGTCCACACCTAGCTCTATTTTAAATTCCGAGAAACGCGTTCCACTTGACCAGGTCCGAGAGCGAAGCGGTCCCATACCAGTTAACAAAACGACAACGCGACGTAAACAGAGCGTCGCGCGTCACGGCCGCGGAATGCAAACGCACGTGAAGCCGTGTCGCCCCGCGCCGGACCCGCCACGCCACGCCAGACGCCCATTGACCTCCCAGTTACGAGCATCTTCCGATGTCAGCGACGTGACCCGTTTACCAATGCTGTGTTGTTTTATTGCTAATGCGTTTATTCGGATTTGTTTGTAGAACGATGCTTAATGTACATTTGTTGAGAATATTTTAGCCAGGTTCTACTTACATACATAATTATGTACCTACAAAAGTTGTCCGGTATACGGTATTACCGATAAGACCGCCGTTGAAGTAACAAAATAATAAAATAATATTTTCTAACTGAGATTCGTTAAAATTTAGTGTAGGTGCAATAGTCGGTAGCCTTGATTATTTTGGTCGTTATCATTTTATGCTACTTAAAAAGGACATCAACGCGCGCTAGAAAAAACGCTTGAAATATTTATAAAAAGTCATTGTTACTTATATTTAGTTTGTATTCAGTGAACGCACGTTGTCACATTATTTATGAGGTCAAAAACAATCGATTTTCAGCCAAACGTGAACCGAAATAGATGCGTGAGCGTGTTCGTTAATGTTTCATAGTCCTGATGTAAGCGTGATGCTTTTAACACCACTCCGATATAAATACTCGATAAATCACTAATTAGTTCAAGTATAATGCTTTTATTCGTTAGAGGTTAATACTTGCTATCGGTATGATCAATAGAAGTTAGGTAATTAGAACATTCCGGGTGAACGAAATACTTTTCCACGAATGTTTGGTTTTAAAATTGTAGCGATGTTTGAACTTGTGGTTTATCGACATAACACAGGTGTGTTAAAATCTACAAAGCATTCTCGGAAAATATGAAATTCAACGCATGGATCTGGAAAATAAGGAAATATTTGAAGGACATAGAGCTAGACGAGTTCTCCATGCGCATGGGCCGCATGAATACGACTGAATTTACATTAATTTATTATGTTGTCGAATAGTGTAAACTCTACCCGGGTACCTTACTCCATTTTCAGATCTAGATCTCATTTATGTAGGTATCTAATACTGCGTAAATCCATTGAAAAGTTTCTTTCGACTTTTTAATAATTTGGAAAAATATGTGTTAAATTAGAGCATTTTCTTAATAACTTAATATATGAATATTTTAGATTATGCTTAATTACATTGTGAAATTAATGTGTAAAGTTATGTCTAATGCGGATAAAAAACGGAGAATCCAGCAAAATCTATCAAACGTATTTTTCTGAAACCTTCACCTTTTTAAAGATAATTTCATTACTGATATTATAATATACGTGTTTTATTAAAATACCTTTTGTTTTATGTGTAATAAATAAATAATGCGTCTTATTTGGGACAGCGCTCCTGGATGGGCGAGTCCTATTACTGATTGGACGTACGACGCGTTGCTTGAGATGTTATTATTATTATAATAATAATATATATATATATCTGCGTCTTAATAACACTCAGCTGTAAGTATACTAATAAAACAGAAACACAAAGATTGGGTGCAAATATCCGCGTTAAGGCTCGTACAGACTAGTGGTATATCGCGGGCGCGACGCGACACTAGTAGCACAATTTCTTTGTCGGTGCCTGTCGCGCCCGCGATATCGCGCGAGTCTGTACGAGCCTTTACGTTACGTCACAGCGTGCGTGGTTCCGAGTGGGCGGCGCGTACGCTGACCGTGACCGCGCGGCGAAAGTGTAGGCGACCGGCGCGCGGCGCCAGTTCAGCACGCCTGGCAAACAACGCAGAAAAGCCCCACTCGTAAATTTTATATGCAGGAATACGAAAAGGTAACCGGTTTTGGTGTTACTAGACATACCAAAATTTCGTCATGGGACGAAGAGTCCAAACATGAAAAGTGAAAAGTGAGTGCCGTTACTGCCATTGCAGCGTACCTACTCCTTTGGGGAATGTAGGTGTGATATTTTATTATGTGGCGAGGTGTGAGGTTTTTTCGGCAGGGGAAGTTGTTCCTTCGGCTTCCTAAACAAAAATCGATAGACTTATATGCTGGTCAGTATTAGGGTGTTACTTGAACACACCTTCTGTTCCTGTATATTTCATTGTGCACGGACAGCACGAACGTGCCACCTTGGACCATCGGGACTTCGGGACCGTTACTCATTGAAATGTAGGACTACGAATACGAATGCTAGCACGACAAAATACGTTTTATTTGTATAAAACAGATGGAGTCTTGGGAAGACTTTTGATATCTTTACCTAAGATTAACCATATAGAAGATATTATGGTCTTTTGAAAATCCCAAACGGAGGAAATCTTGAACAAGAGGAACTTCGCATGCTACATATTTTTAAGGGAACCGATAGTATTAAATTGAATTTTGGGAAAAAGATTTTCTTGCTAAAGATTTTTACTGCAGTTACCAATTCTGTTAACTTTCACTCAGCGCAGCTTTGTGCAGCGGTGGTTAACCTCTTGCTTGCCACCTACATATTGACTGCCTGCTACTTTGGGGATTTAAAACATGCTAATGCCACGAAATGGCTGACCAATGGAGTATGGACCAACCAGTTGCAAGCATAGTGGCGTAGAGTACAGTATAAACCAAGGCGTCTAGTTGGAGTACCTACTGTAGTCTGTAAGTGAATGTGGACCGGCGCATGCGGAGGCTCGCTCCCTTGACCCAGATAACAGTTACATGTCACCGGTGCTGCACCAGCTTTATTGACTACTTACTACTGAAATTGCAACGCATACAACTGCTCTAAAATAAGTTTGCTCATGTAAAGTTATTTTTTTTAATAAGTTGAATGCAAGTTGGTAAAATCAACTCTACCTAGTAGTACCTGGTGCCTCTTCCGACATAAGTATATGAGGGAGAAAGAGGTTTCTTCATAAAGGTAGATAGGCCTTTGAAATAAAGGTTCAAGCAGTCATAATGATACTCCTTAGACATGATTTCAAACATGCATAATTCTGCCAACTCAAATTAACAGATAATTCAATAAAACAGCTCATTCTCGGTATACTTAAACATTGTAATTATACTCTATATTTCTAGATTTATAAATAAAATATTAGATAAATCCCCGTCGAAGTGCACACTGGTGCCAATGCTAAACAAAAAACGAGGAAAACATTAAACAAAACCATTAGACCAATACGTTGTACAATTTGCATACTAATTAATTACTAACACGTACACTCATGTGAGGCATAAGAAGTTCTTGTATGTGTGTGTACAACAATAATCGAGCCAAATTAATTAACAACCATAAACTATAATATGGCACTGACGGCACAGTTGGCCCAGTGGTTAAGCGATTGACTGCTGCGTTGCGTGTCGCGGGTTTGATTCACGCACGGAACGAACCCATCATAAGATCCTTATCATGGTACCATCTTTGGGATATCTCTTTTCCAACAAAAAAAATAATCATCAAAGTCGGTTCATAAATGACGAAGTTATCCGCGAACAAACATAATATATATGTACATATATACGTTCGAATTGAGAAACCTCCTCCTTTTTTGAAGTCGGTTTTAAGTTCGGAAAAAATACAACTTCCTCAATCTGAAAATTATTTTATTTTATTTTATTTATTTATTTGTCAGATTACATGATCCATTATGGTTAGAAACAATAGGAGCTTATTAAATTATGTTAGTAGGTAGAGAATACTCGTATAAACAACAAATTATGCTCTTAAAAAATGTGCTCATACATACGAGCAGCACGCGTCAACGGCAGAGGCAACTGCAGTCGTGGACACAAGTCGACGGCTCACGTGGACACGAGTTGTCATCACAATATAAATAAACTTAAAATCCTTTGTCTGATCCACGACGACAGTGGTTTCAGTGGTACATCTCGTTATGTTTGTTACTATCTCCATCGCCTAGCCTTCGCTCAGGTATTTTATCTACATGGACTGTGTGCCATTTAAACTTCACAACACAATGTTCCAAACAATCCTCCCTCCGACTCTGCCCTAAGCCGAGGTTCGTACCCCACAGGGCCCTAGTAGCAATTACCGTTGGCTTCCATACGCCAACACTTGGGAATGTATTGGCAGACTGTTAGTTATTCCGCCAACCTAAACTTAAAATAGGCCCATTATCATAAACATGCACTATTTGCCCAACGGATAGCCAACGACGGGCCTGCTGTTACTATTCCTACTGTTGGGTGATTTTTGTGGGGATTTAATTTATGATGACAACATTGGGCCAAGTAACGCGGGCCTGCTGCTTCTATTCCTACTGTTGGGAGATTTTTGTAGGGATTTAAGGTATAATGACAACATTGGGCCCACTAACGCGGGCCTGCTGCATCTATTCCTACTGTTAGGAGATTTTTGTAGGGCCAATTACTGCTACTCCAACAGGGTGGTAGCGCGGTGCGCGGGGAGCGGGCGGCGGCACGCATCGACCGGCCCGCCCGCCATTTGGTTATTCATTTGTGCATCAGTTGTTAGCCCAACCCGCAAACTGCCCGCCAATTGTATGCATTTGCCAACTAACCAGAGGTAAGTGGCCCAACTAAATGCCAACAAAAAATGCTACTAGGGGAGGTGACCTTAGCGCGCAGTCGTATAGTTTATAAGTTTTTACGCCTTGGCTGGAGGCATTAAGTTTCGTTAGGAGCTTAAGACAACCACAGGAAAGTCCGGTTAAGGAGTCACGACCTCAAAGGTCAACTCTGAGATGACCTAGTTAAAAAAAAAATGTTCCAAACTTCAGCAGTTGAGCTGAAAAGGGTAACAAAGTAATTTTGAGTAGGTTACCTTGTGGTGATATTACCTATATTTTCAACCCGAGTGCGTTTATGACCAGATGTATGAAGGCAAAACGAAACAAAAGGAGTATGTGAGGATCGTAGCAAGTGGCGTTCCGTAGTTTTGGCCTAGCCCCATGGGAAGAAAGCGTGAGTTTATGTATGTATGTATTTTCACTCAATATTTACAATCATAGATGGTGTGTTTGCCTGTCACTCATCAGCAGTGTCGTCACCGTGCGATCCGTCCGGTGTCATGGCCGCTCGACCTCCACCATTATCAGCTACTCAACACTGATCCATTAAATCTTCAGCAAGCACTTACTAACCATCTTGGCGACCTGTCACTCCCTTCCTGACGAGTCAATCTTACAGAAGCATTACCTAACTTAATATTTTACGTCATATTTTGCTTAACGTTCTATCAAATAGATTAGTCGCAATCTTAGGAGTCTTGGAACAAGATTAGCTTACCTGATAATGTATCTTGTTTTACACAGAAACTAAGATTGCTTAATTTTGCTCTTAAATGCATCCATACTATCCATATCCATACTAATCCATACTAATATTATAAATGTGAAAGTAGCTCTGTCTGTCTGTATGTTACGTTTTCACGCCTAAACCGCTGAATCGATCGTCATGAAATTTGGCTGAGATATAGCCTGGGATGTGGAGAAGGACATAGGCTACTTTTTTACGCGATAACCGACATACACGCGGGCGGAGCCGCGGGCAAAAGCTAGTTTACATATATATCTATCAATGAAATGGACATTCTGTTGACGTTGAGTCATATCATATCGAGTTAGACTAGTTTTCATAGAAGAAAGCGCTAGTAGATAGATTAGTAATACTCAGATTGCTCAGATTTATGATAATCAGAGAACCATCCGTACTTAAATAGGTCACAATCACACTGCTATTGTCTAAATTGCTAATTATTTTGCACAATCACCGTGAGATGGTGCTTCTACCGTAACCGAAATAAAACAAAACTAGTCCATGAAAATGGGGCAAACCTACATGTAATGTGACAGATATTTTAGCTCGAAATAATTCGAATGATTACATAATTTAAGTAATGGCGGGTGCGGCCGGCTGTTTCGAGGAGAACTACATACATTAATTTGATCAAGTCGCGAATTAGCCGATCACGTGGCAACTATCCAGTGCTAGCAACTACTTGATCGTTCATTACTAAGATTAAAACGTTTCTTTGATGGTGGGTTACTGCCGCAGAACATAGTGTTTATTTATTTATTTTATTATTTATGTACACACAGTTAAATACAAAGAGATACGACATCATTATAATTTCAGTATAAAGGTACTGCTTATTTCTTAAGAAATTTC
This sequence comes from Dryobota labecula, assembly GCA_947523025.1. NCBI lineage: Eukaryota > Metazoa > Arthropoda > Insecta > Lepidoptera > Noctuidae > Dryobota > Dryobota labecula. Next base: position 27,818,438 of record OX383287.1, on the reverse strand, counting down.
TTCCAGCAGACCTAGGCAGGCTAGTCTACCTACTACCAAAACTTTTCCCCCCCTCTATCCTTTGGATGGATATCGCACTAACCAAATTGCCAACATTAAATACAATCAAACTGGATATAAAACCAATTTAAAAATTTGACCAACTACTAATATAGGTCCGTGCTTGTCTGTACAAATATAGGTCCCCTCGCTCCGTGCTTGGCTGTACACAGGTCCTCTCGCTCTGTGCTTGCCTGTCAATTATGGGTCTCCTCGCTCCGTGCTTGCCTCTACAAATGACAACCACACCAGACCTTGTAACAGCGATACTTTTCAGGTCCTTTATTATAACATTAACATTTTCACGTTTAAAGTCGAGTCTTACGAGCCTTAAAACCTGAAGGCTACATAAATCAAAAGCCTTGCTTGTTACGTCAATCAATTTGAACACCTTAAGTTAAAGTTTGATGTTATTGTTATCAGAGCTTGTCGCGTGCTTGAATTCATTCGCGGGCAGAACGCGGGCAGCCACGTGTGTTGCGTAATACATGGGTGTGCTATGTACTAGTTATAGTTATATAAATATAAACAGTCGTAGTATGTAAATTAGAGTGGAAACACGCGAGGCGGGTCACTGCGCCCAGGATGATGCATTTTATTCATGATAAATGACTAATTTGTTGTACCTATTAATCATTTAGAAATGTATTCAAAACTGTAGCATACCTACGTACCGTATCAGTTTTTTGCCTAACAAGTTGAAAAGTTCAATGAAAACATACAAGGCCTATGTAAGCCAAACAAAAGTTTTGAAGTAAGAAAGTTTGTAAGAGTCGTGTTACGCAAGTAAAACACGCTAATGAAAACATACAAGTTCGTAACCACATCGTGACCGTCACTGCCACTTCTTCGACCCAATCTTTTAGATGTTACTTAGTTATGGTAACACCGACATTTTGACTCAGTTTAGTAACAACTTGTCTAAAATCCCTCAAGCAGGGTGCACTAACGAGCGAAGTCATTAATTCGATGATAGTTTACGTTAGCACCGGTAACTGCCGGCGCTTCTTTGCTTCGTAAACAGACATTCTCTGAAACGTGTAATATTTTATTCGTTCGGCAGGATAGGCTTTAGCTTGTGTGTGATCGTGTAAGCGCAAGGTAATTTGTCCAAATCACTTTGGTTTCCCAACATCTAAAACTGAACATACGACAAATGGTGTAATGATATCAAATACTCACAATGTGATGATGGTCGCCGTCACCGGAAGTAACAGTTACTGCGAACTTTTTTGCTTTTTGAATGAAAGATTGGTAATCAGCTGCCACTGCTTTGCACTACTTATTTTACAAGAAGTACTAATAATCCGAGGTTCTACTGCTACTTAGAATCACACTGACTTTAATTTGATAACGCACCGTTCCCATAAAAGGCACGTTTAGTATAGGTATCAAGGCACAGTTAGGCTGGTGCTTCTATCTCGTCCGTAGAAGGCAGGCTGTCGTCACGACCTGCATTCACAATCAACCACAGCGCCTGCTGATGTTACTAAGACACACGACTACACTCTGTAAACTGAGCGCGCTTTTTTTCTACATAAAATTGACAATAGGCAATATGCTCGCCACTGGCAAATGGTTCGAAGTGGCGGTGCTTGGGGGAGGCCTATGTCCAGCAGTGGACGTCTTTCGGTTGTAATGATGATGATGATGATGATGATAGATACATCTCTCGCTTACCCTTCGGGGACTACATGCGTGATGTTATGTTATGTGAAAATTTATTTAACTTCCGCGGGCTGGATCTGGAACCTTTAGAATACTTACCATCCAAATTATGGATTGCGGTGAACTTACCTTGTAAAGCGTCATGTTTAATTGATTATTTATTAAGTACTCATATAAATATTATATAAGACGAAAAGTTTTATTTTACGAATAATTATTATAGAATTTACTATTATATTAATTTATTTGTTTTGAATCATCAACAAAAGTTCACAGTATTTACATACCTAATGTGCAAGATCAGGTATAAAGTAGGTTGGGCATGCCACAATTGTGGCGATAAGTCCCCCCTCTTTGAGGAGTGGCTAAAGAGGCGCAACGGCGTCCTCACCTTCCGCCTGACACAGGTCCACAATGGAGACGGCTGTTTCGGGAGGTTCCTGTTTCGGATTAGGCGAGAGGAAACTCCCGGGTGTTCCCACTGTGTGAATCGCCCGGAGGACACGATGGAGCATACGGTGGAGGTCTGCCCGGCTCGGGCAGAGCACCGCCGTGTCCTCATGGAGGCGATCGGCGGCGGCGATCTCTCGCGTCCGGCCCTGGTCCAGGCCATGGTCTGGAGCGAGAGTGCATAGGGGGCAGTCATCTCCTTCTGCGAAGCAGTAACACTCGCGAAGGAGGAGGCGGAATGGCAGTCTGTTCGCCCTCACGCCACTAGTCGCCGCAGTAGACGCCCTAGTCGGCGAGAATGGATAGCCGATTCCCGGCCACCGTAAGCGCGGGCTTGCGGACGGCGAGCTATGGCAGCTCGCCGTCCGGTAAGGACCAGGCCCGGATCGACGGCGCGTTTTTTTCCACGCGCGCCTCAAAGAGATGTCAGCACGAATTGACGGGGTCCGCTAGGACCGGTGGCTGCCAGGGTTGCGGATTTGTCCGAAAAGGATACCGTGGCCCTGGCACACAGGCAACTGAAGGAATACGGGTAGGTTTTAGTCAGTAAAAGTCTGACACGCCCTCCCGCTTCGCCCAGAGCGGGAGAAGTTATTTGATAATTTCTCACCCAAAAAAAGGTATTATGTAGGTGTATTACCTCAAGCAGGCGCAGTTGTTAACAGGCCTATGTTCACGTTTACGGCGGCATCATCGTATGATAATAAATTATCCGATTTAGGTACTTTAACGAAACCTGTTATTCAGCGAAGGCTGTAATAGATGATTGACATTCGCGTGTTTCAATGCCCTTAATCTCACTAAACGATATCAATTCGCTAATCCTCAATTAACAGAAATGATCACTCACACTAATGCCGTGCCTACACAATTTATGTGACGTATTTACGATAAGTTATGGGAGCATTTGTATCGCGATGTAATTGGCATAATGGGCCATTAATTAAGTAGTAGTTACCTCACAATATTTCAGTGTTGTGGCATAATGGATGGAGTTGCGTGAAAAAACGCTGTAACTCTCATAACTTGAGTGCGCGCAGAGGGCGCGGTCTTGACGCAGCCGGGCTTAGGACGTGCCTGCACGACACTGAACTTAGTTGGGCAGTAACTTAATGTTATGAAATAACTAAGTATTAGGGCAGTTGCTAGGCGCTTTCTGGTACTATTTTTGGCAAATCTAACAAAATCATTTTTATTAAGTTTTCCTTAGAGATAGCATGAAATGAACGCATTTGTTTTTTAAATAGAAAACGTAGGAATTTCTCTTCTATTGTGGATTCCTTTTCAAACATTTAATCTCACATACACAAACAGCCAGACCCGAAACAACTACTTGTAGGTCATACAAATATTTGTTCCGTCCAGTATTATACAATAAAATTCGAGAAATAAAGAATCTTAATTTAGTTTAAAAAACGACTGAAACAATTTTGTGATGTTATTACTCAATCACTGAATTTATGGAGGACTAGCTTCTGCCCGCGGCTTCGCCCGCGTGGATGTCGGTTATATCGCGTAAAAAAGTAGCCTATGTCCTTCTCCGTATCCCAGGCTATATCTCTGCCAAATTTCATGACGATCGGTTCAGTGGTTTAGACGTGAAAACGTAACATACAGACAGACTGACAGAGTTACTTTCACATTTATAATATTAGTATGGATTATTGTTGACAATGATATTTTAAATTTTGACGTAATTGTGTTTGTATTTTTATTTTATGTTTTGACATTTTAATTATACCTGCCAACATTTAAAAATTCTTTAATATTATATTTCATTATTCTTGTGTGTAATATTTGTATGCTTGCGAGTAGAATGCAGCGCACTAACGTTATCATTATAAGACCTAATTTAAAAAAACAAAAAAAAAACAACAAATTCTCACATTACCAGCAATATACATACTGCAAAGTTGTATTTTCGTTAGGAAAAATAGGCACCTATTCAAATCTAATATCGAGCTAAATGAAAACTATAACCGACGTAACAAGAATAGACTAATATTACCCATCACAAACTTAAAAGTTATCGGGAAGAGCCCATATTCAAGACTAGCTAATATATTTAATAAATTACCGGAAAGTTTCAAATCCTTACCAAATGACTCAATTTTCTCGAAACAGTTAAAATCTCTGTTAATAAAGAAAGGCTACTATACCGTTGAAGAATTTAAAGCTGACAAATTGTGAATAAATTGACTTTGTAATAATGCATGACGTAAATGTGAAATAAACTACTAATAAACTGAAATGAAAATAATGCTTAATCTTAAATAAATGATTGATTAATATTTAGTATAATATAATGTAATGAATAATTGTAATAATTAGAATCAGTAACATATTATGTAATACAATAATTTGATAGGAAACATTTGCAGTGCCCTTACAGGGTGCATGTCTTAATACTGTGTCATGAAATTTCAATGCATGCCTACTAACCAGTGTTTAACATGTAAGCAAATAAATAAATAAATAAATAATTTTAGCTATATACCTGCATTGTGACAAATAAAATGATTTGATTTGATTTGGGAATCGAACCCGCGATACGCAGCGCAGCAGTTCACAACCGTGCCGTCGCGTCGTTCCGTCGCCAATTCAGCTAGAAGTACGCAAACGATTTGTAGTTGATGTAAAAGTAGCGTGCCGTCACTATTTAACTAATTATCGTCGCGTATAATGAACCACGGATATTAACGGGACACCAGTTGACCTCCGTCTCGCGCCGCCACGCCTTGGTGTGCATGTAATGGACCCATCACAGTTATGGCCTATATATCGACTAGTTACGTCGTATGACACGCGAAGTATGACAAAGTATTGTATTGTTTGGATCGTGGGATTGCAGTCTCCATCACCTAATAAATAATGTGGATTGATGTAGGTAATTTACCTGTCCATAAAGTAATGACACGAAGTAAAACTGTTATTTAGAGATGTAATGGAACTCTTAAATTCTCTCGTGTCGCCACGTTAACATCAAACGCAGTGTGTAACATCAAGTGTAACACTCGTATAGTCGTACCTACCTGGCGTACCTGGCGAACAAGCTTATTTAATAGGTAACCTACCTACGTACCCGTTCCTAGCGCTACCTTTTCCAAGCGAATAATTAATGAAATGCATTGTAAGACAAAATAAACGAGGATAACGGGAATCACGACATACGTTCATGTATGTGTCAGTCAACAGCTCGTGTTGTGATAAGAATACCGCGCAACTTTGCCTGCCAATCTCCAGGTACTAGATTAATGTTCTTTACTTCTTACAGAACACCAGACGTTCTGTCTGAATCACTTTGTCATCATATTTCACAAATATGTTAATGAATGTAAAAAAAGATGCTCTTCCTAGTGAGGATTGTTTGAAATCCAACAATGTCAAGGTGGTTGATGTATTTGTGGTAAATAAACAAACGAGTTGTGTTTGTGTTGTTGCGACATCGAGCCTAGGTTTTTAGGAGATGCAAAGCGTTGACCACAGCGGTCTGAAAACATCGTGGGCATTTAGTTTTGTTGAGCATAGGTATCCTACTTTACTTTATCGCAGTATACGCGGTATCTATTACTATGATAATGAACTGAAGTGATTAATTTAATGAGAGATATATTCAGTGGGTTTACTGTAGGTACACCTCTGCCTGACCCTTCGGGGATTACAGGCGTGATGTGTGTGTGTTATATATTCAAGAACAGCCTGCTAGGACATGATAGGACTTAATAACGGGAGTAAAGACAAAAACTTGGAAACACTGGCTCCAAAGAACATTTTTCAATAAGCACTCACTGGAATTGGCTCAAAATTAAAGAGATTGTAATTAAGTACGACTATGTCATCAATGTTAATAACATTTATATTTAGATAGTAAGAGAACGCCAGGTATTGATCACCAGTATCAGTTAGCCTTTCAAGCACACAACTAATACTTCCTACCATACAATGGCATACGAACAAATTAAAGTCATTTATAATTTTGTAAAGACCATAATCTCAGTGAACACTATCATGTGTCTGCGCCTGTCTGGTGGACTGTACTACAAAATAAGTTCAAATAGAATAGTTTGTGTCATTGTAGCTGTATACTGCCTCGCTGCATGTTCCTACATTTCATCATTTGTTATTGAACTGATTGTAGGAGTTAACCCTGCGGTTGCCTTGAAAGTCGTGTCTTCTCTAACAATATACTGTTCATGTGTGGTTGTCTCATTATTCACTGATTCCGAGTACTTTCAAGTTTTTTTAAGTGACATGGAAACCATTGATATTTTATTAGGAGTAAGGCCAGATATGAACATACCAGTCTCTCGATTTTTGTTCTTAGCAGTTATAATAAGCCAGCTGGGCATAGCAATACCTTTCAACTTTTTTCTGATTCAGAATGGACTACCCCTTCAAATGAAGTTCTTTGTTATTTTTTTATTTGTATTATCATGCGGAATGACAAATTTCACGAGAATTATGATGTTTGAGCTGTTGTGGAACAGAATGAGGATGTTCAGACAATATCTAGAGAACACTCTGTCTCGAGTATCTACATCTAGGTTACAGGACACTGAAGATGCAAAAGAAAGCATAAGGCAGTGCATGTTAATTTACAAGAAAATATTGGATACTATCAAGAAGTCGAACACACCAGTGAAATCTATGGTAAGTAGTTAATTCTAATCATTCCTAATGTTGCTATTCTATTCTATTAATTGATGGTCGTTGGGTTCTTTCAGATTATTGTGACTGTTTTTGCATCTGTTCCGAAAATAGTTGCGACAGGGTACGAAATGATTTCTGAAGCAAAATTGGCGGTAATGCACCTTCACAGTTCTTATCGCGTTTTTATTGTACGCTTGTTGTGCAGTCAATAGCACATACACTTATCGTATATACCTCAGATCCCCCTGGTCCTGCAAGAGCTGAGCATGGACATTGTACTGCCATGTGTGCCGGCGCTGCTGGCGGCGCTGACACGCGGCGAGGTCACGCGCATCAGACTCGTCATCGGCAGGCAGATGCTTACTTGGGAAGGTATCCGTGCTCCAGTTCATATTATTACCAGCTTCTGCCACGGCTTTGCCCGAGTGGATGTCGAAAATTATCCCACGGGAACGTACTACCGGGATGAAAAAGTATGCTTTGTCCTGTGTATACCTGACCCAGTTTACCTGTGTGAAAAATTATTCGCATTCCGTTCAGCTGTTAAGGCGAGAAAAGGCATTTATAATATTACTAGCTTCTACCGGCAACTTTGTTCGCGTGAAAGTCGTAAGACACCACAATATACTAAAATATCAGCCAGATTTTAATAAAATTTCACTGTAATTAATGTTTGTAGTTTTGGTCACAGCAGCCAAAATATACAGAGAGTCAGGACTGTATGATACATTTCCAGTATAAGCTGATCTCCCATTGTAGGTATAGGATTTCCGTACAATAAGCTTACAATGGAAATGTAGAGCTTGATATTCTATGTTCTATGTTCTATGTTAAGGCTTTTGGTTTCCGCACTTAGTCCTTCAGGTGGACCATTGTACATGAGTCATGGCGGCCATCAGTAGTTATTCCAACCAACCCACCTCCCTCCAGAAGTTAATTTCGTTTCTTGGTCTGTTTAGAACATCTGTGAAAGATTTGGGTACCTCAAGGGTTTCTGTTCTAATATGGGTGACGCCTGTGCATTCAAAGAGCACATGCGTGACGGTTTCGTCAACCTACATGCATCCCTGCACAGAGAAATATCCGTTATGCCTATTGTGTGGAAGTGTTTGTTTAGCGAGTCGTGTCCCGTGATGGTCCCCGTCACCAGGCGCAAGCCGGTCCTGTCCAGGGGCCCTATTATGAACTCTTATTTCCAGGCAGTTTACAGCGTAAACAGAACTGCCTTGCAATTTCGTATTATGAACTCGTCAAACAAGCCAGTCAGCGGTCACGTGACACCCTGGCCGACTTCTGCCCGAATATTGCCTGGCAATACCGTATTACGAACGTTCATTTGACATTTCTTTTCATATAACAACTTGTCAAAAAGTAACCTCACAATCCATTCAGTTTACGCTACTTCAGAGGAGCTTTTATTGAATTGTTTTGGGTTTATTTGCTAAAAGAAAATATTATGTGCGACGAATATGAACTGTTTGAGTTCCTGCAAAGTGACTGTTCTGATCAAAATAACGAATCTAGAACAAAAGGAGACGACTTCGTGATCAAATTAAAGACTCCTACAAACAGGCGTGACAAGCGACGCGAAACAAAGGCACCACTCGTCGCGCGACACCCGGTTCCTTTGTGTCGCGTCGCGTGTCGCGCCTATATTCAAGAGCCTTAATGCGTTCGACATGGATGATGTGCAATTCATTGAACAATATGAACTTAATCAAGTGAGGAGTTGGAGACGACTTCGTGATCAAATTAAAGGCTCCTACAAGCAGGCGCGACATGTGACGCGACACAAAGGCACCGCTCGTCGCGCGACACGCGGTTCTTTTGTGTCGCGTCGCGTGTCGCGCCTGTATGTAAGAGCCTTAATGCGATCGACATGGATGATGTGCAATTCATTGAACGATATCAACTTAATCAAGTGAGGAGTTGAGACATGTCAGGGACTGTCATACAAAAATCACGGATTTATCGGATACAACTTTAAAATATCATATCTAAGAACTTTCTTACACTGAATAGCAAAATACTCAAAAACTGAATAGGAAAATACTCAATAACGAGCTTACGCCATATTTTTGTTTATACCCCGAAAATTCTTACGAATGGAAGTATTAAACAAACAATAAGATAGTGTTCATAGTAGTTTGTGAAACAATGAAACAATACTCTTCCATGAGTTCCATGTGGTCGAATTCCCCGCTGACCTTCAAGTGGAATTCGTTCGGAAACTTAATCTCGCGTTACAATTTACAAACTCAGAAAATTGTAATATGAATGAATTATTTAAGTAGCATAATATATACTGCGTTCGTATTTTCACCTATTTTTATACTAAAGTAACTAGATTAATATTAATATAAATTGCTTATTTTTATCACAAAATATGTGATTAAATAAAACCGTAACTTACCGATAAATATTTAATTATGTTTCTGAACGTTACGGCAGAGAATTACAAGCCAGCCATAGACAAACTACCCAGCGTGAAGTCGGTTAGAATTAGGAATGTCGTAATACGAAATTTAACCAGCCAGTGAAATGAATTGCCTGGAACTTGCCTGGTTTTTTTAAAGTTCGTAATAGGCCCCCAGGCGTCATAAATGCCTGGTTAGCCTACGATCTAAGAATGGCATAGCCTCCTTGGACTGTCTGCAGCCCGGTGTCGAGGTCCACCAGCTTTTCTAGTGAATTAATGAAGGCCTGTTTTCCTGCATATTATACACTAATGGCACACCACTGATACATTGAATGTTTCTCATTATCATTCTTACAGATTATTCCTGACGAACAGCTATCACTAAAATAATATAACAGTACATTGTAGCACATTGATTTGGGGGTGTCCTTTTTACAATACTGCTTTTTTCTCCGTTGTATTTTAACTACTAACACTAGTAACAAGTTATAATATTGTTTACTAACACGCTGGATCATTGTTGTCCAAAAATAAAGAATATTATTTTTAAACGTCTTTGACTTATCTCGGGACCCTGGCGTTTGGAAGGCGTACGAGGGGCCGAAGCCAACTCGCAGAGACCCGTTAGACGCTTTTAATTAAATGAGGCACCAACCGACGATTATCCCTGTATGCACTATGTAAGTGCACCCAAGGACAAACCCCGGTTTGTGTAGGACTATTGTAGGATATGGAAACAAAGATATTGGACTATGGGTTTGGGTGGTTAAAATGGACTGGTTACCTAAAACTATGGAAGTACTATGGCCCCTGCCTGATCACTGTTTTATTGTACACGGATAAAATGGCAGAGGGTGACTTGCACACTCATTAATGGGCCCCCGGAAACTGTCGCTAGCACTTAGTGTCGCCACAGAATGTTTATATTCTGTGGTGTCGTAGTAATAAGAGGGCAACATATCCTGAGGTACTTGAGTACTGGAGAGGTATGCCACGACTATCAGAACAATCACAGAGCCTGGAAAATGGTCAAGATCCCTACCAGCACTTACTGGAATACTTCCTAACTCCGAGCACGTTTGCTCTTGCGAATCTCCACTCAAGCCGGCCAATAAAGGCAAGAATGAGGTGGGAGCTCAGTTCCTCGTCAGTGTTCACTCCAGCCGGCCAATAAAGGCAAGCCAGAGATGAGAAATGCCGAGTGTTTACTTATTACAATAATAATAACCCCACCGCCGTATCTCTACGTTGACGTCGTGGTGAGGCTTGCGCGCTCCGAACTCTAGGTCTGTGGCGGTAGAGTTTACTTTGCTGGAACGGGTCTAGGGTGAGGAGCCAGATCAAGAGAGATACAGAAACCCGCAGGGCAGCATGTGGCGAGCTGTTGGGCAGTTGCGACCCCACTGACCTTATCTCCCGGGAGAAGTCATGTTCCTTATCTCTGGCTTGCCTTTATTGGCCGGCTGGTGTGAACACTGACGAGGAACTGAGCTCCCACCTCATTCTTGCCTTTATTGGCCGGCTTGAGTGGAGATTCGCAAGAGCAAACGCGCTCGGAGGAAGGAAGTATTCCAGTAAGTGCTTGTAGGGATCTTGACCATCTTCCGGGCTCTGGGATTGTTCTGAGAGCCTTGGAATACCTCTCCACTCCTCGAGCACCTCAGGACATGTTGCTCCCTTGTCGCTACGTAACTATGTGCTAGCGACCGTTTTCGGGGGCCCATTATTGAGTGTGCAAGTCACCCCCTGCCAATTTATCCGTGTATAATAAAACATTGATCAGGCAGGGGCCATAGTCCTTCCATAGTTTTTGGTAACCAGTCCATTTTAACCACCCAAACCCATAGTCCAATATCTTTGTTTTCCATATCCTGCAATAGTCCTACACCAACCGGGGGTTGTCCTTGGGTGCACTTGCATAGTGCGTACAGGGATAATCGTCGGTTGGTGCCTCATTTAATTAAAAAGCGTCAAACGGGCCTCTGCGAGTTGGCTTCGGCCCCTCGTACGCCTTCCAAAGGTCCGGGACCCTAGGGTTCCGAGATATGTAGACATAAATAAAATAATAATAATAATAATAGTTGATGTTACCATCCCACATGATGAGAACCTCGTGAAAGCTGAGAAAGAGAAACAAATAAAGTATCTCGACTTAGCACACGAGGTTGTTCACATGTGGAATGTGAGCTCAGCTATCATTGTGCCGATTGTCGTGACGGCCAATGGCCTACTGGCCAAAAGCCTCGATCAACATCTCACGAGGCTTTCGTTAGGCGGTTGGATCAAGGGCCTGATTTAGAAGGCAGTACTCCTTGATACGGCTCGCATTGTGCGGAGGTTCCTGTCTCTGCAGCCCTAACCACCGGTAGCTTGGACCCTGCTCCCGACACCGGCGGACCACTATTTTTTATATTTTTAAATGTTTTTTATATATATTTTAAGAAATATTTAAAAATGTATTTGATATGGATAAAAAATAAATAATAATAAAATTTATTCAAAAATAAAAATTGGAAAAATAGAGTATAAATCTTAGAAATAATGAAGGTATTACAAAGTATGATGCCTGTACTAGGATAAACCTGTATCACAGGCGGCATGAGTTCTTACAATTACTATTAGGACAACTGATTTCTTAACAAATATTTAACATAAGTTTTATGAGTAGTGCAATAGTCAATTAAATTATGTTAATATATACTTAAATACTAATAATTATGGTCTTAAACATGTAGATAATTTCATATTATTTACGGAAAAAAGTTGCAACTCAAACATACACGACACACATACACCACACACACACCCTCATACACATACGACACATACACTACACACCCAAAATCACACTGGATCTTTTTAATTTTGTTTCTCTATTTTTATTAACTTTATTTTGTTTTTTTTTGTATTCAAACGATAGCTACTAACCCAATTGTAACTCCGTATTGTTTGCATAAATTGGAAAAAAATATTAATATAGAGAGCCCTGGTACCCATAACACAAGTTTAATCTTAGCTTGGGTGCCAGAGGTAATAATTAGTGATCAATGCAATTAAAAAAAAACTTTTTACAAAAAAAAAAAACACAACCAACTTAAAAAAAATTATACTTTAATTTTGGAATTCGGTGTCTTTAGTTCCGTATTTTCGTTTTTTGCCACCGATTTCCAAAATTAAAATTATTTTTAATTTTTTTGTGTATTTTCTTTGAAGTCGGTTGTTTTTTTTTTTTGTATAAAGTTTTTTATTATTCACTTTTTAGTTGTGGTCCTTACCCCACACCAATTCGTATACCACAACAGTGACAGGAAATATTATAACATCATGAACATACACTGAGTGGATTAAATACCAGCGAAATTAAATTGATTAATAATAACTGCTGTAAATCGTTGAGTAATTCCGTCGACTGTCTATGGTCTACATCATCAGACCTGTAATGGCACTTATAACACATATGGGTGCATAGTTCTCATCAATACAAATTAATCAAGCTCAAACACCATGTAATTGCTGTAAATCGTTGAGGAGTTCCCTCGACTGTCTTTCGGCTCCATCATCAGATCGACTACAGACCTTCATTAAATAGTAGTGCTTTAATAATGAAAAAAATTAACAAACGCAGTAGTCGCCACTACGATTTTCGAAGGCTCCCGTCGATTTCTCTGGGATGCCATCATCAGATCCTGGTTTCCTTATCATGGTACCACCCTTGAGATATCTCCTTTCCACCAAAATATTAATCATCAAAATCGGTTCATAAACGATGAAATTATCCGCGAACACACGTTTTTTTTTTTTCCTTTTATAAAGTATCACGGTTTGTGATACTTTAGTCTTCGCACTAAATCAGTGTCGGCAAGGAGTCGTGATGTCATGAAGTCTATGTTCGTGAGATTCTGCATATTTTTTTATTATTATGTTTACGACATCCATCTTGACGTCCCGGTGGAGGTCGCTGTTTCTAATGTACCAGAATGTAGCGAACACACATAAAAAATATATATATACGGTCGAATTGAGAAACCTCCTCCTTTTTCGAAGTCGGTTAAAAAACAATATTGACATTAATTTTGTATTAGCCTATCGATTTTGTGTAATTTGAAAATAAAATGTATTCTATTTTATTATTATATTCTATTCTACCATTTCCGTTTGCCAATGTCCCAAATTTTAAATCGGAAAACATTTTTGAGTCTCCTTCTAACAGTTCGAGCGCCAGCAGTCAGTCCATAAAAGTCTCGAAACTGTTCTTGGACCTGTACTGAGATCAAGTGACGATTACGCAGGCTCGTGGTAAAGTAACCGATTTAGGTCGTTCTGTAGTGACCCCGTTTCGTGGTCCTCCTGGACGGTGTACGAAGCTGCCAGTCAAAAAAAACTGACTTTTCTGGTACTTAAACCTCAGTTGGTCCCATAGAGTTTTTTGATCCTTGTAAGAAACATGATCGATTGGCATCAATAAACTTTTTGTGAAAATTGCCTATTTTCTTGAACTCTGTAATTCTTTTTCAAAATCTGTGAATGCAAATCAATATTTCTCTAATAGTTAAGGAGAGTCTGTTAAGACCGTTTTCTTGAAGCGACCACGGTTAAGGTACCTGCCCTTAGTGGCCCATATCAAAACAATGCAATACTGCTCATCCCCCATAACAATCAGCGTGATAATTTATACCCTACAAATTTACCAGACCTATAGGGAATATATATGCAAAATTTTAACAAAATCTATCCGGTAGTGTGTGCGTGATGCTGGAACATACATTCTGACAAACAGATAGACAAAATTTCTAAAAACTATATTTTCGGCATCAGAATAGTTCCCAGACCTCGTGGCAATTACTTTTTCTGAAAAATATTCAATGTACAGTTTTAACTTCGCTACGAATTTATTATATGTATAGATATAGTATGTATATGAATGAGTATCTTTTACTGCAACGCTCCTAATACAAGATATGCATTTATTTGTTGACAGACGATCGCGTACGTGAAGTCCTGGACGACTGCCTGTCGTTCCTAGACCACCGGCCCTTCAGCTATTCCGTGTGCCGTCTGTTTACCCTCGACGTGGACATGGTCATCAGCCTCCTCAACCTCTACGTCACCTACTCGCTCGCTATGATACAGTTCGGACATTTTTATAACTGAACAAAGAGATTCACTGAATTTATGATGATGATGTAGTGTGAAGTGTGAACTTTCCATTTTATTTTAACTTGTCCTGACTGTCCTTATACTGACTTAGTTTATCGATATTGAAATAAAATGTTATCAGGAATTGAAAAAAAAAAATAACCGAAAATAAAAACACCGACACAGCTTGTAGAGCTAACAAGTCTGTCGAACGACTGATGGTAAATAGAGTAGACGAGTCTTTTAAGTCGAGGTCGCGAATCGGCAAGCGTAGCGTGGACACGCCCCACTAGATGGATCGACGAACTTAAATGATAGCCGGGAAAACCTGGATGCAAAATTTTGAGAAATAAGAGTTGTGGGGAGAGACCTATGTGAATGTCCTATATGGCGCTAGGTTAATTTGGATGATTGATTACTGTTCAATTTATCCAAGATCATGTTTAGTGCCATTTTTAAAAACAAAGGAAACTAAAATAAGAAATTTGTATTCGCCTTAGGCGTCAACGTGAATGAAGCACACATCAAACTGTTCTCCGTGACAGATCGCAAAATCGCAATACATCGGTGACGCAACAAGTCCTTCACGCGCGGCTGGTGTTGTCGGGCCCGACATGTATATCGTTCAGTGGGGACTGTCGGAAGCGGCCGGCGGTCGGCCAGGCGGCGCGCCGGTCATCCGGCATCCGGCACTCCCTGTCGGTCAAGGACGCGCGGTAACTGACACTGAACTACTTTCCAAGATAATGAAAGTATAGTAGCCGAGGTAGGTTAGTAGGAATATGTGGGAAATTGTGTTTATTGCCGTAAGTTTACTTAACTGTACTTTATGATCATAATAAATGTCATTTCTAAGAGTTATCGTTTTTCGTTTATACCCTTTATGCCCGTGCTTGCTAAAGATACTTTTGATAAAAATAAATTTTGATGGATGGAGGAAAACAAATACATATAAATGGAAGGATTGTGTGATGGTAGGATATGAATGAAAAGATAGAATATGATCACGTGACGGTTGACAGAGCGGATTGGAAGAGATTCTACGCTAACCCCAAACAACATGGGACAAGGGCAGGAAGAAGGCTGAACGGTCCCCGGATAATATTTCAGTACTGACTTCACAAACATTTTTAGAAGCTATTTAAGTCGATGTAGCTGTATGAGAATAACTATCAGGTATAGGTATTTAGGTACTCATTACATAGATTTATACAGGAATAAGTAGTGAACAACAAGTTGACGAGGCTGGCGTTAAAGATGCGCGGCTGATGTGTATCGCACATACAAACAACACATAGGCCACACAGTCAACAGACTGAACTATTAATAGACGTGGAGATACTCATTCATGATTGTGGTGCGCAAGATTTGTAACTAGGATTTGGTAGTTTTTGGTTATTTAGGTATTTATGGTTCATTAATCAGACCGTGAAACAAAAAAAAAAAAAAGCATTTTCTCCCATACAAAATGTATGGGTGAACATGTTTTTCAGCTACAACGTTGTTTGTTCTTGGGATCAATTTATCCCATCTACGGAAACGGAAACCTTCATTGTGCGTGGTCCGACACGCACTTGGCCGGTTTTTTAAATATTCCTTTAAAAAATATTGTCGCGTAACATATTGTCGAATAGTCGAATGGCATTGTCTGCTGGTGCCATATTATGTGTGACAGCGTGAATGACAAGGTCGCGGTCGGGGAAAACAAGCTCAAACTGTCGGCTTTTCATAGCTAAACTCTGATGTGAAACGTATTGTAACGAGTTAACAGTTTCGGGGAATGATATGTAGGTAGTTCAAACAACTATTGATTTTTATAGCTGTCTATTTGAATCGGTTCGAAACTGATATGAGAAAAAAGGTTAGTAAGGGCGGTGGTTTAGTTTAGCTACGTAATTCTAGTCTAGTATATATACGATAATAGTTTTTCAACTGTTTTATTTTGAACCGTTGATTAATGCGTGAAAACAATTTAAGTAGTTCCTTTTTTTTTCATGAAACATTTACAAAAATATCCTATTCTTCGTACATTATAACGCTCAGTTCAATAATTCAAATCGTTTCAATCAAAGAAAATTACATTTTGAGAATCGATGACATAAGTTCATTACAGATTATTGGTCTGGTAGAATTGCAGTCATCTCGTAGATATTATAGATCGTTTCGAATGGTTACGCACAAACAATAGCATCTAAGTAGTAGGCGTGCGTGGCAGATAACGTTTTGGGTACCTACTCCACAAACTTGTACCAGAGCAGTGTCTGACAGTAGACTTCTTAATCTGACAGTATTCAAAGTTAAAAGCTACGGCCTGAGAAAAGTTAAGTAAAGTTATTTTAGGAACAAGAGCAAGTTGCTTTGAGTGTAGGTACGGCCGTGTCTGCTGGACTTTGGATAATTCCAGGAACAGAATTTGTCACAGAAAGTCCGCCTCTGTCCATTTTTGTGCTTAAGGTAGGTATTAAATAAATAAAAATTAAAGATGGGTTTCGATTACAAAGAATACCTACATAAACCAAGCACTCAAACATAGAATCGATAATAAAGAAGTTACTGTCGATTTGTCCTATGTATAATTAAGTACCTATTTAATTATAGCTAAAGAACAATATAAACTAGGTACGTAGATTCTTCAGTTTACAATTTTTTCAATTTATTTATTTTGTGAAGATTCCTCTGACACACCTCTAATCTGTAACAATGCCTAACCCATATTTGATGAAGAACATAACCCATGCTACCTATAATTATTAATAATCAATTGGTAACGTGTTTGTTACGGCAGGGGTTATTAATAAGTCATTATTATCATTATCACAACAAGTCGTTACTCCACATGCCCTGGTATTTCGTAACGATCCACTGCTGTTGTGACTTCGTGTTCGTTTGTCACGAAAGGCTTCCTACTGGTTCGTCTAGCTCATATCTCATCCTAAAAGTATGTACCTACTGATTATACCTACGAATCATATACGCCCAAACTCGCTGGATCGGGATTGGTCAAATTTAACTAGCAAGATTCCATTACAAATAAAAGCTTGTAAAAAGGTCTTAGCCCAGCACTGGGACACAATATAGGCTAACGAAAAAATAAAAAAACTGCCTATCATCGATCAACTCTTACGAAAGTTTGTCCTGAAAATAAATATCTTGAAGATCTTTAAATGTCAAGGCTGATATTTAAGACTTGTGATATCATCACTACGTCTGGTAAGGTTGAGCAGTTGAGCTGCAAGAGTGGCGTCATTGCTGCAACGAATATGCTTAGCTTTTTATTAAGTTTATTTATTTATTTAACATTGTGAGTACCTAACATATAAACTTAGCCCCACAAAACCATTGCAATGGTTTGACTGAGTGGTCAGTGAATCTCTAGACTTAATCACACTTACATATCCAAATAATTTTTTTTAAATTTACTTTTAAATCAATTTTTATTTGTTTCTCCTCCTTTGTTTCAGTGACCTTCTTGCCTTCGAACTGTTTATTGGAACAATTTTTTGTCATGGTTTTTCTAATCAGAGATCCGATGAATACAAACTAGACTAAAATACATTTCAGATCTATTGATTGCTCGATTAGATAGATGGAGGTAACCCATATGTATATCGACGACGGTGGAAACTTCAAATGTCGTAGGGGGCAGGGATTCAGATGTCCCTTACAAAATTCTACCATCGATATTGTCCCTTTATTTATAAAATGTATTCCCTTCTCCTCAATTTTTCAATTGCCGTAAATTCATATTCTCGTCCAAACCATTATATTTTGCAAACATGGAAAAAAGTCATTACACTCAAACCGTCTCTGGTCTTTACGAGTATCAGTACAAAAAACTCCTCTAAACCTCCACTTTAGTGCTCCACTTCTCCGCTTCCATCCAGTTGGTAGTTAACCAACTGGAAGTTAATAATTGTACCTAACTATTAACTGGTCTAGATGAAGACAAAACAGTGCGGCAACCACTAGTCTAGACGGGTTAGTCACCGTCACTTCAAAGGAAACGCGATCTGCCTCGTTCTGTGTCAATGTCAGACTAGTCAGACAGCAGACTGAGGCAAACTAGTTTGACGAGTTTAAAATTTCAGCCGTTTGAGAAAGTAACGTGTGGAAACGTTGATAGGATTTCAATGTAACTTTTACGAGTGTTAACAACGATTTGAAAACGTCAATGTCAATTTGTCTCTTGAATTAATTACAAGTAAATACGGCCGAGTCATGACAAGTTTCGTTTCGTTAATCTTATTTTTGTTGATTAGCGGGCACATAGTGAAATTGCTTTCTCACTTCAGTAGCTCAAACATGTAGGTTTTGCTGCCTGAAATCAGTGAGCAAAATGCGATTTTGCTCACTGAGTGAGACCAAGTAACTTTTTAATTATTATTTTTTCAGAAAGCCGCGAATACCTTATTCAGCCTTGGGTTAATCATACAATTCGAAATATTCACACTCTATCTCTTTGCCGCCATTAGAAAGAAAGAGAGACAAGCCCTTTCGAAGTACCGATTTTGAATTCGACCTCAAAGACAAACACGTTCGGAATTTCGTACTAAATAAATTTTGCAAAAAAATAATTATGTCTTTTAATGTAATTTATTTGTTTACTTATACGTATTTTACATATTTAAACGAAAATAAGTATTTACTGCAAATAAAACTTATATTTATACTTGTAAATATTTATTATCTCCTAAAGTGTTCTCGCGGTTTGTTCCAACTAGTTCTACTGATCAGTTCTACGGTAGAACTAATGGGTTTTTTTTTCTCACTAGTACTACGATATTAGGTATAACAAAATAGTAGAACTATTGGGATTCTCTATTCCCTCTATTCCCACTTGTTCTACTGAACAGTTCTTCAATCCTTCGCTTGCTCAGGATTCAACGATTGAATCACGAGCGTAGCGAGTGATTCTAAAATTGAATCCTGAGTGTGGCGAGGGATTCAAAGGCCTCGTGCCTTTGAATCACCTTTGTGTTACACGAGAGCAAAAAACTTTGCTCTCGTGTAACACACATAACTTTTCACTTCAGCAGCGATAGGGCTGGTCTTTGTCTCTCTTTCTTTCCAATGGCAGGAAAGAGATAGAGTGTGAATGTTTCGAATTGTATGATTATCCCATGGCTGAATAAGATATTCGCGGTTTTCTGAAAAAATAAAATAAAAAAAAGTTACTTTGTTTCACTCAGTGAGCAAAATGCTATTTTGCTCACTGATTTCAGGCAGCAAAACCCACATGTTTGAGCTACTGAGGTGAAAATAACTATTGTCACTCACTTTCTTATCAGATTAACACGTGCAGTCTGCATAATTTAATTATATACTCGTAAATAATCTATCGCCTCTTTAACTAACCATCATGGTTACCGTCATAAGGCGAGATAACCGACTTTTAATGATTTTATACTGAAGATCATGTCTAAACGAGTAGTGTTAATGATTTGGAACAAATATAAGTATGTTAAATAAGAGTATTTACTTAATAAATTAATATATGAATATTTTAGATTACGTATAACATAGTCAAATTAATTTGTAAAGTTATGTCTCACGCGAATAAAAACTGAGAATCACGCAAAATCTATGAAGCGTATTTTTCTGAAACCTTCACCTTTTTAAAGATAATTTAATTATTGATCTTTTAGTATACGTGTTTTATTATAATGTATTTTGTTTTATGTATAATAAATTAATAATGCTTCTTATTTGGGACATCGCTCCTGGATGGGCGAGTCCTATTACTGGATAGGCGTACGACGCGTTGCGTGAGCTCAGTACAGAACACGCAAGCTAACCACTCAAGGTCACTGGCATATATCTGGGCCTTAAGATTTGTATAAAGAGGACGTATATCTATGGAATACTACAATGCGGTTTTATTTGAAATCAGTATTGTTACTCCAATTACTTAAATAAAACGCAAATACACGTGATATGTCAAACATTCACTATCGTACGTATCGAGAACTGCATTGTTTACGTCAATGAATCTGGCACCGGTGGCGAGGGATCAAAGTGAGCAGTTCCACGGTAAGCTGACGTGGGACTGACGTCAGAACTTCACACACAGCGACTGTTTATTGTGTGACGGTAGTTTAATCCACGTTTAGCGGAAAACGTGGAAACTCTCGGATGTTTAGACTTTCAGTCAGTTCCGTTTTAGTCACTTATCAAAATAGCCCATAACTATCTATTTAATCGCCATTTTAAAGTTTTCATAGGTGAATACTGTTCCATGGCGAAATTTATTGTATCTGGTGTACCACAAGGTTCAAATTTAGGACCATTTCTCTTCATTTTGTATCTTAATGACATACCTAAGCAACCTAGAAGTCATCTCGCAATATATGCTGATGACAATGCCTCTTATACTTCTTCAGAAGATGTTGACTTAGTAATTGGGCGGCTTCAACATGCACTAAACCTACTTGACACTTATTTTACCAGATGGAAACTAAAATGAAACTCCAGTAAAACGGAAGTTATTCTTTTTACGCGCAAACGATCATTGCCTTCCAGGCGCATTAACTTTAAAAATTGTTCCATACCCTGGAGCCGTTCGGTCAAATATCTTGGTGTATTTCTAGATAGCAAAACTAACTGGAGTGAAAACACTGATGCACTTTGCGAAAAGGGTCTGAAGGCTATTCATGCGTTAAAACCTATTCTTAACCGAAGGTCTAAGTTAGGCGCTGCCACCAATGCTGCCACTAAGTTACGCATTTATACCACCCTTGTCCGACCATGTCTGACATATGCTGCGCCAGCCTGGAGTAGCCTGACGGATAAAAACTACAATAAGTTGCAAGTTGTTCAAAATAAGGCTATCAAAATTTCATTTAACACTGCCTTTCGTACAAATTTAAAAATAGTTCACGAACAAATTAAACTACCAACGATTAAAATTTTTATCTTAAAATCAGCCCGAAAATTGCAGCGTAAAAAAATGTTTGAGAATGTGCAAATAGCGCTCTTTCATACGATACCCCACATGCCCTAGTAGCCCGACTTCAAGTTTTAAAACCCCCGTTAAATCCTAGATGCAAAAAAAAATCTTACTTATTTGAAAAATAGTTGGGCAAACGTCATCTAAAACTATTCCAAATTTCAATTTGATAGCTTTAGTAGTTCTTGAGATATCCAGCTTAGACAGACAGACGGACAGACAGACTGAGTTGCACCATAAGTGTTCCTTTTTACCATTTTGGTACGGAACCCTAAAAAGAAGCACAAAAAGTATCAATTCTTTGAAATCGACCTTCGATCTTTTAAGTTGACTGAAATAGCGTAATATGTCATAATTGACTGCATAGATTCATAAGGTAATATAATCATTTAAAATATTAGATCTGTAATTATCTGCTCTATTCGTTTCCTATTCAACCCAGCGAAGTAGTATTGGAATAATTCGACGGTTGTCATCTCAGTATCATTCCTACGAACTGTATGGGAAAAGTTTTCTTTTCGATTTCTGACTTTTCTAGTACTCAAACCTCAGTTGGTCCTATAAAGATTTTTGATCCTCGTAAGAAACAGGATCGATTGGCATCAAAAAACTTTTTTGTGAAAATTGCCCATTTTCTTGCTGACTGTACATTTTTTTCAAAATCTGTGAATGCAGATCAATTTTTTTCTAAAAGTTAAGGATAGTCTCTTAAGACCATTTTCTTGTAGCGACCATGGTTAAGGTACCTGCCCTTATGGACCCATCTCAAAACATAATGCAATACTGCTCATCCTCCATAGCAAATAGCGTGATAATTTATACGTAGTAATTTGACCAGACCTATAGGGAATATCTATACAAAATTTGAACAAAATCTGTCTGGTAGTTTTTGCGTTTAGCTGGAACATACATTCAGACAAACAGACAAACCGACAAACAGACAAAAATTCTAAAAACTATATTTTCGGCATCAGAATCGTTCCCAGACCCGTGGAAATTACTTTTTTTCAAAAATATTTAATGTACAGTTTTGACTTCGCTACGATTTTATTATATGTATAGATAATGTATAGTAAACTCAGTGTTAAAATGTTTGTAAAGGTAAGTTAGCCTAAGAACTTGTTATTTATATGGTTGTACACAATTAGAATAAGATCTTATTTTATACACTTTGTAATATTCTGTTAATAATAAAGACTTTTAATCAAATCAAGTCAGTTCCGTTTTAGTGCAAACTGTTACCGACTGCACTTAGGTTACTCTACCTTCTTGACGTAGGTAAAGCACCCAAACGCAGCCAACGTGAAAATAATGTTCTTAGTGAGGTAGTTGGTAATAGTTATGTAAAAGAACAACGGTGGCAGAGGATCGAGTTCAAGGCGCATAGTAAGAGAGACTTATGACTTATATCAGTTTATTTTCTCTCGCATCACCACGAACTTATCCTAAATGTTTCAAAGTCAAAATATTTATTTGTTTTTTCATGCTGTGGACTGCTACAAGTTGATGATGAGTACTAATTAAAAAGATATCGTTCACGAGGGTTCTACTGCCACGCTTCTCCAATTAATTGGTGATGCAATCCAGGGCCGCCTACAAGCTAATACGAAATCTTTTTTTGCCTTCTTCGTCGAATTCTACACTCCAAGCCAAGGGAATGGAGATAGCCTCATCTCTGGCTGGTTTACGCAGAAATGTATGCTTACCAGTTACCACTTAGATATAGATGTATATGTCGGTAAGTTATATGCTTTACGGTGTTTAATTAAATTCTGGTCCATTATGACTAGGTAAGAACATAATATAATTAATACGCCAGCTCTATCCTTTTGGCTATTTATCGCCGGCCGGCTTTCAAAGATATTACTAACTTTCTAAACTCCCTTAATATGATCCTATCCAGCGTCACTCACTATAGAAATATAATTATCTCAGGCGATCTAAACATAAACATCACTGATCAGTGTCTTGATTCAACCAAACATAGTTACCTCAATCTATTAGCTTCACATGGGCTTCTCCCAGCACACACACTGCCCACGCGACTTAATGCCTGCCTGGACCACTTTATTCTTAAAACTAACCTACCTGCATCAACTTTTGTTGCCCACTCCGCACTGACTGATCATGACACTACCCTTTTATTCTTAATAAAACAAATGCCGAAAATATCTACAAAAAAAACAGCTGTCCGAATCAACTATAATCTACTAGACGTTGCATTAAAGCAAATTGACTTTGAATCAGTTTATCGCACTGAAAATCCTCACATAGCTGCAAAGCTAATGATCAACTTTATAACACAGGTGATTGACTCAAATACAAAAATTGTTACAATATCAAATCGTAAAAATATTCTAAAGCCTTGGCTTACACCAGGCCTTCTCCGATGTATCCGGCATAGAGACAACTTACACAAAAAAACTAAAAAGTCACCTGACAACGAAATTTTAAGAAAAACATTTACTAGATATAGAAACTTCTGCAACAAGCTACTGAAGAAGACTAAAATTGAATTTGAGAAAAGTGAAATTATAAATGCAGGCAACAACACCAAACAACTCTGGGCAGCCATAAACACAATTTCAAATAGGACTCCCAAAAAGGACACTACTTCACACTTATTGCATATGTCGACTACTCCTCTGCAATCCGTTAACCTGGCCAACAAATTCTTTGCAGAAATCGGTAAAAATCTCGCGGAGCAAATAGTTTCTGCGTCGTCTGACGAATCATCCCAGGCTGTCAATGGCGGCTTCTTACAGTCTATGTCACTATTACCGACGGATGAAAGCGAAGTTGCTAATCTGATAACATCTCTACGTAGCTACTGTGCGGTGGGATGGGATAGGCTTTCTAATGGCCTTTTAAAAAGACACATGGCCATTCTTGTGCCGCCACTTACATACATCTGCAACCTCGCTCTCAAATCAGGTCAATTTCCCAAACCATTCAAAAAATCCATTATACATCCTATATTTAAGGGTGGGGACAGAGACAGTGCCAACAACTACAGACCTATTGCTGTGCTTCCTGCCCTATCCAAAATTTTGGAGAGGATCATGAACAATAGGCTCGTTGACTACTTAGAAAAGTTTAACATATTGTCACCCTCTCAATTTGGTTTCCGGGCCGGCAAATCTACGTCTGATGCGGTTCATGATCTGACTAACTATGTTGTCACAAACATGGATGGGGGGCAGAAGGTGTTGGGTATCTTTTTAGACCTTGCCAAAGCTTTTGACACTGTTTCTGTACCCATTCTTATTCGAAAAATGGAAAGAATGGGTATAAGGGGGGTTCAACTCAAACTTTTTGAGGATTACCTGAGTGAGCGTACCCAGTCCGTTAAAATCGATGACATTATCAGCGAAGAGTGCACCGTTACTTATGGTGTGCCTCAAGGTAGCGTGCTCGGCCCGACCCTTTTTCTCATATACATTAACGAGTTGGGTTTGCTCACAATTCCCATGGGTAAAATTTTAACTTTTGCAGATGACACTGTCCTTCTCTTTAGCGCAAAATCATGGCATGAGGTTTACGCATCTGCTCAGACAGGCTTTGACGTTGTAATGGGGTGGTTGCGTAGGAATGTTCTCACACTAAACGCGGACAAAACAAAATACCTTGCCTTTTCTCTAAAGTCCTATACACACACAACTCTAACGACTCCTTTGTATTCCTTAATTGCCCACTACTGCTCTGACCGAAATGACAACACATGTGGTTGCACCCGCCTACAAAAAGCAAATACTGTAAAGTACCTAGGTATCATAATAGATTGCAACTTGAGATTTCACGAACACATCAACACCCTCAGTAATAGGTTGCGTAAACTAATATTTGTCTTTAAGACTCTGAGACACGTAGCTGACGTCCGATTGATGAAATCAATTTATTTTGCCCTTGCTCAATCCCTATTAACATACTGTATAACGTCGTGGGGTGGTGCACCTAAATACACAATCATACAATTGGAAAGAGCGCAGAGAGCTATTTTAAAGGTATCTTCCTTTCTACCTTTTTCGATATCCCACAGCACTTTTATATAATGAGAGTAAAGTCCTTACTGTACGTCAGCTGTTTGTTCTTCAAACGGCCCTTAAACAGCACGAACTCCTTACCTTCAACTCCTCGCTGTTACAAAATAAAAGACGTTTTGACCCAGTAGATCGCCTTGGTAAACGACTTACCACTATGTTCTCCAAACGTTTCTTTTGTTACCTTGGCCGATTTCTCTATAATAAAATTAATAGGACGTTATCGATTTATGAGCTTACCAAAGCTAAGTGCAAAATGAAGGTTGGGAGTTGGCTCCAGGAATTAAATTATGAAGCTACGGAAAAACTTCTAGCTTCCATGGTATAGAAAATTGTACCTATATTTTTATTTTATTTACTTTGCATTCAGTGCTTCCTATCATATTTCCTTACATTCACACACACACCACACACACACATACTAACCCTAGAGTAATAGTGTTACCCGTCTTTTCTTTTTTTTTTAATTTTAAATTCTGGTTTTATATAACTTACCGCATTTGTGTACGAGTGCATAATCAAAAATTAATGTAACTACTTCCTAAGGGGTGGAGTCCTGGTGTCCTGAAATACAGGCTTTACGCCTAGCTTAGGCACCAGTCTCCCACAATATTTTTTAAACCATTATTGTATTGTCCTTGATCATATTTTGAAAATGTATTACATATATATTGTGGTGAGAAATAAATCCTTATCTTATCTTATCTTAATACAAAGTCAAAGAAAATGCTTTAATACAGTACTTACAATTGCTTTATTGCTTATAAAACGTCGGTTTGCAAAACATAAATTCCTCCAGTGTGCAGACTATATTGTACACTTTCACGACAGGGTATTATGAACTTTATAGTGTTTGATTTAATGATGGTATTGCTCTGTGGTGTGGAGAGCGGTGATCGTGCCGTCTGGGCCACGCATGATTAAATCTGGATGCATGGCGGCCTTCGCCTGAATTGGCAGGTCGCTGAAGTATTAGTGAGTTAGTGGTGAGACACCGTGTGGCGCCACCTCAGGACCCGTTCACCAAACACACGCGATTCACCACCGAAGGGTTAACGACCAGACGATCGATCTATGTTAAGTTACCTATCAAACTCATTTTCATTCAAACAAGACTTCGAAAAATAGAAAAATAATGACCGTAAGTACTAGTAGACGTATAAATAAACTCTTAAATTTTTTATTACCACTTTACATGTGATGGATTCATTATACGATAAAGCTTTGTGTCACTAGCGCCAGGTGCGCCTCGACCTCTGTCCCGAGAGCGGCGCGCGCGCAGCCCTGACCCACATACTGCTAGCGTGTGCACATGGGGCATGGGATTACCCCACTCAGCCCCACTGGAAGCCCTGCCGTGGGAAGTACGGACACTTTGATTTCGGACTTTCAATTGCTATGCGTTCTCGAAGCTCTACGATATTTTCCATTGCTCTTCGAAACATATTTGGGATCAAAACTTATGGAATATGAAAAGCCATTGTATATAATCGAATTTCTTATAGGAAAGGTGATGTAATTTAGAGCAATAAGTGTCAGTCCACAAAAACAGGCAAATACAGAGAAACAGGCTTTGTGTACTTATAAGATTGTGATAGTAAATGGAGCGAACATGCAGTTTCAATGAGAACGTCCTCTCTAAGGTAACATGAGCGTAATGTAAATGAAGAATTTATTGGCAACTAACGTACTAACGCAATTGCAACAAAACAATGTTTAGGTAAACCAAATTTATTGTTTAATCTCCGGTTAAACGCTTTTTGAAGACAAAAAAGTTTACCTTAGAGCAACAGTCAATACCTTAACAGCTGAAGTTGATGCTAAGTATAGCAAAGAAATATTTAAAGCAGGGCCGGCCTTACCTATGGTGCAGCGTGTGCGGCGCACACGGGCGCAGGGTCTCGGGGGCGCCGAGCACCGGCCGCAATTAAATATTTTTGAATTAACGATAAAGTTGTGCTTTTTATTCTTATAAGCCTTCCCTTTCTAAAAAAATACTTTTTTCCCTCGAGTCTCGGTAGACTCGAGGGAAAAAAGTCTCGCGGTAGTCGCGGTCTACCCGCGGTTCCTCGGGGGCGTACCGCAAACGAAGAGAATGGGCTATTGCTTTCCAACATCATTTGTAATTGCACCATTTTCACCCAATAAATTCCGATCACTAGGGATAATGTGTGTAAGTATTACATTTTGATCGCGCGCTAACTAGAGGGCGCCAGGGTATTGATTGCATCCGGCGCTACATGGGCTAGAGCCGGCACTGATTTAAAGACATTATTTTAATGGTTGTTTTGCATTCTTTATTTTAGTAGGTGAGTGTCTACATCATACTATATAGGACATCATGATCCAAGACGAGGTCCATTATCTTTCTTGAGTTTGTTCCAACCGTCTTGAGTTCCGCGCCCTCGAACCAACACCTAGCGCGGTACGAGAGCTAAATAGTAAATATACTCACCAATCCGGCCGAACAATACAGTACGCGATATATTATAAACTCGATTTCGATCGCCTTACGAGCTATTTTGTAGGTTTTCTTTTTATCGTCATCTGCGTCTGGATATATATACATATCTACTTAAATTAATTTGATTCGGATTAACTTTCTTTACAACACGCAACGACTAATTTTACAGATCTCAACACCGTGCAGAGGAGGTGAATACCTC
This sequence comes from Dryobota labecula, assembly GCA_947523025.1. Classification (NCBI taxonomy): domain Eukaryota; kingdom Metazoa; phylum Arthropoda; class Insecta; order Lepidoptera; family Noctuidae; genus Dryobota; species Dryobota labecula. The sequence continues at coordinate 27,790,424 of OX383287.1, read as the reverse complement.
CAAAGTCAAAGATAGCAGTCATATTCACGTTTGATTTTGCCGCCCTATCATTTTATGTACCTATGGGTTTGGCTGACACGATGGGTACAAAAAACTTTCTATCGACTCTGTAGAGCTAAGATACTACTAACTTTTGTTGTTAACGAAAGTTTGCTAGCCACGTGTTGAACACAGTACGCTGCACTACCAGCGTTCAAACACATTACAATTTGATTATAAATTATAATGCACCATGAAAGTCTATAAAATGAAGCAAAGTTGTTTATACTTTCAGTTAGGTATTTGTTTATAACAGAAAGCGATGTTCCGTTTGAAGTAACCGCAGACGCGTCTACCACGTGTTATCTGCTTGTAGTTAGAAAGCCGGCTGTTTCTATAATCTGACAAATTATTATGGATTGGAGTTGCTTTCAGTATGTGAATAGAGAATAACCGGCGACATGGTATATGTATGTAACTAGTACCAAAAGACTATCTCTTACATAAGGTCTAAAAAACACTGCTTACATCCATTGCCGTAGCAGAGGGAAGAAATCCCCAGATCATTAAGTTTTAGGTGCGTGCTACATATATCTACCTACAAACACTCCGATTTCAAGGAATAACAAAAATAATAAATAACATTCTCTTTGTAAAAATCACCAGTTCCCGTAGGAGCGGGGGAAGCTTATCGAGAGTCGTGCGTGAGCCGTGACTCACCGCACCTAAATGTTCTCGCAACGATGAAAGGTTTACAGCACGCTGCGCTTACATACTCGTTTCATGTAGCTGAACTTTTACACTAGTCAGTCTTTATGTTTTAGATATTTTTGACGTTGGCTACATAGATCTCGCGACGCCAAGACTGCCTCCTGCATCAGCCTCTTGACCGAGCTGTTCAGCCATAGTTTTCCAAGATGTTGCTCATTGGAGTTGTGGCAGTCATCGTCACAAATCGTCGACTCTATATTTATTTTAGGGTGCTAATTAAGACAGCTTTTTTAAAATTTCATTCTTGTCTTCAAATATATTGAGCTGTCTAATGAATTAATAGGTCAGCGACGAACTTTTAGCGTCTAAGGCCCGTATTACAGAACGTCACTCAATACTCAAGCATTACTTAAAACTAGATTCAACCAATCAAATGGCTTGAATCTAGTCTTAAGTAACGCTTGAGTATTGAGTGACGTTCTATAATACGGGCCTAAGAAAGGCTTTTCAAGCATAGCATATATTGTAAAACAAGCTACTGTTATTATGACGCAGCATCGTGATAATTCTTAAGCAAAAAAAATTGTGATATGTCTACGCATAGCTGGAACGTTGACGTTAATACGTTGAAATTATTTTATAGATCAAATGCAGTTGCATTTGATCTATAAAATCTAATCTAATGTAATCTATCTAATCTTAACTTTTTACGTCAGCATAAGTAATTGATGAGTGAATCTACTATAATTGAACATAAAATTACCTTATTTATTTATTTATTTAACAATTTATGTACACACATATAAACAGACAAGAAGAAAGGAACAGAAAAATACGTACAAAGGTGATGCTTATTTCTAATGAAATCTCTTCCAGCATACCTACGATAGGAAAGTAGATATAGAGATGTAGACAACGTGTGTAAGTGTAGAGGAAAAAAAAAATGATATAAAAAAAAAATATATATATATACATAAAATCAAAATAGCTATACACTAGTATAAATATCTTATTATTGTCATCAGATATTATAAATCAGATACAGAGATTAATTAAATTTGTTTCCAAAAAAAGGTTGTCGACGGAGTTCCGCTTCGCGGGTTTCCTAACTTAACCTTTTTTTTTTTTGACGATGGTAAAAATGCTTTACGCATGGGCTCCCGGGGACGGAAGGGGTGGGACTCTCCGGTAGTACCGGTATACCCACTAAACGACCCAGCGGCGCTCCCGCATCGTCTGTAAGAAGGAGGACTGGGAATCCGGCAGAGCTTTCCATCCAGTCCCCCGCCGACAACCTTACTTACAGCGGGCCCGGCACGCCCCTCCCGTCGGGGAGGGGCGACCCAGGAATTACCAAGAGTGCTCTGCCATTCCCGCCTAACGTGGGTGGTGAACAGTGCAATGCAAGAGAAGGCGCCCCCACCCCTGTCTCCCGCTGTTCACCGCCAGGAGGCAGAAGATGACGATCATACAATCGCCTTCTCACGCCCCGTCTTCGACTGCAGAGCGGCGCCGCGAGAGAGTCGTCCACCCGCGCGCACTCCGCCGCCTCCTTCTGTGACATTACTTCCTAATCTAACCTGTCCGAGTCGGGGTGCCCCAAGTCACGAGCTCGCTTCGCTCGCTCTTGCATCCTAAATAAAGACATGTTGAATCTCTAAAATATATAAAGTAACCCACTTACAACATTAGTCGCTGAGTTATCAATTCAGAAGTAAATATATCTCGGTAGCTCTGAGACATATTAATTTACGTTCGTAAATTGACGCTGGTTTTTTTTTTAATATTCTGTTGGAATAGTAAAGATGATGAATTGTTATAATAGAAGCTGTTCTATTAACTCGTTGCCTACATACAAAAAAAGACGTAAGGTTGCAGGTGCTAAAGAACACTTTGGTCCCTTTATTTTATGCTAGAGACTGGTGAACATGGCTACTGGCTAGTTGTCTATTATACCGGAACCGGAACCTGAACGCAATTCTTATCACGCCTCAACTTGATCCTGAAAATTGAATTGAAGTAGGCAACTGGCTTGAGAGTGCTGAGTTTTCATCAGGATCCGGTTTAGTTGCAGTGAAGTTTAAAAGATGGGTTCAGCTAAAGTGGATTTTCAGATTTTTGCTAAATGAAATGCCGATAGCATTGTCTAGGTACCTATCTGTTATGGTCTTAACGAATAACCGGAATAAGTCGATAATATTATTAAAAGTAGTACCTTGTCACTAAATGCATTATAAATATCAATTTGTAGGAATTAATCATTGATAAATTATCGTTATGATGTAAGATTTCTTACAATATAAACGATATGAACATTGACTATCTCCCGAGATATCGAAACAAAGAAAGATTAAGGCCCACAAGATTGCTTTTTCCTAAAGATTGCTCAATAACTGAACGATATTATAAACGTGTGATATTGCCTCGAGCGCGATACGTAGATAGGTACGTGAGCTATCTCCGAGCGTGTCCGGAGAAAGCGGCTGATAGACAGACAGACGGACGGTACGAGGTAAGCTTGTTTTTGTGTGTTAGGATAACATTAGAGAGTGCTTGATGGACCAAGTGAGATGCGCGTTTGATTTGCCTTTGTTTTTCCCGTGATGACCAAGCACAGGAGATTTTTGCACAGACAAAACTTCAAAGGTGTAAATGTGATTTCTTTGACCATTCAACCTAAATAGTCAATTATATTATTATTATAACTAGAGTCAGAAATCATAAATAAGTTGCCATCTGATCACAGTGGACAAAAAATAACATTTCGCTCTTACATGTCTTTAAGAAGTACATGTAAAAATTCAATAATTCTTTGACCAGTAAATTATGTCTTCAGAGCTTTAATAATATATGTGACCCAAATGGGTTCTACGGCGAGTTCCTTTCACTATTAAATACGCAATTTATTAAATACACATTTTCACTAAAGACTAAAAGTATTTACACAAAGTTCTTATTTAGTGATTGGGCAACTCCAGGTATTCGTAAAAGCAGGGAAAAATGATTTGAACTTTATGCCCTAAAGCAACATATGAATAATACTAGCTTTCATAAGTATGTTGCAAAATATTCAAAAACTTTTAAAAATGTATGCTAAGTAGCTAAAGCAAAAATAAAATCAAATCAGCTCATGATAAAATAAAAACAACTTGGCAAATAATAAATAATGAAACAGGTAGGAAAAAACAGCGAAATACTGAATTTAATTCAGAGACTGCACATGGCCCCATCAACTCAGCTCAACTCAGAAATAGCACAGGAATTTGAAAACTTTTTTGGTAATATTCCCCTTAAAACTACGGAAATTTTAAATTCTTCACCCGCGCTTTCTGCTGCTTTACTTAGAAATAATGTATAGGCATGCCCTTTGGAGTTCAGGTTTCAGCATACTAACCCCCAGGCTGTTATAAAAGCCATTACAGATCTTAAAATTAAATCAACAGAAGATATTGGGGAATGTCTGTAAAAGTCTGTAGGTCTATTATCGAAACCATTATTTAGCTTTCATATTTAACACCATTGTAGACCAAGGAGTCTTTTCAGATCTCATGAAACACAGTAAAATAGTTCAAATCCGGTGATAGTAACCTAACAATTATAGGCCTGTGTCAATTCTTCCAGTTCTCAATAAGGTGTTTGAAAAGTTGATGCTCAATCAAATGTTACGTCACTTCAATAAAAACTCCATCTTTCATGAACAACAGTATGGTTTCACCAAGGGGCGTTGTACAAATGACGCCAGTATCACCCTAATAAAGAACATTTTTGACACTTGGGAACAAACACAAGATGCCATTGGAATCTTTTGCGACCTCTCAAAGGCGTTCGATTGCGTAAACCATGAGACACTTCTGCTGAAACTGGAGCACTATGGGGTTAAGAATACCGCTCTTGATTTACTAAGATAATACCTGAAGGATAGTAAGGTTAAAGTTCAGGTAAACGGCATAAACTCATTAGGGTCTGAAATGAAAATGGGCGTTTCTCAAGATTCGATATTGGGTTCAATCCTCTTTTTAGTTTACATTAACGATTTACCCCAATTACTTCAAAACCAACCGAAGATGGTGTTATTTTCAGATGACACATCATTGATTTTTTAAATAGATCGACGGTCACAAAAACTTGACGATGTGAATAACTCTATTCTTCAGGTCCAAAATTGGTTTACCTACTGTAAATAATTTGGTACTAAATAAAATAAAAAAACAAATGCATTTGATTTAAATTACCGAATGTTAGAAGTAGCGAATGTGACATCATATAGAATGAAGAAAAACTGGAATTTATTAATCAAACGGTTTTCCTAGGAATCACGCTAGATGAGAAATTATAATGGGGACCTCATATAACATCTCTTGCAGGGCGGCTAAGCTCGGCCGCGTATGCTGTTCGAAAGATAAGACAGTTAACAGATATAGAAACCGGGCGGTTTGGTCTATTTTAGCTACTTTCACAGCATTATGTCGTATGGCATTTTACTGTGGGGTCGAGCTGCTGACATTGAATCCATTTTTATTTTGCAAAAGCCGGCTGTCTGAGCCATTTATAATCTATGTACATCGCCGCGAATCTCTTAGGGAACTATTTAAAACGATTAATATTGTGACGGTACCTTGCCAATTCATTTATGAAAATATTATGTATGTAAGAAAAAATCTACATCTTTTCAATAAAATCGGTGATAGACATAATTTTAATACTAGAAATAAAGATAAAATAGATCAACCATTTTTCAGATTATCTAATGAACATATATCTTTTATGGGGTACTGTGTTAAATGTTATAATAAAATACCTTCTGATATATTACAATTAAATGAAAGAAAATTTAAAACTCATATTAAAAGCACACTTTGTAAATAAGCATAATTATTACAAATTAGAGGATTATATCCAAGATAAGAATGCTTGGAAACATGCTGGTCCTGCTCCATAGGACAATTTAGAGTCTAGACAAAATCAAACTGGTTGCTAATTTAACTGTATAATTTATAAATCTATACTAATATTATAAAGCTGAAGAGTTTGTTTGTTTGTTTGTTTGAACGCGCTAATCTCTGGAACTACTGTTGGAATAGAAACAATATTTTTGTGTTGGATAGTCCATTTATTGAGGAATATTATAAGCTATATAACATCACGCTACGACCAATAGGAGCGGAGCATAAATGAAAAATGTTGCAAAAACGGGAAAAAATATTCCTTTTTAAGAGCTCCCGTTGCGTGCGCTGCATAAACGGTTTAAGTTACGCAAATATCATGAATAATGGAATTGTTCCTCTTTAAAAGTTCTAAAAAAAGTCCGCGACAGCATATGTCTATCTTTTAAGATTGATTCACTATAACCTTTTTTTATGGTAATCAATTTTTTTCGAAATTAATTCATTATTTGCGAAGGAGTTTTATCAACATAATATTAATCCTTATCCAAATAAATATGTTATTAATCACAAGTATTTAAATGTAAACAAAATTGTCCTTGACATCACTTGATTTCAATCAACATCTTAGGAGATATCATAATTTTAAAATATCTCCGCAACAAAATAAGTAGAATATTCATTACTTAAACCACTCTGTCTCTTACGAGTAGGTGACGCAAACGAAGTTGCGCGGTTCATCTATATAATTTGCTAGCTTTTGCCCGCGGCTCCGCCCGCGTGGAAGTCGGTTATCGCGTAAAAAAGTAGCCTATGTCCTTCTCCATATCCCAGTTTATATCTCTGCCAAATTTCATGACGATCGGTTCAGCAGTTTAGGCGTGAAAACGTAACATAACAACAGCCAGACAGACAGACAGACGGAGTTACTTTCACATTTATAATATTAGTATGGATAAAGCTGAAGAGTTTGTTTGTTTGGTTGAACGCGCCAATCTCAGGAACTACTAGTTCGAATTGAAAAAATATTTTAGTGTTGGATAGCCCATTTATCGAGGAAGGCTATAGGCTATATATCTACGCTACGATCCTTAGAAGCCAAGCGAAAAGAACGGAAGTCAGAAAGAACGCAAAGCGATAACGAAATTTCACGCGGACGAAGTCGCGGGCAGAAGCTAGTTTTATGATATAAATTTTATTTTCTGTGATTAATATACTTTAACTCACACACTGACTTATTATTAGAGATGGGCCGAATGTGGTTCAAGCCGAATCCGAACTTCGGCCGAACATTCGGTTAAAATGAAAAGTTCAGCCGAAGTTCGGCCGAACTTCGGTTCAATTTCGCGCGCTTTCTCGAGAGCGACACGCCGTGACTTGTTTACGCATTTACTTCAATATTGAGGAGGTGTAGAACAAAACCATACTTTTCCGTGTTTATGTTTATATTTTTTTAAGTTACCACTAGATGTAGAAAAAACCAAAAGTCTGATTGCGTCAGAGCTAGACAGATATCTCAATGAAGTTCTGCTACTCAAAGACCATGTCCATATGGCTGGTGGGCTACGAATAAAGGCAAGTTCCCTAACATGAGTTATTTGGCTCGAATATATTTATCGTCTCCTGGAAGCTCTCTATATTCTGAGCGACTTCTATCGGAGGCAGGAAACGTTTACGAAAAAAAAAACGTAACAGACTTCTGCCAGATAAGCAGTCTTTGGTGTTTTTGCACCATAACCTGCATCTAGTAAATTTTAAATATGAGTGAGTAGATATATGAGAAAAGTTTGTTCAATTTGATTGTTGAAAAAAATACCCTTTTATTGTAATAAAAAATACATGATGAATGTTGAGTTAGTGAACCAAAAACGTGATTTTTTATTCAATTTATGAATTTTAATCCAGATGTTTGTTAGAAGAATAATAAGTTTATTTCATTTTTGTAATAGTATGTCTAATTAATTAGGCAGAGATTTTCAAGACCAATAAGAACTGATTTAATTTAAGGTTTACATTTACAATGTTCTTAACTAAAATAAATGACCATGAGTGAGTAAAAGACATAATTTTATTTTATAGTAATGCTATTCTAGTTCTATTATTAAATTTCAGTCAAATAGTACAAGTAGGTATTATTTTTCTTGTGCCGAATGTTCGGCATCTGAACCGAATTTCGGCTGAATACCGAAGTTCGGTTCAAGCTGCCGAAATTCGGTTGAACCGAATGTGTACCGAATTTCGGCCCATCCCTACTTATTATGTTTAATTTTTTTGAAAAATCATATATAATGTTTGTAAATATGTGAGCACCATGTATCTATCGCATTTATTAATTTTTCTGTCATTACTTCACGTTTCATTATTTTTACCAATTGTGGTATAGTAATTTTTATTCTAGGTAGGTACATCGTCTTCGTCTATAATTATTAATTAATGTATACAAACTATTGTTAACATTTTAAAAGAGTAAGTATGGAGTTAAGTAGCGGTCCTTGTACATAATATATTAAATAAGGGTACAAGAAATTAAGAAACATAATACTAATATTATACGAGTCAAATTTGTAACACTAATCATTAGTTAAGTCAAACAAAATTGTAGAAGGAAAAATAAAGCTAATTTTATTTTTAAGTATGGAGTTTCTTGCCCATTCTTCTCCATACATAAAAACCTTTTGGAAGAGGCAACTAGAATCAATTAACTATTTTTGTTTGAAAGTTCGATCAAAAGTGCCTTTTACGTGCCTATTTGAAATAAATGATTTGACTTTTGAGTTTTGGTTCCTATGACATTAAAGCTTTTAACTTTCTGTCTGTATGAATACCTACGTACAAAAATGTACATTCTAAATTATTGGTAGGGGTTACCATGTTACAGTTTTCATTTCGAATGAAGAAAAAATCTTTTTGACCTTTTGCGACAACTTTAAGTTGTATTTTTTTACCTTAGAACGAAATGGCGTATTCTTCCCAAAAACCGCGATAGTGCGATGTGAATTTTTTATCATTAATAGGCTTTGTTACGAGCAATATTCCTGTGCCAGTGTCAGGTCGCACTTTTGAGTTTTTAGGGAGAAAAAAAAAAAAAAAAATGAAAATCTGAAAAAAAAAATATTACCTACACGATAGCCGGAGGTGATTTCCCAAAAATAAAAACTGTTAAATATGCGCCCAAAGATGCTCTATCAAAATATATTTATATAAAACTAGCTGACCCGACAGACTTCGTTCTGTCAAAAAAATGTTAAGGGTGGACAACCCTTATCACTAAGGGGTATGAAAAATAGATGTTGGCCGATTCTCAGACCTACTCAATATGCTCACAAAATTTCATGAGAATCGGTCAAGCCGTTTCGGAGGAGTACGGGAACGAACATTGTGACACGAGAATTTTATATATAAGACTAGCTGACCCGACAGACTTCGTTCTGTCAAAAGCTATAGTATAAACTCCACTACTCTACACTACCCTCCCCTAACCTACCTACCTACCTACCTACCCTACCCTACCCTACCCTACCCTACGTACCTAGGTAGGTACGTAGGTAGGTAGGTACCTACCTACCTACCTACCTACCTACCTACCTACCTACCTACCTACCTACCTACCTACCTACCTACCCTACCCTACGCTACCCTACCCTACCTACCTCCCTACCCTACCCTACCTACCTACCCTACCCTACCCTACCCTACCTACCTACCTGCCTACCCTACCCTACCTACCTACCTACCCTACCCTACCCTACCGACCCTACCCTACCCTACCGTATCTACCTACCTACCTACCCTACCCTACCCTAATTTTTCGTAAAAACCAAAAGAAAAAAAAAAAAAAAAAAACGTTGCTATAAACCTCACGAAGCCCGAGACCTTTCCAACGAATGCAAAACCGTGGAAATCGGTTCGTGCGTTCTGGAGTTATAGCGTCAGGAAGGAAAACCCGACTTATTTTTATATAGTAGATAAATATCTTGTACAGATACGATTTCAGAATTAATGTTATTTTCTTTAATGAAAAGGTCACCCATACAAAAAAAAGTGTTTGAAATGGTCACGTGGGTGTTTTACTCGTGCATTATAAATGCATCTCTTGATCGATAAATACCATAAACAGCAGAGGGATTTTTTTAAGTGCAAATTATTTTATCACATCGCCTCCGATGCGTTTTAATATTACAGTTTATTGTTTAGCGACATTATTATTATAAGTAATACAAGGGCGAATATTGTAGGTAGGTACCTACTTTCCTACGTTAACTTCTAGTTGCGTTTTAGGTCAATAATACTCATAGATCTATAATTACTATACAGAGTGTAGGTTAATGCTGTGGTTGTATTTAGTTGGTAAGCGATGATATAAATAAATAAATCATGAAGCTAATATCGATAAATATTCTCATAATATATGTACAGGATATTAATATACATTGGGGTTATACCATTAATTAAAATGTACAGCCAGCAGTGAACTTCGATTCTTAACATTTTAGTCACATTAGACACACATTTTATCTATATCCTACTTAATACTTAAATAGGGGATGTGTTGCGGACTAATCATCAACGCAGAGCCTCCTAATGGGCTGAAGCTAAAAACATGTTAAAATAATGACTTGACTGCCTTTACTACTAAAACTAAAAGCATTTATTAGAACCTGTATATTTCACATTCGTATTTAAGTTTGACTACCACAAAATGACCACAAAAATGTCAGTCATCACGTACAAACACAGAGCGTAGGTACCTACTACATATGTACATCTACATTCATTGTTTATCGCTAACCGCAATGAAACTACTTATTGCTTGAAACATAACTTCATCCGGTAAACCCTACAGGGTGTCAATCACGTCATCATTTTATTTAATGTGCAGTGTCACGTACCTAGTGTAGCTACGTGTTAAGTTTCCCGTAATATTGTGGAGTTGTGAATATTACCTGAAGATTCCGTTGACGTACCCAGATGTTGGATCACTTTGAATTCAATTCACAATATTCTTGTTAAATAAATGAAGAAACTCACTAGTCTGGTCATAGTTTCTGTTACATCGTAAAGAGCACAAGCTGTCTTAGCTGCTCTTTAGCCTCTGGATCTGATACACGCCTTACATTTTTCAGGGTGTTAAATAGATATGAAATACCTAACGCACTGTGTCCGTAAGGTTAACCAATTAGCCACTACTTGCTCCTTGTTCTAACTTAAGTTACTTAAGATTTCTTGAGAGGTTTAAGTTGGTCCTCAACACATGCACCAAGCTGCATAGATGACACACCAGAGTTTTGTCTTCAGTTAGAAAGCCGGTGCAGGCGAGCTGCGCGCCGTCCGAATGACACCCGGCCATGCGGCAGCCGGCACAGAGAAAGCCTGTCATTTTATGTAATACCTCTCGTTTTTATCGTAACTAGCTGTAATATAATATCATGTACTTAGTTAGGACAAGAGATGGAATGTTCTGTGTACCATTGAAATTTGCACGTTGAAAGTTTACATTTTATTGTTTTGTATTATCTACGTAATCATATGAAGACATGATTATTTTTCCTAAAGAGTGAGTTACTCGAGCTGTATATTAATGAACACGTTAGAAAACATATTCAAAAATGTTTTTCAAGATGATAGCAAAAGACTTCAACCAATACACGATTAAGGACGGTGTAATATCCCGTTTGTATTCGAGCAGTAGGTATTGTGGAAACATTTAATGTAACTGCTGTTATGAGTACTTACACAGTATGGGGTTTACCAGACGATACCATTATTGCCATTATGTTACAAGTTGTGGGAACATTGTCAGCCGGTGTTATATTTTCTTTCACTTTCACATACCTGCGTAAGTACGTAGTTAAGTTATCTAAGCACAGTAATAGACACAACATAATACCAGAACTCACAAATCTCATAAATAACGCATTTATAAGTACCAGTCAGCATAACTTATATGGCATAGCTTGGAAGAGGCCAACTGCGTAGCTTTAAGGCCTATGCGCTACGGGTCTTAGCATCGATTTCCGCGTAAGACAAAATATTTTGAATAGTCTATGCTTCAATAGATAAGGGTACCTAGTTGTGTCTATGAGATCATGTTTGTGCCGACACCAAAGGCAGGCTAAAAACCGACCAAGTGCGAGTCGGACCACGCACCACGAAGGGTTCCGTAGTCGGGACGAACTTATCCCAAGAACAAACTTATCATTGTAGTTGAAATACATGGTATCATATACATTTAATACATTCCAACTGCTAATATAAGTTGGTTGACTATTACTCGTTATCTTGTAAAACCTATATGGAATTGTTTTCCATTTAACTTCGTTCTACTGCCATGAATTTTTTCAACCATATTCGTCTGACGGTTTACAACTAATAAAAATGTTTATAAACGTTAAATCCGACATAATGCTAGCAATAAACGTGAATATACTATAACGATTGAGATACGATGGGTTATGACGATATGCTCAAACTATGTGACTCTGAAGGCGATAAGGCTGCAGTCGCTCATGACATCGAAAACGGTGGAAATATTTATATTTATACAAATGCTTAGAGAGCATAATATGTTAAAATAATATTCTGCGAAGCAGCATGCTAGTCATCTTTTTCCCAAGATTTTTATAAATGTTCACACAGTTCTCGTCGGATAAGTAGTCTGAGTACATTGATCGAAGTTCCCCGAAGTTTATTGTTAAGTACTTATTTATATTACATTAAATATAAAACCTTCGTTCATTCATAGTGGTTCAGTAGTCATCATCATAATAATTAAGTAATAATTATAAATAACTACCTACCTTGTTTATTACTCATAACTTTGATTGAAGTGCGAGCAAAGTTTCGTTTAAGTAATTTATGAAAATACTAGTAGCTGCCCGTGGTAGCACGCGCGGCCTTTTCTAAAAAAAAGTAGCTAACTACTCGTTAGCTAAAGTGCCTACTCTTTATAACATCAGCTATCTGCCAGTGAAATTACCGTCAAAATCGGTCCAGCTGTTTCGGAGATTAGCCAGAACTAACAGACAGACAAAAATTTTAAAATAGTTTTTAGTTATACATAATTACCGAATATACTTTCATATGCATTTAGTAAAAAGCCGTTATTTTGACGTTACAAACAGACACTTCAATGTTATTTATTTGTATAGAAGATTAGGAATAACGCGTTTTTTTAAATAAAGTAGGTACATATTTAATAAGAAAAAATAGCCTTTCATGAAGGGTCCAAAAAACAGAACAAACTGAACAAAGAGTTCAGCGAGAGGTATCTCCCTAACATAGGTAAAGCTGTCCAAAATCGTTATTATTTCCTCCATAAAGAAGACATTCACTTGCTCTTCTTCGTAAAATAACAGTCGACGATATTTATGTAATCATTGAGCATGTAAGTAATTGGTCCACAACCCAGGTGAACGAAATTTGTGCGACTTTGTTAGTTGCGTGTCACAGGTAATTAATCCGTTCCCTGAAGAATTGAAGTATCCTACAACTGGATGGGATTATAACCAACAGCTGTACCTACAGTTTATTCACTTCACTTGATAACAACACCTGATTCCCTAGATACATTCCCTATACTCAATTTAATTTACATATTTGGCCATTCAGAAAATAATGGGAAAAGAAATCAATGAAAATCAAAGGCGAAACAGTACAGCACATACAATATATATTTTTTTGTTTTTTATGCTGGCTTTATTATAAGTTTAACTGAAATTACACCATACAATTTACTTAAACTGAGAATAGGTATTAAAAATATTAGTAGACAGTTGCTCATTGGGCGACATTGGTACACGCAGTAAATACTATTTTAATGAAAGCTATAAATACTTAAATAAATTTGAAAGTGTGATGTAATCGATGAAGTGGCTCACAAGGTCTGCAGACAACTTTAGTGTTTGCGTCGCGAAGCTACCTAATTTGTGGCCACCGTGGCACTAACAGGCTATAAGGCTCGAGGTAAGGCCAAGCCTGTCCACAGTGTCCACTGTTGTCTGTGGTTTTGTACCTAGGCGTAGACATTAGGTGTATTGTATTATTCTGCACAAATTCTTCGGAAAATCTTGTTTAGTTGACATATTATTACTTCATTTTTCATTATTTACATACTTAATTGACTAGCTGCTGCCCGCGGTTTCCCCCGCGTGGCTTTTGCTAAAATAAAATTAGCCTAAGTTACTCCTAATAACATCAGGTATCCGCCAGTGAAAGGCCTGTCAAAATCGGTCCAGCCGTTTCGGAGATTAGCCGGAACAAACAGACAGTTTGACGTTCAAAAGTGCCATATGGGCCTATTTGAAATAAATGCTTTGACTTTAACTTTGACAGTCAGATAAATAAATAAAAATAGATTTTTTGTTATAAGTACCTACCGTATAAAATTTCATACGCATTTAGTAAAAAACTGTTATCTTATCCATATATAAACTAGGTACCTTTTGGAAGGGGCAACTAGAATCAGTTTTTTTTTTTTGTAAATTTTGACGTTCAAGAGTGTGTTTTATTGGCCTATTTTGAAATAAATTATTTGACTTTGACATAAAATTGATGGCAGATTTTTTGAAGATACACTTAATTAGTACCTACCTACTCAAGAATAGTTTGGTTTCTGGTTCTGCCTAGCTTAAGTAGAAGTGTCTTTATTAAAACCATTTTTATTCTATTAACTTAGATAAGTAGGTTAAATATTATGTAGTAGGTACCACTACGTAGGAAAGCCTTTGGCCTACTACATAATATTTGAATGTGTAGTATATTAAGCAGCCAGTGAACAATGATTATTCCATGAATCTCAGTAACCAATGTTAATTGTTTGTTCAGATGTTTAAATTTTACTTCATCATGAGGTAATATGCATTTTACTTTGTGCTATAAGACACACATGTAAGATATATGTATAAGACCCCAGAAGTACACCTAGAACCATCTAAATTATACGACATCGCGATGGGACGCTTGTCAGACCTTTAAAAAACGCGTGGGTGTAAGGCAATTGTTATTATAAGACCGAATATATTGATGCTACCCTATCAAAAGAACCTTTCTTCACGGTCAGCGGCCACACAGTGGGTGGAATATGGAATCCTACACTGAAACTTTATTTACATTGCTGTCAGCATATTGTAGGTGTAGCACATGTTATTATCGAAGCACATAAACTGATGGTTTAAGGTCGGTTTCAGGCTGCTTCAGCAACGTGGCGTGATTACGTTAAATGGAGCGCGGCCCATCGCCTTGACACCTTTACCTTTGCTAATGTCAAATATTACAGCATTCGCGGGGTGAAACTTGAACATAGTTATATAACCAGGATATTGAACATAGCTGTATAACCAGGGTTACCTTTGAGAGAACTCTAGAGCTGATTCGTGGACCTATCTATGGCTTTAGCCAAAACCATAAGACTGCGTTCTAGCATAAATATTGTTTGTAGCCGTTATATTCAATCCATACTTAATATTATAAGTGTGAAAGTACCTCTGTCTGTCGGTCTGTCTGTCTGTATGTTACGTTTTCACGCCTAAACCGCTGAACCGATCGTCATGAAATTTGGCAGAGATATAGCATGGGATATGGAGAAGGATATAGGCTACTTTTTTACACGATAACCAACATCCAAGCGGGCGGAGCCGCGGGCAAAAGCTAGTACTCAATATATTTAATATAAACGGAAAAGAACACTATCGAAGTAAGAGTTCATGTTAGTCGCAGCATCAGTGATATCCCTACAGTACGGTTAGGTCGACAACCGGCCATATTTTATGAACCGGTTTTTTCGATTCCAGTTTGATCCAGAGCCGGATACCCGGTTTTTTTAATTCCTTTTAAACATTAGTTATAATACTACTAGTAGGTACTATAGTTTGACCGGTACCGTTGTACCGCGCCTTAGGGATGCGCGGCGAGGTGGAGAGCGGCGTTGACGAATGAGCGGCGGGACGCCGTAAGCGTTGACAAATAAGCGGCGGGACGCCGTGAGCGTTGACGAATGAGCGGTGGGACGCCGTGAGCGTTGACGAATGAGCGGCGGGACGCCGTGAGCGTTGACGAATGAGCGGCCTGTACTTCCCCCCCGGCTCGCCGTACACATACCTATGGCGCGGTACAGCGGTAGGTATCGGTCAAACTATAACAATATATACGAATAAAAAAAGGATCATAAATCAAACAGTGAATTCGAAATCACAACTATATAATTTAACTTTAATAGAATAATCAAATCTTTATTTTTAACGAACAATTTACTGTAATCAAAAACTGAAAATAGAATAGCGACATTAACATTTACTCTTTTAATCTTTTTTCTATATTTAAAACAATAACAACAACAACAAAAACAACAAATTAAGCTTAATAAACTTTGAATTGTTTTAACAAAGGTATTACGAACGTAAAAAAAATCTATGCATCCAAGGTTTTATCACTTTAAGACGAGCACAGTCTGTTACATATTATACCAGCTGAAGAAAATATACTCTCCGGCTCCACACTGGTAGATGGGATGGTATTTAAATGTTGACAGCCAGTGATGATAGGTAACGGTTTCGTTGTCGTTGACCACCATTCTCGAACAGAGCCATTTCTATCCTCACAGTAGACCTCAAATCAGTCAAGATGTTGATGCAGTATCAGTAGCAACTAGACAGAGAGTTGAACCAAGCTAGTTCAACTCTCTGTTTAGTTCATCTTCATTTGTTAAACTTGGCACTGGCATTCCTGAATTGGTTTGTTTTGTGTTGTGCGTTGAATAAGAGTTACAATTTCATGTAACATTTCTTCACTTGTAGGTCGAAAAACACAGTTGTGCCTTCGTTGTGAATATTCTCAAAATACTTCAGTGGGTTTCTCAAGCATTGCAGTATCACTGCTTGGCTCATTATAATTTCAGCAGTATTCTAGCTTCTTAGATGTCTCCCCCAAGCACCGATCGGTTCTGTGCTTCTCGCATCCAACGAATTCCTCCGTTGCTTTTTGTATCGTTTACAAATCAGTTATCGATTTTTGAAAAGAATCGAAAGAGCCGAAAGAATCTGGTTTTTATACTTTGGACCCGGTTTTATTGTAACCCTTAGAACCGGGAAAACCCGTTTCCGATGCCCTGGTATGTATCCTTCAATTTGCCATTGCATTCATGTAAAATATTGCATGTAAAGTTGTAAACAGCTCCACCACACTCGACTCTACATTTTTAAATACCTATCACAGTTAGGTCATAAATTATGATTAGGAGTTCGTCAAACGTCAAAGCAAGTGATTGTGATGACTAAGTCCCAATTGTTCCCTAATACCAACGTTAAGGGTCAACTATGACTATGAGTGATAAAATATGGATTTTATTTTCCTCAATTTGAATAAAAGAAGTTGTGATTGTGTCTCACTTAGGTACTTAGTTACCAGTAGGTACCTTCTTAACGCGGCATATGTTTGTAAAGTAATTTAATTAAAATTATTCTAGTTGATTTGATACTTAAGTATACATATAACATTTTAATTATTGTAACCTTCGTGAGATTTCATGAGGTCTATTTTTGGGCTTTAACGGAGCTTCAATTAGTTAGGTTATTGTTAAATTCGTTGGTGTTCCTGCAGTCTGGCACACACCATAGGTTCCCCTCAGTTAGTACATGGACATCCGCTCACTAAACGAACTGATTTCCGTAGCCTACACCGCTCCCTATCTACCCAAAGATATACCTATAAAGTTGGTACCAATTTCTACCTCACATTACTTTAAATGAGGATCACCCTTATAGCGCTATAGTATTATCTACTTTGATTGCAGAGAACAGGGTGGCAAATAATAATTGTCCAAAATGAAGATCCAACTTGATGGAGGTTACAGTATTACATTTAGTAGGTAGGTAGTTTTAACTACAGACAGATGCATTTCCTTAAAATCCGCTCCGGAGCAATCTGCAGAAGTGAACATACTTCATCACATGAAATCCGCTAAACCTGCCAACAGTTGGCAGGCCGGTTGTGAACCCAATACACGTTGTACAACCTGTCACAATAACGTGCCTATATAGGTACCTCCATACAGGTACCGGTACAGCTATAGGTGAAGGCATCGTGTGCGGTTCAGTCAGTCACTCGCTACTTACTGTCGTCGCCGCTTAAATGCAGCATTCAGGCAAATCATGGATGAATTTTACTTCACGGCGATCTGAAATATAATTAATTAAACAGAGTAGTATTTCTTATACACACGTATTAACATTGCGTTTTTTTAGAAATAGAATAAATATTTTTTGGAAATATTGTCATTCCGCAGCTGGTAACACAGACATGTCACCTATACTCTATTGGCGATAAATGACAAATCAAGCCCTCAGTAATAACCCCAATCATTATAAACTGACAATTTGTACAGTATTTAATTATTGTTCATTATGAAAATAGATAAGTATATGATTTCATCCTATGGGTAGGTACCCCTATAACCTAGGGTTACCTGCAAGATTTTTCCCATTACGAGATAACCAATAAAAGGTTAATCATACATATATTTTCTAATAACTTTCTTAATAGAACTTTCATACTTCAACAGTACCTTATAGCTCTGCTGTATTTACTAAATCAACAGTAGTGAGTGACAATTACCGAAACAAGGTTTTCTACCAACCTACCCAGATTATTTACTTGTATACATCAAGACAAGAGATGTCTTAAAACATAATACCTATAAATACCATTTTACGCGTATTTAGATGTTTGGACATGAAATTAACCATGACAAACATAGTATTTGAATTGTTAGGTTCGACTAAAGGGTTATTTTTAATTAAAACATGTGTCTTGAAATACCTTATTAAAACAAAAGCCAAAATATTAGTAACCTCACTCGCTTTACATAACATCAACCCCCTTTTTTCCCGAAGGTCTGGGCAGATATGGGAGATCTTATTCAATGGTTATAAAATAAAAAATGTCGAATCAAACATTGAACCATTCTAAATATTTAGCAGTAACTTCAATGATAACTTCAACACTAAAGTGAAATTGTCAAGGAAACAAAGAGGGGGGAGTGCACCGTGATGTGAGGGTAAAATATTGATGGATTGTGATTAGAACATGAACAAATTACTTTACACTAAAACCATCAGCTCACCAAGTACACGTTGTAGCTAATTATACAACTCCCTCACTTATACCTAACTCATTCAATAACTTAATTTTGTATATACATATGTATATTAGGCGAAGGAAAAGAGATTCATACTTTTTTCCATTAGCTCTCAACTTGTCAACTAAGCATTTAAAATGTCCACAAAGGGAAATTAGCCAAATTAATTCAAAACTGTATCCTACCCAACACAACCTACTAATCGGTATGGTATATTAAATGATGGGTGACTTACTCTGCTAAAAGTATATTAAAATATATAAAATCATAAAAAAGCTAGCACTCATGTTGCAGCAAAAAAAAATGGCTCTACGGTTCTATCGGAAGCAACAAATACATAATATATAATGTACAATTCTACATAATAAATTAAAGAGTTTATGAGCTTATTGTAAACTCATGCATTAAATCCCACACTGCATCACAAATAACTGAAACTTTATGTTTACAGAGATATCTACGACTGAGCTTATTGTAAACTCATGCCTTAAGTCCCACACTGCATCTCAAATAAGTGAAACTTTATGTTTACAGAGACATCTGCGACTGATATTCTCAATCAGGAAAACTGTTAAAGGTATTCAACCTCACAAATATACTCTTGCGGGGTAATTGTGTAACACACACAGCAGGGCCTCAAGTCTGCTATTACAATAGTGTCAGAATGGTCTCGCCATTGTGAGTATTTGACAGTGTTTGTATGGCAAATCTGTCAAAAACTCACAATGAAGAGACCATTCTGACACTATTGTAATAGCAGACTTGAGGCCCAGGTCCCATACGTTTGTTGCGTCGTTCGCGTGATTGATTGGACGAGGTTCCCAATCATGTCAAGCAGTTGGTGTTGTTGGCAGTGTACTTCAGAATCATTCTGATTGCAGTTATATTGAAAAAACTAGGAAAACCTACATAAAAGCTGGCTGGCCTAATGGCCCTAATGTCGAGTCTGTGGACTAATAAAACGAATACTGAGAATGTTTTAAAGTTTCTATGACTGTAAGTTGTGTTAAGTGACGGCGATATTAATTCTTCACCTCTCACAAAACAACATATACAGCAGCTCAACTTAGAAATGGCATCAACCGAGACGGACACAATGTGGGTTACCCTTGTTGATCATGCCTCTTTGCTGATAAATAATAGCTTATTATCGTATTATTCATAAATAAGCAATGCTAATGAAGAGAAAACACCTACTTTATAAACCAATAATTTATTAACTAACTGAATTATTGCAGGCAACTCTAAACATCTACTCTGTTAAATTAATTATATTTCAGATCGCCGTCTAGTAAAATTGGGAATCAAACGAGCTTACCTGTTAAGCGAAGTCTTGATTCTAATTTTATGAACGGCGATCTGAAGCTAACAGCCCCAAAGCTGCAATAATTAGTCTACCTAATTCACTTATCCTTTCAGGAAAACCTCGTGAATGTAAGTATGTGGAACTGCTCTGTACAGAAAGCAGAGCTCGTTCCTAAGGATCTCTAAAATAAGTGACATGTCTATGTTACCAGCTGCGGAATGACAATATTTCCAAAAAAATATTTATTGTATTTCTAAAAAAACGCGATGTTAATACGTGTGTATAAGAAATACTACTCTGTTTAATTAATTATATTTCAGATCGCCGTTCATAAAATTAGAATCAAGACTTCGCCTAACAGGTAAAGCTCGTTTGATTCCCAATTTTATATCAATGGACAGCACCAAACCCGTCAATCAGGCGCGGATGCTGTGTGATTTGTCAGATGAATCACAAGGTTTACACGATTCAATGAACTATTATTGTTGTGTGTGCTGCATAATGTGTGAAGCGATTAATTTTTACGATCTCACAGTCACATACTTCGCCACAATCGTTTCGATACGATTAATGAGTTTATATTTTATTTTCCTCAGGACATTATAATTTGTACAATACAACATTTTATAAACGACAAACACACGTGTTTATAGGATCAATTTATTTATAGGATTAACTCATGATAACAATCTTGTTGGCTTTTTCACTATATTTTATCGACGACTAAGTACTTATCATTTACAAACATTTTTATGCCTTTATTTTATGACGGAAAATGATAAATAATAAGCGTGATAGCGACGAACTGAACAATAAAATATGTCAGTATTTAGCTCAAGTTAAGTATCTAACTATAACGATCAAGATAATAATTAATAAGACATTTCATTTATCGCAGATAGTTAGTGTTTACCAGCGGAAAACAGGTTGTTTTATTATGATAATAAACTATTATCACGCTCTATCAAACAAAGAGATATGTAAAACAAACAGAGTCAGATGATGAGATCGTACCTTTTCCATTGAGCTGGGTCTTCAGCCGGGTCAGCTCGCGCGAGCGGCTGCGGCTGCGCCGGTGCGCGGCGATCCTCCGCGGCGAGCGCGCCATCTCGCTGTCCACAGCCAGGGTGACAGGGAGAGGCGCTCAGACGGCTACCGTGACACGCCACTGACATGGAGCCTGCTGCACACGCATGGCACGCACTCACTGCACTGCACTACATACAGCTGACACAGTAAACAGCCGGCACACACCGACAGACACACACTGTTTGTAAACAACTTTTCGCGCGAAATCACAACTCACGACGAGACCAAGTACTTTCAAGAAACATAAAGTACAAGCTAGTTGTGGGACGATTAAAAGGAAAAGTTGCGATAGTAGAGAAGTGAACGAGTCGATACGTAAGGTATAAGGCACGAGCGTCGTGTAGAAGGCACTGCGAGGCACTGAGTGAGCGTGTTGTGATGCGGCGGCGAGCCGGCACTGCGGCGCGGCCACAGCGCTGGCGGGCAGCGTGGCGCGTGGCGCGTGGCGCTCCGCCTGCTGCCTCGCGGGCCACACCTGCTTCACCGACAGCACTCACGCTCAAACAAAACAGTCACAGTGTTTGTCTCTCTTGAAGACTTCTAGACCAGACAGCCCCAGTTTGAGAGTCTGAGCTACTTATGTAGGTAAAATTTTCTTGTTCGATTTTGCAAATCGTTAGGAGAAATTTGTCAGTTTCGGTTAGCTTGATGTGCTGGTCACTGCACATAAACATTTGGCACATATAGGTACTTACCTGATGGTAATTTAAACTACATCAACTATTCATCTATACCTAGGTCATCTTCTCTACTGGATTTATACCTATTGATAGAGTAAAGAGCAGGGATGCAATCACGACCTCTCGCTATCCATTCAGCACTATAACCTTTGCGCTATGGCCGCCAAAATTCGAGGTCTTTAGTTTCGGGATCTGAATGTTAATCATAATAATCATCTAAGAATGTTTGTTTCCGTGGAAGTATGAAGTCATATGTGTGCGTTGCGAAGTAAATTAGCAGCAGTGAACGAATGCCTTGATGAACACAATTAGCTTAATCTTCACTTGTGGAATATTTAAGGGAAGCTCAAATACTCGGCTCTGTTTTACCAGTTGCCAAGGTTGCCAGAGGCTGGTCTACAACCACCATGAAGTCACGGTCGTCGGAGTATGGGCGATGCCAGGATTGTGTTCAGAGGGGAAATTTTAGAGCGCTATGATGCTAGGGCCATGAACAATGGGGGATATTATAAGTGTAGGATGCTAGATATTGACAAGTTGATGCTGTGAAAGCGGATACGAAGGTGGTTATAGCAAAAGTTTGAGAACATTGACGTCGACCAATTACTCGTATACCTACATCTGAAACCTATGCCTGTTAAAATTACCTTTTGATTGCATTGCGCCATTTTTCTTCTTCGAGATTTCTAGGTGTCATTAGTATTCACTTGAGCCATATCTCGCGCATGACATTTCTGGAAAGAAAGTAATCACAGCTAGTACCTAACTGATAAAATTCAAAATGTAGATAAAATTCAAAATTCAATAGTATATTATGCAATTAGTGAATAAAGGACGGATTTAAAGCGAGGGCCATAGATGAATCACGAGCAAGTGAAGGATTCTAACAACTGAATCACACCGTAGGGAGTGATTCATGATGATTGAATCACGAGCGTAGCGAGTGTTTCAAGTGTTAGAATCCCGAGCGACGCGAGTGCTTCATGGCCCTCGATATAAATGCGTTTTATTCAAGTGTTGCATACTATACTTTATACCATGACTACGAGAAAAAGAAAGATTTAAGCGAAAATAGACATTTAATGAAGAAAAAATTAAGGTTAAATTAATTAAAATGCACATTAAAATCGGAACAATTTTGGAGTAATTTTCTTATTATGACGTTTATTCAATTTTTTTCATATAAAATACATTTTTAAATATTTCTTAAAAATAGATATAAAAAACATTTAAAAATATAAAATATTGTGGTCCGCCGGTGTCGGGAGCAGGGTCCAAGCTACCGGTGGTTAGGGCTGCAGAGACAGGAACCTCCTCACAATACGAGCCGTATCAAGGAGTACTGCCTTCTGAATCAGGCCCTTGATCCAACCGTCTAACGAAAGCCTCGAGAGATGTTGATCGAGGCTTTCGGCCATCAGGCCATTGGCCGTCACGACAATCGGCACAATGATAGCTGAGCTCACATTCCACATGTCAACAACCTCGTGTGCTAAGTCGAGATACTTTATTTGTTTCTCATTCTCAGCTTTCACGAGGTTCTCGTCATGTGGAATGGTAACATCAACTATCATTGCGCGGCGCGCTAATCGATCTATCACCACCATATCAGGCTTATTGGCAACAATAGTCCTGTCAGTAATGATAGACCGATCCCAGTACAACGTGACATGGTCATTTTCAAGAACTGGGTCGGGCACATACTTGTAATACGGTACCTCAGAATCCACAAGTTTATATTTCAAAGCAAGCTGCTGGTGAATAATCCTAGCTACTTGATTATGTCTGTGCAAGTACTCGCCGTTAGCCAGACGAGAACAACCAGAGATAATATGTCTGATGGACTCACCCGGACGGTGGCATGCCCGACACACGTCAAGCGTTCCGTCCTTCATAATATGTCTTCGGTAGTTATTCGTCAAGATAACTTCGTCCATAATTGCACAAACAAAACCTTCAGTTTCCCCGAAAAGGTCACCAAAACGTAGCCAGGATACGGACGCTAAGAAATTTACATCTGGCTCATGGAGAGTCCGGTAAAAGCGCCCGTGAAGCTCCTTGCTTTGCCATACTTTCTTGCGGTCATCTGTAGTAAGTATTACAGGTTTGCGCCAGTTCTCTTTAGCCATGGACAGCGGGGTGAGCCCCTTGTCCACTGCGACCACATCACGGTGCACACCCACTTCGGCTTTAAAAAAATATTCTCTGAGGCTGCACACCTCGCGGTTGTGAAGGGTCTTCGCATTTAAAAATCCTCGACCCCCGCACTTCCGCGGGATGTACAGTCTCATCACCGATGATCGTGGGTGATGCATCCGGTTTGCGGTCAGCAGTGTACGGACCCTCCTATCCAGGGCTTCGAGTTCAGTCTGAGTCCATTTGAGTATGCCGAAAGAGTACATCAAAACCGGCATGACCCAACCGTTGAAGGCGCGCACCTTGTTTCCGCCTGAAAGAAGGCTAATTAATACCTTCTTCAGGCGACCAAAGAAGCGTTCCTTCAACGATTGTTTCATGTCAGCAACGTTGATGCCTAACGCTTCCGACATACCCAAATACTTATAGCTTTCGGATGAGGAGAGGGATCTAAGGTGTATGGAATCCGAGAGTAGAATTCCCTCGGATTCCATAATCTCCCCTCGCTTTACATGCATGACTGCACATTTGTCCACACCAAATTCCATCCTGATGGCGCTACTGAATGTTTCAGTTACCTTCAGTAGCTCCATCAGTCGCAATTTGTTGGGGGCAAAGAGTTTCAAGTCATCCATGTAAAGGAGGTGAGATATGACCTGACCACCTCTCCTCAACCGATAACCTAGACCTGAATCCTCCAGCAGGGTGCTTAGAGGATTCAGGGCTAAGCAGAACCAAAGTGGACTCAAACTGTCGCCCTGAAATATTCCCCGTTTAATCCATACAGGTTCATCATTCCCATGAATTTGTCGACATCCTGGATAGCGAAGGACCGTCCTCCATTGCCCCATACATGACATCAGGAAGGTGCGCAGAGTTGTATCTATCTTGTACAACTCCAGCACCCTCATGAGCCATGTATGTGGCACTGAGTCGTAAGCCTTCTTATAGTCTATCCAGCATGTCGACAGATCCTTGCGGGATCGACGAACCTGTTGGCTTATGGCCATGTCGATGAGGAGTAGCTCCTTAGTACCGCGGGACCCGTTCCTACATCCATTCTGAGAGACAGACATGATGGAATTACTGTCAATGTGTATATTAATTTTCGTTCTCCAAATGGATGTTAGAAGTTTATAGACCGTCGACAAACATGTGATCGGTCTATAATTCTTGGGTTCCGCGGGACTACCTGACTTATGGAGCAAGTGGGTAACGCCAGTTGTTAGAAACTGCGGTAGCGACCCAGACTCTAAAGATG
Organism: Dryobota labecula; assembly: GCA_947523025.1. Lineage (NCBI taxonomy): Eukaryota > Metazoa > Arthropoda > Insecta > Lepidoptera > Noctuidae > Dryobota > Dryobota labecula. The sequence continues at coordinate 27,765,250 of OX383287.1, read as the reverse complement.
ACTGGAACTGAGATGCCAGGCAAGTGTGTGAACTACTTAACCATTTTAACCAAAAGTTGTGCAGTCCGTCCGGTCCCGGCGATTTCCAATTTGGTAACGGACGAACTGCTCTAGCTACGTCTAATGGTGTAATTTCTACTTTGTTCTTATTATTATTATTAGGATGGTCCACCTGTAAAGCGATATTTTTATTCCTGTCGATTGTCAGAACTTTCTGCTGGAGGAAACTCTGGGGCATCTTTGGACGTTGAAGGGCGTGGAGTGCACAAGTAGTTTTTTTTTAAATCGATGCCCCACACTCGAAATTTCTCCTGTATTGTGGGTGCGTTTACAAACATTTAAAGTCACATACACAAACAGCCAAACCCGGAACCACTACTTGTAGATCATACAAATATTGGGGAATCGAACCCGCCACACGCAGCGCAGCAGTCAATTGCTTCAACCGTGCCGTCGAGTATTGTTTGTATCGAGTACCTATTTTTCGCAAGGTTTTTTCAAGGTTTCGCAAATATATTGGTGTGTTCTAAATTCAAACTCCAAAATAGTGATTAAATAGTAGATTGTACATCAAGTGCATAAAACGCAAGCTTGCGAGCGAGGATGGATATAAAGTAGTGTTAAAATGGGTTTTATCCTATACTCTACTTTTCACTTCGATTGCGAGGAAATGAAACAGCAACATGTAAATATTGTAAAATTGAAAAATAATTATGGTACCCGCCAGTTAACTTTTTTTTTCATTTTTTTTTTGAAGGAACGTGACATAACACCTGACTTAGGTCGTTACATACTGCTCAGTTATAAAAACATTTTGTTTTTATATCTATGATAACTTAGTTATAGTTTAAATATATTGATTAACTAATATAAAAAACGAATAAAAAAAGGACGAAATAAAAAATATAAGTTTATTTCATGAAGTTTTATTGTGTACTTTGGCTGTTGGTATCCTTGCCTTGTTCTTAGAATACTAACGAAACGAATTAAAATGAAATGAAGAGGTTATTCTCGAATTAGTCTGTGGGTTATTCTATGAAGTTGAAGTTGTTTGTGTGGCTGTTGGACCGATTGCCTTGGTCTTCGACGAAGATTATACTTTATGCTCTAGAGCATAAAAAGCGATTTTATGTCACCTACGCACGACATAGACGAACTTTTAGAGCATGAGAAGTGAAAAGCTTTTTATTCACTGTTTTCAGTGAATAAAATAGGCTTTTTAGAGAGGGAATGGTATAAAAGTGATTTATTCAAATTAGACTGAGAATCAGCACTTTTCGAACGTCAAAATCACCTACTTAAGACAGTCCCACAAAACGCCCACCTTTCATCACTTCCTAGTGCTTTAGCTGGGAATAAGAAGTAGCGCAACAAACCCCCCAGCAGCATAGCTGTCTGTTCATCTATAAAATCTTGATATGTACCTACCTGAGCCAATCATGTATCGATATTTTTTTCATGTAGTTAAAATGTAGGAAGACTGGATTCTTCATTCAGAATGGGCCAATATACCTAGACCTTAGCGATTATTTGCTTTCATTCATAGACAATTAGACAGTTACATACGACTAGGAAAGTAAACGTATAATTATGTTGAACGCAAGTTCCTCTAGCTACCTACATCGCGTGCGTAGATTTCCTTCGCAGAGTAATTACCACATTCCCGAGTGTAATGTGTCCTACTCTCGTTTAAACCCACATGTGGTAACAACCGCTGTTTACCTACATTTGTGACGAACGGCGGATTAGAATATTCCTGACGAACGGCTATCACTACAATAATATATAACAGTAGATTGTAAAAACACGGGATATATATTTCTCATCAACAGTCACCTAACATTAATTTATAGGTACAACGTTGCAATGATGATGTTCTTCAGAAAACTGAGGTGCGTGTACTCGCAACCGGTGTACGTGTATGACCAGAGGCCCTAGTGTGAGTTTCTTTTAACCATCTCGATTTTACGCATCGACCGCGTTCGGCGTTCCGATTGGCCTCCGCTTGGCCCTTTACCAATCGGAGTGCTGAACGCACTCGATGCGTAAATTAGAATTCCAATTTAGAGGTATGAGGAACAGGGTGTAAAGTTCATCATACTCTATAGTAAAGGGAAGATCGTCCGACCGGACGGGTATTGTGTCTGGTGGGCAACTGCCCAACGGTTGATGTCGGGATGTTGTATATATGCTAGTCGCGCGGTAAACTCTGATAGCGCGATGCAGGATTTGTGACGTCAGGTCTTTTGATGCGTAGTTCGCATGTGGCGTTGTTGATACCGCCACATTACACCACTCCGGAGACCGGAGGTCGATAGTGGGCTGAGTCAGTGCATATGATGCTTGCCAGGGCCAGTTGTGATTCCAGTGAGTCGGAACCGGGTGCCGCATAGTTCACGGTGAGTCGGAACTGTCTGCGGTGATTCCCCAGTGAGTCGAGGTGGCGCTGCGTTTTTGATCCAGTGAGTCGGACGTCGTACAGCGCCGGGTTGAGGCTGACTGCTGGCGTCGACCAGGAGAGCGTTGAAGGGCTCTGCTTGTGGAACGGCCGAAAGTGCAGTGTGCTGTGCCAAGGTTGCTGATGAGGCTGAGGGTAATGACCAGGTATGCGCGTTCGCTGCATGCTGGTGGTCAGGATACCCGTTGAAGCCGTGGGTGCTGGCTGGCTGTGTGACTCGCCGCTCGAAAGCTTGAGGAAGTGATGGATGACGTCACGCTGAAGTAGTTGCACGAAGGCTGCGCTAATGTCCATGTTCGGGGTCACTCACACTAGGGCCTCTGATGTATGAACGTAAACGAAGCAAAAGGAGAATGTCAGGAGCGTAGCGTATGGCCCAACAAGCAAAATAATCCTGGAATGCGATTTTATAATGCTACGTGGACTTACAAAACTCCGATGATAGTTTTGGTGGTTGCTACTGCGCTTTTAACAGCATAAATACATGCTGTTGTTACTCAAGTACGTTTTATCCAAGAATATAACAGCACTCGGTAGGATAAAATGTTCTCTATATCGATCTATCGTATGCCGTTTTAAACCTAGACATATTTATATAGGCATTCCACAGTAATGTTATTGTCAAACAATCCTGGTTAAAACTCTTAAGAAGCCCCTTTTGCTTGTTTAAACTGATGTTTAACCTAGCACGTAGAACAAACCCTTAAAATACTCCTTTAACTTCAAAGACATTAAATTATACGTTTGTTTAACTTACTTATCTTATTTATTTTCATCTGGGCATTGCGGAAAGTAAAAGTAGACTTATAAAGTGGGCCCTTTTCGAGACTTATATGCGGATATAAGTCTCATATAGTCCTCGATAAATGATGGTTCTAGGATAGTTTAAAAACCACTTTTTGCTAGTTGGGGGCGTTCTATAGTTTGTGCCTAGCCATGGGAAAATCAAAATAATAGCTTTCGTTCTTGTGTTGACAGAAAGCGATTATTTTATGAACCTGTTTTACTTACCTAGAAAAGTTTTTTAGATATATATTTTTTATTGTGATTTGACGTACAGCACACAAATCATATTTGCATATTTTGAAAGGGCAATTATTTGGGTACTCACCACCAAAATATCAGAAATGTATATTTCATACTTACATATATTTTAAAAGTAAAAAAAAAATGGTAAGTAAGGCCGGCGTAACGGTCAAGCCGTTTCGGAGGAGTACGGGAACGAACATTGTGACACGAGAATTTTATATATAAGAAGATAATGTTATAAGATAATTAATAACTGACTGTTAAATTTGAAAAATAAACTACAAGAAATAAACGTCTATATATTTTTTAATAATAGTGCCTTTTTGTTTGGCGAGCCTGTTTACCTGGGATGACTGCTCTTTTTTTCTGTTGCTGAGTAACTACCAACTCGAATATTATATTATTAGTACCCACTCGTTAGCTTAATGAATATATTCCTATCAGTTTCTTTTGTTATGTTTATTATTTAAGCTACGTATGCTAGTAAATGTAATGCTGCACTAAAGCTAACATAGCTAATTTGATAAATGTATTAGCTGTGTAGCTCCTTACTTAATCCTACCTAATACGCTTCTTCCTAACTTCTTACGTTTCGTAAATCTGTCATAGTTGTGAAGATACCAACGCCATCTAGTTGTATTTTCGAAAACTTGAACTCAAACGTTCACTGGAAAATAGACACTATAAGGTATCCACGCAATTTTGCAGGTGAGTGTACGTAAGGGAAAATTTACATCTTTTTAGGAAAAGAGGTGATAGACATAATTATAGTACTAGAAATAGGGACCTATTACCTAGTTCAACCAGGTTTCAGACTGGCTAAAGTAGACTCATCTTTCATGGGGTACCTACTGTTTAAAATGTTACAGTAAAATTCCTCCCCACATACTTCAACTGAATGAGACAAAATTTAAATCTTATATAACACGCACACTATGCAGGCAGGCATATTATAAATTGGGGGATTACATAGCTGATAAAAATGCTTGGCTGAATGTTGGTCCTGCTCCACAACCACAACTAATTGATTAATATTAGAAAATAATGTTGGAGCTGCTGAAGATTGTAAGACTATCTTTGCATTGTATAAACTCAATCTCCTTTGTAATATATAATTGCATAGCACAGGTGTAGTACTATATACTATATATTTTGTAATTTTTTTTAACTTTGCCCCACACTAGGAATTTCTCCTGTATCGTGGGTGCGTTTACAAATATTAAATTCACATAGACAAACAGCCAGACCCGGAACAACTACTTGTAGGTCATACAAATATTTTTTCCGTGCGGGAATCGAACCCACGACACGCAGCGCAGCAGTCAATCGCTTTAACCACTGCGCCAACCGTGTCGTCAACCATTGACCGGGTAATATGTCTTTCATTGACTTGAAAATAATGTTGGAGCTACTGAAGATTGTAAGACTATCTTTGCATTGTATAAACTCAATCTCCTTTGTATTATATAACTGCATAGCACAGGTGTGAGTACTATGTACTATAGAGCTACCATTGACCGGGTAATATGTCTTTCATTGACTTGAATGTGCCCTGGCGGCTGAGAGTATGTCATGCTCACTTAGATGTCTCGCTGATGGTGGTGCGTGTGTTGGATCATTTAGCTCCCTTCAAAATGGTTGAGCTGAATGGTGCTAATCCATGCGTCATGTTCGTGAACGGGCGCCGTCAGTTGGGACTGGTTATCTATTAGCTGCCACAGCTTATTTTTATTTATTTTATTTTTGAATTGTTTGTTTTTACTCTGGACGCTCTTTTAACGAATACCTACGTTTTTATTTTTTATTTTTACATCGTTCTCACATTTCGTTATACATTCAACATTATGATGTAACTAATAATTATTTTTGTAACAATTTAATTTAAAAGAGTGTCCATGGAGTTTCTTGCCCGTTCTTCTCCATAGGTACCTACTACGCTTTGGAATGGGCATGTAGCTTCATTTTTCTTACTGACCGACTCCTTGACAATTCAAAAGTGCCTGTAATTGAAATAAATGATTTGAGTTTGAGTTTGAGTTCAACAGGTTCCCTATAGGTAGTTGAAGTGGTGGCGCTGCGCGTTAGAGCTCGCATAATAGTAGATTGTTATACTAGGGGCTAAAATGACCCATTATACACGGGGTAGTTTGAGTAAATAGAAACCGAGTTGTAATGAGTTTTTAGCGCTGTGTGAAACACTCTACTTTTCACTACGATTGCGAAAAAATAAAATTATCTAATATTTTGACAGCAACAGATCAAAAATTATTTATTTTCCTTTCTCTTCCATCTGCAAATTAGGGTCTCCGTTCTCACTAGATGGTGACATTTTCACTGTTGTAAATTAAATTACGGTCACCAATTCAATTTTTTATTAGAGATTTTTTTAAAGATTTCTCGCCAATAGTTTTTTTTTTCTTCTGCAGCCTCAACACTATACGCGCATTCTACCGAAGAGATCGCTGCTTTTAGTTCCATTTTCAAAAATTTAATGTTATTCTTTTTTCATGAAACAGTAATAAGTCGAGTCTTTATTCATGATTATTCTACTTATGAATAAAGACTTTTTCGTTTTTGTAGGATAGTTGGTAACAAACTAAAATAAAAATAAAAAATAAAAAAAATCCCTAGAGGAAAATATGCTATTTTATCCCCGCTCTGGTACGTTACAATGACGGACTTTTTGGGCAAGAGGAGTGAAAATGATGTTTGCGACTGACTTAGTAGCGGCCATGCAGTCTATTCATCATAAAAAACCGTCCAAGCTTGTGTCGGACCACGCACAATGAAGGGGTCCGTATTTGGAATGAATTATCCCATGAACAAACTTAACATTGTAGTTGAGAAAATGTTCTCCTATACATTGATATACTTCACGGTCAATTCTCCAACTGCAAAAAAAAATGTAAGTTTGTAATCGCTTTTTTTATGTGATAAAACTACAAATGAACGATTTTCGGACTTTTTCTTTTACTTGTGCTGTGAGACCTTGCTTCTTGCCAAATTTCATGATTCTAGGTCAACGTGAAGTACCTAACCTACCCTATAGGTTTTAATAAACCAAACACTAATGATGACTAAGAATCATGAAATTTGCGAGTACCTATCATAATATGTCGCATAAATTAACGTATTTTTTTATTGCTTTGACATAGAAGCTTGATTTTTTTACAGGTCCAAGGGACCTAATCCTGCGTATTTGATATTAATTTCAACTTGATACCTCCACGTGTTCTTGAGAAAAAGGGGTCTTCACAGACAGTGAGACGGACGTTAAGACGGACATCGAAGTGATCCTAGGGTTCCGTTCTTTCTTTTTGAAGTACGGAACCCTAAAAAGTAAGCTGGAGTCTCATTTCCCACGAAATGTAGGTACCTACTGGAAAAGTTTTTTGCGTTTTGATGCGACTGACTTTTCTAGTAGGTACTAGAACCTCAGTTGGTTTAAGAGTTTTTGATCCTCATAAGAAACCGGATGTCCAGGTTTTTTTTTTTTTTTGTGTGAAAATTACCATATTCTTGCTACTGTACTTTTTTCAAAATCTGTGTACCTATGCAGTTCTAAACGTCTTACAAAGTTAAGGACATTTCTCATAAGACCAATTTCGTGTAGCTACAACGGTTGTGGTTATGGTCGTTACCTACTGCCCTATCTCAAACCAGAGTTTATTTTAATTTAGGCAGCACCAGGAATGAGCTTCTGGAGCGTATTCGCGTTGCTACAGCAGAAATTAAAGCTGATCCGAAGTTTCTTTTTTACGTTAGTTGGGCTTTAAATTCCAAAGTTACAGTACTTTTAGTATGCATGCTTCATAAAAGTCGATCAAAAAACAAAAATGGCTGCCATTCATAATATTCATTTAAAAGGTTAGGTACGTAATTTAGGGTTCCGTTCACGAACTTAAAACCGGTTTCAATTGATTCCTTGGTTCGGAAACCGAATGCGTGACAAAGATTTATCATCTACCTATAAGTGGTTAAGCGACTGACTGCTGCGCTGCGTGTCGCGGGTTCGATTCCCGTACGGAACAAATATTTGTATGATCTACAAGTAGTTGTTCCGGGTCTGGCTGTTTGTGTATGTGAGTTTAAATGTTTGTAAACGCACCCACGATACAGGAGATATTCCTAGTGTGGGGCAACGTTTTATTAAATAGAATAAAAAAAAATTGAAAAATGTACCTACATACTTACCTTAACACCTTACCTTTGTCCACTTATAAAATTCTGGTTAAAAATCACTTCCTCTCATCTTAAACATCATCATTACCTACCTACTTAAAGTTCCTTGCTCTTGTATCATGTTTATTATTGTATGTATATGTATATATTTATCTGGATATGTATCTGTATGCTTTATGTATGTATGTATTTATTGTATACGTAAACACCACTGACTACCTGCAGTATTGTCTCTCCTTCTACTTTTTGATGCATCCAAAGGTTGTCTGTATAAGATCGCTATAAGCGATAAGACCGCCCATTGTGACACCCTATATAGGTATGTAACAGTTCTACATTTATATCTGTAATTTTTTTATGGTGTACCTACATAATAAAGAGTATTCTATTCTATTCTTAAGTTGTTTCGTATCTTGAGTCACATATACTTTGGCCTGATTATAAGGCCAAAGTATATGTGACTCAAGATGGCTGGACAAATCTTCAAAATAGCTCGCATTTAACTAGGTCAATAGGGCACTTTATGTGACGGCTAAACACCCTTATTTCAGAATTTGTGACGCTACAGAATCTTAGATAATCGATCGAAAACGTGTCCAGCCAGCTTAAAAACCACTTGTCGCTGGTCTCTCAATCTCGGTAACGGAAGTGATTTGACGACTTTTTGCATATCAATGGGCGTCACATAAATTTGTGACAGGCATCGAGGTAAAAGTTTTGTGATACGTACAGCGGTTTAGTAGAAAAATGGAAAAATCTGTGTCCAGCCAGCTTGAATTTACGTATAAAACTTCTGGCTGGCACTTCCGAATCTCAATAACGGGAGCGTTTTCGAATATGGTTCCTTTACTAACATTTAGTGACCCAATGTGTGACAGTTAGTTACATCCACCTATGGTTCGACGGCTGCAGCGGCCGCTCTGTTCAACCCATTGAAGATCCAGCCTGCGCATGACAACGATCTCTAGATTGATTCTGTTTTTTTTTAGTTACTCATTTTGTGGGTGTTTGAAGCCCCAAAAAATCCCCCCCTGTCTACGGTCTTGTGTAGTAAGTTATAGCAATTAGCTGACCCCCCTTTGGTCTCAAATGGTTGAGGATTTTTGGGCAGATTTTTGTAAAATTCTATCGCTTCGTGTTATAAAAAGTCTCAACCATCTATGCAAAGGGGGTTAGCTAATTGCTATAACTGACTGTACAAAGGTATATAACATGAATGAATTTCTAGTTCTTAGAGTTGCCACCAACCTATAACATGGGCCCGCGTCACAGCAACCAGAGTCCCAGCTTGAAGTGGAGATTGAGTGCAAAACCATTCGGTCCATACGGGCATCGAAGCCGCGGTGACAACATTGCCGATGATCAGCCACTGCATTACATTAGTAATCTTATCCCTTTATGTAGGTATTTTTTATGGAAATAATATCAGGTAGATACCTAACGATTTTGTAGCATAACGACGACGTCCACACAAAGTTAGTGCTGATGTGTAGCATTTGACTGCGAGCAACTATAGGTACCTAGGCGGCGCAGCACATTGGTAAGTGATGTAAAAACAGGATGAAGGGAGGAAAGTGACGTCAAATAAAACTGTCATGTAAAGAACGAGAACAAATTATATAATTTATATCTGTTACAATCACAAGTTAAAAGCCGAGGGCGCTGGAGATGTGGTGACAAGGGCTAACAGTGGCTCATGGCCTGGCCACATCACGGTGCCAGAGATCACAATGCTGTAAACCCACGTTGGTCCCTAGTATTGGTGTGCTCAAGTCATTCTTAAGGTGTGAGGACCAACAGAGAACAATTAAATAAAAAATCAAATAACAATTACAAATAGGTACTCAGGTCATTTTATAAATCTGAAAGAACTTGGAGAACGAATAACTACGTGAACAACCAATTAAGCATAATTTTGTTAGTATACGCATTCATTTATTAAAATGCTCAAAAAGCATTCCTTCAAATTGCTTTCATTTCATGGTAGAGGTAACAAATCACAAAAATAATTGGGAATACTAAAACGCTAACCAAACGTAGATGTCAGAATTCCATAAATTGATTTCAGTAACAAGTGATCTTATCAATTTTGATAAAGAACAAAATATAGTAAGTCATTTTAACATACATGCATGGTTCGTGTGTTTATCAACCTATCACCACATCTCAAACGCCGCCGAAAGTAACCACAAGTTAAACAGTTAACAATAATAAACTGTTAAGAACATACGCGATAATATCAGTTTGTTTTAAAATATTTCTTAGCGACCATGTAAAGAGTCTGCAAATGTTAACCTGATTCAGTACGTATCACAATTATTTACTTTAATTAGGTTTAAATCACTGTAACTACTCATGCAACGTGCTTGTGTTTAACGTTGTAGCGAAGTTCTGTCTTACTAAAATATGTACAAGATGTAGGTACAAGTCAGAGATGACTGTATGTTTTACATAAAAACTCCATGCGTGGAAACTAATTAGAACACATTTGCGTTAATCAATAGAGTATAGCTAATTTGATTAGGTAGGTACAGACTGGAAAATTATATATTCCAAGTAAACGGAGATTATGCACCTTTAGTTTTCAACTCCGACATCTTTTTTCTAACCCATATTTCGTCCACATTTTTCTCCCTTCACGTTAAACACAAGCGTCTATTGAACTATGAATACATGGACTTAACAAGCTGCTATGATTATAATTTGTTCGAAAAACTATCAAAATTGACTGACTAGATAATAGGAATGCCAAATCAATGAATGTTGTGCCAATGGGGGTGACTAAATTATCAAGTGCATATTGCGCACAGAGATTCATAGAGGTGCTTCAAAGTTACAATATTCGATTTATGTAGTTATACATTTCCATTTCAAAAGATTTATTTGATTTGTATATCGACTTATGCATCGAGAAACAATAAGTGGTATTTTATTTAATAAATATCTACTTATTAAGCGACATCACATTTTAGACGCATGTACATGTGTATATTAATGATTGTTTATATATGTACACTCATGTAAGCATGTTATGAAAAACTGAAGACAGAACACTAACGACCGAGTTAATTAAGCGTTATAATTATGTACATACTCGGTTGTACAGTCATAGTTATAATGCATATTGTGACACAACGGACAATAGGCCATGTTTAACTTCAACTTTTGAGAAATACATAAAATAATATCGAGTACTTACCTACAGCTTTATAATTTGTAAACTAAATAATAAATGTAAACCGTCTGGGTCTTCCAACATTCCTACCTACACATAATTATACTTAAAATGTAATTATGACACAAATAGACATTACTTCAAGTGAACTCGGCCCGGCGCGATATTTATTCTATTTATATAAATACAAATATTTATAAATATTTAGTAACTTTAACCAAAATCAACTTTAATCTTTTTGAAGTTTTAAGTGTTTATTTATGTGATCAAAAGTAAAATGAAGAAAGACCCCACAAATATAAAAAATAAATAATAATTTACATAGTTTATGTTATTTTCTTAACTATTTTAAGCTGAATCAACATTGCTTATGGAATTAATAAATTATTATTTCTTACCTACCAACAAAACAGTAACAAATTAAGATAATATACAGTGTTCTAGCGGCCAGCAGCCACACTACACGGAACTTTTATGAACAAGTCTTCTGGTAGTCAAAGGCATAGACTTTGTTCCGTGAGATAATAAACAATTGAGAACGACTCCATCGCTCGCCGACATCTCCACCAACCGATACATAACACAAGACTTCAGATGAAAGTGCGATTACACGTTTCAGTAACAACTAAAATACAGATTTTTAAAAAGATTTTAATCTAATTTTTGGTCTAGGATTTTAAAATCATGATTCCCTGTGACCGAAAGTCGTAAAACATTCAAAATAGATAGAAAAACCGGAGATGATGTATACCATCTACAGTCATTATGCTATACTTTGTATACATAAGTTTTTTATTTATATATCATATTATCATAATTATAGTAATATAGACGACGTGAATGCACAAAGTCCTACGTTAAGTACAGTAACACTAAACATTCATTATAATATTTGTCATGATGTGGATCATCAATAAATAATAATAATATGTAACAATACTGTTTGTCTGTGACGCTAACTAAACCAGAAGAGTTTGTACGTGTGTGGGGTGTGAGGTGTGGGGCCGCGCGCGCGCAGCAGGCGGGCGAGGGGCCCGAGCGGCCCAAGGGGCCCGAGCGGCCCGAGGGGCCCGGGCGGCGGCCCTGCGCTCACGAGTGGAGCGGCCTCGGCTGCCGCGTGTCGTACGCGCGGATCATGTCCGCCTGCGACACGCTGCCTCCTTCTTCTTGCGAAAACGCGAACCCGTCTGTTTGCACACACACTCAGAATCTTTATAAAACATACATAAAATAAAATAATTATAAATCATCAACTAATGGTGTAGAAACGGCAAAAATGAACACTTAATGTTTCTATTCGAATCAGCGTGATGACACTATACAATCGTGTGATAAACACAAACTGTGTGAACTGAGAATTTAAAAGAAAATTAATGAATACCTTGATAATTCCTTGAATAGGTCTGCAGTAAATAAAGGGTGTCTCTATGTGTGTTAAACGCGTCAGCGGTGCGTGGTGTGGGCCACGGCCTGGGGAACTGACGGACTGCTAATATGCGGCCACCTCGCGAGGCCCGCAACAACAAACGCCGCTCGCAATTTGGGAGCGTAGTGTTAAAGCACGTCAGCATTCCGTCAGTTGAGCCCACGGAGTACTCACGCGACAGCTCGAGCTCCATGGCGGCGCGCGTGGCGGAGCGCCGGCTGAACACGCTGCGCACGTTCTGCAGCAGGCGCGCCGTCTCCGTGAGGCTGCCACACAGAGCTCGCGGTGACTACTGAACTTTGCGCCCCACGCCCTACCCGCCCAGAGGCCGAATAGGGAACCGTACTATACCATCGCTTCTGATGCTTCATGCTGAAGATCTTTCAAATATTCGTTCCCACATCGACGACCATGGGGCAAATGTTTTACAACCGAACATAAAATAATGAACCATCGCCAATCGATAGAGGGACAAAGAGTTAAGAAGCGTGAGTGTCGCCGCCACTGCGATGGTCGCGAGATCAGCGGTGGCGAAGCAAGCGTGTGTAAGCCATGCAAGCGACGTACCGCGTCCGGGGTACTCACACGTGGCGAGCCGCACGAGCGCGTGTCTCGTGTCCGCCGCGCTGCTCGGGAACAACCACCATCAGTTAGTCACACAGCCAACACATCCGATATGCACAGCACAGACTACACAGATACTGTGTACTTGCTATACCTGGTACTAACACTAGCACAGAATGCCAGTCGCGAGTGCGTTTTCGTCCGTTGTTTGGAACCGATCTTTACTTATTTATTCTGTGACACTGGACATTGTGTTCGTACGTAAGGTTGAGTAATAAAGCAAGTCCAGTATATGTTTAGCTTGTTATCTGTCTGTAGGACACACCACACACGAGAAAGTTACTCCAATATTACTTGTAACAAGAAAATACCTAGTAAGGTTTTGTTAATTATTTTTAGTTACTGTGAGAAGTTAGAAACAATGTTAGTATACCTACGTGTAACATCATTTTTTTTTTATAAAAACCTATTTAAAATCTTTTTCAATATGGGCGTGTGCGGCGTGTCAATTACAATAATTTTGACAGGTTCCATCAACCATAGTCGGCATCGCCTCCGAGGTCGGTTTGTATACTATTAGAATGTGGCGACTAGGATGTTAAGATAATATTCGAATTGCTAAGGAGCTAAGAAATATCGGAAGGCCGCGACACAGTCGCATTGATGAATTAAATTATTGATTTCTATGTCTTATCTCAAGTGTCTTTCCACACGGTTCAACTAGCCGGGTAGTAGGTGCCAGATACACGGGTACAACGAGTATGGGTAAGTATGAAATCTGTCACCATGTACCCAAACTACCCATAATTTTCGCCACCGGTTACCTGGCGCTGAATACCAGGCAGTCTGACCGTGTGAACAAGCACTAGCGGCGGCTACATCGGTTAGTAATAGCACAGTAAAGTAACTAACATACACAAATCGCATACCGAGCACCAACAGGCCCATACAAACATATCAAGCATTATTTTGGCATTACGTAGGACTACAAGATACAACACGGGCTAGTTTCAACAGTTTTATTAAACAATCATGTAAAACAGCAGGGCGCGTCCCTTCTTTGATTACTTACAATACTTTGTACACGTTGCTACTGTGATGGCGTCATAAGACAAATGAACAGTCATATTAGCACTTATGTTAATGATAACTAGACTGACTTGCACAGAAACTATACTATCGGACAAACTTGTGAAATCTGATTTAAAAAAAGAAAAAAACTTGGCGATATACAATTAATTTTCTTTGAGGTAGAGTCACGGTAGTGTGCCTAAAAAGGTTCGCGAATAATAATAAATTAATGTGACAATGGCCACGCCAGTGTGCACTTACGCCGAAGGGGTAGGTAGCCAAAGGAATAGTACACCCACACAAAAATATACCTGAAATGAATTACAAAAAAATATAGTCAACAAGTTCTGCACAAGTGAGTTTAGTTTTCCAGTCAGTCAGTATACATGAACATAAACTACGTAGCTAAGGTTCCGCTGCGATACACCTTAACATCATGCCTGCATTACACAAAGGGAAAGGGGGTCACCTTACACTTTGATGATGGTATAGAACTTTAGAGAACGATGGCTGTGGTGTATGCCAGCATAACTTCAGCATTAAAAGTGACAGATTATAAAGACAAAACAAACGTAAACATGAGCGTTTAGATGAAATAATAAAGAGAAATGAATATTACGACTGGTTGGCGACACTGAAACTTAATTATGATTAAATCCACTGATTAGTGATGCGTCGAATAATACTTAACCTTTTTTCTTTTCTTATTAACTTCAGCTGTAGTTCTTTGTAATTATGAGTTTTTGATCACTTTCCAATAATTATATCGAATTTGGAGGAAAAGTATGTGCAATACTGACACAAGTACATACGACAAGTCCACAAAAAGTGCTTCATAACAACATGGCACATTGAGGTAACAAACATGATGTGATACGTCACGCCAACCAGCCGCAGACATGAAATTATAACATTTACAAGAATTAATAACAATACTACTAAAAATAAGCAAATAAAAGTAGCACGGGGTCTGTACAAATATTTACAAGAACTACACAATATTCTGCGGATCAGTTTATTTCATACAAATGTACATTGTGTCATTGTGTAACAATTAGTCCTAGCAAGAATTTTATTGAGAATTTAATTTGATTAAACTAACAGTATTTTTTTAGAAACGTTGTTTCTATTGAATAAATTATAATACCTACCTTAAAAAAAAAGACAATCGTTAGGCCAAATAACTGCTTAATTTCATTACGTCGTAAATATTGTTTCAATTTATTGCTAATAATATCCCAATTACTCTAAGGCGGATGTAAAAAAGAAATATTTTGTACAATTTGACTATACTCGTACTATTCAAGTAACTAGTGTCAGAAGAAATTCATATTTCTCTTATAAATTATGTCGTAGCTGTACGTGATATGTTGAATGTTATTACGTACTTAACAAGTGTCGAATTTAATACATTTCGCTACCTTCACGCGGGTACGGCGGGTACTTTATATATAGTAAGGTAGCCCACGATGCTAAATCGGGATTTACTCGAGCGTCATAAAGACCTATTGGGTTGCGAAGCTTAGTTGATAAAAAGAAAAAAAAAAACCTATAATATATACCTTTTCATCGGCGGGGGGAGCGGCTATAGATTTTCAAAAATGTAAAAAAAAAACTGTTGCATGGACATACTCAGCGCGTCAGATATTGATATCATATATGTCCTACGTATTTAAAAAAAAAAAATACGTATGTTAATCTGATTGTTTCCATGATGGGGGTGGTCGTACTTAAGGGTCGAAAATGGAAAAAAATAAAAAATAATCGAGCGCGTCAGATTTTCTAAGGGGATGTTAAGTGAACCTAAAAAAAGCTCTTATATAATAATCTGACGATTTGGATGTGACGCAAACTCGCGGCCATTATTAGAATGTGCAAAAAAAATTCGTAATTTTGAAATACTCAAGCGCGTCAGATTAAGATATATATGGTTCAACTTTATGCCCTAGACGTGCTGTCTCATAATCTGACGATTATCTGGAGGGATTCGCCTAATCTGACGATAAAAAAATAAACATTTATTTTTTAAGAAATCATTGAACTTGATCAATTGAAAAGCTCAGGAAATAGCATGCAAATAAAAAAGTGTATGTTTTTTTAAGTAGAATACTTGTATTTACAAGAAAATAATTATAAACAATTAATTTTTTTTGACTATTTTTTTTACAACTTTGTAGCCCTCCCCCTTCTTTACGTCACTCTCAAATTGTCAGATTAGTGGAATATACACATTTTAGCATGTAACTAACTTAATCTGACGTGCTCGAGAATTTCAGATGATCAATGTTTTTACTAATCTGATCCTTTATCCTTGACGGGCGGCCATATATCGTCGTATCCTACGAATAGTGCCCTAACGAACATAGGGGCTTTCTTTTTTTATTGCATAATTCAATTCTGTTCATCATACCACATATAACCAGTTCAACAAAACAATTAAAAACGGGATTTAAAGGATGTCATTTTTGACGTTCAAAAGTGCATCTTCGTGCCTATTTGAAATAAATGATTTGACTTTGACTTTGATCAAATGCGTATAAAATATAAAGATAATTTATTGAAAATAATCTTAGCTGAACCTTAAAATACCAATACACATTATAAGAAATCACCAATACATATTTTTTAATATTTAATTTAATTTAACACAAAAAAGTGTCTCCTGAAAAGTAGCTATTATGCAGTTACGCCCCTATTCGTAGGATACGACGATATATGGGGCTCATATTTGGTGGAAGTACTTAACCGGGTACAAGGTATCCCCCTGTACATTAATTTGCCGCGCTTTAGTAAATCCCGAAATCCCCGCATGGGCTCCCCTACTAATACCAAAGCAAAATCCATGTTCTCTCAATCTCTCACATCATGCGAGTGATTCACTCAAAATATTTATATTTTTTTCACAAAGAGATCGTTATAAAATAAAACTATATTAAGTATTATACATACAACATTTTCAAAGGTAGATTGTCAAACAACGTTTATTTTGAAGCGAGGAGCAAAATTTACAAGTACCGTGTACATAATACATATATCTTACTTATAATTATTGTATTGCTCAAGAAGCCAGTACTCCTACTAATTATAAAAACGTTCAAACGTGTCCAAATATAAAAAATATTCACATTTATATAAACTACTATCTAAATAGTACGTTATACGTATATTGTGATGCTTTCGCCAAACAAGCTCTGTGCTCTCGGGGCTAACTTGGGGCATGGACGTTACTTGCTACAGACATTATACATAGTTTAATAAATTGTAAATAAGCAAATAGTAATCTATCCACTTCGTCATAGTTACTTATGTATTTATTATTTTATGTGACATTATAATTATGAATATTTACGTGATATTTATTTTACAAGTATGTATGTAAATATATTCTCATATTTTTCTCATTTTCTTTTTATTCTCGTTTTATGTAAATATATCTGTTTTATCTTATTAGGTGAATTGTTTTTGATTTTATGTATATACTAGCTTTTGCCCGCGACTCCGCCTGCGTGGATTTCGGTTATCGCGTAAAAAGTAGCCTATGTCCTTCTCCATATCCCAGGCTATATCTCTGCCAAATTTCATGACGATCGGTTCAGCGGTTTAGGCGTGAAAACGTAACATACAGACAGACAGAAAGAGTTACTTTCACATTTATAATATTAGTAAGGATTATTCAAAATAGATAGATTTCATCTACGCATACCGCTTATAAAATATGTACCTACACGAAATAAGATTACTTTCTTTCGATATTTGATTTATTAAAATACTAGCAGACGTCCTGTCAACATTTCAATCTTTAGAATAAAGCACTTTCGGTTTTTCCCGAGTTATCCAATTGTGCGCGCAACTTTTCCAAAGTTATTTCCATTTTAATCTAAATCGGACTAATATAAACATTTTAAACAAAAAATTGCTTAATCGGAAAAACAGCCGTTCTCAATTTTTATCAAAATTGATTTACTGAGCGTTATAGTAAAATATTAAAGCATTATCATTTCATTTGGACTACTTTCCCTGCAGTTTGTTCATGTAATGCACAGAGCCTGTTCGGCGCTCGCGTCGTAGGCCGATACATCTAGTGACCCGGACCCTGGCTCCGCACACACTAACACAAACACTACGGCACTCCACATCTCACAGTTTCACTAACTAACCTTCTGAAGGAGTATCTTAATTTAATATAAATTCCTCTTTTCCAAGTGCACGTTACGTACACATATAAAACTCGTAAATTGTGGCACACTCATATCTCTCCACATCACAACTACAAATACTGGAATGTCATTATAGGAATAACTTAATTACTTCAGTAAATAAATAATTTGTTTAAGTATTAGTTCATAATATAGTAATACCTAGTAATCGAGGGAATACGAATTCGTTAAAGACCGTATGAGCAACACTGTCTTTCTGCCCAGCGGCATTAGATTATCATTTATTTTAAGTAGTATTGAATGTTTTAGTAACCGTCACACGAATTCATATTAGGATTTTGAAGATTCAACGTAGGAAGATCTAGATAAGCACACTAGCTAGCGGCACTCTGTAGCCGGACGTGGGACACTCGCGAGCGGTCACACGATTTCTACTAACATTAACTTAATATTTACCATCTAATAGCACTCCCATTTCGTATTCTTATCATATACTTGACGTACGCCCACCTCGGAATGGAAAGTTTACATCAATATCTACAACAGTATCACATCGGCCACATCGTCGATATAAATGCGTACAAAAATAGCGGAGGAAGATCTGGGGGAGGAATCTCGGAGGCGGGGGCGGCGCGGAGCGGCGGGGCCCGGCGCGGGGGGCGCGGGGGCCCGGGGCCCGGCGCGGGGCCCTCGGTCACACCACGTGCTGGCGCGCGCGCGGCCCGAGCTCGGCGGGCGCCACGCCGGCCTTGCGCCAGCGCAGGCCCACGGGCGAGCCGCGCGGCTTGCTGCGCCCGCCACAACTCAAGTTATTGGCGCCGTACGCTCGCCTAGACCTCCGGCCCGGCGAGCGCGCTCCACGCGGCCGAAGAGCCTGACGTGCGAGTTTAAGCCGCGGCGGAAGCTCCTCCGGGCGTGATACTTTTCTTTCCTGTCTGTGTCAAATATCCCGCGCGGAGGTGCGCTCTTGTTCTCCGTGACATAGATAGCGGGAGGTCGTGGCGAGCGTACGAGTGGGTGCGGGGAGGGGCGATGCAAAGCAAACTAAACACGCAACATAACGTACGGACGAACAATTGCGTGCGTACTAACGCTTGTGTCGAGCGGCTGCCGGCTGATCGCCAACGAAACGATCGGCAGGTACAGATAGTATACTTGCTACTTATTCAAGCGTACTACATAACATACGATATCAAAATGACAATATAAGTGTGGAAACAACAAAAATTCCATAGTTTAAATACTAAATTTTGCTATACATATAAAACTAAAGAAGAGTAAAAAATCTACTCTAATAGAGCTACGCTTTACGTGTAATACATAGAAGCGTCGATACGTAGGAAATCAGCCGGCAACAGAACACAAGAACGTACAGAATGCATAGAATAATGAAAATACGAGTGATATGATAGACATATACACGTACAGCCACCAGAACACATGGCACAGATCGGTTGTTTAAGTATAACTGCTACAGTATTCTGGTGGCGTTTGAACAACAACAGGACAATATACACGTGTGGAGATAAAACGGGAAACAATAGCATTTATGTAGTATCTACACTCTACAGGTTCTAGTTTTTATATAACACTTCAATTAAAAAAATACCATCTGTCTCGCAACTCAAACTGCGTATAAGAGGGAGGTAGATACTTCATACATACCAATATTTACAAAAATATATACACATATACAAACTGTTAAATCAATCTGAATATTAGTAGGTCAATAGTCCAGTATATGCAATCCAAAATAATGCAGGCGTAGGAGCATACGAGGCAAAACACACGCATTCTGCTTTGTTAACTATCGGTTCATCTTGTTTCCATGTTTGTGCCATTTGCGACACTTTACAAACTTAATTGAATGCTCAGAATAAGTTTTTGCGAAATAATGAGATAAATGCAGCTTTGGAATGACTCTCGAGTGTGATTATATTCGTAATATACTTTCATTCTATCACCCGGTTTATAAAAGGCAAAAATAAACTAACAGACTGTCCACCTCATGTCAAGTGATTTAATGAGCTATATGAATGTCAGTCTGTGAAACATATTCTGAACATTATTATCTGAGATCACACACAGCTCTGAATTCAAACAAAAATTTAATAAAATCTAACAAAAAATCACGTTTCATGCGTGCCAGCCCTGTCAACATTTTTGTCCCCATGCTTGTAAACCCATCACAAAGTGACCTCCAATCACCAAATACCGTGCATTTTCATATGAATTATGTCATAGTTTAATAATATTGTGTGTGCTCCCAGGATATAATATAAATATGGTATAATATCATGTAGGAGGAACGCACTAACGAAAGTTGAAAATGCTCTTTCGTATATTAGATGATACAAAACGGGATTCAAGAATATTCTATTCAATACTCTAAACCTATCATAATAATTATAAAAATATATAAATACCAAAATATAAAATTTGCTATTGATTTTAACACTAAATGATAATTTTAAAACCTTTAGATACACGAACTTACAGTACCCGATAATTAATACACACTATGAGTGAGAGGCAACGCTCTTAAAAGCTGAATTTGTTTTTTAATTCGTTGAGCCGATTATCCAAAACTCGTGGGAGTACTTTTCGTTTAATTTCCTTTTTCGTACTAACCTCTATAACACACGACAGAGCATTCTCGTACCGTATAATAATAAGACGTTTATCTCGATAACAACACGTGTCGCTAACAAGATGGCGAGTACTTACGAGTGTCTCGGATGCGTGAGGAGCGCGGTGGGATCGCGTTGCTTTATCTCGCTCTCGCGCACTGCCTCCGTCATCGACTTGAAGGCTGAATTGTGCACGCTGGAATGAGACGGAAACATTTTATTACAGGAAAAAAATACACAAGGGATTGAAAAGTGATCAGAGTAGGGTATTTCCTGATGACACTGAATAATAACAGTGCACGCTCGAGGAGTCGTTTGATGTATGTACAAGTTTGTATTTTATGACATTAGTATAATAGCCGGGACGAGTCGTGAGCACAAATGTGCAGTAGTGGGGGCAAGCTCGCGCATGTACACTTTTGGTTAAATAAAAATGACACGCGAGAGTCCAATAGACGACGAGTATCGGTTGACGAACCAATCGCATGCAGCTCGGCGTCCCCGGCTTCTTTATTCCGCCAAAGAGACCTAAAAATTTACTGCGGCGCAGGTGTCAGTTTGTGCTTACGACTCATGCCGGTTACTATAATAAGTGGAACCAGGCCAGGTCAAAGTATATATATGGAATGGAAGTGTTGATAGTTCTCTAAATTGGATTATACTGTGAGATCTTCCAATGAGAAAGATTTTGCACCATATTGTGACATGTATTAATAAAAATGTTATAAAGAAGTGAAAAGTATGTAGTTATCAATATTGAAAAAAAAAATGTGATAAAAACTGTTTGGAATCGGGATAATTATATCATGAGATGTTATAATTGTGGTTTAAATAAAATAAATAACTAGAGAATGGGCAGCAGCGTTCTCTATGCATTTTAACACCATACTGCGATCGCCAACCTGCTTGTCAAGCGTAGTGATTATGGTAAACTCTCCCAATTGGGGGAGGCTTATGTCCAGCAGTGGACGTCTTTCGGCTGAAATGAACAACTGTTTCTAAATAAGTAAGTAAAAAAAAACAAATACGTCTGACCTGTCTTTGGTACTTGAGTGCACATTTGGTAGAGATAAGATAGGTTATATTTTCATATCTTGAGTAGGTATAGCGCTGTGTCATGACTATAATGAACAATCAGTATATTAGTTATATTCTATTTTAATATGTTAAAGCTATATTTTTTTACCAATTCCATAGCTTTTTACGATCTAAAAACTGACTAAAGTAAAAATTTACTTGTGAATTAAAATTTGACTATTGTCATACCTTTTCCTACTTCAAGATCTATAAAGGTCACAACTTTCAGTTTGAATTCTATACCTAGTCGATGCACAACGCAAAGTTTTACAAAAAATACTCGAAACAGATAATCTACTGGAAAACATTTTAAATCAATCTGCAACTACACCTGAAACACACTAGAATACTAAACGAAAATGCAGGATTACACGCAAGGCTACTGAGACTACTGCAAACTAGCTAGGTACGGAGACAACGTAGACGGTCAGTACGATGGTGAAGTTGGTTTCCGGCCGGCCGCCGGCGACACGCGTGAGAAACGCTCGAAGCGCGTGCGCGGGCGCGGCCGCAGCGCGCGCGCCAGCCGCGAGCGCGGCGGCCGCGCCAGCCACAGGTAGGGCGCGCGCCGCAGCGCCAGCTGGCGCGCGCGCGCCCGCTGCAGCAGGCCGGGCGCGGGCCGGCCGGCCGCGACCATCGAGTGTCGCGACGTGTCCGTCTCGGTCCGCACGCTACACGCCGCCGCATCACATCTACACTAAGTATGACCTCGCGCTTTACTGCCTCTACGGAACCGGAGCCGAGTCGTGTCGATAAACTCGCATATTTCGAGTCTGACTCGCTCACCGAGGGTTCCGTACCTTGGAAAAAAAAATATTATTCCAATAAGACAATGGGTTAATGTGGGCCGAACACCCACACCACTCACGACCTATGTAACTGAATACTCTATTACTAGGAGACCCGTGAAAAAATCTGTCAGTAATTAAAATTAAAAAAAAAACCCCGAGATAAACAAAAAACTCAAAACGAAAAAAAAAATATGATGGCGTCACCTGTTTGGCGTTTTCAATAGTCGTCCCCCGACACGACGACGCTTGGATCAAAATATTACCTTCAAGTTACATTAAGAACCAACACATATTACTTTTTTACTTTTTAGAGGATTTTATTGTCTCAGGAGATTAATTTTTTTTTTCTTGCTTTTTAAACTTTATACACGGTAGATTCTTGTGACGGGGCAACAAGGATACCTTAACCGTTGTAATTACAGAAAGAAGTTCACCACATTCACCCACATTCTTATTTCTTATAAGGATCACAAAACTCTATCAGACCAAATGAGATTTGAGTACCAGAAAAGCCAGAACTCGCAATTTAAAAAAATCTGTGTGGGAATATTTAAAAAAATATATATAAATACATTCTCCTAAAGCCGTTTTCCTATAGCTACAACCGTTAAGGTAAAGGTAAAAATCCAGTATATTACTAGTAGACACGTTACGATCGACACGTCTCGCAATAAATGCACAGCTGTACGTATTTTTCCCACAGTAAAGCTAATTTCTAATTTATGTTCATTTCAGTTTCCGTCAGACCTGATCATCTATCAATAACCTATTCATTAAGGCCATTCCAATGAGCCCAAACACCATACTTCTGCTGCAAGTTGGTGAGAGATTTGGTTATCCTGCAAATTCCAGGTGATACACGGTGGTCCCTCCGTAGGTCATAAATGCAGAGTCAGTTGTCAAATGCACATTATTTAATTACACATAACCACCGATAAATGAGCTACCTGAGGATATAAATATATCACCCATTTTAAGTATATTCGTGAGATCAAGAATAAGAAGAAAATCTATTGATACCTCATTTGTTAATCAATCAAGCCAATTAGGTTATTTTTTTATTTCATGGACATCTTTTTAAAACTTGCTCCTTATGTACTAGACTATTCAGTGACATATGTTTCATTAGTAGAGGACATTTGGACCAAGCCCATTAGATATTTTTGCCCAATGTCCTTTCTTTGTAAAGGGTTCCTTTTTACAATTTTGGTACGGAACCCTGAAAAGACAACAAATCCCAGTTTAAAAACTACTTCAAACTCTGGTCATATCCTGTGCCATATCTAAGGTTGTATTAAAATAGTGTGGTATAAAGACGCAATGAATTTCAGCCACCCTAATTGCGTTACACACTTTTAATCTCAAGCCGAAGGGTTTTGAAGGAAATTGTTAAAACATTGCTTAATTTTTTTGAAAAATTCGTAGCAACGTGTATAGTGCAATGAAGGTTGTTAAGAGGGCCCTTCCCGGTCCGTCTATCGTCCACGCGAGCATGATTGAAAAGCTTGTTGTTTCATCCAGCGCAATGTTAATGCTAACAGGCAAGTGAGAACGCAATAACATTGAACGAAAAATAGTGTGCGGAAATTTCATAAAACTTGTTCCAGGAAATACGTGTTTTTGAGAAAGCCTTACAAGTTTGTGAAATAAATGTGTGTTATTTAAAATTTACATTACATGTGCAATGTTTCTATGCAGATGTTTTCTTTATTTTTACAATTTATGAGTACATTATGAACGGCCAAAGTTCAGGTAAAATGTGTGCAAAAAGCAGATTTTTGGAGGCTTATACTGAATTTGTTTCACCAAATTTTTATTTTTTCTTTCATAGAAACCTAGATATAGTACACATGATACCAATTAGTTCAAAATTTTCATAGAAAGATGTGTTCCAACGCCATAATCACGGTCGAGCGTTTGTATGAAAAGTATGACGGGTTGACCGCGCCTAAACTGTCGACTTGAACGTGTATTACGAAATTACCCCACAGGTTTCGAAGAGGATTGGGCACCAATCACCCTCACAGCACCGACAGATTATGAGCGGTATACAGTAGCTGATGCATGGTACTCACACAGTGAAGAGCACGTCTGGGATGAGCGTGGCGATGGGAATGAGGACCAGCCCCAGCCAGAACACCAGCGAGCTGAACAGCATGCGGTCCATGCCCATCATCACTGAGCCGATCAGGATTATTGGGTACACGTTGCTGAGGACAAATTAATTTCAGATCACACAATGTACAGTATCAGTCAGAAGTCCAGTATCTATGTCACAAAGTTATAGAGTATCAAAACCAGTCGCACTTATGACCTTCTTCTATAAAGACATTTCAAACACATTCACACACACCCGTGTATCGTACTCTGTCATCCTTAGTCAATCAGAAAGAGCGCGGTATATAATCGTTTGTACGAGTATTAGTTGGTTGGCATGCTATGCCGCGCAAAAATGAATCTTACAAAATAAAACTTATCACAAAAGAAGTGGGTGGATTTGAAACAAAATTGTTTATTTATTTTATTATTTATGTACACACAGTTAAATACATAGAGATACGACATAATTATAATTTCAGTACAAAGGTCCTGCTTATTTCTTAAGAAATTTCTTCCAGCAGACCTGCGAAAGGAGAAATGAAAATGAAATGTAGACAATAGTGTATGAGAACATGAAGAGAATAATATGAATATGCGGAGTCTTAAACTAAAATATTAAATATAGCATATTGTTTTTATTAACTGGATTGAATAAAATAGTATGACGTTGTTGGTTGGTGAACTTAATTATGAGTGTTTGTGTTATTGCTATTAGTGGTGTTTTGTTTGAATATCTTTATTCAAAATGCAGGCAAATACAAGTATTGAAGCCAGGGCAAATATTGTCGACTTGTATAGAAATGGATTTAATATATCTCAAATTTTCAATGAGTAAGTTATTTTTTAATATTATGTGCTGATAGTTGTGAACGGTGTATGATTTTCTTGTTAATAAATCGCTAGTTTCAAGTGTGTAATAGTGTCATTTTTGTTTTAGAATAATACTGGAAGTCGTCGTTAGCTGAAGAGATTTGAGGAAAAGATAGTCTGAAGAGTCGTGTAAGATATGGAAAGCCGCCACTTATTGACCACTCTCAGCTACGTTGTAGGATAGAAGAATATGAAATGGTTTCATACCAACTAGTTATAGATTTGCAGAACAATTTGATACGTCATTACGCCATCAATTGAAAATATATGGGGTTTAATAGTGCAAAGGTGGGCAGCACGAGACGAGAGATGACCTGATTGTATGCAGTTATAGTTAACATGGCACAGATATTTATGTGCAAATATTGTGAGCTCCATGGTTCGACGTCTTCCAAGCTGCATTGATAATAATGGAGGTTACACTAAATATTAATTTAAAAAAATTGATTATTTTTACGGGAAATGTGCTGGCTGTTATAGTAGGTAGTAAGTTAGTTTATGATTGTAAGATTGAGGTTAAGTTTCAATCTTCTTTTCGTCAAGAAAACGAACGCTTAAACTATAATCTCAAAACACACATAGATCAATTTAATAAAATCAAATCATTTTTATTTCAGGAATACACCCATATAAAATACGATCTAGACTTCTAGAAAAATGTGGCCGTTTGTCTTTAGATCGAATGTTTTTGCTTCGTGTCTCAATATGAAACTTTATAAAAGGTATTAGAAAATTCTAGACACACTTACCGAGGTTGCTGATTGAGCCGTTTTTTCATAATTCCTTCTCAGTCACGAGATAATATTTTTTTTAAAGGAGTGGCGCTAGTGGACCGATGAGTGCCCTCTTAAGTTAGTCACTAAAACTTTAAATTAGACGAACTAAAATCGCGAGACTTTTATTCTGTCAATGATTGCGGCATACAATTGGTAAAATCGCTAAATGGTTGGCATTTAGCGATTTTACTAAGAGTAATTGCTATAGCTGTACAAGGTCCTATGGGCCGTGGACCGGAACTAACACCGCCATCTTTTGTAACCAAAAGATCTTTGTAGCCCTTTAGTTCAAAAGTAAACCTTACGTAGATAGCATAGACACAGAGCATAGACTGCATAGAGCGTACTGACCTGTAGACGAGTATGAAGATGAACCACATGAGCACTGAACCCCAGATGGCCACGTGCGTGACCCATGTCCACGAGTGCGTAGATAGGCCCGCCTTCAAGCACACCGTCAGCACCACGTACTGCAAACCACACATATCATTTCGATACAGTTGTCTGATTGCACGACAGACGTAGCACAAAAATACAGAAATACATTAAAATACAAATTAGAAAAACTGGAACACCCACTTTCGCTTTATTGAGATCAGCTTTAACAACTAACGAACTGATCTTGTAAAGTCTGGGGTTTTTACAAAAGATACTAGAAACCGAAATATAATAATCATACCTTGAGACCGGATGTCCCCTGGTCCCTATTTCTAGTCCTATATTGTGTCTTTCATCTCTTTTACTGAAAAGATTTAGATTTTTCCTTACGAACATGATGGTTTTATAGATATATTGACAAGGTACCATCATGATGTGAATATCTTTAAAAAGTTCCCTTAGAGAATCGCGCCTGCGGAGTCCATATATAGCTCTGATGGCTCTTTACTGCAGAATAAAAATAGACTCGATATCTCCAGCCCGTCCCCATAGTAAAATACCGTAAGACATGATACTATGAAAGTAACTGAAATAGACTAGCCTCGCGGTATCTACATCAGTAAATTGACGGATTTTTGTCTCAGCATATGCTGCTGAACTTAGCCGTCATGCAAGAGACGTTAAATGAGGACCCCATTGTAGCCTTGAGTCGAGCGTGATACCTAGGTTTTTTTTTTCTTTTTTTTTTTGTTGATTCCTAACACTTTCGACATACCCAAATACTTATAGCTTTCGGATGAAGCGAGGGAAGATTATAGAATCCGAGGGAATTCAACTCAGATACCATATACATCCCTCGCTTTACATGCACATTTATCTACACCGAATTCCATCCTGATGGCGCTACTGAAAGTTTCAGTTATCTTTAGTAGCTCCATCAGTCACAATTTGTTGGGAGTAAACAGTTTCAAGTCATCCATGCAGAGGTGGTGAGATATGACTTGACCACCTCTCTTCAGCCGATAGCCTAGACCTGAATATTCCAGCAGTGTACTTAGAGGATTCAGGGCTCAGAAGAAGTCATGTTCCTCATCTCTGGCTTGCCTTCATTGGCCGGCTGGAGTGAACACTGACGAGGAACTGAGCTCTCACCTCATTCTTGCCTTTATTGGCCGGCTTGAGTGGAGATTCGCAACGTGCTCGGAGGTAGGAAGTATTCCAGTAAGTGCTTGTAGGGATCTTGACCATCTTCCGGGCTCTGGGGTTGTTCTGAGAGCCGTGGAATACCTCTCCACTCCTCGAGCACCTCAGGATATGTTGCCCCCTTGTCGCTACGTCACTTTGTGCTAGCGACTGTTTTCGGGGGCCCATTAATGAGTGTGCAAGTCACCCCCTGCCATTTTATCCGTGTATAATAAAACATTGATCAGGCAGGGGCCATAGTCCTTCCATAGGTTTAGATAACCAGTCCATTTTAACCACCCACACCCATAGTCCAATATCTTTGTTTCTATATCCTGCAGTAGTCCTACACAGTGGCGTGCATTTCATAAAGACAGAAAGACACTGCCTACCCTACCTAAGTCAGATAATTATTTATAATCTTAGTCAAACATATTTTTATCTACGAGTACCAAAAAATCTTAATTCATAATTCAGCGCCACCTTTCGAGTGACGGGTAACATCGATATAGAGTAGCTCGTTCGTAAAATTTGACGTAATTTCACATTGCGCTGCACTAGCGCCGCTGAGCGCCACGGGAAAGACACAAACTATTCGCGTCTAAATGTGTATATGTGTGCTCTCGTGGTCATACAGATTTAATGGGTGTGCATTCCTATAGATACGAGGCACACATTGTCGCAAATAACGCACACCACCGCACCGAGTAGACACTGTCTTTTTGACAACACGGCAAATTACGACACGTACCGAAGTCTTCCGATCCGAAGTTAGCTATGCAACTATTTTAAAAAGTAGCATTGTTTCATTAAATTTTCGCTACATAGAGTACCATTTTTTTTGCCGTATGTTTTGTAGGTACTGAGCCGCGTCAGCCGCTATTATTTTGTTTGTTTTGATCGAAGAGTATAGTAATTATTTTAAGGTTTTGATTTGGTTGTGAGCTTTGCTATCAGTTATTATAGATTTTAACGTTGATATTAGTGTGAAAAACGATGGTGTGTGTATGAAGAAAATAAGAAATGATGCGTTTTCAAAACTATCTTTCGGTCACAAAAAACAAGTGATCGTGAATGGTCGTTGTACGCCGGATTTGAATTAATACAAACTAAAGGTAAAGTCAAGGTTGACAAGGCTCCTATGTGTTTATAAATCTGTCGAATTCAAAAACCTTAGTATTCACAAATATAGATTTTTTTAACGAAAATCACATCATAAATACCTACTGTTTTTCCCGAAGTACTGCGTTTGGCAAAATTGAGTTTTACAGTTCCCGCGAGCAGTGTTTTGACCGAAAAGTCATTCTGGTCACTAAGACGTACCTATAAGCATATATTTAAGAAATACCCAAGGACAGCGACGACTTACAGATCTTTCTATGATTTCAATAGAAAAAAAACTGCTTACCTACCAATTTACCTACATATGAAACGCCTTCCCACCTTTTACGTTTCCATATTGCAGACTTTCTTAAAGAAAGATAGATTAGATAGTGTAGATTTAATCCATGCTAATATTATAAATGTGCAAGTAACTCTGTGTCTGTCTGTCTGTCGGTCTGCCTGTCTGTATGTTACGTTTTCACGCCTAAATCGCTTAACCGATCCTCATGAAATTTGCCATAGATATAGCCTGGGATATGTAGAAGGTCATAGGCTACTTTTCTACGCGATAACCGATATCCACGCGGGCAAAAGCTAGTAAGTCTATAAAATCGGTCAATCTATAAAGGATATTTGAGATGGCATCATTATTTAATCGACAAGACGACGAACCAAAACCAGCATGAAGTATTTTTGGTAAGATTAATTTTTCTGCCTACCCTGTCTAAAAACTCTGTGCACGCCACTGGTCCTACACCAACCGGGGATTGTCCTTGAGTGCACTTGCATAGTGCGTACAGGGATAATAATCGGTTGGTGCCTCATTTAATTAAAAAGCGTCTACCGGGCCTCTGGCTTCGGCCCCTCGTACGCCTTCCAAAGGCCCGGGACCTCAGGGTCCCGAGATATGTCAGAGAGAAAAATAATAATAAGTATTTACCTATTAAAAAAACATTACAGACATTGTTACAATTATGGTACATGATATGTTTGGTTTACTGTGGGAGACTGGTGCCCAAGCTAGGCTTTAAGGGCCTGTGTTTCAGGTCACCAGGTCTCCACCTTCTAGCAGTTCAATACATTAGTAATAATATAAAAATAAAAGTGATTTACAATTTTGAGTTAGGAGGTTGAGTAAAATGGGCTCAAACTCTCGCCCTGAAATATTCCTCATTTAATCCATACAGGCTTATCGTTCCCATGGATATATCGACACCCTGGATAGCGAAGAACCGTCCTCTATTGCCCCATGCACGACTCAAGGAAGGTGCGTAGAGTGGTATCTATCTTGTACAACTCCAGCACCCTCGTGAGCCATGTATGTGGCACCGAGTGCCAAATTAAAATCTGTTCAATCATTAAAAGTGATTGTGTATGATGTTAGTAATGCAGTCCTGCAAGGTTGTTAGTGTTTTACGAGTAACCCTGTAGGTATATCCAGCTCTCATCGTCCTGGAACATGCGATTCTGCGTGTATCGATCAACTCGCCGCTTATGGCTCACCCATGGACCACAGATGCGAAGTATTATTATTACAAAAAAGTGATAACGCGGGTACTCACGGTGTACACAAAGTTGCCCATGAGCAGGTACCCGCCGTCCCTGGCGTGCGGCCACATGACGCTGTGGCAGCTGAGCAGCATGGGCAGCCAGAACAGCAGCACGGAGTGCAGCAGGGCGTTGACGGCCCACACCCAGAACACGCGCACGTTGAACAGCAGGCCCTGCTGCGACGGGATGTACAGCACCGGGTGCTGTCATTCCACATACAGATGTGATATACAATTCCATGTCGCACAGAACTCAAGGGTAGCCCTCAAGAGATTCCCGATGGTCCCGCTCTATCCCTGGTGGCGACTAGACGTTCCCTTTGAGTTGACGTGTACAGAACAATACTATCTATGATTCTAACAAACTGTTTTGGCTTCTTTCACGTCATTTAGTTATACGCTTTACCGTTGCGAGTACTACATCCGACCTTTTTGAAGGACATCACAAAAAGGTCTTTCTTTTATAGGCACCCGTCATCACAGGGCGTTTCAAACTGCTGCATTTTTTTTTTTGCAGCACACATTCCTTCTGGTATAATATTATTGTAACTACGACAAGTGGCGCAAAAGTTAATTACCGAGCCACCGCGCTATTAACATTTCGTAACGAATAGCCAATGGACCCATTGCGTAAGAGCTATGCGCTATGCTTTAATACGGTTACCGTGCAATATGATTCCATCACGACAGTTAAACAGAACTTACCCTAAGCATGATCTCGGGCGAACAGAGTTTGTCGAAGAGTCCGATAGCGAAGGGCGGCAGTGCGGTGAAGATCACGTTGTAGAACCCGATCGTCCAGCGTTCGAACAGGATCTGACCCGACCTGCAGACCACAACAGTCATCAAAACGATTCTTTGACTTTGTTATACATATTTATTTATGTATGAGCACATAAAAAACTTAATTGACAACAATATATAACGACATATTATACAAAAAGAGAAGAGCACAAAGGTACTGCTTATTACCTATCTTTGTGAGGCTCAAGAAACCTTGCTTTATGAGGCCTAAATATTACGACTTTGTAAATCATACGGTAATTTTAGAAGTGGGACTTTAGCCAATATCGATACTCACGATACATCAATCAAAGTGGTCTCAGGAACCATTAGTTCTTGGTTTTCAGGAATCAAATCAATTCTTGTATTTAAGAATTACAGTTTTCTAGTACTAAGAGTCTCTGAGTTAAGCTGCGGACAGACAGACAGACATGGCGAAACTATAAGGGTTCCTTGTTGACTAGGGAACCCTAAAAAACGTTTAAATTCAAGTCGCATTCTCATCTCAGCGACAATAAATGACAAAACCTTGTCAAAAATAAAAATTCTAAGTGTTTTTGACAGATTGACTTCTTAAAAATACGAGAACTGTCCCTCAGATCCGTCTAGCACTAAAACAAATATGAAGATTGCATTATAGCGATTTGAAATGAGGTAAAACAGTTAATTTGAAGCACTTGCTCGTTTCATAGACGTATAATTAAACTTATGCTTTATACTGACCAGGCGGAGTATATGGCGAACCATAGCTCGATGACGTAGAGGCAAATGTTCTTGTAGAAGGAGTAAAGGATCAGCTTGCTGATGCGGGAGTAGTTCCACGCGCCGTGCACCAGCAGCAGGCGCAGGAGGAAACGGAACTGCAAATAAAAGTTTTATATCAGAAGGCTGGTGTGTAAAAGTGATCAAGATCAAGCGATCTGAAAAACAGTATCTTCTGGGTACGCTCCTTCCATTAAAGACCTCATCCAGGGCTTTCTACCAAGCAAGATCTAAAACAAGAGTGTTTAAGTTTCTTTGGAAAGCGCTCCCTCTGAACATCAGGACGTCAACCAGTCGGTTGTCGTTTAAAGTGAAGACACGTGAACATATACGTAAGAAGATGGTAGACACATCCCAGTGCTGATATGCTGGAATCATTTTCTTCTCTACTGATCATTATTTCTGCTCTATCGATCTTTATTTGTCCTGACAAAGTTTATTTTGTATGTGTATGTATATATATTTATGTATTTTATAGTTATTTTCGTTTTATCTATCCCTTGAGTTGCACCTGCCATGTTTCCTCTCTGCATCACTCTAAGGTTGACTGGTAGGAAACGCCTCAGGCATTAATTCCGCTACTGTACGGTATTTCTTTTACTTGTGAATAAAGTTTTAATAAATAAATAAAAAAGTCGCTTTTCGTACCTGCCTGTGTGACTGCTAAGTTCTAAACATCACAATAGATTTTGATGCGGTTTTCACCATCTTTTACAGTATCTATTCCGGAAGGTTTATGTGTACATACATTAATATTTAACTTAGGATATAGCACAGTACTCGATGTTTTGACATGTCACCATTCCACCCGTGCGAAGCATGGGCAGCTCGCTAGTTTATTAAGAAGAAAATGGATGACCTCGTCCTTGTCACAAGAAACGCGCGTCTGAAGTATGACGTCTCACATCAGTTTTCAGTGGTTTGTCGCGGTGGATTATTAGGGAAATAAAATATTTTGCTGTTGCTCATCTTTTAGGGAGCAACAATTAACAAAAACAATATTAATTTGTTATCGAGGGGGATGACGAAGTGCCGCAAGGTGATCATCCTCATGCCGTACTGATGCTTACCAAACCCATTATTTGTTTCCGTATCTCTAGCTACCGTTTTACTTTACTTTTAAGTTCATTTGTACAGTTAAACCAAAAAAGCTATGCGTTTCAGTAATCTTCGTGTTTCTGAATTATCACGAACGTCACGCTACAGAGTATCCTCCCCCTCCCAAGGAGCAAAAAACCTATACCCGCGGTGGTTGCCAGGGACCAAAAGCAATAACATTGAACTTGCCTGGGAATAAAACACGATATTTGCGCGTCGCTGATTAAATACGCGCCTATTAGCATATGATACACATTATCACAATCACTTTTTCATCCTGTGGATCATCATAAAACGATTTATTATACTATTTATTCATCAATAATAGCGAAAATCTGGGACAATTTTTGAATTCACACAATACATCAAACGACGGACGTCTTTTTTGTCTCGTCGATGACATTGCCTTCAGGTGTATACCGAAAAACTGTTGTAGCGTCTGAAAAAAGATAGGGTATAGTAGAACGGAGACGCAGCCCTTTTTTTTTTGTTTGAGGATGGTTACTCTTTAAATGATCCCTCCCGCTCTGGGTGGAGCGGAAGGGAGTGTCAGACTCTTACTGACTAAAACCCACACGTGTTCCTTCCTTGGCCCTTTTTGTTTCTGTTCCGGGGCAGCGGTACCCCTTTCGGACAATCCCGCTGACCCGGCAGGCTTGGGCCCTAATGGGCCCCCTCGGAGACGCAGCCCTTAGCGCGATAATTTTGCAATATAAAGTGACTATTAATCTAAAAGAAAAAAATATCAATCTTTTCATAATAACATAAACACAAACGGAAACCTGTAAAATTTAATCCATCTGTGAAAATTTTATAATTATAATTACTATCGCATCACTAAACCATAAACAATTTTGAGCGGCCCCTGTTGTTTACAAGATTGGGAATTAAGAAAAAAAAAAAAAAAAAGAAAAAGAAATTGACAATATTGTCTGATGCGCTTTGTAGTAGTGCCGCAGAGACACTACACACTAGAGTACAGAGAGAAAACTTCATACAAACAGGCAATAGTAGGTCCGTTGCCTATTTGTAAAGTTTTCTCTCCGTCGGGTTACCTAGTCCGGTTGCAGATCGTCATGCCACTCGTATTTCCGAAGACAGTCGATGATTCCCGAGGCGCCCGGTAGTTACCTGCGCGATGCTGTAGTCGGACGCGCACACGGCCTGCAGCCCCTCCACGCCGGAGATGCCGACGCCGACGGACGCGCGCTGGATCATGGCCACGTCGTTGGCGCCGTCGCCGATCGCTAGCGTCACTGCTCCCGTCGCCGACGATACCATTTCGACCACCTGCGATAGCACACATGGGTTGAAACTTGTCTTAAGGCGACGATAACCGACTTTTAATGATTTTATACTGAAGATCACATCTAAACGAGTAGGTAGTGTAATGATTTGGAAAAAAAAAAATGTTAAATAAGAGGAATTTCTTATCATCATCACTACATATTATAAAACAAAGTCCTCCGCCGCGTCTGTCTGTCTGTCTGTCTGTCTGTCTGTCTGTCTGTTCGCGATAAACTCAAATACTACTGCACCGATTCTCATGCTGTTTTCACCAATGGATAGCTTGGTTCTCGAGGAAGGTTTTAGTATATAATTTGTTATGTTTTTGTATGCATTTTTGTATGAATTAACGATATTTGTTGGAGGTGTCGGAAAAAAATAAGCCGTCTGGGAGCTTTCAACGAAAACGCTGTCTAAACCCTTTGAGATATAACAAAATAATGTATGGTGGAATTGTGTATCATAAAAAGGTCTTCAAAAAAGTCCGCGATGGCATATGTCTATCTCTTAAGGATAACATACTATATCCATTTTATTGACTTTTTGTAGGTATTTGTTTACCGAATTTTACTCTTGGAAATACGATTACGATAACAATACGCTATAATATCAGTAGCTATTAGCCAAATTATGTTCGTAGATAAATAAGCTAGCTACTTACGTGTATTTCAAACAGTATACAAGAATATTTATCATAAAAACATTACTAAACACGGCGGCCTTATGATCAAAATTTGTGCATTCCAAAACTTTCGTTACTTTTTCACTGACATATTTATCACTTTTCGATAAACTAACACTCAATACGAAATCTACACTTATTTCTCAGTAATTCTGTATAAGATTCTTCTAAGATTAAACCGTTTTCTCATTACTTTACGCACGTATAATCTTGATGAATGTTTACATTAAGCATCGCGTCACACCGCCACACGACCACAGAGTATAGACGTATTTTGTTTTCTTTTTTCGTTCGTTTAGTGGTGTTCCCGCTAAAATGTCAACCGGTCAATTATTAGTCGATTAATCGAATTCTACATCCAGATCGTGTTGCAAGTACAAAATAAATGTCTAATATTTCGTCCAATTGCGAACGTGACCCTGAGAAAAGTTAGTACTTACGTGAATTATTCTAAAATTATTATTTGTGTCGCAATTTTATTTCGTGTTGTATTTGGTACAATTGATTGCTTTAAGAATTTGAGTGAAATTTCGTATTTTGATTTTGTGTTTGTTATCTTTAGGTAAAGACTCATTCACGTTCAGAACATAAGTACTTTTACTATATTAAATCATTTGTTTCGGTTTCTATTCACATAGTGTTCATGAAGAAACCATAAAACCATAGTTATTATTGTGAAATGTTAAAAGTTTGATGTCAAGCTCGATAGATGGCGTTGACGTCGAAATAGATCTCGCTATGGTTTCGTTACCGCGATTTGGTTGGGGTCTCGCAATTTTAATTAAAAATACCAGCTTAGATCAGTACACAATTGTGGTTTTATTTTCAACCCTATTAGTGTGCACATTAGTTCGATAGTTCAACTCATTACCAGCTCGGTAATAAACACATAGTGAGTCACATTAAAATTAATATTAAGTTAGAATTTTGAGATATAGCCTGGGATATGGAGAGGGTAGTACATAGGGTACTTTTTTATGCGATAACCGACATCCACGCGGGCGAAGCCGCGGGCAAAAGCTAGTTAACTTAATATATGAATATTTTAGATTGTATTTATATTACATAGTGAAATTAATTTGTAAAGTTATGTCTAACGTGTATAAAAAACTGAGAATCACGCAAAATCTATCGAGTATATTTTTCTGAAACCTTCACCTAAAGATAATTTAATTATTGGTCTTTTAGTACACGTTTTTTTATTAAAATACCTTTAGTTTTATGTATAACTAGCTTCTGCCCGCGGCTTCGTCCGCGTGAAATTTCTTGCTCCCCGACCCACCCCCGTCGCTTCGCTTTGCCTACTCGCGCTCTTACTTCGTTTTCGCTTAGCCTTTCAGACAATATTTTTTTGCTCGATTCCTAAAGGTCCTAGCGTGATGTTAAATAGCTTATAACCTTCAAGAATTGTGCTATCAAACACAAAAATATTTTTCAAATCCAACTGGTAGTTACAGAGATTAGCGCGTTCAAACTAACAGAAAAAATCTCTTCAGCTTTAGTATAGATTTAGTGTAGACTACCTCGCAGAGCTACCGGCCGACCCCGCTACGGTATGATACTTGATTATTATTTTGCTGCGGAGTTATTTTAAAATTATGATATCTCCTAAGATGTTCGATTGAAATCAAGTGATGTCAAGGACAATTTTGTTTACATTTAAATACTTGTAATTAATAACATATTTATTTGGATAAGGATTAATATTATGTTGATAAAACTCCTTCGCAAATAATGCATTAATTTCGAACTAATTTGATTCCTATAAAAAAAGGTTATAGTGAGTAAATCTTAAAAGATAGACATATGCTGTCGCGGACTTTTTTTTTTAACTTTTAAAGAGGAGCAATTCCATCATACATGATATTTGCGTAACTTAAACCGTTTACGCAGCGCACGCAACGGAAGCTCTCAAAAAATTAAAATTAATCCCGTTTTTGCAAAATTTCTTATTTATTCTCCGCTCCTATTGGTTGTAGCGTGATGTTATATAGCCTATAATATTCCTCGATAAATGGACTATCCAACACAAAAAGATTTTTTCAATTCCAACCAGTAGTTCCTGAGATTAGCACGTTCAAACAAACAAACAAACAAACTCTTCAGCTTTATAATATTAATAATATAGTATAGATAAATTAATAATGCGTCTAATTTGGGACAGTGCTCTTAGATGGGTGAGTCCTATTACTGGCTGGACGTACGACGCGTTGCGTGAGCTCAGTACAGAACAAGCAAGCTAACCACTCAAGGTTACTGGCATATATCTCGGCCTAAGGATTCGTCATCATTGTATTGCAATGAATTGGTTGATAAATTGACACACCACGTTAGGCCAGGTTATAGTCATTTCATATGATCGCAAAGAATGTCAGTTGAATTTAAATTACGGACAATTTAAGTTGATAGTCAATTTTTTTACACAATCACAACCAATAATTCTAGTTTAAAAAATAAATTTAACTAAAACTCCAAGCATTTATTTCAATTAAACTTTACAGGCACTTTTGAATTTCCAAGGAGTCGGTCAGTCAGAAACATGAAGCTATTTGCCCATTCCAAAGTGTAGTCCTTTGCAGAAGAACGAGAAAGAAACTCCATGGACACTCTTTAAAATCAAAATATTGTTACAAAATATTAGTTAATAATACTTTTTAATAATAATACATTTTATTCAAAAAATTACAAGGTATAAAAATAAGTACAGTTTTGCTTAAATGTAAATTATATTCCTAAGACTTACGTGCCTGAACTAGGTAATCCTGTGTTTCAGGCGAAAAGTACTAAGACAGTATTGTAAAAAAATAATAAATAATCTAAAAGTTATCAATAGACAAATATAATTATGTTCAGTAGCTCTTAGTTTCTAAATTTGATAAATACTTATTGTAGTATACATACATATTTACTTTAACACAGTTAATAAATTCTCTGTATCTTCGTAAGACATCCTCTGGAGAGCTTCCTTGAGAATTCTCTTACAATTTGTGTAGTTCAGGGAGAAAATGTTTGCTTTCAAGTTTAGTCTGTTATAGAGGAGAGGACCGAGGTACAGGTAAAATTTGGATACAAAAGCATGTTTAGTTGTATTTTGTGGGCAGACTATGTCTTTACGTCTTTTATTAGAATATTTAGTGCTGTAGGGTAGAGCTGTGTGTTGTTTTAATACAATGCCCATTATAAATTTTTTGCCGAACTGTTAATACTTCGCAAGATTTGTATAGCAGGTTGGTAGGAAAAAGGAAAGGGCGGAAAGTAGACACTTTGAGAATCGCCCTCTGAGCTCTCTCGATGGTTAGTAACCTTGTTTTACCCGCTCCACCCCATGTGGTAATACAGTAAGTTAATATCGATTGACATAGAGCAAAGTAAACTTGTCGAACTATTTTAGGGTCAGCAATGTAACGTAACTTTTTAAAAACAAATATCAACTTGCGAATTCTATTATTTAAAACTTCTATATGTTGTTTGAACGAAAGTGTTTCATCTATTATAACACCAAGGTATTTTGTTATATTTGCCACTTTAATGCTGGGACAAACACATTGGTTATCTGTGGGAACTGCGCAATAATGAGCATATAATGTTGTGGTCCTAGTTGGTGTTTGCTTGCGCATCGAAAACTTAGTGTAATTTGTCTTGTCTGCATTTAATGTTAGTGAATTAAATTGAAGCCATTTATTAACAACATTGAATCCGTGTTGTGCAAACTTGTAGACATTTTCTTCTGAGTCAGACGAAAAAAGAAGGGCAGTGTCATCAGCATAAGAAACAATTTGGCCGTGATTTAGATTTAGATTACAAAGATCATTTATGTATATCAAAAACAACGTAGGCCCTAAAATACTTCCTTGGGGAACTCCGAAGGACGTGTTTTTTTCATAATCGCTGAGAACATTGCCAATCCTTACACATTGGGTACGGTCCTGTAGATAGCTCTTAAAGGTTTAGCTGGGTGCCTCTGATACCAACGGCTTCAAGCTTGTGCAACAGAATAGGAATAGAAACCGTATCAAAAGCTTTGGCGAGGTCCAGGAAGATTCCTACGGTGTGGTTACCTTTATCAAGTTCTTGTGCTAGATAGTCGGTCAGATGATGGACGGCATCGTCTGTTGACATTTTAGGCCTAAATCCAAACTGCCGTTTAGATAAAATTAACTTATCCTCCAAGTATTTGTAAAGCCTCTTATTTATAATTTTTTCTAATATTTTAGACATAGAAGGCAGTAAGGAAATAGGTCTATAATTTGTCACTTGATCTTTACTGCCTGATTTATAAACAGGGACAACAACAGCTTTTTTTAGGCACTCTGGAAAAATACCTGTAGATAAACATTTTTGGAAAATATAAGTTAATGGCGGTACCAAAATACGCCTGAATTGTTTAATTATTTTATTTGGTATGTTATCCCAGCCAACCACACAGTCGTCCTTTAAACTCATAATTATCGTTTCTACTTCAGTCTCGTCAGTGTCTAGCAACGCAAAGGATGATAAAATAGTGCTACACGTAAAAGAACGAGAAAGAAACTCCATGGACACTCTTTAAAAAGTAACATCATCCATGTTGAAATTATAGGTACATTTTGTGAGAACGATGTAGAAAGACGTGCACGTTAAAAGCGTCCAGCATAAAAAGTAGACAATTCAAAAATAAAATGAACCATGGCAGCTAAGAGATGACCAGTACCAACTGACGCGATGACGGCGCAATTAATGTAATAGTCACTAGCCGTGGTACTAACCTCAGCCTTCTGTATGGGCGACACCCTACAGCACACGACCACCTTGCAGGATATACAGAGGTCCAAGAAGTCCTTCTTGAGGTCGCAGCCCATGGCGTACTTGAGCGTCTTGCCGTCGATGATCAGCGCGATCTCGTTCTGCTTGCCCAGGTTCTCACCGAACTCCACCATCTGACGGGATATGCACTCGCGGGTACCCTGGGAGAAAAAAAAATGCGTAAGAAAGGCTGGACGTGGAGAAGTTTTAATATAGAATCGTCGAAATATAGCCATTAAAATTTCTAAACATGGACGGAAAGTGAAGGAAGTGATGCGGAGAAGTGCGGAAAATGTCATCAGGAAAGTTTTCAGTATGAATATGGATGGATATACGAGTAGGGGAAGACGAAAGTAACGATGAATGGACTGTGTAAAAGATGATATGGATAGAAAGGGAGTGACTACTGCTAAATAAAGAAAGAAAGAAAAAAAACGTTTATTTGCGGTAACAATGACGCAAAAAAAGAACACAACACAAAAAAAAATTAGTTTGGGGTAAATATGCGTCACATCCGAGCAAAACGGCCATCGCTCAGCATAATGCTGCAAAAAAAAACCTATATATGCTGTAAATAGAGAAGTATGGAAGAAAAATACATGTTGCGCCGACCACAAATAAATTGGGATAAGGGCAGGAGAATGATGATGATGGTGATGATGGACCCCAATTAGGCTTGCGCAAAAAATTGTTTATGGTGGTGCTCAAAATGGGTTAATGACTTTTGTTCCAAGTGAATGTACCCTTTTTAAGACGAAATTTGCAGAACACAACCACAATGATAATGTATGCAATTAAATACAACGTGATGACTGCGACTCATTTCGAGCTTTGGATCACGCATTATCAGTGCCGTAAACTGTCATATTGAGCTGTCGGAGCGCTCACTTAGCGTGAACTTAAGACGTGGAATGCGAACTTCACATTCATTAAGACGAGCGTCCATTACTACGTAGGATGTGAACAGGAAGGTTGCCCACGTTAGCGCGCAGTTTTTTCGTTTGCCAGCCACGAATTAGAACGTGTGACAGTGAGTCCGAGGATGATTCCGCCTACATTTTATTACAAAACGAAGCTAAGTACACATGCGTAGCTAAGCCGTGGACTGCTGTGGAGAAGTGCCTTTAGACCACGGTCCTGTCCCACCACCCAGGATGACAATTTTCTCGCTCAACGTTCAAAAGATTGCAGGTCCCTTGGAAGTAACAGAGCTACATATATTAATAGTTGATCGATGTATGTTCACACCGCCGGCTATCTTGTCGCTGCGACAAGAGCTATCAAAGAGAGTACTCGCTTAGAGACTCGTCTGGTACCTACGGATACGCGCACTCGTAGCTCGTTAATCTCCGGCGGAGGGACAGGTGCCTTAGACGGGTATCATTATGTTCCGGAGAATGGTAGCTGTACTCACATCCAAGCTGTCCTCGTTGAGTATGATGAGCGGCATGTTGCTGTGCAGCAGCCTGGCGGAGTGGCCGATGTTGATGGCCGTCTCCTGCTTGTCTCCCGTCAGCACCCACAAGTTGATGTTGGCCTTCAATAGGGCTGCTATCGTCTCGGGGACTCCGTCCTGTTTACAATCATGGGTCAGTTTAACAGCCTCACCCCAGAATATTGACAGCTTGAGCAAGTTGCTAGATGAGTAAACTATCTGTCGAATCGCAGGGTATCTGTAATTATTAATAACTATATTCCATTTACTATAGCATTAGACAAATACTGGCTAAATACCGACAGTTATTGTGTAATATTGTTGAAATTACTGCACTTTAGAGTTATTTTTTTAATGTAAATGGTAAATAGATTACCGTGCTTTGTATTTATCGTGAAATAAACGTTTACATCGAAATAACGAAAGGGTGAGAACAGTTATTTGTCTAATGTTATAACAAATGGAGTATAGCTTCCTTCATCCGCGTGTTTTAACATCAAACATATCCTATGGCAGTGGACAATAGCGTAGCTCAGCGAAAAAAAAAATTGAAATCGGATGCGTAGTTTCGGAGATAACCTGCTGCATCCAAACTTACAAACTTACCTCTTTATAATATTAGTGTAGATATTAAGATAACAGTGTATAAATCGACCAAAGCTTGCGCGTTATATTTTAGAGTATGTGCGCGCGTGTGTGAGCCTGACCTGCAGCTTGTCCTCGATGGCGGTGGCGCCGAGCAGACGCAGGTTGTTCTCGATCAGCATGGCGGCCTCCTCTATCTTCAGCTCGCGGTCCTGTATCGCTATGCTGGCCTTGTGGTAAGTGTTCGCCCAGTCCTGACAACGAATATGAGAGGGAGGAGGGGGTGTTAATGTTAGATAAGCAATTTAAAAAAGTTCTAAAATCAAACTGACAGGTGTTTTAAAAATATGCAGGTAAAATAAAGTGGTTCCTAGATTGAATCGCAACTCATAGCGTTGGAACATCAGTGAAATAATTGATATTGAGTGAGAAAGAAAGAGCACATTGAATTTATTTTTAAATTTACTAAGTAACGAAATCGCGGTTAGAAAGAAAACAGAAAAAACACACATGACAAAGAAAATTAAACACAGTACCTAAAGCCAAAACCCGAATGAAGAATTAATAAGACATTTACTGCGACGACTTATGACCAGGGGGTCTACTCCCTAAGCACGAAGTCCGTCGTTTCGGGCTTTGTTTCGGGCGTTTCCTACTCCCTATCACCAACGGACGGACGATTCGTTCGGGGCCCGACGAAGAATGAATGACAACACGATTTGACAACTGTCCCTACTCCCGATGCGTTTTTGCCCGTCCGAAAAGTTGAACTTGACGCTTGTTTTGACGGAACCTTGTGTCAGTTGATACGACATCAAAATAGTTCTGTCGACGAACGATTATAATTGTTTATACTATTTAGAGACAAAGTAAGGAATTCCTAAGTATGGCTGCTTTTTTATTGCTTGACAAAGCTATATAGGAAGAGCGGAGGCAACGTCGACAATATTTACGCCAAGAATTTAGGTTAGCGAGTATTCCCGACGTTACTGACTTATCTTAAGCTATTTGGCAATTTTGCTATTCTGAATTAGACGTTTTTAAACTAAAATTTAGATTTTCTAACTAAATCTGACTATTATTAATCGTGATTAAAAAGATGTAGAATAAAATCAATTAGTTGTCATGAACTAAACTTCACACCAACATCTCGACTACTGGTACAAAATCAGTACTGTTACTGTATATATTTTTTTTCTTTTCTTTTACTTATATCTCGAAAATGGTGCGTCCTATCGCAAAAATAATGAAAATTTCGACACCCTTTTAGATACCCCAAGCCCCTAAAACTCAACATGTTAGTATTTTTTTTTTTTTCCACACCAAAAGTTAAAAATTCTATATAAAGCACGTTGAGGCTGCCCAGCTCCTGCGCGCCTCCGGCCAGAGTCCGTGTCCGTGAGTTTCTGCAGCGGTTGGGGCCATTTTACGAAATGAATAAGAAAGAAACTAAAATAAAATAATTTTCAAATTTCCCGGCTAGTATCGTTGAATTAATTTGAAATTTCCGTCAAAATGTCAAAAAGGAAAAAGGCAAAGGTATCAACAGGATAATGCCGATTTCCGGACAAAAATGTCAAAAATAATTCTAATCTTTATAATAAAAAGTATATTGTTAAAAATGTAGTCATTTTCTAAAGAAAAAATATTGATTTTTGTTTATTTAGCTTGAAAACCACAAAATAATTAAACCGGTAATCGACCGGTAAAATAGCACAACTCTATTGTCATCAATCGCCATGCGTCTTTCGTTCACGAATATTGTCTACGATTCCGTTGGAAACTGATGAATCCGAAATTACTAGGGAGTAGGGTTCAGTCCGACGTGTCGGACTACTAACGGACGGGCCCGTTACTTCGTTGACGGACTTAGGGAGTAGACCCCCAGAGATCGGAATAGGTAGAGTTAATTTACCTAAACTTCGAGGAAGAATGGAAATCTAGAAGCCTAAAATTTTTTATATGATTTTTCGAATCAATAATTCATGGATTTGAACGTCATTATAATTATTCCGGGATTTTAGAGGAGGTATTATCCACTCTATGTTACTTCCTCCCTCGAAGTTTAGGTAAATAAAGTACCTATTCCGATCTCTGCTTATGACACACTGTTATGACAGGACTGCAGGGACCTGATAGAACTGCTCGGAGATGTCGGCCACGGCGAACACGAGCGTGCGCAGGCCGTCGCACGCGAACAGCTCCAGGTGCGCCAGCGTGGCGTCGGCGAAGCGCGAGTGCGAGCCGCCCGCCAGGCGCGGGTAGATCACCGAGTCCGCGCCCTTGCAGAACAGCTTGATCTCGCCTGCACGCGCAGCACGCATCATCATTATTACGATTACCCTTATTACAGCTTTCTAGCTGAGCCAAAGTTATTTATTTGAATAGGTCTATAATCTACATATTTCATCATTAGTTGGTATACAAATATTAGAACATGACATCACGCCTGTATTTCCCGAAGAATAAGGCAAACCTGTTTAAAACGTCCATTATACGAACTTATTGCGTTCAGTCTTCGAGCTGCTGCAGAGAAAACACAATGGTCATTTTGGACTAGGAAAAAACAGAATTTATTACCAAAACGAAATATATTGTTATTGTAATCATTGCATTTCGTTAATTCATTTTATAAAGCAGGAGAAATAAATGATAATCGTTCTCAAAAATACAACTTTTGCTTATCAGAACGCAGGATAATTTATCTGATTACTGAACGCATTCGTACCTTTTACGTTAGTTGAGATGTCCATAGTTTTTCTTAATTCTTAAGCAATTTTATTACTCAATCGAAATTAAATTGCAGGCCATGTCTATCAAATGTGAATAAATTAATAAATAAAAAGATAAGCCATAACCAGAATTTTATTTTTGTTATTGTGCCGTGTTCTGTGCAGTCTTGTGCTATTTCCCACTTTTTATTATTTTTTTCAAAAACATCGCAATGTAAAATGTCACAGATA
The DNA here is from genome assembly GCA_947523025.1 of Dryobota labecula. Classification (NCBI taxonomy): domain Eukaryota; kingdom Metazoa; phylum Arthropoda; class Insecta; order Lepidoptera; family Noctuidae; genus Dryobota; species Dryobota labecula. The sequence continues at coordinate 27,720,353 of OX383287.1, read as the reverse complement.
AAAAATATATTGTATGTGCACAAAAAAAAAAAATACATTTTAAGTAATTACTTTAATCACTGTTCTTTAAAAATATATTGAATGCCGTTCTAAAGTTAACATAAATAGGTAAATTAAACGAAGCATGTATCAGCAAGTTACATTTTATAAGATTTTATCATCAAGTTACGTTTTATTATTAACATAAACGGGATATTTACCATGTTTATTAATTGTTCTGAGTTCCCGATATTTCGATTTTCTGTTGCGAGTGACAGTGGTAGCGGTACTGAGTGCAAAAAACGAACAATAAAGAAGGTAGACCGTTTTGTCTGGTCATAAACACCCACCCGCAGTGACTTCAGTTTTTCCGTGATCATGGTGCTTGCAACAGCGCCGAAATCGGGAACTCAGAAGAATTAATAAACATGGTAAATATCCCGTTTATGTTAATAATAATATTAGTGACCATGACAGTTTAAAAACTTATAAAGTTACGTTTTATAAGTCCAAGCATGTTAAGAGAGTTTTCTGACTTTTTTCATAAAGTTTTTTTTTGATTCTTATAAGAATCAGAATCGATTAGCATTAAAAATGTTTCCCCATTTTCATGCTGACTGTATTTTTTTTTTTTCAAAATCTTTGAATGTGTATCAAAATTTCAAAAAAAAAAAAATAAGGATAGTCTCTTAAGACCGTTTTTCTGTAGGTACAACGGTTAATGTACCTGCCCTTACTTATCACAAAAATACATCCTGTATAATGTATATGAATAAAATAGATAAAATAAAAATGATCACAACAATAAATAATAGATTGTTAAACAAGGGGCTAAAATTACCCATTATATACGAGGTAGTTTTACTCCCAAGCTTTAGCGAGGGAGTAAATAGAAACCGTGTTATAATTGGTTTTTAGCGCCATGTGTTACACTCTACTTTTCACTACGATTGCGAGAAATTAAAATAATCCAATAACCTTGACGGCAACAGATTGAAAATTATTTATCTTCTTTTCTCTTCGATCTGCAAATTAGGGTATCCATTCTCATTACTAGATGATGACATTTTCACTGTTGTAAAATAAATTATGGTCACCAATAAAATTTGTAATTAGAGAAAAATTCTAAAGATTTCGCGTCAATGCCTTTTATTTTTTTCTGTAGCCGCAACGCAATGCATGCATTCTATTGAAGGGATCGCCGCTTTTAGTTCCATTTTCAAAAATTAAATGGTATATTTTTTTATTAAACGACTAATTGGAACCGTGCACCTAGCTTCTTACGTTTCATAAGTGCCCATGTAGGTTTATGTGAAATAAAATATTTTGATTTTGATGAAACAGTAATAATATAAATAAATAAAGACTCGACGTCTTTATTTATGATTATTCTACTTATGAACAAAGACTTTTTCCTTCTTGTAGGTTGTTTGGTAACAGACAAAAATAAAACTTTTCCCTTAGAGTAAAATATGCTATTTTATCCCCGCTCTGGTACGCTACAAAGATGGTCTGCGGCGCGCGCTGGTCGAGCACGAAGTTATAGTGAGGGTCGGTAGGCGGCAGGCTACCTGTGGGCGTGCGCACGATGACGGACATGCGCTTGCGCGCGGACGTGAAGTCCAGCACGTTGAGCACGGCGTACTCCTCCGTGGCGTGCGGCGCGCGCACGCGCACTGCGCGCGGCGTGCGCTGGTCGAGCACGAAGCTATAGTGAGGGTCGGTAGGCGGCAGGCTACCTGTGGGCGTGCGCACGATGACGGACATGCGCTTGCGCGCGGACGTGAAGTCCAGCACGTTGAGCACGGCGTACTCCTCCGTGGCGTGCGGCGCGCGCACGCGCACTGCGCGCGGCGTGCGCTGGTCGAACACGAAGCCCCACGCCTGCGCGCCCAGCACCAGCGCGCGCTCGTCTGCGGGCAGAGCGGCTCTTTAATGGGATGCGCTAAGGTCATTTCAGAGTCACGCCGCATGTTCTTTAATAGTTATTTATGCAACTGTTGTATAATAAGGGGTATTAAAACACGAATGTGGGTTTATCACATGAGTGTTTTAATACCTAATTATGTACAGTTGCATACAAGACTTTATCTACACCCATGTTATCTACTCTTTGATATTTTCCAATTCATGAAATCTTGGTACGCGTTTTCATATTGCTTTCTCGACTTTTCTGGTTATAATTGGTTCGAAATGTCATTCGCTGCATTAGAAATATCTGGTGGTGTGTTATCAAAGCTTGTATCACTCATTTTTGTAAACAACAAACTTATAAATTTTTGCAATACTAATCTCATAATAATAAATCGTACCCTCATAATAAATCGAACAAAAATGGCGGGATGCGACGTGAACTCGAATAACCTATAAGTATTTTTTTTTTTTTTATTACGGTTCTGTGGTAGTAAAACGCGCGTGCATGACAATGTTATTTTTTTTTTAATTCATAAATGTGGCTGTTTGATGAGTAAGGAAGGGATCGAAAACGCAAAGGAGTTGCATAATGAAATTTAGTACAACATTATAACACTCGTTTGGATGATATTATGGTTACTATGACACCGGTTGTTTTAATGTTGGCAATAAGCTAACTGTTTCAGAAAATGTTATAGAGGATTTATAGCATGGGTGTAGATAAAATATGATTCGTTCGAGTTCACATGTTAAATGTCATTGAAATAGATTCCAAATGCAAGACAGCCTGTCAGGCTAATGTGCGCAACGAGCTGAAATTAATAATAAAATCACGCGCGTAGCCTGCACGGTGAGTTGGAAGTTGATGAATATTTCATGGACATCTCAAGTTAAGGCTCAAGTCCAAATTATATCAAAAATAAAACCCAAAATAGCGATCATAAAATTATCTATACAAGTTAGCGATATAGTCATCTGCATCCTTTAAGGGGGTGATTCTACTCGTCATACTAAACAACTTTCGCTATAAATATCATAACCGTATCGTAAAAAAAAAATATGCATTCATCGAAATAGTCTGTCTACTGTTGTATAGAAGTTTGTCCTCATTACTGGGGTGGTTTAGGAAAAACCCAAAGGAACAGCCGAAAAAGTCGAAATTTGATGCGAGGAATTTGAAATGTGGTACGAAGTTGACCGGGTAATCTAGTTTGACATAAAAATAGCCGTTAGTTTCGTCTCACTCATAAAACCTTGTATATCTGCTCGTGTACCGACCTGGCGAGGCGGCGTGGTAGTTGAGCGTGTCGCCCACGCGCTCGGGGATGACGGTGTGGCACACGGCCAGCATGGTGAGGAACTCCTTGATCACAGGCGCGGTCGGGTGGTTGCGCTGCATGTTCTGGTATAGCAACGTGTCTTCCAGCTTCTCGTTGGGACCGGGGATGTTGTAGATTATCTGTCACAGAGATATTCAATTAGAACGTTTTTATAAAAAAGTATGCACATGCACCCGCTCTTATTACGTCTAAAAGTCACCTAAGTAATTTATAATAATGGTCCTCCAGAGCGCATTTCGGCTATGGCGATCAATCTCAGCGGAGGCAACCTTTCAGGACAGGAGATATTATAGACACAGCTGCACTCTCTCTTCCTCTTCCCTTACTCTCATAGCCCGATGGGACGGCAATCCGACTCGCCCGGAGACGGATCAGGCGCAGGGCACACACCGAGCCCCGGGCGTATCACACCGGCAACTTCCCAACTCCGGGCTGGTACTTGTGTATTCACTGGCCAAAGGTCCTTCTTCAGTAAAGAATACAACAACGTATATTTCACTAGCTCCTGACAGAATTCTTGATGCATCTGATATTTTGGATGACTGTTACCTCAACCTAATCTAATTATTTTTAAATTTACTTTATTTTATAACACATTTGCTCGTAAAGGGTCTCTTATTTCACCAATTTCAATATCGTAATGTATGTCATTACGTACTTGTGCGTTATTGTAATGTAAAACGCACGAGTTTCTCTAGAATAAGGTAAAACGTACGGTTGATCAAGATGCTCCGTCTAAAACGAACGGTACTTTTTTAAATCTTAGCAAATAGTTTTTATGACAGAAAAGTGGTCAACATTTTATGAATAAAATTAACTTTCTTAGATAAAATATAAAAAATAAACATTTAATTCTTTAATTTAATTAATTTTGACAATAAATTACAACCATTTATCTATAACAAAAACAAAAAAAAATAAAAAAATATTTACTTTATTAGTAATACTGGCTGTTTTCGTGCCTTTCCATAAAAAAAAAAAACGCTGATGCGCGCGCATCGCTAATTTGTGAACAAGTACAAATTATTCCGCGCGCTTTTTCTTTTCGCTGTATCGTTTTTATTTGAAAATTTCGTCAAGTAATGATGAATTTATTAATTCGAAACCGCCACAAGTCTCAGAGGCAGCGTCACTGACTGCAGAACTCTGTGGTCTCGTTTCTCCTACTTTCACTCAAGAGAGTGAGAGAGAGACTGGTGAAATTGTAACTAATAATAATAACTTGACAACATTAAAAATGCCAACTGGCAACGTAATAATCAATTTTACAATTTTTTCTAACTGCTTTAACAAGTGATTAAAGATTTATTCGTTTAAGAAAGTCCGAGTTTTATTTATTTCCTCGCAAATATGTTATAAAACGTCGTATGACATACGTGCGCTTTGATAATTACAGCCTCTGCTTTCTTGTAGCCCTCACCTACGGTTCGGGTTAGCAATATCGCCTCGGCTGTAATTTTCAACTTACCGCACTTATATCATAATGTACTATTATATATATAAACCCCATTATGGTTAATGTTTTTTGTTTGACATGTCGCCACGTCAGTAGGTACATTGCACCCATGCAAAGCAGGGGCGGGTCGCTAGTCAATATACACTAACCTCCCCGATGCTACACTTGCGGAACTCCATAATGTTGCAGGTGAGCGTGCCGGTCTTGTCGCTGAAGATGTACTTGACCATGCCGAGCTCCTCGTTGAGGTTGGACGTGCGCGCCATGGCCGGCGTGTCCGTCTGCTCGTGGTACATCTCGACGTCCATCGCGATGAACTTCGCCTGGGGGACGTGACGTCACCATTAACATTTCGGAACTATGTTGAGGTGCGCGCGAGTACGCGCACTACTCGTTGTCATACCTAAGCCTATAACCCAAGTCTTGCGCCTTGCTAAGCGCTGTGGCTCTGTCTCGTATAGTGACACAGGATTATCTTGAGCGACGCCCGTTTTGCGTGGATGTGATCATTTATTTGTATTTTTTCTTTGCATCATATTGAATGCAAATAAATGTATTTCGAAGATCCGATTCTTCGATTTTTATGAAGCTCCGGGGACCTGGAAGAAACTCGCACGGACCAGGAAAGCATGACACAAAAGGCAGGAGGCCTGTATCTAGCAGTGGGTGAAACAACGCTGCCGATGATGATGAAATGTATTTTTATACTTTCTTTTTTTCTTCTTTCTTTCAACAATAAATCACTGAAATCCAATACGGTCAGTATCGTCATTGAAGACAGTCCTCATACAAACCCCAACAATGAGTTCCTAAAAGGAATAATCCCTTCCATACTGAGGTGTATAGGATTTATGCCCGGTTACTGGCAAAAGATTCGCCGATGGGGGCGAGTCTGTGGCCAGTAAGTAGTTATTAGGTTATTCTAACAGGAATTTGTCAGCAGCATAATTCCTGATGAAATAACCCAATAACACTACACCTGCAAAGGATTGAACTCCGGCTAAGCAGTTGTGAAAACTACACATCGGGACAGTCTACTTTACAACATAATAGTAGGTCATACAAAAGCGATCACAAGACTCTTAACAAGATTAAACCTACAGCTCATTTTCCTTTAACATTTAGTTATGAGCTTCAATTCATAAATAACTTTTTCTCCACTCATACCATAGAGTTCAAATTCTGATGAAAAAAAATATATAAAAAAAAAGTGGTACCACAATGAGACGTTATCCACGTGTTTTTTTTTTTTTAAATAAAAAAAATAGTTTTTCTTTTAAATTACCTAAAATTTGTAATGATTTAGTGTTGTTTGTGGTGGAGCGTACTCCCGCGGAGGAATATTGAATATTTGGCGCATGTTTTACGAAATTATTTATTTAGTATGTTTTTGATGAAATTGCATGAGTTTAAATGATAAATGATTTTATTTCTGTAAGTAGGTTTTTACAAACACTTTTACACGTCAATTATATTTTAAAACTAGATGAGGTCGGCATTTCGTATCTGACTACTCAGAGAAGAAAAGATAAGTACTTTAGATAAAGTAGTGTTTGTAACTGTGTTAAATAAGTAATTAAACAATCGTGTGATAATGTTATAAACCTTGCCTACGACTCGGTTTCTAAACTAACACTCGTCCCTAACCTCTGTTATGTAAGTTTCATAAACTACTGTTAACAATGGACCTATGTATAAATAAAATTAGAACATATAATACTTACTTGAAAAAATCTAACAATTTCTGCAGTAACTTGTAATGATATAGGTATAAGATTGTTGTACAATATTAAAAATGTCAAAAAGTTAAATCCGAAATGTGCATTCTGCGCTTCTGTAACAAAAAAGAAAAAACATTTTTAGTAAATCATTAGAGGTGAAGCGAAAACTAGATTAATGATATTAGTGGAGCAATTCGGGTTTGTTCATGAATGCAGGTTCATAAAGGACATCAAAATAAGAGTGTCGGATTGTGTTCTCTTAAAAACAAACAATTCATGAGATCTTGCAATACCAAGTATTCTGAAAGAAAGTTTTTTGATTAACTTCGAATGTCAAAAAAGTCACCACAAGCTCATCTATCCTAGTTAGCTAAACAGGCAGTCCAAGCTGTAATCTTGTGTAAACTTCAAATATCACGTTTCCTAGATTAGCTTTATTGTGGATTAGCATATATTGGGCTAGTTAATAGTAAGAAGAATACCTCATGAATTTTGTTTTATAGAATGGTTCTGAGCCAAAAATATCCAAAACCAAATAAATTTTGTAAACGATTTGATAATACTCCAACAGAAGTAATAAATGCAGTTTTTGTGCAGAGACACTGTGAAAAAAGCGGATTTGACGGAAGAAAATATATGACTTCACTCGAGCCGCCATGACAGTATGCCCAGTTTTGACAATCAAAATTAAATTTCGTTTTAAAATTGAAAAATTCGTTCTTGTAATGTTAGTATTTCGCTGAAATATTCGTATTTTGAGGGAAATAAACTCACAAGGAACTTTATAAACGGTTTCTCGAAAACTGTCTACAAGCCTATTGACCAGCGTCGGGCTGTACGATGATGATTATGAAGATGATGATGATGGTGATGATGAAGCCTCCACTCACCCTCGAGTCCTAAGTACCAGTCGCTGTGCGCCCTCATCCACACCTCGTTGAAGCCGGCACTCAGCAGCGACAGCGTCAGCAGGATCAGGAACAGCATCAGGATGTGCGTGTTCGTCTGACGGTCGATCGACGAGCGCTTCAGAGGGGCTATGGGACAAAACTTGCCATGTTATTCATTTATTTAACAGATATGTACTTACACACATAAACAGACTGGAACAAGGAACAGTAAAAAAAGGAACGTACGTTAGTTAAGAGGGCTGTCTCGGCTCCAAAAGCGCCACTCCTTTAAAAAAAAATCTCGTGACTGAGAAGGAATTATAAAAAACGGCTCAATCAGCTGCGTCGGTGTGTCTAGAATTCACCAAGCAACAAAATTAGATCTAAACTCTAGATCGTATTTTGTTGCTTCGCGTGAATATGAAACTTTATAAAAGGTATTAGAAAATTCTAGATACACTTCGCGAGGCAGCTGATTGAGCCGTTTTTCATAATTCCTTCTCAGTCACGAGATAATCTTTTTTTAAAGGAGTGGACCCGAGACAGCGCTCTTAAATCTGGATCCGAATATCCACTGCCCTATAATATTCACTTTTAGACTGAAAATTCTACGAATCGTATCGAATAAACTCACGCCTTCTTCCCACTGACGTAGGCAGAAACTACAGAACGCCACCTGCTACACTCCTTACATACCTTTTTTTGCTTCATTTACGTCGGTTGCGCGTACTACGCACCTGACCTTTCTGAAGAACACCGCCAATAAGGTCCTTCTAGGGCGTGCCAGCACTTCCACTCACATTTGCCTTGTAAATGCTTTTTGTTAGTCGCACCATCTAAGCAATCCTCAATCTAGTTCTCGTAAAATGAAAGATTGATATGGTGGACTCACGACCATTCCTCAGTTCATATATTATGCCCTTACTAATCATACGGTAACCTGCGTTTAGTGAACTTTACAACCCCGCGTTTTACACGTATGGAACAAATATGTAATAGGTAAGAAACCTACAATATATATTCATAACTAGCTCTGCCTGCGACTTCATCCGCGTGAAATTTCTTGTTCCCCAATTCGTTCTCGAGATATCATCTAAAAAGCCATTCTATACAAAATGTATGAGAATTTACCACATATTTATATTTTTCATGAATTTTTCGCATGTTTTAATTGTTATTCTGCGATTTGGGGCGGAGACAAATCCAATAAATCCAAGATCATAAAAATCGGTCCAGCCGTTCTTGAGTTATAAATGGTGTAAATACCCCGACTTTCTTTTATATATTAAAAATATAACATGTTAGTTTATGTATTCTACCATGACTTCTTAAAACCTGGACCGATTTCGATGTATGTAGTATCGTTAGACTCCAATAAAATAAAAATAAATGTAGTAGGTAAGGCTCATAAATAAATACCTAACACGAATATTTTTAATTAACTTCCGTACGAGCGTTAACTTGATCAGTTCAATACATCATACGCAGACATTACCTTTAGTGGAGTTCTTCATGAGCTTGGTCTCGTGGCCGGTGTACACGACCACGCCGTAGATGTAGTTGGTGTTGCGCAGCATGGAGCCGCGCAGCAGCATCTGGTCCAGACCCAGCGGTATTGATCTACGAAGCAGAAAAGAAAACATTTATTTAGACGTGCACATGCAGGTGATATGACAATTACATAAATCAAAATATATTTGTATTCTTCTACTAGTTTTTTCCCGCGGCTTCGCCCGCGTGTATGTCGGAAATTATCCCAAGGGATCGTACTACCTGGATTAAAAGTACCCTATGTACCTATCTATCCCAGGTTAGAAACTAGCGGTGTGCCAAATTTCATCCAAATCAGTTCTTCCGTTTTTGCGCTCCGTTGTATCCGGAACATACATCCAGACAAACGAACAAAAATTCTAAAAACTATATTTTGGGCATTAGACTTCCAGCGCTGCAGCAATTACATTTTTCAAAAATATTATTATTAATATTATTAATTTATTTACACAAATATACTTATATATTCGCTTTTAATTTATTGTTCATTTTTAAGTATTTTCTGAGCTACATTTATAACTTAACTAATAGACCACAGCATAAAATATTGTTCCCATTAACTCGGGTAACAGTTGAGCAGCTGGTATCACACAATGTCAACTGACAAATGTCAAGTGACGATGACTTACGCACACCACAATAATGAGTTGCCGCATTCACGGAGCTATTGTTTTTAGATAGCGCGGTATCTAGTCGAGCGCAGCGAGACCAATCATTTATCTAAGATTATAAATCTCTAGCAATCCCACAAATCTTTTCAATACTTTCGAGTGACAGATGACGATCTGCGACGGCAGTGAGAATCCCGTAGAGAGAAAGTTTCACACAAATGAGCAACGAAAGATACTACAACAAAGCGCGGCATGACTCCGTGACTCGGCGTTCATAGTAGATACAGGAAGCGCAAGTTTAGTCGTACACTTACTTGTTGCTGCTCTCCTTCAGCAGCCCATTGAACTCGTAGAGATGCCTGTTGGGCTGCTCGCACTGCACGGTGGCGGTGAAGTCCGTGAGGGCGAGCGTGTTGTCGAGCCGCGCCGTCTCCGGGTTGGCTTGCCGGATCTTGAGGTTCGTCTCGCCGTCCAGGTTGGAGGTCTCGATGAAGGAGATGCCTTGCGGTTCACTGTGCCAAGGTATGGTGCGTTTTTGTTAGTTGATTATAGCAAAAAGTGGATTATTAACAACAAGTCTTGTGTTTTCACGACTGTAAAAAGGAATTCTCTTTTTCGCTACTTACAAAGATTAGAGGGGTGAACTTAATAGACTGAACGCTACGTGTTTTGTTTTTTAGGGTTCCGTAGCTAACAAGGAACCCTTATAATACGTTTCGTCATGTCCGTCCGTCTGTCTGTCTGTCCGCGGCTTAGCTCGGAGACTCTTAGTACTAGAAAGCTGTAATTTGGCATATTAATCACGCCGACAAAGTGGTTAAATAAAATCTTGAAAAAAAGAATTTGTAGGTTAAGTCTCTTGCACGTAAAGTGGGGATGATATTTTTTTCTTTTCTCTCATGGTATGGGGTATTGTTGGGTAGGCCGTTAAAAATGTTTGCGGGTCTCTGTATATAATGAAGTTAAAAGGAAAACTATCACAGTTAAGTAGGTAGGATTGGATAAACTCATCCCAACTACAGAAACCTTCATTGTGCGTGGCCCGACACTATACTGCTGTATTTTTTATTCTATGTTTTTGTTTTAATATTTAGTCTGTGTTACTCCTGTACGAGTTCCAATAAATAATTTTTCTTTCGCTTCTTTTTTTAATTAGAAAATTTCAAAAATACTTGATCGAGCATTAGACAACATGGGTCTTATGCTCGATCAAGTATTTTTGAAGTTTTATCCTAGCGACTGAAGCAGCCACACTGAAATGTATCAGCGGGATGTTTTTTTTTTTGTGCGGAGCAAGCTAAATGGATATACAAGTTAAATAATTGATTTTAGTATCGCGAAATGTGGGTGTAGGATTAGACAGAGGTGTAAGCTGTAAAAATACAGGTACCTACATCTCTGCCTAATCCTTCCGAAAAAACAGCCGTGATATTATGTTATGTGTTAATTGTAGTGTGCAATACACAATATAACGGGTTAGCTCTTGGCCTTCATCTCATCTGATGGTAAGTGATGATAAGGCCGAAGATGGAAGCGAGCTGCACCCGGAATCCTCAACCACAGAGGAACTAGCTATCTTACCTCTAACTGTCGAAACACAACAAATGCTGTTAACATTGTTGTTTTGGCGACAGACTTAAGTAGATAATAAGTCCATAACATAATACAGTGCATTCGATTATTGATGAATTAACCTTTATTTAAAAACATTACGTATTACAATGCACTGCTGACGTTAAATGTTCAGCCAATGAGCGGTCACGCAAATCTGCGAGGACAATTACTTATAATTGGTGCATAATGTTAAATGAGTTGACAACCTTGTGAAAGGACATAAACAAGTGCTAAAATAATAGTGTATTGACTGTTTCTTTATACATCGTAGTGTGAATATGAATTTCGGAATGTTTTTCCTTGGTGACTTGAGTTATGAGTAGGACAGAACAGTGACCGATAGCATCATCAGAACGAAAGGAAAAACTTTGTTAAAATCTCTTTAAATGCGCATAGCATTAAAAATTGTAATAAACACTGCAACAGTTTGTAATGATGGTAGATTTTGTCCGGGGAGAAAGTTATAGTGATCCATTAATAATTGGTGTGAAATAAATAAATAAATATTCTCTTTAGGTGGCAGCAATGTATACAAATACATAAATAAAATTGAAGTGTCTATTTGTAACGCCGACATAACAGCTTTTTACTAAATGCATATGAAAGTATACACAGTACATCTAACAAAAAAACAATTTAAAAAAAAACTTTGTTCCGGCTAATCCCCAAACCGGCTGGACTGATTTTTTGACGGGACTTTCACTAGCAGATAGCCGATGTTATAGTTAGTAACTAAGTTTTAGTCTGTGCTAAATAATTGTATTTTCTTTCTTTCTTTCGTCTAAAGTTACTTTTATTTTTTTTAAAGCCACGCGGGCGAAGCCGGGGGCGGCAACTAGTTTTATATAAAAGACAAGTCAATACAGTAGTAGAGTTCCTTCACAAAAGCTACGGAACTCGACCGGGGAGTTACCACCACCATACCTATGTCTGCCACCAAACAGCGTTGCTGTGTTCTGGTGTGGGTACCAGGTGCCAGTGTACCTACATATTATTATTTGGCATATAAGACATTTCTACTATGTTTCGGCGACGCATATTCCTATATATACACGTTGTAAGTGACATCGACGCGCAAAATGCAACTAAGAATTCAGAAGTGATTCTAGACTGACCTAAGTTGAAGTTCACCCGTTGGTTATTAAAAAAAAGTCTGCTGTTTCATACAGGAGCGCAATACCTACACGGTAAAAATTTATGGAACAGCTGATTTTTTATCGGTGATTAGAATCATGTTCTGAATTTTGCGCGGGGCTTAATTGTGGGAGTAACGCCAAGGCGTTGCTGGCCTTCTTTGAGGAGCTGGGATGGATCGAATAATCGAATTCACATCCATACGCAAAATACGCGCATTGTCGTGGAGTTGCGGACACCAGCCCGTATTACCTATTACCTATTTGTGGGTCGATCGATCAGGTTAAGCTAATTCGTGGATCTTTGACAGTCGTTACGGGTCGTCAGAAGCCCGAAAGTCTGACAGCCATTCTTACCATGGGGTATCGATCAATATACCCAGTAACTGGGTCGTAAACCGTTCCCGACAGATGATGAGTTTGCACGTCGATGTTACACCGTGTATATGTTGCACAGCCCATAGACAACAGAGACCACACCACCAGGTGAACCTGCTTGTAAATCACCCAATAACACAAAAACCTTGTATCTTCGCAGCATCTTACCTCGAGGACAGCATGGCGATATCAGCCGGAAAGAAGGTGTTGTTGACGATCTTGCAGATGTCCCCGACCAGCAGCTGCTCCCACAGCACGGTGAGCCAGCGGCCCTCGCGCAGCACGTCCACTTTCCGACGGTTCGTCTCATCGTCCGCTCGGTGGCGTTTCTGAATATGACAATATAGCAATATATCAGTAAAAGTCTACCAGATAAATTGACTAGAATTTATCAACTGAAGGTGGAGAACAGGCCAAAGGAAGCACGAATCTTAATCTTCTGAATATTAGAAGTAGAGCAATAAGGAGACTCCTTTATCGGTATGTATAGACCTATGTTTTAAATAGATAGTTGTAGAATTAAGGTTTTCTTTTTGAAAGGCAACTATATTTTTTTACTAGTTGCTAATAATTCTACGCAAGTACGTATTCATACTACATCATGTAACACAATATAGCGTACACATAGTGCAACATAACTTACTACTAAAGTATAAAGTTTAGACTTCAGTAGATAGATAATAGCGTAAAACTCGAGTTTGTCTTCTTCTAGGCACATCTTTTCCGTTCATAAGAATTTCATGGGAACCTACGCTGCTTGCAATGGCTATACCACATAATGTGTGTACCACACCCTTATATGACTACACCTTACTGATACACGCTGTATATACTATGTATAGGAATATACTTAGTTACCGCATCTGTCTGTACCAATACTATCACAATTTTTTTATTGTTAAACTTTTTCCGTCGGGACGAGGAAAATGCAAAATGAAATAACTTGTTTATAGGAATTATGTATAGCTAATTTATTACTAAAATAGCAGTTGTTAATAGCGCTAAAGAGTATGATGCAGCTTGTTGTAGCACAAATATAGCGTTATCGATATTAGATACCCATCAACCATTGATTCATTCGTACCAAAACTATAGTATTCGAACCCAAGATCTGACATGATCTGATGCCATGAAATCTCGACGGCATGTGTAGCCAAGTCAAGAGGCCCATGGGCGGCAGAAAAACTGACATCAGGCTAGTCACTAACCACATGAAAAAGAAAGAAGACCCATTAACTTCTGAAGTTTCGACAATTAATTTAATTTCACCGTGATAAAGGAAACTGAAAGCAAAGCAACGGACAAAGAAATTATAGCTTTAACCATTATTAACAATAATCTATAGAATTCAAGGGCCATTCTATCAGACCCTCACAACAACTTCAACTACAATCATTAAAGATCCCTCTTGAGACTTAAAGAATGTATGTGTAAAAACATTCGTGCTCAAAAACGGAGGCATTCCGACGAACATTCTTGACACTATATTTAGGCATACAGCTCGTTTAGGAATTCAGAACAACATTGGCCGGTTAGGTAAATATGTTGACACGTATGTAGACTACTTTATGCAGGAAAAAGCCTCTTCACCTGAACTTCTTTTTATTATTAGCTTTTGGGTTTTCCCCACGCTAGTGCGTGTGTACAATCTGGAGACTTGTTTTACTGTTATGCAACAACCAAAAGAACAAAAACCAACCAAATAAATAAACATGAGATTTGGTTTCCAGAACCCGAACGAACCAAACTGGAACAATCTGTAGTTTCGGAATAGACCGAACCTGCCGGTCGATTCTGTCAAGATCTTACCGTGAAACCGTCCGTCCATCAGGTGAAGTGAGCTTGAAGTGAACTGTCATCCTACCTGACGCTAGGGAGTCTAGAGATTGACAGCTCACTTTGAACTCACTTCACCTACGAATTCACGGTGAGATTTTTACAGAATAGCGCTACTGTACTTCTATATCCTCGCAAATTATTAAGTCGTACGGAGGTAGACACTCTCCCTGTTTTCTATGGTATTGTCAGAGCTAGCGTGCGACGCCCACTTCCATGGGTATTTACAAATAGCGCGCACGTTGCCACGATACAGTCGAGTGAGGCTCCAATATCCATACAAAACTAGACCTAGCTCTAATGTGCGAGGGGTACAACATTAATTTAAGCATTGTCCCTCGTAAGGGGGCCCGTGGCTAAATAATAACAGCCGCACGGATCGATCTTCAAGGAAAAACAACGCTCGCCGAGGTCGTTCCGTGGATGGGTGACCATACATATTACATATCGTTGGTCCCGGCTGCCATTTGCCGATCTTTGACAGTCGTTACGGGTAGCCATAAAGGCTGACAGCTAATCTTACCAAGGGGTACTATGTTACCCAAAACTGGGTTGTGGAGGTCCGACTGGCAACCGCTCCAATTAAAATAATAGTATTCAGTTGCATCCGGGCAGACTGGAAGCCAACCCTAACATAGTTGGGAAAAGCCTAGGTGATTTTTCCATCGTATGAAGAAGTAGAGTATACTCTATGTTCTATGTTTTGAGTATACTCACAAAGTCCTCGACGATCTCTTTGATGGCGCTGACGGAGAGGATGAGGATGAGCGGCGTGAGCGTGGTCCAGCGGCCCGTGGGTGACACGTCGGGGATCTGCTGCAGCAGCGCGATCAGCAGAAAGAAGCAGTTGGAGTAGCGCCGGAACTGCTCGAACAGGAACAGCGGGATGAACGATGTTACGCTGTGGAAGGGCAGGGCGTTTTAACACAGCACACTTTGTAAAGGTGTTTGTATGTATGGTCTGTTCTAAAAGTATCTGATGAAAGTGTAAATAAACCTCGTGCAGGTTAAATTCTCACACAATCACTCACTAAAGGGAGTTAGTCATACATTCATCTGTATCTAGAAGGTTTCAACTTTATACCACTTTTTCAAACAATTATTATTTGAATAACAATTTATTTATTTATTTAAACTTCTCACACACAATAAGGTACAAAGGCGGACTTAATGCCATAGGCATTCTCTATCAGTCAACCAAGGGTAGTGAAGAGATAAGATGGCAGGTGCTCTAATTAAATTGTAATTGAAAAATCAAGTCGATGATTTCGTCGATGATGATTGGTTTATTATCCTTATGCTTAGCCATAAGCATAATTAGAATAACGGGTTTTTCAACAAGAACTTTGTTTTTCAATTGGGGCAACACCAACAACATGACAGTTTTGACATTTAGTTTTTTGACGTATTCGTAGTAGATGCTTTGGCAATTTGTTACAATGAATTCAATTTCGCTCGAAAATCTAATTAAAATCCACTATGAAAACGGTGGTTCTGTTAAAGTTACATTTCGTAAAATTCGTGATATTTTCGGAAAACATAAGCTGTTAAGTGGCCAGCCAGATAGTGTGATTTAACACCACTGGATTATTTTTTGTGGGGTTAAGTTAAGGACAGAGTCTATACGGAGCCAATCGAGTCGAAATTGACATCTGTCAGCGTGGTCGTGGTGGACATTTGCCAGATATCATTTTTCATTAATAATTTCCAAACTTTTCTCTTCGTAATACAATAAAAATTTGAATCATCTTCATCTAAATTCTTTGTTTTATTTTGATTTAGAAAACAAAGTTCTTGTTGAAAAACCCGTTATAATGTTCCCACTACTGGGACACAGGCCTCCTCTCTGTAAGCGGGAGTGGGCCTCCACCACGCGGGCCCAGTGCGGATGTCGGAAGTTACATGTCTTCGAATTTTTGGTTCTAGGATATGCCGGTTTCCTGAAGATGTTTTCCTACACCGTTTTGCGAGGAGTGCACAAAGTAAAATGTCTGCCTCGGACCTACAACTCGTAAATCGGGGCAGTTACCATTGGGCCACCACTACTCTCGCTAGTACCTATATTAAATCAACCTCAATTGTCAAAGGAAAAAAATATTTAAGGTGATTTAAACTTATAATTTCGGGTTTAAATAATCAAATCAAAGCTCTCGAATTTGTCGGTGGCACTACAAGTTGTCATCCACAGGTACGTTTTCTGATCCATTTGTTTACATTTTCATCAGATTCTTTTGGAACAGACCACAGGTGTAATTTGTTATAGGAGTTACTCGTAACTGGTAATCTGAGGACTTTGATGTCGATAATTCTAATACGTACGTCAAAGAGATGTTTGGTATTTAAAAAGGCCAACTAAAGCTGTGTTTGCGAAATAATTGAAAACCTTTATCTGTGGTGAATGTTATTATGTTTAGGTACCTAATTCGTAATATTTCGGGTGACTTTCATTGTGTTCGAAATGATTAACATCAATTTTAATGAGGAAATGCCATTAGAATTGATTAGCAAAACCGACTGTTCCGTAATTTAGTTTGCACAGCTCAGTATGTCCCGTGGGGCTGCAGCTCAGGATGATTACCTAACTACATGAACCATGGTTATTAGGAAAATATCGTTACTGCATACCAATTTACGGTCAGCTCCGCCGCGAATGCGATAACACTACACTGATACGTAACACTTTTAAATTGGTTCGCCCTAATAAAAGGAAAGTTCATTCGAGCAGTTATTATTTTTATCCAATCAACATGATTTGCAATAAAAAAATATATCCAATCATGTTACGACCACAGTTCTATGTAGTATCTACGGGTACGGGCTACATTGAAAGCAGGTGATTACATAATTGATAGTGACGATGCCTACAGTTGTACATAGGTAGTTAACATGGGGGTTTCCAGTTGACAATAATGCCTGAGTAATGATAGGTTCGCTGCTTTGATCGAATCGAAAGTAATTTGTAGTGAAAATATCACAAATTATAGGTAGAGTATGAATGGGACATGCTTAATTTATCAATTGTCAAGAAATAATGTTTGTTTCTAATGGATGGTAGAATAAAAGGTTTGTTTTACATACCTACCACATTATACTTGTGGTTAAGTAAGTAGGGAATAATTTATTTTTTAAATGTTTGTTTACCAGGCTGGATATTTTTGTGGAATTATATTAAATTTCAATATTTACAAAGTAACATCGCGTCCTAGAATGTCGTGACATTATCTCATTACCTACATGTAAACCCCGTCGTATCAGTTAAAGCGATTCATAATAATGCATCGGAAAATATGAACGTTTTCGCGACTCAATTAATGTTTATTAATTAATGCAACAAAATACATTAATTAAATAAATTGTTCTCTACGAGGTGCGACCTGAAGTGTGGGTTGTGCTAGATCCTAGCTCTACTAATTACTGTGATTCTTATGTTTATTTTGATCTTCCTCGCTTGCGTTGGTACTATATATTTGTATGGTCTATCTAATAATCATGCTCATATTGCTCATCTATCCACCCACTTGTTATCCTTTTATGATAGGTACCCTTATAAATAAACATTTATCACAAGGGAACGGCGTAGAAAAGACGTAATTGTATGAAGATGAACTACACTAGTCATCAAAAAAATCGGCCCACCTGCAGTTTTACCGCAAATCACGTTTCTTCTTTAGCGAAACAAAACTAAATGATTTAGTAATGATATATTTAATTTGACATGTTTATTTACACCAATTTAAGCACAAAATGAACATAAATATTAATTTAAAAAAACTTTTTTGGCTTTAAAATTAAAAATAATCGTTTCACACTTTTTTGGATTAATTTTAAACACGCTCTAATTTTTCAGTCATAAGTGTTATGAACACAATTCTTGCAGTTTAATATTGAGTACTCCCCTCTCTTGCTCGAATGACGGCCTGCATTCACCGTTTTAGAGACCTAATCAAGGTTTTGATGGTATCTTGAGGGATTCGGTTCCATTCTTCCCTGATGGCGGTTTCCAGGTCTCCTAAGGATGTAGAGGCTGGATTACGGGCTCCATCCTTTTGTTTATGGGTGCCCCACATGTGCTCTATTGGGTTAAGATCAGAGCTTCTTGCTGGCCACGACATAACTCAAATGCCGACCTCTTCCGAGATAATCGGTGACAATGCGCGCTACGTGTGGCCGTGCATTATCATACATTCATTCAAAAATTTCTCCAATATAGCCGGCATATGGCACCACATGGTCTTCCAAGATCTTTGTGATGTAGCGTACCGCAGTAAAAGCACCATTTCTTATAAAAACCAGCTAAAGATATCCCTGGATAACCGTGCGTCCAGTTAAAGATATCCCAGCCCAAAACATTACAGAGCCCCCACCATAACTGTTTCTCTTATGCAACACGGCATACCGTTCACCTGGCCGTCGCATGACGTTACGGCGTCCATCAGAACCGTATAAAGTCATACGACTCTCATCACTAAAAAGAACTGACTCCCATTGGCCAATAGTCCAGTTGATGTGATTCTGCGCAAATTGAAGTCTGGCTTGTCGATGAGCTGTGGTCAATTTTGGCCCCGTTGCTGGCTTGTGTGGTCTTAAATTCTGCTCACGTAGTCTCCTTCTTACAGTATTGTCACTTATAGCCATACCCCGATCTTCACGTAAGCGTCGCTAGAGATCAACGCCAGAAAGGTGTCGATTTCTTAAAGCTGATACCACGATGAAACGGTCATCCCTTTGAGTTGTCACCCTATGTCTCCCAGATCTTGATCTTCTTCGATACTGCCCAGTCTCTAGAAAACTTTGGTAAACTCGCCGAACTGCAGAACGGCTGATATTTAACCTCCTGGCCACGACACGTTGACTTAAACCGTGTTGCAGCAAAGCCACAACTTGGGCCGCCTCAGCTTCAGTAGTGTCCATTATTTTTAAACAGAATTAATCAAAACTACAGCCTCAGCAATTAAACTTAACGATATGCACATGAAATCCCTACAAAAATCTGTTTCTGACTGGAAGAGAGGGTCGTTTTGTTCCGATGTAAAACCGTCAAATCAGCAATCAACTGTATTTTTGTATAAAAAAATTGTTATGTGCCTTCAAGTGCAATAAGATTTACGACAAACAAAACGTCAATCATCATATCGACCCTCAAAATAAAAAACAAACATGTGAAACAGCTTATCTGCGAAACAATCGATTAATATTAAACAAAAACTGGGTGGGTCGATTTTTTTGATGGCCAGCAGGAACTGCGCAGAGAAACGTGCGAAGACGAACATCTATTTGGCACTGTGAAAAAAGTTTAATAAAATCCAGACTTCTTGGTTTGTTAGACAGAAATAAAGTTCCATAAGTGAGTGAACATTCTTTAACACGTAGAAGTGCGCGAATTTGATTGGATAATGTGCACGGAGCAAATGTTAACCAGTTGTTCCGGCTACACGCTCGAAGTAGTGTCACGCCACACCCCAGCGCAGGTGCTCAACTTGTATGACATGTCACAGTCACGGACAAGGACATACCAACACGTACTAACCCTTAACAAAACAATGTATTCAATGAGTGCACTATAAACAAGGAACTTTGCAGAACTGATATGAAACTCAATGATTCCCTCCATAATGCGAAAACTTCCAAGATTTTCTTGAAGTAAATCTCAGCATAACGCAGAGCGGGAACATCGCGAGGACGCGGCAGTCTTCTCGTAGACCAAATAAGGGAACATTGTAATTAGTAGCCACGCATTCATTGCCACGCGCTGCTGTCATTCTGAGTCACTTCTTTTTATGAAGTTTCAAAGTCACTGTATAATGTAACGAAGTGTTAGATCCGAAAAAGTCAACCATAGACATAGCTCTATGTATAACTACCGCTCAACTATTGTTTTCATATTATGTTAAATTTATAGGCAAGACACCCCTAACCACCGTCCTGATGGTAAGCGGTCATCGCTGCTCGCCTCTAGCAGAGGCATCACCATTCCAGGCACAGCTAACATTTTCAATTGCGTGTGACCGAATTAAAATGTGAAACAATAATCACTAAGGTTCACGATCTCCTTTTATGAGTCTGCTGGGAACTTCACCAAAAAGTTGTTGGTAGCCAAATAGTTTCCAAAATATTAATGTAGAATAGTTCCCATGGAGACAGTAGCGATACATTAACGCGTATGACATCAGTGTACGCTGGATGGGCAGGCGGCCAAGCGTCGCGGCGCGTAAACAATGCGCCGTGTATACATTGTGCCGCTGTTTAGGCACGCTTATTGTCGGCTGACAAACTTTACGAGGCTGCCGGGATGGCCTGCCAATGGAGAAGCGAGGCTCCAATATATGGCACATACATAGGTACACTACAGAGATGTTACGTCAGTTAATTTTGTTCAACGGAAACGATTTTCACAAATTAAAGAAAATAAAGCAAGTTCGTTCGCCACCAGTTTCATAAAGTGAAAGTGTATGTTTGTTTATTTGTTCATCAATCATGGCTCGATTGATTGGAGATAAAACTGAATTGCACAGGAGTGTTTTATACAGTTGCTGAATAAATATTTGTGTTAACGTGACTCTGTTGCATAAACTGAAAATTCGAATCGCATGTTCTGTTGAGTTAGGTATTCAAGATGCCTTGAATACAGTTTAGATCCTGGACCATAATCTGATCTAATGCTTTATAAAAGTAATGATGAAACCGCACTGTAGTTTCCCGTTCCATGGATTCTATTATACCATTAAATATTTAGAATGCAGTTATGGTGACCGCGTTCCATATTATAATGGAACATGGCGGAAGGGAATGCCTTCCGAGTTCGATATCATGTACTGCACTCCACTGCGGCGTCACACAACACACACAACATGTACACTGTACAGTCAACCAAGGAGATATAAGTATGCAGACAGCTAGCTTTATAGTGAAATCGTGATTTCTTTCATTGACTGTACACGACTCTTAATTTCATAATTTAGTAACGTTAGAGTTAACGTAGGTCTCGTATCTAACTAATAACAGCCGCTTGGGTCGATCGATCAGGTTAAGCTACGCTTCCCGCTTCGTCGGTTCATGGACAGGTTATCATCTTTATATACCGAGACCCCTCCGTGCCTCGGAAGGCACGTTAAGCCGTTGGTCACAGCTGTCTTTCGTGGATCTTTGACAATAGTTACGGGTCGTTAGAAGCCCAAAAGTATGACCAAGGGGTACCGTGATATCTAGTAACTGGCTTGGGGACGTCAGATAGGCAGTCGCTCCATTTGGGTAACATACTGGTATTCCGCTGGTATTCGATTAGACTAGAAGCCGACAGCAGAGTGCCAGTATTTTAGCTAGGAGGATGATAAAGATAACGTTAAGAGTTTGTAAAATGTGTACCTGTATTTTGCCGTCGATATTCGATTGTTTAGGAACTTGATTGGCTGCGGTCTGTTGACGAAGATGATTCTGTTCTGTTCGAGCGGCGCTCCGTCCGTCAGGCCCGATGTCGTCGCCTCATCTTCATCTGCAAACAAACAAAAAAACATATATTTCAAAACTCAAGACAAAGCCAAGGAAATCTTGGCACAGCAAATAAGGCAATTACGGTAAACATGAAAACTAAAAAGAATTTCTTGAACCCAACTTTTCAAAAAGTTTTAGTTCTCGCTTTGGCATTTTGTTATCTGCAGTCGGTTTCGCTAGGTTTTTAAACCTTCCTTGGGAGACTGAATGTTGAAACTCAAAAATTGACGTGATGTGTTGTGAATTTTGAAAGAGTTAGAAGTGTTTTTGAAAGAGTTTTTAAAGAATTTTATTATTGTCGAATGTTTAAAACTCTTCACTCCAGCATAATATTACATTTAAAACTCTTTACTCCAGCATAATATTACATTTCCACAAAAAATTCTGCGACCATTCACCTCTCATTTGAACAACATCCCTTTTGAAGTAACACAGCATTCAAAAGTACACAAAGTTCTTTAATTAACATGGAATACTTTACGAAAGTTACAACAACACAAAACAAAGTTATTTCGGGACTACAGAACGTCGTTCGTGGCCGTGGGACATTTGTGTGATTTCTACGAAAATATAAACTTCAACCACGTCCTGGGATAAAAGCAACATTCCGAAATCTGAAATTCTTGTTGAATTTCATATTTCGGACTGTTGCTTTTTTTGGGCAATATTTTTGCTAGTCCCATTACCTATGTGGATATCATATCAGATCTAATTTGATCACTACTAAAAATTTTCTAGAAATAGATCCCATTTTTACAATCTCTTGCAAAGAGCTTTAAATAAATCTGAAAACGCATTCCAGCAGAATATACGTGAGTGCTCAGATGAAATCATGGACAACGTAAAACAGTAGGTATAGCAATAAGTAGGTAGTGTCTGAAATTATTCCAGGACGTGGCTGACGATACAACGAGGTAAAAAGGTCGCAGCGTGGTCGCTAAACGCAATTTTTTTTTTAATATCATGTATTAGTGTTTTCTCTCGAAACATTGAAGTCATCGCTGATGTCAATCCCTTACAATTGTTATTTGTATGACTGTGTCAATGTGCTTTGAGTGATCTCATGTCTAAGGGCGGAACACACGTACCACAACCGCACCACAGGGTATTTCCGCCAATGGCAAAATAACTGGTAACAACTACCTAGCAGCTAATATTCGAACTATTTAAGCGGTTTAAAAATTTGACAATCTTAAATACTATCTTACTAATGATTATTATAACTATTGCTAACCAAACAGATCAACAATAGCCCAAAATAAAAAGTTTTGCAGTTTCGCAGACGCTAAATGCGGTGTAACAAACTGCGTTTTCGGCATTAAATAATAATTTAATAGAAAATTCACTGATAAATCGAATTTATTTTAATATTTCTCGATTCTTATAACCCTTGCCAATATCCGGATATAAAAATGACGTAATTATATTATTTACACGTGTTCTTTTGCTTGTAATATAAAGGGATATCGAAAGTCGGTCCTTACCAAATTCACTATAAAATGTTTGTTAGTATGTTCTGAACGCACCCGTTCGCCATCTAGGATGACGTGTCGCGACGCGCACTCTGCAGTGCGCTGTCAATTGTCGTGAATTGTGGTTGTGACTCAAATTACGGGGTGGGCAGGTGTTCTTTCTCGAATATATAAAAAGTGTCCTTACCATCAAGGCTTTAATTTTAAGGTAAGTAATAACTTTATTTTGTTAATTCCCATGGAAAGTTATATGTAGAGGTGCAATTAATCTCGGCATGATGATTGAAAACAATTAAGTCGTAATTAAGTTACGTAATAATAGAAAATGTTCTAAATGTCCTTACCACTACTGTCCTTACCGTGTCAATTTGCAGGCTACGGTAAGGACATTGAGGTGACGGTAATGACATTTTATACATATTAAGTAGTTATTTATTATGGTAAAAAAATATGCTTTTTGAACTAATATATATATAATTAATTTGGGATGTGAATTTATTGCTTTTTTAAACAATTGTTTTAAAATAATTATACAGTGTGTCTTTGACATCGACGCACAAACGAATACCACGGATCCAGTACATGATTCTGGACCCCCCAGTTGTGGAATTATTAGTCGGCTTTTCCTAATTTTATAATATATATTTTTTTTACGTTTTTTAAACTAAATCGTATGTATGAAAACGTTATTCTTGCATTTTTAGCAACAAAAATGAATGAATTACTTTCAAATTAAAAATGTTATCAGGGTTGAATAGTATAACGACTTTATCTTTATTTAGGTACCTCGAAGACTTTTTACTGAATTATTTTTATTGAAAAAAAAATAGATATGTTTTTGTTTTTTTTTTTTCTCTATAAATATCATTGGGGTTGGTTAGAATAACGATTTTATACAGTTTGAAATTAAAAAACACAGATTTTTTAAATTAGGAAAAAGTCGACGAAAAATTCCACCACTGGGGTGTCCAGAATCATGTACTAGATCCGTGGTATTCGTTTGTGCGTCCATGTCAAAGACACCTTGTATTTTTCCCTATCGTTGTCCTGCTGTCCCTGTTCTTGTATTTTTTTTTAAATATAATTGCCTGTTTGTTTACAGTCAAACACAAAAATGTCGAAGGTGAGTTCGTCAGCTAGCAAAGAAAAAAAGAAGGTTAGTAAATCGAAACGATATGAATTTATTAAACTCAACGACCCTGAAAAATATGCAGAATTATTAAATAAAGAAAAAGAGCGTTACAAAAAGCGAAGAGAAACCAAAAAAATTAAAAACATTACAGAAATGGCAGAAAGAGAAAAGAGAGCGAAAAGGAAGCAATGGAGAATTAATAAGAGAAATAATAGACGTAAGAAACAGGAAAACTCTGCGATACAAGAAGTAAATATGGAGCAAGCAGATGAGGTTAACCCAAGTACCAGCATTCAAGACAAAGATCCACTGCTAGATTTGAATGATAATCAAGACTCTCAAATTACTAGCCGATTATTCAGGTTAAGGAAATTAACGGTGCATCTTAAAAGTAAAACAAAAACAAACCAAAAAAAAAAAAAATACTGATTTAAACTTAAAAAGTGATTTGTTATTACGAATTATTTACGTTTACAGTAAAATAGTAAAGTTGATTACGTAAACTTGTTGTTTTATTTCTATTTCCATGTTGTCATTTTATCAGGGGCAATAAAATACTAATAGGGAATATTACTGAAATATTCTGACGCCAGAGTGCAGCACTAGTAGCACAAACCGTAAACAAAGGTTTGACAAGTGATGTGTGTGTAAAAAAAATTAGTAAATTCTTTAAATTACTAAAAAATTTACTGTGAGTTAAACAACAAAATAAAACTTGGATGAGTTTCGCAGAGTGGTTACTGTGAGAGTTCTCAACTAACACAATGACATTTGGCGCCATGACGGTTTGTTTATGTGATAGTGGCGCCCTCTGCGCCAAGCTTAGCGTAATCTTCGATTATTAAAACTGTTTCGTCAACAACGGTCATTACCGTGTTAAGTATGTCCTCACCGTTAATTCAATAAGTTATATTTTGTAGACCTTAAAAATAAATATATGAGTGACAACAACCTATCTGTGGATTTTCTACTAATTGCAGTTATCTAATCTTAATAATTAAATAATTTTGTCCTTACCGGGATTTTTGAGTCCTTACCATTTTTTAAAACGTTAATTAACAACGATACGTTTGACATAATTAGTGTACACGCAAAGTAGAATATTTGTGATTACTGTGGCAATGCATTACACGTATTTTTAAACAAATATCTGAATCTTTTTTCGTATCCATCGAAAAGCGTGATTTGGCGGAAATGCCCCACAACGACACACGACACCACGTGGACAGGCGCAAATTTTTATCAAAATGAATAATCTACTCACACGGACCACATTTGGCCGTCAAAATAAACAATGTGGGCGATACCGACCACATCAAGGCGTCGTTGCAGCCACAACGCAACCGCAACTTCGTGTCAAACGCGACAACACAGCCGGAGTCGATTTGTCTGTCTGCAAACACTAGCCACACGTATCCACATCGCAATTACTAGCGATAACGCAACCACATCGAAATTTTGTAGTTACCAACCGCAAGAAGCTGCAACGACACCATAAACACGTAATATTTTGTCGCTGCGATGTGGTGTGGTTGAGGTGCGTGTGAACGGGCCCTAAAAAAATTAGTCATGGAAGTCTTAAAACCGTCAATATCACAAAAATGCCGTTGCTGATCGCAATCAGGTCAGTGTAAACAGAGAAAACATGAATCGTTTAGCTCTTTGCATTGAAAAACTTTCTAATGAAAAACTGTGTAGTTTTATTCAGCTGTTGAGCTGTAGAAACTAGAAATATCGCAGACACGACTTCAAGGTAAAGTGGACAGTGCATCGTCTACAGGCGGAACGGAGGTGCAGCCAGTTTTTTCACGCCAGAATGATAATTTGTTTGACCTTTGGACATCCTAGGCAATAATGCCTTGTATTTTTTTACCAATCAAAATGTCATTAAAATTAGAATAAATAAAGAGCTCGATTATGTTTTAAACATTGAAGGTTCGTTTTCGATTAATTTGTAGAAGCTTCTTTCTGTTTGGCTTACAAAGCCAACATTGTAACAGCAAAATGACTGAATTGTCTCATTGGCACGTGCCGAGTGCGGAATATGGCATTAAAATTAAAAAGTTAATTAACATTGTTTGTTTTGTTGAGATAAACGTGACCATACTGATACTCGCTGTTATCAGAATGCAAAACAAATACAGGCGGAATTCGTATCGTAGCGGTAATTTGTAAAAAAAAAAATACCGCTCCGATCTAGATAAAACAAGCTGGTTACGAATATTGAATTTCAACTAAAACTGTCAGGTCAATGGGATTGAAATTAAAAAGGAAATCTTCATCTGAGTCACCTTTAGCTTTAGTCGAAAGCAATTTATCGAACGGACTTGACATTATCCTCAAAAGAAGATAAATAAGAACACTAACTTCTGTGTTATGCTAGGTACACACTCAGCAACGATTTCAAAAGACGAGGCTCTAATCTCATCTAATCGTAACATTTCATAATAGACTCAAACGTCCATGGTTGACTGTACTGATAGAATACGGATGTCGCTTGTTCAGAGCTAGAGGGATCGCAGTGCACTATGCAAACAGAACACATATACTCCTAACGGAGAGTTACTACCTAGGCACCACTCGCAGTTCACCAGAGTGTGGCCGTGTGGGTGACGCATCTCACAACGGTAAACACGCATCGTTACATAAATACATTAAAATAATATTAACCCATTATCAGCTATCGGTTATCGGTCACCGTTTTTCGCGTAGAAACGATGAAATAAATAACCATGACGTTCGTTTATCGGTCGGTATGTGCACCAAAAATTAATTAAGAGAGTAGGTATCTCGGCACTAAAAAGTTAGTGCTGACACAAGGCTTAACGATTAGTTTAGTGTACCGAAGGGCTATTCTGTTACGTGAGAATGAAATAGCCTTTTATAGATAAGGTCTTTGTGTTACTTTGTATGGCGCCGCCGCGGCTCCCTATGGCCTGTGCACACCACGTTTTTTAAACGCACCTTCGACGCGCGTTTTGGAAACGCGCTTCGACGCGCGCTTTTATCCTACAGAGCAGTTTGTTGTCATTTGTATCGATACAAACGCGATGCTAACGCGCATGTGTATGGATACAAACGCGCGACACCGATTCGATTGCTAGCGCGCGCGCGTTCCCTACGGGCGGGACGAGGGAAGTGTGAATATACGCTAGTACGAGTAGCAATCGAGCAATTTGGTGCACCGCACGTCTTTGGAACAAAAAAATGGAACGCAAAATGCCAGCGCGTTTGTATCGATACACACGCACGTTTGTATCGCGTCTGTATCGCTACACACGCGCGTTTGCATCGCGTCTGTATCGCTACACACGGGCGTCTGTATCGATTCAAACGCGTATTTGAATTTATACAGGTGTGCAAAGGTCTACAGGCTGCATCTGACTTGCGTGCGTATCGCGTCTGTATCGCTACAAACGCGCGTCAACGGCGCGTTTAAAAAACTTGGTGTGCATAGGCCCTTAGTACTGACCCTAATTTTATTGTTTGTTTTTGTTCGTTTCGTTTATTACTAGCTTTTGCCCGCGGCTCCGCCCGCGTGGATGACGGTTATTGCGTAAAAAAGTAGCCTAAGATGTCCTCCATATCCCAGGCTATATCTCTGCCAAATTTCATGACGATTGGTTCAGCGGTTTAACCTTTCGTATGCCGTAATTACAGATAATTAAAAACCCATCATAGATCTACGTTTCAGCATATGAAGGGTTAAAGCTCGTACAGACTGGCGCGATATCGCAGGCGCGACAGGCAGCGCGACCCTTGTCGCGCCCGCGAAATCACACCAGTGTGTGGGAGCCTTTAGGCGTGAAAACGTAACAGACAGGCAGACAGGGTTACTTTCACGTTTATAATATTAAGTATGGATTATTCATGAGGTGATTGTTATCACACCTTGGTATAGCGCGTTTACGCGGTAAGGTCAAGGGCACAGGCTTCAAAGACAAGGTGTTTCAAGGCCGAAATGGCCACGAACTCACTACTAAAGTACCTACTAGAATACTACAGCCGAATTATAACGCCTTACACCATAGTCCATACTGCAGTAGAAACAATGCAGTCTAACACTAGCAAGGCTAATTACAACTTTTTCATGTATTGTGTCTTGATTTAAGGCTCTTACAAACAGGCGCGACACAAAGGGACCGCTCCTCGCGCGACATACGGTGTCTTTGTGTCGCGTCGCGTCTCGTGCCTGTTTGTAGGAGCCTTTACTTATAATGATACCTACTTTCTTATCTATCATGACATGGATAAGGAAAAATAATGGAATACTAGGTACTTTGAAGACTATGTATGATACATGAAGTTGAAAGACCAATAATAAAAAGTAGCCCCCGTACATTATCCTCATAATTGTTTTACTGATAGTGACTGATCCTATCAGGTGATCTGGTGTCCCACAGAAGGGATTAACAAGTGGTTACTGATAAGAATAGTACTTCTGAAGCAAGTTTTGATATGAACCAATTTTCAATCTGTAATGGTAAAGTCACTCAATCAAAACATAATAAACATCAGTTATTATAAATGATAGTATCTTCTTTATAATAAAAAAAACCGGCCAAGTGCGTGTCGGACCACGCACAATGAAGGGTTCCGTACTTGGGATGAATTTATCCCAAGAACAAACTTATCATGTACTTGAAAAACATGTTTTCCTATACAGAATGTATGGGAGAACATTTTTTTCAACTGTAAATTTATTTATTTATTTAAACTTCATGTACAATAGTGGTACTTAGGCGGACTTAATGCCACAAGGCATTCTCTACCAGTCAACCTTTGTAAATGTAAGTTGGTCGCCAATTACTCGGTAAATTGTAAAGCCTACTTAGCTGTGATAGTTTTCTTTTTAACTTCGTTATATATAGGTACTACTGCCGTGACATTTGAACGTCTAACTACAACCGTATAGTAGGTAGAGGGGGGACACACTTGACTCTAACAAAAATTGGTAAGTACTTTAAAGCTTGATAAGTCACGAACAGTTTACTTAATCAAAAAACGGTCTTCACAAACCCTATATTTTGAAAGACCTATCCAACGATATCCCACACTATGGGAAGGACGAAAAAAAAATTTATCATCCTCACTTTACATGTAAGGGAGGTACCCTAAATAATAGTTTTTTTCGAAATTTTATTTTACCACTTTTTTGACGTCATTAACGTGTATGGGCATTTCTCCACTAAATGGAAAATCGCTGTCCCAAGCTAATTTTATGTAATAAATCTTTAAATTTCTTAGTTTTTTGTATCAATACCGACATAGTATTAGGTATTCTTGGCATGCCACAGCTTATTTAGTAATTTAATAATGGAATATTCGAATAAATGAACCTCAAACGTCTCAAAAAACAGTCCCCTGTTACGTCCCTTTTCCAGAATTACAAATCTTGTTACAAATATTTTTTTTTTATCGTTGATAATTGAATAAAAATTGTCCAAATATATTAACAAAAACAGTAAGCACCTTTATACATCACAATTATATTTTACAATAGAATTTTAATCAAGATATCTATGTGCGAATGCTGTCCTCAAATTATTAAAACAGTCCCCTGTTAAAATTTTAAAACTGCGCTGAAATAAAATTTAGTTTTGGAGCGAAGCATTTGGATCGTGAAACGGAACGCAATCGGTGTGAAGTTTGTTCGGTTGTGTAGCTAAGCGGGCAACCGCCATTTTATTTAGTGCTACTACTGCGTTAGCTGGTGAACAACGCGTCTCGGGCGGTAGTGAAAACAGTCCACTGACTAGCTTTTTTTTAACTATTTTAAGAGTTTTAATAACGACAATTCGTTTATAATAATTGATCATCTAGTATATAGCTACATCTGTGTCGTTTATCTGAATGTTTTTAAATTATATTGTTTTATTAAGTATTTATGTAAAAAATAACAGTCCCCTGGCCAACAGTCCCCTGGAAAAATACACCACCACACCTGATTCAGAGGATCCCGCAGAAGAACGCCAGGCACCTTTAAGATCATCAGAAAGTGCATTAGTTGCATACAATATGGTATCCTGTCTTTTCGCCGAAATATTATTCCCAAATGTTTTATTTGCCAAACTGTTTCATTTCCCAACTCACGATTTTTTTGAAACTATATTTTTTTCGGAACTCATTAAATAAACCTAACCTAATCTACTGTGTTCTATAAAACCATAAAAAAACGAATAAGATTATTTTTTTTGCTTTCGGAGACTGTTGAGAGTTGGGAAATGAAACAGTTTGGCAAATGAAGAACATTTGGGAATAAAATTTCTGCGAAAAGGCAGGATACCACATTTTTCATTATTATAAAGACTGACTTTAGTGTCATACAATTTAGTCTTAAAAATACTGTTAGAATAAGAAGTTGATTTTGTTAAGTTTAACGTAACTGTTATTAGGCTTAAGAAAAGTCACTATATTAAGTAAGATTTGTTTTAATACTGTTGATTTATTGAAAAAAATTACATATTTTAAGAATGGCAAAAAATATAAAGACTTTGATTACTTAAACAAAAATACGAATTGTTTTTGTCCATAAAACATTCCCCTGGATGGTTACAACAGTCCCCTGTCACGGCTTTGCAAAAAATCGTCCATAACTCAAAAATCAAGAGGAAAATGTGTGGGCTTTTTAAGATATATATTTAATTTACTATTTCCCTTCATTTTATTAACAAACATTCTCAACATTTAATAAAATTGCTTCAGGACAGTCTTGTATGGAGAAATTTCCAAATAGCAGAGAAACACCCGTATACTCATGCAAAATTACAACTTTCTAGTACCAATAGTTTTTGAGCTAAGCCGCGGACAGACAGACAGACAGACGGACATGGCGAAACTAGAGTTCCTTGTTGACAACGGAACCCTAAAAATGAAATACTGTTAGTTGGTAAGTGGATCACTTCGACCGATTTGGCTATTTTTGTTTTAAAATTTTCGTAATAGTGTTTATTCCATGTAATGTTTCTTTAAGAGCAAACAACCATGAGGCGTTTTTGTTTTCAAGAATTACAAGTTTTAACAACATCATCATCATTTCAGCCGAAAGACGTCCACTGCTGGACATAGGCCTCCCCAAAAGGGGGGGATTTGCCATAATCGCCAAGCTTGGCAGGCGGGTTGGCGATCGCAGTATGATGTTAAAAATACATAGAGAATGCTGCTGCCCATTCTCTTGGTAGTCCCTTAAGCGCCTTTTACGACACCCACGGGAAGAAATGGGGTGGTGCTATTCTTTACGTCCGGCACCACACGGCACAGTTTTGACAACACAAGAGTCCAAAAAAACTTTAAACAATACTAGACGGCGGAGTTTTAGATTGGAGACAAATTGCTTGAAGTTTGACACTAAAAGTTAACATTGAGATAATGACAATTTGATGACTTGGTGGCTTGGCCATAGTACCAATAGTAGTAATGTAATATCACTGCACATGGCTGCTCTTCGAATGGTAGCTAAGCAAAGGTCATGAATATTATTTTCCATAGTATAGGAGCAAATGAAATAAAATACTTAAGATGTGAGATGTATCAATTATTAAGCGCAAGCTGCACCTGAATAAAATATTGATCAACCAGCTATTGAGCATTGTCAATTGGAGACTCAAGGTGAATTGTTTTAACCAAACTTTACAAAAGGTAGGTAAATCAAATGTTTTTCCTTTGGTGAGATAGTGACATTAACATACATACGTCCAATAAATAATAATAATAATCATTTATTGTCCAGATCATACAATCCAATTTGTTAGAAGTTACATACACATCTTAAACACTAGTGTTAGTACATTTGGCAAATTTTGGTAATAATGACTAATAATGTCAAAATAATAAATAATAATAATAACAATAAACCACATTGTGTTTAATTTGGTTTGTTAAAATGTAAGCTAAATTATTCCATTGCACTATTAATGTATTATTCCTGTATCTATTCCATTTTAATTTCTCTTGACTACTAGATTAGGCTTCTACCAACACTACCAAATCCAGAGAACACCAGAGAATTGGTCAGGTTTTCTGAAAATGCAGCAAATCTTAGTCTTAGTGATTTCTTTGTATAGTATATGAGTTTCACTAGATGGCTAGGGCAGTAGCACACTAAGGCAGCCTGGAATTTAGGGGCACTCAGAGTTTGGACTTTGTCCGCCTACTGAGTGACCCCAGGGAAGACAGGGCACAGTGGTCACATGCTGCCTTGCATAGTCAGGTTTCGGGGAGACCAATTTACAGTTTGTACAAGGGGTTTCGGATTGGTCTGTTATGAGGTAACAGTACCCCTTACATGTGCAGATGCAGACCACCAGGATGATTTTAGTGAGGTAAAAATCCCACACTCCCCAGTCTCATCCCCAAAGCCCGGGTGACTTTCGAAAGTTTCCCCCGAAAAAAAAAAGAGCAGTAGCACACTACTTATATTTATCTATTAAACTTTGTGCATAATAAAGGTACAAAGCCAAAATACAAAAGATTTATCCAATAAATTAACATGACAACGAAGGATATTACTAGAAAAACAGGTACATAAACTATTAAATAAAGGCAGTGGTGGGTATAAATCAATGTTTTCGAAGTTATTCCCAGCAGTTATTACTGATATCCTATACAAAAAGAAATGAAAAATTGGTTGTCTGTAAAGTTGGTTTGCAGACGATAGTTTAACGTGACAACATCATAACAAAACATTGATGCGGCGCAAGCGTACAATGAGCGTAATGGGACATTTTCGTGCAGGCGTTCATCGATTTATTAGACGTTGTCACGTCAAAATATTTCTCTAAGAAAGATAGCTAACAGATTAAACTGTACAATATTATTCATCTTAGATAAATTTGTACCATCCACTTAAAGGTCTTTATGTTTGAAGATAAGCAAGCAGGTGTTTGTATACACTCATAAAATTTGGCAGCACACCGTTCAAAATAGGTAAGCAAGAAACAATGTTGTTGGATGTATTAAGATGACATCATTAAGAAAATCAATGTTTTTATACCAGTGCTTGTAACCTGCTAAATATAGCCTCCCAGGAGGCCTTCTGACCTGTTAACTGACCTTCAAACTATACGAAACTAATGGTAATAATTGACGTGTGAAGATGTGATCGTGATTGAAAGTTACATGTGACAAAAACCTGTCCTAGATGTTAATAAATATGAAGTATTACAGCTAGTCAAGGGTGGGGCAGTCAGATATTTTAAGAGACTTACGCTGGTTCATCTTGAGCACCATGGCTCGGTAGAACCTGGAGAACGGCGCCATCACGTTCCGCGCGTGGAAAAAACGCGCAATTCTATCCCTGGGATCCATTTCTGACAATCTCCAATCAACTTCCTATGTAAAACACCTGATCAACACTATTTAAACACTAATAAAACGCTAAATTTGACACTCATTATCACCGCGTAATCGCGAAGAAAATAAAACAGAACAGGAATAAAAACAACTTCGTTCAACGATGTTTAAATAATCAACATTTTCGTTTGATTCACTTGATGCACAAGTTTTAACCGTATTTCGTGGAGTAAACTTTAAGTGTAAATAATAACATCACTTCATTCACAGATTCTTTTAAAATATTAAAAGTGTTTGAAATACATGTTGACATCATAAAAACAGCCGCTACGTGAGTCGTTGAGTACGATCGATCTGTCCATGTTCACCGCCCATGAATAGTGATGAGCAAACAAGTTGCGATAATGTTGCGAATGTCGATATTTTGAAAAGGAATATTGACCTTTTTAAAATAACTGGGGTATAATATTAAATATTTAACTAGAATCAATTAACTATTCATGTATTTTTTGACGTTCAAAAGTGCATCTTCGTGCCTATTTGAAATAAATGATTTGACTTTGACTTTATTATTGCCTCTACGAGTGGCGTTATTTTTTAAATTACATAAAGCTAGGCGCACCCTGCGGGGTAGTTGCGCATCACACTCACAAGGCATTGATCACCATTGATTTTGACATTTCAACAATATTCATTCGAGTTATTTACGATGTCGAGCTGACGTATTTTTTAAACATGAAGCAATGAATTATGTATTTCTTTCAAATCCTTCGGTTTGTTATAGAAAGAATGTTACGCTGAGCAGTCAGTCTCGCCACCATCTTACTGACTACTAATTACCCTTATCTATGTTACTGACTTGCTTATATTTTTACCACGGCATAAACTAAACTTAATAATACATACCGATAAGAGAAAATA
This sequence comes from Dryobota labecula, assembly GCA_947523025.1. Lineage (NCBI taxonomy): Eukaryota > Metazoa > Arthropoda > Insecta > Lepidoptera > Noctuidae > Dryobota > Dryobota labecula. The sequence continues at coordinate 27,685,626 of OX383287.1, read as the reverse complement.
ATTGTTATTTTCCTTTTTTTTCCACGGAGATAATAATTTGATGGTGTTCAAAATGTAAAACAATATTATTTTTTATTTTACTATGGGTTTGCTCTTGACTCTAGTTTAGGTCTGGGTGACAGAGACAAAGTCTACGATGAAGGGAGCTTACCCAGAAGAAGCATAATTTAAGAATACTTTCGTATTCAATCAAATTATAGTTTTTTTTCTTGTTACGCAATTGAAATTACTTCAGGGTTAGTTAGATTGAGATAGAGTTAGGGAAAAAAAAATTAGTAGCAAAATATTGAATTTTATCATCTACCTTACTAGGGAACTAACTAGCTCATATTATAATATCTGTGCTGTGATTAAACGAAGGATAAAATTATGCGCTTAAAGAATTAAAAAAAATACAACTGCCAATTTGATGAACATTTTATCGATACTCAAGTTTACCGATACAGTAGCCTCGCTAACAGCAACACTTTGTTGCCATCTGCAGAGTCTATTGTGACAGCTGACATTAGAATCCGATTGCCCTAAGCAAAAAATATTATTGGGTTGCTATTTTTAAATACATAAAGATTCCGTTGTTTCTTGTAGGTACTACATAAACACGCAGTCACATAGAACTATCGCTTCTTCTATTCTGGAAATAAAAGCAACAGATTATGTTGAAATGGGTCACCTCGTTGTCTTAGATATACTACACGAAGTGAACTGGCATTTGGCACTGCCCAAACTAGTTATAGTTAGTTTAATTATTAGGTACCTAAGGTCGGAAATGGAATTCGAGATCAAAAATGTAAACAAAGAAATGTAATTGTCAAAGTGACGTTTCAGGGGTAATCAACAATTCCCTAGTCATTCTAATTATTGATTATATTATATTTCGTGCTTTCGAAAGCACGCTGGAGCGGCGTGTCAAAATTAAACTTGTCCCGTCGTAAAATAATGAAAATAAAAGATTTCTATTTTTTTGAACAAGTTGCCTATGTTTATTCATTTGATATAATTGATTAATTTTTAAGGAACATATTCAAAAATTAAACAGTTTCACCAAATAACATTACAAAATTCTCTTGTTTAGAAGGAAAAACCATAAATAGAAAATAATAAATGGAAGTCAAAATGTTTAGAGCTTCTGCCTTATTGCCAGTATAATAAAAATAATTTGCACGATTTTATTTCAAACAGTTATAGTTTATTCTTAGATCGTAGCTTACGTCTCTTAATCTCTTTAATGCTGAAAACATTATACCTGTATGATATGCTTACAATTTTAAAGTACTTTTGGAAAAACTACACAATTGTGGTTATTATTTTAAATTGGTAACACCTTTGTTTACATTTTGATCTCGAATTCCATTTTTAGGTATACTTATTAATTTTTGATCGACTTCATTGTACCAAATCCAATTCAGTTTCGATTGATTTCCATGAATAAATAATTTCGGATGAACAACAACACAATGTCTGAAAACTACACGTGTTTTACGAAATACCATAAGTAGATAGTTTTTTTCGCGTACCTACCTACTTACTACGTAATAATAATACCTATTAGCAAATTAATAACGGTGGATAACGATACCGATTGCAGTGGGACGTGCAAGTATTAAATAAATTATTGATCAGTTTCTCTACTTTGGCATTGGTAAATAGATACCGGATAGAATAAATCTTGGCTGGAAGTACATACATAACTCATTTGACCACGAGATACGTAGGTACCGTATTATGATTCAAAGTATCGAAACAATCTTTAAGAGGGTTGTATCGGGTACACTAGCGCAACTCCTTAAAAAAAAAAAAAACTCGTGACTGAGAAGGATTATGAAAAGCGGCTCAATCAGCTGCCTCGGTGTGTTTAGAATTTTCTAATACCTTTTATAAAGTTTCATATTGAGACACGAAGGAACAAAATTCGATCTAAAGGAAAACGGAAACATTCCTCTAGATCGTATTTTGGCGCGGCGCTTGCGATAGGGATCGATAGAATGAATGTAACAAGTTTTTTATTTCGTTGCCAGATTTTAAAAAATATGAACCCAACGCAAGTCTACCCTCTTTGTTTTACTTGCCACAACTTCACGAAATTCTCGCAATAAACAGACAATTTTACCTCCAACATTCAGAGAAACATCAAGGGCGAAGCGGACGCTCGGCCAAAGCCCGAACAGCCACTGCCCGGTGCTCACCTGCACTTTCCGCCAGCCGCCAGCAGGCCGTATCCGGGATATTTTAGCTGCGTTCCTGGAGTCGGGAGATTTTAAATCTAATGTTTTTTTTTTTTTTGGAGAGAATCACGGAATTCCAGGAGAGTTGGCAAGCCTAGCTCATGCTCGTGCAGTGTGCCTTCTCTATAAATTACGTGTTTGCTCTGCAGTGGAACAATAATAGGCTTTTCATATTATTATATCGTCGACCGTAGGTTCAATTGAGGTAAGGGACAAAATACGATTTTTCAGGAGAGGCCGACAAAGTTTTTTTTCGGACTAAATCGCCCATAACTTTTTTTGTTATTAACCTTTTTCGGATCTGATTTCGCACATAATCTTTTATTTTAGTGCTCTATCTACCTGTGTAAAATTTATTTATATAAGTTATCTATTTAAGAAAATAGATGTCCCTTACACCAACGTATTTTGTTAGTAATGTCCCTTACTGATCAAGTATCTTGTAGTCCCGTCCCTTACATTAAATTGACCTCTACGTTGGATCAAAAATTGTGGAAAAATTGTGAAAAGATAGTGTAAATTACTTGTTTAAAAAATTTATGAAAAGAAATACAGTGTAAAGAGATTGTTGACAGAAAATTAAGTACACACTTTTGACGTACGGATATCTTAAATTTGGAAATCGTTACCTACCTTACCTTATCTTACCTTATTTGATACGACTGGCGGCGGTAAATACACCATTTCAAGTTGCTATATTGCATAGTTTTTCAGATTGCATTGTTATTATGGGGCTGATTCGAAATTTGGATCCAAAAAATCAGTAGGGTAAGGGACATTTTTCTTAAGCTAGAATTTTTTCATATAAACCAATCGAAAGAGCGAAAAATTCTGAACAAAACTGTATTTTTAGCTCATTTTGGGTATTTTGTCCCTTACGTCAATTGAACCTACGGTCGACGATATTATTTAAATGTTTCATTTGTAGCTCAAAAACTCGCATACTTACTAAACGAGATGTCAACTATAACAATTAATTTCCCGAGTTTACAGAAGTTTCTCCGAGTTGTACCGTGTCACATGGACTCGGACCGGTCTCGGTACGGTCTACCGTAATCTATCGAGGTCTGAGGTTTCATTCTAACTTTTACAGTTTAACACCCTTTCAATGTTACTCGGCGCGGAATGCATTCTCTGGTTCTCCGCTGAAGTTAGGCCTGTGTTCACCAACATTTAAATCAACTGTTTAGATATTTAATCAGTTGTTTACTCAACATTTCATAGGAAATTTGACATAAACCAACTGTTTAAATACCTAACCGGTGGTTTGAATGTTGGTGAACACAGGCCTTAATCTAGCTTAAAGTTTTAATCGGCCGTTTGGGAATGTTAAAAAAACATTCTGCCGGGAATTAGGCCTGTGTTCTCCAACATTCAAACCTCCGGTTAGGTATTTAAACAGTTGGTTTATGTCAAATACCTAACCGGACAGTTGATTTAAATGTTGGTGAACACAGGCCTTAGTGTGTTAAAAACTTTAGCTTGTTTTATATTTCAGTTTAATACAATATTAATAAGTAACTGCCACGCAATGGTTTCTTCACGAAAATTGTGGAGGCAAAAAATGTTTAACAAGTACGCTTTTCGCACACAACGCCTTCCCCATTCTGCACTACATAAATAAAAGAGAAGTCAAAGTCAAAGTTAAATAATTTATTTCAAATAGGCACGAAGATGCACTTTTGAACGTCAAAAATTACATGAATAGTTAATTGATTCTAGTTGCGCCTTCCAAAATGTAGTTATGTATGGAGAAGAATGGGCAAGAAACTCCATACTTACTCTTTTAAAATGTTAACAATAGTTTGTATACATTAATTAATATTTATAGGTGAAGACTATGTACCTAGAATAAAAAAATAAAAAATATAAAAAAAATCATCAAAATTACTTACCACAATTGGTAAAAAGAATGAAAAGTGAAGTAATAACAGAAAAATTAATAAATGCGATAGGTACATGGTGCTCACATATTAACAAACATTGTATATGATTTCCCAAAAAAATAAAAAATAAAAACAACATATAATAAGTCAGTGTGTGAGTTAAAATATTAATCACAGAAAATAAAATTAATATCATAAAAATTATAAATTATACAGTTAAATTAGCAACCAGTTTGATTTTGTCTAGACTCTAAAACTCCTAAAAACCGGTGGTTTGACATTCAAACCACCGGTTAGGTATTTAAACAGTTGATTTATGTCAAATTTCCTAAGCAAAGAACTGATTAAATATCTAAACCCTCCGGTTAGGTATTTAAACAGTTGGTTTATGTCAAATTTCCTATGAAATTTTGAGTAAACAACTGATTAAATATCTAAACAGTTGATTTAAATGTTGGTGAACACAGGCCTTAGGCCTGTGTTCACCAACATTCAAACCACCGGTTAGGTATTTAAACAGTTGGTTTATGTCAAATTTCCTATGAAATGTTGAGTAAACAACTGATTAAATATCTAAACAGTTGATTTAAATGTTGGTGAACACAGGCCTTAGGCCTGTGTTCACCAACATTTAAATCAACTGTTTAGATATTTAAACAGTTGGTTTATGTCAAATTTCCTATGAAATTTTGAGTAAACAACTGATTAAATATCTAAACAGTTGATTTAAATGTTGGTGAACACAGGCCTTAGTGTGTTAAAAACTTTAGCTTGTTTTATATTTCAGTTTAATACAATATTAATAAGTAACTGCCACGCAATGGTTTCTTCACGAAAATTGTGGAGGCAAAAAATGTTTAACAAGTACGCTTTTCGCACACAACGCCTTCCCCATTCTGCACTACATAAATAAAAGAGAAGTCAAAGTCAAAGTCAAAGCGCGTCACGCGACAAGCGGTGCCTAAAGGCTCGCACAGGCTCGCGCGATTTCGCATGCGCGACAGGCAGCGCGACCCTTGTAGCGCCCGTGATATCGCGCCTGTCTGTGCGAGCCTTCAGTATCGCGTCGCGTGTCGCGCCTGTTTGTAGGAGCCTTCATGGTTCGGTTTGGACAAATCCTTTTCTTCTTGTCTATTAACTGCTCCCAAATAACGATGTTTATTTAGAAATTTTAATTATTGTTTTACATACTTCCTTGACATATTCTTTTCATTATTTGACATTATTTACCTACAAATCGAATTCCAATTCTTAATTAGTGGCTTTTGTGGATATGATATTTATTCAGATATGTTACTGTAGTTGTAATTGCAATCATGTCATTAATATTGTTTAAACTTAGATTATTTTATATTTTGTGAATGTGAGAACGTTGTAGGCTTAATAGAGTGTAGATTTGTTGGCGGTTTTCTATTTTGTTAAGTACCTGGTAATTGTTGAAAGGCCTACACTGTCCTCCCATACCTATTATCACTGTTATTTAATAATATTGTAAAGCCAATTATTTTTAAAAGAGTAACCGTGGAGTTTCTTGCCGGCTCTTCTCCATAGGAAACGACTAATTGGAACCGTGCACCTAGCTTCTGACGTTTCATAAGTGCCCATGTAGGTTTATGTGAAATAAAATATTTTGATTTTGATTTTTGATTTTTGCATATACATACCTAAGGTAGGTAGGTAATGGTAGCATTAAAGTGTTTAAATGAATGTGCAATGATGAAGGGCGATGGCCAGCACATCAAGTTACCACAAACTGTCTCTCGTTCTATTTTGAACTTTCGTCAACATTTTAAACTTTAAAATCGTTTGGAGAAATTTGACAGCTTCCTGTAGCTTGATGTGCTGGCCACTGTACCTATATCAGTCATTCACGAAGGTGTTTTAGATTGAAATTAGTTAATAATAATAATCTTTATTACACAAGAAAGTGACTCCTGTGCTAGGTAATATACCTGTGTTACAAAAGCCAGTGCCCTCTCCCAGTAGGAGATATTATACTCGTAGAATCTTATGCAAAAAGATTAACAACACGAAAAACACGATTAACGTTTTTTTTCTATATACCTGCATTGTGTGATAAATAAAATGATTTTATTGTGATTTTTTTTTGTTGATTTTTTTAAAAAATAAAAAGAATATCGTAACAACAAAAAAAGTAAAATAAACTAAAAACGGTTAAAAGAAGCCTAAGCCTAAAGAAGTATTGAGTTTGCGAGTGTATGTTTGTCTCAGTGTGAGCGTAAGTGTGTTTGTGTGTGTGTGGGTGAGTGTAGGTATATGTGCGTATTTGTGTGTGTCAATGATTGATCAGGAGGGGTTTTAATGTTACGAAATAGATATAATGATTTTCTCTGTTTCGTCATAGTTCAGCGACAGTAGAACTTTATGTAGGGTCAGTTTATAAATTGATTTTTTTTTGTTTATTTTATTATATATTACTGCGCTTTGGGCACGATAGTGTTGTCGCGCAAGTGCAGTAGGTACGACATTGGACAGACTCACAGATAGGAAAGCCAATCCGCCGATTACTTAGCTTGCCATCTAGTGGCATCGTGGAATGTCGCCGTAAGATCGAGCGAAGAACGTATAATTTCCTCACCGTTAGTACTTGGGCTTCTGAGTACAACTGAGCTGTGGGGTAGTCCCTTTCGCGGAAATAAATAACTTTGAGAACAGCCCGCTGAGCTCGTTCTACCCTAAGCATCACTGTTGTGAAGGTACCGCCCCATACCGGGATGCAGTAAGTAATTATCGACTCGCATAGAGAACGGTATACTAGTGATGCTGTTTCAATTTCGGCTGCATGTCTGAGCTCTTTAAATAAATAAATTAGTTTGCGAAGCCAGGAGCATAGAGTATCAGTATGGGTGCGCCAATCCAGTCTCTCGTCGACATAAACGCCTAGATATTTGATACTTGGGACCATGTCAAGGCACAGGCAGGAGAGGAGTCGTGACAAATATGTGCTATTATTTAATCCGAGTTCAATGACGGTTTAGGTGAATTTGGTGGTTTAAACTGAATTACTTTGGTCTTTGAGATATTAAGCGTCAGAAGATTAGTGGAAGGTTAGTTCCATAGCTGACTGAGTAATTGACTATTAAATTTAGTGATATTATAAGATAGATTATTTCTAACAGTAAAAATCAAATTACCAAATCAATTAAACAGAGCCCATATACCAATCGTGCGTGACACATTAATTATTAATTCAGCGTTCATACATTTTGTATTACGTAGTACCTAGGCTGTAATTTGTTACGTATTTATACCTACGTAGTATAATGGGAGGTAAGCATTTACCAGAAAGTATATATTAGCCGGGGCTTAGGCTGCCTGTCCATTTGAAATGAGCGAGTAAGCCTAGAAGAGCGACGTATATGAGGTAATGATAGAGTGGAGCAGTGTAGGTCATGTATTAGATTACTCCATGATGTCCAGCAAAGCTTGAAGACGGGAAATTATTTAGTCAAAATCAAAATCAAAAGTCGTTTATTCAAATTAGGCTGAGAATCAGCACTTGTCGAACGTCAAAATTACATAAAACAGTCCCCCAAAACGCCCGCCCTTCACCACTTCCTAATGCTTTAGCTGGGAAGAAGTGGCGCAACAAACTCCCCAGCAGCACATCTGTCTGTTCAATTAGATAAACTTGATTCTATACAATATAGTAGGTATGCAAAGTAATTAACAGTACGAGACACAGAACAGTAAATTAAATTATTTGCCATATATCAGCTAGCACACGCCAATATACCAGCAAATATAGTGAAAAACTATACTTAAGCAAAAAACTAAAACGGAGATAAAAAAAAATTACCTAAATAAAAATCTCCTGGCATAAAGGGCGTGCCCGCTTACATATGTAATGCTGGATTATGTAACACAAAATGATAAACTAGGACCATCGAAGTAAAATAAATAAACAGTTAATTACTAATAACAATAACGAAACCATGGTCAGCAAGACGACCAGGCACCACAATCAGCATCCGTTCACGAGCATAACGCAAAGATCAGCCACTACCCCGTCGCCATATTTGAGGGATATTATTATTATTTGGGTGCATATCTAACTTGGTGGTCCAGTGCAAGCGCGACTGTTGAGCGTGAGGAAGAAGGTTCGATCCCTAGGACATCAGGTAGCACCCCAGATTCTGGTTTTCTGCCCGGCTGATGGCTATAGATTCACCCCATATTATATGGGACTTAAACATGTAACTGGCGTAATGTGTTATGTTCTTCTTCGTGTCGCTGGCACGACTGTGTTTCAGATCCTGTTAGCCCAAAATTTTATCCACTTCCACGGCGTCGGTGACATCGCAGAGATCACTTTGGCTGCATGTTTTGAAGCACAGAGGGCAGGATAGGAGGTGGATCATAGTTTGCGACATAGCTCCACATTCATATCCTGCTGCCGTTCCTTCGAGGTAGCCCCACTTTACCAAATTGGATTTACATCTTTCCACTTGTGTCGGGAGACGGTTCAAGGACTTTCAAGTGTACCACGAAAGGTTACACCCTGCAGGGAGATGCTCCTTTGGTGGTAGATAGTAAGTAGGAGGGGAAAGCGTATCCTGCCAGTTTGCAATGGGCGCCGTCAGCCGGGTTTTTTGGTAGAGACGCTCTAATCGATTTTAAAAAGCTGCGCCTGCTTTTTAGTCGTTGCGTTGGTAGTTGTGCACTAGATAGTGGGTGTCTAGTATCAGATTCCTGTTTGTGTTTCTCCACTGCGCTTTCAATTTCTCTTCGCACTTGCAGAGGTGGTATGCCAGCTGTGGGGTATAGTGCGCTGCCCGGAGTCGGTTTCATACGGAGCCTGTAATCGTTCAGCATGTTTCGTTTAGAGCAACATCTACTTTCTTAGCGTAAGCGGAACGACGCCACACTGGGCACGCATATTCGTCCGCAGAGAAGCAGTGCTAGACCAGGAATCCGGAGTACCTGAGGTGAAGCACCCTAGGTGGTTGAGGTTAAGCGCCTGAGCAAGTTGATACGGGACCCGACTTTTTCTTAGTTTTGGGAAAATTGTTCTTAAAAGTGAACACTTTGTCAAGGGTGACTCCCAAGTGTATTGCTTGCTCTGTATTTCTCTGCTCCAATGGACACAGTCTTAGACAGGGTTTACGACACGTAGGGTAGCCGGTTCGAAACGTGTTCGTTAATAACTAATGAGATACTAAAAAAGAAGAGTCCATTTATATCGCTGCGATGAGCTACGGAATTGAGCTTTTATATTTATTTGATTTTAGTAATAATAATAAAGATTTATTGCTCAAATAGGACTAGACTAGTACTTAGTAAAATTAACTTTACCCTGTCGTCTGTCTTTAAGTATTTTATTTTTCGAGCAAAATCAGTATACTGTATCTTTTGTGGTGTATTTTGATTTGACGCGCGTACGTACATAGGTACGTATGACTAGGACGGTTGACAATGCAAAAGGAGAAGAATTGATTGTAAAGACTAAGCTGGTGGCGTTCTGTATCCATGAGTAGTTATCGGTTCCCAGAAAAGACTACATACCTACTCGTTAGTTTCCTCTCGAGTATCAATCGCATTTGTACAAAATTCCATGAAATTCTTTACAGTACACACGTGACCTGATTCGCGACTACGAAGGCTCCACAAAAAATTGCTGCTATATAAATATATATACCCATAATATGCTTTTTGACGTTTAAAAGTGTTTCATATTATAAAGTGACTGGGTGTAGGTATTGTAAACTCTTTTAAATATTTTACACTACTTATTATTGTTGAAGTTATATTTTAAAACTAATCTAGTTTAAAATAAATTCAGAAAGATGTGACGTCACACAGTCTCTCAGGTTTTACTGTTTGAACTAGGAACCTCATCAAAACTGCGGAAAGCAATGAAAACAAATATTAGAGCTTCGCATAACGTTCAGAAGACTCCTGAATAACAAGCACAGGAAAAATAAATATTTATAAGTAGGTAGATAATAGAGAGTTTTCAAAGAATAATTTTATGAAGGCACTGACGTTTCACTCGTTAATTTTTGTTTATTATCAATGGCTCATCTTATGGTCAGTGTTCACCCCCGCTAAAGGTAATGAAACCAAAGAGAAAAAGCTGAAATGGGTCTGTAATTACGTCCCATCCATACTTTTAAGCCGGAACACATTAATGCTGCGGTGGCCTAAATATGTAGACTAAGTAATGGTGTTTGTTTTTACTACCTTGGAGTAGGAAACAAAACTGTATGAAGAGCTGTGAGAGAGAACTAGATAAAAGTTCTCTATTAAGTACCTATAGGCACCAGAAACTTTAAAAGAATAATGAAAATACTATATAGTTTCGCTGGGATGTATTCGTGTTTGTATTTATCGTTTTATTGAGCTGCTTATCATTCAGGATACATTCGTCTCTTGGACCGGCGGTACCAGCACGCAGCGTCAATGAATGCTCCCTGGGGATCCGTTACAGCTATATCTTCGACTGGCATAGTGCCTCCCGGAACGATATGATTGTTATTTATTACGCAGATAGGCAATGCAGTCAGACTGTTATTATGTAACCTATCTATCCCAAAGGCCCAAGGATATCGACAACTCCATTGCAGCATCGAGAGCAGTGGTATGACCCAGTGGTAACCGACTTACGGGTTGGGTCGTGGGTTAAACAGTCGTGGTACTTTGTGTAATTAATTTAATCACTACTGTTTTCAAAACGGTGAAGAAAAATATCGTGAGGACAGCGGTATGTCCAAAACTACCTAGCACTTGGAAACTAGGCCAGGACCAGCAAGCCACACTGCACGGTTTTAGCTATACGCTACTCATAAAACGTGACAACGAGTACCTAAAACTCTAATGTGGCTTATAGCCTCGGCTTAGGCCTTAAGGCCTAAGCCGAGGACACAAAAACTACACACACAAAAACAAAAAAAAAAAAAAAGCTTAAGCTTTTGATGTAGTCTACTGTTCGTTCTGAGCAATGCTTATAGGTAAGCACTGTAAGTTATAATACCTAACAAACTTATTTGCATGATGTTTTTGGTGTGTTTTTTTGGCCTGACGCACATTGGGCAGGCCGCACCGCATCTACAAATCCCTCTACGTTACTGTCAAGCAGGCCACCGCGCTTGAAAGAGCGTTCCGCTGCGCGCTTTTCAATACACGTGGCTGCGTCCCGGCGGGACCTGATGAAGTGATCCATCACGACATGTATTAGCAGTCGCCAACAGTCTGCGTCGTATAGGACGTACCTACGTCAGCACGGAATGTACTTCAATGTTAACCCCATAATACCATTAGGTACATGTCCGGTACGTGATTTAAGTGCTTGTCAAAGCAACGGCATAGACGCTCAACTAGATTGCATCTCTAGAGTTCCGTACATAAAAGCAACATAACAAAGGAAATAGACAACGTGAAAACACTACGAAATTCCTCATTACCAGAGAAAATGCGCAATCTTGAATAAAACTTCGCGTTAAAATAAAAACCCCGCCATTGTAACCAAAATCGCTCCCGCCTACTATATAGTAAAGACACATTTTCCCAAACGCGCAATATTTTTGAACGGCTTATCCAAGAATACCTCGCACCATGGGATAGACGAGAAAAAACAATATCATCCCAGTTTACGTGTAGGTGAGGTACCCAAAAAAAAATTTCATGATTTTATTTAACCACTTTGTCGGCATGATTAATAATTATTATGAATACCAATGTCAAATTACAACTTTCTATATAGTACTAGGTAAGTGTCTCTGAGCTAAGCCGCGGGTCAGACGGACAGACGGACTTAGCGAAACTAGAAGGGCTCCTTGATGACTACGGAACCCAAACGATAAAAAAAAAAAAAAAAAAAAATAGGTTTCAAAACAATGTAATATTGACCTAGAAAAAAAAAAGAACAAAAAAAAATGCCTGCATAACGATAATTAACCTCTTGTAGTGAATTTAAAATCTTTAAAATGCTAGTTTTAATTATCTATTCTCTTTTCCTTTTATCGACTCAGGGACTCATTAAGTTAATTATAATTAAACACCCTGGCACTTCGACATGAACTATGCCTATAATAATTATATAGCTTATAACGTAGTAGAAAAGTTGAATTTAAAAATAATCCACTTATAGTATTTTTTATCTATTTTAAAACTCTTACGCAATTTTTATCGTGACCTACATGATTTAGACTAGAATGGGCCATCCTTTTCTCCTAGTTCGTTATAGTACCTAATAGATAAATAGATGAAAAATATGTACAGGTATTGCTAATAATCTACCGAGAATAGACAGACACCATTCATCACAACTAGACGTGTTCACGAATGAAAGCTTTCAAGTTATTGACTCCGCTTCGTTTATATACGAGTAGGTAGGTACTCTCCTATGTTGGATACCTGTCGCATTCTTCAATATCTTACTGGAACTCTTTTCATGTTGCTATTTTAGAATGGGTACTCATTTGTCCCATTATTACTACGGTTACTAAGGTCTCCACGTGCTTGATAAGGGAGAGCCCAACGGATTTAGGCAGCGAACTGATCCCGTATTGTTTGAGTTTATCACGTAAAATCTCAGTCAAATTGGATCTGCACGAGTAGCGTTGCAGATATAAAATTGAAACGCCTACATAATTATACAGCCCTTAGGGCTGATTTTTCAATCGTCAGATAACTTTTATCTGAGGAATAAAAATGCCAGATTGACAGATTTTGTATAGAAAGTAAAGTATGTCAAACCTCCATATTTATTCTTAAGATATGTTATCTGACGATTGAAAAATCAGCCCTTAAAGAGATTAACTCGCAAAATAGGCGTATAAGAGCTTAACCTTATGCTGTGCACGCGTATCTTAGTGGTGTATGCGCCGTGAAGTGCGACAGGCTTACCTACTTAACTGAAGGTTAATTAACTCGGCCTGTGTGTTAACTCAGCGGGCACCGCCGCGTAAGACGAAAGCTAAAAATAAACGGAGCGATCTAATTCTATTTCCCTTTCGACAAAGTAATTAGATCGGCAATTAGATAAGGTTTTGTAATTTAAGTTGATAATCAATTACTTTAAGCCATTTCATACAAACAGACAAATTAATTTTCTGGTACTTATTGTGAAGTGAAGTTGAATAGAGCCTTTTGGAGGGACTCTATACTCCATTTATTATAACATTAGACAAATAACTGTTCTCACCCTTTCGTTATTTCGATGTAAACGTTTAATAAACTCGGTTATTTCACGAGAAATACAAAGCACTGTAATCTATTTACCATTTACATTAAAAAAATAACTCTAAAGTGTAGTCATTTCAACAATATTAGAGGAGTATTATTGGAGTATAGCTGATAGCCAAACAGTTTTCTTTAGCAAACAATAGACAGGTAGGGTAGGGTTGCGCAGCACTGCACACTTTTACTACTTTGTTCTCTAAAAAAAAGATGAAGCGTTTTAGAATCAACAACGGTCTTTATTCATTTACCTAGCTTATCTGCCTAGTAAGAAAAAAAAATAAAAAATATTAAAGGTAACAGTTTAGGAACTATTAAAAAAAAACAATATCTGTAATGCGTTCTTTGCACAACTTAAGAGTGCGCAGCCGGATGTGCAAGTTTGCGCACGGGGTCAAGACTACGCATCACTCACTAATGTTACATTTGAAGCTACCATGACCTTAGTATGCTGTCAATTTGTCGTGCCAACAGTTTTTACAAGATATACAATCGATCCAGTCTCCTACAATTGGTTCCCTATACACTTCTGAGCAGCCTGGACATGCACAATTTTTGTTCTTTTGTCAACTGCTAGCTTCTTTGATTTAACAGTCTTACTCTTCTTAGGTAAAGTTTTTCGTTCTACTTTTTAAATTCTTCTTCGAGTATTCTTTGGTGTAGAGAGCTGCTAACAATTTCAGACCTTTTACTTATTTTATCAGTCGAGCGACGAATGACTTTGGATACGGCGACAACTCCAATAATTAAACTTCTTCTGTTACATCCGAATCAATGTTTTTTCTCCCCATTATTCTTTGTCTTCTTGACATCGTAAAAACATAAATAATTCGTTTATTAGCATAGCAGTAAACACATGTCATTATAAAACACAAAGCATCTTAAATAAAAGTCTGATTAGTGTACAAGACTGCGCGTGCATTCTTGTATACGATGGCTATGCGCACTCTTGCACATGGTGCACTAAAGTCCTTTAAAAGACCACTATTGCCATCTTTTGGCCAGGATGTCGTAATAACTAAATTAAGACACATTTCGATAGTAATTTGATAGAAATAAACACTTATAAACAGCTTACCTGGATTAAATTAATTACAATCACGTTTTCAAAGTACCTAAATATTGTAAACACAGGTATCAAATTTAGTTTTTGTCTAATAAATCTTCGGAAATTGTATTAAAAACATTCTTGTGCCGACACGTTTAAAATGTTGATGGTGCACTGTCAACCGAAGTTGGCCGCAGAAGACAGTTTTCTGATTGGAAAATCGCTCTGCTTATTCTTGTACACTTCGCAATCTTGCACACCCCTACCCTAGTAGTTTTTGAAGTGAAAACTTCTTTAGGCACGTTGAGCACTTTTTGGGTGAACCAAAATCATGGAACTCGGGTCATCGTCACCGAACGCTTTCCATGAGCTATATGTATACTGTGTATGTAAGTGTACTTTTTGGGTGAACAAAAATCATGGAACTCGTGTCATCGTCACCGAACGCTTTCAAGTTTTCACTTCTATCGGCAGTCCCTAAAGACTGCCCCGTTTTAATTTTTTTTATTTACGAACGCTAGGACAATGAGGCAGAACAACTTGAAATTGCTTCTCGTACTTATTTGAAAGTAAATCATGTCCATTGGTCGAGCGCACGACTTGGATAGGAGTATGTCTACCACTCTACCGCAAGACCTTTGCTACGCGCTACGGGCTTCGAGCTATGAGCTACGCGCTTAGAGCTACAGGCTACGGCCAGTCATTTCACCCTCCATTAGATACGGATCGTAGTTGGTAGATTGTTTTCTTTGTTTCAACAAAGGAATAGATGAGTTGTAAATACTAGTTGGCGTCGACTATTGGTCTTCCTGATTGGGTGTCAGTTACTGTTAATAATACTTGGTTACCTGTAAAAGTTTTCTTTCGATGAGATTTAATTACATATCTTTGAGCTGAATACCTATTATCTTAAATGAAGCTCGGTATTTTATAATGTTAATATAAAACGCTTTTACCACAAATAAGTCCAAGGTCAAAAGCTTTTATAGCCATTAAGAAAAACAGCCGTAAACAACACATGAACAGTATCTATACCTGAAGTCTCTAATTCAGATAATTTATGTAAACAAAGTAATGTCAAAAAATGTCACTGTCAAAATGACAGGACAGTGGTGCAAAACATTTTATCATTAAATGTTTTTGTAAATCATCATCAGCCTATAGCAGTCCACTGCTGGACATAGGCCTCTCCAATTGCACGCCATTCAGCTCGATTCTCGGCAACTCTCATCCAGCTGCTACCAGCCACCCTGCGAAGATCGTCGCTCCACCTAACCTGAGGGCGTCCTACCTTACGTTTGGCAATTCGCGGTCTCCACTCAAGAACACGTCTACCCCAACGGTCATCGGTTCTACGGCTAATATGGCCGGCCCATTGCCACTTCAGCTTGCTTATTCTGTGAGCTATGTCGACAACTTTGGTTCTCTGCCGAATCACCTCGTTCCGGATTCGATCTCTCAGAGAAACTCCAAGCATAGCCCGTTCCATAGCTCGCTGAGCGACCTTGAATTTATGGACCAGCCGTACCGTGAGTGTCCACGTTTCGGCTCCGTAAGTCATAACAGGCAGGACGCACTGATTGAAGACCTTGGTCTTTAGGCTCTGTGGAATACGCGACGAGAAGACTCGGCGAAGTTTCCCAAACACTGTCCAGCCCAGCTGAATTCTTTGTAAATAATCATCGATAAAATTAAAGTGAATTAATTATAAGAACTATGCAAACAAAATACCGTTGCCAAACAATGTTTTTTGTAGTGTGTCGGAGACACGGTATATGATAGTCATAATCAGCCCTTTTAAGCCCAGTGCTAGACGTAGGCGTCCCAAAATCGATTTCCAATCGAAACAGTTTACAGCCGTTTTCATCCAAAATGTGGCTAGATATGCTACTTACAATATGAATCTATTTATGAGAGTTGTAATATTAGTGTTGTTAAAGATTAAAAAATGTAAAAATGTTTGGATCTCCTGCATTGTTACCAGTATCATAAAATATTTTATACCAGAAAATCTTCTTTTATTAATAACTTTGTTTAAAACCGAAAATTTATAAAAATAATTACGGTATGATTATTTTTAATTATTATTTCTTAAAATCAGTACTTAAAAGAAAATAGAACCTCTTTTTTTGCAATTTTATGTGAATTACCATTACGAAGATATTTTTTCGTTGTGTTATCCCCGTTGTTTACATAAATTATCTGAATTTGAGACTTTGAGTATAGTAGTGTTAAAGTTTGCGGTTTCGGTTTAAAGAATTTATTGTCATAAAGAACACAAACAGTTCACTTACCATATGAGATTCACAAATAAATCATGTAAATATTCCTTGTAGAGTGGATTTTCTGCGGCTTTCAATATAATGGCGGTTGCCTATTCACTTGTTGAGTAATAATTGTGAACGAAACAAGGGAGAGGCGTTACCGACTGAATAAAATTCCGTCCGACGAATAATAATACATCAAAAGAAATACATAAGCATGATAATAACACAAAATACCTATACCTATTATTAACATTTTATACAGTAGATGAGTGCTTCACTTATATTTTCACTACCTGTGCCTGCGATTCCGTCCGCCTTGAAGTTGGAGAATGCAACTGTCACTCATCAACAATCATCACCTTTTAATTTATAGTGAAACCAACCGCCACGGCCTTGACACATTTCATCCATATTATAGAGGTACTTAATATTATTAATTAGAAAGGAACTCTGTCGGTCTGTTACATTTTCACACCCTAACGGCTGAACGGATTTCGATGAAAAGCACACAGGTAGACGATAACCTGGGTTAGGGCATAGGATATTTTTATCTCGGTAGAACTTTCCTGTGTGGTATAATTTCCGACTCCAAACCGGGCGAAGTCGCGGGCGATATCTAGTTTCTGATATAGATATATCAGATACTAGAAATTACCCGCAATTTCGCCCGCTTTTTTTTTTTGACGTGACAACGTCTAGTAAATCGATGAACGCCGGCTGCATGCACGAAAAAGGATGACTCATTGTCCCGTTACGCTCATTGTACGCTTGCGCCGTATCAATGTTTTGCTATGACGGTGTCATGTTAAACTATCGTCCGTAAACCAACTTTACAGACAACCAATTTTTTTGTTAAATATAAACTCATTTTCATTGCTTTACTAAAAATATTCGACTCGGCAAAAACTGCAAGGCTTCCTTACTTTTAGCTGCTAATTAGCCTCCATCCTAATCTGCCGAAACAGCTCCACACTAGAGCCCGTGGACTGTCGGAGTCAAGTGCGCGATCGATCGCGGGGCTTCACAAGGTTAAGACGCAAGCCTGGCCATCCAGCCATTATCTCATTAGAGAGCAGCGCCGATTGATCCAATGACAGTCGGAACAATTGACGGCTAATCGTAATGGAATTAACTGACGTGCAGTCAGGTTGTTGGAGAGGATTGGAAATCTGTAAAATACCTATGCAGTTAGTGCCTCAGAGGCCCCAAATGTTAGGGCCTCTAGGGCACTAACTATATAGACGTTTCTATTAGGGCCTAATACAAACGCGCTACGTAAACACACACCGCACAGATAAACGCACTCACTATAAATATTAATAATTATGTCACTCTCTGTATTTCTTACTTTTCTGTGTACTTCGTAATTGGCGTGATGTTTAGAATAGAAATAATTATGTTTTACTTACTGTCAGCTGTGAAGCTACCTTATATAAAATAAATAAATAAATAAACGTAACGTAAAATCGAACGATATTTTAAACAAAAATATAACTTTTTGATAATATTTTGCGACTGGCAAAATAAGTATCACCTATAGATATGATTAAGGTAATAAATGTTATGAGAAACGGATTTTGCGCAGCGAAGATTTTTAAATTTAAAATACAATTTAAAAATCTTCCTTCCATTCCATCCTTATGGAATTTACGTCACGTTTACTGCGCGCATTCGTGCTAGACCCGCAGATTGATTTTATGTTTATTTTGTTTTATTGCTTGCATATGTTCAAATTTTTATTTCGTTTCCTACGAAGGTACGTTTGGCTTTTGACCAGGATATCATGTAATGCATTCCTTAACGACGGGACATAACTCAGTTTTTTTTTAGACCTCATCAAGGCCTTTGACCTGAATCAGTCACCGTCTACCTAGGTACCCACTACTTAAAAAATTGGAACGAATAGGAGTGACGTATTTAATTCAACTTGACCTACGCAGCGAGTATTTTTCTCATACTGTAGCGATGCATAACATACGATAGGCAACTGTGTAAATTATAACATCCAGGGAACATTAGGCGTTCCTCAGAGCACAATTTTGGAACCAAGCCAACCTTAGACCTAGCATGGTTTTTGGAAATAAAGTTTTTATTATTTAGCATGAATTATAATCTGAAATAAAAAAGCTAGTGCTGGGAATGAATACACGTCGATAGTACTACAGATAGGGTTCGAATTCATGACCTTTAGCCAGCCTGTCCGCTTCTTTATCGCAGACCACAATGCGCGGCACTTACTGCCTATACGGCATGCCGCGTGCCACTGCATGAGTTCGATACAGCATTTGTTCCTGACTAACCACGCAGCTTTTATATAAGCTTACTTACTTGAGGTGGCAGCGAAAACAGTAATGTAAACAGTTTTAATTGAACCAATATTTTTTTATGATTATGATTTGTTGCCGTTTAATCGTCGTATAGCCCTTGAAAGCTGGTGTTTTGATTCTAATCCATAACTGATAAGCTCGCTATTCCCGTGCGAATTGTGTTATCAAGTCTATAGAATGTTAATAGCAATCAAATGTTGGTTTATCAGTACTTGAAAGTGTTATCTATCGATCAGTTTCTATTATCTATATACTCGTACTGTAATAGATCGATAACATTAAACTTGGATTACCGGTTTTTCTTTAGTTATATTTAAAAACACTCAAATGTTTGTGCTTCAGAGTACAACGAAGTATCCAAAATATGGGCAGTTACTACTTTTAATAGTCACATAAAATCGAAGAGATTGTGTTAAGTTAGTAACGGGACATTAGCTGTTTACTTGGTACCAATAAAGTAACATAAAGCCCGCAACAGGTAAGAAAACAGCTGTTAATGTTCTTGCCCTATGTAATAAAGGCAGCAGTACATCGTGCGTAAATGTTCGGTTTTGGGGACCCGTGTTATGAGAACTGGCGAGGCATTTAATATTATTATCGTGGTGGTCGCTGCCACCTGCCACCAAAGCTGGAACTGACACTTGCTAGACAGAAAGCATTCGTACTAGGTACTGGTTTAGTTTTTGATTACGGTTAGGCCTTTGTGAGGAGTAAATGTTGTTTACTTTGTGATGTCATTTAGCCCCATGTGGTCGTTTTGACGGGTTTACCAGCAAAAGTTATTGTTAACTAAGTGATGAGTAGTAGTACTTTGTTAAAAGGATCATATTTTGACCGAACCGCAGAAGTACACTCAGGGAAATTAATTGTTTATCAAATTGACGCAGTGCGCCATTTTACGTTTTATAGACTATTCATACAACTGTCAAAGAATGACAGTTGTGATTTGAATAGAAATAGACGGACAATTAAAGTTGGTAGTCAATTTGATAACCAATCGTAACTTTCCTTGAGACAAAATTATGCTATACTTTTTATCAATAGCCTGAGTTTGTAACTCTACATATGCAGTTATTCCGAAAGAAAACCAATATGGTAAAATACTCCAGAGTTTTGTATGCAAACTCTCTGAAAACAAGAATTTAGTATCACCTTTGGGGTACATGAACACATCGGCTTGACATGCGCGACACCCAGCGACAGACTACTGAATATTGTAAAGAGTTGGGAAAATATCGTGACTACGCCGCACAAACACAGGACGAATGCATCCTGCCCAGAATTATTGAATGAACATGCCTTTTCAATGTTTTCAAGACTATTTTAGATCTCTGCCTCTTGTTTCCTATGAACCGTTCAAATTGTAACTATTATTATACAAATATCTATATATATAAAAATCAATTGCTGTTCGTTAGTCTCGCTAAAACTCGAGAACGGCTGGGCCGATTTAGCTGATTTTGGTTTTGAAGTGTTTGTCGCAGTCCAGGGAAGGTTTAAATGGTGAGAAAATATGGAAAAATTGCGAGGAAGATAGTAAAAACAACAATTTCATTTTCCCATGTAAACTGTTCTACCTACTTTCCTGTCAAACATTTGACGTTCGTCAATGTAACTTTATAGCGTTTGACATAACGTGTCAGTCATCATTTGGTAGGTCTGAGAATAGGTTTTTATCAATAAAATTTTTTTGAAGGTTTTATATAGGTAGGTAGTTAGGGTAGGGTAGGTAGGGTAGATAGGGTAGGTAGGGTTGGTAGGGTAGGTAGGGTTGGTAGGCTTGGTAGGGTAGGTAGGGTAGGGTAGGGTAGGTAGGGTAGGGTAGGGTAGGGGGTAGGGTAGGGTAGAGTAGGGTAGGGTAGGTAGGGTAGGGTAGGGTAGGGTAGGGTAGGGTAGGTAGGTACGTAGGCTAGGGTAGGGTAGGGTAAAGTAGTGGAGTTTATACTATATTTCCTTTGCGCCTTTTATTTTTCATTTTTAGGGTAGGTAGGTAGGTAGGGTAGAGTAGAGTAGTGAAGTTTATACTACATATATTTCCTTTGCGCCTAGACAAACTGCCACAGTCAAATAGCTTTTGACAGAACGAAGTCTGTCGGGTCATCTAGTATATATAAATATTTTTTTTTTTTTTTTTGTGTAGTTCGCTCATCGCTGTGTATCTCCATATTGATTATGTCCTAACTAAACGCACGTCTTAAGTAAGAATTATTTGTTTTTCTTTTGATAAAGTACATACCTACCCATAACTTAAGCATAACAGTATGCGGATGGCTATAATTTCTGTAGCTGATCCCTTCCACCAACTACTTATCCACTCGAACATGAAACCGGGCCAACACGATGACCCATTCGTAACTAAATTAATTCAATATCCTCCCGTCAGTTGCATGTCGGCCCACTCTGTAAAATAACAGCCGCGATCGATCAAGCGACCAAATGAATTGATCGTGCATTTTTTATACGTTGTACCCTTATTTAAGATAAATGAACCATTACAAGGTTAGTAAACAGCATGTTCTTAGAATCGGTTTTGTAACGAAACTACCGTACTTGTACTAAATAAAAAGTATATGAGCTTTACGAGTACATTCTCATTAGATAGGTATTTATACTTTTTAGTGGTAACTTTGTTACCCTATGTTTGTTTGGCCGCTTGATGTCAATAGGTTCGCCCCCTATTACATGGGGCCTTTAAACATATCTGGTGAAATGTGTGTGTAGTGTGTACCTACTATAGTTACACGTCTGCATAACCCTTCGGGGATTACAAGTGATAAGTTTGTTAACCTTAAAAGGTCCTTTCCAGTTTTATCACTATTCTTTATATCTTTCTATAATTGAAACTCGCTTAACAATCTGAAAAGTTAAAGTCCGTTTGTTGTATTTACAACCTCAGTTTTAAACTAAACTTCTTTATTTTTGATCATAGTCCTTTTGACAGGTCGAAGATATTTCGAATTAGGGTGAATGTTGATATCGAATATTGACGCAGGTGAGGAGTCAATCAAACCTAGATAATAAAGTTTGTCACTTACGACGCTTGGACAGTACTAATTACTTCCTGTCGCAAAAGATACTGCTAAGACAAGATAAGATCAGGATTAAATGATATTGTTATTAGAAAGTGCAGATAATGTTTATTTAAAATAACAAACTAAAGTCCCGCGAGTATTTTCCTCGTGCTACAGCTTTGCGTTTGATTATCAGAGAGATTTGAAATTCTTATACAAGACAAGTCTGAATAAATGCTTTGAGATTATGTTACAGTTAAAACCGTTTGTTTTTTATTTATTATCCTGTGAATGTTTACTTTGTTGCGAGCTTCATTGCGTTGCGAGTTTCGAGTAGTTGCGAGATTCATTTGGTTAATATAAAAAATATGGTGAATGTAAAGTCAGATAATATTTTAAAAGCATCGCGTGTGAGTTGACAGGAGCTAAACATGACATTTATGTATATGTACACTCCCGTATACTCCCCTAATTCCATTATTATGATTTGCTTCGTCAGATGCGAAGTGGAACATAAATGGAATTAAACAGTGCATTGATTTACTTCCTACCTCTGATTCGCTACGGAAATGTAACGTTTTTAATTAAAATAATCGATCGCTATGTTTAAAATACTAAGAGGAAAGTCACATAAGTACTAATATGATGTGAATACTTGAATTCACGAAGTTTATAATGAGACTGAAGGTAAGTAAATAAGTAGTATTTAGGTGCATCGGTGCATCGCGCTTGCACAAAGAACGTTAAAAGTCTCACGCAAGTGCTCGCGTTACGAAACTTGATGATGTGGCGACGATCCACTTTGTGGTGCCTTGCGAGTACTCACCGAGCCTTTTGAAGCGGAGGAACGCTCTCACCGTCCTCCACATGCTCTAGCTGAATTTTAGAGGCAGCATCACATCATAGAACTTTACGAGAGCTTCACAAAACAGAGAAGTAATAGTCGATGACGTGCGCCACGTAGAACAGCACGCAGGTGGCGATGTACATGAACACCAATATCTGTATGAGCATGGTGCTTCGCCCGCGGCCGCGTTCCGACTGGCCCGAGTGCCGGCTGACCAGCGAAGCCCTACTGCAAGGTGAATGCTGAACAAATGCCAATTACACAATGATCCGTTACGTAAAGTGATACGTCGCCGGGTAGTGTTCACAGGCGGGACACTATTAAGTCGTGTGAATCTGTAATTGATCGGGAAGCGAGTACTCGTAAGAGTAGGGCTGCTGTTGTGTGGCAGTATCAACAAGCGGCTTATTTTATGGCAATATGTTATCAAACAATAAAATCAATAGTGATTGCCACAAAATTAAACTCGGTCATCGAGCACGAACTTGCGTTACTTCCTAAGTGAATGTTGTCGTACAATCATGTCGCTATGCTGGTATACATTCCGGGCGAGTTCGGGACGACTCCACTTGGACCCGGATGCAGGCACAAAGAGTGGAATTTATTCATTTGTGGAACTGACGCGAGTTTTTATTTGCCAATGTTTTTCATGTTTCATATTTGTTTGCGAATACTGGGAACTACAAATTGGGTTCGATATTTTGAATACGTGGAATTCGCAAATAGGCAAGTTAATATTAAAAGAAATTCTTGAACTGAGGGATATTAGTTTGTGATGTCATGATTAACAAGCATGAGGTATCTATGTTACCAAGGTATGTTAGATTATATCACCAACATTGGCGGCTCACATTTTCCATCAAGCATATGTACAGTCAGCTGCAGAGAAATTTCACCCCCTAGCAATGAATAAATACATTGCTAGGGGGTGAGATTTCTCTGCAGTTGACCGTACACGTGGTCCTAAAGCTAACACGTGAGCTGTGTGTCGTTAATCCATCTCGAGACATAATGTTGAAGACATATTATCTTAAATAGAATATTGCTATTTCCGACAATAGTGTTCAATGTTAGTATACTTTTGTTATAAATTAATTGTATTAAGGGATTTTTATTTTAAAATTGAAATGAAATTCATATAAAAGTACATAATTATGTATGTAACAATAAAAAGCGAGTTCACACAATCCTCTTTATTATCATTGTTATGACGACTGCACTTGACATAGTTAATTGAACTCTCTTAGCTAGAAAGGGCTTAATTGCTACGTAAACAAGTCATTATTATGAATGATATCAACGCTACACGGCTACGCCGTAGCATTTAGCTACGAGCCTACGAGCCGTAACCGATGATCCGGTGCTTCGGTCGGAGTGAACGATGTACGAGAGTGAGTCAGGAATGTAATGCAGCCGTCAGTCGGTAGAGGGAACACCGGTCACAGAAGCCCGTTTGACGTTACCACTCCGCCACAGATACGTACCGCAATTCGCGCCCGCCAAGCACAATGGCGCGGATTTAACATGTAATACATGAACATTAGTTTGGCTAGTAGAGCTTATTAGAGTGCTGGCAAGTTTTATAAGTATACACTCATTTTGTTACACGTGTTTTCGGAGTAAGTATTAACTGAGCCTTTGTATGTCCGTTACTATATTCCGCATCCATTTCATACCTTTGGAAAAATTTGTTGTGATAGTTTTATTTTATGCTTAGTACAAAGCATTCTCCTTTCATTTGTATGAAAGAGAGAAGTTAGTTCACTGTTTTTAAAGCGAAAGTGTATGGAGCAATTACCCTATACCATATTGTAATCTGTGGGAGCAATTTATTTATTTAGGCAACCAACAGCGATACATACCTATATAGTATGTTACAAAGTATGTATATTACAGATTATATGGCTAATAATAGGATTCCCTGTTTAACTAGGATAAGTATAATATAAAACGTGCGAATGGACTACTGGAGAAATATTTAAATTCAAAAGGTAAAATTTTTAAGTGATATATTATTACATATAGTTAAGTTAAAAAAATGGATTAAAAAAAAAAAGTTTGTAAAAAGGTTTTATTTTACCACTTTGTCGGCGTAAATTACAGCTTTCTAGTACTAAGAGTCTCTGAGCTAAGCCGCGGACAGACAGACGGACATGGCGAAACTATAAGGGTTCTTTGTTGACTACGGAACCCTAAAAAGCCACTAGGTTTGGTCTTTATCTTGTACACTAGGAAATTTTCTAACATTAAGTTAGCAATAGCCGACTTAACTTTTTGTAAATATTCATTGCAATGTGTTATAGGATGAGTAAAAATAAAGAGGTTCAGTTAATTAGCATTGCACCACAATAACGACAACAACTCACAGTTGTAATTGGCGACCATCATGTAATTGGCAACACGGTTCACCGTATAACTCCCAAATAGTTTACGACCTCCAACCAACTACTGAATGATTCAGCGTTTAATTACGATCTACTAATTAATACCTACCAATTATAATATCGGTCTGTACTTGAAACAAAGAAGGAACAAAATCAAAATATTTTGTTTCACATAAGCCTACATGGGCACTTAAGAAATGTCAGAAGCTAGGTCACCTAGACTAGGTGCACGGTTCCAATTGGTCGTTTCCTATGGAGAAGAGCCGGCAAGAAAGCCCACGGTTACTCTTTAAAAAACTAAATTAAAATAATAGTGTTAATACTTATGGGAGGACAGTGTAGGCCTTTCAACAAGTACCAGGCTCTTGACAAAATAGAAAATTGACAACAAATCTACAGTTTGCTAGGCCTACAATGCTGTCACATTCACAAAATAGTAAATAATCTACTTATTTATAAGGTTAAAAAAATAAAAAAATAAAAATGAAAACCTATTTAAACCAAACGTCATGATTTCCATTACAACTAAAGTAAAAATCTGAATAAATGTCATGTCCACAAAAGCCATTAATAAAGAGTTGGAATTCGATTTGAAGGTATATAATGTCAAATAAAGAAAAGATTATGTCAAAGGAAAGTATGTAAAAAAATCATCGATATCTGGAAGCAGTTGACAGGCATTTACATAGTTATGCCTTTAACCTTATAATATTCTTTTTGTTAAGGACACGTTTGATGTGGGTTTTCAACTTTCCGTCGCTTAGTTCTGTAATCGACTTTGGCTACTTGTTATTCAAACTCAAAGCTTGATGTCAACTCTTGCTGATTAATCTTTCTCTGATTTTATATACCATTTTAAGTTCAGGTTTCTCACTATATCATCGGGAAACAGCGGTGTCTTGGACTCTAGTAATGTTCAATAAACGATTACTTAATGTTATTTGTGGGTAAGTAGGTATGTACTTAATTAGGATGCTAAAATAAACCACAATGTTCAATCACACTGCAGATAATACAACTACTTGTCATTGTACACTTAGCACTCTTTTTGCTTGATTATATTATACGGGAAAAATAAACGAACGCTGGAAATCCATTGTGAAGAA
Organism: Dryobota labecula; assembly: GCA_947523025.1. Lineage (NCBI taxonomy): Eukaryota > Metazoa > Arthropoda > Insecta > Lepidoptera > Noctuidae > Dryobota > Dryobota labecula. Next base: position 27,659,327 of record OX383287.1, on the reverse strand, counting down.
TAAAAGCTTTTCAACCACCATGACGACAGCTTAATAGCGCCATTGAAAGAAAATGTTTTGTTTCTGCCATACGTGCGTATGTATAACTATAGCAACTCTAATTGAATCGCCATCAAAGTATACTTTGGGCGGGTAACAAACATTTTAATATTCCGTCCGTTCAACAGAAGGTATGGTGGACTTTGAAAAGGCAAATAAAGGAATAGAGGCCAGTCATTTATCGTTGGAACATGTTATTTTCCTGTTTCCAACGGTAAGCTGACGGTTGATTAAATCGAGTCAGACTTATCACTTATTTGTCAATTAAATCGTTTAAACAATTGACTGTTGGCCCTCATCCCTGATACCCAGGAGGGTTGGAAATGGACTGTATTCGACTTATTGAACTCAGACAAGTGGATTTCAGACAAGTTGGAAGAGCAGTGGTGGCCCAGTAGTATCGGCCCCGACTTACGAGATGTAGGTCGTGGGTTCGAACCCAGGCACTTTATTTTGTGTATTTAATTTCATCACCACTGCTCTCAAAACGGTGAAGGAAAACATCACATCATCGTGAGGAAACCGGCATGTCCTAGAACCAAAAAAATCCAAGACATGTGGCATCCACCAACCCGCACTGGGCCCGCGTGGTGGATTATGGCCCACTCCCTCTCACAGAGAGAAGGCCAGTGTCCCAGCAGTTCCCAGCAGGAACGTTATATTATGCTAAGTGGAATTCAATATGATTTATGAATTGTTGACATTAATTTGTTTGTTGGACATTCAATGTCATGGCAATAGGCTCGCCCCCTAATTACATGGGACTTAAAAATTACATGCGAAATGTACATAAGTGTACTAATAGGTACACCTCTGCCTAACCCTTCGCGGATTGCAGGCGTGATGATAGGTATGTAATTTGTATGTTTATATATAACTAGCTTCTGCCCGCGACTTCGTCCGCGTGAAATTTCTTGTTCCTCCGACCCACCCCGTCGCATCACATTGCCTACCCGTGCTTTTACTTCGTTTTCGCTTAAACTTTCATTTAAAAAAAATTGTGTCCTAGTTAATAGGAATGTCATCCTTCCTCAAGAATTGGGCTGTAAAATGCAAAAAGATTTTTTCAAATCCAACTCTCAGTTCCAGAGATTAGCCCGTTCAAAAATAAAAAAAACCTGCCAAGTGCGAGTCGGACTCGCGCACGAAGGGTTCCTTACCATCCATACTAATATTATAAATGTAAAAGTAACTCTGTCTGTCTGTCTGTATGTTACGTTTTCACGCCTAAACCGCTGAACCGATCGTCATAAAATTTGGCAGAAATATAGCCTGGGATATGGAGAAGGACATAGGCTACTTTTTTACGCGATAACCGACACCCACGCGGGCGGAGCCGCGGGCAAAAGCATAAAAACGGCAAAAAAAATTATGTCCGTTGTATGGGAGCCCCCTTTAATTTTTTTTTTCTGTTTTTTAGTATTTGTTGTTATAGCGGCAACAGAAATACATCATATGTGAAAATTAAAATAAACCAAGATTAAAATTTGTGACCTTTCAAGAACCGAAAAGTGACTTACTCCGGTGCAATTAAAAGAGTTTCCTTAGCTAACAATACTCACTCGTCCTCTGTTGTCCATTAACGACAGTCGCGGTGGGCACAGCAAGCCGGTCCCCCTCGTTGTTGTTGACATGATGCAGCGGCAGTTCCACACCATCCGAGCCTCCGGGCCACGCCATGACACACACATCACTGGCTCACACCCACATCACTATCACTCGCGCGAACATAACACGCAATGTATCACTTGAACACAATAAAGTCGCTTGCACCAATGTCCAGCCTTCACGTTACTATGGTTTGTCCCGATTTGGTATTATGTAGATTAGTTAAAATTTTGCTGTCTTTGATGTGTATAGAAGTTGTACTGTTGATTGGGTAAAATGTAATTTGGTACAGTATCTGGGTGTTTTTAAAACAATCGAGCTTTAGAACGAGACTGTTGGCTTCATCTCGGTCACTCATGCAGACTGTGCTGTATGAGTTGACTGAGACGACGCCCGCGCCGTTCAAAGCCGAGTTTTTTGTAAAACTCAACGTGCCATTTTTACGGGCGGGTATCGCACTTCCTATTAGTAGTTACAGTTACCGTAGATTGCATAGAACCCATAAAATAACTAAGTATTTATGAAGGTAAATGATTTTTTTATTAAATTACTCCACTATGAAAATTCAGTCTGACATTTTTAAGGTATCTTTTTTATAGCGTAAAAGGAGATGGGATTGCGCGTCATTTCAATTACCAATAAGGATTTCTCAAGTACATTTCATAAGTAGATACTCAGAAAGTACCTGCCTTGTAACAGTAAAGAGAGTCTGGTGATCCATCCTTAAGAGGTAGAGGTTAAAAAAATGAAGAATCGATTCTTCAAGCGAGTTTATTTTTTCTTTTGATCGAGACTTGAGCCATCTCTGGATGTTGAAACCAATATACTTAATAAGAGATACAAACATTTACTTAATACAGATTTTACATTTTGAAGCTTTCGGAAGATTTTGCAGAAGTTACATCCCTGACTTCGTTAAACGGGCTAGTAGTAACCGTTGTGAACAGCTAAACACACATAAATAAAACTGGTTAATATAACCCGCGACTAAGACACGTGTAGTTTGCTGAAAGTTTTGGATATTACGTCATGATACAGAAGAAAGTTCCCGAGTGTCTCTCTGCGTAACTTACGGCTTAGCTCTGAAGCCTGTAGTTTTGTCAGACTTTCATCACCACTTAGGAATTACCGAGGGAATATATTCCGAGGAAAGTTCTAGACCACATGAATATTATCCATTAGTTACTCAAGAAATCTCGTAAATGTTCGCACGAAGTGTCTTATTAGACCCCAAATAGTTTAGAAGTTTTAGGATTGGGTTGGGTTCCATGAGTTAGAGATCTGCGATCGACACTTTCATCTTTGTATGATATGCGCTTATATGCTATTAAAAAACATCTCCTATAACACTCTTTTTAGGCCCGCCAAGCTGTCATCCTAACCGTGTGGTAGCAACTAGCTGCGTTTTCATATCCAATGGCATACGAAGATTACCACGTCACGAACCCTGATTTTGGTACATCAGCACTTTAGGGAAACGTGTTTACAGTGAAACGTATGTTCATGGGTACTAACCGTGCGTCCCTAAGTACATATATCCAAGACGTTCTTAGAAAGCTAAAATATTCATTTCTGAATCTTAGCAAGTCAGCGAAAGTGATTGAAGGTTCCACGAAAACGTAACGGTACACTGAATCATGGTCCCGAATGCTCTAGAGAAGATCTGAGCTGCTATGTTTACATAGTTCGAGAAATTCATAGAAACCATTTACCTATTATCATACGTTTGCGTAGCACGAGAATATTATACGAGCGATTGTTATGAGTGCTACGAAACTACGAACAGCATTTTCGTAGCCCTAAAATAACAGACCTTCCCTAGACTGGTCTAGGCATCTATACTCCATTTACCTATAGCATTACACAAGTAACGGCTAAATAACGACAGCTATTGTGTAATATTGTTGAAATTACTGCACTTTAGAGTTATTTCTTTAATGTAAATGGTAAATAGATTACAGTGCTTTGTATTTATCGTGAAATAACGGAGTTTATTAAACATTTACATCGAAATAATGAAAGGGTGAGAACAGTTATTTGTCTAATGTTATAATAAATGGAATATATATGCGATAAATATCTTACAGCACAGTTGTTTAAATATCAGTCATGTTTTATTAATCGTTTCAAGATAAAAACCTAGTTCATAAATCATTATTTTTCATCTAAAGTAAGGCAAAGTTAAAAACTTGGGAACCATGTCACAAGTTTAAATAAGTTTGGTTCCAGACGAAAAAGAATTAGTTATAGGTCAAACTTCGCTATCAGGCTACCGTTTTACCTTAATTTTAAGTTGCTTGGTAGAAACTATGCTGAAACAAGTAAAACTGTAACTGTATGCTAAATTACTCAAGTAGTAAAGTCTGCAATTCATTCGTTTTGCGTCAACTTGTTCCTATTAAAACTGTGCATTGTATTGAATGCAAATGTCTAGGTTATTTCAAGAACAACTACGCGACGTGCGGGTGCTCCCAGAAGCGCCTTGCCAATATCGCTAACTTAAGACGCAAATATATGCCAGTGACCTTGAGTGGTTAGCTTGCGTGTTCTGTACTAAGCTCACGCGACGCGTCGTACGTCCAGCCGGTACTAGGACTCGCCCATCCAGGAGCGCTGTCCCAAGTAACACGCATTTTTTAATTATCTATACTGTTCTGTGTCTGTTTGTATGTCTGTATGTTACGTTTTCACGCCTAAACCGCTGAACCGATCGTCATGAAATTTGGCAGAGATATAGCCTGGGATACAGAGAAGGACATAGACTACTTTTTTACGCGATATAATCGACATCCACGCGGGCGGAGCCGCGGGCAAAAGCTAGTAATATACATAAATAAAGACAAGATGATGTGGTTTTGTAAAGTAAAATACCACATCAAAAAATAGATTTAGAACCTGGATGACTTCTTCAGTAGACGTGCAAACTGTTCAAAGCTCCGGCCGCTCCGGAAGGTTACCAGAACAGACTTAGAGTTGTGTATTCACTGGCCAAAGGTCCATCTTCAGTAAAGAATACAACAATATACATTCCACAAGCTCCTGACAGAATTCTTGATGCACTTGATATTTTGGATTTACTACCTCCATCTAATCTAATTATTTTTTTAATTTGCTTTCATATATCTATTGAAACACGAAATATTTTAAAAGATTCACCTATAGGTGGTAATAAGAAGCCATGGAGAAAAAAAAAAAAAAATATATTTAAAATTACACCTAATGTCTTCAGAACTTCTGAAGACATTAGGTCTCTATAATTCTAAAGGTGCGATATGATGATCAATTATCAAAAGGCACCGCGCTCGTGCCGCCACCGTTGCCGCGTCCGGGCGGGTCAGTTAAGGTTTTTTTGCAAAATGTCTCAAGCAATTTTAAAATTATAATAATTATGTATAATTATAAAACAACTATATAGATTAAAAAAAATTTCGCTGTTATGGCTTTTTTACCACCTATAGATGTTTGTCTTAAAATATCTCGTGTATGAATAGATAAACCTTATATATATATATATAAGGTTATATATATATATATATATATATATATATAAATATTAACCAGCAAAATTGGGTTATTTGTAACGTTACACGGTACAGAAATCGTGGAAGTATTTAAAGAGTTAGTAGTATAACATTTAAAACTTGTTTTCGTACAAAAACATCAAAGAAGTTGGTACTTTTACTTACAATAGATATCTCCGTAACCAGGTTACTAGGTATGCTCCAGTATACAAAAAAAAAAAAAAAAACATAATGTCGGGAAGAAAAATTAAGTGACTCTCGGCTTCGTTAGGTATATTTTTCACCCGTTATTTTTGATCACTGAGATCTAGAAATTGATGCGAGTATAAATTATAGAGAACGGAACATTTCAATATCCCCATAAGTGCACTAGAACACAGATGTTGCCAACCTCCAATGAACTACGCAGAAAAATGGTGCTTGAAAACGATAAAATATTATTATTCCTCGAATCCCTATCCTTTCAAAGCAATTCCAATCTCAGTCTATTACGAGGGTGCTCTTGCTCTGAATGCAATACACTGGGGCTATTATAGCCTATCAAAACATCAAAATCTAAATATTTTATTTCACATTAACATGAGCACGGGCACTTATGAAACGTCAGATGCGTTCAATGCGTTCGAGTTTCGAAAAAGTCTCTCTTTGAAGGAACTCTAAGGTCCGTATTACAGAAGGAAACTCAAGCGTTGATCTCTGTTTAAAACTAGTTTTGAGGCTAGTTTTAATTTTAGAACAATCCTCAAGCATGGATTCATTGATCATAGTTCAGCTGAGTTTGGCTTTATTTTAGATCGTTACTCAATTCGTGAATCGAGCCCAAGCAGAGATTGGATCTGTAATCACCAAGTGTGGTCGAGACCGCGCTTGAGCATAGATTGTTATGTTTTTGTTCTGTTCAAGTCTATCTGCGTTGTCAAGTTTTTATATATTATTGTTGTTTTTTTAATTATTGCTACGTATATTTGGATTATGGATTAAAATAGAAGGTTGAACTTTAGCGTTCCTCTCAGATATTTAAGAGATACTCAGGACCAGGACCCATATAATTGTGAAAACTTTAAAAAGAGGTACAGATGTGGTAAAATATTAAATTCTACCAAGATATAATATACCACGATTTCAGAAAATCACACAACCGTGGGCATCCTATAGCCTCAGAATTGCAAATTCTTGTATGTTTACGTTTTATGTTTTTTTATTAATCATCAAAGCAAACGACGTTGCATACAAACTTATGTATTTATTTTCACATATTTGACATGCTGACATTTCAAGTCAAGTACAAGTCTTTTAAGCTTGACAATTTTGATTACAAAATTAATATACTTCGAAGAGCTTTAGTTTCAATAAATAGGGGATTGTACTATTCAGAACCAAAAAATAACGCAGATTTCCTAAAGAATTGGGATCCTAAGCCTTAGGAGCGCAATCTAAGGTATATTTTAATATTTCGAACCCAGTGAAGATCAGAACAAAGTTGGTAAATAAAATAAATCGTAAACGAAAACAGGCTGATGCATAGACAATACACATCTCTGCTTGAGGCTCGATTTGAGTCTCGATTCAGCTAAGTATAGATTGATTACCGTTCTGGAATAAGAACGATGCTCAAGTACTGATTCTATACTTAAACAGTGATCGACTGATTGAAGATCAAACTGGACTTGAGGAACGTTCTGTAATACGGGCCTTAGATGATAACTAACATATTAGTTAGATACTATGTATTCTTACCAACAAACATTTTACGTCATACTGAATAGCATTTTAATGAGTCCATTAGTTCTGTATACACCGCAAGTTACTAACGTCATAAGTTAGCGACGATAAGAAAAATACCAAAGCAGAACACGTGAACTTGTTTTAAATGTTTCATATCGACCCAAGAATTACAACTGTAAACAAATGCAACATTGTCAAGTGGGTACAGTCAACTAAAGAGATTAAATTGGTTTTAAAAATAAAGAAACTATATTGCAGGACGTGTGCCCTATATCTTTAGACCCACTCAGACGAATAAATGCGACATACACCAAATCGTACTGGGCTTGAGTAGTGGACCCACTCCCTCTCACAGAGAGGCCTGTGTCCCAATATAGTGGGTTTTAAAATGTCACTGTTTCTTACGCAATTTTTGTAGAGGCAAGTTACGCTTTGTAAGGCCGTCATCAAAGGAGTAGGTGCATACACTTATAACCCACTGCGAGGCATACCTCGCAGTTGGTTAAAGACGCTGAATGACTATTAAAAGTCAACGTCTTAAACCTATTCATTTCGAAACGGTAAGACAATGTTTATATATATAACTCAAACATACTCAAAGCATTTATTTCAATTAAACCCATTACAGGCACTTTTGAATTGTCAAGGAGTCGGTCAGTCAGAAAGATGAAGCTGTTGCTCATTCCAAAGCGTAGTGGGTACCTCTGGAGAAGGGCGGGCAAGAAACTATGAACACTATTTAAATCAAAAGTATTGTAAAAAAATATTGGTTACATCATTCATGTTGAAATTATACAGAGAACGATGTAAAATGACGGGCACGTTAAAAGCGTCCATTGCAAACAATACAAAAAATATGGCTTATTCCGCTAATCCCCCCTGAGAGAATCCCCCTCAGTGGAAAAAACTGAACCCTAATGTAAAAAAATCACTTTCAGGGGATCTTGGAATAAGTTATTTTTTGTTTATTCAATTCTAGTTTTCCCCCCTTAGCGGGATTATCAGGGGTGAATTCTAGACTGTTTTCAGATTCCACTTTTCCTCCTAAGGGGGATTTTCAGGGGGGATTTGTGGAATAAGCCAAAAATATAAGCCATGGCAGCTTAGAGATGACTAGTCCTACCTGATGACGGCGCCCGTTCATGAACATGACGCATGGATCTGCTCCATTAAGCTCAACCATTTTAAAGGGAACCGAATGATCTATGTCTTTCACTCCCTCTAATCGCCGAAGCTGTATTCATTAATTCCCACGCATTCGAGGGTGAGACAATTTTAAACGAGATTGGAAAATTCCGAGCTTAAACTGACGCCTACATATTTCGTCATATAAGCTATTAGGTAGGTTCCTAGGTACTGGAAAATTCCCTAATAGGGGGAATCCAATTACTTTTGCCCGATTGGTCAATTGAAACTGCACCTTGATGGCGCATAATTTACAAAAACTAATACGAATATGATACGAACAGGGAATTGAGTAAGGGACCTCAGACCTCAGAGGTCGGAGGGTTGGACTTCATTAGACTGGCTAAGATGTTTAAAGGCTTATCTTAATCTTAACACCAATATAATAGATACGAGTAGGTATTATAAATGATAAAGATAGTGCATTCAATGCAAATTCTCTACGAGTGGCGATTACTCAAGTCCAAGTAAGGTGCAGCCAGGGCAGTCCCGGTATCAACCCAGTTGATAAAATAAGAGATCAAAAACTATCTGCTGGCCGCACCTTCGCCCGCGTGGCTTATTGTTGTATACAAATAAATAAACAGTTGCTAAACACGTGTTTAAAGCGTGTCTAAGTTTTTTGTGGTAAGACAGTATGTGTCTGTTTGTAATGCAACAATTTTTGCAAGTCGAAAATAAAAGTGGCCTAAGTTACTCTTTATATCATCAGCTATCTGCTAGTAAAAGTCCCGTCAAAATCGACAAACAGACAGGTCTGTGAAGAAATGTATATTTTTCGTCCCACCAAATATGAGTTATTTGGGTAGCCACTTTAAGTACTTATACGTGTCCAGAACTACCCACATTATCCTCTCGGATACACTCGATTCGGTCTGTGTCAAAATAACCACCGATTTCAAAATGTACCATAGGTACCTATGTAGTACCTACGTAGTGATAGAAAACTAATAATTTATTACACTTTTGTTTATTGACGAAATGAGGATGTGCTACCTCTGACCTTCCCTTCAGAGTGTACACGCATGTTGTTATGTTATTCTTTTCTTACGATTTAAACCTGCAAAAATACATTTGCCAATAGAAATGCTAACTAATACAGAATGTATTGGTCGAAGCTGCTTCAAAATAACTAGACTGAAATAACACGGGCCGTTCGGAATTTATATTAGTGATTTACTTCGCTACCATAACTCAACAGAGGTAGGTACCTACCTAACAATAGGTTAACAGTCCAAATCTTACGTCTCTTTGTGCATTTTAACAACTGTACGTACCTATGTATGGTAGTCCAACACAAATGTCTAGTACCTACTAATCTCTCAATAACACACTTCACGTCAAAATCAAAATCAATATTCAGTGCAAAAACACATTCTGCCATGCATTAATGGCATGCAAATATTATTGTTAGTCTGTTAAACAGTAACATAGACAAATTACTAACAATTTGGTATTTGGTACCTATTTAATTCGAGTTTTAGCGTTAAGAATTTTAACGAAAAGAACAATTTATTCAAGTCGATACCAATTTGAATTAAAAAATTAAAACACACATTACATTATTCAAACAGTAAGGTAAGAAGGTAGCGTCTGAAATGTACAAATCACCATTTAACACTGAAACAGTAACACTCGCCACTTCCAAAAAAAGAGGAGGTTCTCAATACGTCGCGCATATGTTATTTATACCTCCAATATTGTTAAACAGTACACACGCACAACGGCAATAAATATCAGAGCCAGCAGACAACTGAAGTAGGTATCTATGTATCGAAAGAAGCACCATACAGATAGCATTGATAAGATACCGACAACGACTGATAACTGACCAATGATAACGCGAGATAGCATCGGTAACCGATAGAGTACCATCTGCAACTGGGCCAAGTGGCAACCAAATTGATGCTTTTCTTAATTACCTGCGCGTGATTGGAATTTCATAGTTATTTAAATAAAATATGAGTTAAAAACCTATCATCATTATTTTGGTAAATTTTTTAGGGTTCCGTATGAAAAAACGGAAAACTTATAGGATACCTCGTGTGTCTGCCAGTCTGTCCGTCTGTAACAGCCAATTTGCTCAGATTCTAATGGACCGATTAAGTTGAAATTTGGTACACGTCAATTTCTGTGACCCAAACACAGACGTGTTACGTAAATAAATGAATTTTCAATATGGGGGTCACTTTTGGGAGACAAATAAGAAAATTCAAAAAAAAACGTTCTGCTTTCTGTAGCGTGTGACATATTATATCAAATCAAAGGGCTTATTACAATATTCGTTTTTTTATCATTTAAAAATAAATAGTTTTTAAGTTATTTAGGAATATAGATGAAAACTGACCATTTGGTCCCCCCTTATCTCCTAAGCTACAGAGTCGAAATTAAAAAAAAAAAATACAAGCTGCTATACTTATAGATAACAGGAAAACCTATAAGAAGTCAATGCTCTTAAAATAACATGGTAAATCCCCCAATATTGTGCGTACAAACTTACATTTGCAGTTGGAATGTGTGGGAGAACGTGTTTTTCAACTACTTACAATGTTATGTTGTTCTTGGGATAAATTCATCCATTGTACATACGTAGTCCGACACGCACTTGGCCGGTTATGTAATGATTTTATAAGTATAGTCTGTTCCAAAAGTATAAACAAAACCTGTTCAGGTTAAATTCTTACGCAATCACTTACTAAAGGGAATTATTAACACATTCATCTGCATAGAAGGTTTCAACTTTATATGTCACCAGTTTTTCCAACAATTATTGTTTGAATAATATGATTAAATTGCTATTGTAAAATCATCTAAGAACATTGAGGTTATAAAATTAACCTCAATTGTCGATTTTCTTTTCGCGTTTTTGTATTCAAATAATTAAATCAAAGTAGTTAATTCGTAAGTGGCACTACAAATTGGTGTCTACAGCAACGATTTCTGTTCCATTTGTTAACATTTTCATCAGATAGCTGTTCCAAAAGTATCTCAGTAATCAGTACCTATACTAAAACGCTATCCAACAACTATTTCATTTATAAACAATCTTCTTTGAGCAAACTTAGCTTCACTTTCACAGAACTCTTCCAGCGAACTTTGTAAACGCTTCTGGTGGTAACAGTTTACGCGGCAAAAGACTTTTGTAAGTAATAAATTTTCTTGTTCATGCTTTTTATTTATTTATGGCGGACATTGAAACATTAAAGAAGGGTTCATACCTACTTATCCTGTGGTAATTGCAAACGTTATTATAGTGAGAGTTAGTTTCTAGCATACTATAATAGAATACCCGTTATTAAGTACCTACATAGGTATACCATACGAATTACATTTATAAATGCAAACCAAATATTTATATTTATTCTTATTTTAATTTAGGCGAATTGTTTTCTGTTTTTGTGTTCTCACCATACATTTATTATACTATGTCTATACGTGGGGATTTGTATTTGACTCTCTGGTGACTATGGTTTCCTTTTTTGTTTGTTTTTATTTGCTGTAAGTCCTCCATGTAATAAATAAATAACAAAACTAGAAAAAAAAATGTTTGAATGAGGAATGAATGAATGTAGAATGTAGAAATGGGTAACTTGCAATTACCCCCGAAGAGGTCAAAATTGTAGTTTAACACGAATGAAACTTGAACGTGTTGGTTGTTATAAAATACAAAAGTCCCCGTAGTGAAAACAACCAAATACTTTAAGAAAAAGGATCAAAGGTTTACAAAACTCAAAGACACTTAGATTAAGGTTTAGAAGTGATTTGTATTTAAAGTAGTTTTTATTTATCTTACTGGAAGAATCGCGAACACTGGATTCAGCGTCGATTCCTAGGAGTCGACGCGACGACGGTAGAAAACAACTAGTGTGTCTGCGTTTCATCGTTAGGAAATATTGATTAGTGTTATATTACTAATACGTGTCTGCCTACCCCTTTAGCTAATAGGCGTGATGACTACTGTACTTGACTATATAAACAAGTGGCAAGCAGGAAAAGTAAATGCACATACTATTAAGATGCGGCAGCGAGTGTCGGAATGCCCTGTGGACGGGCGCTCTAAGCTAATCTCCGCCACGCCATTCGCAGCTTTGAATAACTGATGCACAAAGCAAGCTAATTACCACGATAATCCTTTAAATTTTGTTAATTATATACTTGAGTGTATCTGCTGGCTTGCAAGCTAATCTAGGAAAATAAGTATTAACTAGGAGGAAGCATTTAAAATTCAAGTTTGGGGACCTCGATTCTGTATGGTCTTAGGATGTAAGTCCTTCTTGAATCGAGTTTCAAGCGATCACAAGCGTAATCCAGCATATTTTGCGTGCTTACTTATTGTATGAAATCGACTGCAGTGAACTCTTCAAACTGACAAAATGCCGTCCCAGATTGTCCTGGACCTTCAAAGAAATTTTAATTTTAGTTTGTGACTATTATTTTGTATTTGACGCACTCATGCTCTAAAAGTTTTTATGCTCTAGAGCATAAAAAGCGACTTTATGACGCCTATGCACGACATAAAGACGAACTTTTAAAGCATGAGAAGTGAAAAGTAAATTAGTGACTACCTAGGTAACTTGACAAACTCTAAAATGAAGTAAAATAAACTTATGTAAAGAAAAGCTATGAAAGCTTCATAAGTTACATAGCTCCTGTACATACACTTAAAACGGTATGAATATTTAACTACGACTACATTAACCGTACTGTAAGCGCCAGCTTTCAGAGATAAACGGTAACCAATTCCATTATCAACATAATAAAACTGAAAGGATGGTTATAATCAGTGTCAATTCCATCGAAGGCTGGTCATCATGAGGCGCAGAGGCGCGGGCATGGGTGCGCCCGGGCAATCTGGGCCTAGTGACGTCATGTGAGCCTATAAAGAGAATTAAATCCGGGCTTTATAGCGACCATGCGACCACGCGACCACGCGAGCCGCGGACAGTGGGCCCGGTATCCGGCCTTATAGTAGTATTAATGATAGTCTATTTTTGGCCTTTTAGGTTAGAACAATAGTTTGCTAGGTGCTAACCGTCCATCGTTTCATATAGAACAGAAAACTAGGACAAATTGTGGACTTAAGAACTCAAAGTATTAAACCCCGGAACGCTCTCAAAGGTTTACCTACCTTTGTAAACTAAAGTATTGAACATAATAAAAATAGTTTTAGGTAACCAGTCCATTTTGACCACCCGAACCCATAGTCCAATATCTTTGTTTCCATATCCTGCAATAGTCCTACACCAACCGGGGTTTGTCCTTGGGTGCACTTACATAGTGCGTACAGGGATAATCGTCGGTTGGTACCTCATTTAATTAAAAGCGCCTAACTGCGAGTTGGTTTCGGCCCCTCGTACGCCTTTAAAGTTCCGGGATATGTCAAAAATATAAAAATAATAATAATATCATTTATTTCAGGCAACACAGGCACATAGAAAAATATCTTAACCTAAACATACATATTATTTTAATAAAACTTGTGTTACTAAAAAGACTATGTTACTAACACTTTACTTTGCACTAGCTGCACTTTGTGCTGTCCTGTGGAACTTGTCCGCGGAAGCGACGGAACACCACGTCCTGCAGCCAAAAGTCTTCTTCCAGGACGATGGGCAGATACAGATTCGGTACACGTACGATGACAGCCTTGAAGTTGACGTACCGGTGCGATTCCAGTAACTGCACCCTCGGCGTATACGTTGCCCTTTGGCGCACGTACTCCACAATGTCCTCAGCCTCAGTGGTGTAGTGCAGGCGGGAGATGTACACCGGTGTATTCGACTTTGCGGCACGCAGACTCATTTCGGGCTCCGGATGAGCTTTGCCGCAGTAGTTCTTGTTCGTTCGCGAATGGCGCTTCCTCCTTTGCATCGTCACGAAACCGTCATCATTATCAGCCCTATTCAGTGCCTTTTCTAGCATTTGCTTGATACTAGGAGCGCCAGGGGCACTCGCGGTGACACGCGGTTACGAAATCCCTTTGGAGGGGTTTCGCCAGGGCTGCAGACACTGGCAACGGGACGGGGCGAGGGGTTCGGGCGGCGCTGCGTGGAGGAGCCGCGGTGACGAGCACGGGGCTGCGGGGCGCCCCGGCGCGGCGCTCTGCTAGCTCAGCAATCAACGGATGCGCTGGCGACGAAACTGCTGACGCGGAATTCGACGACGATATATCGATGCCGGCTCCGCGACACGTGTTAACGATTTACGCATCGACAGGTCATCTAATTACCGCCACACTGTACTCGCTAACTTCCTTGCGAAAACCAGCGACGGTGTTTTGAGATGCACCTAATTTTGTCAGCACATCCGCGAGGCGGGCCTCCAGAAAGGCAATGTCCTTCAGAAGGCTCGTTACATCGACGTGGAAGATGACTGGAGGAAGCTTGTGTAGCTCTTTTGCCACAAACGTCGGCACGTCGTCAGGGTCGCTATCCTTTAACAGCGTGATTATATCTTAAAGACTCCTCTTAATTCCGTCACGCCGGCGGGACACCATCTGGTCGCGCTTGATCAGCACACTGAACAACAATAGCTTGGCAGCAGCTATGTTATCCTTATTGCAAACTCGGTTGAGCTTAATTTTGTAGAAGATTTTTATAGTTTTAATTTGAGCGAATTTTGTTTCCGTTCACTTGCTTATTTTTTCATTGTCAAAAGGTTTGGTTTGGTTTCAATTTATGTATTTACTTTTCCCTTTTAAATCTTTTAATCACATTAAGCTTTAGTTTTATTTCATTCCATCAGCCATTAATATATACAGTCCATTCGCATCGCCAACAATCCTCGAAGTTCGTTGCGCAGATCTGAACGCACACACCTTGTCCTTCACATCCAGCTTCTGCTGCAGGAACGCCAGAAGCTCATTCGCCACAAGATCATTACTCATGGCGGGTAAATTACGAGCGACAGCTGCTTGCACCGCGGTAATCGAAATAAATAATATGCAAACGTGTCCTCATCAGAACGCAGCACAAGCGAGACTCGTTATACGATAAACCTAAGGAAGTTGAAACATGAGACTACAGTTATTAGGAGTAGGACACAACGTAATAAAACCGGTGTCATTTTTGTTATCTTCAAACAATAAAAAGAAAATCAGAAAGCTCTTTGTGTTTATTATTAAAATGTTTCTCTTTCATTGCATGTTATGTTAAAAGTACTGTTTATTGTGGAACTTCTACACAGTACAATACTGAATTGCTTAGTTTAAAAGGTTAAAACAACAATGCACTAGAAGCAAAGGAGAGCGGGAACCAGACGTTCATATATATTTAATTTTCGCTCACTTAATCGCTGCATTCAGTTTCAGTCAGTGAAGCATGTTACTTTATTTCTGTATCATTGCTGAAACAGACTGTACTAAAGAAGCTATCTGTTCGGAATAGTAAAACAACACAGAAAGGGATTAAAAGGTTCTTGTAATCTTGACAAATTATTTAGAACAACCTTCACTTTACTCAGATTTTTAAGTATCTAGAGATTCCGATTATTAGAAGTAGTACCTAGGGTATATTAATTAGTTTTAGACATAATGACGTTTTAAAAATCTCAATCTACTTGATTTTATTGAGTTCAAAACAAAACCAGCTCTTTCATTACAATATACTCGTACTTTACACTTTCTTTCGCGAACGCATTGTTTATGGAGTTTTTTTAATCCATTTGATTTATCAGTTTCCTAATTTTCCTTGAACCCATTGTCACATTACAAACAGGGTGAACTTTAACACTGACATAAGCCGGTCACTCCCCCTTTTACGAGACATCGTTTCTTCAGGGATTAAATTAACTGAGCCAGTACTGCTAGAACTCATTATGGGGACCATGTACCTACATGGTCCCCATAATGAGTTCTAGCAGGGTACAAGTTCTCATAGTTACAATAAAATAAAAGTGCCTTCACAGGCGTGGGGCAAAGAAAATGAAACATTATTTTTATAGGATTCCGTACCTCAAAAAGAATTAACGGAACCCTTACAGGATCACTCGTGTGTCCGTCTGTCACAGACAATTTGCTCCGAATCTACTGGGCTGATTAAGTTGAAATTTGGTCCACATTATGAACTTCTGTGACCCAAACACGGTCGAAATTGAATATGGGGGACACTTTTGGGGGGTGTAAAGTAGAAAATAAAAAAAGGGTTGCAACCTGTACCGTGTATCATTACCAAATAAAAGGGATTTTGTATGGAGTTCAGAAACTTTTTTATAATTTTAAAATTTATATACTTTTAAAGTAATTTACGACAATAGATTTAAAAAATCCATTGTCCCCTTATCTCCGAAACTACTGAGGCTAAAATATTGAAAAAATAATATATATATATATATAGTTCTTTACTTGTAGATTACAGGAAAACCTATAAGAAGTCTGGTCTTAAAATAACATGGTAAATCTCTCAATATTGTGTGTTATAAAACTTACATTTGTAGTTGGAATGTATGGGAGAACTTGTTTCTCAACTACAATGTTATGTTTGTTTTTGGGATAAATTCATTCCAACTATGGAACCCTTCATTAGTGTGTGGAATGTGGAAGACACAATGCAGTGTAAAATACAGCTGTAAAAATATGTTCCGCTTATTCCCAGTTTTCCGTAGAGCAGGAAAATGTAATTAGTTGGAATGTGGTTGTAATAATTCATCTGTACTGCTGGTTTTGTTTGAATAGGTTGTTTATTCTGTGTGCTAGTGTTTGCTCGCCCATCGTGCGCTAGATTTTCTGAAACTTTTACTTATTTCATTCGTGGTAGATTAGTTTTTTTTTTTTTGTGCCCGATAATTATTATTTAATGTGAGTATTTAAAGCTTAGTTAATTCGTTGTTTTCACCTGTTTTTTTAAGGTGGTCCACTCAATGTAGCCGACAAAAAATACCTCTAGGCGCGATTAAAAAAATTACCATGATTATTAAATTATTATGAGATTTAGATTACCTAAGTTGAAGTTTCAATACTAAGAAACAAATTTTGCGTTAAGGTGAATGAACTCTGATAAAGATCTCGCCGCTCCATTCCGTGCCCTCCTTGCAACACAAGGTTCGGACTGCGCTCGTAAAGGCTCCTACAAACAGGCGCGACACGCGACGCGACGCAAAGGCACCGATCCTCGTGCGACAAGCGGTGCCTTTGTGTCGCATCGCGTGTCGAGCCTGTTTGTAGGAGCCTTTACAGGGTGTTTCAAACTACGTCATGCGTCATGATTTATAATAAAAAATATGTAAAAATGTTATTTAAATTTTTTTATTATTGAATTATTCGTAGTCATTGGATACATGAAGTGGGCTGTCGTTGTAAGACGATTAAAATGCCACGGTGTATATGAAAACCCGAATATTATAATTGTTATTAATAGATTTAGTTCAGAAGATCGGCAATCACGTCATTTGGTTTAAATATGTTTTAATTTTATGTTTTTTTTTTAATCTTTTGTATAGATTCTTTTATATTTTGTGAATGTGAGAACTTTGCTAGCCTAGTAGACTGTAGATTTGTTTACCTTTTTTTTACCCCTTCCTAAGTGCCCTTATATACATTAAAATACATAAAAAACTTAACAATTTTTTACATTTGTGTGTTTAGTGTATGTTCACTAAACACACAAATGTAAAAAATTACTAAAGAATTCCTCCTCACCCTAGATTATGATGAAACAGAAGCTCTGATGAAACACCTATACAAATAAATAATTTATTAGTATCACGAACACTTACACACCCACAGACACCCCAAATCTCCTTCCATTTCTAAACACACACGACACACATCACACACTCATACACACGTCACGCATCACACACCCATACACACATCCCACAACACACTCACACACTTTCCCCATTACACCACATTACACGCTCTTACTCACACACTATTGCTGCTGTTACACGTTTTAGCGTCCCCAATTTTGTAAAATAATCTTAGCGGACGAATGGATGGCCCATAGAGCACAGGATTTTCCTAGCATCGGGGTCATTATTCACAAAATTGAGCACATACTCGTATGTAATGTCATAATAACGTAACATGCATTGTATATTTTCTTCTTTTTGCTAAACAAAATTATTATTATTATTTTCTAATTTGTTAAGTACCTGGTACTTGTCCTCCCATATCTATTAACACTGTTATTTGAAATAATTATTGTAAAAGCCAATTATTTTTAAAAGAGTAACCGTGGGTGGAGTTTCTTGCCGGCTTTTCTCCATAGGAATTGACCAATTGGAACCGTGCACCTAGCTTCTGACGTTTCATAAGTGTCCATAGGTTTTGATTGAATATTGCAAGTTAGGAGTACTAACGAAAAGAAAGAAAGAAATTACCAGTAAAGTAGAAACTAATCAACAAAAGTGAAAGCAAAAAAATAGTTATTGGCAGCATATAGTCTAGTATTACCAGTAGAATAATGTACGAGATATGCGACGTAATTCAGAGTGTTGCAGTTAACCGGCGGGTGCTGGAGGGTCGCCAAGCAGTCTGGCAGGTGTACAGAGCAATGCTGGCTGGTAGGGAAGTGCCTACACACGACTGTACTTTACTATTATCATTAAGTGGGTCATACATGTGGGTCATACATGTGCGTAGTACGGTCCCTATCACGTGGGACAACATAACTGGCGAAATAAGGGTGTAAGTTGTACGTAGCTATGTATACGCCTCTGCCTAAACTCGTCGGTGAATATAGCTGGTCGCCCGAAATTCTGACAACCAGTCTTACCAAGGGGTATCGTATTACCCAGTTACTGGGTTATGGAGGTCAGATAGGCAGTCGCTTCATGTAAAATACTGGTATTCAGTTGCATCCGGTTAGACTGGAAGCTGACCCCAACATAGTTAGGAAAAGGCTAGGCAGATGATGTATGTTACACTAGCTGCTGCCCGCGGCTTCACCCGCGTAGCTGTTTCTAAACCAAAAGTAAGTTATTCTTTATAACATCAGCGATCTGCCAGAGGTCCCGTCAAAATCGGTCCAGCCATTTCGGAGATTAGCCGGAACAAACAGACAGACAAATAAAAGAAATTTAAACTTTTTTTTGTAATAAGTACCTACCATATAATACTTTCATATGCATTTAGGGCGGGTTGTTTCACGTCCACTTGACGCACGCGTACCTTTAGGTCATAAATGGCGCTAACTATCGTCAAACCAAAAAAAGCGGTTAACGTCATTTTATTCTTTTACATTTGAACTTTGACGATTGGTTTTTTATGCAGTGATAACGAACGTTAAATTATATGTAATCGTTATTATTTGACGTACGTATGTTACGTTAACCAACCGCTTGAAACAACCGGCCCTTTTCCCAATTTTATCTATTTGTGTTGTATAGATTAAGTAGGTACGTGGCATTGATACTGTAATTTGTTTGCAGGCTCTATGCTCGTACACACGGCTACATATCAAACTATACATTCTCAGTATAAGCTGATCTTGCATTGTATAGGATTTCTGTACATTGAGAGGTCAGCTTATACTGGAAATTTACTTATAGCATGATAATTATGTACCCGTGTGTACAATATTCAACTATCTTTCTTAAAAAAATCTAACCAACTGGAAGTTGCCTGTTAATAGTGTAATTTACTGGGTTCGAAAAATCCGATTTTTATAATAAATACCTATCAAAATTCGTTTTTTTTAATATATATCGGATATACCTATATCGGATATATATATATCCAGGCCAAGAAAAAGAAGCGAATTTCATTCTGTAAGGGGATTATATAAACACTTAAAAATGTGAATGGAATTTGTAAAATAATATAAGTGTCAAATTTTTTCTATTTGTCCACAAAAAAAAGACGTGTGGCACTCGGGGACTGCCGCGGTAAAGCTATTGCATAGCATTTTGTATCAACTTATGCAATTATAATTATTTATTTATTTTATTTATGCAGTATTTCTTTTTCTTTGATATTAATTCAAGTTACACTTTTTGAGCGTGATGACCGATAAGAAAACAAATTTTTCTTTTATTAAATAAACAAAGAGTATATAATATCAAGAGACGGGAGTCCCATAGATAAAAATGAAAAACGTCGCTTGTATGAAACGTGAGCTAATAATGAATACCAACATAACAGAAATGACACGGACTGCAGACATGACATAAAGCTGCCAACATAATAACAAGATAGGGATGTACTACTACTTACTCGTAATTTTTATCGATATGTTGCTGTAAAAAAAATTCGGGTTTTAGGATCCTGACATTTTTACGGTTTCATTCTTAATAAATTTAAGGCAAAGGTCACTTAGGCCAACGGTAACTTGCGATTTGAACTTAGGTTACGTGGTAATTTTCTTATAAAAAGAAACCAGCTACGGCTGTGATTCCACGTTGGCGTAAGCGGGGTTCAGAGACAAATCCCATTGTATAGTCTAGATCTAATCCGAGGTAAACTTGACTATAAGATGAGATTTGCTGTGATGATAATAAAATAAAACAAAACTTTGGACTTAAGTTTTTTTATAATAATTAGAACACCTTTTCCTTTTTTTCTTTCTTTCTTTCCTTTCTATCTTACAACTTAAATACATCAAAATAATCAAAATAAGTGTGATAAAATCAATAATAATTCACATGAAATGCAAAAGTGATTCATGCTGTGATTTGAATTCCAGCCGTCACAACTACCTACAAACAAAAAAGTTATTCGCTTCAACTAGTTTAAAAATTCGACTCGTATTATCAAGTACAAATGGCTTAGTGGTTAAGGCATAATATCTACTTTTGGTTTAACTCACCTCTCACGAGTGGTCGCTAGTTCCACGGTACCAACAATCACTTTTCGTGAATTCCAAATTTAATATTTGTTATTTGAATTAACGTCAGTAGTAATGAATTTCTTCGAAAATATTACTCTACGAAAGACGCGTACCAGTCAAAGTTCAGAAACATTAACTGAGACTGAGTCACATAACTCCACACTAGATGGCACCACCAATAGTTTCCCAAACTTATCCGACGATGAAAACAGCGAACCCCTAGAGTTAAAATAAAAACAAAAACAGCGCTTTGTTGACAAAGTTCTTGACAACAAACAAGACAAGAATATGGCGGCCGGTAGCTATGGCGGCTGAGTAGCGTAGTGCGATAGAATCGAATAGATGTTAAAGCGAGACAGCGATAGCGTGAGGTTTTTTCGTTACGGAATTTCTGGATTCGGTCCCCGCGCTCAAGGCCCGCGATAGAAGCTATGCAATAGCTTAAAAAAAAATACAGGAGAAATAATTTACGATTTTTCGTAATTTTTATTTTTATTTTTTAAAACTTCGTAAAAAGTTCGTTTAGTTAACGGTTTCGAAATAAAGGTGCGATATATCAAGATAAAAATCAATTGATATATATCATGATATAATATATATCCGATGATATATATCGGCGAACCCTGGTAATTTATTGAAATTGGTAAATGCTTTGCCTTTATGACAAAACTAACAACGTAAACCGTATTGCCTGTTCCTTTTTATGTCATGGGCTCGTTAACAGTCTGCGCGGTTCACATGATTGAAAGTGTTTACCGCCATCTACACCTACACACCTGTTACACCTTAGAACTTGCCGATGCATTGCCAACCTTAACGGCAAAGTTAAAATATTCCATGTGCAAATAAGTCCACCGTTTACTTTTCCAACTTCAACACAGCTATGGACGTTGACGGAAAAAGCTAGCCGTGTTGATTGGATGTCTGCCTATAGCTGCAAAAGCGAATCAAATAAGTCCTGACGTGAGGACGAGTTCAGAACGGATTGGGAAATATGCCCCCGGAAAATGAACTCTACTACTTCCTACTACTCTCTGTTGTGGCGGTATCAACAACGCCACATGCGACCTACGCATTAAAAGACTTGACGTCACAAATCCTGCATCGCGCAGTCAGAGTTTACCGCGCGACAAGCATATACCTATACAACATCCCGACATCAACCGTCGGGCAGTTGCCCACCAGACACAACACCCGTCTGCTCGGAGGATCCTCCCTTTACTATAGAGTATGAGTGAACTTTACACCCTGTTCCTCATACCTCTATACTGTTATTACGCTGTTTTCTATTATAACAGCTGATAATAATGTTCTAAGCTTAGAAACTTAATTTGTGCTCGTTGACACACCAACAACAAATTGTTCCATTTGTTTTTAGGCATACCGGATGGGAATGTTTACGATTGTCATCTTTATAATGTGCTGCGATGAGTTTGTGATTGAAATAAAACAGCGAACTTTTTCAGCTTGCTGTGTTATGCGTCAGATCTGTGTAGTGGCTTAAAATAAAACATCACATCTTTGATTACCGGGTCACCGAGAATACATCGGAAAGCAAAATAGGTTACGGGCTAATTGCAATTTGACCAAAAAATTTCGCTTTGAAATAATTAGGAACTGGAAAAATTACAATAAGCCGAGCTAGACAAATGTCAGTATGAACAAGTCACTTTTTTTTCACCATCGTGCTTTTACATACTAAATTCTACAATGTTTACATTAACAAATATAAATAATTAATTATTTAGATATTAATTATAAAGGTACCTTTTAATTTTCCTGATGAAAAACAAAAGTCCATTGAATATAACCATCAGAAGTAATTATGATCATTATCATACACCTTTCAGATATTATATTCGTTATCCCAACCGTCCGAAAACATTTCAGAATAAAAGAATATCTACTGAAACGTAAAAAAATAAGTTTCACATTTCTGGACGTGTCATCCGACCACACTTACATATTATATACATACATATACATTTACATGTATGCGGCTGCTGCTTTTGAATCGCACCCAAGCATTTTATTATTTTCTTAGTTTAAAAGCTTGAACTGCTGGGAGAGCGGAGAAAATATCTGTTGATATTTATGTAATCTGTCAACAGATATTTTCTCCGCTCTTAAAAAGTCTTGTTTTAAAAAGTAAAATCCTTCCAATACCAATTCCAGGGGAGGCAGCAGTGGGATAATTGATGCAGGCTAAAAGTAACCAGTAACGAGTTCCAGGCATAAGTATAGGCTTATTAATAGGCTATTGCCTATTATTATGGACGTACCTGGAACTCGTTATTAGCTGGGAACTATTAATAAATAGTTAACGTGAATCATGCGTTAACAGTTGGCAGGAAATCCGGCTTAAGAGCGAGAATAGAGACAAGAAAAAAAATGTTTGTTTAGATATTATTATTATTATATTATCGAAACCGTAAAGGCAGATTAGTCCTCATGAAGTAATATTTACTTATTAAATGTTTCGCATTTCCACACATTTAAACATTACATTTTATAATACTCTTGGTAAAGCAGAATCAATTCAGAGCTAAGTTAATTAGATTTCAATTGAATTGCTTTGAGAGTTATCTATAAAGTAGCTATTGCAGTTCTACTAAGCAGTTCTTTATCAGTTACGTTAAATGGCAAGAAATATCCTTTTCTATGGCAATTACGAGTAAGTGAACGATAGTAAAGAACTCAAGAGCTAGTCTTTACAATAAGAATAAATATAATAGACTTAGTCTTTACTTCAATAAAAGAGAATAAAAATCGAGTTCCTCACTGCGTTTGCCTATCTCGTTTAGCCATCTCGATAAAATCAGAAGAGTTCCATTGTCACTTGATTTTATGTAAACTTCGGTACTGCGTTCTATGAGTGTGGGGAGGGAGAGATACAATTGTTCGGTAAGTGTGTCAAGGTCAGGGCTGGGATGCTGCGCGGAGCGCTACAGCTGCGGTACAGACACACAGGCAATCCGCGGAAAAGCGAACCAACTTTGAAGTGCCGCGGTCAAGGTCAAGTCTTTCAGTAACTGTGAGGGAAACAGTACTACTTACTTATAGTAAAAAAATCTAGCTTTCTCGTATTCAAAAATATGGTTTAGAAATACAGCTGTGTTCTGTCTTAATCGATCCCTGTGGGAAATATAAAATCTAGTCCAAGAATTGGCAGCTAACACAGAATAACTGAATGAAGAAATTTCTGAACGAAACGCTGTTCAGCTGAAATAAATACATATTTATAGCAAGTGTGCTCCCAATATATTCCACCCGGATCGCACACATAATGAGCATGTGAGAGAATCTCTTTGAATGCATCTCATCTCAGTCAAATGCCGAAGGTTCATCTGCACGACGCCTCACAGAATCCAATGATTGGTTTGGATATTACTTGCAGGAAATTACTTGAGACCTCATCTATGAATATTAGACGAGACTAGTTATAGTATCATGTTATGTTTGTTGCATATTCTAGTTTTAATGACATCGTGTTTGCACTGTTAATAAGTTTATTCCATCTTCTTTTGTAATAAAAGTTGTAGTATTTATTATGTTCCTATGTGTTGCTGTATAATCTGAGTCACATCGTTAGTTAACATATATCGAGTTACATTTTAATTAATATGATATTTTTCTGCGGAATTTATAACAAAATGAAAAATGTTATCTGTGGCCTACATTATTCCGATAATAACAGATGATATAACTTGTAGATAAATATCAACATGGGATTTCTACGAAGTGACACTCGATGTCAGCTGAAAAATATATGCATACTAGTGACAGCGTAAAGGCTCTTACAAACAGGTGCGACACGCGACGCGCATAAAGACACGGTCTCATTGTGTCGCGTCGCGTGTCGCGCCTGTTTGTAGGAGCCTAAAGCAGCGCTCGGCCGCTATAGTAACGCTTACCTACGCTAATCAACCAATAGCATCGCAGCTTCAGATTTTAGCTGAGTTTTTTTTTTTTTTTTTTTATTTATAAAACCGTAGAAAAGACCAGCCGAGGTGGTCAGATATATGTGATCATTGTGACAGAGCCTGAGTTTATTTCAACATTTTTTTTATTGATCTTCGCAAAGAGCGAAGCTAAACAGATGTGGTCATCGTGTGCACCGGATATTGTTTTCGAGGTTAGATTTTCGTGCCCGCAATAATACCTAAGATAAGTGCTGAATCGAATCGATTTAAAAGTTTCAAACTACCGCCTTTCGGTGGTCGTGAGAGCAACTTTTACTAGTTCTAGAAGTATTCCACTTATGAGGCATTAAATTGACTTGCAATAACATATATGTAGGTAAGTGCGTTATAGGCAGATGTTACATTATTTTCACTAAAATTGTTTAACCGTTCAATGTTTAACTCAAACACTTAACGAATAACTGTTTAACATGACTACCATATTTTGGTCATAGTATTTACGTAGCATATTTACATTATATTTATTCTACCCTTAGTGTGGTGTTTGAGTGGATAGCGATATATTTATTATCTATATGTTACCGATCAGGGACTAGAGCAAGTACACACACCTACAAATCAAGCTATAATTTCCATTATAAGCTGCTATCGCATTGTATAGGATTTCCGTACAATGAGAGATCAGCTTATACTGGAAAGTTATAGCTTGATTTGTAACCTTGCGTGCATGTACATATCAGGTTTTTATGCTGCCAAAGTAATGTCAGATATTTTTGATCACAGCGAGGCCATCATATTTTTCTGAATTTAACTGCGTAGGCCTTGCGTAGGCAGATATTTATAACTCAAGACATGTCCGATATTATTGCATTCTAAGAAGTGACATAATATATATTTTTAAAGCCGATGCTGCATCCTATATTTAGGAGTTCCTTCGTTATCACATATTATTTGTGCTGTCACTTTTGTACATATATGCCTTGCATAAACAATCACAAATTTTTCATATTAATGGATGAATCATGAAATCAGATATTATTGGCGAGCTGTCCATATCTAGTAGGTAAATATATTTATGCTCGTGACTTACCTATACCTACTAGAGTATATATACACACATTCTGTTGCAAGCTCTTTACGGCTTACGTACAACAACCAAGGCGTACTGGGGTTACTTATAAAAACCAATCATTATAATCGTGTGATCGTGTGCGACTTGTTCAGTATGGCGGCTGCAACAGTTGACCATGGGTTACATCTTCGAAGTATAATATAATATCAAACTGTGTTTATCTGTCTGTCAAGTATTGTGTTCTCGCAATTTCTTCTCTAAATGATAGCGCTTTTTAAAAAGCTTATGTTAAGCTGGGAAACTTTGTAAGCTGATGTTATTATCTGAATACTGACAGTCATAGCAATTTTGATCGGATGAATAATGATTGGATAAGTAAACAGATGTGTTGTATACCTCAACTAAATCTTGTTATCATAGAAACATGAAACATAAAATAATGTCGCTACACTTTTCGTATCGGATAATCGAAAATAAATATTTATAAAACATGTTTGGCGACCGTTTTGTGAATTGTCATCTGTTTGTTTGTTTGCACACGATTTAATGCTAAACTTTGGCGTTTCCTCACAGTGATTTATCCCGGCCCTACCTTGTTAAAAGAAAAACAAATATTGACTTATGCAAATCGTCTTGAAAAACAGAATGTTCTTTAACAAAATCAGAGCATATCAATCTTACTAACATCCCGAAGGAAATGTTTCCAGGGATGGGGAAAAACGAGATCTATCTTCATTGAGGTAGGAAGATAGATCTCGTAAAATACCTAGAAATAATATCTGTCATTTAACCTTATCATAACACTACGGACAGCCCTAACTTTCAGGTCAGACTACTATTATAAGGGTTGCCGTGGATCACTGCATGATCCAATCACATCTGCTTCGGTCCACCAGATATCAACAGAAAAAGACAAGTTCATACGACATGCACTATTAATAGTGGCATTATTAAAACCACGAGCCGTATACTTACTTTGTGAGCTGCAGTTATTTCGAGCGCAGTCGTCTATTATTGTAATAGAATGTTTGTCTACTACGGATTCTAATCAACTGTTTGTTCTAACGAGATTCTTCATTATTCAGCAGAAAATCAATTCTACTGTTTGTTTTAGCGAAGAAGAAAATTCTATCTACGACACTGATTGAATTTGGACTTCCGCTTGTGTAAGCAAACTGAATACGACATTTTTAAGTTGGTTTTTGTTAATTTATGAAGTCGACAGATGGCAAATAGGTATTATTCCAATAGGTACCTACACAATATTAAACGCAGACTGAATGGAGTGATTCATAGTATAATACTATTATAGAATAATAAATCAATGACAAAACTCGACGAACGCTTCAAAACATTCAATTTATTGCACCTGAAGCTTTCAGAGCTTACGAAGGCTACGCGGCGATGGCGGGAAAACTTTACTAACGGTCTACGAACTACTGAATGATTTCAATAACAGATATTTATTAACGTTGTAAAATAAAATGTAGTATCCAACGTAGGTTAGAACCCAGATTTTAAAATAAATTAACGCGTCATAAACGTAAACTTACCGAATTGATTATGTTTCCTAAATCACTAACAAACGTAACAATTGATTAATGTTGTATATTGAAACTGGATTGGTTTCACCCTTCCCTAAAACGTGGTTTCGTTGTAAACAAAGTTTGTTTTGGGCTGTTTCGGATATGTCGGTGATATGGGCGGGCGGGCGGCTGGGCGGACGAGCGGCCGGCTCGCGACCCTCGCGGACACTGCCGCGCTGTACGCAGCCGCCCACCACCAGTAATGAACTTCTTAAAAATGTTCGCTCTGATAACTCTCTGAGTTAACCGCAGTTTGCTTTGCGGAGATTCACCTGACGACATCCTGGATTTTTTTTCGAGATTTGTTTTTTTAAACGATACTGAATCTGGAGTATGTACCTAAGGATCGTAGTAGGAAGTAGTTTCTACCTGCCAGTTGATGTATGTTAGTATGCATCTGCTTATAGGACACTACATACATAGGTACCTAATTCTCATCTTAATAATTTCAAAAGCTCTTTGAACTTTCCTTACTACGTCTTCTGGTCTACGCCTAAAGCTTCACAACAAGTGCGGAGTGTGGAGCTTATGTCTACTTTCCAAAGCTGCACTTACACAGACAAAAGATTCATTAACTAAAACAAAAGGCACGTTGCCTTCGCAATCCTGACCATAGACGCAACGTATCCTATAAGCTATGAATGCTATGATAGGCAAAACAAAAAAAATATATTTTCGTTTTGTTCATGACACCGTGCGACCGAAAATTCCGGTAAGCTTTTAAAAATTACCTTTGAATGCCTTAGATTATTTAACAAACACGTTTTGTGGGTAAG
The DNA here is from genome assembly GCA_947523025.1 of Dryobota labecula. Classification (NCBI taxonomy): domain Eukaryota; kingdom Metazoa; phylum Arthropoda; class Insecta; order Lepidoptera; family Noctuidae; genus Dryobota; species Dryobota labecula. The sequence continues at coordinate 27,631,125 of OX383287.1, read as the reverse complement.
CGACGCTGAATTTTAGATAATCAAAGTAAGATTCTCTTTATTGTCACGTCGTAGGCAAAAGAACGGAAGGTTTATACGTAAAAAGGATGTTTGTCGTGTTATCGCGCTTCGGCTTTCGCGGGATTCGTTCTAGCCTGATGATGAGAGCACAGTTATCGCTTCGAAAAAGATTCGGGTTGGCGTGATAGTCTGAACACAATAGAACTGATGCTTTTCAAGTATGATTACTTGATTACTATATTTAGTCTAAATTTTTCGCCATAGACTACAAAATATGCCTTATTTTGTGGCGAAAAATTTAGTCTAAATATGGTAATCAATAGCTTTTAAGATGCTTTTTTTAAATTATTGGTTTGGAATATAGCCTTTTTGACCGATATCTTTAATTATTTAATCAACGCTTAGCCCGAATTACTAAGTATTACGTCTATAATGCTTTAACACGAACCCGAATTATCGGACTGGGATTCTGTGAACTAACCGTGGATACAACCGGATTGTCACGGCAATATATACGGGCCGGATATCAGCGTGGCGTCCCTTCTACAAAAATCGATGGCACCGAGTTTTATTTGCAGATATAAAGCTGTTCACCCATTATCAAAATCAAAATCGTTAGCGTTTTCGGCTACAATTAAAGATAGTTTTTCATAAGTTTTGGTTAGTTTACACAATGGTTGGATAAGTAATTACGTTAGATTATGCAAGCTTTAATTTTCATTACTCAACATTTTAATCGATGGTTCTCGCAACCGGCGCCTTCGTGCGTGTATGACCAGATTTATGAACGTAAGCGAAGCAAAAGGAGTATGTAAGGAGCCAGCCTTTGAGCAGGATAGAGCGAGATTGTCTTTCGTCCTTTGGTCGACGATTTCACTTCACGTTAATTCTACTTCGGTTTATGTTAAATAAATATTTGCTAATATCAACACATATTGAATTTAAATTGGAAATTATTTTTCGCATTTGTCTTTTTGGCGCCCCTTGCCATCTGCCACCTAGAGCGACCGCTCAAAACTAAACTCAAAGCATTTATTTCAAATAAACCAATTACAGGCACTTTTGAATTGTCAAGGGGTCGCTCAGTCAGAAAGATGAAGCTACTTGCCCATTCCAAAGCGTAGTAGGTTCCTATGGAGAAGAACGGACAAGAAACTCCATGGATACTCTTTTAAAATAAAATATTGTTACAAAATATGGGTTACATCATTCACGTTTAAGTTATACATGTGAGAACAATGTAGAAAGACGTGCACGTTAGAAGCGTCCGTAATAGAAACAATTCAAAAATTAAAATAAGTCGTGGCAGCTAAGAGATGACCAGTCCCAACTGACGGCGCCCGTTCACGAACATGACGCATGGATCAGCACCATTTAGCTCAACCATTTTGAAGGGAACTTAATGATCCAACACACACGCCACCACCAGCGAGACATTTGAGTGAGCATGACATACTCTCAGCCGCCAGGGCACATTCAAGTCAATAAAAGACATATTACCCGGTAAATGGTAGCTCTATAGTACATAGTACTCACACCTGTGCTATGCAATTATATAATTCAAGGAGATTGAGTTTATACAATGCAAAAATAGTTTACAATCTTCAGCAGCTCCAATAATATTTTCAAATGCTAATCAATTAGTTTATGCGCCCTTATGGAGCAGGACCAGCATTGAGCCAAGCATTTTTGTCAGCGATGTAATCTCCCAACTTATAATATGCTTGGCTGCATAGTGTGCGTTTTATACAAGTTTTAAATTTTGTTTCGTTCAATTAGAGTATGTGGGGAGGTATTTTATTGTAACATTTTAAACAGTACCCCATGAAGGATGAGTCTACTTTAGTCAGTCTGAAACCTGGTTGAACTAATTGGTCCCTATTTCTAGTACTATAATTGTGTCTTTCACCTCTTTTACTGAAAATATTTACATTTTTCCTTACGTACATGATGTTTTCGTAGATGTATTGACAAGGTACCGTCATGATGTTAATATCTTAAAACAGTTCCCTTAGAGAATCGCGCCTGCGGAGGCCATATATTGCTCTGATGGCTCTTTTCTGTAGAATAAAAATAGATTCGATATCTGCAGCCCATCCCCATAGTAAAATACCGTAAGACATGATACTATGAAAGTAACTAAAATAGACTAGCCTCGCAGTATCTACATCAGTAAATTGACGGATTTTTCTCAAGCATATGCTGCTGAACTTAGCCGCCCGGCAAGAGATGTTAAATGAGGACCCCATTGCAGCCTTGAGTCGAGCGTGATCCCTAGGAAAACAGTTTTATCGACGAATTCTAGTTTCTCCCTATTCAATACTATGTCACAATCACTACTTTTAACATTCGGTAAAGCAAATCTTATACATTTAGTTTTTTTCCTATTTAATACTAAATTATTAGCAGTGAACCAATTTTGGAACTGCAATAGGGCGTTATTTACGTCGTCAAGATTTGATGCACGTCTATTTATCTTAAAAATTAAGGAAGTATCGTCAGCAAATAACACCATTTGTGGTTGTTTTTTTAATAAATGGGCTAGATCATTAATATATACTAAAAAGAGGAAAGGACCCAATATCGAGCCTTGTGGCACACCCATTTTTACTCTTAAGCCGAGTGAATTGACTCCATTTATTTGAACTTGCTGTTGTCTATCATTTAAATAAGATTTTACTAAACTGAGCGCAAGTTTACCTAGTCCGTAATGCTCCAGTTTCAAGAGTAAGGTTTCATGATTTACGCAGTCAAATGCCTTGGAGAGGTCACAAAAGGTTCCTATGGTATCTTGGGCCTCCTCCCAAACTGTAAATATGTGTCTTAATAAGGTGACATCGGTGGCTCCTATTGCTCCACCCCAGGGCCGGCACTGTAAGGAGCGTTGTAGGTGGCGTTCTATACCTTCTGCCTACCCCCACGGGAAGAAGGCGTGAGTTTATGTATGTATGTTTGTAAAATTGTATGTAAAGTTTATTGAAGTGAAAACTTCTTTAGGCGCGTTGAGCACTTTTTGGGTGAACAAAAATCATGGAACTCGCGTCATCGTCACCGAACGCTCGAAATTAATAATCTAATAGCTCGACGATACAATTCACAAGTTACTTAGTTTTCACTTCCATCGGCGGTCCGCAAATACTGCCCCATTTTTTAAATTATACACACACTGTGCAGCCATCTATCGGTCAGTAGCAACAACGCCGCAAATCAATGTCGAATTTTAACTGTTTTTACCTTGGTGTTTGTAAAATTAGTTACTATCGGGACCAATAGATGGCACTTTGTATTTGAGTCCAAAAGTTAGATCGCGGTGTCGAGATTCTCCGCCGATTACATAGCACTCATGTAATAAGGTCCATATTTGTACATTTTATTAGTGTAACCAATTAAGGTGAATAAATAGTGGTTTTTAGTACCCGATGTTTAATTTTTGAAGTAAGCCTTTTGGAACGTAGGGAACCATCAGATAGTATCATTGTGACCCTCACGAAGCCCGAGGGTTCGCGTGACCTATCATTTTCAGCGAATACGTGCTCGCAAGGTGAGCGAGCAACCCCCGAACTCTCACGAAGCCCGAGAGTTTGGCAAACACCGTTCGTTTATTTTCCACTGTATTACAACCATACAATCATATACTACTCGTATAAATGAGAAAATATAGATGTGTAATAAACATTATTTCACTTAAGTCTTCCAACCAGGTTAAAACGGTTGACAAATTGAAGAATAAACTATAATAGCAATATATTCATTAGACAATCGACACTATTGTCGATAGCCTACGTTAGTAGATCTGCACAAGCACATAATTAGCTTGCGGCAAGGCACGTCGGCCGTACTACGCGACGCAACCGCATACACAAAATATCGTTTTGTGATTTTTACATTGCGTTATCCAGTCACTTAGCGTCATACTTACGTAGTGGTTAAGAAGCAATGTATTTATTGCAAAAATAATACAGTCACTGTTATGTATGAAAACAAAAATAACGTAGTAAAAGCAAGAAATATTGTACGACTTGTTGTTTTTCATGATTTTAATGACAAATATAGTTAAATACTTGTATTAACTTATGGTAAGTGATTCCATGATGTACAAACATTTTGTTTTGACTTCGGTTTTTACAAGAAATCACTGAACAACACGGCATTCTTATAATTTGTCACGATCACGGTCGAAAGTGCACTAGTTCGCGGAGACCTCCATTTGCCTATTTTGCGAGCATTATGATCATTGCGCGCGGACACAGACACCCCCTTTGCCACTTCTCCTGTTTTTTATATTTCTGTGGTTTATGTGAAATAAAATATTTTGATTTTGATTTGGAAAGGTTGTCTTTAAGAAGTCTAAAGTTTCCTAATTAAGTAGTTTGTTAAATATTACTATATACCAAGTTTGTATGTATGCGAGAATATAAATACAGAAATGTTCGTACTGAAAAGGTATTTCGTTTCAGTTGTTGTTGTGAAGTCTCATATTTTTCAAAAATATCCTTCAGCAAGTGCTTCTTGTGTAGTAAAACATTATAGAGGAACTGAATATCAGTGTCATATTTTTCCTTACATTTATCTAATTCAATAGTACATGTATTTAAACTTTTTGATAGGACAACACATTCCTTTCTAAGAGAAATATTTAATTTTAAGAGATTTCGATTTTGAATTGCTCTGTTTGACCATTCAATTAATTTCTTAATATTGATGTATTTCTTTAATTTATTATGACTCATAACTGTAGGACATACCTAATGGCATGGTGTCATCACCAGTCAAATCTATCGTTAAAGCTGGCTCACACACTGATTTTGTCTTACTAACAACTCATTAAAAGATTATTGGTGCTAGCAACCTAAACTTCAAAAACAGGAGTCGGTGACTGCAGTCAGCCTACAGTACACTTATTTTTCCGCCATTATGTTTCATTTGGTAGAGTGGTCCCATATAAATTATATTACCTATGCTATGGTAGATAGGTACATACCTTCACAACTAAAAAGTGAAATATACTTTTTTACAAATAAATAATCGAGTTCCAAAAAACACTACAACGTGAAAAATAACTTTTTATCAACTTTATTCAATTCTGTTTAATTGCTCTTTAATTCCTAGGGTCTAAAGGTAACTTGAATTTCGACTGTGGATATTGTTAGTAAAAGTTCCAATTACCAAAGAGATCAAGCCCGAACATTGTCAGCCTTATTTATAAAAATCTCGCTAATCACTGATTAGCCACTGTTTAGCTAACTAAGGCCTGTGTTCACCAACATTCAAACCACCGGTTAGGTATTTAAACAGTTGGTTTATGTCAAATTTCCTTTGAAATTTTGAGTAAACAACTGATTAAATATCTAAACAGTTGATTTAAATGTTGGTGAACACAGGCCTAATTAGTTAGCTCTTAATCAATGATTAACTTTTCTTTATTTATAAACGCTAGTTAGCAGATGATTAGTTGCGAAACGAAATAGAGGTGAAATTATGCGTTCGGCACAGATTATAATCAAAATAGTCGACTAAAAAACATAACTTTAAGAATAAAGCCGTCAAAACCACGATTTTTGTATCTGTCGTGACTTTGACAAACAAAAGTCAAATAAATTATCGGAAAATTTGAAATTGAATAAAATAATTTATTATGTTTATTTCATTGTGTTTGCGGTGGTAGCAATGTAAATAATAAGCTCCAATAATTGGAGTAACCAGGAAAAGGTATTTATCTCTGAATTTATATCTATTTACTAATGTAAACTGACCAAATGAATGTTGAAAGCAGTAGCCGATAATAGCTATGTATTTTCATGTCCTACACGCTTGTTAACACGAATATACTCTTTAAGAAGTGTATGTAGGTACTTGTGTCTATTTTATATTACTTCCTATTGCTTTTGCACCGGGGTTTCAGTGTCCTTTAATAACAATTATTATTCTTGTTTACAGATACAAGTTTGACTGCTGCTATAAAAGCCACTAGCACCAATACAATTCAACCTCGCAAAGACGGCGAGGGAGCTATAGACCATGCTACGTAAAAAATATGAGGAATGAGAGTGGCATGACAAAAGAATGGCACACATGTCTTTGGAGGAAGAATATTGGAAACGAATTTATAACAAAAGTGTGGCTTTATTATGTATCAAAATAAATTGTTTTCTATAAAATGTCTCTTTTTATTTGTGTGTGACTGCCATAACGTGGCTTTTCTTTAGTTCTGGGCCTTAGAACTGGCGCCATAAGATGAGGGGCACATGGGATAACACACTGGATAATCACTATCCCCGATGAGCTTCCTCATGAACTCATTCTCTTCAAACCTCCTGAGCACCTACTGAGCCTCCTCTTGATTGAGTTTTCCCAATAAATCCTTTCGTCATTTGTACTTCGAATGAAGAATATGTAACAGGTAATCAGTCTCGTAGCGTATTTAAACGAGCTTTGTAGGTCTTCTTCTGCCTACTACCCGCCGGCAGCGTTTCGAAATTATTCAATTCTTCTACGTCGTTTTGGAAATCCCGTAAAATATTGTTGAAATCCATATTTAATATAGCACAACTCGATATTAGGAACAAAATAACTTCGAAATACACAAAAATCTATTGAATCGAACAGCTGATTCAAGTAAAATCCGCCATCTTGCCTCTTAGCATCCTCTTAACAGGGCACCAGTGGTGTTTAATTCTGACAGCTACTAATCAATTGCTTAATAACCTCTTAGCGCTAAATAGCGTTTATGAATAAGAATTTTGCTAATCAGTTGCTTAGCAAATGATTAAAATTTAAGAGGCGTTTATGAATAAGACTGTGTATGAATAAGTAACAGGCTGTATGATAAAGCAAACCGCACGCGACCTAAATAAAAATAAAAGATTGTGAAAAAACAAAAAAACGCGCGAAAGGAGTTCCGCCTTCATTCGTAATTGTTTACTCAAATTCGCATTTTACTTAGTTTTATAAAAAAATTGTGTGTCTTCCTCAAATAGTGAGAATTAAAGTATTATTTTAACTCCAGAGAACATTGTATCGGACGCTAAAAATATGATACAAATAAATAAACGTACTATTCTTATTCATAACTTGCACTTACTTATTTTTTCATAGAGGGTGATAAAAACTAGTGTCTACCTCGGGAGCAACACTATTTTAAGCTCGAGTGACGTACTTTGAGTCCCTCGCTGCGCTCAGGATTCTACTTTAGAACCCGTCGCTGCGCTCGGGATTCTACTCTAGAAGCCGTCACTCCGCTCTGGATTCAAAGAAACACTCTCGCTTTCAAAATAGTTGTTTGCTCCCTTGGCAATCTACTATTAATTTCAGAAGTCGGTGGCAAAAACCGCAAGTGATTTTTTTTTTGCAAGTCGGTTTTGGAACCACTCCTCGCCGCTAGTTTCGTGGCCGCAGCCTTAGTTTTGCATGGAGAACAACCTTCAGGAGATTAACTTATCCGCATCACCACGTGGTTAGATCGGGTCGAGATCAATTATTGATCGAACGATAAGCTTTTGCTGTCCTTAAGGTAGTTATAGTTCAACTGCCTCAAGGTTCACCGGGATGCAATTTTGTGGAATATTTACAGTATTGACTATTAAATAATATAAATAGTCTGCAGGAAGGACGCTGTCTACAAGTTGATGACACTTCCATGTACCAACTCGCGTTTGTTCTAGGAAATGTAAGTGTTAAGGACGCCACTCACAGAAGTCACAGACACAATTATTGTCACGGTTGTCACTTGTCAGTACATAGACATAGAGCCTATCCTATGTTGTTGTGTCAGACGATTTCAGAAGCCTTCATAGACTCTGTTCCAAAAGCTTCTGATAAAAATGTCAAAAAATGTATCAATAAACGTACTGTGGAATCGAGTGCTTTGATTTGAATATTTAAATACATAAACCAGAAATTCGAATTTAAAATTACCTTAAATATATTTTAATTTGATACAAGCTGACCCGACAGACTTCGTTCTGTCAAAAGCTATAGTATAAACTCCACTACTCTACCCTACCCTACCCTACCCTACCCTACCCTACCCTACCCTACCCTACCCTACCCTACCCTACCCTACCCTACCCTACCCTACCCTACCCTACCCTACCCTACCCTACCCTACCCTACCCTACCCTACCCTACCCTACCCTACCCTACCCTACCCTACCCTACCCTACCCTACCCTACCCTACCCTACCCTACCCTACCCTACCCTACCCTACCCTACCCTACCCTACCCTACCCTACCCTACCCTACCCTACCCTACCCTACCCTACCCTACCCTACCCTACCCTACCCTACCCTACCCTACCCTACCCTACCCTACCCTACCCTACCCTACCCTACCCTACCCTACCCTACCCTACCCTACCCTACCCTACCCTACCCTACCCTACCCTACCCTACCCTACCTACCTACCTACCTACCTACCTACCTACCTACCTACCTACCTACCTACCTACCTACCTACCTACCTACCTACCTACCTACCTACCTACCTACCTACCTACCTACCTACCTACCTACCTACCTACCTACCTACCTACCTACCTACCTACCTACCTACCTACCTACCTACCTACCTACCTACCTACCTACCTACCTACCTACCTACCTACCTACCTACCTACCTACCTACCTACCTACCTACCTACCTACCTACCTACCTACCTACCTACCTACCTACCTACCTACCTACCTACCTACCTACCTACCTACCTACCTACCTACCTACCTACCTACCTACCTACCTACCTACCTACCTACCTACCTACCTACCTACCTACCTACCTACCTACCTACCTACCTACCTACCTACCTACCTACCTACCTACCTACCTACCTACCTACCTACCTACCTACCTACCTACCTACCTACCTACCTACCTACCTACCTACCTACCTACCTACCTACCTACCTACCTACCTACCTACCTACCTACCTACCTACCTACCTACCTACCTACCTACCTACCTACCTACCTACCTACCTACCTACCTACCTACCTACCTACCTACCTACCTACCTACCTACCTACCTACCTACCTACCTACCTACCTACCTACCTACCTACCTACCTACCTACCTACCTACCTACCTACCTACCTACCTACCTACCTACCTACCTACCTACCTACCTACCTACCTACCTACCTACCTACCTACCTACCTACCTACCTACCTACCTACCTACCTACCTACCTACCTACCTACCTACCTACCTACCTACCTACCTACCTACCTACCTACCTACCTACCTACCTACCTACCTACCTACCTACCTACCTACCTACCTACCTACCTACCTACCTACCTACCTACCTACCTACCTACCTACCTACCTACCTACCTACCTACCTACCTACCTACCTACCTACCTACCTACCTACCTACCTACCTACCTACCTACCTACCTACCTACCTACCTACCTACCTACCTACCTACCTACCTACCTACCTACCTACCTACCTACCTACCTACCTACCTACCTACCTACCTACCTACCTACCTACCTACCTACCTACCTACCTACCTACCTACCTACCTACCTACCTACCTACCTACCTACCTACCTACCTACCTACCTACCTACCTACCTACCTACCTACCTACCTACCTACCTACCTACCTACCTACCTACCTACCTACCTACCTACCTACCTACCTACCTACCTACCTACCTACCTACCTACCTACCTACCTACCTACCTACCTACCTACCTACCTACCTACCTACCTACCTACCTACCTACCTACCTACCTACCTACCTACCTACCTACCTACCTACCTACCTACCTACCTACCTACCTACCTACCTACCTACCTACCTACCTACCTACCTACCTACCTACCTACCTACCTACCTACCTACCTACCTACCTACCTACCTACCTACCTACCTACCTACCTACCTACCTACCTACCTACCTACCTACCTACCTACCTACCTACCTACCTACCTACCTACCTACCTACCTACCTACCTACCTACCTACCTACCTACCTACCTACCTACCTACCTACCTACCTACCTACCTACCTACCTACCTACCTACCTACCTACCTACCTACCTACCTACCTACCTACCTACCTACCTACCTACCTACCTACCTACCTACCTACCTACCTACCTACCTACCTACCTACCTACCTACCTACCTACCTACCTACCTACCTACCTACCTACCTACCTACCTACCTACCTACCTACCTACCTACCTACCTACCTACCTACCTACCTACCTACCTACCTACCTACCTACCTACCTACCTACCTACCTACCTACCTACCTACCTACCTACCTACCTACCTACCTACCTACCTACCTACCTACCTACCTACCTACCTACCTACCTACCTACCTACCTACCTACCTACCTACCTACCTACCTACCTACCTACCTACCTACCTACCTACCTACCTACCTACCTACCTACCTACCTACCTACCTACCTACCTACCTACCTACCTACCTACCTACCTACCTACCTACCTACCTACCTACCTACCTACCTACCTACCTACCTACCTACCTACCTACCTACCTACCTACCTACCTACCTACCTACCTACCTACCTACCTACCTACCTACCTACCTACCTACCTACCTACCTACCTACCTACCTACCTACCTACCTACCTACCTACCTACCTACCTACCTACACCTACCTACCTACCTACCTACCTACCTACCTACCTACCTACCTACCTACCTACCTACCTACCTACCTACCTACCTACCTACCTACCTACCTACCTACCTACCTACCTACCTACCTACCTACCTACCTACCTACCTACCTACCTACCTACCTACCTACCTACCTACCTACCTACCTACCTACCTACCTACCTACCTACCTACCTACCTACCTACCTACCTACCTACCTACCTACCTACCTACCTACCTACCTACCTACCTACCTACCTACCTACCTACCTACCTACCTACCTACCTACCTACCTACCTACCTACCTACCTACCTACCTACCTACCTACCTACCTACCTACCTACCTACCTACCTACCTACCTACCTACCTACCTACCTACCTACCTACCTACCTACCTACCTACCTACCTACCTACCTACCTACCTACCTACCTACCTACCTACCTACCTACCTACCTACCTACCTACCTACCTACCTACCTACCTACCTACCTACCTACCTACCTACCTACCTACCTACCTACCTACCTACCTACCTACCTACCTACCTACCTACCTACCTACCTACCTACCTACCTACCTACCTACCTACCTACCTACCTACCTACCTACCTACCTACCTACCTACCTACCTACCTACCTACCTACCTACCTACCTACCTACCTACCTACCTACCTACCTACCTACCTACCTACCTACCTACCTACCTACCTACCTACCTACCTACCTACCTACCTACCTACCTACCTACCTACCTACCTACCTACCTACCTACCTACCTACCTACCTACCTACCTACCTACCTACCTACCTACCTACCTACCTACCTACCTACCTACCTACCTACCTACCTACCTACCTACCTACCTACCTACCTACCTACCTACCTACCTACCTACCTACCTACCTACCTACCTACCTACCTACCTACCTACCTACCTACCTACCTACCTACCTACCTACCTACCTACCTACCTACCTACCTACCTACCTACCTACCTACCTACCTACCTACCTACCTACCTACCTACCTACCTACCTACCTACCTACCTACCTACCTACCTACCTACCTACCTACCTACCTACCTACCTACCTACCTACCTACCTACCTACCTACCTACCTACCTACCTACCTACCTACCTACCTACCTACCTACCTACCTACCTACCTACCTACCTACCTACCTACCTACCTACCTACCTACCTACCTACCTACCTACCTACCTACCTACCTACCTACCTACCTACCTACCTACCTACCTACCTACCTACCTACCTACCTACCTACCTACCTACCTACCTACCTACCTACCTACCTACCTACCTACCTACCTACCTACCTACCTACCTACCTACCTACCTACCTACCTACCTACCTACCTACCTACCTACCTACCTACCTACCTACCTACCTACCTACCTACCTACCTACCTACCTACCTACCTACCTACCTACCTACCTACCTACCTACCTACCTACCTACCTACCTACCTACCTACCTACCTACCTACCTACCTACCTACCTACCTACCTACCTACCTACCTACCTACCTACCTACCTACCTACCTACCTACCTACCTACCTACCTACCTACCTACCTACCTACCTACCTACCTACCTACCTACCTACCTACCTACCTACCTACCTACCTACCTACCTACCTACCTACCTACCTACCTACCTACCTACCTACCTACCTACCTACCTACCTACCTACCTACCTACCTACCTACCTACCTACCTACCTACCTACCTACCTACCTACCTACCTACCTACCTACCTACCTACCTACCTACCTACCTACCTACCTACCTACCTACCTACCTACCTACCTACCTACCTACCTACCTACCTACCTACCTACCTACCTACCTACCTACCTACCTACCTACCTACCTACCTACCTACCTACCCTACCCTACCCTACCCTACCTACCCTACCCTACCCTATCTATTTACCTACCTACCCTACCCTACCCTACCCTAATTTTTCGTAAAAACCATTAAAAAAAAAAAAAACGCTATAAACCTCACGGAGCCCGAGACCTTTCCAACGAATGCAAAACCGTGGAAATCGGTTCGTGCGTTCTGGAGTTATAGCGTCAGGAAGGAAAACCCGACTTATTTTTATATAGTAGATAAAGGAGGTCTACTTTATTATCTTTTCGGTGATTTTTCAATCATAATTGCTAATAATGCTTTAAATAAAATAAATAAAAATAAACACAGCTTTCTTATAATAAGAGTCTCTGAGCAGCTATTCCGCCGGAAGCCAGACACACAAACAGACAGACAGACGGACATGGCGAAACCATAAGTGTTCCTTGTTTACTATGGAACCCTAAAAAGGTGACAGAATTAAAATCAAAATAAAATGTCAATGAAATTAAAATTAATCAAAGAGTCTATGTCTAGGTACAAATTAAAAAGGTCACAGAATTAAAATTAAAATAAAATGTTAATGCAACTGTAGGCGACGCGTGATCGTATTGATGTTTGATATTTTTTATTTTAATTTGATTAACATGTGTATGCACGTACCTACCTAGATTGTTGATGTAATTTAATAAATTCAGGGCTCGTAAAAGGCGCGGGAGACGCACGTGAACGGGACGGGGGCGCGCGCTTAGCGGCGCTGTGATTTGCAAACCATTTTTTAGTGATCTTTACGTATGAGTGTGCACGGACGTATTTTGTCATTGCGTCTCCCCACCCTTCACCCTTTCGTAAATCTGGTGTTTTTACTGTGCACATCCACACACAGCAACGTTAATGTTATTCAAACAATAAAAGTTCAAACCTTCTTAATACAGATGTATGTGTTACTAATTCCCTGCAGTGAGTGATCGCGTAATTTTTTAAATGAATTTAAGCTAAACAGGATTTGTTTGCACTTTTATCATTATACTTTTGGAACAGACCGTAGGCTGAATACAATGTTGCAGGAGGATCACCTCCTGCAACATTGTATTCAGCCTACGGTCTGTCCTTGACAGATTTGTTGGGGAGTTGGGGATTTGTGGAATAAGCCGAATAATCATATTCGGCTTATTCCACAAATCCCCTCTGAAAATCCCCTTAGGAGGAACAGTAGAATCTATAAAAAACAGTCTAGAATTCACCCCTGATAATCCCGCTTAGGGGGGAAAACTAGAATTGAAAAAAAAGCTTTTTCCAAGACCCACCTGAGTGATTTTTTTTACATTAGGGTTCAGTTTTCCCCACTGAGGGGGATTCTCTGGGGGATTAGTGAAATAAGCAGGGGTGAATTCTAGATTGGTTTTTATATATTCCACTTTTCCCCCTAAGGGGTTTTTTTTAGGGGGGATTTGTGGAATAAGCCGATTATTCCAAGAATCGTTCTTGGAAATGAAATATACAGTTTAGTTCAATACCCCGAAAATACAACTACTCTAGTATTGCAACATCAACAGTACTAGTAAAATAGTTAACCCTAATATACTTCCATACTAATATTATAAATGTGAAAGTAACTCTGTCTGTCTATCTGTCTGTCTGTCTGTCTGTATGTTACGTTTTCACGCCTAAACCGCTGAACCGATCGTCATGAAATTTGGCAGAGATATAGCCTGGGATATGGAGAAGGACATAGGCTACTTTTTTACGCGATAATCGACATCCACGCGGGCGGAGCCGCGGGCAAAAGGCTAGTTATTCATAAAGAAACAAAACTGGCGAAAAGTTTGTGTATTAGACCTATATATACCCAAAGTCTGAAATTCAGATAATTTATGTAAACAAAGGGGATAACATATTAACAAAATATCTTCGTAATGGTAATTCACATAGAATGGCGAAAAGAAGGTTCCATTTTCTTTTAAGTACCGATTTTAAGAAATAATAATTAAAAAATAGACATACCGTAATTATTTTTAAAAATTTTCGGTTTAAAACAAAGTTATTAAAAAAAGGAGATTTTCTGGTATAAAATATTTTATGATACTGGTAACAATGCAGGAGATACAAACATTTTCAAATTTTTTACATCTTCAACAACACTAAAATTACAACTCTCATTCATAGATTCATATTGTAAGTAGCATATCTTGCCACATTTTGGATGAAAACGGCTGCAAACTGTTTCGAGTGGAAATCGATTTTGGGAGGCCTACGTCTAGCAGTGGACTTTAAAAGGGCTGATTATGACGATCATAGGCCATGTCTCCGACATACTACACAAACCATTGTTTGAAAACGGTATTTTGTTTGCATAGTTCTTATAATTAATTCACTTTAATTTTATAGATGATTATTTACAAAAAAAAAATTATGATAAAATGTTTTACATCACTGTCCTGTCATTTTGACAGTGACATTTCTTGACATTACTTTGTTTACATAAATTATCTGAATTAGAGACTTTGGGTATAGGTAGATACGGCTCTGCAGAACCCTTCGGGAAATACAGGATTGTCGTTATGTTTAATCAAATGAAGTAGGAATATAAATCTATGTACCTATAGTCACTATTTTCGCCATAGCTTAACTTGATGTCCCATACGACGCTAATAGGGTACGACATGGTTTCTTTATGTAAAGCGAAGTACACAAAAGCAAAAGATTATTCGTCTATGATATATGCCCAATCAAAATAAGCGTGAGGAAAGAAAATGGTCGATTTTGTTCCGAGGAAATAAGACTTCCCATTTCTTACCGCCGCTCCCGTATATATTTACATTTATACGCTGATTTCAAATAAAATATTCAACCCCTGAGAATCCTTTTTACGCCCAGTCTCGGAGTCTCTACATGTAGTTTACTCTCGTGTAGATCTTAAAAGTTTGTACAATAAATCTGTAAGTAACCAACGGATCCTGAGGCAGGAGCAAAGCTGCTGCCCTGTAGTCATACATTCCTCATGTAACACTTACCTACCTACCTAATGCAAGTAAATAGGCTAGCCTATTTTAAGCACAGCGCTCATATCATAACAGCTTAGGTAAGCTATTTTATGTCCCAAGCGCCAGCACATTTTGTAATAGACACAAAACAACATTTGACACTAATTCGTTTTCACGTCGTGTTTTAGAGCACTTTAATTTAACCAGAAACTGTTAATATTTAAAATCGGAAGCACATACACGGAATCGGAGATTAAATTCTTTGAACCGAATGTAAGCACAGGTAGCACATAAACGTTGAATTAAAACGAAACGAGTTAATTAAAGATGTTAAGCCGCGTGCACACGAACGGAACATTTGCAGTCTGTTCACGTGTCTTTTGTCTTCATTTTCTTCCGGCTTATTAGGTGCTTGTGAGAAAAACTGCAGATCTCGATTTCATGAGCTAATATAATATACCTCCCAGCTGTGCACATGGCTCCACTCAAGTGGAATACTTCGATACTTACAGTTAGACAGGAATCACGTGAATCGAATAAGTGGGTTGCGAGTTTTAAGCGCACTAACGGATAGCTAGAGAGACGATGTGTTGAAAATAACATAATACCACGCCCGGGACCACCAAAGGGTTAGCAGAGATGTACCTAAAGATCTTAATATTAGGGCCCTACAACAATGGTGATGAGAATAAACGTTATCAGGGACGTCAATCTATAATACACGCACGTTTATAATGTAACAGTTTTATTATCGTAAAGAATTTCTTCAAACGCTATAATACCTATACTTACACAACGTGGGTGGAAGTAGAAATAGAAACTAACATAAGATATTGTCATTCCTAGAAAAGTACAAAGTAAAAGCTTCGTGAAGCTATGATTTCCTAGAATCAATTATTAGTTTCTACCTACGCTAGGTAAATCAGTACTCACCCTAATTGCGTCACATACTATCAATCACAATCTGAATGATTTTGAAGCAGATTGCTAATCCATTGCTTCATATGTTCGAAAAATTTGTCTGCTCAACAACGAATATAACGCAATGAATGTTGTTGAACTATATATCAAAATGAAACCCATTCCTACTATGTTACACAATTACCCCGCAGACTGACATCGTCGTATAATCAAAAATGAGTTTAAAGAAATAGCTTATAAGTATTATTGTTAATAAATTTTATGTAAATATTTGGGGGTCTGATACCACTATTTCAAACCCGTAAACTATAATTACGAGTAAACTGAGCAATAACTAGCAACCCACCCCTGCTTTGCACGGTTTTACCATAGAAATATAATTCTTATATCTATGGTTTTTACGATTTGACAAAACAGCGTGATTTCTTTATTATATGTTAGTATTACTTAATTGTTTAATGCACATAAACCGGAATAATCCGGAATAAACTCTCTAAAAGATGGCGACAACCGCATCAAAATCTGTTGCGTAGTTTAAAAGAACAACGCGCTTACACAGACAGACACGAAAAGCGACTTTAATTTATATGTATAAAGTAGATACATTTTCTACGTGCTTTACGGAAGTTTAAATAAAGACTAAAGAGTCTACGGAAGTATACCAATGACTGACGAAAAACTTCGTTCAGAAATAACAAAAGTTCACGTGTTAAGCCCACCTAAACTTTAATGTTTCCTTGAGATTCGATTCGTACTCGACTAGCTCATTACTTATTAACGAGAGGAAAGCTTAGCTTCGGAACATTTAATGGAAAACTTGAGAAAAATAATATAGGTAGGTAGGTATTTATTTGTTAGTCAAAATATCTGTTTGTTACTATTCATTTTGTCTGTTGAAATTAAATAACGACATAATATTTGCTCAAATAAAATTATCGTATTCTATAGCTTGTCCTATAAATAACATGTATAATGTATGAGATTTATTGATCCTAAATTAATCAGAGAAGTCTGAGCTCTGAGGATTTATTCCTCAAGCTTTTGTCGGAGCTTATTTAAGTAGGAAAATCTTGTGTTACGAAAGTCTTTAGATATTGTGTTAATATATTGTCTGTTATCTATCACACAATAAGATATCCATACCTATTATAAATGCGAAAGTAACTCAGTCTGTCTGTCTGTTACCTTTTCACGCGTAAACCACTGAACCGATTGTAATTAAATTAGCAGATCGGTAACCTGGCACCTGGAGAGGGCTACTTTCCTGCCCTAATATTTGTATTAGAAAATGATGAAATACAAAATATATGCTGACGAAGTCGCGAGCAACAGCTTGTTACATTCAGAAACTCACGCTTCTTCTCATAGGGGTAGGCAGAAACTACAGAACGCCGCCTACACCCTTATATACTCCTTTTGCCTCATTTATTAACCGACTTTCCAAAAAGAAGGAGGTTCTCAATTCAGTTGTATTTTTTTTTTCATACATCGTCATACACACACGCCGCTAGTTATTTTCATAAATAACATACATACGAATCAATAATTAATTAATTAGGTATAATGAAAGCTCTTTGTCGTTCCTGACCCTTCGCAATTGGCGAAAGTCAGCGGAAATCGGAAACCGATATAAACACATCGATTTTCCAGCGGCGGCAGTCGGTGTGTCCTCGAGTTTAAACAATCGATATTATCAGCGGAACGTATTAATGAAATGATACTGAAATAACCTTGACGTAACTCGCGACCGATAACGGATCTGCAAACGATTTACCTACTGAGCGGTATGTTTTAATTCCCAGTAAATAAAATCATTTGATTTTTTTTTGTATTTGTTTGGGTACCAAAAGTATCACATTTAACTACTCTCAAGGTGGATTTTGTGACGTGTTTTTATTTCCGGAGTGAGGACATTAATTATTCGGTTATAGTAGCTACTGTAAGAGCTTTTAGGCAGCATGGTGTTACCACAGATTACGTGTTACCATGCAACCTTCATGAATAGTTTATAAGTTGATGGCACTGTATGAAAAAAAACACTAATTCGTATTTAGAATAATTATTAGGAAAGAATTTTATTATGGGGTCAGATTTGCGAGCTGACAGATGATCTCATGATGATTGTACCTAAACTGAAATATAAGAACAATTATAAAAAGTTATATACCTGTCGGATCTTTCATGAGTATGTACTTAAAATGAGACAAGCGCCTTTGTTAAGCGTTGTGCGGACTCTAGGATTGAGTATGGTGTACGATGCGGACCATGGAGCGACAGTGAGTGATCGTTTAGACGTGGTCGTGGTTGGGTGGCCTGGGAACTGCTCAGTGTTTCCTTTTAAGTTCAGAGTATTAAATAATACAGTAGTGTCAGTAGTTTACTCTGTAACAATAAACTGTGTAGAAGTTAAAGGAGCAATTTCTCTCGTTTACCAGTATCCCAATTCTGCGCCCGCGACTGTAAATGCTGACACTATGTATGTCACTAAGTATGATCCGATTACAATCCTATTTGTCTCGGATCTGACATAGGTACCTATTATGAATGCGCGTTTCTTTCGCAGATGATTCATTCGCAAGTGATCCTTAATTCAGGAGTCAGAACCTTCCTCCCCAAGACACCTTTCTCTATTTAAGATTGTGCATTTTATTAACCAGTGCCTGTACATGATGTTGAGATAAATAAAGATTTATGATTATGATTATTTCGACCCGGAAAAAATTTAATGTATCCACATTTTATCGGAGAAACATTTTAATTGAGAATTCGACTTTTAACCTCTAAATATATTTTACCGGATTTTCCATACAAGATCTGCCAGATGCCAAACGTTTCTTCGCATGGTAAGACATACCTATTAGGTAAGGCTTTGCTTGAATTCGCTTTAAAAAGGTACGTAACTTTCAGTATAATTTTTGCTCGTTCCGAATATGTAAAAGCTGTCCGAGGCAAACAGGGTCGGATAACCGCCTGCAAGCTTTACAGATGAATGCTTCGCTGATCGACTGATCCGTGCAGCTGCAATATTTAGCGCCACATAAAAACTATCTATCAACGCCACCGACGCACTAAAATTTAATTAAAAAAGGCTTTACTAAATGAAACCCTTTGTAGTAACTTAGTAGGGAAAGTAATGATGACGTACAGTGGGCCTGGCCGCCGGAAGAGGGCGCGGGCACGGTGGCCGGCACTTCCGGCCGCCGACACCACGCCGACCATGGCTGTTACATGGTAAACGACCCACGGCTAATGGGGAACTGTTTACACGATGTTTTACATCCACTTACCTAGTAGGTAAGTGAAAAGGTTACGTACGTACAGTCGGCCATTGAAAGCCTTGATCATATCTGGAAACTTGAGCTCAGCCGTCATGTAATGAGAAACAATTCGAAAGGCTATAACTGGCTATAACAATGCAAATGGAGCCGACAACATGACATGTCAATTTGACAAGTACCTAAAAACGTCGACGTGGAAAAGTCGAAACGAAAAGGGATCTTCATTTTCATAAGGTGACAATGGAACGACTTCATCATCCCATCATTTCAGCCCAAAGACGTCCACTGCTGGACATAAGCCTCCCCCAATTGGGGGGGTTTGCCATAATCGCCACGCTTGGCAGGCGGGTTGGCGATCGCAGTATGGTGTTAAAAAATGCATAGAGAACGCTGCTGCCCATTCTCTAGTAAGTCCCTTAGTCGCCTTTTACGACACCCACGGGAGGAAATGGGGTGGTGCTATTCTTTACGTCCGGCACCACACGCAACCTCAACATCTTTCGTTAAGAGGCTTGTCACCGGTCCACTAGCGCCACTCCTTTGAAAACATATTATCTCGTGACTGAGAAGGCCACCCGGCACCTTTACGTCCGGCACCACACGGCACATGGAATGACTTGTACGGATATAAATGAGTCTGGCTGCTGTGTCAGGCCATCTTTACAAAAAACACGCACGCAAAGTTTCAACTTGATAGACCAAGTGAAAATTGTCCATTTAAAATTCTTCTCACACCATACGAATATCAATTGAAATTAAACAAGTACCCTTCAATCCTTCATTTTTTAGGTACCTAAAAGTGTTTCTCTAAAATTCTTCCGATCTTGTCATTTTACACAATGTTAACTACCTAATAGTTTAACTAAAGAAGTTAGGAAGGTCTTTGATCTGTTCAACCCAAATAATGTTTTACAGGTTCGTGTTCTATATTAAATAGGTATTGTGGATTGGAAAGTGTTTGCGTCTGCTTTTTTTACCAAAGAGATAGTTTGTCCCCTGACCCTGAGGGCCTTTGATCTTTACGGTTCATAATAATACAATATGTCTACCTAGGTATAGGTGATGTAAGGCATTGAAGTTTGTATACAGTGCGTTGTGAAGTGTACAATAATAACAGAGAGAACGTGGAAAAATCGATTTAAAAGCTGCTTTCAGTTTCACCATGATTACAAGCTTTTATTTTATATTCTGTTTCGTAGAATTTACAAAGGTATAAGTACCTAATAACATTTGAGTGCAAATTGACTATTTAAATTAATAAGAGCTTCATATACTCGTACATTTAACACTTTCACGGATAGTGAGATGCTACTTACATTCTGAAAATGACACTAAAAATTTTCATACAAAATAATACCACGCTTAAAGCCGGACTGCATACTGACTTAACACTAGACAAAATTATGTGAGTGCAATACGACACTGGATCACGTGGCTTCTTACGCATAGGCAGTTTATCTGTTTTGACTTGGTTCAACTAACCGCCTGTGGGCGTAGCGTCATATCAAACACGAAAAAAAAATACGCCTCTGGCCGTGACACCAGTGAAAGTGTCATGTTTGTTATCGACAGCGTTTTATTTAATTGGAAAAGACTATGACGTCACGTCCGTCACGAGACGATCAGTTGATCGAGTTGATCGCCTCGTCTGCGTGCAGCACACAGCATCATAATTATAATAGTTCTCTCTCTAGTAAATGATTAAATGTGTTGAATGAGGAGCTTGAGGCTAAGTAATAACACCCGCACAGGTCGATCGATCAGGTTAAATACGCTTGCCGCGGTTGCTCCGTGGATGGGTGACCATTTTTACATACCAAGACCCCGCCGTGCCTCGGCAAGCACGTTAAGCCGTTGGTCCCGGCTGTTATTCGTGGATCTTTGACAGTCGTTACGGGACGCCCGAAAGTCGGACAACCAGTCTTACCAAGGGGTATCGTATTACCCAGTAACTCGGTTGTAGAGGTCAGATAGGCAGTCGCTCCATGTAAAGTACTAGTATTCAGCTGCATCCGGTTAGACTGGAAGCTGACCCCAATATAGTTGGGAAAAGGCTAGCGCTAGGCAGATGATAATTAAATTGAGGTGAATATGATTTTAAATGTGATTCTTTATATATTTTGATAATATTTATGTGGTTATATTAAATTAATATTATGCTAATATGTGTTATTTTCCAACATACTTAACTTTATTTGGTTAGTAAACCATCCGCTTATATTTGGAAAACATTTCATTTCATAACTGTAGGTAGAGTTCTGACTTCTGTTTCTGCCTGCCCCCGTGGGACAATAGGCGGACTTTATGTAAAAAAATCAAATCATTTATTTGCTTGAATATGGGTACATGGGGTGATACATACAAGAATAGTTATTTATGATACTGGTGCGGTAAGTTGGTTTTTACAAACGAGTAGACGAATGTAAGCCCGAGACGAAGTCGAGGGCTTACCATAGTCACGAGTTTGTAAATACCAATTTCTGCACGTGTGTCATACAACGTTTTTCAACACATTTGCGAGAAAACAGTACAATATTTAATGAAACAAACTTTCATTAGACTATTTTTAATAGCAAATAAGAAATTATACAGAT
This sequence comes from Dryobota labecula, assembly GCA_947523025.1. NCBI lineage: Eukaryota > Metazoa > Arthropoda > Insecta > Lepidoptera > Noctuidae > Dryobota > Dryobota labecula. Next base: position 27,608,795 of record OX383287.1, on the reverse strand, counting down.
AGGTCACTACTCTTGGAAATTAATAGTAAAATTTGAACAATTATTAAAATTCAGTGAAATTTGCTGCTTTGGAAGCTTAACTGACTGACTGACATTATTAATTTTAAACGTATTATGTTGAACGGGAGAATGTGGCGTAAATTATATTTATATTTATACACTTTGATATCTTGTCGCCTATTTAAATTTTATTGTGCACCGAGTCTTCAATATAACCCTCTGCAACATTATTGAGCGCCATCCTCCGTGGCGTTTCAGTGTAATGATATCGGCTCCGGAATTAGCTAGTAATGTTGCAGAGGTCCTTCTAAAGCTGTGATTTTCCAATTTCAAGAACATGGCTATTTCTTTTAGTACACTACCGATTTTGTTAACGCCAACGACTTGCATTTACCGTTTTGGTACTTCTGAAAGAATCTGTTACTTTTTGCGTTTGTGATTCTTAGAGCTTGATACTTCTTGACAATTGCGTAAAATTCACCATGCATGGTGAATGTACAGTCAGCTGCAGAGAAATCTCACCCCCTAGCAATGTATTTAGTCATTGCTAGGGGGTGAGATTTCTCTGCAGCTGACCGTACCTACGGGGGATTTTGGTTTTTGTGTCGGGTATCTTGACAAGCAATAATTTCCCATGGTTTTCGATATCGCTCACATTTATGTTGGCTAATTCTAATAATTAATACCTATAGCCTGTAATAAAATACAAATAATTTTAGTAAGTAATTAGCTTTATCACTATCACTACATATTATAAAACAAAGTCCTCCTCCGCGTCTGTCTGTCTGTCTGTCTGTTCGCGATAAACTCAAAAACTACTGCACCGATTCTCATGCTGTTTTCACCAATGGATAGCTTGGTTCTCGAGGAAGGTTTTAGTATATAATTTGTTAAGTTTTTGTATGCATTTTTGTATAACTAAACGATATTTGTTGGAGGTGTCGGAAAAAAATAAGCCGTCTGGGAGCTTTCAACGAAAACGCTGTCTAAACCCTTTGAGATATAACAAAATAATGTATGGTGGAATTGTGTATCTTATAAAGGTCTTCAAAAAAGTCCGCGATGGCATATGTCTATCTCATAAGGATAACATACTATATCCATTTTATTGTCTTTTTGTAGGTATTTGTTTGCCGAATTTTACTCCTGGAAATACGATTACGATAACAATACGCTATAATATCAGTAGCTATTAGCCAAATTATGTTCGTAGATAAATAAGCTAGCTACTTATGTGTATTTCAAACAGTATACAAGAATATTTATCATAAAAACATTACTAAACACGGCGGCCTTATGATCAAAATTTGTGCATTCCAAAACTTTCGTTACTTTTTCACTGACATATTTATCCCTTTTCGATAAACTAACACTCAATACGAAATCTACATTTATTTCTCAGTAATTCTGTACAAGATTCTTCTATGATTAAACCATTTTCTCATTGAATCCATTACTTTACGCACTTAAAACCTTGATGAATGTTTACATCGCGCCACACCGCCACACGACCACAGAGTACAGACGTATTCTGTATTCTTTTTTTTTTTCGTTCGTTTAGTGGTGTTCCCGCTAAAATGTATTAATACCGGTCAAGTATTAGTCGATTAATCGAATTCTACAGCCAGATCGTGTTGCAAGTACAAAATATTTCGTCCAATTCCGAACGTGACCCTGAGAAAAGTTAGGCACCAATGGTGTTCATTAGATTTCGAATGTTTTCTCAGCACAAACGGTGTATCGTGCGAAATTTCGGAGAATTTCGTTTTGTTTTCACATTGTTGGTACTTACGTGAATTATTTTAAAATTATTATTTGTGTCGCATTTTTATTTCGTGTTGTAATTTGGTACAATTGATTGCTTTAAGAATATGAGTGAAATTTCGTATTTTGATTTTGTGTTTGTTATCTTTAAGTAAAGACTCATTATACGTTCAGAACATAAGTACTTTATTATATTATTTTGATTTTGTTTTTGTTATCTTTAGGTAAAGACTCATTAGACGTTCAGAACATAAGTACTTTTATTATATTAAATCATTTGTTTCGGTCTCTATTCACATAGTGAATCACATTAAAATTAATATTAAGTTAGAAATTTGAGATATAGCCTGGGATATCGAGAAGGACATAGGGTAATTTTTTATGCGATAACCGACATCCACGCGGGCGAAGCCGCGGGCAAAAGCTAGTTTTGTATAATTTTATTTAGCTTTATGTAGTTCTGTACAGGTAAATGACCAAAATAATTAACTATCCATTATAGGTACCTACCTACTAAATTAAAAATTGCCTAATAAACTTTTATAGCAAATAAGTAAGTGCCTACAAAAAGGTTTAAAGTAAAGAAAAGTTTTAAACACGTACCTTAGTTACTAAATATTTTTCATCTGGCGCGTCATTAAGGTATTTTTCTACGTTAGCTGCAGTGAATACTTTTGATTTCTTGCTTGTATAGCCATCTGACTGTCGTTTCAAAAATACATGTTCATTTATGTATTTTGTTAAATCTATGTCATTATTGGTTTTTAGAGTAGTTTTTAACATTGAATATATTGACCAAATTGAGGACGGCTTATACTTCACACGTAAATCATTGAAATAAGCCATCAAAACATTTTCAGAGAATGATTGAGTATTTCTTCGAGTCTTCCATGCTATAAAATTATTATAAATCATTAAATAGCGCTCTCGCGATTTTGGCGGCAAGAGACCGTTTTCTGCTATTTGCGCCTCATTCAAAATATCAGGTGGAGTAGATTCCGTATTAATATCAGATTCCTCGCTTGAACTCATATCATTATTTTGTTTATAACTAAATATCAGACGGAAAGTCGCAACAATCTTTGACGTTTCTAATATGAAAATGGCGCGAATTTGCAAATGGCGCCACGTGCACTTGGTGAAAACTAGAACTACATATTTCGTCTCATTTACTCTTTAGTATTAAAGTGAGACAAACGTATTGAGCAAAAGCGTTTCCAAGGAGGTTCGATCAGTCAGCTTATTTATTCGCCTAATGTGAAACTCCTTGGTGGAAATCTTATAAAAAAAAATTATGGAAAAAAACCCTAAAGATTACGCACGGTGCTATACAATGGAACGTGCGCTAAAATAGGTACTTAGGTGACAGTACCTATTTTACGGCACGTTCCGTTGTATGGTGCGTAATTTTCAACTTTTGAACAATGTATACATGCTTCGTAAGTGCTTTTTTTGAGCAAACGTGTTGAAAAAGTTCTTTAAACCATATCCTACCTAAACAGGTGTGCAAATATCTATTATACTTAATTAAAAACACTTGTTACATTATTCATTAACTCATTAATTTAACTATTACAAACATAATTATTAGATTATTTATGAAATTGATTAATTATATAATTTTATTATCATTACTTAACCTCAAAATATATCATCCAAATAATCATTAACCTTATAATAAGCTTTATTGATTAGAAAAGCCTTTAATTTATTTTTAAATGATATAAAATTCCTTGCTTCCTTTATATTATTAGGTAATCCATACTAATATTACAAATGATAAAGTAACTCTGTCTGTCTGTCTGTCTATCTGTCTGTCTGTCTGTATGTTACGCTTTCACGCCTAAACCACTGAACCGATCGTCGTGAAATTTGGCAGAGATATAGCCTGGGATATGGAAAAGGATATGGGCTACTTTTTTACGCGATAACCAACATCCATGCGGGCGGAGCCGCGGGAAAAAGCTAGTTTATATATTCTGGGGCCCATACAAAATGCACTCTTGTCAAACATAGCTGTTCTATGGCGTATTGCACGAAGTGTACTGGCAAACCTGGTAAATTTTAATGTTTTATATTTATTTATATTATTTAATTATTATTTCTTACTAGCTTTTGCCCGCGGCTTCGCCCGCGTGGATGTCGGTTATCGCATAAAAAAGTACCCTCCATATCCCAGGCTATATCTCAAAATTCTAACTTAATATTAATTTTAATGTGATTCACTATGTGAATAGAAACCGAAACAAATGATTTAATATAATAAAAGTACTTACGTTCTGAACGTGAATGAGTCTTTACCTAAAGATAACAAACACAAAATCAAAATACGAAATTTCACTCAAATTCTTAAAGCAAATTGTACCAAATTACAACCTCATTACAACACGAAATAAAAGTGCGACACAAATAATAATTTTAAAATAATTCACGTAAGTACCAACAATGTGAAAACAAAACGAAATCCTCCGAAATGATAAAACGCTCGAAATTTCTAATGAACACCATTGGTGCATAACTTTTCTGAGGGTCACGTTCGCAATTGGACGAAATATTTGACATTTATTTTGTACTTGCAACACGATCTGGCTGTAGAATTCGATTAATCGACTAATACTTGACCGGTTGACATTTTAGCGGGAACACCACTAAACGAACGAAAAAAAAAAGTATATACGTCTGTACTCTGTGGTCGTGTGGCGGTGTGGCGCGGTGCTTAATGTAAACATTCATCAAGGTTATACGTGCGTAAAGTAATGGATTCAATGGTTTAATCTTAGAGGAATCTTATACAGACACACGCTAAGAATCTGCGTTCTTCCAACAATCTTCTCCTACTCTGTCCTTCTCATACTTCTGATTTTGTTCATTCTTCCTTTCATATTCAGTCTATTCTTCTCTGGAATGCGCTTCCTCTGGATATCAGGACGGCCACCAGTCGGTATGCATTTAAGCGGAAATTGCGGAGTTATTTTCATAACAAATAGAGTAGAGTCAACCCAATCATCTCTTCCCCTTGAATTTTTATATATTATATAATAAGTAGGTATTTATACGTTATAGTAATAGGTATGTATGTATGTCTATTATAAGTTTACTACATATTTATGTACTTGTGTATCTATTGTATTTGTTATCTTTTTAATATTTTTATTATTATTATCTCCTCTCCTCCCTATTAATTAGAGCACCTGCCATCTTATCTCTTCACTACCCTTGGTTGACTGGTAGAGAATGCCTATGGCATTAAGTCCGCCTTTGTACCTTATTGTGTGTGAGAAGTTTAAATAAATAAATACAGAATTACTGAGAAATAAGTGTAGATTTCGTATTGAGTGTTAGTTTATCGAAAAGTGATAAATATGTCAGTGAAAAAGTAACGAAAGTTTTGGAATGCACAAATTTTGATCATAAGGCCGCCGTGTTTAGTAATGTTTTTATGATAAATATTCTTGTATACTGTTTGAAATACACATAAGTAGCTAGCTTATTTATCTACGAACATAATTTGGCTAATAGCTACTGATATTATAGCGTATTGTTATTGTACGACCTGATGATGTCCAGCCAGGGTCAGCACAGGGCTTCGGATGGAACCAGGGAGCCTCTGAATAAAACACGACAACCCTGTTCCAACGGTATATTTCGGTCGCAATAAGGGCTTAATCTAAGTACATAGGCTCCTTATATATTAATCGACGGAGAATCATAACACCGCCATCTAATAGTAGCACAACGCCATCTATCGATGCATCAAGAACTAATTTACACAAAACAGTGTGCCGATGGTATTTTCAACTTCGTCGACACAGTTCAAACAAGGTTATACATTCTCCCCCCATTAAGGGCAAACATAAATTGACCTTAATTTATAACAAGTTCATGCAACAACAAACATTAAATATTACGTACTAACCAACTAAACCAATGTAACGTAAACAATTGTATAGGTGTAAACTAAAATGGTAACAACAAAAATAAATATAATTTGATTAAATACCGTGCATACTTATTTATAAATTATTTTTCCCAAGTATAAAAATCCGTTTGTTACACAAATTAAATAGGCTATTCAGTAACAGGAAGCAAACATAATTTAGATACAGGTCTTTTAATTCTCGAGTTTTTCGTTTTAATAGTGACCACTCGTACGATCCCGTCATTACCTGGATGCTCTTCCTCTACTAAACCCCAAAGCCAACGACACGGAGGAAGACCGTCTTCCTTGATTAAAACCACATTTCCTCTTTTCGGAGAGGGAGTTTCCGAGGTCCATCTATGTCTATAAAAGAATTGCCTCAAATATTCCTGAGACCACTTTCTCCAGAATGTTTGCAACATACGTTGGGTATACTGCCATCTCTTTAACGAGCTTAAGGTTGAATTTTCAAAGTTATAATCTGGTGGCGTAACAAGAGGCTCACCAACCAGGAAGTGGCCAGGAGTCAAAATTTCCGTATTTTCGGAATTCGTTCCCAATCTAGACAGCGGCCGGGAGTTTAGGCACGCTTCCACTTGAGCTAACACAGTTGCTAGCTCCTCGTAAGTTAGGGTGGAAGTGCCAACGACACGTTTTAGGTGATATTTCACCGATTTTATTCCCGCCTCCCACAGTCCCCCGAAATTGGGCGAGTGAGGCGGAATAAAATGCCATGACGTTGCATTAGTCCCTAAAGTTTCCGCTATCTCCGACAAAATACTATTCTTTTCTCTGGTAAAGAGAATACCCAGTTCCTTTGCAGCGCCTACAAAATTAGTGCCATTGTCGCTCCACACCTCCTGACAATGGCCCCTTCTCGCTACAAACCTTTTGAAGGCCTGCAAAAATCCTTCAGACGTAAGGTCAGATACTGCTTCAATATGAACTGCACGCGTTGACATGCAGACAAACAAACATATATATCCCTTATAAGCTTTATGTCCACGACCCTTTGCTGTACGTAATTGAATAGGTCCAGCAAAGTCTACACCACTACGAAGAAATGCGCGAGAGGGTTTGGCACGAGCTGAAAGTAGCTGTCCCATCAGTGGATTACAGGTAAGCCCATTGTTTTTAACGCATAAAACACATTTTCGTATATGGCTGGATACGAGTTGCTTTGCTCCGAAGATCCAAAATGTAATGTATTATAAATGTAATTCAGGGTTAATTGTGTACCCCCATGAAGAGTTTGTCTATGACCGAAATCAATAATTAAATTAGTAAAATGTGATTTTTTTGGTATAATAATGGGGTGTTTTCTTAAAATATTTAACTCGGATGCTTCTAATCTGCCGCCTACCCTTAAAATATTTTTTACATCCAAAAATGGATTTAATGTTTTTAAAATACTTTTTGATTTAATTTGTTCTTTCTTTTCTAATGCCTTTATTTCCTCTTCAAAATGTTTTCTCTGACACAATCTCACGCAGATCTCAAAAGCTTCATTTATTTCTTCGGTTCGTAAATAACCTATCCGCATTTTTTCAGATCTGATCTTCCTTGTTGTCAACATACGCCTACAATATGCTATAACCCTGGTAAGCCGCGTCAAAGTTGCATATCGATTACAGATATCCGGAACTTCTACAACGTGATGCACTCCGACTGACTCCAAGTCAGTGTTCAAATCTGGAGATTTATCATAACTTATGTTTATTTCCCGCAAGAAATCAGGTCCTTGAAACCACAATGAATGCTTGCTTAGCTCTGCTGGGAGCATGCCCCTGGATGCGCAATCGGCAGGGTTTAGTTTTGTAGGTACATGCGACCATTGCCATGGATCCAACGAGGTAAGTATCTCTGACACCCGATTCGCGACAAATACCTTCCATCTATTCGGCAAACCATTAAGCCAAGCCAGCACAATGCTGGAATCAGTCCAAGCTCGCACATTCTGTTTTTCGATGTGCCATACCTTTGCTACTTCTAACAAAAGTCCTTTCAGCAAAACTGCCCCGCACAACTCTAGTCGCGGAATCGACACTTGTTTTATCGGCGCAACTTTGGTTTTGGCAGTAACCAACGAAATCTGAATGTTGCCCGTCGAATCAATCACACGGAGATAAATGACCGCAGCATATGCCGATTTCGAGGCATCGCAGAAGCCGTGCAATTCTACTCTGGCATTGCCAGAGTTGGTACCTATCCACCTGGGTACCGCAATATTTTTCAATTCACCTAAACTACTGCGGTAAGTATACCATTCCTTTTTTATTTCATTTGGGATTTCTTCATCCCATTTGATCCCGGAAATCCATAATTTTTGAATTTGCATTTTGGCTAATACAATCACGGGAGCTACCCATCCCAACGGGTCAAATAATCTTGCAATTTCCGATAATACCTTTCTTTTTGTTATAGGTTCCTGCAGCGGAGACAAGTTGACGGAGTACTGGAAGGTGTCGCAGCTTCTGTTCCAGGTAAGTCCCAGTGTTTTTATTATCGCATCCTGCTTAATGTCGATTTATTTACCTGCCCTTTCTGGTTCTTTACACCTTTCACCGATTATTCTTTCCAGTAATTCATCACTGTTGCTCGACCACTTCTGTAAATTGAATCCTGCTTTAGCCAGTAACCCTTCCATTTGACTGTAAATTTGTATGCCTTCTTCAATAGTATCACAACCGGTCAGCAGATCATCGATATAGTAATCGTTGAGGACTCGTTCAGCCGCCAGTGGGTAATTTGCTCCTTCATCATACGCCACTTGCTGCATCGCTCGAACAGCTAAGAATGGCGCAGATGATGTTCCGAAGGTTACAGTAAGTAACTTATAATCCTTAATAGCAGAGTCCTTGTGGTCTCTCCACACAATGCGTTGAAAGTCTGTGTGTTCATCGGCCATGTGCACCATTCGATACATTTTAATTATGTCCGATATTAGGCAGATACGGTGAGTTCTCCACCGAATTAATAAATGTCGCAGATCAGGTTGCAGCCCAGGACCGATCATTAAGTCATCGTTAAGAGATATCCCATTACTTCCCTTGCAGGAAGCGTCAAAGACAACTCGGACCTTTGTTGTGTCCTTGTCGTTTCTCACAACCGCATGATGAGGTAAGTAGACCGCATGTTTATTTTCTATATCCGCTTCGGCTAGCGGCTTCATGTGACCTAGTAGTAAATATTCTTGTATTACCTCGGCGTATTTTGCTTTAAGCTCCACATTTTTATTAAGCTTAGCTTCCAGGGCATGAAATCGCTTTATGGCTATGAATTTTGAACCGCCATATTTGCAGCCTGGATCTTCGGTTCGGAATGGTAAGTTCACTATGTAACGGCCCTTCACATCTCTGACCGTCGTAGCTTTAAACAGCTCTTCGCATTTTATTTCTTCATTTGTCATTTTCTGTTGACTAGATAGTTCTTGATCTGTTTCCAGTTCCCAAAATCGTTTTAGTAAGTCCTCTTCTTTTTGTACTTGACAATGTAATAACAGTACACCTTCAGTTTGAGTAACCGATGAATCTACAACTCCAGATAAAATCCAACCTAAAGCTGTAGACTGAGCAATAAGCGAACCTGTTGGACTATGCATCAACCCTTCATTTATTATCTGACTATACATCTCAGCCCCTAATAAAAGGTCAATTTTATTAGGTTGATGATACTTCGGATCAGCAAGATCAATCCCTCCTAATTCTGACCATTCCAATACATCTACTTTCCTCGTTGGAAGGAGAGTAGTGATTGAGGACAGAACATGAGCCTTAAAGGTGAATGTGCAATTTGAATTGACTCTAGATCGAATTTTCATGTACACGATTGATTTTGAAAGTAATTCTTGATCTCCCCCTAGACCAGAAATCTTACTTCTCAACGAAATCTTTTTTAATTTCAGGTCCTGAGCCGTGCTTTCTGTGACAAAGTTTGCCTGCGAGCCTTGGTCCAGTAACGCTCTTAAAACGTGAAGATTACCGAATTTCGACTCTGCCATGACTAGCGCCGTCGCTAGCTAAACCTGCTTACAAATTTTACCTGTCGAAAAACAGCTAACAACCGACGTTTGGTTTTCTGTTTTTTCAGCAGAATCCCCTGCCTTAGGAGACTCCGGCTCCTGTTGCGAACCGCCCTTGCCCGATTCCCGGTTTGAATTGACATCAGTGGTCTCAGGCGTATCTGAGTTCTTTGGGTGTAATAGTGTGTGGTGACGACGATGGCATAATTTACATTTGGTACTAATGCGACAAACCCTCGCTGTATGGTTATTGCCCAAACAGTTAAAGCATAAATTTTTAGTAGTGACGAAATCGCGACGTTTGTTCACTAATTCACGAGCAAATTTCTTACAGCCACTTAACCTATGTGTATCTTCAGAACAAAACGAACAGACAACTTCTGATACATGTAATGAATTTAATTTGGAATTATTATTGTTGTTTGCTCTGTTTGCTGAAGGTTTAATATCAATAAACTCTAGGGCCCTGTATCTATTTGTTAGGAAATCTTTGAATTGCTGGTAAGTTGGCAAGTCATCGGAACTGTTGCTACTACTGAATTCAAACTCCCATTGCTTTCTTGATTCCAAGTCTAATTTTAATGTTAAAATGTGAATAATCATTATATCTCAATTTGCTACATCTATTCCGAGGTTTGCCAACCCACTTAAGCAGTCACTGGTAGTGTCCACTAATTCCTTTAAGTTATATGCTGATTCTGCAGTAATGTTTTTCTGACTAAGAAGTCGCCTTATTATGTTGTGAGATAGATACCGTTTATTATTATACCTACTTTTTAATAACAACCAACATCTTTCGTAGTTGTCGTCCGCAATCGGTATTTGCCTTATTAATTGTTCGGCTTCACCGGTCAAGTAACTTTTCAAATAATGAATTTTTTGGACACTACTCAATCTTGAATTATCATGTACTAACGAAACAAACAAATCTCGGAAACAAACCCATTCTTCATACTTTCCAGAGAATTAAGGGATAACTATTTTTGGTAATTGAACGGTTCGAGATTTTGTTTCGTCTTGTGGAGTCCCAGCGCATACGTTTTCATCTTTTGATTTTTTACCAAATAACAGCAAAACAGATTTCAATTCTGTTTTATATTCTAAATAACATTCTTCAGCTTCATCATACATATCGTTTTTTAAATATTCGTGATCACTTAACTGAGAACCAAATTTTTCGATTAACGTTCTGTGGGTATTAGTAAATACATCCCATAGTTTTTCTAAAGCTTCTAACCTCACTTGAACGTAAACATCCGTGATCCTTTCCTTAGGAGACTTTTTAAAGTTACGTCTGGCTTTACCAATATTATTAAAATTGTCACTTTGAAGTAACAGTTTAGATTCCATCGTAAAAAATAACAAACAACTAGATAGAGAATAAATTAACAAGGATAAAATTAATTATCTAAGTTCGCAAAGGACTCAAGTCCAAACACAATAAATAACATAAAACTAAACACAATATTTTTGTTAAAAATCTAAAAGGGTAAAGTCTCTGGAACGTTTTTATAAAATTTGCAGAATTGCAACACCGATGACAAAATTAACGTCACTTCGAATGACAGTCCGTGTCACTGTCAACGTCACTTCAAATGACAGTGATAATCCGTGTCACTGTCACTTATGGAAATGACAGCTGTCACTATTTGACAGTGACAGTAAATGTCACTTTGACAGTCACTTATTAAATTGTTCAAACACTCACGTTTCTTTCACTTGGTTCACTCACTCACGATTGCACCAACCTCGTGACGTCACTCCACCTGGTCACCCTCGATTCTTCAGGTGTCTCCCGGGTCCAATATCCTGACAGCGCCAGCGCCTGTCTCGAAGTCCAAGGCAGGATTCACCACCAAACCCTGGTTCCTGATTGATGCTGCAGCAGCTCCTCACGAGCTGGTCTGCTTGCTCGGAAGAACCCCTCCCCACTCAGTTACGCAAAAAATGCACCACCGCTAAGGTGCCCAGGATACTAGTGTATCCGGCTCGAAGGACCATGTACGACCTGATGATGTCCAGCCAGGGTCAGCACAGGGCTTCGGATGGAACCAGGGAGCCTCTGAATAAAACACGACAACCCTGTTCCAACGGTATATTTCGGTCGCAAAGTCGCAATAAGGGCTTAATCTAAGTACATAGGCTCCTTATATATTAATCGACGGAGAATCATAACACCGCCATCTGATAGTAGCACAACGCCATCTATCGATGCATCAAGAACTAATTTACACAAAACAGTGTGCCGATGGTATTTTCAACTTCGTCGACACAGTGCAAACAAGGTTATACAGTTATCGTAATCGTATTTCCAATAGTAAAATTCGGCAAACAAACCTACAAAAAGACAATAAAATGGATATAGTATGTTATCCTTAAGGACCTTAAGAGATAGACATATGCCATCGCGGACTTTTTTGAAGACCTTTATAAGATACATAATTCCACAATACATTATTTTGTTATATCTCAAAGAGTTTAGACAGCGTTTTCGTTGAAAGCTCCCAGACGGCTTAATTTTTTCCGACACCTCCAACAAATATCGTTAATTCATACAAAAACTTAACAAATTATATACTAACACCTTCCTCGAGAACTAAGCTATCCATTTGTGAAAACAGCATGAGAATCGGTGCAGTAGTTTTTGAGTTTATCGCGAACAGACAGACGGACAGACAGACGCGGCGGAGGACTTTGTTTTATAATATGTAGTGATAGTGATGTGTAATGCTAGTTCGTAGATATACATACAGCGATGGGAATGTCAATATTTTTAAATTAATAAAATGTGGTTTACAAGTATCCGTAGGCTTCAGTGCACATATTGCCCGGATACATTTCTTCTGGGCTTTGAAGACAGTTTCTCTCTCAGTGGCAGTATGTATGATTTTTTATGTAGGTATATACAGTGTCAGTCTTTATAATGTGCACATATCGAAATGAGGGAATCTATGCTTAATTTTATCTTCGGCAAAAATATAAAAAAAAAACTTTTTTTTTAATGGAATTTAAATAAAAATTGTTCGCAGTGTTAACAAAACAGTGTACTCGTAACTTTTAAACTAAATGATCTATCACGATGAAACAAACTCCATAATGATTGGAAGTAATTAAGCGTCCTCATAAAATAAAAATTGGGGGAAAACTACCCTCAATTGAAAAGAAACAAGTTTTTTTAGCAAAAATCTGTTTTTTTTTTTTCATATTTTTTTTACAATAATTGTAAAATGTATCAATAAGGGGGCGTCTTATTGAGAAATTTTGAAATAAAAATTAATGAAAAAAAAAAAAAAAATAGTTTTTTTTTGTATTTTTTCCGTAGATAAAATTAAACATAGATTCCCTCATTTCGATATGTGCACACTATAAAGACTCACACTGTAAATTGCCTGTGACAGTGATGATCTCATAAAAATTTAAGCTATTACCTAAGTACTTACATATTGTGGAATGCAATAACGATTGACTATTGACTCCAGGGCCTCAAGTCTGCTATTACAATAGTGTCAGAATGGTCTCGCCATTTTGAGTATTTGACAGTGTTTGTATGGCAAATCTGTCAAAAACTCACAATGAAGAGACCATTCTGACACTATTGTAATAGCAGACTTGAGGCCCTGAAAGCCTGTCGAAAATGAGCTTCCACATGTCCAACAGCTAGGTACGAATACGATCTAACACCAAAGTTTCAATTCAAGTTTCCCCGTTTACGCTAAACATCTTGATCAGAAATTACATCCTTATCGGCCGAAGTCTCACAATGAATATGTTGTGTGTACTTCGAAAAGACTTTCCAGACAAAGTGTAACCGACGGCGGCGATCTCTCCCGTCCGGCTCTGATCCAGTCCATGCAGTGCCGTTTTTGGCATTACCGGCGCCCTAGGCGAGGTTTCTATGGCGCCCTCTTTCTATTTACCAATTCACACAAAAAAAAACCCCTGTTTTTTTTATACAACCTTCATTTCAATAAAACTCTTTAAAAAAAAAACTTCTACTACTTTTTTAGCCTTTCTATCGGCAAAATCTCATATAAAGGAACCGAAGTCTATGTTTTCTGCAGTTTCATTTTCGATTGACAAAGTTGCCAAGTTTGTCAATCTCGATTGAGTTATTGTCGATCGCAGATAGGTTTGTATCTGCTTATGCTTAGAAAAAGTCGTTTCTCCAATCGCTACCTTTACAGGTATAGTGTCCAATATTCTCACTGGAGGGACGAGACGGGAAACCAGACATGAAGGGGCGCCCCTTCATGCCTGGCGCCCTTGGGCGGTCGCCCTACCACGCCCTACCCTAACGCCGCTACTGAGTCCATGGTACGGAGCGAGAGTGCATGGGAGGCCGTCACCTCCTTCTGCGAAGCACTAATACTCGCGAAGGAGGAGGCGGAACGCGTGAGGGAGAGGCCATTCTGTGCACCCTCACGCCCATAGTCGCGAGCTTGCGGACGGCGAGCAATGGGCAGCTCGCCGTCCGGTAAGGATCAGGCCCGGATCGACACCGCGTTGTGTTCCACGCGCGCCTCAAAGAAATGTCAGCACGCACTGACGGGGTCCGCTAGGACCAATGCCTGCCATGGTTGCGGGTTGAAGAAACTGTGACTGAAGGAACACGGGTGGGTTTTAGTCAGTAAAAGTTGACACGCTTTCTTGCTCCGCCCAGAGGGGGAGAAGTTATTTGATAATTTCCACCCAAAAAAAAAAAAAAGAAAGTGCAACGGAAACTAACGATAAGCAGGTTTATCAAACAAAGGTGAAGACAGATTTCATTTATTGTGTTCCTGAATGTTTCGAGCCGTCTGCGACGGTCAGGCTGCGGGCACGAATGCAGTGGCGTGTACGACAGTATAAAATAGTTCCGCCGCGCCGCGCCGCTTGGGGTTCGCTGGTTTCGTGCTCTCAGCCTAATACATGCGACCGGCGGCCGGCGGGCGCTCCCTAGTGCCAGACTTGACCTTTCTCTATCTACTAAAGACTTTATGGAACATTTGTTTGTCCAATAAAATTGATTGTTCACCGTAAAAGGCAAAAGTTAAGCAGGACAAAGGCCATCTCCTCATTACTTCCGGACTTCATTACTTATCTTACGTCTTATTCTAATCTAATCATCTAATGATAAGATTAGAAATTTAAGTTCAGTGCATCATTTTCTTTCTATTTCATTAAGGAAAGGACAGAAGATAAATTTTAGTTTAGTCTTGTCAAATTAATCAGCGCCTGTCACTACTCCATACAAGTTTAGACGTGATTAAAAACTTGCCGACTAAAATTACGTCAATTTACGTCAAGTGCTGATTAATTTGATAGGACTAAACTAAAATTTATCTTCTGTCCTTTTCTTAATGAAATAGAAAGAAAAAGATGCACTGAACGTAAATTTAGTTTAGTTTAGTGAACAAGGGAATCGGCACCAATACTAGCTATTAGAATTAAACAAAACTCAAAGTTACTCATTAGGGCATGCAATATCGGAAGTTTCTCAATTCCGGAACTGAGTTCCAATACTGGAGATCTGATTCCAGAATTCCGGAACTGGTTCCGGAACTGGTAACTTTTAAAGTTTGTTTCAAATCAAACAAGTTTTAGAATTTATATCAGTCTTTTAATCATTTTTAGTAACAAATTAAACGTCTTTCTCCCTTATTATTCTAATTAAACATTTTAACCCGTAAAATCAACAAGGCTTATTTATCACACAGTAGAAGTCTTTTAATCATCTTTAATAAAAAAATAAACATCTTTCTCCCTTATTACTCTAATTAAACATTGGCCGTCTAGCAGCTTGTGGAAAGTTCCACAGACTAGTTTGGTTGCGTTTAAATAAAATAATAATCAAAATATCAAAAAATTATGAATATCGGAATTCCGATATTACTCCTCTCAATTCCGGAATTAAAATATCAGAAAAATTGTAACGGAATTCCGGAATTACGAATTTCCGGAATTCCGGAATGCACTGCATTACTCATAGTTTGAAATTATCTAAATAAAAGCTCCACTGGATACCTTTGAAGGGGTTTTTATGCTAACAACTTATCAATATTTGGCGACAGATCTGAGGTCGACTATAAAATCTAGTCTGAAAATATGTTTTCTTGCTGGCTAATTGAGAATGGGTACATAAAAAACAAAATATTTTTTTGACCTGGTTTGAAGTCCTGAAATCTGTTCTCAAAAGACTATCGTCTGCTAATAGCTTTCGGCGGGCCTAATCTAATGCGTTGGCGGGCTACTAGGCGACCCGCGGGCCCGGGGTTGAACAGCCTTGTACTAGAGCAACCAGGCAGTTGAATCAGTAGGACTACCTATATCTGGTAATCAATATTCTATAACTGATTTTAACATGCAGCTGTATGCAGTTGCCAGGACCTGGGAGTGGAACCTACGTCCCCCACCGTACTTATTTAAACCCCTATTAATACATAGGACTTTGTATATATGAGTTTAACCGAGGGCATATTTCCGAGGACGTATCGTAAACTTAGCGAGGCTTAGAGAATTGTGTCAGTACAGAAGTTATTGTGTGTAGTAAAATGGTAACTTAGTATATTTCAAAATGTCAGTGAACATCAAGGGCGCTTCACGTGGGGGCTTGGGGGGCTGGGCCGACATTTTTATTATGCTACGAAAGGCCACTCGCTAAGACTTTGTCAATAAAACTGATGGTGTTTTTTTATTTAGACAGCATTAGTTCAAGTGAAACTAGGTATTTAATATTATTATACGAGAGTTAGGAATGCTTCGGAGGTTTAGTGATCGCAAGCACTACTACATATTGAGTACATATGGGGTCCGGGTTCGATCTCTGCATCTGAGCCCATGGTATTGGCTCGCCCCCTCTATCATGTTGTTTAACTATTCATCTATGCTTTAACACTGGCAAACTGGTATAATAAACGTAACTGCAAGATGCATTGAAGAACATTTTAATTATGGTTATTATTTATTTATTTAATACTAGCTGACCCGACAGACTTCGTTCTGTCAAAAGCTATTTGACTGTGGCAGTTTGTCTACGCGCAAAGGAAATATAGTATAAACTCCACTACTCTACTCTACCCTACCCTACCCTACCCTACCTATGTACCTACCTACCCACCCTACCCTACTCTACCTACCTACCAACCTACCCTATCTTACCTACCTACCAACCTACCCTACCCTACCCACCTACCTACCTTACCTTACCCTACCCTACCCTACCTACCTATCTACCCTACCCTACCCTACCTACCTACCCAATTCTACCCTACCCTACCCTACCCACCTACCTACCCTACCCTACCCTACCCTACCAACCCTACCAACCCTACCTACCCTACCTACCTACCCTACCCTACCTCACTAAAACCTTCAATTTTTTTTTTTGATAAAATCTATTCTCGGCCCTACCAAATGATGACTGACACGTTATGTCAAACGCCATAAAGTTACATTAGAAGATAGAGTTACCTACATAATACTCGTATTACATTAAAAATGTTAATATGGTCGTTTTCATATTTTTTTTTTTAACTTTCTTAATTTTTTCTTACATAAGAACCTTCTCATGACAATAACAAACACAACAAAAAAATAATTAGTGAAATCGGTCCAGCCGTTCACGCGTGATGCCGTGACCAAGGGAAATAGGGATTCATTTTTATATATATATTATGGTTATTATTTATTTATTTAATACTTCAAGCACAAACAGTGGTAGGTACAATACGAATAATTTTGGAATAAATATTTATTTAAATATAAAGATACACATACCTATTAACGATAAATACCTAATTATATATAAATATAAGCAAAAATAAATATATATAAATACACGAATAAGTATACTAAAACAAAATGAGACAAACAATGGGAAAACATTCACGTTGTGTAGATACTGCCAGCTTCTTACGAATGTGCTTGCGAACTTTTACTATAAATGATAATACTCAATACTGATATCACTCAAAATTCAATATATTTATTGCTTGGGGACAGCAAAAGTAGATGAGAGGAAGAGGGCTTTTATTAGACTACTTACTTACGGTCTTTTTCATAAACGCCTCTTAAATTTTAATCATTTGCTAAGCAACTGATTAACAAAATTCTTATTCATAAACGCTATTTAACGCTAAGAGGTTGATAAGCAATTGATTAGTAGCTGTCAGAATTAAACACCACTGGTGCCCTGTTAAGAGGATGCTAAGAGGCAAGATGGCGGATTTTACTTGAATCAGCTGTTCGATTCAATAGATTTTTGTGTATTTCGAAGTTATTTTGTTCCTAATATCGAGTTGTGCTATATTAAATATGGATTTCAAAAATATTTTACGGGATTTCCAAAACGACGTAGAATTGAATAATTTTGAAACGCCGGCGGGTAGTAGGCGGAAGAAGACCTACAAAGCTCGTTTAAATACGCTACGAGACTGATTACCTGTTACATATTCTTCATTCGAAGTACAAATTACGAAAGGATTTATTGGGAAAACTCAATCAAGAGGAGGCTTAGTAGGTGCTCAGGAGGTTTGAAGAGAATGAGTTCATGAGGAAGCTCATCGGGGATAGTGATTATCCAGTGTGTTATCCCATATGCCCCTCATCTTATGGCGCCAGTTCTAAGGCCCAGAACTAAAGAAAAGCCACGTTGTGGCAGTCACACACAAATTACGATACATTTTATAGAAAACAATTTATTTTGATACATAATAAAGCTACATTTTTGTTATAAATTCGTTTCCAATATTCTTCCTCCAAAGACATGGGTGCCTTTCTTTTGTTATGCCACTCTTATCACTCTTAGCATGGTCTCCTGCCTCGCCGTCTTTGCGAGGTTGAATAATGGTATTGGTGCTAGTGGCTTTTATAGCAGCAGTCAAACTTGTACCTATAAACAAGAATAATAATTGTTATTAAAGGACACTGAAACCCCGGTACAAAAGCAATAGGAAGTAACATAAAATAGACACATGTACCTACATACACTTCTTAAAGAGTATATTCGTGTTAACAAGCGTATAGGACATGAAAATACAGAGCTATTATCGGCTACTGCTTTAACATTCATTTGGTCAGTTTACTAAAGTAAATAGATATAAATCCAGAGATAAATACCTTTTCCTGGTGACTCCAATTATTGGAGCTTATTATTTTCATTGCTACCACCGCAAACACAATGAAATAAACATAATAAATTATTTTATTCAATTTCAAATTTTCCGATAACTTTTTTGACTTTTGTCTGTCAAAGTCACGACAGATACAAAACTCGTGGTTTTGACGGCTTTTTTCTTAAAATTATGTTTTTTAGTCGACTATTTTGATTATAATCTGTGCCGAACGCATAATTTCACCTCTATTTCGTTTAGCAAATAATCATCTGCTAACTAGCGTTTATAAATAAAGAAAAGTTAATCACTGATTAAGAGCTAACTAATTAGTTAGCTAAACAGTGGCTAATCAGTGATTAGCGAGATTTTTATAAATAAGGCTGCATATGTCTATCTTTTAAGATTGACTCACTATAACCTTTTTTATGGTAATCAAATTTGTTCGAAATTAATGCATTATTTGCGAAGGAGTTTTCATAAACATGGTATTAATCCTTATCCAAATAAATACGTTATTCATCACAAGTATTTAATTTTGAACAAAGTTGCCCTTACATCATTTAATTTCAATGAATATCTTAGGAGATATAACTGTTTTATAATAACTCCGCAGCAAAATAATGATCAACTCTGCGAGTCTATTCTAAAGCTGAAGAGTTAGTTTTTAGGGTTCCGTATCCAAAGGGTAAAATGGGACCCTATTACTAAATTCCGCTGTCCGTCTGTCTGTCTGTCCGTCTGTCACCAGGCTGTATCTCATGAACCGTGATAGTTAAACAGTTGAAATTTTCACATATGATGTATTTCTGTTGCCGCTATAACAACAAATACTAAAAAACAGAAAAAAAAATCTATTTAAGGGGGGCTTAATCCCATACAACGGACATGATTTTTTTGCCGTTTTTTTTGCTCCGCCCGCGTGGATGTCGGTTATCGCGTAAAAAAGTAGCCTATGTTCTTCTCTATATCCCAGGTCGATCGGTTCAGCGGTTTAGGCGTGAAAACGTAACATACAGACAGACAGACAGACAGACAGACAGACAGATAGAGCTACTTTCACATTTATAATATTAGTATAGTTCTTTCGACCACACTACCTACCTATTGTAACCAATTTTGTTTACCTAAACATGCTCACCTTTCTGTGTTATTCATTGTCAAAGTTTATTGTTTTTTTTTTTAATAAAGAATTATTATTAAAGTATGGATAGCTTTTGCCCGCAGCTCCGCCCGCGTGGATGTCGGTTATCGCGTAAAAAAGTAGCCAAAGTCCTTCTCCATATCCCAGGCTATATCTTTGCCAAACTTCATGACGATCGGTTCAGCGGTTTAGGCGTGAAAACGTAACATACAGACAGACAGACAGACGAATAGACAGACAGACAGAGTTACTTTCACATTTATAATATTAGTAAGGATAAGGATTTGTATGGATGGTACGGAACCCTTCGTGCGCGAGTCCGACTCGCAATTGGCCGGTTTTTTGTTTTTTGAACGTGCTAATCTCTGGAACTGCGAGTTGGATTTGAAAAAATCTTTTTGCATTTTACAGCCCAATTCTTGAGGAAGAATTACATTCCTATTAACTAGAACACCATTTTTTTTAATGAAAGTTTATGCGAAAACAAAGTAAAAGCACGGGCAGGCAATCTGTTGCGATGGGGTGGGTCGGGGGAACAAGAAATTTAACGCGGACGAAGTCGCGGGCAGAAGCTAGTTATAATATAAAGTGATGTTTAAACATCAGAAATTTATGGTAAACAGTCGCTAATCATTACTTGAACTTTAAGCAACGTTTATAAATAAACCCGTAATCTTTTAGGGATCAAATTTGAAATTACTTTGAGATTAGTTATTTTAGAAATATTGTTTACCTTTTGCTTAGTTATGTTGAATAAAATCACAGAGCTTTAAAATTACTAATAAAATCACACAGTTTTAAATTCATGAATAAAATCACAGTTTTTTTTTACTACCTAATAAAATCACAGTTTTTCAGTCATAAAGAAAATCATATAGAGAATCTCATAGAGCCTTGATGGGGATTGTCAGTGGGGATTAGTGGAATAATCCCTCGACGATACCGTTACATTCATTCATTCGTCATTTTTTTTTTTTTTTTGGAAATCCTATATAATGTTCGTAAATATGTGAGCACCATGTACCTATCGCATTTATTATTATTTTCTGTTATTACTTCACTTTTCATTCTTTTTACCAATTGTGGTAAGTAATTTTGATTTTTTTTTTTATATTTTTAATTTTTTTATTCTAGGTACATCGTCTTCACCTATAAATATTAATTAATGTATACAAACTATTGTTAACATTTTAAAAGAGTAAGTATGGAGTTTCTTGCCCATTCTTCTCCATACATAACTACATTTTGGAAGGCGCAACTAGAATCAATTAACTATTCATGTAATATTTGACGTTCAAAAGTGCATCTTCGTGCCTATTTGAAATAAATGATTTGACTTTGATGAAAATGTGGTTCTTAGGTACTCTTAGCTAAAAGCTTTGAGAAAGCTCTCAGATATAAAAAGAAAGTCTTCAAGTGAGTGAGATCTTGAAGCACAGGCGTAGGCGGCGCAATCAAAGGTGACTTGGGGTAACTTGGCCAACATGGGGTGTCGAAAAAGTTTCACATTGGCGTAACCAGAACCAACAATTTAGATTTTAAATACGAACGTTGGTTATTCGATTACTGGTTCGTCTTATTTTGGTGAATATCGTATATCGCTGTATCTACGCTCGTAACAAAATAGCGTTCCTAGTTTGTTAAAGTACCTACACACGGCTACATATCAAGCTATAATTTCCAGTACAAGCTGATCTGGCATTGTATAGGATTTTCGTACATGTGACATAGCAATCATCATACACATACTCATTATACTCATTTCATTACGAGTGTAGTAATAGGTAAGAAGTAATTTTTTTCATTATTATTTCCGTAATATTTAGGCTAGGTTCCAGGGAGTGCCGGGCTGACCACGCCATCCCTTAATTACGGCGAGTTTTTATAACTCATTCGTTACACGCATGAGGACATGATAGCTGAACAAATCCAAACTGATTAGGATTTAAAACAATTACGTAAAAAAGACTAACTTTTGCCCGCGTTTTCGCCTGCGTAGAGGTCGTAAATCGACCCACCGGTGCTACCTATCCTAAGCTAATATATCCTGTCCCAAATATCGAAATCCGAACACACAGAACAGACTTACTTTTGTATTTATAATATTAGCATGGATTATTTAATAAAGGTGGGACATCTTGGTGTAGAAAGTCTCAGTAAAAATACCTCAGACACGCGCGAAGAAACGTGACGCGTGACTTTTCGATACCTATTCAATTACTTAGCCTTAAATTAGAACTTATGACTAGAACATCAGCTGATTTGTTTATTGCGCGACACAGATGGCGCGACGCAGCAACGCGACTCTACTAGAACAATTCGTATATCTGGGAATTGAACCCAGGCCTTCATGTTCAGCCATAGCGCTTGCAATCACTACAACAACGAAGCAGTCAACAAATACTGATGTGGCACAATAATAGGTACCTACTGTTTTAATAACGTGCGCGTTTAAAAGCTGTGTTACCTATAGTTTGAAAGACAATTAATTTGATGAATTAATTACATTTGAATTAAAATTCTTTAATGTAATTAGTTTAATATAGTTGTTAATAAATGGAACTCTACATGTATCTAAAAACACCACAGCACACAGCACATGTTCTACCTGTGTGCCCATCAAAATCTTTTCACTCATTTAGACGTGATAAAGTAACAGACAGAGTTAGAGTTACTTTCGCATTTATAATATTAGTATGGATAATTTATCAGTACTTATGGATTAATGTTAGTAGGTATGGTTAAACGGTAGGCAATTTGTTTTGCGTGGCTCATAGCCGCGCGGATGGCAGCGCGCTTTCCTTACCTACAGTTTCCTCCCTACGCGGACTCCCTGGGCACGCGGACCTCACCATGTTGAGGCAAGCTGAATAAATGTTATTATGGTAGTTGCTAAGAAAATTGCTTCCTTTACCTTTGAATTCTAAACAATTTTTTACAAATTATTTTGAAAAAACCTTAAGTATTTTTCAATAGTCGTAACTATGTACTTTGTACCTACACTAACTTTTGCCTACGGCTTCGCCTGCGTTGGGTCGGAACGTACTACCGGGATAATAAGTAACGTAGTCCTAATCCAGGTCATGGTCGACCTGTGTGCTCATAGAAATCTGTTCACCGGTTAAGACGTGAAAAGGTTATAGACAGACAGAGTTACTTTCGTATTTATAATATTAAGTAGTATGGAAGTATGGATGTGCGGAGTAGCTGAGTAGATTGGTACCTAATAGTATTTTGTACGGAAGTAAAAATTATTTTATCGTATTCAAACAATAGGATAATGAGGGATGATGGATGTGGGGACTTACTACATACTTAAA
Source organism: Dryobota labecula (assembly GCA_947523025.1). Lineage (NCBI taxonomy): Eukaryota > Metazoa > Arthropoda > Insecta > Lepidoptera > Noctuidae > Dryobota > Dryobota labecula. Next base: position 27,585,538 of record OX383287.1, on the reverse strand, counting down.
TAGAAACAATGGTGTGCGCATGAGCTCCACGAACGACCGGAACCCACCATCGCCTTTTTATTACCGGACTACCAGACGTACAGGCCCTGGGTTCCATTCGAACTTGGTTGATATCCCGTCCAGTTGTACTCATCGCTTCTCCTCCACATTTATTATGTGCACAGCCAGTGTGGAACTCTCTGCCAGCGTCTGTGTTCCCTTCCACATATAACCCGTCTGCCTTCAAAGCAAGAGTGAACAGGCATCTCCTGGCACACTCGTTCTATCATAGACCTCATCCATCGCTTTCCATCAGGCGAGATCGAGGTCAAGAGCAGGCACAATTAACAATAAAAAAAAAATATATATAAATATAATTACAAAAAATCCGAGTGCCTACATTCCAGAAATCCTGACTAACAGATAAGGAGTTATTCCACTAATCCCCACATAGCAACGTTTACAAATAAATCCTATAATCTTTTAGAGATCAATTTTGAAATTACTTTATGGTTACTTTGTGATAATTTATTTTAGTTTTTTTTTTTTTCCAAGGTTTTGGTTTTCTATTTAAATACAAAGCAAGAAAATATAGTTATCTACAACACCTATTTCAATTATGTATGATACCTATACATATAAGTAGCCTAAGTTCATTCGTTTTTTAAATTGTCTGGACTAAATACCCTAGTAGCAATTGCCGTTGGCTTTCATACGCCAACAGTTGGAAATGTATTGCCAACCTAAACTTAAAATAGGCCCATTGTCATAAACATGCACTATTTGCCCAACGGATAGCCAACGACGGGCTTGCTGTTGCAAGCCCTTCGTTGGCTATCAATCGTCGTTGACTGAGCTGGCTGGTGGGTGGCTGGCTGGTTGGCTGGCTGTCGTTGGTAGGAATAGTAACAACTATTCCTCCTGTTGGGTGATTTTTGTAGGGATTTAAGGTATAATGACAACATTGGGCCAACTAACGCGGGCCTACTGCTTCTATTCCTACTGTTGGGAGATTTTTGTAGGGCCAATTACTGCTACTCCAACGGGGTGGTACTGGGTTGTGTCATAAACATGCACTATTTGCCCAACGGATAGCCAACGACGGGCCTGCTGTTACTATTCCTACTGTTGGGTGATTTTTGTAGGGATTTAAAGTATAATGACAACATTGGGCCAACTAACGCGGGCCTGCTGCTTCTATTCCTACTGTTGGGAGGTTTTTGTAGGGATTTAAGGTATAATGACAACATTGAGCCAACTAACGCGGGCTTGCTGCTTCTATTCCTACTGTTGGGAGATTTTTGTAGGGCCAATTACTGCTACTCCAACGGGGTGAAAGATATTAGCCTGATATCAGGCTGGCAGGCTGTGTTTTCTGGCCCTATCAGAATACCAGTGCTGCGGTATTTATTTTTTAAATATCGCAGCATTATGCTGAGATAGTGGCCTTTTTGGCCTCGCACAGGCTTACAATGTTGTTAGTTTTAAATGCTCATGTTTTTTATTTTTTACTGTTTGTATTTCTTGTGCGTGTCCCAAATAAAATATTTTTCTTTCTTTCTTTTAGTTTAGTTAGTTAACCTTTAGTGTTTGTGAAAGTGTTAAATGTATAAAGTTGTGGAGTTTTATGACGATGATGGTTACGGTGGGGAACTCGGTGTGGTGCGTGAAGAATGGATGACGCCACCGAAGACTCATTGCATGTGTGTTACAAAACGTGTAAAAATCGTCGCTGCACATGAACCTTATCGGCTTCAAAATAAGGTTGGTTTTTCAAAACAAATCGCTAAAACCAACCTTATTTCGAAGCTGATAAGGTTCATGTATAGCGACGCGCGTACGGCCGGCGCTGGCGAGACACGTGAACACGTCGCTCTGAAACCAGCCATAGAACCAACCACCATACAACCGCTTGCCTTAATGTATTATGTGTCGTTGGGCCTACCCATAACACGTTTTCGTCGGGCCTTCGTAGGGCAACGTACGTTGGCCCCATCGCAAGTTGGGCCTTCGTAAGCAAATCCACGTAGGCCATCAGTTGTTGGACCAACGCGCAAACTGCCCGCCAATTGTATGCATTTGCCAACTAACAAGAGGTAAGTGGCCCAACTAAATGCCAACAAAAAATGCTACTAGGGTAAGACAAGCGTTCCTTTGCTAAGAATTTGTTTTCCTTGTCGGATCTGATGACAATTGAAAAGTTTTCTATATCACTATGGCACATCAAATTTACAATAGTCTAGCCTAACAACATCAAAGGCAATATGGTGGCATAAAAAAAAAATCACCTTGTATAAATCGTTGATTATGTTGAATTTTAAATTTTATAAATGATTGTCAAAAATAATTGTTAACCATTATTTTTTAAGACTGTGATTGCTGTAATTTTGTGTAAATTACGGTACTTTTTTTATAATTCTTAATAACAATTACCCATTTTATGCTGATTGACACTCAAATATTTGTTTCTTTTGAAATCCATATAAGAATAATAACTAAATATTTAAATAAATAAAAGCAGTATTTATTGCAGAACAAGTTCATTGCATTCAGTATTCATTTATAAAAATAATTAAATAAATTCTATTAAAAAAAATACAATATTTTAAATAGTCGATACTTCTCATGCCGACGGTACAATGGCGTTTTGACGATGTAGTGTCTGGTATATTATTCGGGTTGAGTTGACACGGGTTGAGTTGTCACTGACCCACAATTTTCATACAAGGGCAAGCAACTAAAAAAGATTATAAGTAGGTACCAAGCCTACCTACGGCGATTACATGAATTGTTAATGAGAATAAGCACATTTTAACCAAACATTAGTTTCCATTTCAACTGAATGACAACGCTGGCCATGTAGTTCAGTAAGTTAAACACACTTGTGAGCTACTGAAACGTTGACATTGACATTTCAGATGCCTTTTGGGGCAGTCCTGACACGTCGCAGCGCTAAAAGCTTCCTGTTGGGCCAGTAGTGTCAACAACGGCAGGTCAATGACGATACCCGACATGTCCCGAATATTCCCGAGTGTCCCTGACATATCCCGAGTATTCCCGAGTGGCCCCGACGATTGCGCTCGTGTCATATTGTCTGTGGTATCTGAAACCCTGATCCTTCCCTTGGGATACGGCGAATCAAAATTATAATATTAACGAGGTTGGACATTTCCTGCAAATGAACGAAACGAAAATTGCTGGAAATTGTCAATAATATTATAAAATGGATATGGCCATTTTAGTATGCTGATTAACGGTATTAAAATGTTAAATTATTTTGAAATAAACGCATTTTGTCTTCTGGTTCTGGGGATACCATCATTTTACATATCAAAAAGATCAAATCTGGTTTTTTTGCAATGGGGTAGTCCAAATAGAAAGATATAAGAAACAGTCGTCTTTAATAGAAAGATGGAGGTTAAACCCCCAGTGACTCAATGCCTATCTATGGTGTTCCTCCAATAAACTCGGGTAGGTACCTACTAGGTGGTAGGATTCGCTGCTCCCCAATTTGATATGTTTGGATCTGCCTGTACTTATACCTACCTACGTATCTACCGAGGTCCCTTCCTACCTAGGTGTATAGGTAGGTACTACACTACAATTTTTTTGCACACACAGCTGACTTCAAAATATATTATTTTAAATCAAATATCTGTTGGTATTTATTGCGTAAAATAAAATTTGTGGTGCAGTAGCCAGTTCATGGTAGACTTAAGAACGGCTTATCATAATTAAATGCGTATTTTTTTATTTATTTCATACTTTAAGCGCAAAAAAAAAATGTACAGAGGCGGACTTTATGCCATAGGCATTTTCTACCAGTCAACCTTTGGGTGATGCAGAGACAAAAAAAGTAGGTGCAATAGCGAAAATTGAGGAATAAATATTCAATATAATATTAAATTTCGTGTTTGCACTGTTGACCGTTGAGGAGTTCTCTCGTCTGCAGCAATTTCTGGGTGCACCAGCCAGGTCATGGCGGACTTTAAAATTGACTACCATAATTTAAATATCGTCGTCGAGTCTGTCCGTTGACTGTTGAAGTGTTCTTTCGTCTGGAGCCAATCCTGAGTGTAGAATCAGGTCATGCATCAGAAAAATGCATTGTTTTCTAAACCGACATCAACACCACGACTGAACCGACACAAAAATTTCGACTCTGTAGGATAAGAGGAAGTGGTTTTAATTTAGCTTGCAAGATTTGACCCATAAATACTAACTAACAATTAAGGCAAGTTAAATAAAAGCTTGTACTAATATTTATGACAACGGAATAAAAAAAACTGCATTCAGTTTTCACAAGGGCTTGATTGCCATTGATTTGGGTAATGTTTCTGTCGCAGGCAGATTATATGATTCGATATTTTACAAACGGCTGCCGTCCGTTAACAAACGCGCGGCGTTATGCAAAATACCTAAGGCAAAAATGTGTCGCTTAACTTCAAACTCGGGTAAATCCAATTTTGAGAATTTTTAAGATTTTGGTACCAAAAAAGTAACGAAAGTTTTGGAATGCACAAATTTTAATCATAAGGCCGCCGTGTTTAGTCATGTTTTTATGATAAATATTCTTGTATACTGTTTGAAATACATAAGAAGCTAGCTTATTTATCTACGAACATAATTTGGCTAATAGCTACTGATATTATAGCGTATTGTTATCGTAATCGTATTTCCAAGAGTAACATTCGGCAAACAAATACCTACAAAAAGACAATAAAATGGATATAGTATGTTATCCTTAAGAGATAGACATATGCCATCGCGGACTTTTTTAAAGACCTTTGTAAGATACACAATTCCACCATACATTATTTTGTTATATCTCAAAGGGTTTAGACAGCGTTTTCGTTGAAAGCTCCCAGACGGCTTATTTTTTTCCGACACCTCCAACAAATATCGTTAATTCATACAAAAATGCATACAAAAACTTAACAAATTATATACTAAAACCTTCCTAGAGAACCAAGCTATCCATTGGTGAAAACAGCATGAGAATCGGTGTAGTTTTTGAGTTTATCGCGAACAGACAGACAGACAGACAGACAGACAGACAGACGCGGCGGAGGACTTTGTTTTATAATATGTAGTGATAGTGAAGTTATATTAAATTAATTTACTATAATGATTAGAGATGGGCCGAATGTGGTTTGAACAGAATCCGAACTTCGGCCGAACATTCGGTTAAAATGAAAAGTTCGGCCGAACTTCGGTTCAATTTCTCGAAAGCGACACGTCGTGATTTGTTTACGCGTTTACTTCAATTACTTATTGCTAGGTGTACCCCGCCCGCACACCGCGCTCCAGGCTGCTCCTGGAAGCTCTGTATATTCTGAGCGACTTTTTTCAGAGGCAGGTTACGTATACGAAAAAAAACGTAACAAACTTCTGCCAGATAAGGCAGAGCCTTTGGTGTTTTTGCACCATAACCTGCCTGTAGTAAATTTTAAATATGAGTAAGTAGATAAGAAAAGTTTAATTTGATTGTTGAAAAAAATACCCTTTAATTGTAATAAAAAATACTTGATCTTAATCAATGTTTAGTTTGTGAACCAAAAACGTGATTTTTTAATTTAATTTACGAATTTTATAATCTAGATGTTTGTTAGAAGAATACTAAGTTTATTTCATTTTTGTAATAGTATGTCTAATTTTTATGTCTAATTAATTAGGCAGAAATTTTCAAGACTAATAAGAATAATCAGATTTAATTTAAGGTTTACATTTACAATGTTCCTAACTAAAATAAATGACCATGAGTGAGTAAAAGACATAATTTTATTTTACAGTAATGCTATTCTAATTCTATTAAATTTCAGTCAAAATAGTGCAAGTAGGTATTATTTTTCATGTGCCGAATGTTCGGCATCTGAACCGAATTTCGGCCGAATGCCGAAGTTCGGTTCAAGCTGCCGAAATTCGGTTGAGCCGAATGTGAACCGAATTTCGGCCCATCCCTGATAATACGTATATCACGGGTAGCGATAAGATATCTTGATTACGATAGCTAAGCGACTATGACAAAACAAATTTAATTAAATGCTGATCAAAATGGTACCATTAAACTGACCTGATGATGAAACCGGAAGGTAGGCAACGGAACTCCGTAATAAAACAATGTATCCTAGCCGTGTTTGGGCTTATTGGAATTGTCATAAGAAGCACTCTGGCTACAAATGATTTTAACCGACTTCAAAAAAAGAAGCAGGTTCTCAATTCGTTTATATAAGGTGTTAAAAAACTCTACAAACTTTAAGAGGTGCTTTAGACCATCGAACTGAATAACTTTTACTATGGGAACAGCTTTAAAATCGCGAAAATATAAACAGCTGTCCCATACAGTTTAGAACAGTACCTAGGTAGTAAACTTTCGTATGGAACAGCAGATGAATTTTTTTGGTTTTGTTTTTTATTTTCGACCACCACTGTCATCAAAATGGCGATTATTGCATTTACGCACTTGGATTTAATAAAGTTAGATAAATGAATAAACTTCAATCTTTAAAGCTTTTTCCCAACTATGTTGGGGTCGGCTTCCAGTCAAACTGCTGAATACCAGTATTTTACATGGAGCGACTGCCTATCTGACCTCCACAACCCAGTAACTGGGCAATACTGGGGTTCTGACGACCCGTACTGACTGTCAATGACAGCCGGGACCAACGGCATAACGTGCTTTCCAAGGCACGGATAAATTAATAAACTTGCGCGCTAAATATGACCAGCGGAGGTTCGTCGAGTCCAATCGGAGGCGCTTCCGAAGTTTCGACCTAGATATCTACCTACCCATACCTATTCTGTTACTCTGTTCCCCCTAGAAGCCATGTTACCCCGTTTCTTAACAAAAACTTTATTCTCAAGATGAAGTCGAGACGAAAGTTACACCTAGCGTGCCTGCTTTTTGGTGTCGTTAAGTCTGGAAAACCGAAATATTTGTACGACAAGCTTAGTTGGATGGCTAGTAGACGAGATTGCGCGCGCAGGCAATGTGCACAACAACTTTCAACACAGTCTCATAGGACAGCAGCTTTCAGAGGCACCTTCCGATACGCTGCATCTAAGATATGGAATAATATTCCACCACCATTAAGGGTACTGGGACTATCCACACGTTCAGAATACGTTTACGGCAGTATTTGATAGATTCGCAACGGAAACTCGATATGGTCGCCCTAAATGTTTCACTTATATGATACTTACTAGCTTTTGCCCGCGGCTCCGCCCGCGTAAATGTCGCCTATTGCGTAAAAAAGCAGCCTATGTCCTTCTCCATATCTGTATACAGTGGACCCCCGGTAATCCGGCCCCTGTCTAATCCGGCGCCCCCTGTAATCCGACATGTCTGTACATATTATTATTGAATATTTTTTTGACAGTCTTCGCTCTTCGCGTTATTATTTTTTGTAAGTTAACAAAATTAACGTCATTAATTCTATAGATAGCATTAATGTCGTTAATTTTGTAACTAAACGTAAGCTCTCTAATGTGTTGTTTAATTTACTAAATTCGACATACATTGATGAAGTACATATGTATGATTTGTACTTCAAAGATAACATATAGAATCTTATTATTGATTCTGTAATTTGTCGGATTACAAGGTACTCTTTTGTAAAAAAATCCGGACTATAGTCTTAGGTAGTATTCTATCCTGCCAGGGTTGCGGGTTTGTCCGAAAGGGATACCGTGGCCCTGGCACACAGGGAACCTGAAGGAACACGGGTGGGTTTTAGTCAGTAAAAGTCTGACACGCCCTCCCGCTCCACCCAGAGCGGGAGAAGTTATTTGATAATTTCCCACCCAAAAAAAAAAAAAAGGCAGTATTCTATAATCCGACAAATTCGATAGTTCGACACTGCCCTGCAAAACGTTTGTCGGATTACCGGGGGTCCACTGTAGTTTATGTAGTAGTGGAACTTGTGAAGGAAAAACAGCCAGTTCTAATAATGAGATTTATTTCTCACCAAACACCATCAATCTGGTAGGTAGGCAGCTCAGTAGGCAGGAGCACGTTGTTGCGACCTGTCGCGGACCGATCGTGAGGAAAAGTGAACGAGACTTTCTAATAAAGATGGCTACCAAGCGCGTGCACTAGTGATGTTCGCATCATTTAGTAACTTTTAGTGTTGGGATCCCAACAATATCCCAGACTACATCTTTGCCATATTTACAGAGACTTTATTGCTTTCACTATTTTTTTGTTATTAGATTTGATTAATTGTTTAGTTATGTACCTATTTATTTATTTATAAGTATAAAAATTATGTATTAGGTATGTTGAAACTGTTTGTACTCCCCGTCACTTGTCCCTACAGGTTCATTAGAAAACCAGCGTCAGACAGCATCTGTCTGGCATTAATGCTGAAATGAACCTTTTTGGCCCAGCCGTGAGGCACACAGCTATTTTTTTATAACTTTTTTTATTTCACTTTTAATTTTTTTTTGTATTTTGTGTTTCACGAACTGTGACCAAATAAACGTTATTCTTTCTTTTCTATTCTTCTTACGAGACCGTTAAAAGAAACTATACATAGCTAAGGCTAAGAGCACAGTCGTTCAGTCAGTTCCGACTGAAATTTAGAAATAAAGACTGAACTTCTTACTAACCGATCACAAATTGACTGACACCTTAATATTCCAGTTTCCAGGACTACAGAATGGCTAGAAACAGGCCGCACAGTCGTGCGCTCGTTACGCCGAACTGCAAACGGAGTCCATCGCTACATCCAGCACTATACGCAGCCTTGGAGGACATTATGTGAGTTTTTTATTATTTTATACAAATTAATAGCGATGGGCGGGACTCTGCTTCGCATGGCTGTAATGACGACAGGTCAAATATTAAGATTTCTGTGTTATATCTGAGTTAAATATTAATGTACCTACCCACCTACCTTTTATACAAATAAACATTCCGGAATCGATTCGTTAAATGATGGTGGAAAGCGCACCATAATCCAGTAAATTACAAGAGTTAAGAGGTCACACAGACACACGAAAAGTGACTTTGCTTCATACTATGTATATATAAACATAACGTCATGATCACTATCAGCCTATACGAGTACGTGGCCACTGCTAGGAGTCACTCAAGCCTCCTCTCTCTCTGTAAGAGGGCGCTAATTGTCACCACGCGGGCCCAATGTAGCCACATCAATGATCATAACGATGTTTTCCTTCACCATTTTTTGTGCAATGGTGATGATACAAATTACTTTATTGATACCAAAGTCCTACGTTTTTATTTTATTTTATGCGTTCATTAATTGTCAGCCTTCACGGAATGTAAAACAAAGTCATCGAAAAAAAAAATGAAACAGACAGCTATAACGCAGTTACGGGACCTAATACGGCATTCAGAGCGCAGTGAAAAATTGAATTGTGCTGGTTTCTATTTTTGTATAGACGCCTATTCTGAAAAGAGTAAAAAGGGAAGGTAACACGGTCACCGGACAGCTATTAATCACAGGGCACTCCTTTGACTGGTCGCCCACAGTTTATCAAGTTTCGCCAACTATGTAGTGCGTGCTGTGTAAAGTTATACCTAGCTCGTCTATCATGTTAAATGAAAAAAAGAAATTAGCGGGACTGTCCCAGTTTCTTTATGTTGTTGACCTTTTTAATAATAAAACCAATCCTGTATTTCCCTAAGTTGTTATTTACCTACATAGGTACCTACAACTTAGGGAAATACAGGATTGGTTTTATTATTAAAAAGGTCAACAACATAAAGAAACTGGGACAGTCCCGCTAATTTCTTTTTTTCATTTAACATGATAGACGAGCTAGGTATAACTTTACACAGCACGCACTACATAGTTGGCGAAACTTGATAAACTGTGGGCGACCAGTCAAAGGAGTGCCCTGTGATTAATAGCTGTCCGGTGACCGTGTTACCTTCCCTTTTTACTCTTTTCAGAATAGGCGTCTATACAAAAATAGAAACCAGCACAATTCAATTTTTCACTGCGCTCTGAATGCCGTATTAGGTCCCGTAACTGCGTTATAGCTGTCTGTTTCATTTTTTTTTTCGATGACTTTGTTTTACATTCCGTGAAGGCTGACAATTAATGAACGCATAAAATAAAATAAAAACGTAGGACTTTGGTATCAATAAAGTAATTTGTATCATCACCATTGCACAAAAAATGGTGAAGGAAAACATCGTTATGATCATTGATGTGGCTACATTGGGCCCGCGTGGTGACAATTAGCGCCCTCTTACAGAGAGAGAGGAGGCTTGAGTGACTCCTAGCAGTGGCCACGTACTCGTATAGGCTGATAGTGATCATGACGTTATGTTTATATATACATAGTATGAAGCAAAGTCACTTTTCGTGTGTCTGTGTGACCTCTTAACTCTTGTAATTTACTGGATTATGGTGCGCTTTCCACCATCATTTAACGAATCGATTCCGGAATGTTTATTTGTATAAAAGGTAGGTGGGTAGGTACATTAATATTTAACTCAGATATAACACAGAAATCTTAATATTTGACCTGTCGTCATTACAGCCATGCGAAGCAGAGTCCCGCCCATCGCTATTAATTTGTATAAAATAATAAAAAACTCACATAATGTCCTCCAAGGCTGCGTATAGTGCTGGATGTAGCGATGGACTCCGTTTGCAGTTCGGCGTAACGAGCGCACGACTGTGCGGCCTGTTTCTAGCCATTCTGTAGTCCTGGAAACTGGAATATTAAGGTGTCAGTCAATTTGTGATCGGTTAGTAAGAAGTTCAGTCTTTATTTCTAAATTTCAGTCGGAACTGACTGAACGACTGTGCTCTTAGCCTTAGCTATGTATAGTTTCTTTTAACGGTCTCGTAAGAAGAATAGAAAAGAAAGAATAACGTTTATTTGGTCACAGTTCGTGAAACACAAAATACAAAAAAAATTAAAAGTGAAATAAAAAAAGTTATAAAAAAATAGCTGTGTGCCTCACGGCTGGGCCAAAAAGGTTCATTTCAGCATTAATGCCAGACAGATGCTGTCTGACGCTGGTTTTCTAATGAACCTGTAGGGACAAGTGACGGGGAGTACAAACAGTTTCAACATACCTAATACATAATTTTTATACTTATAAATAAATAAATAGGTACATAACTAAACAATTAATCAAATCTAATAACAAAAAAATAGTGAAAGCAATAAAGTCTCTGTAAATATGGCAAAGATGTAGTCTGGGATATTGTTGGGATCCCAACACTAAAAGTTACTAAATGATGCGAACATCACTAGTGCACGCGCTTGGTAGCCATCTTTATTAGAAAGTCTCGTTCACTTTTCCTCACGATCGGTCCGCGACAGGTCGCAACAACGTGCTCCTGCCTACTGAGCTGCCTACCTACCAGATTGATGGTGTTTGGTGAGAAATAAATCTCATTATTAGAACTGGCTGTTTTTCCTTCACAAGTTCCACTACTACATAAACTACAGTGGACCCCCGGTAATCCGACAAACGTTTTGCAGGGCAGTGTCGAACTATCGAATTTGTCGGATTATAGAATACTGCCTTTTTTTTTTTTTTGGGTGGGAAATTATCAAATAACTTCTCCCGCTCTGGGTGGAGCGGGAGGGCGTGTCAGACTTTTACTGACTAAAACCCACCCGTGTTCCTTCAGGTTCCCTGTGTGCCAGGGCCACGGTATCCCTTTCGGACAAACCCGCAACCCTGGCAGGATAGAATACTACCTAAGACTATAGTCCGGATTTTTTTACAAAAGAGTACCTTGTAATCCGACAAATTACAGAATCAATAATAAGATTCTATATGTTATCTTTGAAGTACAAATCATACATATGTACTTCATCAATGTATGTCGAATTTAGTAAATTAAACAACACATTAGAGAGCTTACGTTTAGTTACAAAATTAACGACATTAATGCTATCTATAGAATTAATGACGTTAATTTTGTTAACTTACAAAAAATAATAACGCGAAGAGCGAAGACTGTCAAAAAAATATTCAATAATAATATGTACAGACATGTCGGATTACAGGGGGCGCCGGATTAGACAGGGGCCGGATTACCGGGGGTCCACTGTATACAGATATGGAGAAGGACATAGGCTGCTTTTTTACGCAATAGGCGACATTTACGCGGGCGGAGCCGCGGGCAAAAGCTAGTAAGTATCATATAAGTGAAACATTTAGGGCGACCATATCGAGTTTCCGTTGCGAATCTATCAAATACTGCCGTAAACGTATTCTGAACGTGTGGATAGTCCCAGTACCCTTAATGGTGGTGGAATATTATTCCATATCTTAGATGCAGCGTATCGGAAGGTGCCTCTGAAAGCTGCTGTCCTATGAGACTGTGTTGAAAGTTGTTGTGCACATTGCCTGCGCGCGCAATCTCGTCTACTAGCCATCCAACTAAGCTTGTCGTACAAATATTTCGGTTTTCCAGACTTAACGACACCAAAAAGCAGGCACGCTAGGTGTAACTTTCGTCTCGACTTCATCTTGAGAATAAAGTTTTTGTTAAGAAACGGGGTAACATGGCTTCTAGGGGGAACAGAGTAACAGAATAGGTATGGGTAGGTAGATATCTAGGTCGAAACTTCGGAAGCGCCTCCGATTGGACTCGACGAACCTCCGCTGGTCATATTTAGCGCGCAAGTTTATTAATTTATCCGTGCCTTGGAAAGCACGTTATGCCGTTGGTCCCGGCTGTCATTGACAGTCAGTACGGGTCGTCAGAACCCCAGTATTGCCCAGTTACTGGGTTGTGGAGGTCAGATAGGCAGTCGCTCCATGTAAAATACTGGTATTCAGCAGTTTGACTGGAAGCCGACCCCAACATAGTTGGGAAAAAGCTTTAAAGATTGAAGTTTATTCATTTATCTAACTTTATTAAATCCAAGTGCGTAAATGCAATAATCGCCATTTTGATGACAGTGGTGGTCGAAAATAAAAAACAAAACCAAAAAAATTCATCTGCTGTTCCATACGAAAGTTTACTACCTAGGTACTGTTCTAAACTGTATGGGACAGCTGTTTATATTTTCGCGATTTTAAAGCTGTTCCCATAGTAAAAGTTATTCAGTTCGATGGTCTAAAGCACCTCTTAAAGTTTGTAGAGTTTTTTAACACCTTATATAAACGAATTGAGAACCTGCTTCTTTTTTTGAAGTCGGTTAAAATCATTTGTAGCCAGAGTGCTTCTTATGACAATTCCAATAAGCCCAAACACGGCTAGGATACATTGTTTTATTACGGAGTTCCGTTGCCTACCTTCCGGTTTCATCATCAGGTCAGTTTAATGGTACCATTTTGATCAGCATTTAATTAAATTTGTTTTGTCATAGTCGCTTAGCTATCGTAATCAAGATATCTTATCGCTACCCGTGATATACGTATTATCAGGGATGGGCCGAAATTCGGTTCACATTCGGCTCAACCGAATTTCGGCAGCTTGAACCGAACTTCGGCATTCGGCCGAAATTCGGTTCAGATGCCGAACATTCGGCACATGAAAAATAATACCTACTTGCACTATTTTGACTGAAATTTAATAGAATTAGAATAGCATTACTGTAAAATAAAATTATGTCTTTTACTCACTCATGGTCATTTATTTTAGTTAGGAACATTGTAAATGTAAACCTTAAATTAAATCTGATTATTCTTATTAGTCTTGAAAATGTCTGCCTAATTAATTAGACATAAAAATTAGACATACTATTACAAAAATGAAATAAACTTAGTATTCTTCTAACAAACATCTAGATTATAAAATTCGTAAATTAAATTAAAAAATCACGTTTTTGGTTCACAAACTAAACATTGATTAAGATCAAGTATTTTTTATTACAATTAAAGGGTATTTTTTTCAACAATCAAATTAAACTTTTCTTATCTACTTACTCATATTTAAAATTTACTACAGGCAGGTTATGGTGCAAAAACACCAAAGGCTCTGCCTTATCTGGCAGAAGTTTGTTACGTTTTTTTTCGTATACGTAACCTGCCTCTGAAAAAAGTCGCTCAGAATATACAGAGCTTCCAGGAGCAGCCTGGAGCGCGGTGTGCGGGCGGGGTACACCTAGCAATAAGTAATTGAAGTAAACGCGTAAACAAATCACGACGTGTCGCTTTCGAGAAATTGAACCGAAGTTCGGCCGAACTTTTCATTTTAACCGAATGTTCGGCCGAAGTTCGGATTCTGTTCAAACCACATTCGGCCCATCTCTAATCATTATAGTAAATTAATTTAATATAACTTCACTATCACTACATATTATAAAACAAAGTCCTCCGCCGCGTCTGTCTGTCTGTCTGTCTGTCTGTCTGTCTGTTCGCGATAAACTCAAAAACTACACCGATTCTCATGCTGTTTTCACCAATGGATAGCTTGGTTCTCTAGGAAGGTTTTAGTATATAATTTGTTAAGTTTTTGTATGCATTTTTGTATGAATTAACGATATTTGTTGGAGGTGTCGGAAAAAAATAAGCCGTCTGGGAGCTTTCAACGAAAACGCTGTCTAAACCCTTTGAGATATAACAAAATAATGTATGGTGGAATTGTGTATCTTACAAAGGTCTTTAAAAAAGTCCGCGATGGCATATGTCTATCTCTTAAGGATAACATACTATATCCATTTTATTGTCTTTTTGTAGGTATTTGTTTGCCGAATGTTACTCTTGGAAATACGATTACGATAACAATACGCTATAATATCAGTAGCTATTAGCCAAATTATGTTCGTAGATAAATAAGCTAGCTTCTTATGTATTTCAAACAGTATACAAGAATATTTATCATAAAAACATGACTAAACACGGCGGCCTTATGATTAAAATTTGTGCATTCCAAAACTTTCGTTACTTTTTCACGGACATATTTATCACTTTTCGGTAAACTAACACTCAATACGAAATCTACACTTATTTCTCAGTAATTCTGTGTAAGATTCTTCTAAGATTAAACCGTTTTCTTATTGAATCCATTACTTTACGCACGTATAACCTTGATGAATGTTTACATTAAGCACCGCGCCACACCGCCACACGACCACAGAGTACAGACGTATTTTCTTTTCTTTTTTTTCGTTCGTTTAGTGGTGTTCCCGCTAAAATGTCAACCGGTCAAGTATTAGTCGATTAATCGAATTCTACAGCCAGATCGTGTTGCAAGTACAAAATAAATGTCAAATATTTCGTCCAATTGCGAACGTGACCCTGAGAAAAGTTATGCACCAATGATGTTCATTAAATATTTCGAGAGTTTTATCAGCACAAGCGGTGTATCATGCGACATTTCGGAGGATTTCATTTTGTTTTCACATTGTTGGTACTTACGTGAATTATTTTAAAATGATTATTTGTGTCGCACTTTTATTTCGTGTTGTAATTTGGTACAATTGATTGCTTTAAGAATTTGAGTGAAATTTCGTATTTTGATTTTGTGTTTGTTATCTTTAGGTAAAGACTCATTCACGTTCAGAACATAAGTAGTTTTATTATATTAAATCATTTGTTTCGGTTTCTATTCACATAGTGAATCACATTAAAATTATTACTAAGTTAGAATTTTGAGATATAGCCTGGGATATGGAGAAGGACATAGGGTACTTTTTTATGCGATAACCGACATCCACGCGGGCGAAGCCGCGGGTAAAAGCTAGTATAATATAATAATAAAATTTAAAAATCGCTATAAGAATGCCTATAAAATTTGTGGAGTTCCCTCAATTCCTCAAGGATCCCATCATTATTAGACTAATCTGGAAGTATATCATTTCAAATATTTTTTTTTTTTCCAAATCGGTTCATAAACAACGGAGTTCTGAGGTAAAAAACAATAAAACATAAATAAAAAATACAACCGAATTGAGAACCTGCTCCTTTTTGTGAAGTTGGTTAAAAAAGGAGAATTTCGGACATCCAAATTGAACAACAACAAGCAGGGGAAGAGGGGGAAAGGGGAAGTCACATTATTTATTTTATTATTTGACGGATTCATCCATTGTTCAACCTAAAGGTTCGTACAGACTCGCGCAATATCGCGGGCGCGATATCGCACCAGTCTGTACGAGCCTTAATACCTTCATCCCATGCCGATTTGATGGTAATTAAGTTTTTTTGATACCAAACAAAGTCCTAAGTTTCGCGCCAATCGTGCGTGCGTGTTCACATTTTTATGTTTCACAAACATCGATCACTAATGTTGATCGATGTTCACAAATAAGGCAAAAGTAAGAATGCAGATAAAATGATATTTTGCCCTTTTGAATCTTTTCAGCGACAGAAAACGTTATGTAAGCAGATTTTCAGCAAATGTAACACCTATATTTTCTGCAAATAAATTAGTCTCATTTTTATTCTTAATTGGACTACCATTTGGATAGGTGCAGTAAGACTTATTTAAAAAAAAAAAACCCCATTAGGTTGACGCGGTTTGACCGACCTTAACATAATTAAAGATATTTTCCACAAACTTATTGTATAAAATAGCTGCGGTAATATATTTCTCTTAATAAATTCGAATGCTGAAAGTTAATGTAATTCCTGAATTTCATGACGTCACACCACACGTCGACTCAGCTGATTGATCTCACATATTATGTGGTCATAAATGTCACACACACACTTGTAGGTAGATATGTATATAAGTAGGTAGGTTAGATCCCATAGTCATTTAACTATTAGTACACACCTATATGTAAACAAAATCCACTGAATAAGTAGTGCTAGCTTTCCCAGAACTGCTTCAACCACGTCAAATAACTGTAACAATTACCTGAAACGACTAGAGCGAGCGCCATCTACCGAGTGTTACTGCTGTGATTAGCTGGAAACTCAGTTCATTCAAGTGCAAATTAAGTTAATCAACAAATTGTTTAGCAAGTTAGTCTTATCCTACCCATACGATACGGTGTGACCCAAATATTGTAGTTTAGTTTTATTTTCTGTTAATTCAGATACTTACTTATTTATAACTTATTTGTTCTTAGTATGAGACTGCTTAAGTCTAGCCCCGCTTTTTTTTAATACTGATTTGGCCTTCTCTCGATCTCGCCTGATCAGTGGTCTAAGTCATTGGGGATTAGCGAAATAACCCCTTATCTATTAGTCAGGACTTCCAGAATGTAGGCATCCGGATTTTTTGTAAAGACTTATAATTTTTTAAATTGTTAATTGAGCCTGCTCTTGACCGCGATCTCGCCTGATGGAAAGCGATGGATGAGGTCGATAATGGGACGAGCGTGCCCAGAAGAAGCCTGTTCACTCTTACTTTGAAGGTAGATGGGTTATATGTGGAATGGAACACAGACGCTGACAGAGAGTTCCACACTGGCTGTGCACATAATAAATGTGGAGGAGAAGCGCGAGTACAATACCGCGCGGTATCTATATCAACCAAAAGCGAATTAAACCCTGCAGTAGGTCTGGTAGTCCGGTAATAAAAGGGCGATGGTGGGTTCAGGTCATTTGTGGAGCTCCTGCGCACACCATTGTTTCTATTTATGTGGTGTAAAAGCAGCCCTCATTATCCTATTGATTGAATACGATAAATTCTTTTTTACTTTCGTACAAAATACTATTACTAATCTACTCAGCACCGGTGGGTCAAGTGGGTCAGGACGGACACCGCTACTCCAATTAAAAAGTAATTTTAGCGGTGCCGCTAAAATTACAATAAAAAAAGTGAAAAATAACTTTAATATCAGAAGTCGGTGGCAAAAAACGAAAATACAGAACCAAAGACACCGACTTCCGAAATTAAAGTTACTTTTTACTTTTTATAGTGTTTTGTAGGTATATGGAAATCGGTTGTTTTTTTTTTTTTTTTTTGTAAAAAAGTTATTATTTTTCACTTTTTGTTGTGGTACCTACCCCACACCAATTTATATAGCACTACTTGCTTACACTACACAAATAAGAGTGACACAAGATAGGTACCTATTTGAATTTCTATCTAAGCTAACTCAAAAACTATCCAATCAAAGTTAATAACAATCGGTTAAAAACTATTTATAGCCCGAATGCATCTCATGACAATTCCAATAAGCCCAAATACGGCTAGGTGTTTGATGATTGATCAGAACCATTTATTTAAATTTGCTTCGTCATAGTCCCATAATTAGGTATCTTAAAGTCAAAAGTCAAAGTCAAAGTCAAAGATTTATTTGCACCGACTTCCCAAAAACGAGGAGGTTCACAACCTCCTCCTTTCTAAAAAATAACTTTAATTTCAGAAGTCCGGTTGTTTTAATTATTTTTTTTGGTAAATGTTGGTTCTAATGCCTATTAACTATCCTTAATTTTTACTTACTTTATCTGTTTTCTCACTCTAAATTATGGAAATATTTGTTTGGCCCGTTTTAGTACCGGTACTGATTAGAAATATCAATAGTACCGGTACTATGCCTGCTACCGGTATCACACCAAGGCCAATGTACCGGTTCCCAAAAATACCGGTATTTCAAGCTCATCCTGTAAGTGCCGAAAGCGCACCAAATCGCTCAGTTGTTATAACCATTAAGTACTTAACCTATCCTAAGTAATTAAAGTACTTACTACTAGCTCACAAACAAAGTTATTTACTCAAACTAGGCTGTGCTTTTTGAACGTTTAAATTAGGTACTTAAGACAGTCACCTAAAACGACCGTTCACCACTTCCTAGTGCTTTAGCTGGGACGAAGTGGCGCAATAAAGTCCCCAGCAGCACAGCTGTCTGTTAAGTTAGAAGAACTTGATTATATACAATAGTATGCAAAGAAATTAAGATTAAGAAACTCAAAACACTAAATTAAATTACTCATCGCTATGACCCATACCCACATACGTAAGCAATTGACGCTTAATTCCGTGATGGCACGCCAATCAGTAGGCACCTAATGGCGTGAAAAGCGACAGGTGGCGTAATTGTAACTAGTCCCTGTAGTAGTCAGCTGATACTAATGATATGATAGGCAGTAGGACGTTGCACCAATCAGGACACACGCTAACATTACTGATGATGTGATACCTGCAGTTAAATAATCGGTAACTGATAGGTAAAGTGATAGCGACTTACTTCTTTGCTTTCTCACCGTGCCGATATATTTACGCAACTGTGATACGGCAAATTAAATTATGATAAGTGGGTGATGTGAGGTACCAGTCTTACCAAGGGGTATCTTATTGCCTGCCCATTAACTGTGTTGTGGAGGTCAGATCCATTTAAAATACTGGTATTTAGCTACATTCGGTTAGACTGGAAGCCGACCCCAACATAGTTGAGATATGGCTAGGCAGGTGATGATGGTTATGTAGGTACCTACGTATATCTGTTTCAGTAGGCAATTCTATTTACCTATAGGTACTCGCGATCGACACGCGACGCGACATAAAGACAACGCTCGTCGCACGACACGCGGTGTCTTTGTGTTGCGCCTGTTTGTAGGACCCTTTATTCATTATTTGCGATTGTAAGAGTAATATACCTAAGTAGGTACTTATATCTTCTTCATGGATCTTCTTTTGTGTTCTTCAATAGATGCTGTAAAATTTTAATTTCACGTACTCTAGAACAATGAGGAGCCTTACTCATAGTGCGATTCTCGATGAAAAACCACTGCAATCCGTTCAGGAATAGGATATGCAATCCGTAGCTACATAATAATAAGGTATAGGTATTACTTGCATAGTCCCTACTTAAGGCTCCCACACACTGGCGCGAGCCTTTAATGATGTTTTCCTACCTTTATTTGGATTGCTTATATTATTTTGGTACGATTTCATGTGAAATCAGTAACTCTAGCCATGCGTGAAGGTCGAACAGTAACTTTTAGAAAACCCTCATTTAATCTAAAAACCCTCGATGTAAAGATTAAACTGAACAGTAACATTACGCACTGTAATGTACCTATTGTTCTCAAACACCAACAGACATATCTGCAGGAAACCGCTTGGAAGATAACGAATCTATTTAAATAACATACTCTAGATATAACCACCTACCTCCACCGAGGCCTTCGTAGTCCTGCCTCCGTCGTGGTGTTCTACCAGCCATGGTCACTAACACCTCGATCACAATTTGTACACACTGCAGGAAATATCATAACAGTCAGACTCAGTTGGTAAACAAATAATACACTGATAACACTGACGGGGGCGGCGAAGCTATACAGCGTAATGTCATCACTATCTATGTTCGTATGTTTTCCTTTTCACTCAGCGCGAATTAAAACAGCTATAGTGTTGTAAATTATCTTTATTATCATCATCAATTTGTGAACCAACAAATGCTTCTTAACTATGATACTTTACAAACTTAACTGTTTAGGAATACTTTCGTTAATACTGTTTATGAGCGGACCTAGTGTTGAATAATTGAATTGAACATTCTAACAATATGCAATAATCATGGTAATTTATTCTGCTAATATTTATAGAACTGACGTGTGAGGAAACGCAATCTTATTACATTAAACTGATAAGGGAAACGTATTTGTTTTTGAAAATTAGATTTTTACATAATAAATAATAACATGCATTAATCTAAGAGTAAAAAATAATATCACTCATCTTTCAACTCTTTGTCTCCCATCACCTATAACTTAATAATTCTCTACTCTGAACTGACGTGAATACTATGAGTGCTAGTAACCTATAATGTTAAATTAAGTAATAGAATTGTTGTTAATTAGGGGTATTATATCTTCTGAGTCCGACTTTTCACTTTCACTTTCACTCGTCTCTGTAACAGAAAGAATATCAATGTTTATTTATTTTCTGTTCTGCTAAATTATAGTCAATAAAAAAGTTAGGTGTACAGGCAAAAAATAATTTCAATTATATTCAGTACGTGGTCTGAATGTAGTTGTAGGTAACTTGCCTGTACAATATATATATATTTTTTTTTTGACTGTACTTTAGCAGCATAGTATCACACAATGATAAATATTATGATACTATAAAATCAGCGCTTCAAGGGGTTGACACGACTGTATAAGAAAAGAAAACAAAAGGATTTCATTCCTATGTTGTAAGCACATGTTTAACACAATTGGGTTAGTACTACAATCATGATAATGAAACAAGCTTTTAAGAAATAAAAAAGCCACATAAAATAAAAATCAAGCAAATAAAACCTGCAACATTGCATTAATTTGAAGCTCTATCCGTTTTGAAACAAGGTCTATATTTGAACAACAAACACAAGCTCACTGACCTTTGCGTCCGTACTGTAGCGTGTAGCATACCTTAATACTATGTGGATCTGGTGGAATGTAAGAGACACCTAACACAAAACTTAGGAGGGTAGTGAAACACTGGATTTGGAGTGACTAATAAATAGCAAAACATTGACTTTGTAATACATTTTTATGTCAAATAAATGTGATATTTTCTCAAAATAATAGGAACTCTAATAAAACAAGTATAATCAAAATGTACATTTGTTATATTTCACATAAAAAATACATTTAACAGTATATGATACAGCGGGCTTGCATTTTGTGTAACATCAATAATCAACACATATTTACACTCTTAGCACTACAGCGGCTGTATAGCTACTCTTTAACCATTCACATTTTTGAGCTCCGTTTATGTTAATCCAATTATGTGCACTAACTATTATATTAAATTCATTTGAACCAACTAGATCAGAAAGGACAGTAAACATTTTGTTTCTCTAGCAGTTGCAAGCGTTCGTAGCACTTCATAAATGTAATATATACTATAGCACATAGATTAGGAAGAAAAAGTATTTATGTAGAGTTAGAGCTACGAGAGCGAAGATTAGATTAGTGGCAGCCAACACCGATATCATCGGCTGTAGATGTTAGGTGGCAGCAGGGGGAGATGAATCATAATGGAGATTGAAGATACATTCAAAACTTATTAGTAGGACATAACTTAGATTTTATTCATAGGCTATCTATATCATCACTTTTTTTTTCTTCATATAACAGTACTAGATACAGATCTATATAAGTGAAAGACTGAACATCTAAAAGTCACAAACTCAGTATTGCCTAGGGTTTAAACAGTCGTTTTAACATTTTATAACAAGATGTATTAAATAATTGTGTAGGTTATTCATATAATGTATCTAGTTTGTTACAATCCTCGCCAGGCGGCCTCACTCCTGGCTAGTAATAATAATTATTAATTACTAAAGTAACCTGCTAAGTTTGCCATCTCTTACTTTAACACTTTCCCAACTACCTACTATTATTAAACTATACCACATTTCCTTCTAATATAATGGTGCTGATTAACAGAAATCGTAATAAAAATATACATTTGTTTAAACTAAATGTTTTTAAAGACTTGATGAATACTTTGCACTTTTAGCTATTTACATACATAGTCATAAACTCTAACGTATTCGTTCTAGCTGACGTCTACCTGATTTACTATAATAGCTGATTAAAAATAACTAGTAATCATTTATTCAAGGTTACATTCTGTTAAAAAGCAACTCAATAACAATGAATTTAAATATCTGCACAAATTAGTCTCTAGTAACGCACGAAGACGTCATCAAAAGGCAATCAGCACAGATGTTACGAAAATTAAAAATAAATAAACGTATAATTTACATCAGACCAGCTGAGCAACCTAAGTTTGCCAGTCAACAGAACATAACCTCGAAATGAGTCGAAATAAAAGTCATGTACGAAGTGCGATTAAATTGTCTCTATTAGAAGTGTTATGTTGATATGAATTAGTTGAATTAGCAGAAAAATGCTTAATTAAACATTCCATTCACAGACAATCGCGATGTTGACAATTCAGGTATTCAATTAGGAAGAGGAATATTAAAAAAGGACGTCCAAAGGTGCAAGTTAATTCCCTAATTTTGAATTTGTCCCGTAATTAGTGGACCACGATGTGACATCAACATCGCGTATGTCACACATGCCTATAAACTTCTGTTCTAGAGTTAAGTGGCAAGCCTCCAAGTCCCAGACTTACTGGTCACAGCTTCCTATGTATATGTGATAACTTTTATCCAATAGTTGCGCCTCATCTACAACAATGATGCACAATTTATGAATAGTGATGGGCACATCACTATAATGTGACTTGTTAGTATTGGAAGGACCCAGCACCTTTATTGCGAAGCGTTAGTAGATAGAAGGCATGCACTCCTGGCTATCCC
Organism: Dryobota labecula; assembly: GCA_947523025.1. NCBI lineage: Eukaryota > Metazoa > Arthropoda > Insecta > Lepidoptera > Noctuidae > Dryobota > Dryobota labecula. Next base: position 27,562,444 of record OX383287.1, on the reverse strand, counting down.
GCAATGGTTAAAGATTCATGTTTGCAGACAGTACAGGCGCGATTTAGAAAGTTTATTTTATTTCTTTCATTTGTAATTGAAAATATGTTCCGAGTGCAACCGATTTTTACAAATAAACATGTAAATAGGCATTAAAATTTCTGAGCCTTCAATATACGTGCAAAAAAGACTTGTTATGATTAATTAAATTGCAAGTATCTCTGCCCTGCTATCGTCTACAAAAAAACATTCTTGTAAACTACTTTCTATTGATACTTTATGATCAAATATTGCTTTTTCTTAGATCTTAAAGATATTCCGTCATCTTTTCTTTATTTTAGCAACGGATTGATATTCTACAGGTAGAGTCAATTATACTACTTACTTATAGCTGTGTGATAAACAGAGATCGGAATAGGTAGTTTATTTAAACTTGAGGAAGGAAGTAACATAGAGTGGATAATACCGTTTTTATCGCAATATAATATACACACAATAACCAGCCAGCTTTCAAAGAATGTATTTTCCTATTATATATAAAACAAAACTCTTTTATTTAATAGTTTTAGTACGGAACCCTAATTTGTTTAATAAAATTATGATTCTTCAAATCAATCATTTGTAACTATAAATAAAGTCCAATAAATAATTCGTGGTTTTTAAATACCAGGATTTAAACGTCATTATAATTATTCCGGGATTTTAGAGGAGGTATTATCCACTCTATGTATTTCAATAGAAGTTGAGGTAAATAAACTCTACCTATTCCGATCTCTGGTGATAAAGAACAAAATATACCTAACAATACTACTGAAGTTATCTGAATTGATTATTATCATTATATTCGAGAGCTGGCGGTCGCGACACGGCAACCCGCCGCCATCATGGATTACTTACATACAATAAGTTACACGTTTTTATACATTCCCGTTGTTGCTTGCTAACTATCCTGGCACACATGTTACAGTACCCGGGCGTTAATAACAACTACAACAAAAAATCGAGCTCTAGAAAGAGACTGACAGAGTCAGACATGAATGACAGAGACGACGAGACCAAGCTGTCCTTTTTCTATTACTCGATATGCATTATCAGCGGCTGGGTACTGTGATACCGTTTGTCAATATATTAACGTCAATGTTAGTATTTTTACATGGTACGAAATGCGACCTGATGTCGCTATAATAACAGTTATTTTTACTTTATTTAACACGTATATTTCCTTGTGTTTGGACGTCCTATGTGATCGTATATTAGTGTATTGTTAGATAGAGAAGTGAAAGTAGAACGGTGTGAGAGCACCGCAGCCTTATCCCATAACATTATACATACCGAGCCTTGACTAATCAACAAATTAGTTAAACGAAGTCCGTTTTGAACGCTGCCGACATTTTGGAAAGTACAGCGAAATTTTTAAAACGAAATTTCTTTGTACACGTTAACTGAAACATTGTATTTTATACAACAATGATTACACTACCTATAAGGCAGGGAGACGTTTGGAAATTCGCGTTAATTTTCTAATTTATCTACACATGAAATAACTTTACTCGACCTCATCATAAATTTCCGTAGCAGCGTACAAAACTGACTTATAGCGCCTTAGCAGATACGATACTTTTAGCGTTGGCGGTCGGCGATTGCATCAATGCTGCATCGCGTATCGAAGACACGTTGAGTTCCAACGAGGTAAACAAATCGAGCATTGCGCCGTGTTCCGCAGATGCCAAACCTTCACTCTGTGGCTGGCATCCAAATATGCGCGGAGTAGTGCTCAGTCAAGCTTCAGAAAAGCGATGAACCGCTAAGCACCGACGCTAAAAGCACCGTATCTGCTGGCCCATAAAGTGCGGCCCCGGCGGCCCTAGGAGTGCGCGTGGTGCGCGTGCTGCGCGTGCGCGTGCGACGCGTGCGTGCGCTTGGCGCGGCGCGTACCGTTGGCGGCGGCGGGCGCGGCCGCGGGCGCGATGCGGAACAGCTGGATGCGCAGGTGCGTGCAGATCTCCAGGCAGATCTGCCCGCAGTAGCGCACCAGGTCCACGCATACCCATATCTGCAACACACATCGTTGTTAATATTTAAGAAAAGGCTGCAGCTTGTAAAGCGACCATGTGGCCAGTCAATGTTCTAGCATTTACTATTAGCTATCTATTTCGCTTGCGCGGCGGTCCCATACAAATTGAATTATCTTGGCTTGGGTAGTTTTTGAGCTAGCTTCAATAATACGTAATAAATTCACTCGGTGTAAGTTGATGATGTTATAAAACTTCCTGTCACATTGTTTTTGTTTTCTAGCAAGTAGCGGTATACGAGTTGGTGTGAGGTAGGTACCACAACAAAAAATCGATAAATAAAACATGTTTAATAAAAATAAAAAAACAATAACTTTAATTTCGGAAGTCGGTGGCAAAAAACGGAAATACAGAAACAAAGACACCGACTTCGAAATTACAGTAATTTTTTTTTTGTTGAAAATTTTCCCATCCTGTGTCTTGGGTTTTCATTTGACCTCACTATCGACTCTAGCAGCCTCGAAAACCATGAAAGCGAACCTGAAGTGACATCATGACGAGTTTATTTTGTATAGAAAAGTAATTCACGACAAGCTGAATGCGCCTGTGGGTTATTTAGAGCAAAATGTTTTGTTGTTGGGATATAAAGACAACAAATGTTATCTAGGCATTTTGTAATATTTTAATTTTATGATGTTTTAAATACCTACAGTGTGATTATATTATTTGGCATTATTAAATACTTATGACTGGCCATTTTTCAATGACGACAGAGTGGTTGTGTTCCGAACTTCCGAAGGAAAGCCGGTAGAAATCGTGTTATACCGTACATTCTTCACTGGAACCTTATTTGCTAGATTGCTTCTAATGTTCAGTGGACTAGGTGTATGTATACGTACCGTGCACAGCCACAGCACGTAGTACTCTGGCAGCGCGTGGTTGAAGTACTGGTTGAGGAACAGCATGGCGGGCCCCAGTAGCGACCAGTCGTAGTAGTCCATCTCACTCTTGGTCATATGAGCCACCTGGAAACACCGTAGTTATGCTTATTTAAATGTTGGAACTATGATTGATTTATTCGTTGTTATTGATTTGTTATTTTTTTAAATATTTAATTGTTATTTTAAGTCTACTGATGTTGTTTACTGAAATCTCGGTTTAAGTTTTTTCCTGATCGTCACTCGTGTCACTAATGCACTAGGTTTGTTAAAGTTTGCTGACGGAATAATAATAATAATAATAAGTTTCTTTATTTTCTCTCACAATGATTTTTTAGCACTTAACAGTTTTGAACTATAAACATTCACATTGTGAGAGCTGGTGCCTGAAGTAGGTTTTAGAAAAAAAAACTGTATTACAAATCACGAGGCCCCTTAGTGGTCACATACAAATGAAATGGCAGGTAGCATGTATTTCTAGTTTTATACTCGTACTAAGCCTACGAAAAGAAAAAATAAAATAACAAAACAAAAGCAGTCAAAGGGTGTGTGGTGACTGTATACGAAGGTAGGTAGGTGTAGTGAATATGTAGGTGAATGCTGTTGATTGTGTATGATTGTGTAGGTAAATTGTGGTAAGTGTGTAGGTACAAAGTATAGCAGAAGGTTGGCAACGTGTTTAAGAGGCTACCGAGCGCACAGTGGCGCCCTCATCGTTATTTCGGTGATTTCTTTTATTTTAGAATGAAAATGCAGAAAATAAGCTCGTCAAGTTGTGCTTCATAAGACTATACGTTATTATTACTACAAACATAACAATTTAAAACTACTGTTTGCCACGGTATTTGTTTTTTGTTACATTGAGAGTCAGTACATTATTCCGTAACTAAGCAACAACCCCGTTGAGCCCTCCTGAACCACACCAAAGACCTCATCCCAGCTATCACCACTAAAGAAGAAAGCAGTGTCATGAGCAAATGTAATTTTTGGCCATTACTAAGGTGAAGCTGACACAGGTCGGTGATGTAGATCAAGAAGAGAGTCGGTCCGAGTATACTGCCCTGAGGCACTCCAAAGGTTCTTCGTTACTAACCATACCATATATTCTAACTTGCTGCTTCCGGTTAGATAGGTAGTCCTGGAATAATTTTAGGGGAAGACCTCGTATTCCCATATTTTCTATTTTGTACAATAAGTGTGGGGCAGAAACTGTGTTGAAGGCTTTTGCCAAGTCCAGAAACACCGTCAGGCACTTTCTTTTCTTATCCAAGATCGTATTTTTTTTTTCATGTACAGCGTCATTGTTGGGATTTAACTTGCCGGAACCCAAACTGGGAAGATGTAAGAAGGTTGTTAACCTCGAGGAACCTAACCAGACAATCATTGATTAGGCGCTCCAGAACTTTTGAGAGGGTTGAAAGAAAAGAGATGGGTCTAAAGTTGTTGACACATTCCCTGTCACTACCTTTATGTATGGGTTTTATAATTGCGGATTTTAACGCCTGCGGAAATGTCCCTGTAGATATGACGAGGTTGCAGATGTGCGTAATAGTAGGGGACAGAACACTAGCATATCTTTTCAGTAGCCGGCCCGAGATCTGGTCAAATCCGATAGCACAATTATCCCTTAATCCTTCAACGAGTTGCAGTATCTTAGAGTCGTCCGTAGGAAGCATGACCACGGAATGAAGAGGAGCGGTTCCCGCGAGGTTCAGCTTTGTTTCTGAGAGGGAATGGATGAGACGTGATTTGTTCGGCTAGGTTGCGTCCAACGTTTGCAATACTCTTGACGTTTTTACAGAATAAAATGTTTGATTGGAAATAAGTATTTTTTGGATATTTTTCGAAAATAAATCATTCATATTTTATCCCAGTAATAGTAAAAACTGCAAATAGCATATTTTTGATACTAGAAAATAAATGGATTGGTAAAATACTATCTTCCATTTTGTTGGAAGCGACATATCATACCTAATTCAAAAATTCAAAATTCAAAATATCTTTATTGTGGGCATATGTTTGTTACAGGTCTTAACAAAAAATTTCAGTTCCAATATGTCCTGCCTAATTGGCATACAATAATTATGTGTAGGCATTAAGTTTAAAATTATTTTACACGTCAAATTTAGTTATTATAAATGTCAAAATATCAAAATACAGTAAAATTATTATTAGGTATATACAGTGAAATTAATACATGGTCAACAAATCAATCAATAATTCAAGAAATCTTGGATCGTGTAGTATGCTTTATCAATTAAAAAGTTACGTAATTTATTTTTAAACACTGGAAGTTCCTTAGTGCTCAGAATGTCAATAGGTATTTTGTTGTATATTTTTGATGCAATGCCAAAGAAGCTTTTGTTAAATAGAGCCGTTTTATGTGGTACATTAGAAATTTTTAACATATATCTTTTCGATTTGAGTTTATCAAATAGATTTTCATTTGTTTTTACAAATACAGCTACTTCATAAATGTAAATTGCAGGAAAGGTAAATATTTTAAAATCTTTGAAATATGGTTCACATGAATCAGGAACACGGATACCAGCAATCGCACGTACACATCTTTTTTGCGCTTTAAACACTAAATCCCTATTAGTGGCATTGCCCCAATATATGACTGCATATCTCAGTGTCGACGCAACATAAGCATGGTATGCGGTCAAAAGAACTGATTGATCAACAATTTTGGATAATTTATATAAAGCATATGAGTACTGATTAAGTTTATTGCATATTGTGTCAATGTGTGTTTGCCAAGTCAAATCGTTGTCTATCCAAAGCCCTAGAAATTTAACGCAGCTGACTTGTTCAATGTTCGTCCCATTATAATGAATATTGATTTTGTTATGTTTATTGTTACGCCCGAAATTTACTAATTTAGTTTTTCCTAAATTGATAATTAAGTTATTATCCGTCAGCCAGTTAATTATATTGCGAAGAGTGGAATTTATGTCATTTTCAAAAGTATCAGTATTTTTACCTGTAAATATGACTGTGCTGTCATCAGCAAAAAGGATCATGGGATGCTGTGAAACTTTAGGCAGATCATTTATGTAGATCAAAAATAGCGGTGGACCTAACACACTGCCTTGCGGCACTCCATATAGTACTTTTTGGGCATGGATTTATGTTTTTGTTCGGTATTATTTAAGAGATTAATATTATTTATTTCTACTACCTGATATCTATCATTTAGATAAGATTCTAGAAGTTTATGGACGTTACCCCTTATTCCATAACTGTACAATTTATTTAAAAGTGTTCCATGGTGCACATAATCGAACGCTTTTGTCATATCCATAAACATAGCAGAGACAGGAACATGTTTATCAATATTAGTATAAACTGGTTTTAAAAGATCATAGATTGCTAAGTTAACTGATTTATTTTTTCTAAAACCTTTTTGTTCTTTAGCAAATAGATTGAACTTCTCGAAGTGAGTATTAATTGCATTACATATAATTTTTTCAAATATTTTTGAAAAAATAGGGATAAGTGCTATTGGTCTGTAACATGCCACGTCTTCCTTGTTATTTTTCTTAAAAAGTGGCTTCACTACGGATTTTTTAAGTTTAGTCGGAAACACACCATGTTCAATACATAAGTTAAATATATGACTCAGTACTGGACTGATGATGGGAGCAACTTCCTTTATTGAGGATGTTGTAATGTCATCATATCCAGCACTTCTAGTATTTTTAAGTGATTTAATTATAATATTAATGTCATAAGGTATTACAGGGTTTAAAAACAAAGATTTATATGAGCTATTGGGTAATGTCAATTTGTTATTGAAAGATGTCAAATTTATATTAGTCTTATTATTATTAAAATTGTCCACAACTGATGAATTATTGTTATTGAGTAAATTTATTGGTTTTATTAAATTAATATAGTAATTATTAAATTCTTCAGCAATTGTTCGTGGGTCTGATATTGTATGATTGTTTACTTTTATTTTATTAATATTTTCTTTTGGAAGTTGGCTTTTGTTTTTGTTTATAATTTTCCATGTGGCTTTCGATTTGTTCTCTGCATTGGATATTAGGTAATTATTTTGAGATTTTTGGGTGAGTTTAACAATTTTTTTGAGACGAGAACTATATTGTTTGAGAGCATTTTTCTTGTCGTCACTGGGATTGAGTCTATACTTCCACAGTTGTTTTCTTTTTTGCCGACAACACTGGCTTATTCCCTTAGATAGCCATTTAGGTTTTTTAATAATTGTGTTTTTAATTTTTATAATTGGAAATAGAGGTCATAAAAAAGTTTATAATGGTCGAAAAATATGTTGTATGCCACTTCTGGATCATTAGTTGAGTAAACATCATGAAAACTCAAACTCATTAGACATTCTTTAAATTTAGTTAGGTTCTCTTTACTAAAGTCTCGCCTTTTTGTATACCAGAAGTTGACAGTACAAGTTTTTTTAACAGGAAATTTTAATAATAACATAACAACCTACCTAAGCTACGTAGATAACAAAGCAAACTTCAAGCCAATAAAACCAACAAAAAGGCCAAAACAGAGCATCAAAAATTTCAAACATCAATCAAAACACAACACTCAAAACCAGAAAAAAAAGAAATGTATCACTCACCACAAGTCTATTGGTGACCTTAGCGGCGACCATGCCGAACGCCAATATGTACAAGGATGGGTGATGCTGGTACACGTTGGACTCGCTCTTCTGGAAGATGATGAAAGCCGGCACCACGACCAGCGAGAAGGGAATCACCGGCGACAGGATACTTGTGCCCTACGGAAATTACTGGGTGTACCACGGCCTTCGTAGGACGAACGGGCCAACATATTGCAGGCTGTCTTGGCAAGGACTATAGGTTTGTTAATCAGCAAGTTTGATTGTAATTTTCTTTGGTCAATTCCAAAATTCTCGTATCATTTTAATAAATATTAAAAGGGGAAACTTCAGTATAACAAAGCACTACATGCTAAGCACTACTTACTTATAAAGTTACAAACTATCATGCAACGTCAAACAAGCAGCAAAAACACAAACATGCTGTTAGTAACAAGCCATACAGTATACATGCAATGAATGCGACACCCGTGCACTATGAGACACAGCACAACACTACAGGACGGACGGTACAACACTAGTGATCGAGGTCAGTCATCGAGCATCGTCACGTGAGCATAGCGCGGTGGTCGGCGCGTTAGTACAGTCTGTGCAGCATTTGTATTGTTAAGTGTTATTCTTACAGCACAATGCTAATGAAAAAGTCTTACTGCGACGGTGGAGCCGTTTTTCCCCACTCCACCCTTCATTATGACGGTAACGTAACCGACGACTAGGTACAGGGTGAGCAACACGACTGCGTAGTTGGATATCAGATTCAAGCTGATGTTTATCGGTAACTGTAGTGTTAGACCGTGATATGCGATGATGTGATGGTCACATGATGACGTCATGCGGTTAGACCGGCGGCGGGCGGCGTCGGGGACGCGGGACGGCGGCCATAACAGAAAGAGAAACACATACATGCCATTAATATCAATTACACCAACTACGTAACGGAACGGACTGGAAGCGTACGACATCCATTAAATTGACTCTTGTTTGTATGTGCTGTCTTCACTCATTTATGGTCGTGTGTTATTTGTATTGAATATTCGTGAACTATGTGGAAGTAAGTGGTGATTACTGACTAACAGATAGCATGTAGATAAAGTAGTTTTGATGTTTAGGCAAGTATCAATAAAGGATTGAAAGGAGATTGCATGTTGCACCTAAACATAGGTATGTGTGTGTGTTACCATCAATGAACCTCTCTAAACATAATCATAAATTTATATCAATTACATAGATTATGGCATTTAAGGCTCCGTGCACGAAAAAAATTCTTTTGTCAATTTCTTATCTGATTGTGAGAAAACATGAAATAATCGAAACATTAACTCTGTGTAACTATAAAAGTACAGTTTTCATGGTGCTAAACCATTTGTGTCAGTCACAGCAGCCGTTAACAGTTTCATCATTTTTGTGCTCTCCAAAATATTGTTTATTTCGCCGTTGATTAACTTAATGAAGATATTGTATAATCATTAAATAAAATTCAGATTATATTTTATGAATAGCTGAAGACTAATTTGTGATTTTTAAATTTCTTGATATGATTTACTAAATAATAGGAAAAAATATGTTACTGACGGGTTTTAAAACAATAAAAAAGGTTTTTTCAATATTATTTTTCTGCTATATTTTGTATGGAAGTTGAAAAAAGTGGTTCAGCCACATGCAAATAGACCATAATTATAATGATGTTGACGATATTTTTTAATGTTCAAAATCAAAAGTAGTTTCTTGTAGAATGATGATCAAATGTCAGTCTCGCTTCATTTTTCGGAAAACTTGTTGCGAATATTAGTGATTTACCGTGAATACTTAATTTATTTGAAAAATCCCTTTCAGCCACATGCAACACAAAGAACACGACTTTTCAAATCATAAATAATTTTGTTTATTTATTTATCCCTTTCTCACAAACAATGAACAAAATTGATCAAAATCAGTCGATTTCGTGCACTGCCCCTTAAAATGAAATTTATATAGTTGAAAAACCTTATACGTCCTACACGTATATTTATTTGTTAGGTTACAAAAGTTAATGACATTAAATTCATGGTAAAATTATGTCATCTTCGAGATACACAACACGCATAGCTGACGAAATGTGGGTGTACACATAGCTCCATTAAGTGGTTGCCCCCGCAGAAGACATGTGCGTTTAAATCCGTGATACGCCCAAGTCAGTTTTTGTATTTGGCAAAAACATGTTATTATAATAAATGTATTGTTTTAGTGAATAAATAAGTATTTTTTAAAGTCTGTTTTAAATATTGTTTTTATTCAATAAAAAGTTAATACTTCTATTAATGCGTATCAAGCAATAATAGTGTTAACATTTACGTAGTAATTATACGACGTCTAAATAGACCGGAGGTTTCAAGACCGCTTGCCATGCATAATAATGGAGGTTCAAATTCTAGGCACAACATGTGCATTCTGTCATGCATTATACTTTTTAGGGTTCCGTACATCAAAAGGAAAAAAACGGAACCCTTATAGGATCACTCGTGTGTCTGTCTGTCTGTCTGTCTGTCCGTCTGTCTGTCTGTCTATCCGTCTGTCACAGCCAATTTGCTCCGAATGTAATGAGCCGATTAAGTTGAAATTTGGTATACATATCAACGTGAGTGACCCAAACACGAACGTGAACCGTAAATAAATGAATTTAGAATATTGGGGTCAGTTTTGGGGGGCAAACAAGGAAATTAAAAAAAAAGTTTTGCAAACTGTACCGTATGATATATCAAATAAAAGGGCTTACTTACTGTGAGGGTCTCAATTATTTTTTTTATAATTTTACAATAAATCGTTTTAAAGTTATAAGTCAAAATAGACGAAAATTGACCATTCCCCCCCTCATCTCCGAAACTACTGAACCTAAAATTTTGAAAAAAATACAGAATATAGTTCTATACTTATAGATTACAGGAAAATCTATAAGAAGTCTATGGTCTTAAAATAACATGGTAAATGTCTCGATATTGTGCGTACAAACTTACATTTGCAGTTGGAATGTATGGGAAATTATGTTTACCAACTACCATGTTAAGTTTCGACGGTCCCTACGTACATAAAGACATGTCAAAAACCGAGGTTTAGGAAAGCGTTATTTATGTTCAAACTGCTCTAGAAATAATTGTATGTACAATTTGTAAATAACGTTAAATACGTAATATTAAAAAAATATAACTATACAGGTATGTGCATATGGAAAATCTAAACCCAATTGTGCAATTAAATAAAATAAATTTTTGACATGTCTTTATGTACGTAGGGACCGTCGGTTTGTTCTTAGGATAAATTCTTTCCAAGTACGGAACCCTTCATTATGCATGGTTCGACACGCACTTGGCCGGTTTTTTTAATATACAGTATTTTTCTATTTTGTTTTAGTAATATTTATAAAGAATTTAGAAATCAAGAAAAATTTATTACTTTAATAATTATTCATATTAATTTAATTAACATTAATAATAAATAATATTTATTATTAATGTTTAGTACTGCTATTATTTAACAAAACTTTGATCTTATTTTACTACAAAGATTTATATTTTACAATTTGATTTGATAATTTACTATTTTGCCAACTGACTCAAACGGGTTCCTAGACAAGTAACATCCTATTAACGCAAACGTTGTAGTTCAAATCGAATATTATATATATATTTATATTGATTCGAATCCAAGTCGAACTAATGAACTCTTTTTGAAGTATTCTTAGATTATTCGTAACGAATTCAATATTGTAGCAGTGTAACATTTTAAAACTTGAGGGGTTAGCACATAATGACGCTGTGTGTACTATAGGTACGCCTCTGCCTAACTCTTCGAGGATTACAGGCATGATGTTATGTTGTGTGTCTTCGAGATAAAACAGACGCTTTACACCATACAGCCCTGTGCTACATTTAAATTAGAATGTGCAAAACCACCTTAGAATAAACTAAATAGATAAGAGAGATTTAGAATAGAGGACCCATGGTTACATCACAAGTAAACAACACAATACCTACTTATTTCGGGTTATTGGTAAAACACTAACACAACCTTGCAGGACTGTATTACTAACATCATAAACAAAAACTTTTGTTCTATGACTTTACAAAACATAATGCATTTACCAAAAACAACCCTTCAAGATTTCTTGATAATTATATCTAACAAATTTCAATAGGGATGACGACAGAGAAATATTTTTAGTCCGTCATGTAGATTATTAAAAAATATTGGACACGTATTTTTTCATTTTTTACGTAATCAAAACATTACGGCGATACATCGAGTTCAAATGTGGCATGACGTCACTTCTCATTAGATTTTATACTGAGCTGTGACATAACGAGCCATCACTCCCCAAGTTTAATGTGTTTTATCTAAGTAATTTTTTTATTAATATGATAAAGCAAAAAATACGTGTCTGCTATTTTTTTATTATCTGATTGACGGACTAAACAGTTTTTCTTTTTTTTTTTTGCCAGGACACATCTCTATTCTGTAATTTGTTGTTCCTACCTACCTACGCCTCGTGCAATGTCATCCTTGCCTTTTGCACTAGACAGGGCAGTTTGTTTACTACGAATAGAGTTAGTAACATTTAGACTTTTAGAGCGTTGAAATTAAATATTTTTATTTTTGTATGCAAATATGATAAATTAAAATCTGATGAAATATTAAAAGTCACAGAATAAAAGTTGTTGTTTATGATGTTAGTAATATAGTCCTGAGAGGCTTTTAGTGTTTTGCCAATGACCTTGTATATCGCACCTTTAGAATTATAGAGACCTAATTTCTTCAGAAGTTGAAAAACATCACCAAATTAGGTCACTATAATAATATTATAGTGACCTAATTTTGAAATTTTAAGATTTCAACCTTTCTAAAGAACATCACCAATGAGGTCACTATAATATTGTGAATTAATTGATGATGTCATTAACTGATGATGTGATTGATGATTTCAAATAAGGTCTCTATAATTCTAAAGGTGCGATATCTTTTGATAATATTGCAATACGATAATGTACCACAATATTTGTGTGTCGGTCAAATAAATAGAACAAAATTTGCCGTCCTATAAGTACCGTCAACTGTGGCATCTTTACTTTCCATGAGTACAGAAATAAAATACCTCTCGATTACTAAAGATGTGTTACAAATAGTTGATTATTCTGCTTTTGTATCGCTTTATATTTATTTATTTATTACCTCATCATCACTATCATTACAGGAATTTCGTAATTCAATAGTGTGGCCATAATTACATTTTTATTGTTTACAATAACATATTATGTACATCGCGGTTTTTGTGAACTCACTCAGAGAACAAAAATATCTATTCTGTCTGCTACGTCATTAAGTACACGCAAGGTACGCGTTATAGGGGCTTTACTAAGTAGATTGGTCCTACTACTACTGGGCACCGCCAATAGACATGGCCGTCGCCTTCGCAATACATAATTGACGGGCACACACAGGTTTATTTCATTCAATATTTGAAGTCTTGCCACGCAATAATTTGAAAATATAGGTAGCAAGAGCTATGTCCCTCCTTGTTAAATATTAAAAATTATTATTATTATATTAAATGGCGGCAACAGATTTTTAGTAATCGATAGGTATTTAAGTACAGTACTCATGGGTAGCTCATGGAAAGTTAAGATGCCACAGTTGACCGTATGTAGGCAGTTTAAATATCCTCAAGAATATTTTCTACTAACATGGGTACTTGCCACGAAATGTTGTTGATACTATGAACTGAAAGTGCCCGTCACGAGAAGCTATAAAGGATGGTGGGCGACAATGGTCCCAGTACCGCCAGCCAATAAGTGTGAATTACTTAATAGAGCAAATAATACTGAATCTTTTTTACTATGTCACCATCAAAATATATCAGAGAGGAACCGATCTACATGTATCTAAATTATTTTTCTTTAAATCAATTATTGACCGGTTTTGAGTGCATTATTAAATATAAACTATAGAAAGATATAACAATAATAAAAATCCAACAAGACAGTGTAACATTATGAAATGAAAGATTAAAAATAGATCCAAACACGCTGCGCGTTGATTGGTGCGGCTCTCCCTTCCTCGCAACATGCGCTAGGTTTGATCCAGCTCGTCGTCGGCTAGGCGCAGTCCTTACTTACTTTTATACAGATTCCCAACGACTAGTTTCCGATCTCAATAATATGGGCATTTTTGGAACTAATCTATGGTATTTGCGAGTAAGAATCCAGTCCAGACATACAAGAGTAAGAAGTTACTACTCATACATTTTATTTAATGAAGATGAAACAGGTTTGGCATCTTTAAATCATTATTACTGCACCTGTAGAAATGGCAACAGGATTTTGGAATGCAGCGTTCATGTGATGGTCATTATTTGGTTTTTGAGTATGACAAGGCAAGAAAATAGCATTCATCGACCGGCACTGTTTCTGGATTCCATAATTATCGACCCACAAGCTTAAATAAATCAAAATGTTAGTTTTAGATCTATACCTGAATATATCAAATTGCTAACCTAACTTAATCTGACACCTAATCTAAACTATAAGTGTCACAAACGTAAAACCCTACATGAATTAACCTAACCTAACATTGGCTGAATAACCCTGGAACAGATTTTAATACGCCTTGATCTGAGTCAGGGGAGAAGTAATGCCTTCAAACTACAGTAGTTTTAACTGTGGTGGCAGTGGGACCAGCTCCCATACATTTTTGCCCAACATCCTTTTGTAAAAAAAGAACTTCTACTAAGTTACGTAGCGACAATTCAATCAACAACAAATAATCCCAAATTCAATCAACTCAAAGTAACATACGTGTAATACGTAACTAATGAGTAATTTCACTTGGACGGGTTATATTTTAGGGATTTATAGCGCTCTCGTCTAATATTTTGTGGTACTGGAACGCGTCTGACTTGTGGAACATAAACATTGAAAAACAAAATTGATGAAAGGATAGATAGCACGGTAAACAGTTTTGTTATTCATGTAACTGATTCTGAAACAGAATTCTCGGAATCGTCTGACGACAGTAATTAAATGTGTGTTAACATAAATAAATCCCTATAAAAAAATAAAAAAAATACAATACTTTTTTTTTATAAAAATCAAAATCAAAATATTTTATTTCACATAAACCTACATGGGCACTTATGAAACGTCAGAAGCTAGGTGCACGGTTCGAGTTAGTCGTTTCCTATGGAGAAGAGCCGGCAAGAAACTCCACGGTTACTCTTTTAAAAATAATATATTTGATCTAAAGGTTACGAACCCCTGAATGTGTGTTTACAAAAAGTATAGCTTCTCGTGACGAGGACTTTAGTATTAAATACGTTTAAGTAGGTATACTGTACATAAAAATGAATCGTGCCGGTTTATGTAAAACCATGTTCGCTGTGATAATTAACGGTTGGTTGATTATTTGCCTTTAATTTTTATTACAACGGCACTTGTTCAAAGATTTAGAATATTTTATGGACCACATTTTTTAATAATACTGTGACTTTCTAGTCAGGATTTGTTTATAACACCGTACAATGATTTTTGACATAATATATCCAAAAATGGGAAAAAGCACCTAAAATGGCCTTCCATATTATTTAAAAAAGATTAAGTCTCAATTTAATATTCTGTTCGACCACAAGAACTGCTGGAGAACCCGTAATGAGAAAGTTATTATAAATTGAGACAATAATGTAGATCTTCAGCTGTTGCGGCTTCATAGTTATTTACACGATATGTTCCATGCAGCTTGGTTAAATCACGAAATGTGACGATTCAGTCGTTAACTTGTTTGATTGTTCACGTTTTTTTAAGGTCATTACTTAAAGGAAAAGACTTTGTATTATAATGAGTAGTGTTTTCTTTACGAGACAGAAGAAAAATGACAGATTTTATGCGCTTATTAGTTCGACATTTAAATTGTATCTGAAACAAAGATTGCGGCTCATATCCAAGACTGAATCGTCGCATTCAACCGACGTCCCACGAATGAATGTCCAAGTAAACAATATGCAATCTTACAGCGACGGTCGATCCGTTCTTGCCACATCCTCTAACACGGAATGTGGAAAAAAAGTTGGTGGCAAAGTAAAACTGTAGGGCGAAGCATGTGGACGTAACTTGCAGGCTCAGCGGCACGCCCAGCGGTGGGATCTGCGCATGAGTGGGCCGTTACATCAGGGATCAGACACACACAACACACCCTACTGCAGGGATGGCAAACCTTTATGCATACGAATTAAAAAAAACTAGGCTAATACCCAGTCTCTGATTCGAGAATTTGAAGTTGAGAACTTTTCAAACACTACTTTAGCATTACACACAACATTTACTTAAGGTTCAGTTTTTTTACATATTCTGCGAAGAAATTATGAAGTTCACGGGCTATATTGAGAAATCACATTTTAGAGGTATGAGGAACAAGGTGTAAAGTTCACTCATAATCTATAGTAAAGGGAGGCTCCTCCGACCAGACGGGTGTTGTGTCTGGTGAGTAACTGCCCAACGGTTGTATATATGCTAGTCGCGCGGTAAACTCTGATAGCGCGATGCAGGATTTGTGACGTCAGGTCTTTGATGCGTAGTTCGCATGTGGCGTTGTTGACACGGCCACAACCTAAAGTAATGCTTAAGTGTTTAACAAGATCTGAACTTCAAAGTCTTAATTTTGAAACCGGGTACTAGTGACCTAGATGAGCTGGCCACCGATATCTGAGAAAAATTAAAATAAACAATAAATCTCACTTAAAAATGTTTCTAACACAGTAACCTCATAATAAATATTAAAAAAAAAAAACAATGCACTGTAGTATAGAAAGAAAAAGAGAAAACCATTGTAGGGTTGTCAATTTCTTAGGCACCTACACTACAATCGATGCCAGCCGTGACCTTTATGTCACATACCATAGGTTGGCCATCCCTGTCCTATTCCTTACATAGGCCGCAATTTATAACAAAAACGTCACAGTCAACAATCATGTCGTGCTCAAATGTTTCATCAAACTTCTGACCATATATTTGGATAAGACTCCTCTGGACAGCTGGTCGTCAAAACATAGCGCGTGTATGTACACTGCATGAATTCTTCAAAATGAGTGAAGACCCCACATTTAAGACAAAATAAAAGGGAGACGCACCAGCCACAATTGATCGTAAAATTAACAGTGAAGGCTTTTCCACACAAGAGCTATAGAATATAATTACACCATAAGAAGCAGATACAAGTACAGAACTCAGGCTAAGTGTTACATGTCGAGCTTTGAGACCAGCATAGTACCTATGGTATAAAACTTGAAGTGCCATATTTTTGGCCAGGTACTGCACTGTTCGTCCGTCGTTGCGAACTTGATACAAATTCTCACCATGACGATAAGAACGTCGCAGGAACAGCATCAACATATCGCACATATATGGGAAAGCCTTCACGTTAGACCATGACTAACAAATCCTACACAGAAACAAAGACATTCTTAAAATAATATTTATCATAGATCATGCTCCATGAAGAGACAGTAATATCATGTTATTTCGTATAAAAAAAACCTGCGAATAAAATACTTAATACATCAATTCTACAAAATACTTCAACTTTAGTTAAAATGAATCAAACTACATATAGGTACTCCGTGGTCGCAACAGGGAGCATAGTCTAGGTACATTAATTAATCGATTTCATGCTATTAAAAAAACCCACATGATATAAAGCGATGGAACCAAAAGTGTCTTAGTTATACAGATCGAAGCTAAGTTTACTGTGGCACTCACGCGAATATATATATCACTTTTTAATAATGATTTGACTATTTGCTTACAATATTTATTCTAACTTTTATAAAGATGTACAGCAATTCTTGAATACGAACATCTTACAGTACTCTAGATAGTTATTGCAGGATCCTACATCGGCTACATCTTCAGACTTCTAAATATAAATTAATAATATTTTAATCTATCCATGGAAAGAGATTCATAAATAATAATATCGATTTTACAACAAAAAACAAGTTTAATCTAGATTCCATATATGAGGAAAACCTTTTAGTTACAGGTACTGTACGAAACATTATAAGCAAAAGTATGTTATAAATCTGTTTCGTGCTATAATCGCGTGAAAGTGCCGTACACTAACTGCTGCCAATCTGAAGCCGCGCTAGTTATGCATGTCAACTGACGATGCTATACAGTACGATACAATTTAGATACCCAATCTGTAACCCAATCAGTGCCGCGTAGGAGACTCGACTCAAACATACACTTTTTATGTCAAGATGATAGCACAAAGAAATACAAAAAATTTAGTAAATGTAACTCTTTTTTGCTATAAAGCACAAAGTGAAACGGGACTCCTTAGTGATCCTTACGCAGAATTCCACTTTCGAAATTAAGAACGCTCTACTAGACTTCTTAACACAAAATATTCTGACAGCTTCGATCAGGAATTCTATCAGAAAATTTTGTAAAAAAACAAGTGAAAACATTTGCCAAGATGGGGTACGTCCTTATACTTCTTTGCCTAATTCTACTCGCGTTTGCATTGGCCGTAGTACAGCTTGTGGTTTGGGGAAGTGTTAAATAACTAACAATCATCTTTATTCTGCCATCTTGACAAAAAGTTAAAAAAAAAAAAGTTTCTAATAACCCGTTGAAAAAGTATTTTTAATGTTGGTCTCCCACTCGGGGTGATTGTACAAATGTGGGACTAAAGAGATGTCTCACAGCGACGGTGGAGCCGTTCTTGCCCACTCCGCCGGAGACGATGGCGGCGAGGAGTGCGCCCACCGTGAGGACTGCGCCCCCCACGGCCACCAGCGCCAGCGAGTAGCGGACCTCGAGGCCTCCGCCCACCTAGTGCACAGGTGCGTTACAAGTGTGGCGTGCCCAGTACGACCTGTGTGCAGCGCCTAGCCACAACCAAGTTCCACCAAATAGACGCCACGCTCTTGCGACCGACCTAACACAATTCTAGGTAAACAGAAGTAACTATTTTACGAAACTCCTTTGTAGTACTACTTAGAAAATTGCTTGCAACATGAAAACAATAAAGTAACCTTACAAATGACTCGAAATATTTTACTAATACATGACGAGCTTTTCATAGTAGGTACACTTCTAGTTGGCAGAACTGTGATCAGACTGTGCAATGATCGACTGGACAAAGGCGTTCAGGTCGAGTCAAGTTGTACCTGATGATGACGTGGAACACGGACATATCACGACTATTGCGGTCATGTGGGTATTTTTAAACATCACCTAACAGTTTATAGCTGGTGGTTCATTTAGTATTTGGTAATTTGTAAAACAAGTTATTTGGTGCCACACAAAATAATTACGGATAAGGTTAATTTGTCTTGAATAACGTTTGCTTTCAAATTTATTTTGTGTGAAGAATCTTCTGGTGAATGTTTGTTTTAATGACTCCCGTAATTCTTTCGTGTGTTCATTAAATATTTGTGAGACAACATCAATATAATCTCAAACAACTTGTTCTGTGTAAGTGGTGTGTTATTCAAATGTTAGATAACATCGGACAACACTGAGCTAACATTACGATATAATTTGTGTGTTATACCAGGCTCGCTTGCGTACAAAATGACTTGCACTCTGTTTTTGTTGGGATCGTTTATCGAGAAGTACAAACTTAATTGGTTTGAACATTAACTGCGGTCGATGAAGACAACACGTCTGATACGTCATGGCGTTTACATTTACAGCAGTATTTGATAAACATGGTGCCTTTATGAACAATTTTGTTTGACGTCAGTATTCTGAAAGTCATTTTGCATCGCTAGCCTATCATACGCAGTGCAGAACAGTTGGATGACGTTACCTGAGTGGCCCAGAAGCTGGATCCCAGCGTGGCAGACACCAAGTGGATGGCAATGATGGAGTACTGGGCCTCCGTCACATCTATCCTGCCCATCTTTAGGGTCCCTGTGACGTAGGCCTGCCAGTGCGCGCAGTAGAATAGCGTCATGGCGCAGAAACACTGGAAAGTTACAAAGCATTTATAAGAATAGGTTAGTCTTATATCGTTGTTTTAAGTGGGTACACTACATTAATACGAAAAAAATTATTCCGTCAGTCACAAATACGAATTTCAAAATACCGATTTTCATAATTCCGAATGGTTCAAAATTCCTAATATAACAACTCCGATTTATCATTCATACTATTTTTATAATTCTAAAATTTCTATTCTAAAAATACCGAGTTTCAATAGATCGAATAACAAAAAATCCGACTTAATGATAATTCGAAACATAATAAGTTCAAAAACTAAAACCCGACTACTAAAAAATCACGCTCTAAAAAGTATGAAACAAGAAAATATTCTTACCTGAAATTGTTATATACAAACTATTCAATATTTATTATCGTCTATTAAATAAACAACTTCCTACACGTAATATATTTTAATGTATTTAATACATATTCATAGTGATGTTCAAAGGATAGCAGCAAATCCCCCAAAAATACCAAGATCGCAGTTAATAACGAAAAAACTAGGAAATATAGGAATCAATTCAACGGATGAAAACATCGAAATACCATGCAGTTCCATAATTGGAGTACAAAAGCGGCTGCCCAGGCAACCTTGCTTTTTTTAAGCCGATTCACTCCAGGAACCGTCAATTAGCTCTTGCATCCCTCCAACAGGCAGTTACGAAGGCGGAAGTATCGGCACTCAATAAAGCTAACAGGTCAAGACATAGAAGATATGAGAGAGATATCATGAGAGACTTGATTAACCACGCTAAGAATAAACCAAGACATGAAAATTATGCAATCTTAGACGGAAAAACCGTAACCAAACTCATCAAAAACCACAGGATGTGCTATCTCGCACATATTCACAGGCGTTGTTGAAGATTGAGATAAGATTAGAAAGGGTGTTAGCGAGATTTACAAGAAACCTGAAACGGATAGTAGCGAGACTTCAGACGAAGATAATGGAAACAGCAACACAGCATAGCAGTGAAGGAAGGCAGCTGGACTCGAGCCAACCAGGCGACGACGTCATTAAAAGATGCCCTCCCGATAAATATCACCCGTCTCTCCACTATTCCATTGCTTGCTTAAGGATGCATATCCGGTAGGCTATAATAATCCTTCCATAGCCTATGGGCACGTCTTCCCTACCATTATCGTGCCCCCCGGTCTACTCCTTGATATACAATGGCCACTGTAGTCCCATGAAACATGAGGCTCCAGGGGCTAGTGTGAATCTTTGGGTTCATTCGAGTAATCGAGTCTGGTTAAACCACGCTGGGGTCGGTGCATTTCATTCATTAATACGCAAATATTAATAACAAAGTAGACGTTTTTAAATTACATTAAACGTTACTTACAGATTTTAAATTTATATGCGTAACTGAATATTATACTAATTGAATCAGAATCCTAATTTTAGAAGTTTATTCGAAGTATTGCAAATCGGAATGTCGTTTTTCGTACCGAGAACCCATCGAGCATTTGATTCTTCGAACGTATGAAAATCGGAAAACAAACAATTGCATTTCCGACTTTCGGTAAAATAAATAATGTGATTTTTAATAATAGACATTATAATTCTTAGGCATTATGAAATTCGGACTTTTGAAAATCGGAACATCGTAATTCGGAATAAAATATTTCGGAGTATTTGGGCGTGCCTGTTTGAAGTACAATTGCTTGATTCATGCATTTCATGTAGTTTTCTAAATAAAAAGATTGTTATAATACTGTGGTCGATATACTTATTTCTTTTTTTACCAGTCTTCCGACCAATTTTCAAATGAGTGGAATTAAATAATTTCTCGCTACATGATTTGCTATTGTTAATAAAGCACAGAAGCAGTAAACATAGAATTGGCTTCAGCAAATAATATCCACACTACAATTATTGGGTATTATATCAAACATACTCTTGGAGAAAAGAAATCTTTCGATTTCCGAATAATTCACGTGGACTAGATTTCGAGTTTCACGCAAAGAATTCGTAAGAAAAATAAATTGTGCAAATCGGTTAGTAGGTTACAACTGTTACAACAGAGATTTAACGGCCTTTCGTTCAATATCGCCTTATATAATGTATTAAATGATTAGACTATTTATTTAATACAGTAAATTATTATTTTTTAAATTGCAATATCCACGTAATTTTTTAAATTTGTTTCTTTTGGTATTTTTTTTTCTATTTAGTTTTTAATTTTATAGCATAGTGCTTGTGGCACATTGATTACGTTTATGAGGCATGCGGTGCTAACCTATAAGAAATTGTTGTTGTTTTAATACAGATTTTAATTGTTTGATTAAATAAAAGTGTTGTTAGTGAAAAAATATTATGAAAATCTAAATCATCTTTCTCCTGCTCTTCAACCCAATTATTTGTGGTTCTTCCATACTTACAATTAGTCGTCATCTCGGTTGTCACCCCATTCCTAGCCATATCATCTTTCACACAGTCCATCCATCGTTTCTTTGGTCTTCCCCTACTCTTATAGTCATCCACATTCATACTCAAAACTTCCCTCATTCCTCCGCATCACATGCCCATACCATGACAACCGATTTCCACACAACTTTTCAGTCACCGGTGCCACTTTCAGACTTCCTCCAAAATAGTAACAAAAACGAAAAAAAAAAAAAAAAGTTTTTGTAGATTAAGGAAAAACTAACACCCACATAACGTTAAATTTATAAAATCATTATTTGCAACTTTTTAATCTGTTGGACCTCATTGACCCATGGCATTAGGGGCGGCTCTACATCGGCGTGGCATGCTGAATATTAGGTTGTCTATTGTCACCTGTGGAATAGCGCTCCATACTCTGGAAAGATGTGCATAAAGCTCTTCTTCCGCGTTAAAATTTTGGGGAAGGTCACTGAACGCTCTTCTCCCGAGCGAATCCATCTCATCTATGGAAATGAGATCAGCGAATTGAGAAGGCCACTCTTAATAGCTTGATATTGTTCTCGCAGAGCACATTCGTCACCAACCTGGCTTTGTGTGCACGCGCATTATGTTGCATGAACGAGAAATCTTGGCAATACTGATGTCGGTGCGGGATGACCATAGGTTGCATAATCACATCACAGTATTGTTCGACATTTCAATTTCCTCGTATCAAAACGAGGTCCGTTCTTCCACCCAGGCGAATTCCAGGCTACACCATAATCGTTCGACTTTCTGAGGATTCTGGAGTCGACTCTGATGATCAGGAACTCGCCAAACACGCACTCTTCTTAAATCGGGATGACATCCAAAGAGCAACTCATCAAGAAAAAAGTACACGAGCCCATTGAGTGTCGGTCCAGTTCAAATGTGCGTTAGCCCACAATAATCGATGCCCTCATTTCTGCGTCGAAGAGCTGGAAGTCTGAGCGGTTTGAGAGCATGAAGATTAACTTCATGCAATCTTCTCCCGGTGGTTTGGTCACTGATGCTGAGACTGGGGTCTTCCTACAAGGTGACCGAGCCGTAATTTGAGGCTGCCTCCTTGTAGCATTTTGCAGAAAGCGCGGTCTTATCTCTGAGTAGTGACCGTGTTCGTGTGAGGTCCTCAGTGACGTTCAGCAACATCTTCTGTAGCCCTGTAACGCGCCCATAATCTGCAAATTACGCTTGGCTGCGTGTTGATAGCGTCGGCAGGCCCTAGCATCTCTTACCGCGTTAAAGCATCGAAAATATTTTTCACAGGAAAAACAACCGAAGGACAGTATTCTATAAAGTTATTGTGTTCCAAAACGCCGTACGCTACGACCAAGTGAAGTTTTCCCTCCGTATTTCCACATTATTTTGCTTTTAGGTATTAATATTTTAAATTTGGGACAATTATTTAATGCAGTTTCAACCAACATTTACATTTTTTTTTGTTGCCAGCTTCTTCTAAAGATAAGTTGAATAAAGTCGGCTTGTTCCCTAGACTTTGTTGAGATTTAGGTAAAACTTAAAATTGTGAATCACACCGATTGGCCAGTTTCCAGAGTTTGGCGGTATCCGGGCGCGTTAGCTTGGCAGCACGCCCAAATAAGAATATTGAGATAATGAGAGCCATGCGGCCATCTCGCGAATATGGAAAAGTACATAGTCATTACCGTTACATCATTGATAGCTATGTACGTATGTAGATACAGAGTTCATTCACGACTGAATCTCTAATGCGCTGGTCAGGGTTTAAAGGTTAAGATTATTTCTTGGAGGCTGCTGCAAACTAGATCATAGATGATGAGATTTTGGATTCATCGTCCGAAGTTTTCTTATTAATTGAAGAGTTGAATAATTGCAGAAAAAATAAGGGGCATCTCCTTTTTTTCAAACCTTTCTATGTTTTTTTTTTCGCCATTTGTTTTTTTGCGACGACCTCGTTTTCTACTCTCGCAACTTCAGTTTCGCGCGGAATATGGCAGTGCTTCGTAATAATTATAAACTTTCACTATGCCTAGTTTCATTCTAATCTGTTGAGTCGTTTTTGTGTGTTACGGTAACATACATACATCTTACATATTGTTGTTACAGCTTCTGTATCTATAATTTTTTAAATAAAGAAATTAAACGTAAAATATGGACCATTCTTTCATTTTTAGCTAAAGTCAGTTTCCGCTTCGGCTAGACGGTAATACGTTTCAACTTATTTTCGCCGCTACAAGTTTTCAACCTACTAAATATTTTATTGATTCTACTTTCTCAGATATTTCTCATTAACATATTCTAGTTAAGTAATAGGAAAAAAAAAACGAGTAGCTAATCTACTAAGTAGATATCTATTCGCATTTTACATCAGTAAACACACTTAGCCGACCATTACAAGCTAGATAGTTATGTAATGTCTCCAAATAAACCATAACAAACTCATTGGCATTCCTCTAATAATTGAAACAACGATCTATAGTAATTGACACCGTTTTCGACCTTGCTTACTCGTACAAGACACGTTTCCGTAAAGAATAAAATAATACTAATTACATTAGCAAGCGGGAAATAACAACATACATCGTAGTCCAAACACGGAATGCAATAGGGATTTCGCCGTTTATTTTCCATAGACTCCCAAAGGAAACGTGCAAGTTAATTACGAAGTACTTACGTATAAAGTACTTATCTGAATTACGTTTAATATATACTAATTAGTCACAAGCATTCGCGACATATCGCAGTTTAATAATAATTATGAAGATTACCGATACATGATAGTCGCAGTAGTCTGTTACGGTACGACATTATTTCCTTTATTCGTCGTCGTGATGGGTGGGACCATTTCATCGACAATACCAAATATGGCTATGGTACTGCAGAGATTATAGCCTATTTTGTACTTCCATTCAACCCTGATGAATATTTGATAAGTTGATGGCATAATTATGAGACAAGCACTCATTTGTATTTAGAACAGAAGAATAACAGTAGCAGTCAGTTGAGCTGACAAGCGTAAGTCATGATATAAAATGTTATGAATGAATTTAAATATACCAATGTTTACGCAACTTATCAACAGTCTTTTGTTCATTAATGACCCGGTATCATAACGACGAGGAGTCCTAAGGCATATCAAAGAATTAATGCACCTGGGCTTGGCTGAGACCAGTTTTGGTCTTGCAAAATGATGGTACTTACTTCATTATTCTAAGAAGGGCCGCTATAATCATTTAATTAAGCGTAGAATGTGATTCATAATAAGTACTTGTGACTGCCTATTTCATTAAGATGTTGACAATCGAGCAATAAACGGGCCATTTCAGCCTGGAGGCAGTCTCCTCGTATTTCAAGTCGGCCAAAGGTGAAAAGATTAGCCGCGTGGCTGGCTAGCTGCCCAGTAATCAAGAATCAAGGTTCGATCTTTAAGTTGACTTCTTATGAATTGATGAATGATCTCTTTATGTTCTAGAATAGATATAGGTTATTACTTGGTGGTGTGAATTTATTTACCGTCACACTTTATACGACGACGTTCCAGCTGTGGTAATATTAGAGGTTTTTAACATAAGTAAAAATAGCTTTGAAATTAAACTTACCTGGAAGAACATCCAAGTAGGATACTCTCCCAACTTGACAGCTATACATGCACCTAGTGCTATGAAGACTGTTGATATGCTGTCACAGCCGTGGTCGAAGAGTTCGCCCAGCGGCGACTGGCTGCCGGTCCTCCGCGCCTGCTTGCCATCGATGGCGTCCAGGCTTTGGTAGATGAAGACTCCTAGTGCGCAAAGTGCGCACGCCCATCGCGGAGGCTCCTGCCTCGCGTCTGGACTGAACCTGCGGCGTCAAATGATGGGTTATACAAGTGATAGAATAGACGTATTGTTAACAGGTAGTATTAGAAACCTCGTTAATATTAAGGAGCACCTACTGAACGTCAGACAAATGATGAATAAACGTGGACCTAATACGTTGCCTTGTGGCACACCTGACGTCGATTTTGGTTTAGATCGATATAATGCCTCGTCACACTGTATAGAGTGGCATTATCATCTGGTTTATTATGGTTAAGGTAATTTTTGTTTATTGTTATTGATTGTTGACTGTGATTCTGCTTGATTTATTAAATCCGAACAGGATCACTCAGGCTGTTGAGTTCCGTGCGTAGGTGTTAAACGCCTCACAGGTCACTACGCACCGAAGGGTGATAGGTCGTTGCAGCATGGTATTTTTAGACCCCAAGTAGAATGTGTTGAGTATACGTTTGATTAAATGTGAGCAATAGCTACGTCAGTTGGCCGATTGCTTTGGAAATACCATTATTGCCGTATTGATTGCGATGTATAGGCAAGCAAGCGTGACTGATCTAATGATGTGTGACGCATGCGTAAGTACGTAGGTATGGGGTCGCATACGCGCATCCATAAAGTTCCTTATATTTTCATGCTGTAGAACAAGAAACTAATATACTTCGGTCGCCAATAAATTATACCTTCTTACTTTACGACAGATTTATTTTTTATTTTTTTATACTTAAACACACAAAATGTACAGAGGCAGACTTAACGCCATTGTCATTTTCTACCAGTCCACCTTTGGGTGATGCAGAGACAAACAAGGTGCAATAGCGAGAATTGAGGAATAAATATTCATTTAAATATACCTAAAGTTATACATATACCTATTAAAAACTATAAATTTAATATATACATCTTATTACAGTCAAAACCATTTATAATGACTTCGCTTAAAACGACATACCGGTTATAACAACAAAATTTTGAGGTCCTCGTATAATACTGTGTTTTTATGCAGGGCAGTTTTTTTATAGAATGATAGCGGTTTGAATATTGGCCTTTTCGTTAATTTATTATCAGTTAATGAAAAATCTTAAATCTGAAATATTATCTTTTTTATTTTTTATGAGCACATTAATTCATGTTTCATCAATACAATATAAGTAATTGTATCAATAACAATAAGTATTTCTTATCTTACTGTATCACCTCATAATAAATTAATAATAATAAGCATAAAAGTAAAGAACAATACAAGTGCAGAGTCATGGTGAGTACGGTTTTGTACGGTTTTGTTGGTTTTGTTTAAGAACAATCTTTCAATTCTTTCAATTTTACATTATAATATTGACTTCTCATCAGGATGGATGAAATGGCGACAGGTCACAGCAACAACTTGCGACTCACAGATGCCCCTCAAGTTAAAGAGGAAAATTTTCAAGTCTGTGATAAGGCCTGCCACACTGTATGGATCGGAATGCTGGGCCGTGAAGAAGACAGATGAAAAAAGATTGCATGCAGCGGATATGAGAATGTTGAGATGGATTTGTGGAATGACGAAAATGAATAAAATAAGAAATGAGGACATATGGGGAAGTTTTAAAGTGGCATCAGTGACAGATAAGTTAAAAGGAAATTGTTTGGCTTGGTATGGGCATGTGATGAGGAGGGAGGAAACACATGTGACTAAAAGAGTGATGATGAATATAAATGGTGATGGAAGGAGAGGGAGAGGAAGGCCAAAGATATGAAAGAGAAGGGAGTGAATGATAGAGTGACGGTTGACAGGGGAGAATAGAAAAACAAAATGTGTTGCGCCAACCCCATATGTAACATGGAACAAGGGCAGGACGATCATGACTAAGTACTTACCTGGAATACTAATATCTTGAAATAAATAATATGTCAACATCTTGATCAATACAGATAGTCCCTTCAGGTGGTAGGTAATGATTGGACCCTCAAAATAACATTTGGTGTATTAATTATTATCTTTTGATAATGTATTTGTGTTCGCAGACTAGACTGAATCTACAATTATATCAAATGCTGCTAATTACCATATATACATACATGCCTACTCTACTACTACTAAACTTATGTTATATTAATAATTACCATAAAGATTAGTTTAAATGTTTGGCCTCATTTCCAATCAAAAGTATAACCAAGTTTCAATTAATTTCTTAGCATAGTAGTAAAATGCCATTATTTTACAAATAGTAACATTTTGTTCATGTAGCAAGTAGATACGAAAACATGTTTTATTGCAATTTGAATTAAATGAGCTGAAGTTTTATTAATTCTTTTTACAAAAATAAATAGGTGTTCAGACCATAGTTTCAGTATTAAAGTACCTTTAATAAACTAAATATAAAGCTGAGAAGTTAAGTATGAACCTTTTTCAGTCAAGACATGATTGGCACTTTGAATAAAATAAAGCCCTGAATCTGAATGTTCAATGGGATCCTTATTGTATTTTAGGACATGAGTATGGTAGGTACCATACCTCTTGTTAATAAGATTATTACAAAGCAGTCCAGATATTACATTCTATTCTCATTATTTATTTAACAATTTATGTACACACATATAAACAGACAAGAAGAAAGGAACAGAAAAATACGTACAAAGGTGATGCTTATTTCTAATGAAATCTCTTCAAGCATACCTGTGATAGGAAAGTAGATATAGAGATGTAGACAATGTGTGTAAGAGTAGAAGAGAAAAAAATATATACATAAAATCAAAATAGTTATACACTAATATAAATACTTATAAACATATAATAAGAGAATATACTTACATACATACTTCTAAAATAAATATCACTCAAATATATACTTATAACGTGGTTGAAAATAATAAATACATAATAATATGCAACTATGACGAAGTGGAAAGATAGTGATCTTTTACTTTTCTTTTAAAGGCTGCAACAGTTTGGCAGTCCCTAATGTCAGGTGGCAGTGTGTATTAATAACTAGCTGATACCGTGGCTTTACCCTCATAGCAATTTCTAAAATAAAAGTAGCCTAAGTTACTCCATATAACATCAGCTTTCAGCCAGTAAAGTCCCATCAAAATCGATCCAGTTGTTTCGGAGATTAGTCGGAACAAACAGACAAACAGCAAAAAGCTGTTATTTTCATATTACAAACAAACAACAACAAACAACAACAACAACAACAACAATTTTATTTATTTCTATGTATGTATATATAATAGATGTAATATTATATCACATCCCAGTTGTACTACACTAATGCAATCAAATGTAGAGACAAGGTTAGTACATTTATACCTGGAACTAAAATTGAGTTACTTTATCTAATCTTTTAACAGTCAGAGTTTGACATTATATCAAAACTGTGATAACATCAGCCACATAACATGTTACATTAACTTGACGCAAAACTTTAGCCCTGTCTTGCTGATATATGAAATAAATTCCACCAAACCTATGAATAATTTCATTTTATAGTACTTATACTTATTAAAAAAAATCTATGATTCTAAATTCTGGTTATTATTATCAGAATTGAATTGCTATGCTAATATTCTGCCTTTTGACTGTCAATAAAGATGATTAATTTATTAATTTTGCACTTGGCTGATTATTTGCAATTTGATAACTAATCACTTAAGTACACGTAAAAAGGTTATGTGTCAATTAAGATCTGCACAGATTCCAGGCAGAAATCAAAGTTTGTACCTAATTGAAGATAGTTGAAGGTCTTCGTTGATAAATGATAAGCCTGGAGAGACAGCTATAATATTAAATTCCGGCTATCTTATCGAAACAGACGGTGGCGCGACGTCGCCTCGACCAATCGCACGCCAGTTTCTTCAAGCATTACAATATGTAAACATGCGTGAAAAAATCATTTTATTGAATGGAAAATGCAATGGTTACAGAATCATTACAGTGCACCTATGTAGGACTACTATTACAGATCGTTAGAAAGTCTTAGTGCCAGCAGAAAATGAAAGTCGTTATGGTCGGGCGAGATCTGTGACACAGTTCCTATAATGTATTGATATAACCTTCAAGGTACTTACCAAACTAGTATAAGAGTGGTGACTATATTTACTATTAAACCTAATATTGTGATGAGATTCGGCGCGAGCCATAACGGCGTTTTAGATACTAGCCAGCACCACCACGGCTGGAGCCATGCATCCAATATACTGGCACTCGTACAAGAATATTTGTGTTCACTTAGTCTTTTTAACTGGGCAGCATTGAGTATTCTATCTTTATAGAACTGCATTTTAATTCACTGTCACGACATTACAATGCACAAATAAATTCCACCATTAACTATATTCACAAGATAAAATCCGCAAAATCGCAATGTAAACCACATTCACATCACAGTTCGAGTTCACACTATTCTGACATGACACCATAAACAATTTGACAGATTTTTTTTACGCAGCGCTGATCTGTCATTCAGCCACGCGTACGCCGTAGACAATATTATTGACAGTAACAAAGAATGTTGCCAACAAATAAATTATGTTACAATTCTAGGAGTTTTTTCTTTTTCTAGAATAGAAATACTTCAATGAAATGATTACTAGAACCTGAGAGTCAGCTTCTTAGTAAAAGTAAACTCGATTAACTCGACACAATTCAACGCTACAGTTGTTTGCTGGCCAGCGGTCTTTTTATGTGACGCGAACTATACTAATACTGTGCCTTGACTGTTTTTCAAAGAATATACTACTCTCTACCGAGAACTTTTTTGTTTATCTTCAAAATTCACAAATCATTAAGAATAAAAATAATTTATTGGTAAAAAATATACTTGTATGCTTACTGTAACTAGAATATAAATTTAATATATATAGTTATTTTAACAGTGGTCCCCAGAGACTACAATAGTATATAGGGTAGTGGTCCCTAAACTAGGCAGCGCCTATATTTTAGGGGCCTGAACGTTATCTTAATCTAATTTGAGACATGTTTGCGACTTAAATATTTCAGGATGTTTGATAATGGACAGAATACTTAATTAAATTAGGGTAGAGAAGTATCTAAAATAAATTGAAATAATAACTTGAGCAAAATAAAATAATTCTAAATGATGACACAGTAACTACAAACGACCGATAGAACTAATGCGGAACTATGTTGAGAATGTGAGAATTGCTGGCATTTGCTGGTTCATCTGTAGACTGACTATTAGTATGAAATAATTTATTAGGTATTTATCTTTTTCCCTAGCCAGAACTACGGAGTTCGATGACCGTTGGAGCAAAGGGAGGAGGAGTTTGAGCTATATTAACGTTCCGGTCATTAGTAACTTGAAGGTAAATGTGACGACTCACAGTTAACAGGCGAAATACTATGTATATGCGGGTGCTGTACTCGACCCCTCGAACGAATACCAATAATAATTGTAAAAGGCAGAATATATCTAGGTATCTATAGGTGAGACGGCTAAAACATTGTAAACTGCTGAAAATGAATGAGGCATTGTACAACACAAAGCTTTATTTCAACAATAATTAAATTACAATTATTACAAAGATATAATACTTTCCAGTCATAAACTGCTTCATAAATGAGAATTACCGAAAGAATTACAAAATGAAGACAAAAAATATAGCTATTTTGTTACAAAAACATTTATATCTCAGTTTTACTTGTTATTCTATTTACTTATCTACATACAATTTAATTTAGTACTTACATTATTATATTATAAAATATTATCAAACTTCGTTACATAAAGGTATTTCAGCATGACAAAATTAAAGCCTTATAAAAATATTTGGGAAAATATTTTATTCTCTATAGGTATAGGATCAATTTTAATATTACAGAGTAACTTAATTACTCAATAGGTCAATAACAATTCTTATAAAATTATGTTTTTATTTAGAAAAATAATTAAACCCACCGAACATTTGACATCTGAATTAAAGTTATCTATTTTTCGCTTGGTTTTTTCTGGCTTCAATTCTTTTTTGTAACGTTACCAATAAAGCACCAAGAACATTATGTCCAGGTAGTCGTTTTCCGAAGAGCAACCGCTTAACGGAATCATCGTACGTGAGAAGAGCGACCATGTTTTGAAGTAGAAATCCCTGGCAGTATTCCAACAGTTGAGTAGCACCGTAAACCTGTAACGAAACCAGCCACATATCAAACTACTTATCGTGGGTGACACAATTTAGCGTTGGTTAAAGATATGAGTATAATTTTACTGCTTTTGAAAATGAAATAACATTTCTGTCTGTTATGAATAGTTTTTTTTTTTTTTAACTTAGGGGCTTAGGGGCACATTTTACTTATGTAGTAATTTGACTACAAGTTTTTGAGTTTAGATAAATGGAACAAGAACACAATGGCTCTTACCTTAGCATGAATATAGACTGAGACGAGGTTGTGTAGGTCTACAGACTTGGCCGCTCTCGCCTCGCAGTGCCTCTGTAGCGGCAGAAGCTGGAAGAAGGAGGCTGCGGCCAGAACCTCCAACACGTCTGTCTCAGGGATGTCCAGGCCCGAGCATCCACCCGAGTAGAGATATTTCATCACTTGCTGTGACAAAAAAATAAAAAACAATTTTAAGTAATCAGCTTTGACGTTTTCTAAACGTCGAACGTTTAGAAAACATCAAAGCTGAGAATCGGCACAACTAACAAAACAGAACCCAAAAAAGTGCCACGCCGTCACCACGTCCTAGTGCTTTAGCTGAGAAGAAGTGACGACGCAACAAACTCCCCAGCAAAAAGTGAATTGAAATTAGGTAATTATTAAAATCATAAAACGTACCTCAAATATATGATACCGGATATCGTTGATTTGCACGAGGGGAGGGGCAGCATTGGCGACTGGTAAGGCTTCGTTCGATGATCTTGTAGGAGCTAACATGGCTCGTAAGCGTGGTGACTCCGAGACAAGAACTATTTTGTGGCCATAGAACAATCGCCCTTCAACCCTGAGGAATGAAACAGTTTTGACAATGATCATTTCTGCAAGAGCTTATGTCTTGACTTCCAAAGGTTCAGTTTTTGTTCGGAAGTTACCTAAAAGTGACGTCAGCTAGCGACGGGTTGTTGACGTATGATGGATCGACCCTGGCAGGTGCAGGAGCCACAGGTGGCGGCGGCTGCGCCACGCCCGGCACGGCTTCCCGCCCGTAGCATGCGCACAGGATGTCAGCCAGCAGTAAGACAGTGCCTTCCTTCTAAACATAAGGGGGTTTTATTAATACTGACGGCCTTTTCTAACAAAGGCTTTTAAAGATTGTAATTAAACCCTTAACCGGTGTTGATAAACAACGGATATTTTTTCCATTGTTGATTAACACTGGTCAACGATGCGAAAAGTAAATAAAAATATTAGTCACATTACCTTGCTGTAGCGTAGAATATTGAACAACAGGGGGAGACACTCGTAAATGAACTGTTTACTGTAGTGACTATCATCTGATGGACACACCTGAAATAATGGTAGAAACAAGTTAAAATATGTTCATATCATTGTGTATTTCTCCAAAAATAAATAAACTAGTTTTACCTGTAGAAAGTCTTGTAAAAGTTGGTCGATAACGTTATCAAGTGCTGCATCTGCAGCAGCGGCCAGAGACAGAGTCCACGCGTGCAGTGACCACGGCACGCCAAGCGCGTGTAGTTCTAGCGTAATGTCTGGAGAAAAAAAAAATTGGCGAGATTAATATTTCGATGTGGCAACATAAACATGACACTGATTGATTTACGACTGTTTAGCCAGTAACCGATTTTTATTTGAATTTGACAACATCAGAAGGGCAATTTCCGTAACTAAAAACAGTCAAAATCTCATCTACAACGCTACAAGGTTATTCTGGCGCGAGGCCAAAATCGAAACTAGTGTCACCATCTTGGTTTTGTCAATACAATTTCCGTGACAATATTTCACAAAAGTTTACCAAAAACGCCCCCTGTCAATGTCATTCAGGCGCGAAAACATCCTTCAAAAATCAAAACATCTGTCAAAAACACAAAAATGTAGGTATAAGTAGTTAGCTACCGCTACGGTAGGTAAGGAATTTTGACAGATTGAGACTGAGATTAATGAGAACATTTTACAAAATACGGGAATTGCCTCTCTGCTCTTCAGCGAATCTATGATACAGTCGTAGTGGGACCAAAGTACGTACATTATGTAGTCACTGGAATCGGTCTTAATTTCCAAAATCCAGGACAGTAACAGTCCAGATACAACAACAATGTCGTGAAAATCTCACCCAAATGGTCAGTCTCGGCGGCGCAGTACATGGCGTCGTGCAGCGCTCGCTGCTGCTGCTTGGTGAAGGCCGGGTGCCGCACGGGCGGCGCTGCGGCGCCCTCCGCCAGCACCTCCTCCAGCGACAGCACGGCTTGCGCTGCTCGCGCACCGCCCCGCACTGCAGCGCGCAGGCATGCACGACGCCCGTGCGCACAGCACACCGCCACCGCACTATATACGTACACTACCAGTTAATACCTACTCAAGTTAAAGCTTTAAAACAAGGTTGCATGCGTTAGGGGTTTATAGTAAAAGTGTAACGGGTGGAAATCTAAATAACGATTTCCGTTGGACATTCAACTGATTCAACTGTACCAATTAGCTGATTCAGCAGTACAACAGAAAATTTTCTTTTGGATATAAACTTCCTTCTGCAATTTTCTCACCTATAGCAGCCATACTGTGCAGCAGCAGAGTAGCACAAGGCATCGTTAAGTTGTGTGGAAAGGAAAGGGTCTGCTCCATGTGACAGCAACAATTGTACGAGCTCCAAGTTGCCGACGCCACAGGCCACCTGAAAACATAAGATGGTATTAGGTAGGTAGGAATTTAAAAATCGAAATAATTAAAAAACATGTGTGTCGTCCGTAAGCTTCTAAAAGTTACAGTTAACACATACCTGTAAAGGCGTAAGAGTGCAAACGTCGTCTCCTCTTGCGGGCGCCCCGTCCACCCTGGCGCCCGCGGCCAGGAGGCGGCGCGAGCACTCCACGGCGCCTCCGCCGGCGCCACTACATGCGTACACCAGCGCTGTCCAACCTGAGGGTAACCTTAGTTTAAGTGTCTGGCAACACCTTTAATCATAAGGTTCATCGCACACTGACAATGAGTAGTAAAATGCTCGAGTAATTTTTCATTGATTTAAAAATGAATTTAATATCAACGAAAATAGGGTTGAAAATAGCGTCGAATAAATAATTTAAAATCAAAAGTTGACTGCAAAGAACATGCTCGAGCATTTTACTGCTCAGTATGTGCTACTGCTGACCATGATATTCAAGTGCACGTTTTTTTTTTTTTTTTTTTTTTTTTTTGTGTATGGCATCTCGGAGGTATAACCACTGGGGGTTCCTGCTCCTTAACCGGGCTTTCCTGTGGTGCCGCAAGCTCCTAACGAAGTTTACGCCTCCAGCCAGGGGAGTTTTTACTAAAGTCTACTTAAGCTAGACGACTGCTCGCTAAGGGCACCCCAGGTGGGGCTCGAACCTCGGCTTAGGGCAGTGTCGGAGGGAGGGTGGCAAGGGACCGTCGGTGGCTGGATAACATCAGGGTTCTGATTATTAATCGGGGGAGTTTGGATTACAGGCTCAGCTAAACCACATGCTGGCACATCGTTAAGCGTCGTCAAGGGTCGGGGAGGGCTATTATTATTGACGATAATAATAGTGGGTCGGGGTGGATCAAGTGCACGTCTATGGGCTATCATTATAAGGATAAGTTACCTGCTGTGGGCGGCGTGTACGTGGGGGTAGTCTGTTGTGTGGATGGCGAGCGCGGCGATAGCGGCAGCGCGCAGTGAGCTGCGCACGCGCCGCCTGTCTCGATGTTAGGGTCCGCGCCCGCTTCTAGTAACATCTGAAATAAAACCATTTACTTTTTAGGGTGACATTCTTATTATTGGATGAACCCAAAACCTCTACTACGAAAATACTTTTTTACAAGAAAAAAGCAACCGAATTAAAAAAAAACCACGATGAAAAATCATATCAGACCCTGTTATGATTTTTGTAGGAATAAGTTAGGACACTCGCACAGGGATGGCCGTAGTTGAAAGTCGTCTTACAGCAGTGCAGTACGTTGAAGAGGTCATCCAAGAACATGTTTTACCATACATGGGGATCATTGGTTGTAACGAATGTCTTTTAATGCAAGATAAGGCCTGCCCGCACACAGCACATTGCGTGGATAGTTACCTTTCAGAGGCTAGAATTGCCAAATTGCAGTAGCCAGCAAGAAGCCCAGACTTTAATCCTATAGAGCATGTATGGGACATGCATAAATAGTGAATCCGGACATGTTTCAATCCTCCTCAGACCCTCCATGATTTGAAAACCGCTCTGGTAGCTGTCTGCGGCGAAATGCCCCAAATAAACAACATCAACATCATCCAGAGCATGCCTGATCGCGTTATTAATTTTTTTACCCAAAGTCTCTAATTCAGATAATTTATCTAAACAAAGTAATGTCACTGTCAAAATGACAGGACAGTGGTGCAAAACATTTTACATATTTTTTTTTTTTTGTAAATCATTATCTATGAAATTAAAGTGAATTAATTATAAGAACTATGCAAACAAAATACCGTTGCCAAACAATGTTTTATGTAGTGTGTCGGAGACACGGCCTATGATCGTCATAATCAGCCCTTTTAAGTCCACTGCTATACGTAGGCCTCCCAAAATCGATTTCCACTCGAAACAGTTTACAGCCGTTTTCATCCAAAATGTGGCTAGATATGCTACATACAATATGAATCTATGAATGAGAGTTGTATTAGAAGTGTTATTAAAGATGTAAAAAATGTGAAAATGTTTGGATCTCCTGCATTGTTACCAGTATCATAAAATATTTTATACCAGAAAAACTCCTTTTTTTAATAACTTTGTTTTAAACCGAAAATTTATAAAAATAATTACGGTATGATTATTTTTTAATTATTATTTCTTAAATTCAGTACTTAAAAGAAAATGGAACCCTTTTCTTCGCCATATTATGTGAATTATTTTTATTTTATTTTATTTTATTTTTATTTTATTAAATAGGAACAACAAACAGCTACATTATGCAATGTTATAAACAGAAAAACATGAATGACTTAAGCAATAATGTAGCCCACAGCGCTGTTCACAGATTACCACTAATGAATAAAAACTTAAAGTCACTAGGAGGTGAACTGTTCATGCATGACAGTTACACCATTATAAAAACAGAACAAAAAACAAAGTACTTAAAAAATAAATAAAAAATAAACAACAATAAACAATTAATTTAGTATTCCATGAGTTCAAGTTTCTCATACAAAAGGCAACGAAACCTTATCAAAGAGCATGTAAATATGTCTATATGTTCAAATGCTTCATTGTAGGTGGCTGCCATTCGCCGAACTGGTGAACGTAGACCAGTGTTAGATCGGCAGGTACCTACTGCAAAGAGTTTGCCTGCACGCACCCGCCGTCTATGGACAGTTCTAGGGACTGCATAGCACAATACATTATTCAAATCCATACAGTCAAAATTGCCATGAACAATGTTATACAATGTAATGGCTTCCAATTGTTTACGTCTAGAGCTGAGCGCCAATAGCTTGTATATACTGAGCAACTGGTTATACTGTAGAAAAGTTTTGTGACACCTGTAGTGCATTGCACGAAGAAATCTACGTTGGACGTTTTCTATCATTTCAATGTATTTGCCATA
Organism: Dryobota labecula; assembly: GCA_947523025.1. Lineage (NCBI taxonomy): Eukaryota > Metazoa > Arthropoda > Insecta > Lepidoptera > Noctuidae > Dryobota > Dryobota labecula. Next base: position 27,525,008 of record OX383287.1, on the reverse strand, counting down.
GTATGGGTTCCAGATGGATATAGCATATTCGAGCTGGGAACGGACTAGGGTTTTATACAGGCAGAGGTACGAAGAGGTCCGCTTAAAGTCATGAGTGGATCTCATTATGAATCCATACATTTTATATGCTTTGTTTACAATTTGTTCAATATGCAGATCCAAGCAGAGTTTTGAGTCGAGCAATATGCCAAGATCACGAACCGAGGTTACATTATTCAATAAAACATTACATAATGAGTATGAAAACCTTATGATGTTTTTATTTTTGGTAAAATTTAGGTAGTTGCACTTGGGAATGCTCAGATGGAGCTTACTAGTGTAACAATATTCCGTCAGTCGATCCAAGTCCTCTTGGAGAAGATAGCAATCCTGAATGCTGTGAATAGGTCTGTATACTTTGAGGTCATCAGCATATAACAAAAATTTGGAATGATGAAAACAGTTACCAATATTATTTATAAAGATAATGAATAAAAGAGGACCGAGAATAGACCCTTGTGGGACACCAGATGTAACCCGAGTAGCATGAGAGTGGTATCCGTTAATAACAACCCGTTGACAACGGTTAGTAATGTACGAAATGAACCATCGCAATAAGTTACCTCGAATACCATTGAAAGCTATTCGCTTCAGCAACAATTCATGATCCACCTTGTCGAAAGCTTTTTGAAAGTCCGTGTACACTGCATCAACCTGTATACGATTATCAATGTTATCAAATAGGTCACTAGAAAATACCAATAAATTTGTTGTCGTGGATCGCTTTTTTACAAAACCATGCTGTTGCTGGATAATAGAGTTATGCAGGATGGGGTACACTTCGTTATGTACCAGTCTTTCAAAAAGCTTTGACAAGGTGGACAAAATAGAAATAGGTCGGTACTGCTCAACACTACGCTTAGGTCCACTCTTGTGTACAGGTGTGATATTAGCCTGCTTCTACCATATGATAATTACCATTACGAAGATATTTTTTTGCTATGTTATTCCCTTTGTTTACATAAATTATCTGAATTTGAGACTTTGGGTATAGTAAAATGTCTTTATTTTGTGTTTTTTTGTAACAAAACCTTTCGTTTAAAGTTTGTGTTAATTGCCACTTTTTTAATTTATTTAGATTTTAATAAAGTTTTCACATTTTTTTCGAAATTATTGATTTAAATTTAGGTATCAGACCATCCCCTAAGTTTTATAAAACAAAAAACATGTCCTTCGTGTTTCATTTTGACAATAAACTACATTATAATACGCTTGGGCCAAATTCTGTGCCGCTGAGTGTATGTATATCCATGCCAAATTATAGCTTTCTAGTACTAAGAGTCTCTGAGCTAAGCTAGGGACGGACAGAAAGAGACGAACACACGGACGGACGGACGGACATGGTGAAACTATAAGGGTTCCTTGTTGACTTCGGAACCCTAAAAATGAGTTGTATAAACCAAAGTGGTCGTAACAGTTAACAGAAGGTACCCATCTTCATGTGGGTTGGTTCCCATCATTAAAAAATCAACCTTTGTAGCGAAACGGTTCTTTTTTGCTGAGTGAAAGAACCAACCGTTAGGACCTCTTTGGTATACACCGTGGCATTTTAGTCGTCTTACAAGGACAGCCCATTTCATGTATCCAATGACTACTAATTGAACACATTGAACATTTGAGTTTTTTTTTTTTTAATTATTATGCATGACATAGTTTAAAACACCCTGTTACGAGTTCAGTCCGAGCCTTGTGTAATAAGGGCGCCGTGGAATGGAGCGGCGAGATCTTTATCAAAGTTCATTCACCCTAACGCAAAAATGTGTTTCTTACTATTGCAACTTAAACTTAATCTAAATTCATTGTGCGGCGCCCTTGTATCACAAGGCTTGGACTGCACTCGTAACAGGGTGTTTTAAACTATGTCATGCGTCATAATTAATAAAAATTAAAATAAATAAAAAAATTGAGATGTTCTAAAAAAAATTTTTTTTACATGAATGTTATTAGTCATTGGATACATGAAGTGGGCTGTCTTTGTAAGACGACTAAAATGTCACGGTGTATACTTACAACTAATTTTTAGGGTTCCGTACCAAAATGGTAAAAAGGAAACCTTATGGTGCGACTCAGTCTGTCTGTCTGTCTGTCTGTCACAGCTGGATATCTTAAGAACTACTAATGCTATCGGAATAGTTTTAGATGACATTTGCCTATTTTGCAAATTTGTGTTTTTAATTTTTTTTTTTCTACTATGAGTTTGCTCTTGACTTTAGTCTAGGTCTGGATGACAGAGACAAAGTCTACGATGGAGTGAGCATACCCAGAAGAATTTTATAGTGTCTGAACGGGTGTTTTGAAAATACGAAGTGCTAGGGCATGTGGGGTATCATATGAAACAGCGCTATTATTTTGCACGTTCTCTTTTTTTTTTTGGCGCATAGTCATCGACTTTTGACGAAAAATTTACCTAAAAAAAATAACGTTCCCTTATCACCGAAGTTTGCAAAGATAAAAATCTGAAAATATTCTATGTGATAGAAGTTTAATTACAGGCCTAAATTAAAGAAGACTCTTTGCAATCACTTCTTCGACAAAATAACGTAGCCTTTGCATTATATACTAACATTTTCTGATTAGCTGTAAGTTTTAAAAAAATAATAAAATTAAATAAAAATAAAACTATGTCTCAAAATAGCACACTTTTCAGAAATCATCAACAGAATTTACAATAGTTCCACTATCGGTCAAGAGATGGCGCTGTCCTAAAACTGCAATATTCTACACCGCAGTGTTAAAATTCTCTGACGATAGGCCTCGCTGATGAAAATTTAAAAACATTTCACGGTTCACCACCAAAATATCCTCCTTCCTACCTACTCGTAGGTTGCTTGGGTGAAGCACAGTTGTATTTTTTTCTGGGCACAGAACTATTTAGGTACCTATATGAATGAAACTATAGATGGTACGGAACCCTCGGTGCGCGAGTCCGACTTGCTCTTGATCGGTTTTTGAACATAATGTGGATTGAGTCCTTTCTGCTAAACTACGCATGCACATTTTGTTACATGAAAAAGAAGAAAGATGTAACTTTCTCTGTCTCTCTCACTGAATCTCTCTTATTATTTTTTTATGGAGTTTCATTTCTATCACGTGTACGGTGCTGCACACGCAACTTTTTATTTTCAAGTTTTGTTTGTAGTACCTACCTACCGACCACTGTGTAAATATCAATGACAGGAAGTTATAGGTATAACATCATCAACATACACTAATTAGTGGAAAAATACGTATTATTGAAGCTAACTAAAAAACTTCCCAAGCAAAGTTAATAAATATGGCACCACCACGCAAGATTCCTCTGCCAAATTAAATAATTTTCAAAATCGGTCCACATTTGACGATAATATGTATAGGTAACTATACTTATAGGTAGGTAGAAAGACGAAATGAGAACCTCCTCCCTTGTCTCTTTCAATGTATATTATCGTATCGTCTCATACTGGCAAAACATTCACAAAAAACATGTTGAAATCTGTTTTCTGTCAATTTCTGTGTTTTTACTATCTAATTTCATAACAAAATGTAGGTATATATATATAGGAATCTAGAAACATGTTGTAAGTTTTGTTTTGACATTTATAATATTCTAGCTTCTGCCCGCGACTTCGTCCGCGTTAAATTTCTTGTTCCCCGACCCACCCCGTCGCAACACATTGTTTGCCCGTGCTTTTACTACGTTTTCGCATAAACTTTCATTAAAAATAAAATGGTGTTCTAGTTTATAGGAATGTAATTCTTCCACAAGAATTGGGCTGTAAAATGCAAAAAGATTTTTTCAAATCCAACTCGCAGTTCCAGAGATTAGCGCGTTCAAAAAACAAAAAACCGGCCAAGTGCGAGTCGGACTCGCGCGCACGAAGGGTTCCGTACCATCCATACAAATCCTTATCCTTACTAATATTATAAATGTGAAAGTAACTCTGTCTGTCTGTCTATTTTTCTGTATATTATAAATGTGAAAGTAGCTCTGTCTGTATGTCTGTCTGTCTGTCTGTATGTTACGCTTTCACGACTAAACCGCTGAACCGATCGACCTGGGATATAGAGAAGGACATAGGCTACTTTTTTACGCGATAGCCGACATCCACGCGGGTGGAGCAAAAAAAACGGCAAAAAAATCATGTCCGTTGTATGGGAGCCCCCTTAAATATTTTTTTTTCTGTTTTTGAGCATTTGTTGTTATAGCGGCAACAGAAATACATCATATGTGAAAATTTCAACTGTTTAACTATCACGGTTCATGAGATACAGCCCGGTGACAGACGGACAGACAGACACAGACAGACGGACAGCGAAGTTTTAGTAATAGGGTCCCATTTTACCCTTTGGGTACGGAACCCTAAAAACTAACTCATCAGCTATAGAATAGACTACCTCGCAGAGTTGATCATTATTTTGCTGCGGAGTTATTATAAAACAGTTATATCTCCTTAGATATTCATTGAAATTAAATGATGTAAGGGCAACTTTGTTCAAAATTAAATACTTGTGATGAATAACGTATTTATTTGGATAAGGATTAATACCATGTTTATGAAAACTCCTTCGCAAATAATGCATTAATTTTGAACAAATTTGATTACCATAAAAAAGGTTATAGTGAGTCAATCTTAAAAGATAGACATATGCTGTCGCGGACTTTATATTTGATAAAAAACTTTTTACAAAAAAAAAACAACCGACTTCAAAAAAAACACAAAAAAATTGAAAAATAACTTAAATTTTGGAAGTCGGTGTCTTTGGTTCCGGTTTTTCGTTTTTTGCCACCGACTTCCAAAATTTAAGTTATTTTTCAATTTTTTTGTGTTTTTTTTGAAGTCGGTTGTTTTTTTTTTGTAAAAAGTTTTTTATTTTTCACTTTTTAGTTGTGGTACCTACCCCACACCAATTCGTATACCACAATAGTGACAGGAAATCTTATAACATCATGAACATATACCGATTGCATTAAATACCAGCTAAATTAAATTAATTAATAAAAAAGCTGTTCCATAGTAATGTTTACCTAGTGTTCTAAACTGTATGGTACAGCTGTTTATTTTTTCGCGATTTCAAACTGGTCCCATAGTAAAAGTTATTCAGTTCGATGGTGTAAAGCACCTTTGAGGAGCTCGTGGCTAAGTAATAACAGCCGCACGTGTCGATCCGTCAGGTTAAGCTACGCTTGCCGGGGTTGGTCCGTGGATGGGTGACCATCTTTACATACCGAGACTCCTCCGTGCCTCGGAAAGCACGTTAAGCCGTTGGTCTCGGCTGTTATTCGTGGATCTTTGACAGTCGTTACGGGTCGTCAGAAGCCCAAAAGTCTGACAGCCAGTCTTACCCAGGGGCTCATTGCCCAGGGGTATCGTGTTACCCAGTTACTGGGTTGTGGAGGTCAGATAGGCAGTCGCTCCATGTAAAATACTGGTATTCAGCTGCATCCGGTTAGACTGGAAGCCAACCCTAACATAGTTGGGAAAAGGCTAGGCAGATTGATTGTTCTAAAGCACCTCTTAAAGTTTTTATTAGAGTACATTTTTTAACACCTTATACATATACACGAATTGAGAACCTCCTCTTTTTTTTAAGTCGGTTAAACATCATTTATAGCCAGAGTTCATCTCATGACAAATCCAATAAGCCCAAACACGGCTAGGATACATTGTTTTATTACGGAGTTCCATTGCCTACCTTCCGGCTTCATTATCAGATCAGTTTGATGGTACCATTTTGATCAGCATTTATTTAAATTTGCTTCATCATAGTCGCTTAACTATCTTAATCGAGATATCTTATCGCTACCTGTGAAATACGTATCATTGACGAGTTCCGGTGGCCATCTGTGGTCTTCTTCATCAGTTTCGGTTCACCAAATGATACTTTCTGAATGCAAATGCTTGATTTGTTGATGAAAATATAAAAATCGCTATATAAATGCCTATAAAATTTGAGGAGTTCCCTCAATTCCTCATGGATCCCATCATCAGAACTGAATTTTGAAAAAAATGGGACCAATCCGGAAGTATATCCTTTCAAACAAAAAGAGAATTTTCCAAATCGGTTCATAAACGACGGAGTTATGCCCGAACATACATAAAAAAAAATATATATAAACTTCCGAATTGATAACCTCCTCCTTTTTGAAGTCGGTTAAAAATTTAAAGAGGAACAATTCCATCATACATGATATTTGCGTCACTTAAACCGTTTACGCAGCGCACTCAACGAAAGCTCTCAAAAAGGAATATTTTTTTCCCATTTTTGCAATATTTTTCATTTATGCTCCGCTCCTTTTAATTGTAGCGTGATGTTATATAGCCTATAATATTCCTCGATAAATGAAATATCCAACACAAAAAGAATTTTTCAATTCCAACCAGTAGTTCCTGAGATTAGCGCGTTCAAACAACCAAACAAACTCTTCAGCTTTATATATTAGTATAGAAGATAGGTAATCATAATGATGGATGTGGACGAATTATTTAGTGTTAGTTGGTGGATTTATGTTTCGGTCTTGTCGGGTAGTGTCCGGCTCTCGTTTTTGGTTTTAAATTTGTAGTAACTTTCCTTTCGATCTGAATAATATGCATGCCCATTTGCTCAGATTGCAGTGATAAAGAATATCGACGTTTTAGTCTACACATTTTGTATTCCACTAACATGAAAAGCCTTGCCAAAGCTCTGTACTTATACTTTATCGTGTACCTATACTTTGTTCCATTCCATGTTTCCATGTTTCACCTGTGATGTGTACCGTCTTACTTGGAAAACACTAAACATCAAGTAATAGACAAATTGAGGTAGGTACAAACAAACAACATTGCGAATGCAGACGTGACAATTCTCTATACAAAACATGTATATCTAATATTGAAGATTCTAGACTGTGCGAACCTACCTAAACAACAAATCCTAAGATCTGTCATAAAAAAACTCACCCGTGTTTCCCAAGTTTCGAAACATCCATATATTCCACATGTTGAATGTTTTCTGGTGCAAACGCATAGTTAGTTATTGAATTATGTATGTTTAGGTTAAGGTTAGGTTATCTATGGGCCTGTGTCGTCTGAAATAAATTGTATTATTTACCTAAAATTTTCAAGATTCCTCTTTGTCCCACTGGTGAAGGTGGGGCAAAATGGTATACTTCTTAGTTCATATTGTATTTTTAGGATTTCAACAGAAAACCAACTTACAGCAACAATCTGTTCATCACCAGCAAACGCTGCTTTCATGAGCGCCGTCAGTCCCGAAGCATCTGGTGCGTCGATGCCAGCTGGTGGTAGCAACGATCGCACGCCGCCCACCAGCTCTGGTCTCCCGCTGAGCAAGGCTCGCTGAGCGACTCCGACGGCGGCTCTGCTGAGCTCGTCAGCCGTGCGGGCGCAGCGGGACCATACTGGCTCTATGGCTTCTTCTTGTCTGTGGATTTTGAGAAAGATTGCTATTACGTATAAATAACTAGACAAAATGTTAGTGCTATACACATAATCCTGTAAAAGTCCGCATCAAAACCCGTTGCGGAGTTTAGAAGAACAACGCGGTCATACAGATAGACTTCCATACAAACTATCATCCCATATTTAACGAATAGGGAATGAATTTCCAAAAGTTGATATCGTGTTACGTGATAGGTCTGGGCGGGCAGTCGGCATGCGGCAGCAGCAGGCGCGCGGCCTGCATGACGTCGTCGGCGTCGGGCACGGCGGGCGGCGGGCGCAGCGCGGCGTGCGCGCGCAGCACGCGCACCCACTCGCCCAGCGGCGGCAGCGCGCCCGCGCCGCGCTCGCCCCACAGCCCCGCGCCGCCGCAGCTGCCGCCGCTCGCGCTCGAGTGCTCCAACTAAGCAGAAGGCAGGCACTCATCAATCTATAAGAATCCCGAACAAGTCAACTCCGATGTGTCTCTGCTGCCATCATTGTCGGAATAGCAATAGATTTTACACCTTACAACCTCGGAAAGATTCTGTTTTTCTGTTTCTGTTTTATCCGTTAGCGTGGAAAGGTTTTTTAAAATTCAAACCTTTCTATCAATAATTTTCTATACCACTGAAAATGCATTAAGGCGAGGTTCTTCGAGCGTGCATTTTTATTCTAGAGGTGGCAGCTGGGCGCGAGTAAATTATGCCGTGAATTTCGTTAACTTTGGGTTAAAAATTATATGTTTTACGATATTAACAATGTTAAACCCGACGGACATTACATCATCATTGACGTTTATTTTGATGTAATTTTCAATACATAATGTGGTAAAATATTGAAATAAAATTATTTTAATCTACAAAATAAGGGTATGTTTGGATTTTTTTTCTATCGAGCGAACTTTATCCAATTATTTAACGAGTATCCGACGTACCTACATAAAGGTCTCAAAAGCAACATATAATTTTTTCACGTGTTTAATCATTACCGTTTCTAAATAAAATGACATTAAAATTACATTTCCTAGAGGTTAACTTGAAGAACCTCGCCTTAAAACATCATGCATTCATGTCAGTGCAACCTCATTTTTAGAATAATCGTACTGGCCAGCACGACGACTGCATGAAGAAAATTATCTTTATTAAATTCACTTTCCACAATTTTGGTTTTTTTTTTGATAAAATTGTAAGAAATCAAGAAAATAAAATATGAGCGAGTCCAGCAGCAACGGAGATATAAAAGATAATGGACGTTTTCATCCCATGTGTTGAAACACTGTTCTATCTATATAATATGAAAAATCTTAATGAGTGTTACTTTTTTTTTTGTATGGGCATTAGTCTGTATCTCATGCAGGGAAAGTGTTATAGTGGTTTCAGTTATGTCATTAAAAATGAAATACAACTTAATTAATTAGTCTTTTGGTGACAAAAGGACTAACGCCATTAATAAAATCAAGCGGTTTTTTTTTCTCGTAAGCGCAGGAACATCTTACGGTGGCCAGCACATCAAGTTACCACAAACTGTCAAATTTTCTCGTTCGATTTTGAGCTTAGTCATCAACATTTTAAAGTTTAAAATCATTTGGAGAAATTTGACAGTTTCGTGTAGCTTGATGTGCTGGCCACTATACAATGTTTTAAAAGACCGCGCTATATGTTGGAAACATGGTTGCCGGTTCTACTAGATGCCATTATTTATCTAGTGGTCAATGGCAGTTTTTTTTTTGTAGCTGTGCTATTCTACCGTGTTTTAAATAGTAACTCCGATGTTTATTTATTGAAGACTTACGCATTCCTAAAGGGCCTCTGGTGTTTCTAAGTTTGATTTCGGCTTGTTTTGTAGACTTGATATTGTTATTGATTGGTTTGTTATGAACTATGGAACATTTTTGTGTGGCCTGTGCTCGGTCTTTGAATCGACAGCGAGTGGGACATGAAGTCTCAGTAACGATATTAGAAGCAAGACCGCGTTTTGCTGAATATATTTTAGAGCACATGAGAATAGAGCAGGTATTTTTAATTTAGTTGTATATCCATACTTCCAAACTTATAAAATGTGATAATTTATTTGTTTTATTCTATGTTTGTTTGTGATTTTTTCACGTCGCAACGTAACAACGGATCGATCTGTTTCTTTGCACAGAGTTAGCTAGGGGGACGGATACGTGTTATACGAAAATAACCTTTAAATAAATAATAACTTTTTCAGGCCCTTTCGAATGATCAGCAACACATTTACCATCGCTCCTGGGTGGCTGTTACTCCCATGAGGCTAAATTGAATCAACTTGACATAAATAGTGTCCACCTTCAAGTTCCTCAAAATCACGACTAACCACAACTCTAAAATTCACCCCAAAATCCGAAACAGTCAGTTGATGTTATGTCCATAACTGGTTATATAAGAGCTGCTAATACCCGTTTTTTTACCCGTGAGATCCTGTAATTGGCTCTGTTTCATATACAATTATTATCCATCTGTTATAGCTGTTGGTTCTCCTATAAATAAATACACCCAACAGCTGTTTTGACACCAGCCAAGCATTTTGTTACACGCGAACTTTTTACACGACGTTATTATAGATAATAACCATTACTAAAATAAGTCATTGTCAAATAGTAAGTAAGAGACATACTTAATAAATTTTCTATTATTATTAACATAACCGGGATATTTACCATGTTTATTCATTTTTCTGAGTTCCCGAGCGCCGAAATATCGGGAACTCAGAAAAATGAATAAACATGGTAAATATCCCGGTTATGTTAATAATAATGTTAGTGACCATGACAGTTTAAAAACTTAAATTTTCTATTGTTATACCACAAGTACCAGTATACAATATGCATTTGTTTGAGCGCCATTCTCTTAGGGGTGGGTTTTTGCTTGAGCGACTGATACAGGACTACCATTTGCGAGGTTCCAGATTCTACTTTACGGCATAGGGTAGTTCATTTTCTGCTCCGAGTTGAGTTTGCCATCCGCGGCAATAGAGCAAACTTCATTTAAGTGCTGTTCGATGGCTAACATCCATTTTTGTATATCGGGCGTTGAAACAACATCAACCGTGACCGACTCAAGGGCTGGATTTTGCGTCGCCGTCTTTGACGGTGAGGCGGAGGGTTGTACTGGCCCCTTGGGTTAAAGGGGCTGTTATCCATTTTGTATTTTTACGAGTTCACTATTTCCTGTCCATTATTCACTGAAACTACAGGAGGTCACTAAAATTTAAGTAATTATTAAATATTGCTAACGAGCACTCTCTACACTGCGAATTCTCACATCAAAAAGTTGCCTGTGATTACTGTACAATTATTATGAGTGTAATATGTATGTAACACAAAATGTTAAAATGTAATAAAGTATGATTAAATCATTATTTAATTTATGAAACCAATTTTTACTTGAAGCTTTTGACCTGCACGCAATTGTAATAAAAACATGGATTATTAATAATAAAAAAGCCTAAATTAACATGTTTATACTAGTAGCAACTTGTTACAAGGGTTGGGACGCAACTCATATAATAACGCCCATTGTCCTTTAACACATTGCAGAGTTAGTGCAAGCGGTACATAATGCCGAAACAGTTTTCTTCTGAAAAAATTACGCGACAAGTACATAAAAGCGTAAATTTTTTAGAGTAGAGTAGAGTAGAGTCATTCAATAGCGCGAAACCGTTTTCGGAGACTATAATGATATCATACTTCATTGAACTATCTAAGACAAGGAAATCAAGCAAGATTTGAAGCATTTAGTCGATGCTAAAAGCCACGACCAAAACAAAAAAATATGATTTAAGCTGTTGTTCTTGCACCTAGCATTTTCCTCGTTGTAGTGAGATAAAAAGTTGTGCGTTTTGCTCGGCAGCAAAGTTATTCTGCGTCTTGTACCTTTGCAACCCTCGCTACGCTCAGGATTCTATATTTGAACCTGCTCAGGTTTCAATACAAGTAGTGGCGCCAAGAGACAACTTTGCACCCTTGCATAAAAAATAATTACTTATTGTTGCTGTGTCACAATTTTGACGATGAAACAAAATCCATTGCTTTCTGTGTTTGAAAGTTTCGTCTGTTTGACAGTAAATCAACGTAGGTTTGGAATTTGGAATTGTGATAGATAAATATCAATGGTGATAAGTACACTATCAGAATGCTGGTTTTGGATGATAACTACAGCAATATGTAAAGTAAAGCATAATTATAAAACACACCTGTGAGCATCTCATAAAATAGTATAAAGCTCGTTCAGCAGCTGGGGAGAGAGGTGCGAGCCGCGGATGTACTCTCCGCAACACAGCTCGCAACTCTGATGCGGACCCAGCGCACGTGGTCAACAGAACTGACGCAGTCGAACCCCCAGAACTGTTGTTAGACCCAGCTGAGGTCCCTGAACCACCTACACATTATCAAAACACTCGTAAAACTAATCAAGAATTTTGAGCCTTCGGTACGGATTATTATGACTTTTGATACGTACCGGAACCGTTGGTAGTGATACCAGAATCGTGACTAAGTCCCAACGCCCTATGTTCAGGACGGGACACTCCTGATGATGACCCGGAACCCAGCGAGCTCATGGATTCCCAGCGAGACAGGGATAATGCTCCTGTAATTTGAAATACGACCATTAAACTACCTACTTGATAATGTCAATTGTAAATTATTATCATACATGGGAATCTAGGATCCACACATTCCACCCATACCTTATGATCAAAATAAATAAGATTAAACGCGTATTAAATGCTACGGACCTCAAGAAAGTCTAATGAAATACAAATTTGGGTTATATCCATATTAAAGACGTGTCTAGAATCCGGAGACTTTTATTTAGGTAACTAAAAGAACAAAAATCAATGAAATAAATTTAAGAACCCGAGAAAACCGTACTGTATCAATCTGCCCGACCATACATAAATCAGTTGCTTACCTGAAGCGACTCTCCCAGCATTCAGGTGGCTGTACGGCTGCAACAGCCCCCAGAAGTCAGCACAGTTCGCGACCGCGTGGTCCACCGCAGCAGGAGTGATGGGCGAGCTGGCCGCACTGCCGCCGGCTATCAGCGCGATCTCCTCCAGTAGCGTCTCCATGCCAGCGCAGAGGTAGATCGCTGCGTATCTGAACAAAATAACAAATCAATTATGCTAAAGAATAAGTAAGTGGATCGCTTAGCAAAGTGACTGAACAGTAAAAAAAAAGTGAGCCATCACGGGTCGCCTTGCAGATGTGAAACATCGAAATTATTTTGTACAAGTATAGCGTGGCGACGCGTCGCCACGGCATGCGTCGCCACGCCAACAATCGGTCTTATCCGCGGCTATAGATGTTTCACATTAAAAAAAAAAACACAAAATGTTTTTAATGTATCTCATACATTAAACTGCTTAGCAACAAGTTAGAAGTTAGTGGTAACCCCAGTAAGATATAACAGTTATTTTCACCTCACAAGCTCGGAAAGATTCTGTTTATGATTCGAAATCTGCATACAAAACTGCATTTTATCCGTTAGCTAAGCTAAAAACGAGGTTGACGGACTGACATGAAATAAGTATTAATGCATTTTCAGATAGAAAATTATTGAATAGAAAGGTTCGAATCTTAGAAACACTTTCTGAGCGGATAAAATGCAGTTTTGCACTCAGATTTCGAATGATAAACAGAATCTTTCCGAGCTTGTGAAGTGAAAAATATACTTGTGTTGGGGTTGCCTCGCTACTTCACTTAAGTGTCTATTTTTAATGTTAAGTAGATTTAACTGAAACAGTAAAACAAAGTAAGTACACGTAAGTAAATAAATTGGCAAGCTTCGGCTTGATACTGCGCTAAGTTGCCGTGCAGTTCTGACGTCGAGGATACCACGGCAAACAGGGAGCTTTATTTATTTGTTTATCATAGTAAGATCAAGATTTCTTCGATTAAAATAGCCACTTACTCATGTACGAATGACGCGACACGGACATCCAGCATCCACCTTTGAAACCTTCCTGGTGCCAGACTGGTTCGGGCTCGAGCTGCTGAACCCAGGCGTCTTGCTGCGCTACCTGATGTCGCGTACATTGTCGCTGCTCGTTGGCAACCCTGACGAATAAACGACCATTTTGTTATGGATCTGTAGAATGAATAACATCAACTTCGATTGGCACTTTCGAATTACTTTAGAAATTATTTTTCTCTCACCTTGATACACGCATCAGCGAGCGGCGTGCTAAGAACTATCCTGAATGCGCCAGCTACTTCGTGCTTAGAACAGAAGCCGAAGTTCTGGGAGAGACGCTGCGCTTCACGGGATATCCTGACCAGTGCCCTGGAATCACAGACATTGAATACATGAACAAACACAGAAAATAGTTTAAGTAAAGGTAAAAATCATAAACATAGAATTAGTTGTGAAAATATTTACTCTGTAGCTTTAAAGTAGATGGACAGGAGTTTACTTCGCGACGACGTTACGGTATGAAACGTTGTAAATAAAAAGAAAGGACGTACCTTTGTAATAAGTAGGCGAGTCTCGACGGTGTGTCTGGTGCCATCCTGGGCGCTATATCTCTGCACCTTCCAGCTTGCAATGCGCGACTGACCTCACTGGCTGTCCAGGGTACACAGCGAAGCTCCACCAGCCTGCAATAAGTACCGGGTAGACTACAGACATGATTGCTTCTTGTATCATGATCATATTGCTAAACGACTAACATAGACAGAAATATTATCGGCCTATAGAGGTATGACGAACAGGGTGTAAAGTTCACTCATCCTCCATAGAAAAGGATCCTCCGACCAGACGGGAGTCGTGTCTGGTGGACAACTGCCCGACGGTTGATGTCGGGATGTTGTATATGCTGGTCGCGCGGTAAAACTCTGCTTGCGCGATGCAGAGTTTGTGACGTCAGGTCATTGATGCGTAATTCGCATGTGGCGTTGTAGCTGCCGCCACAAGCCCATAGAAATAAAAATTATAATACACAAACTTTGCATTTCTTAGGGCATAGAAAGGCTAAAGAGTCGGAATGTGGCAATAAAGAGGCGTTATGGGACATCTCGCCCACGCAAAAACTGGCCCGCGGGTAGGGTTACCATCTGACCGGATAAAGCCGGTCTTGACCGGATTTTTAGGTGTTAGACCGGACTCCGCCCGGATTTTACGTCAGACCGGATTTTTTACATACACGTGCGTGCTCCCGCTCGAGCGACGGGCAAGCGAGCGAGGGACAAAGGAATTTGTATAGATGACGCCAACACTATTTGAAGAGTTCTGTCTGCTGAAGAATTTTCTGAACACAAAGCAGAGCGATTTTTATGAAGAGCTTGCTGAAAAGCAATGGTGTATTTTGTTTAATACAATTAACGACAGTTCAAGAGTTGCAGAATTTTTGAAGATTTGTCAGTATTTCTTTAGCATTTTGCCACACAACGCAAATGTGGAGCGAGTCTTTTCTCTTATGACTGCACAGTGGACCAAAGAAAGAAATAGACTTTCAGTGTAGTCAGTAAGAGCCATATTGCTTACGCAATACAAATATAAACGAGTGACGTGCGAACAATTTCAGTGAAATTGCTGGAAAAGCCAACTTTTTGAAAGCGGTTGCTAGCAACCAAAAATATAAGAATAAATAATATGAATAAAAACATTATTAAATAATTTGATTTTTATTTTATACAAGACCGGATTTTGCTTGGCAGGCAGGTTTTTTAATTTGTAGGCCTGGTAACCCTACCCGCGGGCCAGATGTCAACTTTTTAAAATGTGCATGGGTAGATTCGTCCGGACCAGTTCAGTTGAATAGGCCAGATGTCTTCTATTATTAAATAAAGTGATATCTCGGCAAAGTAGTATATTTTTTAATAAAATAAACAACAAAAAAAAGATACAGAGTAAAGTAACCACCATGGTCATAAACGGCATGTTCTAGAACCAAAAATTCGAAAACATGTGACATCTACCAACCATTACTGAAGGACGTTATAGCATTTATTGTTAAAATAACTAATGTCAGAATAGTGACAATATAATATTATTTCAATCTACCATCAAACATATAATTATTTCTTGTACAAGGTTGATATACCATTTACTTTAAAGGAGGTATAATGTGGTTAAAAATAAGATAGAACAGTATGACTGTCCAAATTGAATAGAACATTTTACACAGGCGTACTGCACACATACATTAAAACCTCATTTCATACAGTCCACTCATATATCTAATAATTTTATCTATAGTTTTTACACCTGTCATGTACTTTTATAGCTGTCGTTGGATTGATCTCTTCTAATTAAATATTCTACGAGTAAAGACGTAAAAGTAGTTTTTTTTCAACTAACGAATAGATAAAGACCCTTATTGTCCTAAACATTTGGTCCTTCGAGCCGGATAAATTGAGTGTGTGCATCAGGGCAATGGCGTCTTGTATCGTCACTTTGAGAATAAGATATTTGTGAGCGGATTATCTTTGCTAACCTCGAGCGTTACAACAAATCATTAGCAAGATAATCATTCAAATCTTTTCTATTACGTTAGGAGTTTTGAGTTTATTACGTCTAAACACAATTCAAATTACATTCGAGAAAAATGGAGGTGCTTTTTGCCTATCAAAAAGAGTGACTGGAGAACTTGAGAAGAGCGGAGAAAAACTATAAGAAAACACCTAAAGAACGGATCAAAAAACCATATTTAGAGACCAGATTGGACAATTTGGAGCAGTTATGGACAGACTTCAAAGATGGTCATAAATCAATCACTGGCAAGGCAACCATGAAGGAAAAGCAAGATACATATTTCACTGAAGATGTCTACGAGGAGTTCGAGGAATCTTATGTATCATACAAGACTTCGTTGAAGGAAGCCCTGCAGCCCTATTATGAGCCATCGAGTGAAACATCGTCTGTAATACCGAAGTCAAGTACGAGTGCTGCACGCGTTGGTAGTGAGTGCGAGGTCCGGTTACCACAAATACAGTTGCCTACGTTTAGTGGTAAATATGTGGAGTGTTTGCCACTCCTACGACGTTCTACGACATGTTTAGTTCACTTATTCACAACAACAAGCATTTGTCTCCAGTGCAGAAATTGCATTATTTAAAAAGTAATGTTTCAGGTGAACCAGAATCTTTATTACGTAATTTTTCAACCACAGATGCTAATTATGACGAAGCTTGGAAACAGTTAGTTAGACGTTATGATAACAAGCGATTCAATTGTAATACACTTATAAAAACCTTGTTAACTCAAAAACAAATTGTGACCGAATCTGCTAGTGCAATTAGACTTTTATTAGATACAACATCAACTTGTTTACAATCTTTGCATAATATGGGGATTAATATTGATAACTGGGACTTAATTATTATTTATTTAGTGGTTTCTAAATTAGATCCTGAATCTATGAAGCAGTGGGAATGTCAACTAGGTGTAGTAAGTGATGACTTACCTTCCTGGATTCAATTATCCGAGTTCTTAGAATCACGATTTAGGTCGTTGGAGATGATGGACACTAACAAGGTACGTTCATCAGTTAAGTCTACTAATTCAAAGTCAAAGTCTTTTCATGGTTCTATAGACAATAATAAAGGTGATTCCAACGTTACTAAGTGTGTCAAGTGTAAAGGTGAACACTTTTTATATCAGTGCAAGGAATTTAGTCAACTTAGTGTAAAAGATAGGCAAGATTTCATTCAAAGAAGTAACTTATGTTTTAATTGTTTCTCTCCATCTCATCCAGTTATGAAATGTCGGAAATCGGTGAGTTGTAGGCGATGCGGAAGGAGGCATCATTCGTTACTTCATTTTGAGAAAGAGGTGAGCAGCACAGCTAAGAGTGAGGACGTTCTGGTGCAGAATGAGAAAGACAAAACCGTGAGTGCTATTTCAACTAATTTCTCGAGTAGAGGATTAGAACCGAGTCAAGTTTTGTTAGCCACTGTGTCTGTTTGGGCATACAATGAGCATGGTTACAAACAACAATTGAGAGGATTATTGGATCAAGGATCGCAAGCATCTTTTATTAGCGAGTCAGTAGTACAATTACTTGGACTTTCACGAAAACATGTCAGTGGTACGGTTTCTGGTATAGGTGACGCTGACCACACAACTGTTAAGCACATGGTTTCTCTTCGAGTGGGTTCGCGTTGTAGCCCAGAGGTTTCAATCCAAGTAAATGCTTATGTTTTGCGATCTGTAACTTCATTTCTTCCTTCAACCGAGTTACGCACACCGAATTGGCTTCAGTTAGATAAATTACCGCTAGCCGATCCAGGTTACGCCACACCAGGGAAAATTGATATTCTTCTTGGAGCAGAAGTTTATAGTGAGATTTTATTGAATGGTATCATACGTCACAATAAAATATTGGCACAAAACACTACCTTTGGTTGGGTATTATCAGGAAGGGTGTCAAGAGATTCAACTTCAACAGATGGCAGAGTTATCAACATGCATTTACACTTAAGTGGAGAAGAGCTACTTAAGAAATTTTGGGAAATGGAAAATGAGCCAAACTTGATACAGAAGAAGATGACAATAACAGAACAACGATGTGAAGAATTTTATGATGAGACAACTAAACGAGATGAAGAAGGGAGATTCATTGTCAGACTACCTTTTGACAAGGAAGATCCAGAGTGTCAATATGGAAAATCAGTGCTTATAGCTACAAGAAGATGGGAGTTTTTAGAGAAGAGACTACAGAAGAATCCTACTTTACATACAGAATACAACAAAGTCTTACAGGAATATATTGAGATGAATCACATGACACCTGTAGAAGAAGCTGAAGTAGGCAATCCCAAGGCAGTTTATCTTCCACACCATGCCGTGGTGAGAGAAAATAGTGACACCACGAAAGTACGTGTAGTTTTTGATGGTTCGTGTAAGGGAGCTAACAACTTTTCACTAAATGACAATCTCATGGTTGGTCCTAAGTTACAACAAGACTTGAGGCACATTTTGATGAGGTGGCGAAGTCACAGGATCTGTATAGTTTCAGATATTGTCAAGATGTTCAGGATGGTGAAAGTAAATAATCAGGATACAGATTTCCAAAGAATTCTATGGAGACCACGAACAGACGAGCCGTTACGACATTTTAAAATGCTACGAGTAACCTTCGGTACTGCGTGCGCTCCATATTTGGCAGTTAAAACTCTTCAAAGGTTGGCCGACGAACACCAGGCACAATTTCCTGTATCTTCAACGATAACCCACAGAGATTTCTATATGGATGATCTCCTGACAGGTTGTGACACCCTAGAAGAAGCCATTCACATTTATTCAGAAATTAACAAGTTGATGAGCTGTGGTGGATTTGAACTGCAAAAATGGAGTAGCAATAATCAAGAGTTATTGACACACATAGAAGACCATAAGCACACTAGCAATAATTTAATGAGAATAAAAACATCAACGGTTATGAAAGTGCTTGGTTTGGTATGGCATAGAGAAATGGATTCTTTTCAGTATACACTTGATTTCTCAGACTCAAAAGAACCAATTACTAAACGGCAAGTATTATCGGATGTGGCCCGGCTGTACGATCCGTTAGGATGGATCGCCCCCGTGATAATTACTTCTAAAATGTTTATTCAAAGACTGTGGAAGTCGAAGCTTGATTGGGATGATGTGCTGACTACAGATTTAATTGATGAATGGCTACAGTTTAGAACAAGTTTGATACATTTGAGAAAAGTAAACATACCACGGTGGTATAATTTCAGTCCAGGATCAAAGGTCGAGTTGCATGCCTTTGCTGATGCTTCTAAAGCAGCATATGGTGCCGCTGTTTACATTCGTGTCATCAATAAAGACGTTGAAATTAGTGTGAGTTTGGTATCAGCAAAAAGCAAAGTTTCCCCTATAGAGAAGGAGGTTTCTATACCAAGGCTGGAACTGTGCGGTGCGGTTCTAGCAGCAAAGCTGATATTTGAGGTAGCACAAATAATGCACATACCAAAGGAGAACCTATATGCTTGGTCTGATTCTACGATAGTTTTAGCTTGGCTGAGAGGAGGCTCTAGTCGCTGGACTACCTTTGTAAGCAATCGTGTGTCTGAGATTCTCAATATTTTAGATCACAGCCAATGGAGACATGTTACTACTGACATGAATTCAGCTGATTGTGTTTCAAGAGGTTTGGCTGCACAAGATTTAATTGAACATTCTTTGTGGTGGTCAGGACGTTCTTGGCTTTCTCATATTCTAGATTTTGAAAACCCTGATATTCAAGATACACATGAAGAAGAAAGATCAACGTCTTCAACTGCTGTACCTGTATTAAAAAATGAATTTATTTGGACTATGTTTTCGTCACTATCCAAAACATTAAAAGTTATATCCTATTGGAGAAGAGTTTTACACAATTTAAGATTACCAAAACAGGAACGCAAACAATATTCAAATACAATTACACCTACAGAAATGGATGAAAGTTTAGTAATTTGCATAAAACAGGTTCAAGAAGAGAATTTCAGTGAAGAAATAAAGCGGTTAAGGATGAAGCAATCTGTCCCCAAGAAAAGTCAACTCCGCACTCTTTGTCCCATTTTCGATGGAAAAGGGATACTAAGAGTAGGTGGACGTATTGACGAGTCAGAAGTTTTTATATGATACTAAGCATCCCATAGTTTTGCCTGCTAAGAGCCATCTTACCAAGCTTATAATTAGTGATGCACATATTAAAACCTTTCATGGCGGACCACAAGCTATGTTGTGCTATCTTAAAACAAAATATTGGATATTACGAGCAAAAGATAGAGTTAAAATTCACTACAGATCATGTATTAAGTGTTTGAGATATTCTAAGGCAAAAACTAACCAACTAATGGGTCAAATACCAGAAGTAAGATTGAAACCTACCAGAGCTTTCAAATCAGCTGGCTGTGATTACATGGGTCCTATTAGTATTAGATTTTCACCTGGAAGAGGAGCAAAATCCTATAAAGGATATGTTTGTTTATTTATTTGTATGGTTACCCGTGCCATACATTTAGAGGTGGTTACTGATCTGACTGCTAAGGCATTCATTGCTGCCTTCAAGCGATTCACAGCACGAAGAGGTCACTGTCAAGATTTATTTAGTGACAATGGCACTAACTTTGTTGGTGCCAACAAACAGCTTCGCGAGATGTTTGATCGTGCTAAGTCAACTGTACCACGTGAGATTGAGGAATTATTGAGTTTGGAACACACAACATGGCATTTCATACCTCCACATGCACCGAATTTCGGAGGTTTGTGGGAGGCCGGAGTCCGTAGTGTTAAAACACATTTACACAAAGTAATCGGAGATAGCGCACTTACTTATGAGGAGTTGTCCACTGTCTTAGCACAGGTTGAGGCATGTCTTAATTCGCGACCAATCACAGTAATGAGTGATGACCCTAATGAGCCTCAGGCTTTGACACCTGGTCATTTCCTCATAGGTGAGCCACTGATAAGTATTCCCGATGAAGATAATTCGAATAGTAATGTTGTAGGTCTGGATAGATGGAGATTAACTCAAAAAATGGTAAATAATTTTTGGAAGCGGTGGTATAAAGAGTATTTAGTTAATCTTAATCAACGATATAAATGGAATACTAAAAAGTCTGAGCCAGAAGTAGGTGAGGTCGTCATTTTAAAGGATGATAATATTCCACCTGCTAAATGGATTCTAGGGAAGATAACTAAAAAATACATAGGGCCTGACAATATTGCACGTGTTGTATCTATTAAATGTAAGAATGGTGAATTTAAACGTCCCATTAGCAAAATATGTGTTTTACCTAAATGAATGTATTTTTCTCTATTGTCAACTATTTTAGCCTACCTATTTATAAAGTTATGATTTGATACTAACGGTTATCAGATATTAGCCATGCACAACAGATAAGAGTTATTTTAAGTTTACTAAGTTTACTACCCATGAGCAATTGAGAATTTTATCATTTAAGTTGTTTTAATTAATTATTTTATGACATCATAAATTATATTAATTATTATTGATTATTTTTATTATTTAGTAACTAAGCAATACCCCACCTAGTATGTATTTACCATACAATAGCAGCATTAAATGTCTTATTTACATTACATTAGACCCTTGTCTTTATGTCTGTCACATAGTATCACGGTGGGCGGTTAAGTTTCTTTTTTTATTGAAGTTTTGCATTTGAGTTTCGTTATGATTTATTTTATAATTTTTATGAGCACCATGTATTTGGATAGTCATATTGTTATTCCATAAACTTACCTACTTGTATTATTTTACACATAAGTAGACATCTAGATATGAACAGCTACACCTAACATTTTGTCATGTAAGATATTTTTTGTGAATAACTAAGTATTTTCAAGGTTAGTTAAAGTACTGCGTCCTTTGGTGGGCGGTATGTCCAAATTGAATAGAACATTTTACACAGGCGTACTGCACACATACATTAAAACCTCATTTCATACAGTCCACTCATATATCTAATAATTTTATCTATAGTTTTTACACCTGTCATGTACTTTTATAGCTGTCGTTGGATTGATCTCTTCTAATTAAATATTCTACGAGTAAAGACGTAAAAGTAGTTTTTTTTCAACTAACGAATAGATAAAGACCCTTATTGTCCTAAACAATGACCATATTGCAATAAGTATTATTACATCATTAATATTTGTACCAAGAAATTGTATGAACTAGCTAATTATTAAGTTTGATATGGTGGTTAGTTTACCTACTCTGTAGTTTTTTTTTTTTTTTATTATAATAATAATTGTCATTTGATGCTATAACTTACAGATTTAACAGATAGGTACATATTTGATTAAAATATATACGATTTTGCCGAGATATCCCTTTATTTAATAATTGAAGACATCTGGCCCGTTCTACTAAACTGCAGGCGAATCTACCCATGCACATTTTAAAAAGTTGACATCTGACCCACGGGCCAGTTTTTGTGTGGGCGAGATGTCCCATAACCCATAAAGAGTTTTCTATTCTATTCTAATGTGTATGACTTAATCCTTATATTTTAGTGGTATCTTCAGTAGATAAAGAAATTAGGAATGGCAGGCAAAGTTAAATAACGCATTATCAGGGATAGAAGATATACCTATTGTGCGAGTCAACCCATACGAACTCATCGGCACTGGTAACGTTGGTGCAGACAGTGTCGAGCGAGGGCTGCCGTACCAGTGGAGCTCGCCTCCTTCGAGCCTCTGCCGCGCTGCCACTCTCTGGAAACAAAAGTCAACGCACTGTTATAAATGGGGACCAAACTGATTGCGCATTTCAGCTATTTACGATTCAATAATCTGGCATAAGATTGGAACATTTTTTCTACAATTTATTAGCAAAGTCAGACCGTAGCTGGGTGTTCTAGTTACTATTCGATGCTTTGGAGTCAGAGAAAAAAAAACTTCAAAACTTTTAACCTTAGAATATGTTCCAACAAAACTGACATAGGAATTGATACTAACAATGAATTAATTAATGTGATAATATGGCTGGGGGACAATAATCTTCATGTTAATATTGAAAAATCTAAAATAGTACAATTTCAAACATGTAACTTGTCAGTAATATCAACAGCAACAGACATAATAATGCAATTCTGCAACCAGGACCATCAGCTTTATTTTTAGGTAAGTATAAGTAGTAATTGACAACAAATTGAACTGAAAGGAACATGTAGAAAGAGTAGGTATGCAGTAAGCTTGATAAGCTCATCGCAAATTAAGATTAGTGTCCAGTAAAAAACAGTTCTAAATGCTTATCATGGGTATGTTTCATCAGTATTGCGTTACGGCCTAGTGATATGGAGTAATTCAGTGGATGTGGAAAGGGCATTCATAGTGCAAAAAAAATGTAAGTATCAGAGTCATGATGGGAGCAGAATATTTTGACCATTGCAGGCCATTATTTAAGGAATTAAAAATTCTCCCACTCCCATGTCTGTATATTTTTGAATTTTGTGTATTTGCCTCAAGTATTTCTATTAAATGAACAAATCTCCGAAAGACTGAACAAAAAAATAAAAAAATGCCGGGAAATTACTAGTACCAGGCTCAGAGATTGCAATTATACAGTAGAAACTAGAAATGCCAGTTGTATGACAATTAAAATTTATAATAAATTACCACCTGCCCTGAGAATGTTACCAATTAATAAGTTTAAATGTAAAATGTTTGATTAGTTCTTAGACATGTTTTTATTCCGTCAATGAATTTTTAAATCATACTTTTCGATATTGTAATTAAGATTTAATAATGAAATTAGTACTTTGACATTATTATGAATTTTAGGACATTGTAATTTTTGTTTTGATTTTATGATTTATATTTTAAGGCCCGTGTGGTGCAGGCCTTAAAGAATAGCACCACCCCATTTCCTCCCGTGGGTGTTGTACTCGTATAAGGCGACTATTGGGACTTACCAGAGAATGGGCAGCAGCGTTTTTCTATGCATTTTTAACACCATACTGCGATCCCCAACCCGCCTGCCAAGCGTGGCGATTATGGAAACCCCCCACCCATCCCCCAAATGACAAGCACAAATAAAAATGGCCCCTAGTGCCCGGCGGCCCACCGTCCCTAGACTACGGCAGCGGTCAAGGCTACGGTGAGGCAAGGGGTGCGAAGAATCCCCGGAAGGGATCCGGCTACCATAATAACCGAAAACTGGACCTGACAACATATAAAACGCGTACACTCAGGACCGACGAGAAGATCATCGAACTCGAAGAAGAATTGAGCAGGTTACGATGGGGTATACTAGGGTTATCAGAAGTCAAAGCAGAGCAGTCAGAGCTTCTGAACCGCTTTCACATTTAGGCGACTTTAGCAGTGCGACAGTCGCGCGACAGATGCGCGACTGTCGCGCTGTCAGAATTTCATAGTTTAAGGCCCCTCGCCCACGGCGACTTTTTGTAGCGATGCAGTAGCGATGCTGTCGCGCGTTCGCATCGATACAGCTGCGATGCAGCCGCTAGCTGTTTGCCCTCGCCCACACCACGATTCTCAGTCGCGATGAAAACGCGATACTGTCGTGCTTCTGTCGCGATGCAAACGCGATTCAGTAACGGCACAAAAATGCCACAGTTACACTGATGCTCGGTTCTCCACTCACGCGCCGCCCTCCTTCCGTTCTCTCCCCGATGTCGACCGACACGGTCGCGCGTTTGCATCGATTTATTTGCGATACTGTAGCGCGTTAGTAGCGCGTTGGCATCGCTTCTGTAGTGCAGGACCCTAAAAAAGAGTAACTGGCAAGAATTATGTGTATTGTTCATTCCTGATTTCGAAAAATATGAATTTATGTTCGAATTTTTTAAATGAAGTGTGCCACACTGATCCAAACTGCGGCGCGGCAGCCGCGCTGCTAACACGCGGCTGTTCTTATAATGTGAAGGAACGTGCTTCTGCTGCGCTACTGTCGCGCTGCTAACATCCAAATGTCAAAGCGGCCTTAGAATGAACATGGACAAGACAAAGGTCATGTCAAATGCTCATGTAACAAATAAGTAATTATAAATAATGTAAATGTCGAGTGCAGCGTCTCATGAATATCGGAGACGCTACACTCGAAGTTGTGGAGGAGTATGTTCACCTAAAACAAACTGTCCAGTTAGATAGGTCCAACTTCGAGAAAGAGGTCATTTGTCGAATCCGACTCGGCTGGGTAGCGTTCGGGAAGCTACACAATATCTTCTCATCCCACATACCGCAGTGTCTCAAGACGAAAGTCTTTGACCAGTGCGTGTTGCCAGTGATGACCTATGGCACTGAAACATGGTCGCTCACCATAGGCCTTATTAGAAGGCTAAAAGTCACCCAAAGGACAATGGAGAGGGCTATTCTTGGAGTTTCCCTACGTGATCGAATCAGAAATGAAGAGAGCAGGAGAACCAAGGTAACCAACATAGCTCGAAGAATTGCCAAACTAAGTGGCAATGGGCAGGGCACATTGCTCGCAGAACAGATGGCCGTTTGGGCCGAGAGGTTCTGGAGTGGCGATCGCGTACCGGAAGACGTAGTGTTGGAAGGCCTCCCACACGGTGGATCGATGACGTTGTGAAAGCCGCAGGAATCCGCTGGATGTAGGAAGCACAGAACTGGTCGAAGTGGCTGTGCTTGGGGGAGGCCTATGTCCAGCAGTGGACGTCTTTCGGCTGAAATGATGATGATGATTTATATTTTTGATTTAACTATTAATATTTTGACGTTGCGTTGCGTTGCGTTGTCGTTTTGTTTATTTTGTCGTAATGCATTTTTGATCAATCTTAGCCAGTCTATTAATTTGTCATTAAAATTATAAATTCATAAACTTATTTAAAAATTTCATAACTTTTAATACTCTTATAATGTACCTAGCTCTGATTAACATGTACCTAGCTTATTACTTATTATTTAATATTTCGTGTGAAATTCTCAATGTTCCATTGTCATTCAATTACTTTGCTACTACTTTACACAATTCAATCAATTCATTCAATTATTTTGCTTTACTTTGCTTTGTTACTATTGTAAAGTATCAGATTCATCTTCTAATTTAACAGACTGAGTGTTGCCGGGAAGTTTGTAGCGCCACTTCTTCCCAGCTAAAACACCAGCTAGGAAGTGGTGAAGGGCGGTTGTTTTGGGGGACAGTCTTATGTAACGTTGACGTTCGAAAAATGTTGATTCTCAGCCTAATTTGAATAAATCATTTTTAATTTTGATTTTCAATTATGTCTAGTTTGTAAAATATTAACATACCCTGAGCCCCGTTATTGCTGCCGCCGCCGGCACTTGATGCACTCGTAGCGGTACTGCTGCTGTCTCTGGAGCGAAGTGTTAGCTGTTTGATTGCTGACCTGATGTCCTCCAGTCCTCCACCTCCAGGCCATGGTGATTGTAACTGTGGGATTACAAGGGTTATAATAAATCCATTAAGTGCACTTAAAACTGCAACTTTCATTTACTTACATATCTTTGCTCGTATTTTCGTCAACTTAGATTACAGAAAAAAAAATATATACATATTTTGCGTGTAGGTACGTTTTTCACCCCATTTGTTTTTCGAAAATTATTTCTATGGTTGGGAATTAAGATGGATTTATCTTGAAAACTGCAGTGAAAAACCTTGTGTAAAAAATGGTCTCGAAATCAATTCGAAGTGAGGAAGCGTGGTGGTCAGTGCTCGTTTTGATATGAGGAGACGCAGTGGGATGGGACAATCACAGGCTGATATTACTATGTACCTTATTATGTGGTCGATGCTTGGTCCGGGCGTGTGGTGGCTGGCGTGTCCGGCGTGGCTCCTCCCTGCCTGCCTCGCCGCCGCCCCCGCTGTCCGACATGGACGCGTGGCCAGATGACCTGTTCTCGTCTGAGCTACTGTTGCATTCGCGGACGCCATTCTGCTTTGAGGAGACATTTTGTGGTTAAGTGATAAGTGATTTTAAGAAAAGAGCAACAACATTCTGATAATATTCAGTCAAATCTGAATAAGGAATTTTGATTTACTTCTGGGCCGTGTCAATTCAGTCCTTGAATCGTCAGCTTGTTTATCCAGGGAGTCAAAATTCGATATCTCATATTTATAGGTATACAAGTCCAGAGTATTTTCACACCTTGTTCCGATTAATCTTAACAATATCAACGAATTAAATCATCCGTCTCCATTAAGATAAAGAGAGCTCATCAGTCTTATGAAACACGCGGCTGACGCATCTGCATGCACCCAACATGGCTGCCATTGTCGCAGATGCTTTCGCTTTCAACAATATTTAAAGCTTCCCACCGATTACGCTTTTCCCTATCAAGAGATCGTGGGAGTTTGTTAAGAACAATGGTAATTTATTTTTTCTGGCTGCAACACTTTCGCCGCGTAACGCTCGCTCGGATAATTTTTCTAATGGTTACCGACGATGTGATCGCGACTAATTACTAATTAGCTTACGAATCATGATGAATGCAGTACTGCAATCAATGAGCTACTGGAGAGTAATTTCTTAGTATTTCAACGATGGATTACTGGAATTCATTTAATTGATAACGAGGTAGAGACGTAGAATGTTAAAAGGGATATTAGAGAAACCGATTTGATATATTACCTCTCCCAAAGAATTTGCAGTTATTTTCCGACAATGTTTCAAATGCGTCCAAACACTCATTTTTACCAGGTGCACATGGTGTTGTGAATTAATTTTCACGCACGTAACAGATTTTTAATCTATCCAATAACTGGATCCCGTAACTATAATGTCGCTTTCGCGTGTTCTTGCGCACTTAACAAATCATTATTCGATCGCTATCCATGATGACCCGATGACATCAATTTATTACTGGTCTATGAAATTTCTTAAACCTTGATATACCTACTATTTAGTGGTGAACCAATTCTACGTCTATGCCGATTTTCCTTACTTTTAACATAAAAGGCCATATCTAAAGTTAAAGTAACGAATGACATCACTGTTACAATAGGTATACTTGCGTGTTAATATCGGTGTCAAAACCGTTACGAGCATTGTTTCGGTAATCGAATTTGGCAATTGTTTTGTTATTTTAATCTTGTAATACCAAAATTAATTGAAGAACTCATTTTACAAGTATTGTTGCGCAACCCTATTTGACTACTTGGCTTTCCGGGGTTAACATCGCATCGGCAAACGCAGGTTAAAGTGAATTGCGTGTTTTTAAGCGCATACTGCGCATAGGCAGGTCCAGACTACAGTGACGTCTCAGCGTGCTTTCTGAAAATTGCACTAATACTCTTTAAAGGTTTTGCAATGAAGATAAAATCATTATAGCTACAAAATCGTATTTGTAAAATAATATCAAGTCAAGCTGGATATGAAACTGCAGTAACGTCAAAAAGAAATAATCTCAACTTGTTTTTCCTACAATATGTAGTTTTCAGGCATTTTCAGGTAATTTTAAGGTGAAAAATCTTCTATCGTGCCACACAAAACTTTCACCACTAAGTAGGTAATTATTTATTCACAAGTAGGTGTAAGAAACTTCTCCGAAATCACTCCCATAAAGAGTTCTTTGATCTGTTCCAAAGTTACAAGTAACTGTATGTTGTTTAATTATAACAAGTGAACTGTAAATTGTTGTGGTGTATCTCAACATTCTCAACCACAAATAGATCATGGTATTTACAAACCGCGGTGTATGAGACAGCATCAAAGTGATCAAACTATGTGGATGAAACCGCAGAGTTGCGGTTGATGTTATACGTACAGGCTGTTGATTTAGTCATCTGCATTATTTTGATAAGGTGGTGGTGATCCTACTTTATGACTGAACAATTTTACTTATCGTCACCGTGCAGTGAAAACCTCGTAAAGAAAAAATATTCTCTTTTCTTTTTATTTATTTACTAGCTTCTGCCCGCGACTTCGTCCGCGTTAAATTTCTTATTCCCCCGACCCACCCCGTCGCAACACATTGCCTGCCCGTGTGCCCCGTTAATATAAACACATAAATAGCATGGTTTGAATTTGGTTAGCATTTTCATTAATGTTTAAAATGAAAAAAGTTGTTGTAGTGACATAACTACAATAGTTGGATATATGCTACCGCGGAGTTTTTTGTAGACATTATGATGTTCTTCAATATTGGTGTACATTATTTTGTTCTATCGCTAATAGTTTCGGCAGCGCATTCGACGAAAGACATTTTAAGACTCATTTTTCTACACCTTCGGTTACATTGTTCAAATTTTACCAAGTATCCCTAATTTTTTTCAAAATGAAATGTAGCCTATGTCAAATTGGAAGAATGTAGCATTCTATTGGTGAAAGAATTTTTTAAATCGGCCCAGTACTTTTTGAGCCTATTCATTACAAACATACAAACATACAAAAATGGGTACAAATCTTTCCTCTTTATAATATTAGTGTAGATGTAGATAGTGCAATAATAAACCTCGTAATACATAGAACAAGCGTGCATAGCTCTAAGATGCTTCTAAAGCGAAGGCAGTAGAAGCATCTTAGAGCTGTGCGAGGTTCGCATTATCATCAACAGAAGTATTGATGACAGTGAAAACCTCGGGAAACGTCAATGACGGCTATTTTTCAGACAGTTTTTATCTTGCAGGTTGTATCCTGTACAATAAGGTTTAGATTTCAATCACGAGGTTTTCACTACACGGCGCTATGGAGCTTATACATACGTCCTGCATTAAGAGTCTATGGTAAGCCGCCCGACATGAGTTTTCTTAACGATTTAAAACAACCTCATACCTATGGTCTAAATACTCTAAATGTAATTAAGGGGCTGTGACGTTGCTGTCAGCTTATATTGAAAAATGTGGTAGTTTTTCAATACTTAGTTATCGTGAACTAACCTGCACAGGCTGCGCAGTTTCAACGGGTCTATGATGATGGTCGTGCTTGGGCGGCCGTCGCTCTAGTGCGTAGCTGTTCTGTGCGGGCGCGCTGTGGACGGGCGCGCTGGCCACGGTCAGCTGGGATACCGCACCCACTGCCTTCAGCTGCGCAGAGCTGGGACCTTCTGTAGATGGCGGTGGGGGTTCCTCGTGGATGGCTGGGAAGAGAGTGTTTATCAGCTTCAACTTTGGTTATTTTATATGCCTATTAATATCTAGCAGTTTGCTACATAGGACTCGCGAATCATATGGCATTAAACTCGATTCTCGACTACTCCCATCGCAGCAGCATCGAAGACCGTTCTAGTACCACAAGTTAGCCGATTTACTCTACCTACTCAAAAATAGTACCTACATCTACCCAAACACCTGTCTACGTGTTAATCCGATATTCTATTTGCTGATCAAGAACCAACAAATAACAAGTCTGAAGTTACAATTTCCAAGTTAGTTTTTTTATTCAATCAGATTTTGAAGTGTATTCAGAGTGTAGATTCAGATACTTAGTCCCGTTAGAGCTTAATTATTATCACAAGTATTTATCATACGAATTCATGAGTATAGCGGTAGTACAGTCAGTTAAATGTGAACTTATAACTAAGTATGTTAATTTTATAGCGCTTAATGTAACCTATTCTAAAATAATTTTATTTGACAGCTTTGCATAGCTGTAGGGCCTATTTTTGGTATCTAACCCAGTTTTGGGACTTCGCCACTTTATACAATCACTTGGGGCATGCCTTTGATCGGCTTCCACCGATAATCTAAGTTTTGGAGCCTTCGTAGGCTCTACAACGAGTGTTGAGTAACCGCAGAAGATTCTACTGAGGTAGCCACTGTAGCCAGTATTATCCTCAACGGAATTCTGAAGACAGCCATACCTAGACAAACCTACCTACTACCAATCTAAGACGGTTGATGTAGCTGACTTCACGGATGGATGACTGATGACAGTTGTGGGAAGTCATTGAAAAACGTGATTCCGACTTGGGAACCTTTAGGCCAAAACCTAATCTTATGCTCTATTTATTTATATTGTTACCACTAGAAATATTGGTACTCATCCAGTTTAACATGTCCATTTAATGTTAGAACTTCGCACGGGTGCAATTTACATTTGGTGTTTTGTTTTTTGTCGAAAGAAACACTATCTATCTTAAATATTAAGTTTGGTAAGTGGTAAGTGATAAGTGGTGAAGTAAATAGTGGTGCAAGAATTTTTCAAATAGGAGCCGTGGTTCCGGAGATTACCCTCCACATATACACACAAACAAACAAGCAAACACAATTAGCTCTCTATCTCTTCATAATATTAGTATATATAGTTAAAATTTAAATATTTTAATTATAAATAGAATAGTTAATCCCACAAAAAACATTTGCATCTAAAATGTTGCCAAGACGAGACCATATGACTCGCACTGTCAAAACGTTATCAGATCTAATGTAGAGCCAAGCTTATAACTCTACACGCCCTTACTCTACAAGCCCTTAACTTCACAAATTCTACCATCATCATCATTTCAGCCGAAAGACGTCCATTGCTGGACATAGGCCTCCTCCAAGCACCGCCACTTCAACCGGTTCTGTGCTTCCCGCATCCAGCGGATTCCTGCGGCCTTCACGAGGTAATCGGTCCACCTTGTGGGAAGCCTTCCAACGCTACGTCTTCCGGTATGCGGTCGCCACTCCAGAACCTTTCGGCCCCATCGGCCATCTGTTCTGCAAGCCCTCTGCCATTTAAGTTTCACAATTCTTCGGGCTATGTCGGTTACCTTGATTCTCCTGCGGATCTTTTCATTTCTGATTCGATCACGTAGGGAAACTCCAAGCATAGCCCTCTCCATTGCCCTTTGGGTGCCTTCTAATAAGGCCCATTGTGAATGACCACGTTTCAGTACCATTGTCATCACTGGCAACACGCACTGGTCAAAGACTTTCGTCTTGAGACCCTGCGTAGCTTCCCGAACGTGGCCCAGCCGAGTCGGATTTAACGATTGACCTCTTTCTCGAAGTTGGACTTAACTACGAGTAACTGGACAGTTTGTCCTAGGTAAACATAATCGTCCACAATTTCGAGTGTAGCGTCTCAGATCTTCATGAGAGTGGGTGTTACATAGGCATTTGACATTACCTTTGTCTTGTCCATGTTCATTCTAAGCACTCTCTACTCTTTCGCATATATTATTTAGCATTCTGTACTCTTTCGGAAGCTTTACTGAGGTTATTGAGGTCTTCCATAGTCTCAGCCATGATAACTAAATCGTCGGCAAACCGAAGTTGAGTAATGTATTCGCCATTGATGTTGATGCCAACGCCTTTCCAGTCCAGAACCTTAAAGACATCCTCCAATGCAGCGGTGACCAGTTTCGGAAAGATAACATTTCCATGTCTCACACCTCGCTGAAGAAGGATAGGTTTCGAGGTCTGGTCCTGCAGTCGGACTGATATAGTGGCGTTTTTGTACAAACACTTCAGCTACTCGATGTACCCATAGTCGATCTGGTACCTTTGAAAAGACTGCAGTACAGCCCATGTTTGAAGAAATGTGTGAAGTGAGTTTTAGAGCCATGCATAGCGCTAGAAATATCCTCATATATGCTCTCCACCTCATCGTCGGGGTGTGATGAGGTCGGGGCGTAAAGCTGTATAAACTTCAGCGAATATCTTGTGGATACTCTGAGTATAAGGTATGGCACCCTGGTCGACACACTCGATCTTCATAACGTAGCTCACAAAGGACTTATGAACGATAAACCCGACACCACCTTGGGACTGCTGGCCCTCCCGGAAATAGAGCAAGTTTCCGGATTTGAGGATTAGCACCCCATCGTAACTGAACTCAACTCAACTCTTTGTCGAGTTCAATGATCTTCTCGTCGGTCCGGAGTGTACGCGTGTTATATGTTGCCAGGTCCAGGTATCGGTGATTGTGGTAGCCGGATCCCTTCCGGGGATTCTTAGTACCCCTTGCTGCACCGTGGCCTTGACCGCTACCGTAGCCAAGGGACGGTGGGCCGCCGGGCACTAGGGGCCTTTTTTTGTTGGAGCTTGTCATTTAGGGGAGGGGTTTGCCATAATCGCCACGCTTGGCAGGCTGGTTCGCGACCGCAGTATGGTGTTAAAAATGCATAGTGAACGCTGCTGCCTATTCTCTAGTAAGTCCATTAGTCGCCTTATACGACACCCATGGGAGGAAATGAGGTGGTACTATTCTTTAAGTCCGACACCACATGGACCAAAAAACTTTAGACCTTAGTCAAAATATGTGGCTTGGCGTTTCGTTGCCGTCACATGGGCGTAAGGTGAAAAAATTCATTATTCATTATTCATTACTTTTCTGTTATACAATAGTTCTTGTCGTAGGTAGCGAAACGGCCAAGCCACATATTTTGACTAAGGTGTAGAGTTTGTGAAACTAGGGCTTGTAGAGTTAGGGCTTGTAGAGTTATAAGCTTGGCTCTACATGAGATCTGATAACTTTTTGACAGTGAGAGCCATAATGGTCTCGTCTTGGCTAAATTTTACAAAAAGCAGAAAGAAAGAAGTGCCTCTTGTCTTAGCCCATTTTCTATCTTTGCCTTTTTTCTTTGTTGTTTCACTGTATATAGTGCGAAAGATCAGGGCGATGCTTGGCTCTTAGGCGATTGTATATTGGACTATAGCTGACTGTTGTGCTTTAATTCTACTAAAGACGATATTTATAAGTTGAACACCTTGCAAGTTAGTCACTCTAGAGTGCTATATAAGCCTGCCCACAAGAGAACGGGGATGACCCAGTATCAATGAGAACAACCCATACAAACTTCCGACCCCTAATTTCAAGTGTGGCGGGTGATTTACCAAAAATCCTGAAATATGTATTTTATTATTTTTAACAAGGAGTCCCTATATTCATTTTTAGACCTTTAGCACCAAAAATTGCGGAAGTCTCATACAAACTTCCATCCCCTAGTAAAGAGGTTGGGGGGTAAAGGTTTCAAGTTTTAGAATTTTTTTTTGTTCTTTGTTTACTAATACTAGCTTACATACCACATTTCAGCTTTCTAGGACTTCAGGAAGTACGCTAAGAATTTTGATGGTCATCAGTGAGTGAGTCAGTGACGAAATCGGGGTTTTTAGATATCAATAAAATCAAAAGTATAAGAGCTATGCAATTGAAACTTAATATGTTTAATAAGTCCACTCTTGATTCTCTCCCGAGAATTTTGTTTATCTGGTGTAATCCAAAGTTATTCAAAAAAACGACGAAGCGCTTCGGGAAAAGGTAGGTACCCTTCGCTTGGCTCGTCTCTTCTTAGCGGGGGTACTGCCGTGCCCCCAGATCATTTGTATGTCATTATTAGGAGCAGTGGTGACCCAGAGGTAACGGCCGCGATTTACGACTTTTAAGATCTTTGTATGTACAAATACATGAGATGTTGTCACATTTTAATTCAAATGGGATTTCACATAGTCGCCAGTTTAGTTTCCCGAAAGGTAGGTCGATGACTGACGCAGGAGTAAAACTCATCAGTCACATTTTGGAATCCTGAGAGAAGTCCTGCGTATTTGGCTAATCTCCATTGAGATTGGCCGCCGTGGGCCGGCGAAATTAGATCGGGAGGATATTATTCTATTATTATTACTAGCTTTTGCCCGCGGCTCCGCGCGCTTGGATGTCGGTTATCGCGTAAAAAAGTAGCCTATGTCCGTCTCCATATCCCAGGCTATATCTCTGCCAAATTTCATGACGATCGGTTCAGCGGTTTAGGCGTGAAAACGTAACATACAGACAGACAGAGTTACTTTCACATTTATAATATTAAGTATGGATTTTCATAAAGTTCAACATACGTTTATTGGTGGGTGAGGACGGCCTCGGCGGTGTGGTGGCTCGGTGTGCGTGCGGCGGCGGGGACAGGCGGCGCGCGTGCGCGGGCGCAGGCGCAGCGGCCGCGCCGCTCACGCGCACGCGCAGCGCTCGCGCGCCCGACACGCCGCCGCACCACGCGCCTTCTTCTGATGGACGACACCCGCTTGATGGCCTGGTGAGCATAAACATTGACATTTTAATCACGAGGCTCTAAGCACAAATATCTCAAATCTAAATAGAATCTAAAGAATCCACACTAACAACATAAATTATTGTAGGTTTCTCCAAATAGCGCAATCCCGAAAAACTCCCGTTTCTTCCTAATGCTCTCAAATTGCAGCTTATCGGTAATCAAAATAACCTATTCTTAATGTAGGTTGTAACGTTAAAAATTACCTGTAAGTGATTTGTAAGTTAACAATAATAATAATAAAAAATTAAATGAAAAAAATAAAGAATAGAATAGAATACTCTTTATTATGTACACCATAAAAATTACAGATATAAATGTAGAACTGTGAAAGAATCTAAGGAATAGACGATACTTCAGTGAAGTGAAGATCCCGAGGCTCCTCCTCACGCGCAACAATCGCATCCACCGACGCTCGTCCTCGTGTTTAGGAAGGGTGCAGCGAAATGATAATTTCAAGTTCTCCTCACGCAGCAGTCACACCTGGTGGTTCTGAGGCTCCTCACGCGTAGTAATTACATTCACCGACGCTCGTCCGAGTGTTAAGGGACGAGTCTCCCGTACAACTATTTGTTTCTCAGCTTTGAGGGTTGCAAAACCGATAGGTCTCAGCAAAGAAAATGCAAATTACGCATTCGCAAATCTCAGTTTCCCTTATGCAGGAGCAGTCACTTTGACAAGGCACAAGAATCCCGATACCAAGAGTATCCAAGCAACATATCACAATAATTTTAACACGCACATTGTCTTCATAAATCTTTTAATATGTACCGATTATTATAGGATCACTCGTGTGTCTGTCTGTCTGTCTGTCCCTCTGTCACAGCCAATTTGCTCCGAATGTAATGGACCGATTAAGTTGAACTTTGGTATACATATCAATCAATCATCATTTGAGTGACCCAAACACGGACGTGAACCGTAAATAAATAAATTTAGAATATTGGGGTCAGTTTTGGGGGGCAAACAAGAAAATTTAAAAAAAAAGTTTTGCAAACTGTACTATGTGACATATTAAATAATAGGGCTTACCTACTGTGAGGGTCTCAAATATATTTTTTATAATTTTAAAATAAATTGTTTTAAAGTTATAAGTGAAATAGACGAACATTTACCATTCCCCCCTTATCTATGTAATGGACCGAATAAGTTGAAATTTGGTATACATATCAATTTGAGTGACCCAAATACGGACGAGAACCGTAAATAAATTAATTTAGAATATTGGGGTCAATTTTGGGGGGTAAACAAGAAAATTCAAAAAAAAAAAAGGTTTGCAAGCTTTACCGTGTGACATATCAAATGAAAGGGCTTACTATGAGGGTCTCAAATATTTTTATTTTATAATTTTAAAATAAATTGTTTTAAAGTTATAAGTGAAAATAGACGAAAATTTACCATTTCGCCCCTTATATCCGAAACTACTGAAACTAAAATTTTGAAAAAAATACAGAAAATCGTTCTATACTTATAGATTACAGGTAAATCTATAAGAAGTCTATGGTCTTAAAATAACATGGTAAATCTCTCGATATTGTGCGTACAAACTTACATTTGCAGTTGGAATGTATGGGAGATTATGTACAAACTTACCGTCTAAGTTTTTTTGTAGTAGATAAGTCCCTATATTAGATATATTTTTGTTTCGAACTCACTAGCCATGTTTAAGCTATCAAAGGCTTCTGTGGTTCTTAGTATATTATTTTAAACTATGCGATCTATGTTTTGAACATTAATAGAAAAACAAAAAAAAAATGTTTATCCACTACAATGTTAAGTTGTTGTTTGTTTTATGTTAAGTTTCTTCTTATGATAAATTCTTTGCAAGTCCGGAACCCTTCATTGTGCGTGGTCCGACACGCACTTGGCCGGTTTTTTGCATAAGTTACATCACCATCAGAAAAGTCACATGATATAAAAGACGGTTTCTAACAGCCTTTCAAACTTAAGTCAAGATATGTCAAGATAGACAATACAGAACTACCCTATAGAATTTACATCAACTGACAGATAACAATATAGATAAATATATCAACGTATAAAAATATTTTATTAGAAAAACAAAAAGGAAAACTAATATAGTTTTGGATGCAGAAACATCCAAAATAATCTTAAAGAATGTATGAATATTAAAGAATGTGATATTCGTAAAAAGTGTAAAATGTAAGTTGAGTGAGTATGATACGATTTCATACATGAAAACATAGATTTAGATGAAAAGGTCTAACCAAAGACATTAAATTATACGTAACAATATCTTAAATCTCTTTGGGTCTAACCGAATAAAAGAACGTCAAGAACATCAGCTCCTTCAAAACTATTTACATTTAAAGACAAGATGATGAGGTTTTGTGAAGCAAAATACCACAAGGTACCTACTCTCCCCGGAACGATGGAGAATACATAGATTCAGTTAATGCAAGTTCGCAGGATGTTTATAAAGTTAGATAGGCCGCAAAGGATGTTTGATAACAGCTGGACATGATTTCAGGTCAAATACGAGTAGCCTATAGTTGCATAACACTAAGTGATAAGCTGAGGTGATAAGTAACAGTTTGTAATATCTGTTATAATTGTGTGCCAGAAATATCTAGCCGTAGCCGTTAGCGACTATTAAAATTCCAACTCAATAGCTGTCGCCTGAATCTACAGAGTTCATCATACCGCTTCTAACTGTCAACTGCACAAAAACATTAGCTGCACTCAATTTCCCAATAACCTGTGCCCCCGAGGCGTGGCTAGCGTGCTAACGGGCTGCCGATGCCGGGCTGCCGGGCCGGTGTCAACGGAACGCCTGATCAGGCGCATTGCGCAGTGCGTGACTAAGGACCAGTGGCCACTTAGCTACGCGGCCGGTACAGCCGCGACCAATCGTCCTAACGCCACAATGTGCTGTTACTTGTAACATCTCACTCCACATCTACCAACTGGCCGTCAGCGTAATACTTTAATGCACGACGTTCCGATAAATGAGAATATAATACTTTGCGGCCAGTATTATGCCTCATCTACATTAACACTGCTGGATGCGATACGTTCTTGTAACAAACCTATGGAGCACATTATACCGTTTCTAGCACATTATGCTTATGCTGCTTTACATCAAAAGGCTTAATCGTCGCAAGAATTGCGCACGAGTTGTACACAACTGCATTCGGAGATTGGAATGCGGAGAGCTAAGCATGCTGCGTGCCTATTGACCGAGTTCTCGACTAACGTAAAGGAGCTATTCTGGGTTAGGTTACATCTGTGTAACTTTTGGTTTGGCGACTGTTTCTGTATTAGGGTTGAAGATGCCTAGATATAATTGTGGTAATAGCCACAGGGTTAAATATTTCGCCAACTCTCAACTTCACCCTTAGTTCTTTATTACTTGTGGCTCATTGTTATCTTCCAACATCACCGTAAACCTAGGTATGTAGGTAGAGTACGAATTTAAATGTGTTTCCTGGTCACTACCACTCTGTTTTTTATCTTAAGGAAATCAAGAGGTGTGGTGTTTTTCACTATATATAACTTTAAAAACATATATAATCAGCGAGATTTGGCGAAATTCTACCTTACGATAATTTTTGAAATCTTCCGGCTAGAATGACCAAAATATACAACCACCATTAACAATAACTTAAACACGAAAAGAAATGCTCCCATTTTACATTAAAAAACGCAATTCACTATTTACCTTTTTTATATCAGAAGGAAAATGAGAATCAAAATTTAACAAAAGACGGCCACGTCTTCGGCCTAAAGATAGTACAATAGTCGTAATAGATTCACAAATAGAGGACTACACAGGCGAGATGGAGAGGCGTGACTGTGGCGTGACCGTGGCGCAGACGAGCATGGCCAATCGTATGATGATGTTACAGGTGGAACTAACCGTTACCAGCCATGTGAACTGATTTCCTTGGATTGTGTTTTGTCAAAGAAGGATGTAGAATTGATGTTGAGAAGCTTCCGGTTAAACTGGGAACTTTTGCCAATATAGTTGGAAATAAGAAAGATAATGCCTGTATTAATTTGCTTCTACTACATCAAATTATTACTTATTTAAAATAACCTTATTTAAAAAATAAAGAACTGTCGTATAAATTATACATTAACGAATTAAAAAAAAATTGACAGCTTGCTACCTACTATTAACAATGCGTAATTGCCATCAAGAAACGATATGTAAAAGCACCATCACTTTTTCTTGTTACCCACAGAACTGTTAAAAATTGTGCATCTACTACTTACTAGATTATGAATGTACGAGTACCTATCGTTCTTTATTAGTTCGTGTATTTAGTACTTGTATTTCTCATGTTAAATTAATTGTATCCTTTTTGAGGAATAAATGTCTTAAACCGTATACCGTAATGAAAGAAAAGAAAGACTTCATTTTGGAAATTTAATGGAAACTAGGAAGCAATGTTTATCAAATAAATATTGCCACTAAAAGGAAATGTAAGAAAGAAAGAAAAACATTTATTCACCAATAGATGTGGCTATCGTTATTACCGAAGAAGCCTAAACTCATCCGAAGAGATAATGGGGTTAACAATGAGTTGAAAAGATTACGTGGAGATGTCTAAAGTAATACAAAAATCGTGATGTTCTTAATAGTTGCCTAATGAAATTAAAGCGAAATTGATTCAATTCCTGAAACTTTAATACAAAAAAAAAGGAATAATCAATTTGCAATTCCCGTTAAACTAGGAATTGATTGACAGTCCAAATGAAACGAGTATCAAAATCTTTTATAAGTACGTTGAAAATTAAAAGTATGAATGAAATACATGAACTCAAAGAGGTGAGTAATGACAGAACGATAAGAGCTTTCCTTGGTCACGTTCAAGAACATAAGAATGACGATGCAATTCTGATCAATAATGTTTACAACGAGTGACAGCAAAATAGCCGCAAACTTGTTAAGAAAAATCTTTCGTTTTAAGATAGGAAAATGTTGATGGAGCAGTTATAGTGAGAATATTCTAGCTCAATTGTAAAATGCAGTCGGTTACAAAGTTTCGCAATATCCCCGAAGTAGAGCAATTGTTTTGTTCATTGCAGTCACGTGACAGGAAGTCTGACCGCTAAGCTTAACCTCCTGAGCCTCTAACAATGGTCCTGTATTAATAGAGGTTTCTGTAATGAATAATCACAGACAATGAAAATTGTCGTCTAGAAAAGAAATTCAGAAGATACCTAACTAAGTGCACGTTAAATGGTTTGGCAGTCTACTTGAGGATTTAAAAAAAATACCGGCCAAGTGCGTGTCAGACCACGCACAATAAAGGGTTCCGTAGTTGGGATGAAATTATCCCAAGAACAAACTTAACATTGTAGTTGAAAAACATGTTTTCCCATACAGAAAGCATGGGAGAATATGTTTTTTAATTGTTAATGTAAGTTGATCGACTATTACTCGGTAACTTTTAGAGCTTAGTTAGCTGTGATAGTTTTCCTTTCAACTTCGTTAATATAAACTACTGCTTTGGATTTTTTTCACACTTGACTCTAACAAAAATTAGCACATTAAAGCTTAATATTACGCAAACGGATTCCTGAATCGAAGATAGGTTTTAACAAATTCGCAATATTTTTAAACGGCCTATCCAATGATAAATTGGAAATTTGGTATATACAATATATCGATGGTCATACGTTGACAACTCGTAACCCACATTTTTTTTCAAAATGAGTTAAGTACATAATTTTGTTTTTTAAATTAAGCGCCAAATCTTCCCATTGATAACTCGTAATGCATAAAAAATGTGGGTTACGAGTTGTCAACGTATGACCATCGATATTATATTTATAGTTTGTAAGTATCTTTATAGCTATTCCAAGATTTTTCGTAATTCCACCTACCACTGTTTGTCTCTGCATCACCCAAAGGTTGACTGGTAGAAAATGCCTATGGCATTAAGTCCGCCTCTGTACATTTCTGTGCTTGAAGTATTAAATATCTCACACCATAGGATAAACGGGAAAAAAATATCATCTCCACTTGTGTAGGGTATCCATAAAATATTATACAGGGTGTTTGGCAGAACGTTGAACATACGAAAATGGTGGATAGGTGGGGTCATCTGCTAATTACTCAGCCCTAATTTATTTGGCCCTGGCCCCCTGAATATAAAAAAAATATTTGTTTGCTTTCTTTTAGTTTCACCACTTTCTTAACTTTAAAGTGTATTTTTTTATTAAAAATGGGTAAAACAGGCAATATTTTAGTTTATTTTTTTATCTTTAATATTGGCAGATTCTTATAAAATTATTGCTTTATTCAGATGTTAGCTAGAAAAAAAGTTATGACTCCTCAAACTTACAGAAAGATGTAATAAATAAAAATATTGCCTGTTTTACCCATTTTTAATACAAATTACACTTTAAAGTTAAGAAAGTGGTGAAACTAGAAGAAAGCAAAAAATTTTTTTTTTTAATATCCAGGGGGCCAGGGCCAAATAAATTAGGCCTGAGTAAGTAGCAGATGACCCCACCTATCCACCATTTTCGTATGTTCAACGTTCTGCCAAACACCCTGTATATATTTCTAGATTTTATTTTACCACTTCGTCGGCGTGATTAATATGTAAGTACCCATACCAAAATTACATCTTTCTAGTACTAGAGTTTCCGAGCTAAGCAGCGGACAGACGAGACGGATAGACAAACAGACATAGCGAAACTATAAGGGTCCCTTGTTGACTCTGAAAACTGGTTATGTAAGAGATGCAATCTTAAGAAAGGATGAATCTTTGTTATGTATCATCATCATGAAAGTAAAGAAAGAAAGAAAAATAGGTTTATTTGTCACAGAAACACGTGCATACAAAAAGATAATTAACTTGAGTAGGTGGTATACAGAAAAATAAAAAAAACAAAATAGATCTACACTCCAAACACGAGCACAAAACAAAATAGTCGGCAGCTGCACGTCATGACTGTGACAAGAAGGCTTCCACTCAGCATGATGCTGTGCTATGAGGGACCCATAGCACAGCGCTGATTGTCAATGGTTACCCGGAAAAGACATACGGAAACCAAGTCAGGTTTAAAGTCAATCATCTGCCTGGCCTTTTCCCAAATATGTTGGGGTTGGCTACCAGTCTAACTGGATGCAGCTGCACTGCCTATCTGACCCCCACAACCAAGTTACTGGGTAACACGATACCCCTTGGTTAGACTGGATGGACGGAATCATGATCATATATGTGGTGATATAATTCTTTGTCCTTCATAAAGAGAATTTCATGTCAATAATTAGGTCTCATCGTCCTGCCCTTATCCCAATGTATAGGTAGGGCTGTTTCTTCTCTGCATCTCTATCAGCTGTCATGTGAGTTTTTACTGTCTTCCTAGCCATAATATTTTTTTAATAATACTAATCTAAGAAATAAGATCCTATAAAGATAAAGACCGTAAAATAAACAGTAAAATGAGCGTCATACATGCATAATATTACGCAATTAATGAGTTGGATAAGAGACAAACTTCAAAGAAAATTATTAACATAATATATATATATATTTTTATTTGTAATAAAACTATCCATGAAATAAATTTCCTCTTTTTTTTTGTTGTTGTCCATGCACAACTCGTTTCAGTAGGTACATAAGAATTGAATGGTTTTAAATCAAGAATCAGGATGGTTGTGATAATTGATTCGTCTTGATTGTTATATTCAAACACGGTTTGTTATAGGTCTTTAACTTTTGCTAAGGAGGTGCCACAGTCAGTCCATTTCCCTCCGCCGATCAAGATTCAAAATACTCAAATATAAAGACTCAAATATATCTAAGGTCTGTTTATTTCAAAAGTGAAGTTCTTACGTCACATAAATGAGCTAGCGCGTAATAATTGTCACCCAAGCATGAACACAATGCGATGCGCCCATAACAAACGCCTGCTCATAAAAATACGCGCTCCAAGCGAATCACGACTATGTTGCCCTGAAAATTGTTTTTGATGAGCACAAAAATAGCATCAAGGGATATTGTGACATGTTGTCCTTGGTCATCCTTCACGGACATTTAACTGTTTTGATCATTTTGAATGTCATCATCATGTTTAGTTCAGGTGCGTAAACATAGGCATTTCCTGTTGTTATTGACTATACTGACTAGCAAAACATTTAAGTCAAGGACTCAACTCCCCAAACTGACCCAAGCCTGTTTGGGTAAGCAAAAAGCTGCGGTCATGCAAAAGTGGAACGTAAAGTCCATCAGCATGCAACAATGATTTGGCTCAAAATGGTCGAATCGATTGAGGCAAACAGGTAACAATGCTCGTGACCGGTAGATTAAGGTGCCAACACAGTAGACAACTGGGCTTCGGCACCCATTCAGGCGTGCCTTGAGTGCCGTGACACGGGGTAAGCACGACGTATTAGCTAATGCAGCCAGGCTATGGGCGCCGGATTGGCTAACGCGTGTCTGCTGGCTTTGACAGTCTTGCGGTTTGGTATGTTTATGAACGAGTGAGTGCACTCTAGGTTGAATCATTAGTTCAAACAGGGTAGGTTACAAACATAAACTTTGAGAACTATCTGACAGATCGAACAAAAAGAGCGTATCTTTAACATGATCGTCTTATTGATCTTACCAACTGAAAAGATAGCCCGTTTAACAAAGTAGCATACTTAGGTGTTACAAATATCACTGTGTTGTTTATAATAATTATATGTAACCAGTACCAGACAGCAATAAGCAATCATCTTTAGATACTTAATTAGTAGGTAAGTAATTAAGTTGTTTAAAAATTCCAATTATCCGCGAACGAAACTTCAGGCTATTAAAGACTGACGTTTCGTACGAAAAGACCAATGATAATAAATTCATTTTCAGTAATGCACCGCTAAATTCATTCCTCCGGTGGTAATCGAATACGTTGATTATCGAAATATTAAAGGCATTCTGTGTCGAACTTTCTCCAACTCAGTTTTGTATGAGCATGAATTCGTCGAAAAAGTATAACAAATTCAACTTGAATAAGAACGTAATGATAATTATCTCCAAGATAAAAGATCGCGCCGGATTATTACGAAACCGGCATTCAGTTTTAAGAGCATCACCATTTTTAATTGAATTGTAAACAGTTTTAATGTTGATTGTGTTGAATTCTCAGGGAAGTAAGTAAAGGTGCTAGAAAAAAATCTGACAATCCGATAAACAAGAAAATCTAAGAGACGGAACAAAAGATGATCAGTTAAGCGGAACCTTCGATGTTGATTGAAAGAGGTGTGTTATTTAAAATTCAGATGTGACATGAGACGATAAGGTTGTGATTGCAAGTGCGTGTGTTGGGGCGGTCTTGGCCGGATTGGTATCGCCACAAAGAAGCAGAAGCTCGCACGAGTTCGTCGACCAACAACACACGATCGTTATCGGCGGAATCGCTACGCAATTAACGCGAATGTCTTCCCGAACGCTCACACGTCGGAAAAATTATGGTGTGTGTGTCCGTTATGTAAGGAAATATAAGAATCATTGAATAGTTAAAAGAAAACGCGGTTGAAGTGAACGCTAGCTACGCTCTCTCTATGTGAAAACATAACTCTTAAGTGACAGCGGCTCTAAGTTAATTGAAACCAGTTAAAATTACGTACCAGGACTAACGATTTACTAACGAGGCACAAGCGGTGACAGATTTCTACTGCCTGCTAGCCAATAGGTACATTTAATTAAATAAAGAATAGTTGCAGTCAATTAAGATGGATGTCTCGGTCTGTGTAAACTTTCCAAAAAACTGTGACTTAAGAAACCAAGTGACATAGTTTGAAGAGGTTATAAAACAGTAATAATATTTACACTATTTCGACTGGCCTGCTTCCTACACAATTAACAATACTTGAGCTCTCAGGTCACACCGACTGTTAAAATTATGAATATTGCGATTATAAAACAAAGCAGATGGGATCGAGGTCAGCACGTCTCGAGCAGATTTAACAGCATATTTGTTCTTACCGCTTCCTCCAGTCCTGGATGAAGCTCCAATCGCAGTGTTCATCTTCGTCGAGCACCGTAGCCTCATGGTGATCCAACCCGCCTCCATGCACGAGCTCCACCAGCTGCCGAGCTCTTTCAA
The DNA here is from genome assembly GCA_947523025.1 of Dryobota labecula. Classification (NCBI taxonomy): domain Eukaryota; kingdom Metazoa; phylum Arthropoda; class Insecta; order Lepidoptera; family Noctuidae; genus Dryobota; species Dryobota labecula. The sequence goes on along the minus strand of OX383287.1, from coordinate 27,480,100 downwards.
AATTACCTTCAAACTCCACCACTAGAAACCCGTCAGAACTCATCGTTCCAAACACGTCCTTCTTGTACGTCGCATCGTTAATCGTCACGATGTCTAGTGTATCTTTACCGTCATCAGCCTTGATCTCAGAATATATAGCTTCTGGAACCTGAACTTCAGATACCATCTGTGTACTGCCTCCACCCCTATCTACTTCCCTACTCAGTCCCAAGTTACCCGTTTCCTCTAAAAGTCTATTGGCATAAATAACTTCTTCTTTAGCAGGCTCCTCTTTGAGTCGATATTCTTCTCTCTTTTGCTCATTATGTTTGCGAATTATGGAATCTCCAAAATAAATGACAACTTTATTGTTATTCTGTGTGATCTTATTCGCTAATCCACCTTCCGTAAGAGGTAAGTTTGCTTTTTTGTTCTTTTCCTGAGAAAGTCTCTGCGCTAATTCCTCGTAACACGGAAGCCGGTTGTTGTATACCTTTTTATCCGCAGAGCACTTGCTGAGCTCTTCCTTCCTCTTTTCCACGCTCTGGTATACCGGTGGTCGGCAACATTCATCGAACTGGGACTGTGGGGTCCTTATAGAGGGTCGGGGTTCACTATAGATATGTTCCGTGGGCGACGACAGCTGCGGCAAAGGAATGTACTTTTCATGAACATTCTTAGAAGTTGGAGCTTCAGCCTTTCTGAAATTCAGAACACTACGACGTACTTTTGACTCTGAAGCATCACTAATGTTTGTTTTCTTGTTCCGCGAATTCCCGAGGAGTTTGAACAGAGCCTTGTGTTCGGCCTGCGGCTTCACTCGGTCGGTGCTGGGCGCGCGGCGCATGCCAAACGGTCCCGACTCCTCCTCGGAGGGGTGCGGGTACAGCTGCTCGCAGCTGGTGGACTTGTGCGTCGCAATCCTCGTCTTGTTGGATGTGAGGGGGTCTCTGCTCTGCCAGTGCCTGACAGAGAGGCGCGCGGCTCCGCGGATGAACTTCATAGGCTCCCACGCCTCCGCCTTTTTTAGTATGAAATTGTCGCACATGTTTTTGTTGTTGGGTTTCCTGGAGTCTGCGGCGCGGCAGGACTGCAGCTCGCGGCAGAGGAAGCACGAGCAACGCGCGGGGCACAGCATGTCTGCGCGGGCGTGCCGGCTGCACTGAGTGCGCGCTGCGCCGTCGCCGCTCGCCGTTAACCCTCCAAGCAGCATTGTTGCCGTCGCCGTCGCCCCGCTACAAAGTCTCGCGGTAATTGCCGACACACGTGTTATCCATGGATTAATGTTACCGTTTTGATGAAAGCTCTATGCGCTCGATCTTGAGAATTTTTAATAGCTCCCTCGTTGATTACTTGTAAAAGATCAGTTAATAAAATCGGTCGTTCGATATTTATAGACAGTTTAAATGGTGGTGCATAAGGTCGGACGGCGCTGGAGTGGTTTGTGAGATGTGTGGCGGAGCTCGAAGCCTGGAATCTGGACGGTAACACTTGCATATGAAACTCGTCTATATTCAATGCGAGGTGAACGAAACCATAAGTTGTGTAAGCTAAATATAGAGCACACTTCAAACAGAGGGGTTATTACTGAATCACTCGCAGCGTAATGATATACCGAGCCTGCATGAATCGCCGGCTCTGCAGTTTTGTTTCCTGAGATACTTATTTATTACATCAGCATACAAAATAAACCAGGAAATAAACTCGATAAAAGTTTTGCAATTCGTAAATGCACGAATTCACTCATAACATAACTCATAAGAAATGTTTAAACATTAGGTACATTACATAAAGTAAAAAAGAAATATCTTGCCGATAAGATTGTTTAAATCAAATTATAATTAAGAAAGTGAAAACCTTATCAAATTTATTTACAACCGGAACTAAAACCAAAACATTAGCTTTAGCACTAATAGGAAATACCTAATAGAAGTGCTTTCGTACAAAGTCGCAAAATTAAGAGGTTTTCATACAAAGCCCGATAGAAATAAGAAGGTACCAGCTAAGCGTCCGTATTTTTTTAAATTTAACTTAAGGCTCTTACAAACAGGCGCGACACGCGACGCGTGTCATCTTCAATTAAACAACGCTGAAAAGCTGAAAATATAAAATGTAATTGTTCAGTTTTTTTTTTTTTTCTTTTTGGTAAATAAATTGTAGTGAAGCGACAAAATAAAACTCTTTTAAATAGGCAAAGATAAGACTAAACGAGAAAAACGTTATTCTGTAACTGTACCAAGAACACAAAACTAATTAATTTCACACAAGTAGAAATATATTTCTCTCTTACCTACTTAAAAAGCGTACATCTCGATATCGAGTGTGTTGCTAATAGGCCGCCGGCTATGTTATGATGGGCACCCACTATTATATTATAAAGCATAATAATATGCGTTTCCGTTCCGGTATCAACACAATTAGAGCAATTATAAATATATATCGGACGTATGGACTGACTTATGTGCTTTCATTGATACATGTTTGAGTTTTGAACAAATGACAACGTACCTACGCATATTACCTATATACTTTTGGTTGATAAAAGGAAGTTATTCATTATAAAATGGATCTCCGATCCGCCAAATAAATCAATACTCAATTATGAGCTTTAGGCTGAATACTAGCAATGTGAACATCCTACAGCCAAAACTCTAGCTTTGAAAGTGTTTAGATGAACTTTTTAACGATAAAGATTAATTACAACGTACATAATGATTAATTCGGAATTTTTCAGGAAGCAGTAGGTACTCCTGAAAACGGTAAGTATTGTCATGAGGTTTCCCTCTTCCGAACCCTTGAAAACACGTACCATGACTTGGACTCCTATTCTGTACACTGTTATTGGCTTCTAGAGTTTACTAAGTAGGTAATTAATGTACTCTTTTAAAACTAAGTAGAACTTAGTATCGCTTCTAGGTGAGCTATAGCATAAAAGAGTCGCCCACGTGTTCCTCACGGCTCACAAACTAAATGAAAGTTTCAGTGTGTGAACTGTGAAACTTCAGGAAGTAGGTATCTACCTAGTACGTACACATTTATGTACATTTTTCACTTTTGCTTATGGCGTTTCCTATGTCCGTGATCTGCTACGCGCACTGCTGCGTGCTACGCTACGCTACGGTTGCTAATAAAAGAAAGGTTTATTTTGTTATCTTTTGAATGTAATTAAGTATGCAGTAAATGTTTTATGCAGTTTTCGGTCTACTGTAACTAAAGTACAGTAAGTACTTTAGTTACAGTAGACCGAAAACTCCGTGCATTGAATTATCACCGTGTATTGAATTATGTTAACAAGGTAAACCTACGACAAAGTAGGCACTTATATCACTGAAATAACTTTAGCGGCAACCAACGGCAAGGGCCGGATTGGCAACAGGAAGGCAATGTTCCTCCAAGGGCGAGGTACGGGCAGGGGGGCGGGGGGCAACTGCAGGAATACTTACAAACCGTAAAGTAATATTACGTACATAGGTAGCCTATTAATAAACAAAAACGAAATTGTAACTACAAGTAACATAAAGAGGTCCTTTTCTACACTGCGTCGTGTTGCCTGAAAACCGTTTGAACGGCCTATGCATGCTCAGTGTACAGCGAACCATGGTACAAAAAAATAAGGATACAATTGAATCTGAGGTGTTAAAACGGTTTTGTGAAGAACCTCGTCGACAATTTTTTTTGTAAAATAAATTCACTAATTGATGTTTTGTTTTTAATTTTTAACGTAACCTGCCCCGCTGCTCATGCAGCATTAACCTTAGATATATTCTTGGTTTGTCTACGCCTGCCCCCCCTCCTTAATAAAATTCTGGCTACGCCCTTGTGTTCCTCCGGTTTATTTTCAGCTAAAAACAGACTTTGTAACACCAACTTATATTCAAAACTGTGCCAAAAGAATCTTAGGTAATTTTTGAACTCTTTTGAATTACAAAACTATAATAAAGTAACGAAAAAACCCAGTGAAAATAACAATAAACGAGCAAGTAACAGTTACTTTCATTGCATAAATACAGGTATTGTTCACTTCATAATCATAGTGAGATCAACACATATTTCCCATCCCAGCCAGAGAAAGTCCTTCGCTTTATATAAACTTTATTTAACCATTGTTTTACTTAATTTTCACATGGAAAACTGTTTGTTATAGATGAGTACCTAATACACAAGACAATGTCGTTATAAGAAGTTTTATGGTTTCGTTGACACCTCCTAAGTAAGAGTCAATGAAAAAACATAATATTTAAAACCACGAATGATTTGTCTTATACAATCTACAAAAGTAAATACTATTAGGTAGAGCGCGTGCTAATTTGTAATATCTTTAAATAAACAGGTTTCAATATGGCGAAATGAAAGAAACTTTACGGCATTTCAACGACTTAGTGTACATAAAGTTATTCACTTCAAATTAAAGCTGCTGTGTATATATAGGTGTGACATACAATCCATACTAATACTATACTAATACTATACTAATACTATACTAATACTATACTAATACTATACTAATACTATACTAATACTATACTAATACTATACTAATACTATACTAATACTATACTAATACTATACTAATACTATACTAATACTATACTAATACTATACTAATACTATACTAATACTATACTAATACTATACTAATACTATACTAATATTATAAATGTGAAAGTAACTCTGTCTGTTTGTCTGTCTGTCCGTCCGTCTGTCTGTCTGTATGTTACGTTTTCACGCCTAAACCGCTGAACTGATCGTCATGAAATTTGGCACAGATATATCCTGGGATATGGAGAAGGACATAGGCTACTTTTTACGCGATAACCGACTTCCACGCGGGCGGAGCCACGGGCAAAAGCTAGTCTAACATAATCTAACACAATTATCCGTCATTGCTTCATTTTTAATTGTTTTTACCTGTTGTAGTATAGTAATTTTATTATAGGTACATCGCACATCGTCTTCACATCACTACATTTATAAAACAAAGTCCTCCGCCACGTCTGTCTGTCTGTCTGTATGTTCGCGATAAACTCAAAAACGACTGCACCGATTTTCATGCTGTTTGATAGCATGGTTTTCGAGGAAGGTTTTAGTATATAATTTGTTCAGTATTTGCATACATTTTTGTATACATTAATGTTGTAGGTGTCGGAAAAAATGAGCCGTCTGGGAGCGTTCAACGGAAGCGCTGTCTAAACCCTTTGAGATATAACGATTATGGGTTTGGGTCGCTAAAGTAAGTTAAATCATCCAAAGTCAAGTAATTTCGACGTTTTAGGGATTTTGTCGTTAAATGGAGTTATACTATATTTCCTTTGCGCGTAGACAAATTGCCACAATCAAATACCTTTTGACAGAACGGAGTCTGTCGGGTCAGCTAGTGTAATGATATAATTGATGTATACAAAGAATTATAAAACAGTTTAAAAGACGAACAGTGGAGTTTCTTGCACATTCTTCTCCATGCGAAACTACCTTTTGGAAGGGGCAACTAGAATCAATTTTATTTTCGTGTCAATTTTGACGTTCAAAAGTGCCATTTATGTCCCTATTTGAAATAAATGCTTTGACTTTGACTTTTGTATACTTACTTCCTAGATTAGATTTCATGGTGCGCCTGCGCATGGTGCACCATCGTTTTGTGTGCGCAATCGCCTAGCTAGTGAAATTGCAAGAATTCGCAAAAACTGATGGAGTTCATTTATTCCAAAAACTTAGCAAGTTACAACAATAATAGACAATTTTTTTTCCTTTTTTGTATATTTTCTTTGCCATGTTCTGGATATTTTAGTAGAGATTAATTTAGAAAATTTAGAAATTCACGGTTTTTCTTGAAAAAAGACATGTAGTGCAAGATCTCAAAATAAATTGGAAAAAGGGCCGAATGATGTTGTATACCTAAATATTTCTGGTTTCAAATTAAAAGTAAACTATTTATTCGTTGGTATGTTGCAGTTTGACCATTTCGTCAAATCTACAAGGCGCGTTACGAAGTTGATTAGATTATATCCCCTTATTTAATTATTATTCTTCATTCAAGACGACAAACTAACTGCATCTACAAATCTTCATCTAACAGTAAAACGCAGAAGTTACACAAAGAAGCAAATTACCTTCTGTTACAGATTACAGTTACACGTAAGAATAAAAGTATCCATTGATATTTGAGATAAAAACCCGGGTTCGCGTGAACTCGCAGTTAATTGTAGGTGTCGTCTAGTTATTATTTTATGTAATGAATAGGCCGCTCTTGTAGTTTTTTGATAGCGAAACCTGTTATTGTAAAGTTGGATGAATGAACTGTTGCTTCAACCAGTAATTTTTATTCATACCTATTTAATGTGCACCGAAGTTTGCAGCTATCAATTTTAAGTTTTCAAAGAGAGGACATGACAACAAACAGAGCTAAATAACAAAACATTTTCTATTCTATTCGAAATCTAATGGCTGAGCAGTGCAAACACATATATACCAACCTCACACAGAATACACATACCGTCGCTCTTTTCTTTTCCTTTGGAAAAGCTTCATAATAATCCATCCAATGATCAGTCTTTAATATATACACTTATATACAATCTATTATACTTATATCTAAAAGTGAAAATAAAATGTTCCATGAATCCTACGAGTATAACAAAAATCTGACTTGTTTTTAAACCTACAGCTCGTTCAACCATTGAGCTGTCAACTGTACAAGTGTTGAACTCTTGTAACCTTTCATAAAAATTGATGAGGATTTCCCATACATTTGTAGTGGGATTATAAAAAAAGATGTGAATACATTAAAATGAAATCGTTTATTCTGTAAATAGGATATCGGAATCACTTTTACACGTCATATTCATACCGTTCTTTCGTATTCGTCATATTTTTGTTGTGTTTTTTTTTTAATGAGCTAGATGGAGTCGACATTTTGGCTTATTCCACAAATCCCCCCTGAAATTCCCGCTTAGGAGGAAAAATGAAATCTATAAAAAAGTCTAGAACTCCCCTCTGATAATCCCCCTTAGGCTGGAAAACTAGAATTTAAAAAAAAAAAATCCATAGATCCCCTGAAAGTTTTTACATTAGGGTTCAGTTTTTACCACTTTTTTTTTTTCCTTTATTAATAAGAACTAACGTTCTTAATAATTTATTACAATCTAGCCTAATAGACTAATAAGCAATTTAAATCTAACTTATTATTTTACGTGATAGATTACATAACTAAGAATAGTGTCAATTTGCACTTTTACATAGCACTTTCTTAGAGTCTGATAATTAATAAAAACATTTTGTTCACGTGTTACATGTATAGCACAGCATTGTTACTATTATGCATTCACTATTTTTATACTACACTAACTCAAAAGGTTTAGTTCTCTTTAGCCTACGCACTATGTCCGTGTTGTCTAGCAGCTGAATTGCCACGACATTCACATGTTTTTCATAGTTTTTCCCACTGAGGGGGATTCTCTCAGGGGGATTAGTGGAATAAACCGACATTTCCTATCTGACTACCCCTGAGAAGAAATGGCGAAACAAACTCTGGGGTCAGTCACTTTTAAAGTCCAGACATAATCTTGGTCAGATCATGTGAGGACCATGTAGATCCGTGACGATCTGAAATGGTCTTTTGAGGAAAGAACCACATAATTTTGAGTGGGCCTGTCCAGTCAGTGCAAGCATTTGTCAGTAATCGTGTAGCTCAACTCAGGAATTAAGGAGCTCAACGACTCGACGAACAATATCAAAGAAAGGACATTTGGGTAGGCCGCATAAAGTACTCAAAATACCAGACCATCATTAAAATTAAGAGAGAAAGAGAAAAAAAGAAGATAATCTAAAAGGAAACAAATGACCCACATAGTGCTCACATTCACAATAATTAAAGTAATATAAGTAATACTTTTTAAAGTAAATATTCATGTCATTTTGTAGATTTGACATTTTGTTTGTGCATTTGGGATCTGACTCATGTGATTGGTGGGCATTCGCAGATTATTTCGTTATTTGTGCTGCGTTTGCGCAGGGTTGACGAATTTTAAGTGTCCTTTATTTTGGGAAACGCAACTTTATTTTCACAATTTACTTTTTGTTTTTGTACACTATAGTTTATCAATGTTTCAAGGCGATAAAAATAATTTCATACTTAGGTAAATACATATCGACTTCACGAACTGACAAAATCAGACTGGGTAATCTTATGTATTGACGATATTCCATCAAAATAATCAATATAAAACCTTTAATAAAATAAATCTCCGTACACCTGCCCATTTATGAAGCCTGCAAAAATAAAATGAATAATATATTACGTCCAATTCAATTGAAGCCACACAGCCCTGCCCCGCGGCTACCGTGCGGCGATCGCTCAGCAATGGCGTCAGAATTGAGAAAAAGGAATTATCAGAGATGTGGAATGCCATCAGTGTCCGGCTATCGGGACCGGACAGTATCGCGCCGAGGTATAAATGTCCCCTAATTACCTCAACCCGGACATACCAACACTCAATGCAAGAATGGAGTTCATCATTCCAATCTCAGATTTCCTAAAAACAGTGCGTGTCAAACTTAACATTGTAGTTGAAAAACAAGTTCTCCCATACATTCCAACTGCAAATGTAAGTTTGTACGCACAATATTGAGAGATTTACCGTGGTATTTTACGACCATATACTTCTTATAGGTTTTCCTGTAATCTATAAATAAATAACTATTTTCTATACTGTAGTTTCGGACGTATATATAGGGGAGCAAAGGAAAATTTTCAACAATTTTCTTAAATCACTTTAAAAGTATTTGTTTTAATGAAGATGAATGTTTTAATGTAATTATAAAAAATATATCTGAAATCCTTACGATAAGCCCTTCTATTTAATATGTCACACGGTACTGTTCGCAAAACTTTATTTTAAATTTTTAATTTGCCCCCCAAAAGTGACCCCCATGTTCGAAATTCATTTACTTATGTTACGCGTCCGTGTTTAGGTCACAGAAGTTCATATGTGTACCAATTTTCAACTTAATCGGCCCAGTAGATTCGGAGCAAATCGGCTGTAACAGAGGGACGGACAGACAGACAGACACACGAGTGATCCTATAAAGTCAAAGTCAAATAATTTATTTCAAATAGGCACATAAAAGGCACTTTTGAACGTCAAAAATTACAAAAAAAAATAATTGATTCTAGTTGCCCCTTCCAAAAGGTAGTTATGTACGTATGGAGAATAATGGGCAAGAAACTCCATACTTACTCTTTTAAAATGTTAACAATATTTTGTATACATTAATTGTTAAATATAAGTGCATCACTTACCTAGAATAAAATTACTTTACCACAATAGGTAAAAATTATAAAAAGTGAAGTAATGACAGACAAATTAGGTAATTATGCGACAGATACATAGTGTTCACATATTTACAAACATTGTAAAAGTAGATGATTTACCTAAAATTTTTACATTTAATAACATAAGTCAGTGAGTTAAAGTAAATAAAATTAATGTCATAAAAATTATAAATTATACAATTAAATTAGCAACCAGTTTGATTTTGTCTAGACTCTAAATAAATGGTCCTATGGAGCAGGACCAGCATGTTCCCAAGCATTCTTATCTTGGATATAATCCTTTAATTTGTAATATGCTGGTTTACAATATGAATTTTAAATTTTCTTTCATTTAATTGTAATATATCATAAGGTATTTTATTGTAACATTTAATACAAATTTATAAGCGTTCCGTTTTTCCTTTTGAGGTACGGAAACCTAAAAACAAGAAATGAAAACATGAATCTATTAATCTCTTTTGCTAACTGTGGAGGGTTTGTGGACGGCTCGTCGTAATTTACTTTGCTATTATGTTTGTGTTGTTCCTGAAAGCCAACCAAAAACGATAAAGTAAAATATCATATAAAATAGACCATAATTTGGGTACTCTCTGGGACACTAAATAAATGTTTAGTAGCGGCCATTTTTGCTTATGATTTTTAAAGGTTTTACGAGAATGAATAAGTTAGAATTACCATAGGAATGCAGGCCTTCACAGTATTCCAATTGTTCAACAAATAACTGTAAAACGGAGTCAACCGTCACACAAAGACCAAGGGTCGAAAACGTCACAGAAAATATTTGTACTGTGTAGCAAAACCATTGGAACCGTTTCGAACAGTGCTATAAACATATCAACAAATGTTGGACCCCGTTATGCATATCTGATAGCAAATAGCCTAACAGTCCAATAGATCAGATGGCTGGAATGATTCCGTGTAAATGGAGGTAGAGAGTGCACGAAGCGACAGCAACGCAAGAAGGCCTTTGTTGATATGCTATTGTAGAGCACCATAATCAGACGGAGCTGAATAGAATCAAATCAGATCAAAATATTTTATTTCACATAAACCTACATGGGCACTTATGAAACGTCAGAAGCTAGGTGAATAGAATATTATACACATTTATTTTGCAAATATATATAGGTAATACATAATGGGTGTTATGATACATTAAAGCTCAGATATATTTCACCATTCGGCATGCAAACATTTATAGCAATCATTATATCATCACTTAAGTTTAACGGCAATTCAGACTACAGCAATTTTATTTCTCTGATGAAACTCAGTTTTATAACAGAGCAAAAAAATAAAATATACCTACATTTTTAATGGATAAAATATGCTACATTACTGTAGTACATTTTGGATTTAATGGATAAAATGTAATACATTATTGTAGTACATTTTATCCATTAAAAATTTACGTAGACTACTCTTAAACAGTTCTCAAGTCTTTCCAACCACTTGGTAATTTATTGTAAATAATTGGGGCCATACAATTTAACACTCCTGCACATCACAGTACACACATCAAAACAGTCTAAGCAACGTGTACGGTTTTGAACTTTTGAACGATTTTTACTATTGTCATATATTTATATTTCTTTTATAAAATAATAACTAAGCATTTTTTATGCATTAGTGACTATAGAAACAAAATCCTTTATTCAATTGTTCATTTATCACAATAATTATGTTTACCTTAACATACGTAGTATAAAATAAAGTAAAACGAAATTCAATTTACATGTTTTATTAAATTCAATAACGATTTTTTTATTATTATTTGTTAATTCAATACAAAGTGTGACCGCCTGTGTTGATTAAAACTTGTTGGCAACGATTTTTCGACGATACACTCTTATCCTTCCCATATCAGGCCTAAATCGAAAGCGGAACTCACCGCAAAATAAAAATTTAGCCCATTGCTCCTACACCATTCATTTCGACGGACGCGATTCCCATGGCGTATAGGTGAGCACCTAATTTGGCGTCGTGCTCGTAGGCCATGTTCATGCAGCTTATTTCTCACGGTTTGGTGGCTTACAACAACACCACTTGAGAATTGTAGCTTTAAAGTTTAAACCTATCTCCCGGGTGGTAAACATCGGCTGACGTCTTGCGTGTATGTGTCGGTCCTGTCGAGCAGTTGTACTCATTCCAAGTCATGGGTACTGTTCAGCAGGATCCCCTGTATTAAATTAACGCTGCCAAAGACGACAAATCACGCTCCTATTGACACCAAAATGCCGAGATACCTGTGTCAGCAGCCAAATGGCATCGCTCTATGACATAAAAAATGACACACCACTAAATTTTTTCAAAATCTGTATCTCTTACTGCTGAATACTCAAACGCAATTCAATTTTAAGTCGCCGTTAAGTATAATGCTGTCTCTGTCACTTTAAACTGTTTTGTAGCGACAGAAACACTTATAAGAACGTCTTAAAGTTAAGTAACGTTTGAGTATTTGGGCGTTAAAATAATAAAAGTGACATAAATACGAAAGTCAAGCTAGTATTAAGCTAGCATAGTATTTTTTCAAAATAATTGGCTTTTATTTTAATTGCTGAGTGACAACGCATGCTCTGCGAGCTGTAGATATCTGTAAATGCATTAAACACAAAGATAAGTAAGACTAGGTACTCTTATCCTATCTCACCGTGTTAAAGCAGGAATTCTAAATACGCGTCCAGTGAGGTCCACGCCGGCCGTCGCCGGATGACGCATGGCCGTGCCGGCCGGTCCGGCTAACGGCACGGCACAGCACGACTAACTTACGATACAGCCATATCTGTCCCATTTACGAGCACAGAACGATGCATTCATAATAAATGTTTGCGCTCTTTAATACGCGTTTACGAGCTCTCATTGGACAAGTTATGATTATGAAGATTTATTGTAAAAGTAAGTAGAAAGCTATTTCCGTCGGGGAAACGCTTTGGTTAGCTGTGGGAAATTCGGATGCGAGAAAAATACGCTGATCCATGTGGAAGCGATTAACGAGAGAAACTAAAGGCAACATAAAAACTATCTTACAGTATTACGACACAGGAAACTTTGCACTGTTGCTTCTTTTATTTTCAATACTTAGCTGTTAAAATTATGGTTTCGTCCAAACTTAAGCAGTAGACCGAGACAAAATCACTGTACGCCTTACTACGTACCGACATGGTCACAGGAAGCGCCAAGTGGGGACGGAGGACGGGCCTTTGTACGCAACAATAAAACTTCGCTGGCTTAGATCAGACAGATTTTATAAAGAGTGAGACAATGGAAGGAGTAGAGGAACTAACAGGTATGTACAATCAGGACGTGAAAACGTTTTATGAAAAAGAGGTTACTTCTCAAAGCAATACTCAAAATCAGTCTCAGAAAACCTTTTAACAACCTCATCTACCGCTTTTTCGAAATGCGAAATGTTTTGATAAGTACAGCAAGACTTTATTTTGCTAGCCTTAAGCCGGACTCAGAGACAGCGAATCCTACGTTTGATTCTTTGAATCTTTTAGATATAAGGTTCGACAATTAACAAAATTCAAAATAATTAATTAACGTACCTTCTAGGTTTGGGTCGCAGGATCTCGTGCGGCGCGGGCTGCCTGCGCGGTGTCCAGGCGGCGCAGGCGCAGGCTCGCTCGGTGCGCGGCTCCCCCGCGCCGGCACTGGCGCCGCTAACGCTCAGCGGCGCCTCCTCCGCTCGCGGCGTGCACGCATCCTCACTGGAAACCACAAACTCTTTGTTAATATTTATTTATCTACACCCATGCTTACATCCATACTATCCATACTTCCATACTAATATTATAAATGTGAAAGTAACTCTGTCTGTCTGTCTGTCTATCTGTCTGTCTGTCTGTCTGTATGTTACGTTTTCACGCCTAAACCGCTGAACCGATCGTCATGAAATTTGGCAGAGATATAGCCTGGGATATGGAGAAGGACATAGGCTACTTTACCCGAAAACCGACATCCACCCGGGCGGAGCCGCGGGCAAAAGCTAGTCCTCTATAAAAGTTTCTGAAACAGTTAGCTTATTGCCAACATTAAAACAAACCGGTGTCATAGTAGTGTTATAATGTTGTACTAAATTTCATTATGCTACGAGTACTCCTTTGCGTTTTCGATCCCTTCCTTACTCATCGAGCAGCCACATTTATAAATTTTATAAATTTCAAAAAAAGAACATTGGTGCCGATTCCCTTGTTTAGCATCTTTTTCTTTCTATTTCATTAAGAAAAGGACAGAAGATAAATTTTAGTTTAGTTCTGTCAAATTAGTCAGCGCTTGACGTAAATTGACGTAATTTTAGTCGGCAAGTTTTTAATCACGTCTAAACTTGTATGGAGTAGTGACAGGCGCTGATTAATTTGACAGGATTAAACTAAAATTTATCTTCTGTCCTTTTCTAATGACAAAGAAAGAAAAAGATGCACTGAACTTAAATTTAGTTTAGTTTGTGAACAAGGGAATCGGCACCATTGTCATGCACGCGCGTATTACTACCACAGCGCCGTAATAAAAAAATAAAAAACTTATAGGTTATTCGAGTTCACGTCGCATCTCGCCATTTTTATTCGATATTAGTATTGCAAAAATGTATAAGTTAGTTGTTTACAAAAATGAGTGATACAAGCTTTGATAACACACCACCAGATATTTCTAATGCAGCAAAGGACATTTGTAACCAATTATTACCAGAAAAGTCGAGAAAATAATGTAAAAAGGCGTGCCAAGATTTCATGAATTGAAAAATATCAAGTTGCTCCACACTAGGAATTTCTCCTGTATCGTGGGTACGTTTACAAACATTTAAACTTACATACACAAACAGCCAGATCCGGAACAACTACTTGTAGGTAATACAAATATGTGTTCCGTGTGAACCCGTGACACGCAGCGCGGCAGTCAATCACTTAACCACTGCGCCAACCGTGTCGTCAAGATTAAGTATTAAAACACTCATGTGATACTAATATTATCACACTCGACTTCAGCTCGTGTGATAAACCCACATTCGTGTTTTAATACCCCATATTATACAACAGTTGCATAAATATTTCGTAGCAGCAACTACGCGCTAAGATATTGCTACGGAAATTTTTATTTAATATTTTTTCGATTTTCATATAATTTCTTTAACTTCATTATGTAATTCTGAATACATTTTATGAATCATCTAAAATCGGTCAACAACACCTTGAACACGAGTAGGTAACATGAAGGCAAACACCGGTTCACGATTACGATCCTGCAATCGATTTGGTCCTAAAAGCTAATCTTCGCAAATATAATCTACTATTCATAATTAGTTCTAGCTACCGTTGAAAGTGGAACCTTAATCGAACAAACTGCGTTTTAGAACAAGTACTAAACAAATTGCCCTTTGCTGCACAACACTCCGTTATCGTATTCTAAAAAGCCGCAACGATAAGTCTTAAAATTCAAGGATTATATATTTTGGCGTAAACTAATACTATTATCAGAAAGTAACTGTTCACTTTACTGTTTATAAAATAAGATAGCCTTGTACGCTTTGTTGTAACAAACTGAGCTTTGGACTGCAGCTTTAAGCTCTTAGATTCAAATCTCACAAGCGATTGTTAATTATTGCTTCAGTCGCAATCATGGTTGCCAGCCGTCGTTTAAACTTTCGCCAGTTAAAACGCTTGAGGTGGCACAGTGCATATTTCTTGGAATTCGCAGATTTTGCTTCAGTATGCACCTATATCAAAGATTTGACAACGGGATATCTAGTCTTCTCGTTGGTAAACTGTCTTAAACTGAAAATAGACAACAAAATTGTGATGTACAATCAGCAACAAATGTCGATTGACGCTTCAGTTTTATAAATATTAATTATTGATCAAAATATTTAATTAATATCGGAACAGAAGTAAAATTCAAAAAATATAAACTCTTAGCTATTTATATGAATGCTAAAAAGCAGTTTACCTATCCAATCATTTCGTGTCAATTTTTATGATATGTAAAATTATTGTTGCTGACCGTACAAGGATGTGATTCCAAAGTTTTTTATAGCACTTAAGTGTTAACCTAACAAGCTGACCCACGTCAACCCACTCCCATATTCGCAGTTCCCACTCTTGTGACACATTCGTGCAATTATGCACCCTCAAACGTCGCGGAACTGCGTTCCCATCACGTACTTACGTGGCGTGGCAGTCAAGGCACTCGTTGTTGGTGGCACAATGAGCCCCCTGTGGCCGCGTGCGGCAGGCATGCGCATGCGCAGGAACGTGCGTACTCGAGGGATTGTGGTACCGGTTCATTGCTATTTAAACTAGATACGCGTTACTGTTTGTGTGTAAGTGATAATAAGCTTTGAAATGGCATATTTTTGCTTTGTAGATCCTTTCGAAGATTTTTCGGAGAGAAAGATTCGTTCAGGGTTTCAACAAGGCTATTCGTGAGCAAAACTCGTACGTAGAGAATACAATAGGCTGTTGTCAGTTTTAGCACTTATTTACTACTGCCATTCCTTATAAATTCATGGAACTGATTGCAGTAGACATGTACTTAATGATGTGTAGTATTCTATGATTACAGCATTTTTTACAGAAAGTCCTGTTAATAGATCCCTTACCTTTAACTGGTAGAAGTATACGAATAATATTGAATTTCATTTAGCCAATAGGTTGTATCGTTACAACTAATGATGATTTTTACGACTTAGTTTGACGAACTTCGAAATCCATCCGATCCCAACGTTCCTACAGTTCCGCCAACGACTACCTATTGAGTAGATTCCTACGTGCAGCCTTTCTCGTAAACTTCGACATTACTTTTCATTATTACCATATATTATTGATGACGAAGGGCCGAGTGAAATGGCCCGAACCGGCACGATTACTGCGTCAACTATTGTTTGAACCACGGCCCATCGCACAAGTGGGTGCGACTTCCTTACTCTCCCCTCGGAACCTTCCATCATTGAAGGTTCCGAAGGAAAGGCTTGGTTTGCGTTGACTGCTGTTGATTTGGGTAGATATTTTTGAAGTTTTGGTTCGTGAGTCGGTACATTTATTGAAGGAAAAGTTGATTTTAGATAGGAACTTAACGGATGGCAAAATAACAATTAAGTAGATTAGCTAGTACCAATTGTAAAATTGAAACCATAATAATTACAGTCCTCACTTTTCTGACAAAACGAATAATTCTATTCTAAAATATTTTAATTCCAAATATAAGTAACGATGGTTGAAAAAATGAGGAGTTTATGTTTTAGGAGAGACGCAGACACTTAATTTGATTCCCAAAATTCCTTTTGGTACACTGGGTGTGGGTACCAAAGGAACTTATTTGGTTCAAAATTACCCTATAATCATACAAGAGGACAATGCCTTTGCCTTTATTCCAGTAATACATTCCTGCGCATCTTTTTATTTTAACAATCAGGTGCATGACTGTCCACGTGTTTAAGGGGTATGTTGTCCATATATGTACCTAAATGAAGACAGAGTTGAGGCCATTGGGCAAAACAGGAAATAATGATGTTCTACTACTTAAGAAAAGTGGTAAATTCAATATCGTATGTATAACTCACATTCATAACTTCCACATAACCAGTTGTATTTTTAAAATAATGCCAAATCTCATTCGTTTTCATCGTTAAAACTCAGGCGAGGAGCAGCCGGCATCGGCAGCGTGGCGACGTTGTGTGTTAATAATTTGTGCGCCGGCTATAATGTAACGTCTGCGGACCATCAATCATTGCTGACAGCTGCCGAAGTGCAGGATGTTTGAGTTACTGAGGCGCTCGCGGCTACTGGGCTTGAGTTTAAGTGATCGACAAAAGATTCATTTATTGCTGTTAGTGTGCGACTGCTAAAGCAATTGGACCAATAATGATAAATAATAGGAGGTCGTAGGCACGTTCTCTGCAAACGGAGTAAGTTACAGTTGACGTAAAGAGGATGGACTAGAACATGCTATGTTAAATAAGAAAACTTTTGGCAAAATCCGAACTTTTTAGAATTAAGTAGGTTCAGCTCGTCAGTTTTTTCCAGAAGATAGATGCTATAGTTTCTTTTCGAGAGCTGTTGCGTGATGACTAATAACATTTACTGTTGTATTCGTAAGTTCAGAAACGCCCATTTTCACTTTTAACTCAACAGAAACCCCATTGTAAAACGGTCCTATCTTCTATTAAAATATTTTGTGAAACAGCTTTGTGACGCTAAGTTGCAAAACTTGTGACACGGTAAAGCTCATATGTACGGTAGGTATATACGAGGATATAATTTAGAATTCACATTATTCAAAGTGAACTCAACGTGCTGCTATTGGTAACTCATTTAATTAGACGTCCACATGATTGATATTGACGCGACACGTTATTTGAACCTTAACGACATTTGCAACAGAGCTATTTTAATATCAGTTGATGGTTATTAGTGTAGAAGAGATGATAGCAACGATATATGTCGATGACATAAAGGGTTTACACACTTCAAACAATTACTTCTTAGGCGCTATCTCCACGGGCGAGAAAATCGCGGCGATAGTCTCGTCGTGCCATTAAATTCAATAGAAACTCTATTAATCAATCTCCACACGGCGATATAGCGTAGCGATTATTTGAAGGCACAGCGTCAATATCGCCGCGATTCTCTCGTCCGTGGAGATGGCGCCTTAGATTCTCACATGTTTAATTTTTTTTTTTTGGTCCTACGATCCTGATCTCTGCGATGACAATTAATCGGTGTAAGGAGCAGGATCGAAGGACCAAATAATTTTTAAGTGTGAATGATAAATTCCCTTTCAAAACTCTTCATTCAGGTTATGATATTTTATCTTCAGTTATCAGTGTAGGTACTTTATGTCATGTCAAGCTCCACAAATTCAGGAGGAAAATTCCACAATACAGGGATAATAAAAACTATATTATTCTAGCACGTACATACTTGCAGGTCCCTTCTCCTGAACTTATAACAATAATGTTTTTTTTATACTACGGTACCTAATAACACGACTGTTTCTTGTTAAGTAAGTACCTCTGTCCATACGTACAAGTTTGATTGACCATTATCAGTTAGAGATAATTAAGTTAGTAATAAATATAGTTTTACCGCTAACTTAGAGCACATTTAAGTTCACAGAGATAATGGTGACAGCTATAACAATAATTGGCATTTTGATTATGTAGCAAGTAAAATGGCCTAATTGGATAGATTTTATGAACTGAATGAAGGAACTAAATCTCCAAACAAAGCTAAGTTGTGCCCTTCGTCCGGTAGCTAACATTCTGTTACTTATTAATCACTAGTTGGCGCGTGCGCAGCCAAAGCACAAATTAAGGTTAAAAAGATTCAATCCAAAATATCAATAACTTATAGGGAAACACGAACGAAAAAAACTAAACTTAATGTTCGAAAAGGAAAAATATCGCATAAGCCTGTTGTTTTTACTCCTCCAATAACATATTGTAGTTATTAGTAGAGAATCTGTCACTAGACTCTCACATTGTTTCATCGTAGGAACTTGGCAAAATGCTCAAAGACTGCATCTTTAAAAAAAAAAACGTAAAAATATGCGAGGTGACCAAAGTAAGTTCTAAGCTATTACATAATAACTACATACCTACCTATATTCCTTGAAGAGCTTTTCTCAAGATGCAATATTATTCTTTCTATTTTTAACACCCCATATAGTTGTAAGTTTTTATAAGTTACCTTTTAAGTGAGGTTCACAGCGATTGTTTTACTAATAGTCTGTTGTATTTGCTTCACGCGCAGTGAAAGTGTTAAACCCTGTCTGTCGTCCTTCCAATATTGCTTGGTTAGGACTGGTCCTTCGGTAAATTCTGCCTGCGTTTATTTATTACCCAGTAAAGGCTCGTAGAGACTCGCGCGATATCGCGGGCGCGACAGGCACCGACAAAGAAATTGTGCTACTAGTGTCGCGTCGCGCCCGCGATATCCCACTAGTCTGAGACACTGGCATTGTTTAAATGTGAATAACGACAAATATTGGCGTCCCACCTTGCCATGTCATCTCTGATGAGATGCGGGGCGTTCAACAATTACTCAAGAGATATTTTATAAGAAAAAAAAGGTCACATCAATGTTTTATAAATAAAGAAAAAGTAGCGTACGTAATAAAGGAGAATTGCATTTGCATACAGCGAAGAACGCTAAGCTTTTCGAAAACTATGAAATAACAAACTGACCTTTTAATTACTTCCCGTTACCTACATTAAAACCCATAAATTCAATTATGTAGGTGGGTACTGTGGGTATGTATAGGTAGGTACCTAAAAAAGGAAATAAATTATGTGGCTTAGACATGGCTGTTTACCTTTTTATTCAGTGTTTTTAAAATACCATACGAAAAGGCAGTTTTCATGACAATGAGCCAAAAAATATATTACTTAGGTATCAGTTATCACTCTTATCAGTCGAATGGCAACTTAATGTCGTCGTTATCGACACGGTAAATTTAGTACCTACCTATTTCTTTTTACTATTGACAATCTTTCCTCATAATTTTAATAACAATAAAATTCAATATGAATAGAATCTAAGATTACAGAAAACGGGTTGTAGGTGTGTCTCATAAAGATACGTAAAATACATTGATTTTTAGATTGAATGAATAATTTACTTCAAATCACTCCTAAAGCTCCTTTATTCGCTCATTAAATCCGATGAGCAGACAATCTAAATACGATCAGTAACATCGGGAATCAATTAAGTATAACCCGATAACACAGCAGATGTTACCTGACAAGGGTGCCTCTGTCATCAGCTATAGGGGGATTATTTACCAACACTGCATCGTTTCCTAATGTTTGACAGTAACAAAAACAAATAAAAAGGTTGATGAATAAATAATTAACCGACTTTTTTTATAACTTGAGGGACCCAATAATAATTTAACATAAATAATTACCCAATAAAATTTTAACCAAACCTATTGCCATGTTAATACATTTTTTATCTTAACTTCATAACATTCTTACTACCGCTTTCGTAACATAAAAATGGAAGGACGAAAATATTTTGTGCACTGAACAATTTACACGCAGCGGGAGTTTTATCTCACTTCCAAATTATTTTGAAATCAGACAACATTTTATGTGTCCCGTGCGTCCGCGACGGTTGGCAAACCTACTGTATACCTGACACAATGGAATCCAAAAACGGACAAAAACTGGCCGAAGGAGGATTTATGTGGCCCTCTCGGATGCCACGCGTTCCTTCGTTTTATACCCTACGGCGATATTCCGCATACTGTATATTTTGATGACATCAAATCCTTTTGTAAATGTCAAGTTTTCAAGCTACCGAATAGTTGGTCATTGACCTGAATGAATTAAGTTTTTAATCGAGAGCGGAGCGTTGCGTGCTCTCGGATAGTGTTGGATGATTTGTTTCAATGTAAGTGCATGAGCACGCGTTCTGTGGAAATAATTTATTGTACATGACATGCAGGGTTCAAAAGCCTTGAAAACTCCAGAGGGGAGGGACTACTTAAACATAGATTTGTGACCTTTGGATTAGACATATCTACGACAAAAACTATAGTGAAATCCAATCATCTAAGTATAAAAACCATGAACTGCATCATTCAAAACTTCTCATTCAGCACTACATATGGTCTGATACTATGGGGCAATTCAGTGGAACTTAAACTGGCATTTCGGGTACAAAAAAAGTGTGTTAGGGCAATCTCTGGCGCCTGGTTTTTTTGGACAGCTGTAAACCTTTGTTAAAAAAAAAAAAATACCATTGCCCTGCATGTATATCAAAGAACTATGTATGCTAGTAAAACAATATCCGCACTATTTTCGCATGCAATCAGAAGTAAGCCACAAAAAGGCTTCTGCTAGAAATAAGTATAAATACGAACTGAATGTACCTCAATGTAGATTACAAATATTTAGGAGAAATTTATATGTTAATGCCATTCAGGTGTATAACAAGTTACCTAACTCATTTAAGGAACTTCCCATCCCCATGTTCAAGAAAAAGCTGACAAGTTGGTTAATGGATAATTGCTTGGCGAATACATAGAATATTGTAAAAATCCAAGATGTAACTAATTTAATTTTGACATTGATTAAAAAGTAACGATTGCCTAATTGTAATAATATTAATTCTTAATGGACTTATTGTAAATCACAAAATCTAAAAATTATTTGATTAGGAATGACATTTCAATATTTGTACACCATAAGATGTGGTATAATGTATAGAACTTTACAAAATGTTAATACCATACTATGTAAAACTAGATTATCTAATTGTAATAATATTAATTCATGATGGACTTATTGTAAATCACAAATCTTAAAATGTATTGATTAAGAATGACATTTGAATATTTGTACACCATATGTTGTGGTAGAATGTATTGAACTTAACAAAATAATTAACACCATACTATGTAAAACTACATTCTTACAAATAAATAAAAAAAATCTACAGGTGTTGTTCTTGGCATTTATACATCTTCTTAAAACTTAGATACAAGATATTAGCAAATCTGCCTATGACTGTACAAAATCCATTATTTTTGCAACAATATAGTGTAACAAATGAGCTACAAATCATCGTAAATGTTCACTAACATTGCTTAACTTTCACTGGTTAGCAGCTACGCGACGTCTTTCCCATGCTTTTTGCATTCGACATGGGATTCTCACATCAAAATAATAATTGGTTATATTTTCTAAAAAAGCAGGTATCGTGACTTGAGGAGAGCATGCCTCTTCTTTATCTATTGTAGCAAAAAAATAATGAAATGCAACGACAACAGTAAGCGGTCAATCAACAGCGAGCGAGTGCTTGCTATTGATTAACCGTTAAAAGTTAAAAGTTGTGCTTGCACCCTATGGAAAACATTGCAAGACCAACAGACTTTAAATATTTATGTAAACAGGCATTAACATCGATGCTTTCCTAAGTAGGTATTTCGTATTTTTCCTATAGCAATTTTTCAAAGAAGTTGAGTTTGGGTCAGTTATTTTTGGTCCTGTAATCCTGTACCGAAGGACCAAAAATATCCGGGTCCAAAACCGCTATGCCAGTCGCTATGAATACTTACTTATTGTTTTGAAAACCAGATTAAAGCAACATTAAATGAAACATCAGAAACTACCTTCATTTAACTGTTCCACAAATCTGTGTAGCTGTATTTTTATTGCTGCATGCACCATGCTGCACGTATGAGGTCGATTAAAATTAGCATAAGTGTTCGTCCCGAGTGGTTTATGAAAATGTACGAAGGCACACGTCGAGTGCACTCTGATGCGTATTTAATTGCTTTTAACTTTGACATGACGTTATCCAGGCAGTCTTCTTGAACCAAAATAATGTTTTTGATTGTGACCTGTCTGGGCTGAAAATGTGCATGAGCAACAAGCAAGAGAGATTTCAAATTGCAAAGTAGGTGACTTGATTACAAAACAACACCAAATTTTTTTACAGTTAGTGTACTTGCAATTTTTTTGGTAAGTAGGTATCATAAATGTTTTATAATAATATTAGCTTTTGCCCGAGGGTCCGCCCGCATAGATGTCGAGTATCGCATAAAAAAAATACAAATTATCACTTCCCAAACAATTTTCCGATAATTTCATTTGCCAAATTATTACTTAGCAAATAAACTCTTCACAAATAATTGTAACGCAAACCTAACGTTTGGCAAGTGAACAATAACTTGCTTACCAACTATAATAGTACTTTTACCAATTTTAATGTAGTCAAATATTTTAGTTGGTGTAGCATATTTTACGCAAAATAAAATAAGCCAAATATTTAATATCGTCAATTTTCAATTTACCATTTCTATTCAGTCAAATGCTTAGTAAATTTTTAACAATTTTATTATAAATGAACATTTGAAATAATAAACATTATATAATACAATTCTTAGGACATATGACTTTATTTCATGCAAAATTAGGAGATTCAATTTATAAGTAGTAGGTACTTGACATTATGACAAAATAGTTTTAGAAGTAAATATGTAATAGTTTTTGAACATTATGGTTACTGAAATTTATAGCAAACATGTTATGGATAATGATTTTCCAACAAACAATTTTAGGAGAAGAAAGGGAGTGCCGTTGCGGAACGCCGAACGCGCTCGATGCGTAAAATCGAGATGGTAAAAAGAAACTCACACTAGGGCCTCTGTACCCCTACCATGAGTTGGGAACGCCGAACGCGCTCGATGCGTAAAATCGAGATGGTTAAAAGAAACTCACACTAGGGCCTCTGTACCCCTACCATAAGTTGGGAACGCCGAACGCGCTCGATGCGTAAAAGAAACTCTCATTAGGGCCTCTGGTAGCAGTCCGTTTTTCGTTCGTCTTTCGTAACAATAGGTACATTTAACTTGTTTGAGATACATTCAAGCACATTACAAAGAAGTACATAGGTACGCAAATGACATAATTATGACAATTTTTTTTTTTTGTCATAACAAATTATTTGACTAAATGGTTTATTGTCTAAAGATTGTTTGCTGTAATAAATCATTTGATTAAAGACCAAAAGCCTTAATGACATTATCCTTAGTAATATTCTGCCGAGTAAACGCTATCAAACTTATGTTTAATACCTACATTCTTTGCAAATAAATGATTTCTGATTTAAAATTACCAAATGATCATTCCAAATATTGCATTGGTATAAAAAAAGGTTGCTAATATTTGTTTGGATAACGAAATTTTGGCAAAACGGCAGGATCCCGAGTAGATGCAATGTTATGACTAGCCTACCTATGTAGCTAAATGAACAGCTAATTTGTAAACACAATAATATTCTGAAAGCATTATTATATTGGACGCGCAGGACATCCTTCATCTCCATCCTTTTGATCCAGCGATCTCTTAGTAGGTACAATCGACCCATAGATTGCCCGTGTACAAACTTTGGCAATAAGCCTGGAAAAGTGTTACTTTTACTTGGTCTGCACACCGCGCAAATCTACGGGACAAAATATTGCTCCTGACCGCTAGAGCCCTGCGCTACCTCTCAATGTCTACATCGTCCCTCAGGTCAGCGGCAAGACCATGCCCTAGGTAATTAAAAGTTGACACCCTATTAATTAGTGACCCGTTCAAAAGCAACTCGGGTCCTTCTCCACGGCGTTTGCCGCTGACCTCAATGACCATGTATTCACATTTTTTTACATTATATTTCAATTCATGTGCGGCAGCGTAAGTCTCACAGTTTTAAGCATCTCTCTGATTGCTCCCGCTGACGGACCCAGCAGCACCATGTCATCTGCATAGCTGATGTTGTTAATTCTAACCCCATCAACACTGCATCCGACACGCATGCTACTGAGTGCGACTATCAGGTCATCCACGTAAAGGTTGAAGAGCCTGGGAGACGTCAGACCACCTGTCTCACCTCGCACTCCAACCTATACGGCTCAGAGACTGTATCATCCCATTTCACCCTATTATCTTGGTTACCATACCAGTACTGGAATAGCTCACATTTTTCCGTGGGTATAGCCCTTTCTCCCATCTTTCTCCAGAGCACATCGTATGAAACAATACTTAGCACAGGATAGTTCATAAATCTATGGCGTAGTGGGATTAATTAGCCCAAACACCTATTGGTGATATTAACGTAAGAAAACTTTAGTAGTGAGTCTGGAACTCTTAACTCGTCACGTTACCCAATTCCTAAGTTTCAATAATAATATAGAAAAGGGCGGGGGAAAGTATTCAATTATTCATAGACTAGCTTCTGCCCGCGACTTCGTCCGCGTTAAATTTCTTGTTCCCCCGACCCACCCCGTCGCAACACATTGCCTGCCTGTGCTTTTACTACGTTTTCGCATAAACTTTCATTAAAAAAAAAATGGTGTTCTAGTTAATAGGAATGTAATTCTTCCTCAAGAATTGGGTTGTAAAATGCAAAAAGCTTTTTCAAATCCAACTCGCAGTTCCAGAGATTAGCGCGTTCAAAAAACAAAAAACCGGCCAAGTGCGAGTCGGACTTGCGCACGAAGGGTTCCGTACCATCCATACAAATCCTTATCCTTACTAATATTATAAATGTGAAAGTAACTCTGTCTGTCCGTCTATTTGTCTGTATATTATAAATATGAAAGTAGCTCTGTCTGTATGTCTGTCTATCTGTCTGTCTGTATGTTACGTTTTCACGACTAAACCGCTGCAGCGATCGACCTGGGATATAGAGAAGGACATAGGCTACTTTTTTACGCGATAACCGACATCCACGCGGGAGGAGCAAAAAAAACGGCAAAAATATCATGTCCGTTGTATAGCTGAAGAGTTTGTTTGTTTGTCAATTTGTTTGAACGCGCTAATCTCAGGAACTACTGGTTGGAATTGAAAAATTCTTTTTGTGTTGGATAGTCCATTTATTGAGGAATATTATAGGCTATATAACATTACGCTACAACCAAAAGGAGCGGAGCAAAATTGAAAAATGTTGCAAAAACGGGAAAAATTATTCCTTTTTGAGAGCTTCCGTTGCGTGCGCTGCGTAAACGGTTTAAGTTACGCAAATATCATTTATCATGGAATTGTTCCTCTATAAATGTTCTAAAAAAAAGTCCGCGACAGCATATGTCTATCTTTTAAGATTGACCCACTATAACCTTTTTTATGGTAATCAAATTTGTTCGAAATTAATGCATTATTTGCGAAGGAGTTTTCATAAACATGGTATTAATCCTTATCCAAATAAATACGTTATTCATCACAAGTATAAAATTTTAAACAAAGTTGCTTTTACATAATTTAATTTCAATGAATATCTTAGGAGATATAACTGTTTTATAATAACTCCGCAGCAAAATAATGATCAACTCTGCGATGTAGTCTATTCTAAAGCTGAAGAGTTAGTTTTTAGGGTTCCGTACCCAAAGGGTAAAATGGGACACTATTACTAAAACTCCGCTGTCCGTCTGTCTGTCTGTCTGTCCGTCTGTCACCAGGCTGTATCTCATGAACCGTGATAGTTAGACAGTTGAAATTTTCACAGATGATGTATTTCTGTTGCCGCTATAACAACAAATACAAAAAAACAGAAAAAAAAAATATTTAAGCGGGGCTCCCATATAACGGACATGATTTGTTTGCTGTTTTTTTTGCTCCGCCCGCGTTATGTCGGTTATCGCGTAAAAAAGTAGCCTATGTCCTTCTCTATATCCCAGGCTATATTCCTGCCAAATTTCATGTCGATCGGTTCAGCGGTTTAGGCGTGAAAACGTAACATACAGACAGACAGACAGACAGAGCTACTTTCACATTTATAATATTAGTATGGATAGCTTTTGCCCGCGGCTCTACTCGCGTGGATGTCGGTTATCGCGTAAAAAAGAAGCCTATGTCCTTTTCCATATCCCAGGCTATATCTCTGCCAAATTTCATGACGATTGGTTCAGCGGTTTAGGCGTGAAAACGTAACATACAGACAGACAGACAGACAGATAGACAAACAGACAGAGTTACTTTCACATTTATAATATTATTAAGGATAAGGATTTGTATGGATGGTACGGAACCCTTCGTGCGCGAGTCTGACTCGCACTTGGCCGGTTTTTTGTTTTTTGAACACGCTATTCTCTGGAACTGCGAGTTGGATTTGAAAAAATCTTTTTGCATTTTACAGCCCAATTCTTGAGGAAGAATTACATGCCTATTAACTAGGACACATTTTTTTTTTTTGTATGAAAGTTTTTGCGAAAACGAAGTAAAAGCACGGGCAGGCAATGTGTTGCGACGGGGTGGGTCGGGGGAACAAGAAATTTAACGCGGACGAAGTCGCGGGCAGAAGCTAGTCATAAAATAAAATCCAGCAGTTTGTTGATGTGGGCTGAAAATGATGATAATGAATGAAAATATTGTACAAACAAGTATGGTTAACAAATTCGTCAATGACACTGTCATAATTAACGGATTTTGTCAAGTCACTATCAAACTTACAACCAAATGAGTTGTAGTTTTTGTTAATTAGGTAGGCTTTTATTTTAAATCGCCCTGGGCCATGGCCCTTTTGGCCCTAGGGTAAATACGCCCCTGCATATTATTCAGAGAGTATGACGGTGGCGATAGGTACCTAATGATGAAATAATAGCTAAGTTTTAACCGTAAGATCTTTGACAGAGAACGGGGCTTAATAATTCTGTTGTAAGCAGTATTTATAGCGAAATGAACGTGGAATGCGACAGTATCGAACCGCCATCGACTGCAAATGAAGAAGTAAAGTGGAACATTGCAGCTTGCAGGTAACAGGTAGCAGGGCGGGGGGCCTGCCAAAGGCTTCAGACAGTGGCCATTTACCTATGGCACAGCGAGTAGGTTCTTGCTAACACAGCTAATATGCCTAATTAGAACTTATTTGAGTATGACCCAGATGAGCTTTTTCCTATTTAGTAGATGTGAAAACAGAAATGGAATAAAACGAATACTTTTCATTGAAGCTATAGGCTTTATTTACGTATCTGTTTCGTTAGGATTGTCTGTCATCATCTAAACTGACAAGCTCTTTGGTCTCTAAAAGCTTAGTTTACCGAAAAGTCATCAAATCTGTTAAGTTAGAGAATAAACAATTAATATACGCCACCCCACTATCTCCAACCAGCCACCTTCTGTTAATGAGCACAAGCAAAACTGCGTCATGTTAAGTAGGTATCTTTTTAACAGGTACCTATCAAAGAAAAAACATCTGCAGTGACAGAACATGATGTCCTAACTTCATTAGATGAAGATCACATAATATAAATAAAGGAGATGCACCTATCATTATTCACTTACCTACATATGTAGATACTTACACTAGGTAATAATTGAGTCTTAAATTTTTCTTAAAAACGGGAAGCATTATGAACCGCTAATTGTGAACGGCAATCAATCTGAATCGAAAACCGGTGTAGCCAATAGATCCGAGGCGATGACATCAACACGGCCATCACAATTAAATGGCGTCAACGATTAGCTTTAATTCCCCGCAGTTGTAGGAAAGATAGTGAAGCAGTGTTATTAAAAGAACAAGCTACATGATGATACTCGTACTAATAAAATGGCGACCTGTGACTACCACGTTCTGTCGTTCGACTCGTCAACATTACTATAATTTTCAGTGAGAGATATTTTTCCCGCTAATTGCATGTTCAGCCATCGTGGAAGGTGCCGTCATAAAAGCCGTTCCGGGCAATGATGGAGACGTGCAAAAATTTGTCGTACTAGGTACTTCTTTGACTGAACACAGAAGTCAAAGTTAGCTTGCTTGTGTACGTATCCATTTCGGCTAGACCACACCTATTCAGCGTTGTACCTAATCGGAAAACTTGACCAACTTTGTCATTATTGTGCGTTACCAGTTGATTTTACACCTTCTGGTTGACCCTGTCTACTATGCAATCAAATAAAGCTTCATCGTCTTCCTACCTAGTTGCCTGCCAATGTATCTGCGGACAACGTAGCACCTCTCTTTTAACCGATATAAAAAAAAGTGGAGGTTCTTAATTCGGATGTTTATAATATATATTTCTTTATGTATGTTCATCGATATTTTCGTCTATTGTGGACTAATTTAAAAAAAAAAAATGTTTCTTTTGTTACAGGAAGCTTGCGCGCTGGTCTCATAAATTTTATTATCTTTGCTTGGATAGTTTTTGAGTTAGCTTCGATAATACGTATTTAATACACTTTTTGTATCTTGGTGATGTTATAATACTTCTTGTCACTGTTGTTTGCATAGCAAGTAGTGGTATACGAATTGGTATGGGGTAGATACCATAACTAAAAAGGGAACAATAAAAAACTATTAACAAAAAAAAAAAAAACGACTTCCACTATAAAGTGAAAAAAAAAACCGTCTTTAAAAAAAACACTACAAAGTGAAAAATAACTTAATTTCGGAAGTCGTTTTGTTTTTTTGTTATAAAGTTTTTATATCTTGCTTTGTGAGGTCTGTTTATAATTTATCTAAGTTACAATAGCCTAATGTCAACTTGCTCATCATCTTTAACAAAATATTGCTTTTCGCGATGCAGCGACGTTCATTATTGAGGAGTTCTCCTGGTATTTCACCATCAGCTCCTTTCACTACGTATTTGCATTGTAACGAGCATAAATTGCTTGGCAACCATATTAAAGTAATCGAATCGCAACCCGTGAAATACTTATGATTGAGTAGTTCCGTGGCCATCTGTGGTCTTAGGGGTTTATTTATAAACGCTGTTTAGTTAAGTAATGATTAGCGACTATTTAACCATACATTTTTGACGTTTGAACGTCACTTAACTTTAAGCAACGTTTATGAATAAACCCCTTAATGATCAGTTTCACTTCACCAAATGGTGCTTTCCGAGAGCAAATGCACGGTTACTATAAAAAAAAATCCCAAATCGCTATAGGTGTGCCTATAATATTTGAAGAGTAATTCCTTCGATTTCTCCAGGATCCCATCATCATATTCTGACCAGATGACAATGGGACCACCTGTAAAATATACCCTTTCAAACTCTAGCCGTCTTAATTAGGGAACATAAATGTAATCAGGGAACATTGGAACGTAAAAATATATATATATATATATATATATATAAAAGATTCCGACAAACTGAGAACCTCCTCTTTTTTTTGAAGTCGGATAAAAATAACTTTAATTTCGGAAGTCGGTGGCAGAAAAACTAAAACACAAATCTAAAAACACTGACTTCCGAAATTAAAGTTATTTTTGACTTAAAAGTGCTTCTTTCGAAGTCAGTTGTATTTTTTTTTTTTGTTTTGTTATAGTATTTTTTATATACCTATCCTAAAATTGGCATCATCTCAGTGTTCACTTCTTTCCTATCATAAAATCATAATCGGCCGTCCGGGCTAATCCATCACGCGGGCCCAGTGCGGGTTCACTGAAAGAAATAATTAGCCAAACTAATTATGTTACTTCAAAAATAACTCAACTGTAGTTATAAGGAAATAAACTTTGCTTAAATTAACAAAACTGATTTGTAGTGTGCAAAACAGGGTTTTGTAACAGATAACATCTAGTTCGCAAGCCACAATTTTTGTGTAAACAGTAACCAAAACTTTTGTTACAGTTATGCAAACATTTCTTTCAGTGTTGGTACCTATAGATGTATGTGACTTGTTTGAACGAAGTTTTACTTCTACGACATGCCGGTTTCCTCTCTTCTTTCCTAGGCATCACACATACAATCCATATTTTCTTTGTTATGCCTATTTTTAAGATAATAATATTATTCCCATTCAGTTTTCTTTTCAAATGCTTCTCATTCCTCAGCAAAACATGTCCCATGCTACGAAAATCGGCTAATACTCCTCAGCTTTGCAAGATAATAGCTTTCAGGATGTTTCTTTGGACTTTCGTTTGCAATGTTGACTTGTTGAGTCACGAATGGAATTAAGTAGCAATTTTCTTGCATGCATCTCTACGTCTGGCTATTGCTCCTTCTCTCTTTTTGTGATCCACTCCTTCCCTTCATTATTAAAAGTCTTTTGACTGTCCAACTCTAGTTTCCTTCTCCCCCTCTTCTTCTCTTATCACTATTAATAAATTTAAGTTAGTTTTGAGTTGTTTGCTCTTTTATTGGTCGACTCATCGATTGTACTTAGGTACTCAATTAGCTAATCATTTTATTTTCTTTCGGGAAAGTCTAATATTATGCCTCAGTTCCTTATGTTCGAGTTCCTAATTTCTAGTGTCAATTGGTTTCCTACAATAGTTTGACTGTACTTTTGTTGTAGCATTGTTTTCCCTATGATTATGAAGAATGTCTCTCTGGTGTATTATAATTTATTCGTGTCGTTACTTAGGTAGGTATTATTTTAATTGAAACGCCTGTTTTATATTTGCAGTAAACGTTCATACTATCAAGCCTGCATTTCCCGAAGGGGTAGGCAGATGGTGTTTAGTATCTAGGTAGGTATAACCACATTTCAGCAGTTATATTTAATTTTGTAGGTCAACGGTGTACCATATAGTAATTTATTGAATAGGTAGATCCTTAATGTAGTTTATAATAATATAATTATTTTAGTTATTCCATTCAATAACATCCCGATCAGTGCCAGTAACCGGTCTGAGTAGAAGTCGGATTCGCAACTGGCCCACAAGTCACACTGAAACAACACGTTACACTAAGTTGTTACAACTAAAACTATGCACCCAGCACTACATATCTACATAGTCCCAAGGCCCTACCAATCTATAAACATCTAGTGAACTTTCGCTGCGAGCTCCACAATAGGCCAATTTCCCACAAGCGTGAGAGTTTTTTTTCCTCTAAATAAGACGATGCATACCTAGCCATCCATTCCAGTGCTCTCGTCTGTTTCACTACCACTGCACTGCACTGCACTGAAAACTTTTACTTTTCCCGGCGTACGCTGGCGTCCACAGGCGCGCTGTCGGCGGGCGGCGCAGGCGCAAGCGAGGCGCGCACGACACTGCCGCGACCCGCGCCCGGCTCTCCTATAAATTCTTTACAAGACTCGTGCCAGAGCTTGGCCCTGTACAGTCGGGCACGGCGGCACGAGAGCCCGAGCGCACGCCCGCCCTTACTTCTTCAAGCTTTGCTGAAAGCTCTCCTGACGATTCTACAGTAAGTTCGGAATGTTTCTCTAAGAACCTACCTACATGAAATTAATTTAAGACTTACAAAGCTTTTTATAAGAACGTCAATAAAAAGCTTGTCCCTTAGGTACCTAATTAAAAACATAAAGGCACCTACAAACAGGTGCGACACGCGACGCGACACAAAGGGACCGCTCGCCGCACGACACGCGGTTCCCTTGTGTCGCGTCGCGTATCGCGTTTGTCTTTAGGAGCCTTAACAGTAAATATAAGGTTATTATAATCATGACAAAATATTAGTAACAACAAGACGTGCTTCGTAACGATGGATAGCAATTATGCCGTGCGAAACTGATACCTACAGAACAAAAGTTCTACCAGTTTTGATTTGGCGCAGAATGCAAAGGCAAAATAATGAAGACAATAACAATTTGGATGTTCTAAGTATAAAATATTTACGCCAAAACTGAACGAAATCTTTTTATTAAAGGAAAAGGCGCGAAAACACCCAAGGTGAGAGATAACACAGATTTTAACCTGCATATTTTCGCGTCAAGATTTAATCTTGAGCGACCACGTGGGCTTTAATTATAAAATTAAGCACAGGATTGTACCTGCGGCCGGCGCGCGCGCAGCCTCCGGTCGTCGTTCGAGCAACCAGTCAGACCGCATACTCCTCCCCCGCCCGCACACCTCTGTCCCAAACTTTCAACAGCACATACGAAAATATACTATAACTCTGACAGACAAAGTGCAAATTGGAATACAAACTATTGGTGTTTAAAACCGTTTGGTGTAGAGCCTAAATACCTCTGCTATTTCGTACAAGACATGCCGTACAGGGTTCCCTACATATTTGTCCAAACTTGGTGGCTGGTGCACCGTATTGGGGCGGCATAAGGCCGCATTTGTCCGCTCAGGTTGTAGAATGCACCTGCTTACAGGATCGTCACAATCGTTGCACTTACTACATTGCCTGCGTTTGTTATAACCGCCGTATTTTGATAAAACACGTGATCCTCGAACTAACGATAACATTAAAGTAATGGGTACCAATAAGTTCATTGGAACGAAGGAGTTCACGTATAAGAAATGCTTTGAAATGTTTGGAAATTCACCTCAAAAATATGAGGCAGGAAGCTGGTACCTGCCTACAGCCAATAGGTACCTATAGCTTGTTTTGACTAGACTGAATTATGGACCCTTTAACCAAGCATACCCAACACCACCACATAATCTCTCCTTAGATACTGTCTGGCGTGGCAACTTGCATTTTTGTAAAATTGGATCATCGTTCTATCACAGATAAAAAAGAATAAAACTGAAAACTCTGTGGAAAAACCAAGAAAAAATTAAATTAACTTTGACATTTTTATGTCCGAATCATGCCTCGGATTTTTCGAATAAAAACAAATTATGCCATCAAATAATACCATGAATATTGATAACTCTGATCAATATTAAACACGAATATGAATGGTAAGTGCTATGAGTGAACAATATAACGAGTAGATACGTAGAAAATAAACTAGATAGTTTAAATTATATTACCTATCTAAAACATGCCTACAACCAACCCAAGTAAGCTCCTACCGACTGTCCTCTACCAAGTTACGTAACACTCGATCTAAATTTTTCTCGCATGAATCAAATTCCAGCATTTAAAAGCCATAAGAATGCAGCACGGACACCAGCCTAGGCTATTGTCTGCTTAGGTATTGAAAGAGCAACGTCTGCCATAGTTGGACATTTTCTCCAAAATGGAAAATATTGCTAATAGGTAGGTAGAACAAGAACATCGTGAAGAAACCTGAACATATAGTAAATATAAGTTTGAAATCTTAATCCGCCTTAAGCGTGGAGATCAATGCTTACGCTTTCCCTGTATGAGACGAGGCTTTGGCTTGCAGTGGGCACTAGGGCAGCGAGTGTATTTTTTTTTTAATTAATTGATTAATTAATCTGGTCTCACTTTAAAAGTAAGTTGGTATATCAGTTTTTTTTTTTTTTTTTTTGTTGATTTTGCCCCACAGTAAGAATTTCTCCTGTATTGTGGTGCGTTTACAAACATTTAAACTCGCATATACAAACAGCCAGACCCGGAACAACTACTTGTAGGTCATAAAAATATTTGTTCCGTGCGGGAAACAAACCCGCAACACGCAGCGCAGCAGTCAATCGCTTAACCACTGCGCCAACTGTACCGTCCTGCCAGTACTTTGAAAAATGAATAGCTTCTGCTTACAACGTATCGTAAATCTATCTATCGTATCGTATCTAAAGCTAGTAATTAGCCTCAGACTTACACAGTCGCCAATCGGTAGACCCGATGTAGATACCTACGATTAATTACTATGATGCTGATGACAGTGACGATTTCAGGCAGGCCAGGACGACCGGGCACGCCAGGGAGCGGGCCATCCAGGCAGAGCGGCGGATCCAGGTCGAACGGGCCATACAGGCCCAGTGGTTCGAACGGGCCACGCAGGTCCGGCGCCGGTGGGTCTGGAAGCAACAACGATAACGTTCTGCCTCTTATCACAGGGGTATTAGGCTCCAGTATACTCGCTTTCTCACTCTACGTTTTCTCCCAAAACCCTGGGCTTTTGGGAGAAATTGTACACGGAGCTGATGACGGCCCCAATCACCCCTCGATCTCTGTTGAGGCTAGCAAGCCAGCCGCCGCAACATGCGAGCCAGCCGTCGAGGCTTGCCAGCCCGCCGTCGAGGCTTGCCAGCCCGCCGTCGAGGCTTACCAGCCGTTCGGCGAAGCTTGCGAGCCAGCCTTCGAATCGGAACCAGCAAATCCCGGTCCAAAGATTTCCATCGAAAAGAAAAAGTGGCTAACAGACCGAGAAGAAGAAACAATTAAGGATCGGCGGCAAAAAGAAAAACAAGTTAGGGGAAAGCTGCAAAAAGAACTTTCGGAACATCTGCAAAAAGTAAAAGAAATTAGGGATGAGCTGCACAAAGAAAAGAAAAGCAAATATCCCTGGGACTGATCGCGATATCAATTAAATACCTTAGCCGCGTGGCAATGGGTTCAATACTTTTAAGGCACTGTATATCCAGGCCGCTTGGAGATGAACCAGACACATGGCTACCTGTCGTCGGCCCGGCGCGTCCTTACATACATACCCATGTCCTTATCTATTACATACGGACTTTCCCGCAAGAATACGCCTGCCATTCTCCCACCGCCATTTCTACTCAGACCGCAGAACTTAAAGCCATCACCATCGCTGAAGCTGAATTTAGTTAGCGAAGAAAGCATACAAATTTAACCCATGCGAGGGTGGTGGCCCGCAGGAACAGTTGGAAAACAGAAAAGATGACGAATTAGGATTTAATCACTAGTGAAAGATAGCATAAACGATTTATTATAAGAAAGATTAGGGCTGAAGATGTCTTTTATTTATGTCCAGTTTCACGAGACCATAATTAGTGGGGTTGCCGCTGTCGTCGCCATAAGGTTAGTATTTTACAGAACACTGGATGGATAATTATACGGAAGACCTAGTTTTCTGTGGACATGACTGACATATTAAACTCTCAACATTGACGTTGCCAGCAGAACAATAGTTATTTGTTATGCAAAGCTACAAAGTTTTTTTTTTTTTGTCGCGAGTACTTGTATGGAAACCTGAGCAAGCGAAGAATTCTAGAATAGAATTGACTGATTGGTTCAAATATAGAATCCTGAGCGTAGCGAGGGTTTCAAAAGGTACGAGACGCAGAATAACTTGGCTGCCGAACGAAACACACAACTTTTAACCTCACTATAGCGAGGAAATTTCTAGTAGGTATATAGAAATTTCCTTATCGTATCTCTTAAAATATTTCGTATCTATTCAAAACACAAATTTATACTCCTATAGGTGGTAAAGAAGCCTTTGAAAAGATTTAAAAAAATCCGAGTATATTATTTAAAAAGTTAAATCATTTAAAATTACTTGATATGATGATTTATTATCAAAATTCACCGCGCTCGTGCCGCCACCATCGCCGTGTCCGGGCGGGTCATTCAAAGAATAAGTAACATTTTGGAAAATGCAACGCCTTTGCAAAATGTCTCAAGCAATTTTAAAATTATAATAATTTTATGTAAAAATATATAAATACAAATAAAATAAATAAGAGAAGAATTTTTTTTAGTTTTTTTTTTAAGCTATTGCATAGCTTCTATCGCGGGCCTTGAGCGCGGAGACCGAATCCAGAAATTCCGTAACGAAAAAACCTCACGCTCCCCACTGCGACGGTTTTACTACACCAGTACCCTCTAGTGATCTAATAATTTCTGGCAGTTCTTTTTTCTGTGTACTGCGTATTTTATTCTTATAAATATTAGTTTATAAAATTATGATCTTCACAAAAAGTGATTGTTGATAGTGGGGTTTGAACTCTCGACCAGTCGCTTACGAGTACATTCAGTTCCCCTGTTGCACCGCAAGGCTACAACGACTTAATTAAAGCTTGTCAAAACAGTTTGTCACTCTTTTTTTATTTATAATTACTGTAGGTTCAACACTTTCGTCTATTTTAAAGTTGTTATTATGCTTATATTTGAATAGTATTTGACTTTGTTTACGTAGTTATACACTTTTACGACGTTCAGCACTTATTTATTTTGTTTTTAAGCTATTGCATAGCTTCTATCGCGGGCCTTGAGCGCGGGGACCGAATCCAGAAATTCCGTAACGAAAAAAAAAAAAAAATAATATCAAAGAAAAAGAAATACTGCATAAATAAAATAAATAAATAATTATAATTGCATAAGTTGATACAAAATGCTATGCAATAGCTTTACCGCGGCAGTCCCCGAGTGCCACACGTCTTTTTCTTTTTTCTTTCAGTCTACGTGCTGGCCAGTGCGTATGAGGTTGGCGGACTGACATGAAATAAGTATTAATGCATTTTCGGTGGATTGGCAGTATAGAAAATTAGTGGTACATGTTGCCAAATTGAGTTTTATTTCGGATAATTCGCGCGAAAAGTACATAAAGTGTATAATTTGTTCATTGCATGGAGATGTTCTATAGGCGCGAAAACGTTTTTGGAGACTATAATGCTATCATACTTTATTGAACTATCTAAATTAAAAAAATATTATTTGGATTATAAGTGTGTATATATATGTGTGTGTGTGTGTGTGTGATATGATATGTGTTATTGTCTAGACTCACTGACCCCACAGTTAAACCATTGCAATGGTTTTGTGGGGCTAAGTTTATGAGCTAGGTACTAAGCCATATTAAAATAATAATAATAATCTAAAACAAGGAAACTAAGCACACTTTCAACACTAATTGAATATATTATTAAAGTTGTTTTTCTTGCTCCTAGCATTTTCCTTGCTGTAGTGAGGTGAAAAGTTGTGCGTTTCGCTAAGTTATTCTGCGTCTCGTACCTTTGAAACCCTCGCTACGCTCAGGGTTCTATATTTGAAATGCTTTTGCTCAAGTTTCAATACAAATACTCGTGCCAAAAAACAACTTTGCAGCCTTGCATAAAAAATAACTATTCCACTTTTGATATTGTCTGGTGTATTGCTTGCAAGCAACCTAACTCATTTGCACTGAAAGCGCGTTTATGCGAAAAGACTTCTCGTACTAGTGAATGCTGCCTCTAAAGCTAGGGATTGCTAAAACTGCGGTGGCCGCCTCATAGCGTACTCAAAATAAAACGACATCAAATAATAATACATGATATTGTATTTGGAACAATCTTTCTCTCTTACCGCATAATAATATAAATTATAGCTTGGTGAACGTCACTGATACAAAATATATAATAATTAATAGTAATTAATTAATAATAACTTATGTATAGGTACACCCATCGCCGCTCGCACGATCCCGCTACAAAACAATTTGTTTTTACATAAATGTCGTCGCCTTGTGTTACTTGCATTGATACTTGACTTAAAGGCCGAAACACTCGAAGGCAGAATTGTATCTTGAGGCTAACTCACACGTATAAGCTGTACAAGGGTCTTTTGGCGCGTAGCCAAAATTAGAACAACTGCCGCCATCTTGTTTTTAACGGTCCTGAAAAGGAAAAAACGGAACCCTTATAGGATCACTGGTGTGTCTGTCTATCACAGCCAATTTACTCCGAATGTAATGGACCGATTAAGTTGAAATTTGGTATACATCAATTTCTGTGACCCAAACACGGACGCATTTCGTAAATAAATCGTAAATAAACGAATATTTTATATAAAAGTGTTGCACTCAAAACTCTGTACCGGTTGACGTATCAAATGTAAGGGTTTACTGTGAGGGTCTCAAGTATATACTTATAGATTACAGAGAAACCTATAAGAACTCTATAGTACCCATGTAATATTATGCGTACAAACTTACATATTTTGCCATTGGAATGTATGGGAGAACAAATTTTTCAACTACAATGTTAAGTTTCTTCTAGGGATAAGTTCATCCCAACTACGAAACCCTTCATTGTGCGTGGTCCGAGATGCACTTGGCGGGGTTTTTCAATACATTTCGCAAAACAATTGTACATATAAATGTTTACCTACAGCACCCCCTGTCAACATTATTTGAGCTACAAAAGATCCTTGTAGGAGTATACCAACAGTCATCCTGGTAACAGCTGGATGTTGACAGTGCTTTTGTTTAGTAGTAATAAGGGCGGTTTTCCCAGTGTTACTTCAGACATGCGGTTGACCGTAAACCACTTCCAACGGTCTAGCTGTCGCAGCATATGCATAATCAGCCTATAATTTTCCCACTGCTGGGACACATGCTTTCTCTCTGTGAGAGGGAGTGGGCCATAATCCACCACGCGGGCCCAGTGCGGGGTGGTAATGTCACATGTCTTCGAATTTTCGGTTCTAGAACATGCCGGTTTCCTCACGATGTTTTCCTTCACCGTCTTCGAGAGCAGTGGTGATGAAATTATTTACACGACCTACAAGTACAACTCGTCAGTCGGGGCCGTTACACTGTGCCACCACTGCTCTCAGCATACTACGACTCACAGTTTTCTCGAAATGCAGTCCTACGTGTGATGTGAGTTGATGGACCACAAACGAACCAGTCACTTTAATGGATTTCATAAACGAAACTCTACCATCAGTCGTCGGTTTGATGTCGGTAAGTCGCAAGTGTGACTTGCATTCAATTCGCGACTGCGACGATTTTGTGAGTGTCCCGCATTGCTGTCGACAAAACCGACGGCAATAAGTCGTACAGTCTCGGCTATATGGCACATCGAGTTCTAAAAAACTTGGCTTTGTAGACTGTCGCCTGTGCCAGTTACCTGAGAGACAGTCTCTTTATAAGGCCTGAATTACTCCTACGCTGATATCGGTCGCGTACGTCAGCGTGAAATAAATAATAAAATACCGTACTGCGATACCGGTACCGCTCTACGGTACAGTCGTTGACGTTGGCGCACCTCAGTAATAACACGTTCTGTATCTATGTTCATAGCGACTGTCGCGCACGCGTGGCATTCAGCTGATCGTCGGTAGCAGACTGAGGGCGCGCGCAAAATTCCATGCTCGTCAGTCGGCCGACGGACGCGCGCGATACGCGGCGCGTAGCCACGTACGCTTTATAGAAAACAATGTATATTCGAATGCGGCCGACATCAACGCAGGAGGAATGCAGGCCTTATGTCATATGTATGCCTACGAACGTTTGAATGCTATAACGTGATTCCATACTAGTTCATTTGATACTACAGACATCGAATTTTTTGTGGTTCCAATGTAGTTAGAATTTGGTACGTGTGAGTTAAGCCTAACTGATGTTTACCACATTTTAAAACAGATTGTTTGGATAAATTACTTCTTATAGTTTAAGACACTAGGTTTACAAAAGGTTTTGAAAATTTGTGTAACCATCAATCTTATTAGCATAGGCAGCTAGGCAGTACAAGTACGCATTTGACATTTTCTATAAACGCATTACAAATACAAGCCACACTTATTTCACACATTAATACGCCATTATAAAAAGCATTATGAAAATAGTATGCCTACTAGGAGAGCTTCATTGTATGCATGAGACATAATGTATGCTGTGGTTATTACAATGTTTGACCAACATTGATTATTGATATTGATTAATTTTGCATGATGTTTTCGAAACTAGTTTTTTTCGAAACTAGTCGGACAAACTCGACCCGAACCGGGTTTGCTGTGTCCAGCAAACCCGGTTCGGGTCGAGTTTGTCCGACTAGTTTCGAACTCGAAAATAGCTCTTAGTTTTTATCTCACCACAGCAAAAAAGTCTCGAGTTATTTCAATATTGCCGGTGCTAGTAGACACAAATATTTTAAATATGATAATATGACTAACAGCTCATTTTTCAAACACAAATAAAACTATATAATTTAGTGTAAAACATCACCATTGCACTTGATGGGAACTTGATATATTTCGCCACAAAGATTCATAATTCTGTCTTCTATTACCAGCCAAAAGAGTGATGGTGTATCGGCGACGACGTAGAATGCTAAAACTAATGGCGTTACATGTGACTAACTTATCTGTCCATCGCGCACGCACACATCAAGCCTTCTTGTATCACGTGGCCACATCAGCTGTAGGCTGCAAATGAAAACATTAATTAAATTAACATTAAAACACATTAGGGCTGATTAGGGGCATGGTCCTCTGGGCTCCAGACCCTTAGTGTGGTAGAATATATTCAGGCGTACACTAAAACACAATCCCGAATAAAATGATATGGTTTAACTATTATTTTATAGTTCAACTTAAGCATGAGATTAAGGCCTGTCGTCCACGACGAAAACTACCTTTTGGAAGGGGCAACTAGAATCAATTTTATTGCCATATAAATTTTGACGTATAAAAGTGCCATATAATTATGTGCCTATTTGAAATAAATGCTTTGACTTTGACGCTATTCAAAAGCAACGTGTAACAAGACTCAAATCACCAATGACTAGCCAGAATGTCACATCACTAGTATTCCAATGGCGGTTCTTACACAAGTCAACCAATCACAAACCAGTTAATAACGCGTTAGTAAGTCGCATCGTGTTACTTATAATACTGCACCTGACTCCTAAATAAAGGACTAGCCCAATTTATCAGAGGACAGAAGTTCATGAAAAAGGGTGACAGAGGCTTTTCCCTTGGGCACGCCACGATAGCGGCGGTAAGACCCCTCTTTGAGAAGTGGCTAGAGAGGCGTCACGGCGTCCTCACCTACCGTCTGACGCAGGTCCTCTCCGGACACGGATGTTTCGGGAGGAGGCACATTATCAGGCGGGAGGAAACGCCCGGGTGTCACCACTGCGATGATCGCACCAAGGACACGGTGGGGGTGTGCCCTGCTTGGGCGGAGAATCGCCGAGTCCTCGTAGAGGCGATCGGCAGCGGCGGCGACCTCGCGCGCCCGGCCCTGGTTCAAGCCATGGTCCGGGGCGAGAGGGAATGGGAGGCAGTCACCTCCTTCTGCGAAGCAGTCATGCTAGCGAAGGAGGTGGCGGGATGGGAGAGGGAGAGAGCCTCCCGTCCCAGCCGCCGCGGTAGACGCTCCGGGCGTCGGGAGCCGCGTGACGACTCCCGGCCACCGTAGACGCGGGCCTGCGGGCGGTGAGTAATGGGTAGCTCACCGTCCGATCAGGACCAGGCCCGCGCCGGACGGCACGTACGTGTTCCACGCGCACCTCAAAGAGATGTCACCAACGACGAGGGGGCCGATCAGGGCCCAAGCCTGCCGGGTCAACGGGATTGTACGAAAGGGGTACCGCTGCCCCGGAACATAAAGGGCCTAGGCAGGAACACTGGTGGATTTTAGTCAGTAAGAGTCTGACACTCCCTTTCGCTCCA
Organism: Dryobota labecula; assembly: GCA_947523025.1. Taxonomy (NCBI): domain Eukaryota; kingdom Metazoa; phylum Arthropoda; class Insecta; order Lepidoptera; family Noctuidae; genus Dryobota; species Dryobota labecula. The sequence goes on along the minus strand of OX383287.1, from coordinate 27,438,411 downwards.
CCCAGAGCGTTGATGATTTCCCATTCTAACAAAAAAGGGCTTTTCCCTTGCAGAGGGACAATATTATTTAGATAGATACATAATGGTGTGGAAATGAGAGATGATGACCTTAACCCTGCAAAGCTTTACCCTGGGACAATACATGCTAGTTAGATCGAGATATAATACTCACCATTTACAGGTGTTATTTCCTAGCCTGCAGCGCGTTGGAGAGCCAGTCCATCGCCTGGTCCAGTCCCTCACCACGCACTGCAGAAGTCTTGAAGATCTGGAAGGTGCGGTCGCGTAACGCGTCCAGACCTAACGCCTGGTGCACTTCAGCCACCGTCAGGCAACCGGCCATGTCCTGCTTGTTGGCCAGAACCACTAGTATTGCATTGGCTAGCTCTTCCTCCTGGAGTGATGGCAAAAAAAAATCGAACTGTTAAGCAACTCAAGAGTGAACATAACAGGTTCAACAACTTCAATGGGTGACGACTGAAATGAGCGCTGTGCTGTGGATCCCTCATAGCACAGCATCATGCTGAGTAGAAGCTTTCTTGTCACAGTCATGACGTGCAGCTGCCGACTATTTCGGTTTTGTGCTCATGGTTATAATGTAGATCTATTTTGTTAAATTTTTCTGTTTACCTACCTACTCGAGTTAATTATCTTTTTGTATGCACATGTTTCTGCGACAAATAAACCTATTTTTCTTTCTTTCTAAAACAAAACAAAAACTCTCTAAACTAACAATACAACATCCCTGTATTCCTGAACGGTTAGGCAGATGTGTACTACCTAAACTCCATCCACATTTGATAATAGAGTTTTCTAATAACAAGATTGTCTGTCTAACAAAATGCTTGAGCTTTTTTATTGGGAGTGTTATAGGTCTCAAATTAATTAAAAATTAAAAAAATACTACTTTGATAAAATTAAGGATGAAATACTTCGTAGAGGAAGTGAAAAAAAAAAACTTATTTGTTAGCAGTCTGATTCTGATTTAAATATTATCTGGACTCTAGCACTAACAGATATTAATTATTCTAGTCACTAATGTGATTCCTTTATCAGTGCAGTGGTGAAAATAATGATACTAAAATTAACAAGATGTCAAAGTAGTTCTTACTAGAATCACATAGGAATTTTATACTTGTGTGAACAAAATTATGGGTGAGTAATAATAGAATAACATATCAACTAGATCCTTGAAAACAAAGGTTTTGAGGAAATAACTATATACTTAATACAAGAAATTACTTCCTTAGTAAATCTGGAAATTGAGTCAGGAAATGACATACTTTTGATTATATTTAGTATGTACTAGAAATTACTTTTAACCCATTAATATAATCATTGTTTTTATCTTTATTGAAAACCTGTTAAAAACAAGTAATCATACAATCTACATGACATGTTAATTAAAATTGACAAATTGTAATGTGTAAAGGTATGTTAGAAGAAAAATTTATAATAAATTGTACACAAACCATACAAAACAAATACATATGAACCAATTAATGATACATAGGGGGATCACCACTTTCATTTCTATGTCAAAGTACATAACATCACAGAGTAAAGATAGCAAAAATAAACTTAGTACAAATGACACTTGAGTTGCTATAAGTAACTAAAACTTCAACTAGTTGAAGCTAATTAATACAATGATTGATGGTTGTAATTAAATTACAGCTCATTGTAGTATTTAATTAGGAAATAGCAACATCAAGTCCCTTCTAGTGGTTCCAGATTATGGTTTTATGGCCACTTATCAGCTTGTTCTGTGGGCACCTAGTTTTTCTACATATTCTCAACGATCAATCAAATCAAAATCAAAATCAAAATATTTTATTTCACATAAACCTACATGGGCACTTATGAAACGTCAGAAGCTAGGTGCACGGTTCGAGTTAATCATTTCCTATGGAGTTTCTAATGATAAGGTTTGAGTGCCAGTTTAACAAGAATTGGTAGGTTAGTAGTTTCAATTAATTAAAACTGGTATTCCTGGATAAACTTCCTGTATAATGTAGTACATTGTAAAGTGAACTTTCAATAAAGTTGACTTGTTTGAATGCATGCAACACAAATAAGGAAAACTACCCACTGAAAACAACAGATGCTATAAAACTTACCCTCAGCATGTGTACCAATTCATCTTTAGATATCCCTATTCGATCTCTATCAGCTGAATCTACTACATATATTATTGCATCCGTGTTCCCGTAATAACATCGCCAGTAGGGCCTGGAAACAACAAAAATAACACATCAATGTGACATTACTTACACAAGTATGAATGTACTGCAGTTATTGTGTATACACAGAAGATTTTCAATGACACAAGAACAATAACCGTGTCTAAACAGGACTTAACCTATACATTGCACTAGCTCACCTAATGCTGGTCTGTCCACCGAGATCCCACACTTGAAACTTTAAGTTCTTATATGTGACTTGTTCTACGTTAAAACCGATGGTAGGAATGGTCGTCACCACCTCCCCAACTTGCAGTTTGTACAATATCGTCGTCTTCCCGGCACCGTCTAATCCGAGGATCAAAATCCTCATTTCTCGCGCCCCTAGCAACCCTCTGAAGTAACTGAATAGACCACCTGCAATATACGAACACAGTTATTATATTATCAAAGCGCTAAACACGATTAAAATTATTTTTTTATGACAATTAAAATCACTTACCCATTTTCTGATATGCTTAGCCTATTTTAATGCATTAGTTGTTTCTTCTAAGGAATGATTATGTATTATGTGTGCGCATCAAATGTTCCCAATGTTTTTAATTATAATATCTACACTTTCAAATTATTTATTCAATCACTTTTAGCGATAAATACAGAACATTTTATCGTAAAACCTAGCAAATCATTTGACGTGTAAGCAAGCACTCAACGTCGGTTGCCAGCACAATAATATATTTAAAGACGATGGATGACATTTGAATTACAAAAAAAATATATATATAAAACGACAACAAAAGCATAGAATATGTTCAAAAAACTTAAAATATTTAGATAGTGACTTATTATTTAAATTATATTTTTTTAAGACCTTCATTTTACTGACATTGTTTGGTCTAGAATAATTACGTTGTAACACTTGATACCAAATATTTTTATTTAGCAAAAGTATGAATTCACACAGCCTTACCATTTAAATAAATTAATCAAACAAAGAAAACAACTCATACTCACACTAATATACAATAGTATTTTCATTATAAGGTTGCTAAATACAATGCTAACATAATAATTGGTAAAAAAAAGTATCTCTTTAGACAAGCACCTTTGCCTTGTTTAGAGCAAAGTGCTGCACGGCAGCGACAGTTTTTTGGTAGTGAGTGAGAACGAAGGCGTAAGGCAAAGTTACCTCGGTTCAACTCAGTTGGAATCAAAAGAATATCGGAATGGAGAAGACTCTTTTAACGCAACTTCGAGAATTGTTGTCTTGATCGAGCTGCCTCAGCGCTTTAATGGTGTTCGCTACGACCCCAGTAAATTCTGGCTTAGGTACCAGACAGTTGTTCAGAATGTACTAGTGTAACGTACTTGTCCCAAGGCACCCCTAAACACTACGAACTTCGAAAAAGCGCCAGTCTTCTCGACTCCACTGCACTTAAACCGTGCGTGCGAGGTTTTTCTCGGCACCTTTGGTTTCGCGAACTTTGGGGTATTCAAAAATACTCTAAAAACGGTATATTCTACCCAAACAAAAAATTGCTAGGCATTATAAAAAAGCGCCGGGTATGTACAATAAGTGTAGCGGTTCCGTTTCCTCGTTACCGTGCTACCTACCTACTGTTGATTTCAATCCTTACTTACTATCCTTAATCGACTACTAATTCAAAATCCATACTTCCATACTAATATTATAAATTATAATTATAATTATAAAAATATTATAAATGTGAAAGTAACTCTGTCTGTCCGTCTGTCTGTATGTTACGTTTTCACGCCTAAACCGCTGAACCGATCGTCATGAAATTTGGCAGAGATATAGCCTGGGATATGAAGAAGGACATAGGCTACTTTTTAACGCGATAACCGACATCCACGCGGGCGGAGTCGCGGGCAAAAGCTAGTCGCTCATATTTTGTTTTCTACCGTTTTCAATCCACGAATTTCCTATTAAAAATCATGTAGGTATTGTGGACTTTCCACTCTTTATTATTTAATTATCACAAATTAAATATTCAAACAACCAGGACGTAGTCTTACACAAAAAAGCGAATAAAATTATGTGCTACCATAATTAGACATTTTATGATTTATTTGTAGAAAAAGTTGCATAGTTTAGACTGGCCTTGTAGGTACTGATACTATCTGACTCATAGATTATAATATACTTACATGGGGGTTTTCCAAGACGTTTAGTTACTAGTTACTACCCGCTCGGTGTACCTATTACTATTTTAACTATGTAGATAACTACGAATAGGTATGTAATTGTTTCCGCTAGGTAATGCTAATGAGTTAACGAGGCGTCCCTATTGTCGTGACTTGTTCAAAAATAAGATGTTACTATACTCCATTTACTACAGCATTACACAAATAACGGCTAAATAACGACAGTTATTGTGTAATATTGTTGAAATTACTGCATTTTAGAATTATTTTTTTAATGTTAATGCACTGAAAAAAATATTTAGCCTAACTACTTCGGCTATTTCAGGAATAATCAAAGTTTGACAATACTTTATAAAAGTTAACTTGATTTACTTAATAAAAGTGATACACAACAGCCAGCACAGGTTTTGGTTACATGTTGCATAAAGTTAAGTGGTCACTATTTTGTGTTACATGTTGACGAAAGTTTGGTTATTTTTTTTTTTTTTTTTCTACTATGAATTTGCTCTTGACTTTAGTCTAGGTTTGGATGACAGAGACAAAGTCTACGATGGAGTGAGCTTACCCAGAAGAAGCCTGATCACTCTCACTTTGAATAGATTAGGGTTGTATACGTTCGGAAACACAGACGCAGGCAGAGAGTTCCACTCCTTTGCTGCGCGCATTATAAAAGACGTTTGATAACGCTTAGTGCGAGTTGGTGGAATATCAACTAGGTAGGGGTGGTGACTTGCAGTGCGTCTAGATGTCCGATGGTAGAAGGGGGCCGGTGGAATGAGGTCGTGGAGTTCATGGGCACACTCTCCGAAGTACAATCTGTAGAAGACCGACAAGCAGGCAACCTTGCGGCGATGAGCCAAGCTGTGAAGCTTGGCATCCACCAGTTTTACGTCGCCAATGAGCCTCTTAGCTCTGCGTTCCACCGAGTCAATCGCAGCAAGTTGGTACTTTGCTGAGCCATCCCAAAGGTGGCTGCAATACTCCATGCAGGAACGGACTTGTGCTTTGTAAAGGGTTAAAAGCTGTCCAGGCGTAAAGTATCGCTTCACCCTATTTAGGACGCCCAGTTTCTTGGCCGCAGTTTGAGCTTTGCACTCGATGGTGGAGCCGAAGTTGAGACCAGATGTCAACTCCATGCCTAGGAGCTCGAGCCGATCAGTTACAGGAACAGATGTACCCCGAAAAGTAGGAGTTTGATCAAAACGACTCCTTTTAGCGGTAAAGAGACACGCCTGTGTTTTGGTGGCATTAAAAGAGACCAGATTGTCGTCACCCCATTGGGAGACAAGACTCAAGGTCAAATCAGTCCGCTCAACCATGGCCTCTCTCAGGGAACGAAGTTCAGCCCCGCTGGTTTTTGCGCTGGACAAGTATCTCTCTGAAACGGTACTGTCATCCGCGTTCCCACCAATACCTGGCAGAAGCAGGTCATTGATGTGCAGCAGGAAAAGAATTGCAGAGAGAACAGATCCCTGAGGAACTCCGGCATCAATAGCCATAAGGTCAGAGGAGCAGCCGTCCACGACTACTCTGATCGACCGTTCACTCAGGAAGTCTGATATCCAGCTACAAAAATCAGCTGGGATGCCATAAGCAGGAAGCTTGCTGAGTAGTGCAGCGTGCCAGACCCTGTCAAAGGCCTTCGAGATATCAAGCGATACAGCAAGTGCTTCGCCGTGTTTCTCGATGGCTTCGCCCCAGCAGTGCGTGACATAGACAAGAAGATCGCCAGTTGACCGTCCCCGGCGAAAGCCATATTGACGGTCACTGAGGAGATCATTGTCTTCAAGGTAGGTCAGCAACTTACTGTTCAGTACCCTTTCCATAACCTTGCACAAAATGGAGGTAATGGCGATCGGACGGTAATGGGCAGGGTCTACTCGGTCGCCCTTTTTGGGGACTGGTTGTACATTTGCAAGCTTCCAGGATCTTGGTACCGTTCTTTTTAATAGAGAAAGGTGGAACAAGCGTGTCAACACAGGAGACAGTTCAGGCGCACACTGCCTCAACACTCTCGCTGGAATGCCGTCAGGCCCGCTGGCCTTATTCACGTCTAGACTGCACAATACTCTTCGGACCTCTTTGATGTGGACAGCGATTTCCTGCATCGAGGAGTCACAATGAGGTAGGTGGTTACTTGGAGCCAGAGTCCAGAAGTGAATTGCTTGTGAAGAGAGGTGCAAATAAATTCGCTTTCTCACACGCAGAGTGAGCCAGCGACCCATCAGGTTTCATCATTGGAGGTAAATTGGGACGACAGAAATTCGTTTCAACCGCTTTAGACAGGGACCAGAACTGTTTACTACCCGGAGGGTGCGATAACAGCTTGGTCCCAATACGTCCGACATGGTCAAAACGTGCCCTACGTAAAACCCGCTTACAGGACTTGGCGGCAGAATTAAAGGCTCTTTTCCTCGCGCGAACCCTACGCGCTCTAACTTTGTGGTCGCGGGCCTTGACCCAGGCTTGGTAGGCAGACTCTTTTCGGGCCTCAGCGTGGGCGCATTCTGCATTATACCAAGGCTGGGATTTGTGACCGAGCGGGATGTCGGAGAATGGAATAAAATACTCCATCCCCTGCCGAATCACGTCCGCAACCACGTCAGCACAGCACGAGGGGTCACCCGAGGAGAAGCACACTTGCCGCCATGGATAAGATGCAAAAAAGTGCCGCATTTCATCCCAGTCTGCAGACTCGTAACGCCATACTCTCCTCGTGCCTCTAGGACTCTCATCTGGAGGAGAGCAGGTCGATATGGATTTCACCAGACAGTGGTCAGAGGTTCCCAGCGGGGCTGAGACCGATACCGAATGACTGTCCGGATCAGATGCCAGCAGAAGGTCCAAGCAATTGGGTGATTGGGTGTATGGCCATCAACATCCGGTACCCGCGTTGCTACGTTCACCATCTGGGTTAGATCTAGCGTTAAAGCAAACTTGCGCGCCTCTAACCCGGCATGGTCAGTTTTCTGGTACGGGAACAGCCACTCTTTATGATGGGCATTAAAGTCCCCCAGAAAAATGAGCTTCGCTGTTGGGTACCGTTGCTGGGCTACGTCAGTCGACTCCACGAGGAAGTTAAAGAGCGCTGTTGTCTCCTGGTCAACGCTGTGCGATCGGTAGACTCCGATGTAGAGAGATTTCTCCACGCCAGTGTCCACAAGTAGCCATATGGCAGAAAAACCCGATTTCTCAAAGCAACGGAGACAACGACAACAAATGTCATCGCGGACGTACACACAGACCCCAGCCTGCTTCTTGAACTTGTGTTCAAGAGAGTAACCCGGGTAGTTGAGGTACGCCACGTCCGACGGAGTTGTTATCTTCGTCTCCGTTAGAAAAAACAGGTGCGGCTTCTCGGTCTCCAGGTGGTGATGGACCGGATCGAGATTAGAGTGCAACCCCCTGATGATAGTGAGGTGCACTTTAAGTGGGAGGAAGTGCAGCCGTTGTTTAACCTTATTTTTCATTCTGGCTTTGGTCATTGTGTGTAGAGTTTTCGGGAGAAAAGTCGAATTGTCGAGGCGCTGCTCAGTGAACCAAGTGGAACTCTAGAGCCAGCCAAACCTATGGGGAACTCACTTGGAGACTGCGGGGACGCCCGAACCCCCCCGAATATGGCCACCGGGTCCTCCCATCCAGTCGCCAGCTGGCACGGTGGAGCAGAAATCATAGGGGGCAAATGCTTGTGAACTTCCTTGAGAAGGGAGGGGCTTTTCGTGATGAATTCTTTCTCTAAGAAACAGCCCCAAAGGAAGTGGACGTGGCGAAGCCCCGATACTATGACGAAAAATGAGATAGACTTCATCATAATGGATAAAAAGCATATATTCAGGGATGTCTCGGTGATCAACAGGTGCAACACCGGCAGTGATCACAGACTTGTCCAAGGCTATCTGAATATCAACTTCAAGCTCGAGCGAACTCGTTTGATGAAGTCTAGGCTCCGTCCAAGCATGCTCCAAACTATGTTAGGATTTCAGATCCAGTCAGACCTGGAGAACCGATTCGCTGCCGTGGAAACCACAAATGACGTTGACCAGGCGCTCGATCAAATGGCGGAAATTCTCATGGAGGAAGGCACGCGTTTTTTTAAAATGCAGCGTACGGGCAAGAAGTCCAAACTTTCGGAAGAGACTCTAGAGCTTATGACGGAATGACGTGAAAACCCACCTATCGCTTCGTCGGAACAACGGGCACTCAACAAAAATATTAGAACGCTGGTACGAGGCGACCTCCGACGCTGCAATACGCGCTCTATAGAGAAAGCGATCGAGCAAAATCGGGGGTCTAAAGTGTTCGTCCAGTCACTTGGGCGAAGCCACCTGACGAAGTTGACCAAATCCAGTAGGGATATCGTCGTTTCGAATACGGAGATCCTTTAGGAAGTAGAAAACTTTTACGGCCAATTATACGCATCGCACGCGTCTCGACCTGATCCCGAAAATGAGGATTCCAGAGCCACCTTAATCCGCCATTTCACGGAAGACCTGCCAGAAGTCAGCCAAGACGAAATCGAGGCGGCTCTTAAACAGCTTAAAAATGGAAAAGCCCCTGGTGAGGACGGGATTACGACCGAGCTCCTGAAGGCGGGAGGAAGGCCTGTCCTGAAAGAGCTTAGGGAGCTCTTTAACTCTGTCCTGTTCTCTGGGAGAACTCCAGAAGCGTGACGCAGGAGTGTGGTCATTCTCTTCTTTAAAAAGGGTGATAAGACCCTTTTAAAGAATTACAGACCCATTTCGCTCCTTAGCCACGTATATAAGTTGTTTTCAAGAGTCGTTACAAATCGTCTATCGCGAAGACTCGACGAGTTTCAGCCACCGGAGCAGGCCGGGTTTCGAGGAGCATACAGTACCATAGACCACATCCACACAGTGCGGCAAATTATACAGAAGTCCCAAGAGTATAATCGGCCCCTATGTCTTGCATTTGTGGACTATGAAAAGGCTTTTGACTCTATCGAGACCTGGTCTGTTTTGGAGTCTCTGCAGCGATGCCAAATCGACTGGCGATACATCCAAGTGCTGAGATGTCTTTATGACAACGCGACAATGACTGTCCAAACCCAGGATCAGCGAACTGAACATATCCCCCTGCGTCGAGGCGTGAGACAAGGGGACGTAATTTCCCCGAAATTGTTCTCTAACGCATTGGAGGATGTGTTTAAGATGCTGAACTGGGAAGGACGTGGCATCAACATCAACGGCGAGTACATCTCACACTTGAGATTTGCAGATGACATTGTCATACTGGCTGAATCGCTGCATGACTTGCAGCAGATGCTGGATGGCCTAGTTGATTCTTCTGTACGCATTGGTCTCCGGATGAACTTGGACAAAACCCAAGTTATGTTCAACGAACACGTCACTCCGGTACCGATTGCTGTCAATGGCGGTGCTCTCGAGGTTGTTCGAGAATATGTTTACCTCGGGCAAACTCTGCAGTTTGGTAAGAACAGCTTTGAGAGGGAGGCTAACAGAAGAATTCAGCTGGGCTGGGCAGCATTTGGGAAGCTTCGTCGAGTCTTCTCGTCGCGTATTCCACAGAGCCTAAAGACCAAGGTCTTCAATCAGTGCGTCCTGCCTGTTATGACTTACGGAGCCGAAACGTGGACACTCACGGTACGTTTGGTCCATAAATTCTAGGTCGCTTAGCGAGCTATGGAACGGGCTATGCTTGGAGTTTCTCTGAGGGATCGTATCCGGAACGAGGTGATCCGGCAGAGAACCAAAGTTGTCGACATAGCTCACAGAATAAGCAAGCTGAAGTGGCAATGGGCCGGCCATATTAGCCGTAGAACCGATGACCGCTGGGGTAGACGTGTTTTTGAGTGGAGACCGCGAATCGGCAAACGTAAGGTAGGACGTCCTCAGGCTAGGTGGAGCGACGATCTCCGCAGGGTGGCTGGTAGCAGCTGGATGAGAGTTGCCGAGAATCGAGCTGAATGGCGTGCAATTGGAGAGGCCTATGTCCAGTAGTGGACTGCTATAAGCTGATGATAATGATGAACGGAGTTTGTTAAACGTTTACATCGAAATAACGAAAGGGTGAGAACAGTTATTTGTCTAATGTTATAATAAACTAGCTGACCCGACAGACTTCGTTCTGTCAAAAAAATGTTAAGGGTGGACAACCCTTATCACTAAGGGGTATGAAAAATAGATGTTGGCCGATTCTCAGACCTACTCAATATGCTCCTACTCAATATTATGTAATAATACATCCACTCATCACTGCTCGTGCCAACCACTTCGAAGATAAAGGACTGGTGTTGTCCTGTCCTATACTCTATCTTCTTATATATAAAATTGTCGTGTCACAATGTTCGTTCCCGTACTCCTCCGAAACGGCTTGACCGATTCTCATGAAATTTGGCAGAGATATAGCCTGGGAAATGGAGAAGGACATAGGCTACTTTTTTACGCGATAACCGACATCCACGCGGGCGGAGCCGCGGGGAATAGCTAGTAAAATATAATAAGGTATCGTATACATTTTGGCTTCGTAAATTCGTAAGTACCTAAAGGTTAGGTACTTACGGCACTAGATCATAAAATAATAGAAGCGGACTTAGTCGTTAGATGTCCATCCAGATCATAACATCGTAAGGTGTTTTTATGTTTTTTTTTTGTTTTTTTTTTTTATATCCTTTATTTCCTCTGACCCTTTGTAAGTTCATAAACAAGTTCTTATAAACCATATCAGCAAATTAGCTATTATCAGCTACCAGCTCAGGCTGTCTTCCGCAATAGGCCTTCTCTATTTCCCTCCACTTATTCCATTCTCCAGGAATGAGGTGTTATTAAGTAACCTACTTAAATATCGTTCGGCTGTAAAATCAACTTCAACAACCGAAATTCAAGCAACTGAAAAATCAACTCAGCACTCATAGAGTTGATAGTTGATGCCAGTTAAATGACAAGTAAGTACAATAAAGGTCGTCACCGCGCTATCCACTAACTATGAGATAAGCTGACGTAACACCGGCTGTCGTAGCGTGACGTCACGACGCCGCGACCACGCCTCCACTAAGGAGAGATGCGTGCGCACGCGCGCGACACATTGGGAACAGTGATCCATCGCGCTAGCTAGACACACGGACTATGAATAATGATGGATCAATCACAGAATATTTATGACAGGATCTAAGAACAATGCTTGTATGTATAGTGAAAGGTTTTCTAATGAATTTTAAAATTATGGTCGTTTCAGATAAGGTTTACAAGGAAAGGTTGAGGAAAATACATATTGCATTCTGGGAATTTCATTTCAGGCTAACTGGAGACTGTAGACATTTCTAGAGGAAGTTGTCTATGCTGACATCAGCTAACTCAAAAGACAAAGTCAGAGCCACATTATACATATTCCCACGGGGATTGGCAGAAACAAATTATTGGTTATATTTATTGGATCTTCTTGTGTTTATTCCGTCTCCATACATCTCGTCAAAATCTACTTAGTTAACCCTCCGTAAGTACCTAGGTAAGCAATAAGTATAATAATAATAATAATATCCCCACCGCCGGTGCCTTATCTCTACATTGACGTCGTGGTGGGGCTTGCGCGCTCCGTACTCAAGGTCTGAGCCAGTAAAGTTTACTTTTCCGAAACAAGTCTAGGGTGAGGAGCCAGACCAAGACAGATACATAGCCCGCAGGGCAGCATGTGGCGAGCTGTTGGGCAGTAGTGACCCCACGAACCCTATCTCCCGGGAGAAGTCATGTTCCTCATCTCTGGCTAGCCTTTATTGGCCGGTTGGAGTGAACACTGACGAGGAGCTGAGCTGCCACCTCATTCTTGCCTCTATTGGCCAGCTTGAGTGGAAATTCGCAAGAGCAAACGAGCTCGGAGGAAGGAAGTATTCCAGTAAGATGCTGGTAGGAATCTTGACTGTACTTCCGGGATTGTCCTGATAGCCGTGGAATACCTCTCCACTCCTCAAGCACCTCAGGATATGTTGCCCCCTTGTCGCAACGACACTATGTGCTAGCGACCGTTTCCGGGGGCCCAATATTGAGTGGAAGTGGAAGTTACCTTCTGCCATTTTATCTGTGTTTTATATAAAACACTAGCTTTTGCCCGCGGCTTCGCCCGCGTGGATGTCGGTTATCGCGTAAAAAAGTAGCCTATGTCCTTCTCCATATCCCAGGCTATATCTCTGCCAAATTTTATGACGATCGGTTCTGCGGTTTAGGCGTGAAAACGTAACGTACAGACAGACAGACAGACAGAGTTACTTTCACATTTATAATATTAGTATGGATTGATCAGGCAGGGGCTATAGTTTTTCCATAGTTCTAGATGACCGGTACACTTAGCCACCCAAATCCATAATCCAGTATTTTGGTTTCCATATCCTGCAATAGTCCTTTTTTTTTTTTTGACGCTGAGAAATGCCTTACGCGAGCCCGCTCGTCGGGGGACGAGACGGGGTATGTGGGACTCGCTGCCAAAATGGCAGTATACCCACTAAAACTCAGCGGAGTTCCCTCATCGCCTTGATGGGAGGGTCATGGGAAATCGGCTCAGCTTTTACATCCACAACCCTCCCGGCGCATGCCCGCCTAGTTGGCGGGCCCCGTATATCCTCCGGCTGGGGGGGATACGGGAATGGCAGGGAACACCTAACCATTCCCGTCCGACACTGGTGGAGGCCTGTGCAATGCAGGCAAGGGTGCCCCCGCACCCATTGCCTGCTGGTCTCTACCTGGGACCTCGCGCCAGACAACTCCGCGTCCAGGCGCCCCTGGTCCCCCCGCGACGGTTCAGGTCAGTGGCCCCGCCGCCTACCACTTTTCGGCCGCAGAGGATAGGGAGAGCGGCCAACACAATATCGACACTCCTCTTCCTCTGCAGCCCCACCGCGTCTGCCATTCAATGGTGGCGACCCCGTCATGGCCGCGGAAGGTAGGGAGAATGGCTCACCGCAATACCGGCTCCTCCCCCGCCGCGGCCTCCCACACTCAGCCGCGATGCCGCCCATTCGACATCGCGGCCCGCCTCAGTTGCGATGTCGCCGAAGCGGCACCGCAACCTACGGCTACTACGTCGTCGGCTTAGCCGCAAAAGCCCTGACGAGCGGCCCCCTCCTCGGGTTCCTCTTAGCTTCACCGTGGCCCTCCAAGCCACGGCTACTGAGCCCCCCCGCCTCAACAATGCGGGAACCCACCGGGGGGGTCCTGCAATAGTCCTACACCAACCGGGGGTTGTCCTTGGGTGCACTTGTATAGTGCGAACAAGGATAATCGTCGGTCAGTGCCTCATTTAATTAAATACGTCTAACAGGCCTTTGCGAGTTGGCTTCGGCCCTTAGTACGTCTTCCAAAGGTACGGGACTCCAGGTCAGGTGGTCCCGAGAAATGTCATAGACGTAGAAAAATGATAATCCTCAAGAATTTGTCATACTCATAGCCAGGGTTTGTTTCTACGAATCATGCAAACTACATAGTCAGTCAGAAGATCACAAAATTGACGGTACCTATGTGGACAATATCAAAATTTTTATAATATCCCACGTTCTAACTGCTCTATTAACGACGTTACGCGTAACGGCCGTAGTGCGACTCCAACAACGATAAAATATCCCGCAGGTTCAGACTCCGCTATTTGCAGCCTATATACTGCAGGCTGTTTTGATAAGACGGTCGCCAGATTCTGTGTTTCATTGAGGTAAGTTTCGAATTTCAATTCCGGATGACCTCGACTCATATTGCAGATACTAGGTATGCAAATACGATTTATACTAATACTATAACTGTATGTGGCAAAATAATTAAATAGCACCATTACAATATGGGCGGGAATGTGATCCATATACATATTATTTTTGTTTTCCACGTAAAATGTTCTATCGGAAGTTGGCATCATCATAAAATCGTCATAAATGTCAGCGGCGAGACATGCCTTTAAAGTTAGATTTACAAGGTTTATTGAACTAGAATGTGGTATTTGCGTTGAATTTGTAGGTCGGTTTAAATGCGCAATTTCTTACTGAGACTACTTTATTGTTTGGTCTTTTATTGTAAATTGTACCTAGGCATCTGAAAAAAGTTAGACAGCTTAATTTCAACTATGAGAAATAACCTTTTCCATATAGTTTAAATATTATATAGTTTCGAAAACACTATGTTCGTAACATCAAACTATCATTAATTTGGGAGATAATCTATTTTGAATCTTGCGTAAGTGAAACGTATTTGCTCGTGACTGTACACCTCCGGTAAAGAAAAAAGCGAAAAAAGGAGAAATAGAAAAAAAAGAGTGAGAACTGAGATGAGGAGTGGCCTCACCAACTAAGGGATGGCCATAGGATAGTAAAATAATAAGGAGACTCAGGACTGGTGACGCGGGAACAAGCGACGTACTGAGGCCCTAGTGTGTGTTAATTTTAACCATCTCGATTTTACTCATCGACCGCTTTGAGCACTCACTACGCACTAAGGAGCGCCGAACGCGCTCGTTACTTAAAGTCGAGACGGTTAAAAGAAACTCACACTAGGGCCTCTGTTGTCCGTGTGGGAAGCAGCTTGTCCTGAAGTCGGCTCCGCAGTCTTTAGTTCATATTTCCCATTGCTTCCGAACTTTTTCGTTTGTAGTGAATTAATGAATGCCTGAGTTCCTGCATACTACTACCTAATGTCACAACACTGATACACTGATCGATGCATTCTTACAGATTATTCCTGACGAACGGCTATCATTAAAATAATATAACAGTAGATTGTAAACACACACGATTTCTCATTAACATTATACTGACAGTCCCTTAACATTTATATATGTTGTATTCCGATCGTAGAAATGGCCATATCATGATCTGCCTGGCTATTTCACGATACGCGCCGTCATGTCATGATTTGGCGATCACGATGCTCCTAATCCGGGCCGCGCGAATGCCGCCGATGAGTCGAGCGAATCGACGAAAGCAACCTATTTATCAATATTCCCAGCTGACTACTGGATATATCGTAAAGTAGTTTGCATTACACGCCGCTAGTTGCAATTCATGGGTGCCGAGATGGGAAGGTGCCGAGATGGGTCTAAACCGGCACCCCGAACAAATGGGTTAGTTTAGGTCAGAACTGTGACCAACCGAGCTACATCCAAGTTTATTGCAGTTACTTGGCTATTTGTATTTTTAGGACCCTAAAATAGGAATAGGTCGAATAGGAATTATTACCCGACTGCGCGGCAGCAAAGACAGGGTTATGTTATTACTCGTATCTGGGTCGATATGTCCAAGCATCGCTGGGTAAATCGTCGAAAGATGAGCTTTGAACGATATGGCGGATGTTAGATGGTCAAATCATGAAATGGCGGCGTATAGTGAAATGGTTAGGCAGATCACGATATGGCTATTTATTTTTATGGAGTGTTTTTTTTTGCGATTTCTGACTCTTCTAATACTCAAACTTCAGTTAGTCTTATAAAGTTTTTTGATCCTCATAAGAAACAGGATCAACAGGCACCAAAATTTTTTTTTTTTTTTGTGAAAATTGCCCATTTTCTTGCATACTGTTTTTTTTTTTTTTTCCTCAAAATCTGTGTTAGCAGATCAAAATGTATCAATAGTTAAGGACAGTCTCCTAAGACCGATTTCTTGTAGCTCTAACGGTTAAGGTACCTGCCCTTACAGCCCCTTTTCAAAAATCCACACTGTATTTGTCCTAATGATTGACTGTTTAGCCCCATAAAGATATAGCGTGATGATAATGATTTAAAATGGTAAATCTATAACTATCCGCAATGTTACAACCGTTCGTTTCGCTGTAAACTTTAAAGGAGTAGGTACAAACATAATTCAATATTGCTCCCCATAGCAAATACCGTGATAATATAATAGCCTACTGGCTGACTAGACTTATAGGAAATAATTATGTATCTATGCAAAATTTGAACAGAATCTACCCGGTATAAATTGCCTGATGCTGTAACATATTTATACATTCAGAAAAACAGACAAAAATTCTAGTAACTATATTTTCGGCACAAGAATCGATCCCAGACCTCATAGCAATTCCTTTTATTCAAAAATATTACCTTATACCTTTGTACGTATTTTTCTGTTCCTTTCTTCTTGTCTGTTTATATGTGTGTACATAAATTGTTAAATAAATAAATAATGTAGGTACCTAAGTAAAGTTTTGACTTCGCTATGATTTCATTACATGTATAGATTATAGTTATAGTATTATTCTTAGCAAAGACACATCTTTGAACTATTTATTAGCTGCAAATCTATTTAATGTGCACTTTAATTGCCAAACATCTGGTTCAGTCGCAAAAATAAACATTTAACATTGTTTTTACAATGAGCGCTGATTCAGAGCTCTAATTCCGTAATGATTCGGTATTTATAACACGAATATTTTGGATTATTTTTAACGTAAACCGATGATGATGAATGGTCTAAATATTGAATACTATATTATGTAGAGCTGTACCCGCGACTCTGTCTGCTTGAAAATTGAATTTAATCAAATTCTTTGGTTCGGAAAATTAGCTAGTTTTGCAAACAAGTAAATATGTATAAAGCTGGTTTTTGCGTGATACGCTCACAGACAGGCATAGGTCCCTACAGACTTACCTACTCAGGTCCATACATACATACATACATAAACTCACGCCTTTTTCCCATGGGGGTAGGCAGAAACTATAGAGCGCCACTTGCTACGCTCCTTACATACTCCTTTTGCTTCGTTTACATTCATACATCTGGTCATACATGCACGCCGGTTGCGAGTGCTACGCACCTGACCTTTCTGAAGAACATCATCAATTAGGTCACTATGTCCACCTGGGGCGTCCCCTCCCGGCGTTTCCACTCACCTCTGCCTTCTAAATACCTTTTGTGAGTCACCTTTCATTCATCCTCTAAACATGACCAAACCACCTAATCATATTTTTTTCAATTTTTGTCATTACTTCTTCTTATAAACCACACCGTTGCCTTATCACATCATTTTTCAGCCTATCATTCATAGTCACGCCACAGATGCTTCGCAAGGAACGCATTTCCACAGCATTTATTCATTTATTTTACCCAGGTACATATTTTACAAAAACGCGAATACTGTAAAGTCACGCTCTAAAAAGTATGAAACAAGAAAATATTCTCATCTGAAATTGTTGTTGTTGATATTCAATATTTATCGTCTATTAAATAAACAACTTACACGTAATATATTTTAATGTATTTAATACATATTCATAGTGATGTTCAGAGGATAGCCGTGGTCTTATTTTTTAGTTCTAGACTATATTTATATCCTCTAGCTACAGGGCGCCATATTCAATTTAATGTGACTTCACATATCCTATAACCAGCGGACGATCAAGACGCTTCCAATGATACCTGCATTTGTCAAATTATGATAAGTTGTTTAGAAGTTATGAGCGAACAGATGAATATAAATACATACAGGAAGGGGGCCCAAAAAGGGCACCATAAGTCTCAGTAAGCGAAAAACGTATATTAAAACATAGATGAGTAATACTATTAATGCTATTAGATGCTTGTTGTATTTTCATACCCAATGTATGAATTTCTCGTAAGTGTCAAGAATATTATTAGGTAATAGGTAATACGGGCTGGTGTCCGCAACTCCACGACAATGCGCGTATTTTGCGTACGGATGGGAATTCAATTATTCGATCCATCCCAGCTCCTCAAAGAAGGCCAGCAACGCCTTGGTGTTACTGACAATCTTACGTAGGGTACCTGGGTTACCGAAGTACTAAGCCCTGTATGTGGCGACCACCGGGCAGTTTAGCAGCATATGAGCTGCCGTCTCGTCGTCCTCCATGTTAGAGGAAATTATGGAATTTGACTTAGCAATAAATAAAGATTCAGAGTAAAAAGCGTCTATATAATTTACATGAGAAAATTACAGAAACAAGATCTTTGACACAAACGTAAAAGAACTTCTAATTTTAAAATATTGGCATAGACAAACGTGGGGCAGCATTATGGTCATCCAACACCTTCTCCTAATGTGCACCCATGTGGCTGAACCAGGTCACTATCCACACATGAGTGTTGCACAGTGTCTTGCAAATTTCACCTTAGACAGTGGCTTCGTCATAATATCAGCTAGCTGAGTCTCTGTTGGGCAGTAGCTGACATTAACCAGTCCTTTCACGAATTGTTCGTGGATAAAATGATATCGCACATCTATGTGCTTAGATCTCTTGTTGAAGGAGCCAGACTTAATTAGTAGTATTGAACTTTGGTTGTCAATATATAAGTGTATTTTCAAGTCCAAGTCTGTAATTTCCTTCAGCAGGAAATTGAGGTACATTGCCTCTTTGCAGCAGTCTGCAGCCGCTATGTACTCTGCCTCGGTCGATGACAGAGCAACGATTGGCTGTCTTTTGGATCCCCATGTAAAGGTCCATTAGCTACATATCATAAAAACGCTGCCAGATGTGCTTCGTCTTGTCAGTGGATCTCCAGCATAATCAGAGTCAGTGTAAGCATCAATTCTTTTAATTCGGCTATTTCTTTTCAAGAGTATACCCTTATCTTTAGTGTCAATCAAATATTTAAATATTTTCTTCACTTTCGTGACATCTTCTTTGCTGGGATTTTCAACTTTTCTGCTAACTTGATTAACAGCTTGGGCGATGTCTGGTCTTGTTCGAGTGGACAAATACAGTAAACTTCCCCCTGCTTCCCTATAAGGGTATTCCTTCTCCTGGGGAGTTTCCTGTGTCACCTTTGCATCGTTACTTCCAGGCGTCTCACAAGGTTTAGCGTTTTCCATACTATACTTTTTCAGCATGTCATTTATATAATTCTTTTGAGTCAACTTAATTCCTTCTTTACAATTATTTATTTCTATACCCAGATAAGTTTTAAGGTTTTCAATTGTTTTTATTTAGAATTTTGTTTCAAGTTTTGACAATATATGTTCTATCTCTTTCTTGTCTTTACCGATAACTAGTCCATCATCAACGAATAAAGCAATAATAATGGTCTTATTTTTGTTAATAAAAACGCATCTGTCAGTCTTGATTGTCTTGAAACCTAGGTCAAACATTGCACGGGTAAAAGTTTTATTCCATGTGAATGGTGCTTGTTTTAAACCATACAACGACTTTTTCAGTCGGCATACTTTATTAGTAGTATCACAGGTAGTTTTATAGCCAACAGGTACTTTCATATAAACTTCATCTGTCAGTTCGCCGTACAAGAAAGCGGTTTTAACGTCAAAAGTCAAGAAATGATAATTTTTAGATGCGGCAATTGCTAATAAGGTCTTATATATTTCTTCAAAATCCAGGTTGCCTTTCTGCTCACAGCCGCGTACGACTAATCTGGCCTTGTAAGTTCCGTCATCTTTTATTCGAAATACCCATTTGTTAGACAATACTTTGTGTCCTTTGGCTTCTTCTTTATCAACTACTATCCAAGTATTATTTTTCTCGAGCGATTTCATTTCAGATTGTATTGCCTTCTCCCAATTTTCTTTATCGTTGCCTGATACAGCTTCTTGAAAAGTAAGTAAACAGTCATTAATTCTCAGATATCAGCATATTTACACAACTGTTTACAGTTCCTAGCTCATAGTCTTTAGTCCAAGCTGGTAACCTTCTTTCTCTTTTTGTTTTTTCACTTGTTGTGGACAATTCATTTTCAATTTGCATAGGCTGTAACGAGTCTGAAGTAGATGGAGTTGGTTCCTGAAAAGGTAATTTATCGTCGATTTTTTTTTTTTTCTTTTAATTCAATTCCAATTTGTTCTTTTTTTTCAGGATCTAGTTGTTCCGATTGGAAATCTTTGTATTCGACCGTAGGATTCTTGTCAAAATGCATCTTTTCAATTATTTTTACATCTCTGCTAATGATTACATCTTTCTTTTCCGGTATGTATATTCTGAAGGCTTTTGCGTTTATTGCGTAGCCCATAAATACACCTTCCGTAGCTTTCGGAGACAGTTTTCCTTTACGCCTTTTGTTGAGAAAGAATGCTTTACTACCAAAAACATGTAGGTGGTTTCCACATGGTGTTTTTCCAACCCAGTTTTCGTATGGTGTGCTACCATTTAGCGCCTTTGCTGGGCTTCTGTTAATAAGGTAGTTTGCAGTGTTCACTGCCTCTGCCCATAAGCTTGGAGGAGCGTTGGAGTCAATCATTAAGCATCTCGCTTTATTCATTAGCGATCTGTTCTTTCTTTCGCTAACTCCGTTTTGTTCCGGTGTATATGGTGCTGTTAGTCTTCGTTTTACGCCATTTTCTTTTAGGAACTTATCGAACTCTTTATTCCTGTACTCACCACCATTATCGGACTGCAGGTTTTGTATTTTCTTTTTTTTAAACATTTCCACTCTGGATTTATATTCATTGAACTTTTCAAGTACGTCATTTTTATTTTTAATGAAATAAATGGAGCAATATCTCGTATAATCATCGACGAATGTCACATAATAGCGTGATCCGCCCAGTGATTCTACTTCGAATGGCCCACATACATCACTGTGGATGATTTCCAATGGCTCACTTGAGATACGACCATGGCTTGTAAATGGTAGGGCTGCCATTTTGCCTTTTATGCATGTTTCGCACGTATCCAACTTCACTTGTTTTAATACTAGCCCTCGCATCATCTGATTATCAACCATCATCTTCAGATCTTTTTCGTTAATGTGGCCTAATTTTCGCTGCCATGTCATAGTCTCATTTTCATTTGTAGGAGCCCAATTTGCTGTCTCGCATTGTTCAAAATGCAGGTAGTATAGTCCGTTTTTTCTTTCTGCACTAAGAACATTTTTTTTCTTTTCCATGATGTTGGCTTTTCCTTTTGTGAATAATACATCGAAGCCATTATCAGTTATTTTGCTGACCGACATGAGATTTGTCGATATTTCGGGTACATATAGTGTATCATTTAGGTTATAATCTTGGTTCTCCTTGCTGACCACTACTTTCCCTTTTCCTTCAACTTGGGTGGTATATTTGTCAGAAGCCAATTTTATTGTTATGTTTACGTTGATTCTGTATAGCATGCTCGCTTTAGGCTGGTGCTCGCTTTGGGCCCCCTTCCCCTAGGTACTAGGGTGGTCCTTATTGTAACAAAAAAAAATTTTTTCTTTAATTTCACGGGGCACCACATTATTTGAATATATACCATAAGAAACTATTTCAGTAATTAAAAAAATAAATAAATGACATGTAAGGGTTGCTACTTTTTATTTATTTTTTTTGGTTGGGAAATTATCAAATAATTTCTCCCGCTCTGGGCGGAGCGGGAGGGCGTGTCAGACTTTGACTGAATAAAACCCATCCGTGTTCCTTTAGTTGCCTGTGTGCCAGGGCCACGGTATCCCTTTCGGACAAACTCGCAACCCTTGCAGGCACCGGTCCTAACGGACCCCGTCAGTGCGTGCTGACATCTCTTTGAGGCGCGCGTGGAACACAACGCGCCGTCGACCCGGGCCTTGTCCTTACCGAACGGCGAATTGCCCATAGCTCGCCGTCCGCAAGCTCGCGCTTACGGTAGCCGGGTTCCGATTCCCGCCGCCCAGGGCGTCTCCTGCGGCGACTAGAGGCATGAGGGCGCACAGACTGTCGCTCCCTCATGCGTTCCGCCTCCTCCTTCGCGAGCATTATTACTTCGCAGAAGGAGGTGACTGCCTCCCATGCACTCTCCTTCCGGACCATGGCCTGGACTAGGGCCGGACGCGAGAGATCGCCGCCGCCAATCGCCTTCGCGAGGACACGGCGGTGCTCTGCCCAAGCCGGGCAGACCTCCACCGTATGCTCCACCGTATCCTCCGGGCGATCCACACAGTGGTAACACCCAGGCGTGTCCTCCCACCGAATCCGAAACAGGAACCTCCCGAAATAACCGTGTCCGGTGAGGACCTGTCTCAGGCGAAAGGTGAGGACGCCCGCGCCGTGGCACCTCTCTAGCCACTCCTCAAAGAGGGGACTTTTCGTCACAATTGTGGCGTGCTACTAAGGTTTGAATTTTAAATAAAAATAAATAAAAAATATTGTCAGGACATAAAAACTACAAAATAATTATTGTTGTTTTAAATTAAGATATTATATGAATAGTATATAAATATTTGAATCATTTATTTTTAAGGTACAAGGTTGACTTGTTAGTATTAGTGTACTTTTTCCTATACTCTTTCACCAACAAAAACAAATATATTGCTTTTGTTCTTCATTGGTTGTATCAATTTATTATATTTAAGGTAAAAGTTCCGTTTGAAAATCATTTTATGTACCTACAGACATAACGACATTAGAATTTTCTTATAGTAGTATAAATTTAAATCGTCTATCATGTCATGGTATTTATTTATAATGCGAGTGAATCACGTTCATTGCGACCACGGTGTAGGCATTGTTTAAAAAAAATCTCACGTGAGAGAGGAATTTCTGGCTAGGTTACAGTAGGGCATGCTTTGTCAATTTTAATCCAAACTCTGGCTCGATGTAAGATGTAGTTGCCGCATCTGCTGAGCATTGGGTCCTGAATTCCATTCCCAGGTCGGGCTATAAGTGCTATTGCGTTTTTCCATCAGGAATTTCTCAGTAGCAGCCCGGAGTCCAGATTCCGTTGACTCTTGTGGCGATTGAAGGAGCCCTTTGTTTAGAAGTGGACGTCTTTCGAAACCTACTTTTTAATCAAGGAAACCAAGGTTAGTGATGAACTCCTAAACGGCTTGTAAATTTCATGCAGTGACAGCTTGGTTATCAATTTTCGTACCGTCAAGAGTGCCGTTTGCCTTGCAGTGGGAAAATTACAGGCTGACATTATGATTTTCAAAATCACTTTTGAACGAAAAAAAAAAAAAAGATTCTAGTTGTCCCCTCCAAAAGCGAACGAGAAACTCCATACTTACCCTTTTAAAAGTTATCATTATTTTGTATAAATTAATAAATAATTATAATGTGAAGACAATAGGTAAAAATAATGAAAAGAGAAGTATAATGATGGACAAATTAATTATGTGATAGATACATGGTGCTCATATATTTACAAACATTGTAAAAGTAGATGATTTTCCCAAAATTTTCTATTAAGACGCAGATATATATGCCAGTCACGATGAGTGGTTAGCTTGCGTGTTCTGTACTTTACTCGCGCAACGCGTCGTATGTCCAGCCAGTAATAGGACTCGCACATCTACGAGCGCTGTCTCAAATATGACGCATTATTAATTTATTATACATAAAAAAGGTATTTTAATAAAAAACTATATACCAAAAGATCAATAGTAAAATTATCTTAAAGAAGGTCATGGTTTCAGAAAATATGCATGATATATTTTGCGTGATTCTCAGTTTTTTATCCGCGTTAAACATAAATTTATAAATTAATTTCACTATGTAATATAAACATAATCTAAAATATTCATACACTAATTTATTAAGAAAATGCTATAATTTAACATATATTTTTTCCAAATCATTAATACTACTCTTTTAGACGTGATCTTCAGTATGAAATCATTAAAAGTCGGTTATCGTCGCCTTAAGTATACCTAGAATCCACCTTTTCGTCATCAGTACAAGATAACCCCGGGATGTTTAGCCTCGAAAACTTTCATTATTCATTCTTAACCAACGTAAAAACCTCTCGTTTCGTTTGTCCGTAGAGCCACCAGTTTTTATTCGAACAAGACGGATGCAGTTGCGAACCACAGCTAATTATCACAAGCAGAGCGAGGGCACGACGAATCGACGCTGTGCTGTTATCTTCGACAGATCTGTAATCACAGAGCATGAGCAAATGGAGACATTAATGCTATTTTCGAATAAACGGCGGTCTTCAAACGTCAGTATTGCGATCGATAAGCGTCAAAGTTTTCAGATCCAGGCCATCTCCATCACTATAGAAAGGTATGAATGTGGCTCTCCAAATTTTTGTAACTCCATCTAAGAAAATTAGGGGAAGAAGAGTCCTTCGGTGATGATGTCGATAGATGATGAATAGCACACTAAGGACGCTGCTGTTAACCAACAAGTTGAAAAGACTAGAAGCTTTCTTGCCCGACGCGACGTGTTAACCACGAAGATTCGGTGGGGAAAAAATCTGCGTAAAACGGGAGAAGTCTATGCTTGTGAATACTCCGTTTTGCAGCTATTCCGTGTCTGCAAGTCATTTGGGGCTTTCCGCGGACATTGTGTTTCTATTGACGCAATTAGTTAGCTAAATAGTACTGTTTATCTGTGCTATTCGATTCCCGTGTACGTATAAGGATTTTCTTGGCATGGGTTTTAACTTGTGTGTGGCTGCCATATGAAAGAAGAATTTGTGGGTACCTATACAGGGTTGATTTTAATTGACTCCGCGGCCGCGATGGGTCATATCTAAACACGATAAAATAAAATTCAAAAGATTTGATGGTATGTTTTGGGAGGTGTACGACTGCTGCTAGTGTTGTTACTTGAAGTATGAGTTGAGAAAATCTGTTTCGTCTGTGAAGTTTGCACAAAAAAAAAAAATTGATTTTTAAACTGATATTTCAAGTGACTACAATAACTGCGTTAAAAAAAAAATGTTTTTTTTTTTTGTTTTATCATGTTTATGTTACGGGCAACTTGATTAACTGGGCAGTATTAATATGGATCGATCATTAATAATGAGAAATTAGATAAACCAAGAGCGTCGGGCAAATTGATAAGTTTATTACTTTGGCCGGCCCATATTAATAATGACTGAGGGCCCGTGGTTAATTTAAAAAAATTAAGGTTTAAAGCAAGAAGCATTTACAAGCTGGGAACTAAACAAGGTATTTTAAACCAACTGTAGGTACTCCAGAAATTTATTTACTGTGTGTAAAAAAAGTTCATTTCAATTGACGATGTTTCAAAAGTTGATATAACTCTTCGAGAATGTGCTCGAAAGAACTATCATTTTTTTTAAAGGACAAGGCTTCACAACATTGCAATTGTAGGTACTGGTGACTGCAATAAATTCAAAACGTTGTAAATGCAAAAATTAAACATTCTTTGCAATTCAAAATGTTACAAAAGCTCGCAAGAATAAATAATTCTAATAAAATTCTTACACGTTCTTATAATTTCATTTATTTCCTAGTCTGAAAGAATTAATAATTGCTATCAATTACTTACGTACTTATTTTAAACTATTGTTCAAGTAATATTTTTATAATGTATTATGCTGAAATGTTTTGTTTTTGTACCTTCCAATAAGAAATATGTAAGTTTAATTCATATGAATTAAACTTACATATTTCTAAAAGAGATTAAAGTAATTTTTATTACTTTGCTCAATATTGGGTGGTAATTATTCATAATGACCGGGAAAAGTGATTAGTCATGCAGTTTTACTTACATTGCTCATTTGATACGGGCAGTAAGTATACAGACTGGCCATTATTCACAGTGACCGGACTTCTCAAGTTGCCCGTAACATATATATATCGATACCCATCGCGTCTGCAGAGTTTAGCTAGCCAATTTAATACCCCTTAAAATAACCCGAAACATAGGTAGATAGGTAGGTGCTAAGTTATACCTACAATCTTGTATCTACTGCCTCATTAAATGGCAAACATAAGCTCACTTCAAATTTCATCTGTGGCATAGAATTATGTTGACATTCCATGACGAAAATGTGTCATCTTCGCTAACTATTTTGTAATAAAAAGGGCTTAAATTCCACTTGATTCTATAAACATTAGTCAGGTGTGTGCATTATAAGTTTATAATGATTTGTAGACGTTAATATTATAGTTTCGTCCATAGGTAAAGTTTGTTAGTCATGTGAGTTTTCTACTTGATATTAGAGGTGCCCACTTCGGCAAGGTCAGGCTATGACGACACGGTTAGTGACGCGCATCCCCAATTTGAATTACAGGGTGTGATTGTGTTTACAGGTAGGTACATCAGCTTCTACCCGAGCGTAGACTTTGGAAAATGACATAATTTCAGAATGGCCTCCTATAAAAGTCGTGCTGATTGAAATATGATACGTAGGTAATATCCTCAGAAGATAGCCGGAACACTCTGTTGCTGAACCGAGGTTTTCCCATTTTAAAAGCTTACTAAGGGACCTATACATAGGCCCAGGGCAGGATAAATGAAGAGTTCTATCTGCATAGGAGAAGTACTTCTCTTGCAGTGTCTGAATGCATTGAAATTTTATGATGTCTACTAGCTTCTGCCCGCGGCTTCGCCTGCGCAGCTTTTTCTAAAATAAAAGTAGCCTACGTTACTCCTTATAACATCAGCTATATGCCAGTAAAAGTCCCGTCAAAATTGGTCCAGCCGTTTCGCAGATTAGCCGGAACAAACAGACAAACCTAATTTTTAATAATTGATTTTTTTGTTACAAGTACCGTGTAGGTATATACTTTCTTATGCATTTAGTAAAAAGTTGTTATTTTGACATTACAGACACTTCAATTTTATATATTTGTATATAGATTAGTGGCTTGCAAATGCAATAAACTTTTAAACTCAACCATCAAGTTATTACAACCTTACCCTAATACAAATAAACACGGAATAAAGTTATACCTACTAAGTATAAACGTCAAAAAATTTATGGTTAGGATGAAGTTATTCCTAGGATAACTTTATTCCGTGTTTATTCGCACGGCAGCTGTCAGTGGCACCAATCTGGCTATGTGTGGACAAAACCCACATTTCCCTTTACCAACGCACCGGAACGAATTCTCTGTAAGTTCCACTTGAATTTGACTGACGTATTGCACGCATTTCTTAGTATTACCCGTTACTTTGTGGCATGTGAGCACTAATAAATCCTGCTTAAAATACCTATCATTAGGTACTGTCAAGGATATAAATATGTAGACACTTTGCAAAATTAAAATGTGATTTTGTCCAATACCTGTAACGATTTTATATTGTTATGAATATAGTCTTTTCGAAACCTTATTATAATATAGGTCTTATCTAACTTCAGGAGAAGATCGCTTGAATTTTGTTAAGTGTATACTTATATATTGATGCTTGTGACTGTTCGTTGTGAAGAAGACTGGGGATTTCCCAGAATATCCGAGGTCGCCGGAGCATGTCTAGCTAATCATTTCGCAGCTCATTAACTGCTAGGTACGTAATTATTAGTACAGCGAATTAATTATATTGTATAAATTCTGTTGTTATGCGTAAGTGTGCGTTGCTTTGTTTATTATAAAATTACGCAGAAAATATATTATAGAGGAGATATTTAGTTCCGGCTTAATTAATCTGTTTTTTAATAACTTCTTCATCTTCGTCGTATCGATGATTCTATTTAAAACTATATTTTTCAATAAGCTTCTTTCAGAACTCTATTATAGTTACGGCTTCATTGCTCTATTTTAGAATAACCGACTTCTCTGAAACTTGCTCTTTGAAACAGCCCTATGAAAGCAGTTTTTGTTTTGAATTCAGCTAACTTTTGGCTGAGTAATAGGGATGATGCCTGGGTAAAAAAAAAGTATAGTCCGTCGAATCAGATAATAAAAAAGTATTAGACACGTATTTTTTGCTTTATCATATTAATAAAAAAATACTTAGATAAAACACATTAAACTTGGGGAGTGGGGGCTCGTTACGTCGCAGTCAGTATAAAATCTAGTGAGAAGTGACGTCATGCCACATTTGAACTCAATGTATCGCCGTAATGTTTTGATTACGTAAAAAAAAATACGTGTCCAATATTTTTTTATAATCTACATGACGGACATTTTTTTTTTTTTAAACCCTATTTCCAATTTTCTTAAAACTGTTAACTTGAAGCTTGACTTTTTCTTTTACCTACCTAGGACCTGTTGATATTTTTCGCATTTTTCAACAATATTGATTCATGTTTTGTAGTCAAAATGCTGCAAGCTAATGATTACAATGCGATTACAACATAGTCTTTGAGGCTGACTCATTTGATATGAATCCGTTCCGAGCGTTCACCTGTAAAACTTTTTAATATTCAATGACCAAGGTAACTAGATTTATTAACTTTATTTATTTATTTCACACCAATACGTACCTATAACATCTCACAGTAGACCAGTTCCAAGACGACGTTATACTACTTATAAAATTTACTTCAAATTCACCATAAATTTTTTATGGTGAATTTGAAGTAAATTTTTAGATTATTTAGTATTGTTATTATGTTACTTTTAATTTAATTAAAACTAACATAATAACAATACTATATAATCAATACCAATGATCAATACCAAACTACCATATCCTACAAGATGACCACAGACTATGAACTAATGTGATGAAACTCTTCCTAAGTTGGTAACGTTAAATTATGACAAATATGTATGTGATAATAGGCCTTCTCTGCTGAGGTTTCCTCCATAAAGTTCTTGACCTGATAATGTGGTACCTATTGCGTTACAATTATTATTCTAGTTATTAGTTCAGACAGAAAATATTAGCAAATTAGGCCATAGCCAGTACTCTAAAATACCAACAACCATAGACCAAAGGCCAATTCACTATCAGTAGGAATCTGTTTAATTTTGACAGTTCAACAACATTCATTGCGTTATTTACGTTGTTGAGCAGATAAATTTTTCCGATATTTCAAGCAATGGATTAGCAATAGCCTTCAAAATCATTCGGATTAGGATTGATTGTGTGTTACGCAATTAGGATGCAGTTTATCCTACTGCCCCTTAGGTCTATAATTCTATATTAGATCTATACTGCTAATAATAAAAATGTGAAAGTTTGTATGTTTCTTACTCAATCACGCAAAAACAGTTGAACGGATTTGGATAAAAATTTAGCACACAGATAGTTTATAAGCTGGATTAGCACATTGATACTTTTATTTTAGAACTTTTTATCCCGGTAGTTCTACGTTCCCGTGGGAAAACTTCAGACCTCCACGCGGGCGAAGACTATATTCTTAATTTTAGCATAACTACATAACATCACGCTTGTAATCCTAGAAGGGTTAGGCAGAGATGTACCTACCTATACCTAGTATGTACGCATTTTACTAGTTAAAGCTCGTACAGACTCGCGCGATAGGCAGCGACAAAGAAATTGTGCTACTAGTGTCGCGTCGCGCCCGCGATATCGCACTAGTCTGTACGAACCTTTAGGTTTAAGTCCCATGCACTCACACACGTCACTGGTATTCAACTGCATCTGGTTAGATTAGAAGCTAACCCCAACATAGTTGGGAAAAGGCTAGGCAGGTTGATTTTGATTTTTTGATTAAGTCCCATGTCCCAATAGGGGGCGAGCCCATTCTTAATTTTAAATATTGTATGGAACTAACGGTTTACGAGTCTGCTACGGTAGGTAAAAAAAGTTTAGTTTTATTTTTATAAAATAGGTAGATATTACAGACAAACAATTTGGGAAATTCCTGCAATAAGTAAAACTAGTAAAAAGCTTTCATAAATGTCTTAATCCGGATGCCGTTCTGTAGATAATTAAACAAAATGAGCATATTAGAAAGATAAAATAAAGCAATTTGCAAATTACCTAATTTATAAGTACGTAAGCAGTTAGTTTTAATAGTTTTCCTGTGGGGAATGCCCAAAACAAACTCGATACGCTCACCAAGTAGAAATGTTTTAAACCCAAACTCAAACCATTTATTTCAAATAAACCAATTACAGCCACTTTTGAAGAGTCAAGGGGTCCGTTAGTCAAAAAGTTGAAGATAGTTGCCCATTCCAAAGAGTAGTGGAGGCGTGGAGGTTACTATCTATGGAGAAGAACTGGCAAGAAAATCTACGGACACTGTTTTAAAACAAAATATTGGTTACATACTTAATTCATGTTGAAATTATACATGTGAGAACAACGTAGAAAAATGTGCACGTCAAAAGCGTCCGTAATAAAAAGATAAAACAAAAAACAATTCCAAAATTAAAATCAGTCCCTACTGATGGCGCCCGTTCACGAACATGACGCATGGATCAGCACCATTCAGCTCAACCATTTTTAAGGGAACTTAATAATAATAATAACCTCACCGACAAAACAACACACTACAATAGACCAGGGGGCCAAGTCTACTAATGTACAAACGTTGCAATGGTCTCTTCATTGTGAGTTTTGGACAGATTAGCCATACAAACACTGTCAAATACTCACAATGGCGAGACCATTGCAACGTTTGTAAATTAGTAGACTTAGGCCCCAGACATCACGTTATTAGATAAAATTAACAAAACTGCACAAATCATAGACATAGCCGTTCCTAATACACATAATATACAGAGTACTCTATCAGAAAAACAGTGGCACAATTGTAAATAACAGTAAGTCACGCATGAAGTTATATCATAATGTAGGTACGTATAAATCAATTAATTTACATTCCTTCGATACCGGCCACTATCGTGGGAGAAAAATGCTCTTAAATATAAAATATAGTGAGCAACTGGGTTTGCACACGGCTCCGCTCGCGGAATTAGGAAGTGGTAAATGTCCACTGTTTACTTCAAACACGTGATTTTTTTAAATATTTTTGTAATGTTAGTTGTCAGTCTGTTTTTATTATAATTTTATAAAGTAATTTTCAGAGTGATTTAATTAATTTGACTTAATTTACTTGTGAATGTCGCTTAGAAATTGTTTCAAACAAACACATTAATAATAACCGCAACGTTATTTGAATTACACAATTAAAACACAAATTTATCTGTCAATATTTTTCCACTAAAGATTTATTAATAAAACACAAACATATCAATTATTCCGCGGAAACAGTAGGTACCCTAATGATATTAGTATGTTGCTATGCCAGTTATCTTGTTTCGCAGAATCACAGTAAGTAGGTAGTTTGTTACGTATTCAGTCAATGAAATGCTAATAATTCCGTCAAGACTGAAGGTTATCAGTGCTATTGAGGTACTGCACCGATACACGTATTTTATTATTAAGTTTCCTTTCTATATCTCTGTGAGAGTTTCATCCTTGAGCCTAGATTCTGACCACTGACTGACAATTGACTTTTAGTGACCATGTCTACCAAAACGGGGTCGGTATTAACCATGTGTAGCAAAATCACTATTGTATGGTTTCAGTCGTAGAACCAGCTATTTATTTTTACATGAGGTCTAACAAGAGTATAAACTTTAATAATAATAATATAACCCCACCGCCGTATCTCTTCGTTGACGACGTGGTGGGGCTTGCGCGCCCCGAACTGTAGGTATGTGCCGGTAGAGTTTTCTTTTGAAGCGCCAGACCAAGAGAGATATAGAAACCCCCACGGACCGTATCTCACGGGAGAAGTCATGTTCCTCATTTCTGGCTTGCCTTTATTGGCCGGCTGGAGTGAACACTGACGAGGAACCAATAAAGGCAAGAATGAGGTGGAAGCTCTAAATAAATAAATAAATAAAATATTGATCAGGCAGGTGCCATAGTCCTTGGATAGTTCTGGATATCCAGTCCATTTTAGCCTCCCAAACTAGGGTCCAGTAATAATTTTTGTTTCCATATCTTGCAATATAGTCCTTTTTTTTTTTTTTTTACGCTGAGAAATGCATTACGCATGCCCGCTCGTCGGGGGACGAGACGGGGTATGTGGGACTCCCTGCCAAAATGGCAGAATACCCACTAAAACTCAGCGGAGTTCCCTCATCGCCTTGATGGGAGGGTCATGGGAAACCGGCACAGCCTTTACGTCCACAACCCTCCCGGCGCATGCCCGCCTAACTGGCGGGCCCCGCATGCCCCTCAGCCTGGGGGCGATATGGGAATGACCGGGAACACCTGGCCATTCCCGTCCGACACTGGTAGAGGCCTGTGCAATACAGGCAAGGGTGCCCCCGCACCCGTTGCCTGCTGGCCTCCACCTGGGACCTCGCGCCAGACGATCTCGCGTCCAGGCGCCCCTGGTCCCCCCGCAACGGGTCAGGTTAGTGGCCCCGCCGCCTACCACTTTTCGGCCGCAGAGGATAGGGAGAGCGGCCAACGCAATACCGACACTCCTCTTCCTCTGCGGCCCCACCGCGTCCGCCATTCAACGGTGGCGACCCCGTCAAGGCCGCGGAAGGTAGGGAGAACGGCTCACCGCAATACCGGCACTCCTCTCCCGCCGCGGCCTCCCACACTCAGCCGCGATGCCGCCCATTCGACATCGCGGCCCGCCTCAGTTGCGATGTCGCCAAAGCGGCACCGCAACCTACGGCCGCTACGTCGTCGGCTTAGCCGCAAAAGCCCTGACGAGCGGCCCCCTCCTCGGGTTCCTCTTAGCTTCACCGTGGCCCTCCAAGCCACGGCTACTGAGCCCCCCCGCCTCGACAATGCGGGAACCCACCGGGGGGGTTGCAATATAGTCCTACACCAACCGGGGGTTGTCCTTGGGAGCACTTGCACAGTGCATACAGGGATAATCGTTGGTTGGTGCCTCATCTCATTAAAAACGTCGAACGGGCCTCTGCGAGTTGGCTTCAGCCATTCGTACGCCTTCCAAAGGACCGGGACCCCATGGTCCCGAGATATGTAAAACATATAAAAAACAAAATTTGACCGCACGGTTGTCGCAGTGGTTAAGCGATTGACTGCTGCGCTGCGTGTCGCGGGTTCGATTCCCGCACGAAACAAATATTTGTTTGTTGTTTGTCTATAAGTATTTGTTTCGGGTCTGGCTATTTATGTATGTGAATTTAAATGTTTGTAAACGCACCCACAATGCGTAAAAAAAAGAAACATTCAATAATTGTTTACAATGATACACATATCTTCTAGGCTATTATTTTCTTGTTACAAATGACGTAGACATCTGAACTAAAAGCGAAATATAGGAATAATATAGGAATAATATTTCGGCTATATGCGCCAAAACTCTCAAATAGTAAGTACTTAAAAATAGCCATCAAGTAGAGATGTTAACATAGATGATAGATAATAAATAACATAATGATTCCATACAATACAATAATATTATTATCATTAAAGGCAATATTTACAGAATTTGCCAAAAAATAACAATTAAATTAAATACAAAATTAAAATTAAACTAAATACAAAAGTAATTTAAATTTAAATCACAATTAAAAATTTAAATCAAAACTAAACTTAAAATAAAACCTGGATAGTGTGTGTGTGTCCTCTCTTTGTGTGATATGATAATGTGTGTACGTCATCATCAAGCACATTATTATGTCAAACACCTGCATGCCCAAAAAACAAATCAACAAAATAAATAAGTAGTATTAAGGAAAGCCCTCTTACCCTTTTCTGTTTTACTGTGCCGTAAACTAAGTATGGAGTCCACAGTAATCAAATACCTTTGTTAACTACCTAGCTACCATATTACAAAATGCATGAAATAAATAAGTTGGAAATAATTAAAGTCAAATAAACGAAAACCCAAAAGAAGTTGAACAACATGAAGTTTTTCTTTTCTACTGAAACTCAGGGAAAACTAAAGCAGCCTAGGTTACAAGCTGCTGATTAGGCAAGTATTTCAATCTACTGACATATTAATACAATTACAGTTGTATTAAGTATACTAAAGATTTCCTCTACATCATTGGAACTAGGGAAATACTTTATCTAAAAGATTGCCTCATGTGGGTCACGGCCGTGTGATTCAGTGACCCACATGCCTAAGAAAGATCTATTCCAAGCGTGACGCGTACCCACACACATTTGGAAAATATTCTCGTCTAACAAATATGCATGAATTTATGAACATTCCTCGTCTGATTTAGTAAAGTTCTGATGAATAAAGAAATGTTGTGTAAACTAACATGTTATGTTTACCTAACGTGCCTCTTCTGTTTGCGTTCCTAATAATTACCGGCCCACATAATTGTTTTAAGGTGTTTTCTTCCTACTTTTATTTTGAGGTGACCTGAAAATTACAGGCACATTAATTCCAGTTTATTATTGAAAACATCGTTTTGGAATGTGTTTGTCAAAGTCAGTCATTTATTTTAATCAGACTATTTTTGTAAGTCAATATTTATAATAGTATTGAGGGACTTCTCCATGTATTTTGCCGTCCCTATAATCAATTACTGTGCTATGCTTCGCAAGGTCATTTTTGTGAGGCACCTGTAATAACAGCAACTTCGCTTAATTTTAAAGTTAATGTAGTAAATCAGTAAAAGTATAATCAAAAGAGGAAAGGACCCAATATTGAACCCTGAAGGAACCTTGCTGCTTGCGTGGAGAGCTTCTGTTTTTTTACAAGATTAGGGTTGCACGTTTTAACAAAAACATTTGATTTCAATACACTTTTTGTTGTTTTTCCATATACCTACCAAATAATCGACATTGATAAAACTTACATGTAGCCAATCATGTTTCATCATTAAGTTAATTGATAACGACATTGTTCGCATATTTCGTCAAAAACCTATCAGCAGGCCTGGAGGGCTATAATAGTTATACATTTTTGAGTCATATTGATACTTGAATAAGGATAATTCAATTTTATAGTTATACATTAATACAAAGATAGCATACCGGGCATTGGTATTTAAAAAATGTTGATGATTTCCTACTCGTATTACTTACTGAAAGCGTGGAACTCGTGCTTGCTATAAATAGACTTCTCATCACTTCGTGGGTAATAAAAATAAATTGATAATTGCTAATTTGGTAGTTGATTTATTTAGATTTCTGTGATAACAAGCTTATGCTTGGCCGTCGGATATAAATGCCTGATGGGAAAATATTTGCTTGTCACCCAACATTGTAAAATAATGCGCCTTCATCGCAATGTGTTCTGCTTAAGAATGGTTTATTTATCTAAATAACCGCATCCAGTCTTTGGAAATAGAACACCTTGTATTAAGCTATATATCTCATGATAAACGGGCGGTATGACGACACACCGGATACGGTATGATCACTTTAGTTTTGGTGATTAGAGACGTTTAGATCCGTTTGCTACCGGTTATGCTAAAATTTGATTAAACCTAAGCCTACCTTTAAGTTTAAGATAGTATTTTATCACTGAATTTCATAACTCCCTATCATTAACCGATGCAGCTGCTTCAAAGTAGATAACAATTACTGGAACTCGTAGTAATGTCATTACAGAGGTTAGGTCACACTCCGGATGACGTAAGATAAGCCTGCGTTATCAAGAATTATGTGGAAAAGTTTACAATGGTACTTGATTTAGAGAGATAGAGTAATCTTTATTGCACATGTAGAAGATATATTAATTTAATGAGGTCTTTTCCTGAAATTATAGATTGAATTGGAATACCGGATATAAGGGATCGCTCCGCATAGGTACTAACCGGTTAAAACCAAGCCACATCGGATAATCAGTGGTATGTTTGATCAAACCCATTCATCACCTCTGAGTCGATTCTCGACAAGCGGCCGACCGTTGTGTGTTGTTTTGCATCATAGATGCTGCGGCTCCAACCATACTGGTACCTACTGATTATCCTGAAACATTATTGCCATTGGAACGAATCTCTAAGAAAAGAGTCCTGTTCGTCCCGCCACCTCCTTCTGGGCCCGCAACGCTGTCGTTTGCTGCTGTTTGAAACCCGCTGTCAGGGCTGGCTTTACCTATGATTCATCACTGCAGGGCGTGCGGCGCACACGGGCGCAGGGTCTCAGGGGGTGCCAAGTCCCGACCGCTCGCGACGCCTCCAAAGAGCCTGCGTCACTCGCGACGCTTTAAAAGACCTTGCACCCGTGCGGTATGATCAACTACGGCGGCGGTAATAAGGTGCGCTACGAGCGTCCTGTAATTCCCAATTAGCACTGGCGGACTAAGGGAGGACGGCAGGGGTGATCCGCCCCGGGGCCCGGGAAATCTCGAGAAATACTTTTCAGTCAAATCCCATAAGGCCAAAATATGATCAGAAAGTAAAGGCAGTTTGTAGTTGGAAGCCCACTACGAATGTTAAATATAAACCTAGGGTACTTACATTTTCGAGCTCGCTGCGCTCGCTTTTGGATCCTACACTTATTCTCTTTTTTAACCTCCAAAGACGAAGGTGTCAATCTTTGGAGTCGGTTAAAAAAGAGAATTACAAAAGAGTTATATGTTCGTCTGATTTTTTTTTAATGTATGTTCATCGATATTTTCGTCAATTGTGGACCGATTTTATCATTTGGTAGAAGAAGCTTGTGCGGTGGTCCCACATAAATTTTATTAACTTTACTTAGGTAGTTTTTGAGTTAGCTTCGATGATAAGTATTTAATCCACTCTGTGTATTTTGATGATGTTACAATACTTCCAGTCACTGCTGTTTTACTTTTTTTGAATTGGTGTGGGGTAGGTACCAAAACAAAAAAAAAACCGGCCAAGTGCGCGTCGGACCACGCACAATGAAGAGTTCCGTAGTTGGGATGAATTTATCCAAAGAACAAACTTAACATTGTAGTTGAGAAACATGCTCTCCTATACAGATTGTATGGGAGAACAAGTTTTTCAACTGCAAATTTAAGTTGGTCGACTATTACTCGTAAATTTGTAAAGCCCACTTAAGTGTGATAGTTTTCATTTAAACTTCGTGATATATACATAGGTACTACTGCCGTGACATTTGTGTTTCTAACTACAACCGTTTAGTTGGTAGAGGGGCGGGACACTTGACTCTAACGAAAATTGGTACTTTAAAGCTTGATAAGTCACGAACGGTTTACTTAACGGTCTTGCCAAACTCCTAATATTTTTGAAAGACCTATCCAACGATATCCCACACTATGGGAAGAACGAAAAAAAAAATTATCATCCCCACTTTACATGTAGGGGACGTACCCTAGATAATAGTTTTTTTTTTTTTTTTCAAAATTTTATTTCGCTTCATTAACGTGTATACTCATGCCAAATTACAACTTTCTAGTACCAATAGTTTTTTAGCTAAACCGCGGACAGACAGACAGACAGATGGACATGGCGAAACTATAAGGGTTCCTTGTTGATTACGGAACCCTAAAAAGGGGAAAAAAACACTACAAACTTAAAAATTCAGAAGGTGTCTTTGAATCTGTATTTTTGTTTTTTGCCTTTGACTTTTCTGCATACGTCGACTAAGTAACTCCTATTTCTGTATTTAAATGTTCAAAAGAACCTATCCGGGGTGCACAACTTTTTGAGCTAGTTTCACTCGCTCTAGCATCCTATATTCTGATAGAATTACCAATGCGAACTCTGTTTTTTCTGCGCAATTTTATTCATACCTATTTTTTCCTGTCATTTACATTTAGTTTTTAATGAAATATTTTTGAATTAACGATACTTTTTATTACTTTCGAGTACCTATACCCCGCGGGTTCATGGGGGCGTACCGCAAGTGAAGTAAACGGGCTAATGTTTCCCAACATCATCTTTAATTCATCCATTTGCACCCAATTTCCGATCACTGAGGAAAATATAACTGTAAGTATTCCATTTTGATCGCGCACTTAAAAGAGGGCGCCAGGGCATTAGTTGCACCCGAGCGCTACATGGGTTAGAGCCGGCAGTGCCCGATGTGTCTTTGTTTTCACCTGAGCATCCGGCTCACAGCAGTCAAATCCATGTAGGTAAGTTTGGCAGCAGTAATACCAGCAAAAAATATCAAGATTCCACTCCATTAATAATTAGGTATTATAATAAAACCGGCCGAGTGGGTGTCGGACTACGCACAATTATGGGTTCCTTAGTCCGAATGAATTTATCCCAGGAACAAACTTAACATTGTAGTTGAAAAACATTTGACTTTTTTATATATGCATGTGATGATGTTAATGTTATAATTTGACTTTAAATGTATTTTTGAAGCATTTTGCTAGGGACTTATACCCGAAGTCTCAAATTCAGATAATTTATGTAAACAAAGGGGATACAAGTAACATATCAAAAAAATATCTTCGTAATGGTAATTAACATAAAATGGCGAAAAAAAGGTTCCGTTTTCTTTTAAGTACTGATTTTAAGAAATAATAATAAAAAAATAATCATACCGTAATTATGTATTTTTATACATTTTCGGTTTTAAACAAAGTTATTAAAAAAAGGAGATTTTCTGGTATAAAATATTTTATGATACTGGTAACAGTGCAGGAGATCCAAACATTTTAATTTTTTTTATATCTTCAACAACACCAATATTACAACTCTCCTTCATAGATTCATTTAGTAAGTAGTTTATCTAGCCACATTTAGGACGAAAACGGCTGTAAACTGTTTCGAGAGAAAATCGATTTTGGGAGGTTTACGTCTAGCAGTGGACTTAAAAGGGCCGATTATGACGATCATAGGCCGTGTCTCCGACACACTACACAAAACATTGTTTGGCAACGGTATTTTGTTTGCATAGTTCTTATAATTAATTCATTTTAATCTTATAGATGATTATTTACAACAAAAAAAAAAATTAGATAAAATGTTTTGAACCAATGTCCTGTCATTTTGACAGTGACATTTCTTGACATTACTTTGTTTACTTAATTATCTGAATTAGAGACTTTGGGTATAGTTCTGTATTGATCAATAAGAATATTAATGTTTGTAAAGTTAGTAGTTTTAGGTGAGGGACGAGGTGACTTGTATTAAAATTGTTTATGTTGCTTCTTTTTGTGTACCTACTGCAAATATTTCGACACAAATGTATTTTTGTTATGAAATAAATAACTTGAACTTGAACTTCTTCCATACATTTCAAATGCAAATATAAGTGGTCGACTATTACTCGTTAACTTGTAAAGCCTACTTAGCTGTGATGGGTTTCCTTTTAACTTCGTTATATATACTACTGCAGACTACTGGTGCAGTGGACGTTTTTCGGCTGAAAAGATGATGATGATATACTACTGCCGTGAATTTTTTCACATATCCAAAAACAGGTGGTTTAAGGCTTAATATTACGCAAACGGATCCCTGAATCGAAAAATGGGTTTCACAAATCCGCAATATTTTTGAACGGCCTATCCAGCGATACCCCACGCCTCACACCATGGGATAGGGGAGAAAAAAAATATCAGCCCCACTTTACGTGCAAGGGAGGTAGGTACCCTACAAATTTATTACAAGATTTCATTATACCACTTTGGCGGCATGATTCAGAATAGAATAGACATTTATTTTGCAAATATGGGTAATACATAATAGGTGACAAGATACATCAAAGCTCAGCCACATTTCACCATTCGGCATGCACACATTATTTATTATTATTCACTTAAATCTAATCAAAGGCAAATACATTAATACAGATCAATTCAGCAAAAAAAATCTCATAGATTTTTTTTCTTATCCATTAAAAAACGTAGTCTACTCTTAAACTACACTGTCGTCAAGTCTTTCCAAACACTTGGTAATTTATTGTAAATAATTGGGGCTATACAGTAGACACTTTTGCGCAACAAAGTAGTTTGACACGTTAATTGGCATAATTTACTATTGTCACGCCTATTTTTTGGGAATATATCAGTTATACCCAAAGTCTCTAATTCAGATAATTTATGTAAACAAAGTAATGTCAAGAAATGTCACTGTCAAAATGACAGGACAGTGGTGCAAAACATTTTATCATATTCTTTTTTTGTAAATAGTCATCGCTAAAATTAAAGTGAATTAATTATAAGAATTATGCAAACAAAATACCGTTGCCAAACAATGTTTTATGTATTGTGTCGGAGACACGGCCTATGATCGTCATAATCAGCCCTTTTCAGTCCACTGCTAGACGTAGGCCTCCCAAAATCGATTTCCACTCGAAACAGTTTACAGCCGTTTTCATCCAAAATATGGCTAGATATGCTACATACAATATGAATCTATGAATGAAAGTTGTAATTTAAGTGTTGTTGAAGATGTAAAAAATGTGAAAATGTTTGGACCTCCTGCATTGTTACCAGTATCATAAAATATTTTATACCAGAAAATCTCCTTTTTTTAATAACTTTGCTTAAAACCGAAAATCTATAAAAATAATTACGGTATGATTATTTTTAAATTATTATTTCTTAAATTCAGTACTTAAAAGGAAACGGCACCTTTTTTTTCGCCATTTTATGTGATTTGCCATTACGAAGATATTTTTTGATATGTTATCACCTTTGTTTACATAAATTATCTGAATTTCAGACTTTGGGTATAGATAGTACGATTTGGATTTTGTTTAACAAACGTAACTACTTCTAAGATATAAATACAAGGAAGTGTCTAGATATTGTACTGCTTAAAATAAAGCTTGCTTATAAAACATATGCAGGTGAACTTAATTTTTTACACAATGTATCTATATGTCCTTTCCAATTTAAGTGGTAATCTATCTGCAGAGATTAATATGTGCCCATGCCAAATTACAGCTTTCTGAAGAGTCTCTGAGCTAAGCCGTGGACAGACAGACAAACGGACATGGCGAAACTATAAGGGTTCCTTGTTGACAACGGAACCCTAAAAAGTGTGTCTGATGTCTTAACGGCTATCTAATGTCAATCTATAACGTGTTACTTGGTAAAGTTGATGACGTCACGGCACGGCACACGGATGCCCAAACGGATAGGTCGGCGAGATCAGGTCATTGTTCCGTGACGTCATCGTTGTTACACTGATTTTAATGACGATCGTCCTAAGTAGAGCTAGATGAGCTTAAACCCAGCGTCATTTA
The DNA here is from genome assembly GCA_947523025.1 of Dryobota labecula. Classification (NCBI taxonomy): domain Eukaryota; kingdom Metazoa; phylum Arthropoda; class Insecta; order Lepidoptera; family Noctuidae; genus Dryobota; species Dryobota labecula. The sequence continues at coordinate 27,397,556 of OX383287.1, read as the reverse complement.
AACGAAGCACCTACCAGAGGCGTAGCGCGCTAACAACTCCGTTCCTACCGGCTTCCCTTCGGATGATTGGAAGAGCAACTTCACCTACCACCGTTGAAAAATTGGACGTTCATTAGTGTCTACGATTGCCAAATAATATAGACAAACTACAAATATTTAATACACCATAATATTCAAAACATCAAAAACGCTTTTAAATTCCAACAACAACACAAATTGTTCTAAACAAGCCAGCGCCACGACGTGAAAATAGCGAAATAAAAATTCACAAAATAGCGAAATAAATTATTTTTGACGTAAATATATGACTATTTATATAAGTGAACAATGTCAACTTCGGCTTCCTACCAAATGTGAAGCATCGCCACTGGTACCTACTTAAAGGAAGTTGGTAAAATAAAGTCGCATTCAGGGTATTGATGTTAGTCCGTAATCCTTATCCAAAACGATTCGACTGAAATTCGTGATTTTCAACATTATTATGCAAATTAGGCCGAGAATCTTTTGTCTAGGGGATCGTTGAATTTCGTTCTGTTGAATTGAATTTCGTTTTAGATTGCTGAATAGATTTTGTTTCTACAATGTCATATAATGGCTCCTACAAACAGGCGCAATACGTAACGCGACACAAAGGCACCACGTGTCGCGCGATGAGCGGTGGCTTTGTGTAGCGTCGCGTGTCGCAAATTACTTAAATTTTTGCTGAAAACTTTTCTTTATATTTTTCAGAAGGTACCTAAGTAAAAAAGTAGGTACCTGTGGCTACAATGGTACCTACAGTAATGTATACCGCGAACATAATAACATTTATTTATTACATAAATCAATAAATTCCTACTGTTTAGGTATGTGACTGATAGATTCAGTACAAATAACGATATCACTGCAAATTCGAAAAGCGACTTTCAAATGTAAAATTCATGTCTTTAAAGTGTTTTTATACGTTTTTGTTCATGTTATATTTAGTTGTCCAATAGAGTGATCGGTATGTACTCAAATCTATACCTACTTTGAGACGACATAGTTATTTCAATTCGATGACAAGCCAAATTATGTTTGGTGACTCAATACCTACCTGCTGTATGTAATCTCTTCTACATAATAAAGTTTAAAATGTCCATGTAATTAAATGATTCGACTTTGTACAGGGTGCAGGCTAATAATTATCTTAAAAGTTTATCTTTCTAGGGCAAAGTCGATTGATTTAACTTATTACTGATATACCTACAATAAAAATAAGTACATAATTAATGACGACGAAGAGCAGTGGTAGCCAAGTGGTAACGGCTCCGACTTGCGAGTTGTGTCGTGGGTTCGAACCCAGGCTTTACTTTGTGTAATTTATTTCATCACCACTGCTCTCAAAACGGTGAAGGGAAACATCTTGAGGAAACCGGCATATCATAGAACTAAAATTCGAAGACATTTATAGCAACCAACACGCAATGGGCCCGCGTTGAAGATTACAGCCCACTCCCTCTCGACGAGAGGAGGCCTGTGTCCCGGCAGTGGGGACAATATAGATTATGATATTATAATATTATATGTTAATATATTTTATTTAGATATGATTATGATTAGGCTCTTACTTACGAATTAGGCTCTACAGGTTCATATTTCCAAACGGTTTTCTAAAATCTACGAATATAATATTCACAAAGGTGTTAGGGCGGGTTGTTTCACGACCCCTTGACATAAATGGCGCTACCTATCGTCAAACCAAAAAATAGCGTTGTTTCATAAAATTATGCCCTTATCGTTCGTTAAAAAATAACGATTACAATAACCCACTGGTTAACGTCATTTTATTCTTCTACAACCGGTCCTTATTGGTTCAAAGTCAAATAAACGTTATTCTTTCTTTCTTTCTTTCTAAATCATTTATTTAAATAGGCGCATAAAAGGCACTTTTGAATGTCAAAATTTACAAAAATAATTACTTGATTCTAGTTTCCCCCTTGCAAAAGGTAGTTTCGTATGGAGAAGAATGGGCAAGAAACTCAATACTTACTCTTTTAAAATGTTAACAATATTTTGTAAACGATGCACTTACCCAGAATAAATTACTATACCACAATAGCTAAAAAATAATGAAAAGTGAAGTAATGACAGACAGTTCAATAACCAGACTCCAGCCAGACAGACCAAAAGATGAACACCGTAGCGGCTCGGCGGAGTCACATTTATTCAAAATATTACAACATTCATAAAATAACTACTTACTAATTTGCCTGCTTCATGTGAACTAGATTGGGAAGACAAGAATCCTAATCCTAACTATAATATTATAATTATGCGAAAGTAAGTTTGTTTGATTGTTACCTTTTCACGCCTAAACCACTGAACCGATCAACCTGAAATTTTTCATATACGTTGTCAGGTGTACAGAAACGGACATACGGTACCTTTCATCCCGAAAAAAAGTTATGTTTCCGAGGAAAACAACAATAACCTTCTTATGATAATAGATGGCGCCACGTGTCCTTTGAATCATGATTGATAGCAGAGTAATAAAAACAATAATGTGGACGAGATGAGATCATCATCATCTGCCTAGCCTTTTCCCATCTACGTACGTTGGGGTTGGCTTTCCTGTAGCTGAATACCAATATTTTAAATGGAGCGACTACCCGTAACGACTGTGAAAGATCTCCGAATGACAGCCGGGACCACGTGCTTTCCGAGGCACGTAATTAATGGTCAGGGTCACCCATCCATGGACTGAACTAGGCAAGCGTTGCTTAGCGCTCAACCCATGCGGCCCTACTACTTACTTATTCCTTTCTTGATCCTATTTTTAACCGACTTTCCAAGAGGAGGTTCTCAAATCGGTTGTTTTTTTTTTAATGTTTATTACCTCAGAACTCCGTCGTTTAAGAACCGATTTGTTTTTTTTTTTCGTTGTGTATATTTCCAGGTTAGTCCCATTATTATCAAAATCAAGTTCTGATGATGGAACCCACGAGGAATTGAGGGAACTCCTCAAATATTATAGGCATAAATATAGCGATTTTTGTATTTTCATCAACAACTTAAGCATTTGCATTCGGAAAGTATCATTTGATGAAGTGGAACTGATGAAGAAGACCACAGATGGCCACCGGAACTCCTCAATGCTAAGTATTTCACGGGTGGCAATAAGAAATCTCGATTATGATAGTTAAGTGACTATGAAGCAAATTTAAATAAATAATTCTGATGAAAATGGTACCATCGAACTGATCTGAAGATGGAGCCGGTAGGTATGCATCGGAATTCCGTAATAAAACAAAGTATCCTAGCCGTGTTTGTGCTTATTAGAATTGTCATGAGATGCTATAAATGATTTTTAACCGATTTTGATTAACTTTGCTTGGGTAGTGTTTGAGTTAACTTAGATAATACGTATTTAATCCACTTCATATATCTTGTGTCACTGTTGTTTGTGCGGTGTAGTAAGTAGTGGTAATCGAATTGTTGTGGGGTAACAAAAAATAATTTCCTTCCAAAAAAAATCGGTTGTTTTTTTTGTTAAAAAGTTTTCTGTAATAAATACCTAACATAAGCCGACCCTGATACTCGTATTACAAATCACTGTATTGTATTGACGACATCAGGGGTCCCCCCATCATAAAACACCGTCATATGTGACACAATATTTCCGTTTCCTACAAGTTTTTCCTATTACCTTGGAAACTAGAGCCACGTGTTTTCTTCCTTGTAGCGCACGGGGCTTTCTAAACCGGACAAGTAGAGACATGTAGAGGCATGTCTACACTCTCACGTAGGTAGCGGTATGAACTTAGATGTGACGAATGATAAGAGCTACGTGCCAGACGCTGCGCACGCGACTGTTCATTCATTGTCATGTGACCATTTCGTGTACTCGCTTTTTTCGAGGCTATACTTACTGGCGTCGGGCAGGTAGGGACATGAAAGCTAAGTTGAGCGTGGCTCAATTTAGTATTTCGCAATTTTTGTAGCATTAATTAAAAGAAGAAGCGTTGTGAACTTCTGAAAATACTAAAATAGTAAAGTATTCCTCAAACTGTAGGTCATTGTGGGATGATGTCTTAGAAACGAGACAGCGACCTTATTGCAAGCCAGGTCTTGAATTTGGGGCTAAAACTAGGGCTTAGTTATATCCACGCAAATAAGGACCAGGTCAGGGACCAGGGCCTCAAGTCTGCTATTGCAATAGTGTCAGAATGATCTCTTCATTGTGAGTTTTTGACAGATTTGCCATACAAAAACTGTCAAATACTCACAATGGCGAGACCATTCTGACACTATTGTAATAGCAGACTTGAGGCCCAGGGCCCCATCAGCCTTCATACAAAGTCAGGTGACCCCAACCTTGACTTCCTGATTTCCGGTCCTTGGGTCAAAGACGGGAAATAAGGAAGTTCCGGCCCTGGATCCGCAAATGATGCAAAAGATCCGACTTCAAGACATACTAGTTCACACTTGTTCAACTGATAGCGCCCACATGTGTGATGACTGATAAGACGTGTTACGTCACTTAAGTTTAAATCGACCTCCCAAAAAAATTGTTATTATAAAACACGTGTCAATTAGTTAAGATACGAGTAAGTCTTGAGTGAATCACGAGTGATGTTGCTATGTGCCGTGATTGTTGAACCTTCAGAATAATAATTTATGTTAGTCTGTCGTAGGCTCGTAGCGGTACTTCGGCAGACGACGAAATAGGGAAATTTAGATGAATGAACATAGTTGTCAATTTTCTTTTTAATTGTTTGCTACTTTTGATTATGAAATAAATAAAGGAAGAACATAAAAGGAAAAAGGACGGCAATAAAACTATTTACTACAAAGACACAGCTTTCATTTTTTTCCAGATTCGTGCTTACAATGACGGAAAACCTTCCTGGAAAAACTTTAGCATTGCAATATTCTTGCCCTCGTTCTTCTTTATTATTTACTTTCTAGCCGAGACAACGGCAAAGGCCTCCTCCCCTTTGCTTTTGTAACCTATTCCAAATTGTATTATTTTTAATACTTGTTCAAATAGTGGTGAAATAACGGATCACGTGTCTTCCTCAATAAACGCAAGCCATCGATGTTGTTACATTAATTACAAATGTATAATCCGCAGGCTGAAAATAGAAATACATAGATAATGATATAATTATGGTTAGTGCTGCTGCTGTAGTGTCATGTTGAAACTTGTAGTAATATTTAACCCCGAAATGATAGCTGACTAGCTTCTATCTAATACAATGGTGAATGGTATCCAATTTCGATTTGGCCCTACGTAATTTTGCAACTGACTGATGTAGGAACTTTTTTTTAAAGAAAGTCAGACCCTTATACAGATCAAGAAATGTATGTGCTTTTCAAATATATTTTAAGTTTTTTTAGTAATTAGTTTCAATATAAGACCATGAGGTTGAAAATAGAGCTTCGAAGATTATGTTACCTACTTCGAATACTTCAGACTAGAGGAACCATCAGCGGGATGTACCTAGGTAGGTACCTACCTACCTACATTATTTTGTGAATGATGTCGTGGGAAACTGACAATACCGTCCACGTCCGGCGATTTGCGAACGTGTGTTATTTTATGAAACTGAACCTTCTGCAAACACTTTAGGCTTTATATCAATATACAAAAGAGTTAAATCTACTTAAAAAATTGTAAGTCACAGTGTCGTTGCGTCATTGGAAAATTGTGTAAGAATTCTCAGAAGCAGCGACTGATAAAAATGTCCAAGGCTTTGCTAAATATAGCTATAACAATAATTATAATTAGATGATTAACCGACTTCCAAAAAGGAGGAGGTTCTATTTTCGTAGTGTGTTTTTTTTTTAATGTATTTCTGCCGATTTCTCCGTCAAATGTGAACCGATTTGGAAAAACCTTTTTTTCGTTTGAAAGGATATACTTCCAGATTGTTCCCATTTTTATCAGAATCCAGTTCTGATGTTGGTATCCATGAGGAATTGAGGGAACTCCTCAAATTTTATAGGCATAAATATAGCGATTTTTGTATTTTCATCAACAAGTCAAGCATTTGCATTCACAAAGTATCATTTGGTAAAGTGAAATTGATGAAGAAGACCACAGATGGCAACAGGAACTCCTGAATTATAAAATCGACACCCGTGAAATAATTTTCAACTAATATGACGAAGCTTTAAATAAATAGTTCTGTTCAAAATGGTACCATCAAACTGGGGGCCAAGTCTACTAATGTATAAACGTTGCAATGGTCTCTTCATTGTGAGTTTTTGACAGATTTGCCATACAAACACTGTCAAATACTCACAATGGCGAGACCATTGCAACGTTTGTAAATTAGTAGACTTAGGCCCCTGATCTGATGATGAAGCCGGAAGGTATGCACCGGAACTCCGTAATAAAACAATGTACGCTAGCCGTATTTGGGCTTATTGGAATTGTCTCTGCCTATAAATGGTTTTAAATCGACTTCAAAAAAAGGAGGAGGTTCTCAATACATCTGTGTTGTATCTATTCAAACACGAAATATTTTAAGAGATACACCTATAGGTGGTAAAAAAGCCATATTATATATAATATGTTCGGGCATAACTTATTTGTTTATGAACCGATTTTTATATATTTATTTCATTTGGTAGAATGTGAAGCTTGCGCGGTGGTCCCGTTCAATTTTATTAACCTTTCTAGGATCGTTTTTGAGTTAGCTTCAATATTATGGGCCTTACAAATAAACACGGAATAAAGTTATGCTAGGAATAACTTTGGTATATCTCGGTGTATGTTGATGATGTTATAAAACTTCCTGTCACTGTTGTTTACCTAGCAAGTAGTGGTTTACGAATTTGTGTACCCCACACAAATTCGTACTATTAAAAAGTGGAAAAATAACTTTAATTTCGGAAGTTGGTTGTTTTTTTTTTATCTTGTAATTGTCGTCATGTCTTAATTAATTCGGTGATGTTTGCGGGGGTGCAAGGGCGGAGATGTGGGTGTCGACGATGACATTCTAGAGAGAGTTACTAATATCTGTTCTTTATTACATCACATGATCATGAATATAATAAAAGACATTGTAATTATTAATATTATCTGTATGCACATTTGTTTGAAAGGTAGTTAGTTATCTAGTTGAAGGAAACACCGCCGATGGAAATTGTTGCTCCGCCATATGAAGAGAACTTCACGAGAGAAATCCCAGCACTCAAATTATTAATTACACACTTTTACGAGCCTTTTTTTTTCTTTTTAAATGGCATCTCAGAGTGTAACCACGAGGGGCTCGGACTCTTTAACCGGACTATCCTGTGGTGCCTTAAGCTCCTAACGGATTTTAAGCCAGGGCATACTTATAAGCTAAATTCCGTCTGCTCGCTAAGGGCACCCCCTGCGGGGTACGAACCTCGGCTTAGGGCAGAGTCGGAGGAGGGGGGAGGGTGGCAAGGGACCGTCGGTTGCTGGATAAAATCATTGTTTTGATTATTATCATGGGGAGTTTGGACTAAATGCTGCTCAGCTAAAACGCGTGCTGGCGCTTCGTTTGAAAGCAAGGGTCGGGGAGGACTGGTTAGTCGAGGATTTCGCGCTGGGCCTCGGCGGCGAGGTCGGAATGACGATCTTGTAGTGAGTGTATTTTTTACGAGCCTGCTAATATACTGGCATTTATATTCCGTCCACCGAGAGAATGAATGAATGAATGAATGAATATTTATTTGTTAAACATAGGTACATAATTTGGTCTTCAGAAACAATTCAGTTGACTCTTATGTTTTGCCAGCGGCCCACAAATTTTATAGTTGACTTTTGAGTTACCGAACCCTAAAAAAGAAACTAATAATAATAATAAATTTATTAAATCAAGTAACAAGGACTCTTTGTGTTTGTAAACTTATGAACTATGTTATTTTATTCTAATTAAAATTTAAAAAAGAAACTAAGTCATTCGTACAAAATGTTAGGTTCATCTATAGGTGACTACTGAAAAGTGATAATAAATTAAAAGTATTTTTTACAGAGAAAAAAAATGAATACAATATAAAAAAAACTAATTTGGTAATTTTCCGATTTTGTGGCATCTACGGGGAAAACCTTGCTTCTATCATTTCAGCCTTTTGTATGGGAAATAAACGTAACTGTAACCTGTAAGAATATAAATAAAGCTACCTTAACTACGCTAGTCTAGACAATAAACGAACCAATTACAATTAAATGAACAATCTAATAATAGCTGCGACATTTTTCCTTATCGCGAGGTTGACCACTTACGATTACGACCCGTCACCCGTCACTCTTTCCAATCGTAGAACATTTCGGAGAATAGCTTTCACTGATCTGATGCAACTCCGTCTAATGTCACATCAGGAATCCGGCATTCGCAGACAATGACAGAGTGACGGATCTTACGGTACTTCGCCGAACTTGTGTGAATTGATGTTACCGGCCTTGGTAACGACCTTTCTAAATATCTAAATATTTTTGCGGACATTCTTTCCTGGTATGCCTACTTCAGAAAAATGGTAATTTTAAGGATATCATGCAGAAATTGGTAATCGTGGATGGGTACGGATGGCTCATTCTGATAGGAAGGTGCCCAAGCCTAAGAGGTTCCTTTTACGGAAAAAGGACCCTCCTAGGCCTAGTCTCTCCTCCGCAGATTGAAATATTTTCATTCATTTTTTTTTTTAACTTCCAGAGAAGTAGAAAGTATGAAGTTCTAGTTCACCATAAATATATTAGTATTTATGTTGGGCTGAAACCTACTCGTACTTCCTACTTCACAAGAAATTCTAAAACAAAAAAAAAACAAAAACTGCGGCCACCACGCCATAGTTGCTGCGATCTAAGTCTACTAATTTACAAACGTTGCAATGGTCTCACCATTGTGAGTATTTGACAGTGTTTGTATGGCAAATCTGTCGAAAACTCACAATGAAGAGACCATTGCAACGTTTGTACATTAGTAGACTTGGCCCCCTGATTTGAAGCAGCACCTAATACATGTATTTCGGCTTTGCCTCTGGAATGGCAACAGACCTACGATGCTTTTGCCTTTGGTACAGCAATAACATAAAAATAATCTTTCTTGGTCCAAAAAGATTATTCGCTTATTATTTTCTCTTCTTTTTCACATGATCTCGGCCTACATCTGTGAATACCGGAATTCCGGCATTTCTCCGCCATCTCAGCTTGAATGGACAGTGTCGCACCTGCGCAGACTGTGCTGTGGAAGTGCGAGCGGCACGCTCTTGCCACGTGTGCGTCGAGGTCGTGTCTATAACCTCGACCACAACGGAATAACGTATGCATCACTGCAGGCAAAAATCAACATTGTTGTCTAACTTATATGGTTGCAAATGCAATGACTTTGGAAAGAAAGCTCTCATGATCTCTACAGGTGCAACGTTGACTTTAAACGTGTGATAATACAGTTTGTTTTTGCTTGGCAATATACAGAGTTACGATGTTTCGTGTTGACAGTTGTTTAATGGAAGCCAATCGTGGTATTTCATTCATGAAAGTGCAAACGAGGTCGTCGTAGTACTATGTGCGTATTTTTCGTTCGAAGATATACTAATTAAACGTTAGATAAGCGTGACAAGAGTTTATAATCGCCAGTTAGCGGATTAGTTGGGATTACTTACTAGTTTAAATATGACTTTGTGTAAACTTATTATCTTAATGCATTAAGTAATTATTGTAATTAGGTGTCGGCTCTTTTTTTTTTTATTGAGTATTAAAGTAGATAAAGCTTAGCGCACTTGCACGCCTATTATTTTTTCCAAGAAAAACTATTTGCTAGATAATTCATTAATTCACTTATGAAATAAACACTTAATGAATGGATAAGGCAGTAACATTGTTTACATTCTGCACCTCGGTGTAGTTTTCCCAAATGTAGAGAGAGCAGTTAAGCTCAGAGTGCTAAAAAAGTATCTAAAAACCTTTCCGTTTGATCTTATTTCTACAAAATCACGCATAACACAATATCAAAAACATGTACACAGACAAATCGAGAAACTCCTCCTTTTTCGAAATCAGTAATAAATGGCCGCTGCAATCAATCCTCTGTTTTACATCAGCCGGCACTCGCAGTCAAGGCCCATTGTTACAAGTTATTTAGTAATGTTATTGCGACAGACACTACACACATTACATACATCATGTGGTTTCATGTGTGTGCACGGGAAAAAATGCTGATATTGTGTTGATGGGGTTGTAACTATTTATCTATGTGACGTTATAAATTCCCATCGATCCACCAGGTAAAGCTGTACCAGACAATACCTGACTGCATTTGTAATCGTCGTGATTTGTGACCACTCTGAAATTTCGAAAAAACGCCTACGAGTATTAAGTACCTAGGTACAGTTGGTCATCATCATGATCGCATCAGACGAAAAACTTCCGCTGCTTATAGACATAGGCCTGCCCTAAGCATCGACCGATCCTGTGCTTTTCAGTTCCAGTGGATCCCCGCGATCTTCACAAGTACCTTTTAGGAGACTGAACGTCTGTCGAACAGTCTTTCCTTACGAAATATGAGATCAAGCCAATGTTTACCTCGTGCGTCGCCCAGTAATTCTACACAAATCTTATACTTACGAACCGAAAGGATACAGAATGTGTCCATTGATCTACAAACATCCTCTAAGCGTCATACGACAAATAGTCAATTAGGAAAATCAGGTCGACATCTGTAACCATAATTTTCCTTAAAATTACCGCTGTCGTCAGTGGATAAAATCCGATGTCGTATGTTAAAATAAACTAGGCGTTTCGGAAAACTATCACACAATCTTATGGACATGCTAAGAATAAAACCAAGTTAACGACGTCATACTGAGAGTAAACTCTATGAGTGTGATTACCTGTAACAGGAAAAAATTATTACGTTGGAGCTTGGAGATATCTAGGCTCAGTTCGGACGTGCATTGCATAAAAATGTGTTATAACTTAAGAATATACAAAGCTAAGGATTCGGGCTTTCGTAAATAGTTTCGTGCTGAAGTTTTTGGGGATAGTGTTAATTAAGAACATGACTGGACAGATCCAGTCAAATCTGTGTGGTTCATCCCTGAAAAGAACATCTCAGACACTAATCGGCACGGTCCTCATATGGCCTGACCAAGATAATGTCTGGACTTGGAATGTTATCCCTGAGTTTGTTTCGATGCACGTTCTCAGAGTAGTCTCTCAGATATTGTATGTAGTGTTTTTCTGAACCAATTCAGAGAAATAAATATCATTTAAGAATATTGAGTGCTTTTTTGATGAGCTTCTGATTTAAATGGGTAGGTATGGGGATAAGAGCCCTAGAAATATTCTGATGCTCATCGTTAGTGATATTTGGATTGAGAGGCTCTTATATCAATCTCCCAACTTATCATTATTTTGTCCTGGATACTCAGGCTATTGTCGGAGTTGCGTAAGAATGTAAAAAGTTTATATTCTGACTACCCGTAGGTATTGGTTAATAATATATGAATAAAAAATGTGACTCACTGCCTATTATATTTTTGGTTATAGTTCAAAGCTGTGCTACTAGACAGGTATGGGTGACCCAATAGTACCGCAAATTCTTGAATAATAAGTAGTAGAGTAGAATGTTCATATAATATGAGATAATGATGTATGATTAGAACTTTAAAATAAAATTAAGACTGAAATAACATTTCTTGTAAGTACCATTTTCAGTCAATGAATTTGTAACAGCATCCCTGTTAACTCATTAAACATGATAGAATTGCGTCTAAGACCTAAAGACTCATTAATTCAGATAAACCAATACAGACGCAAATTCTTGAAAAACCACGAAATACAGTAACTTCCATATTTGGTAAGAAGACGTAACAGATGATAAGATATTAACGTGACACAAGCCGCCGTAAGATAAATATAATAACAAACCGTAAAACGGATAACCAGCACATGTATGATGTACTCTTACACTGACGAGCAAAAAATGTGTGAATCATAGTTTTTCGGAGTCTCGGTACCTACGACATGACGAAAATAAGAATGAGAACTGGATGACGTCGGCGTGACTGTCCGTGACACGTGCTAATGTGTCGAGAAGAATTTCACTGATTGAAGTGGTCGTGTAACGCGGTAACCGCGGCGATAGACACTTTACTTGGTATGGTCGATAGTGAAAAGGACACTTCATATAGGGAAAACTCGCCTAGAGCTTCTTTACTGAAAACGGTTATGTACTGAAAATATTCGAGCAAGTTCCTTTATGTTTCAGGAACTATCTCGAATATTTTCAGTATCAATCGACTATTATAAAGACTGTCATTGAATTTGGGATTTTGATTAAAGTGCCCATCAAATAAGGCTTGCCTTTTAAGACCACTTTAAGTCGTCACTCTCGATGAGTGGGAGTGCAATTTGGGCATCAATTTAACGCGTTGGCTATACGCCATAATGTAATAGCCGACGTGCCTCTATTTTCGCCATTTTTCCTCGTTTTGTGCCAATCTGGTCCACGTCTTGATAATACTCATTTTTTATTTTTTTATTTAAAGTTTATGATACTTTATTTACATTACAATCTAGCCTATTAGCTAATAATTAATTTAAAGTACATAACTGAGACTAACTTCGGCTTGAACTGATCGTTTTCTCCAGGACCTAACTACAGACGGCTGAACTTTCACAATACGAAACTTTAGTAGGTACGTACTAGTAGAGCCATTCTTGGGTGCTAGTGTAGGTACCTACCAAATTTCAGGCATGATGATACATTTTAACTTTGCCTCTTGGATGCCTCTGGTATTGTAGATGTCCAAACGCGGCGGCGGCGGAAGAGTTGCCGAAAATTGAGTTGAATGGCGTGCGATTGGCGAGGCCTATGTCCAGCAGTGGTCTGCTGTAAGCTGATGATGATGAGGACGATGGCGACCGTGCGTGATCACTTACCATCAAGTGAACCGCCTGCTTGTTTGTCACCTAATCAAACATTTTTTAAATGGCATTCGTAATTGGAAACTACACCGGTAAAAAAGTTCGTAGAAATTTGCGTGTCTCCGTGACCTCCCATTAGGCTACTGTTCAAAGGTAAACGTTCTTTGGGCTGTGAGTCAAGCTGTAGGGTTGGCGAGTGGTGATATCTTGCACCGAGTTCGTTCAGCTTTCGCGGAAACTGATTCACTCACCCTAGACTAAGATGGCAAAAAGAGAGGCGGCAGTTTTTTGCTCCGTATTTTAGACTATTTTGTAGCTTGTATGAGGGGCTCATGGCTAAGTAATATCAGCCGCACGGGTCGACCGATCAGGTTAAGCTACGCTTGCCGCAGTTGGTCCGTCCAGATGAGTGACCATCTTTACATACCAAGACCCCTCCGTGCCTCGGGATGCACGTTAAGCGTTAAGATCTTAGACACACCACCAAAAAAACCACCATAAATTACAAAAAAAGAAATTACAAAAAAAAACATTAATTATAAATTACAGATATAAATGTAGAAATGTTACATATAGTGACACGATGGGCGGTCTTATCGCTTCTACAGACAACCTCTGGATGGATTAAAAGTAGAAGGAGAGACAATACTGCAGGTAGTCAGTGGTGTACCATTTACAAATACAATAAATACATGTACATACATAAAGCATATAGATACTTATCTATATAAATATATATACAATAATAAACATGAAACAAGAGCAAGGAACTTTATCATATTGTGTGTAAATGGGTTGTGGAGGTCAGATAGGCAGTCGCTCCATATAAATTCTGGTATTTAGTTGCACCCCAACATAGTTAAGTTGGGAAAAGGCTAGGCAGATAATGATGATGTATGTAAGTACATAGAACATGTAGCAAAAGTGATAAATAAGGGATGGTATTTAAAAGTACTTCAATTTTATTTAAAAGTACTCCCATTTCATTTACCTAATTTTGCCTGTGTTCCACCAAATATACTGAATGTGCACCAAAATATAACCTAACCTAACCTAACCTAACCTTTAATATTTGGTGCACCATCAGTATTTTTCGGGGAAGAATAAAATTTTAGAAATGCCTACATAGATGTACCTTAAGATTTTTGGTGAACACAAAAATATTATCCATAAATAAGTAGTATTGGGTAATGTAACAAATTCGAGCATATTTGGTTTGAGGACCATTATTCAGAGATCTATTATGATTATAAAAAGCCATCATCATTTCAGCCGAAAGACGTCCACTACTGAACATAAGCCTCCCCCAATTGGGAGGGTTTGCCATAATCGCCACGCTGGGCAGGCGGGTTGGCGATCGCAGTATGGTGTTAAAAATGCATAGAGAACGCTGCTGCCCATTCTCTAGTAAGTCCTTTAATCGCCTTTTACGACACCCACAGGAGGAAATGGGGTGGTGCTATTCTTTACGTCCGGCACCACACGGCACATTTATATATATAGACATAGGTTACTTCAGAAGCAAAACACATTTCTTTCAATTCTGGATTCACCTGAAATAAATGAGCTTAGAGGTATTGATTACGAAGCCAGACTTTAGACATTGAAATTAATAAATTAATAAGTAAGGAACATACAGCTTCAAGTTGCTATGATATCACTGAGGAAAAGATTTGGTGTCGGGTCGTATCCGCAAGAAACAATACGGCGCCAAATCTAACTCTGTCACAATCATAATATTGAAAACAATATTATGATTGTGACAGAGTTAAAAAAGAACATTCTACTTAATAATTGATTAATTATGAAATTATCAGTTATTATAAAGTTATCAGAATCCGTAAATTAATGTCATGGTGCTATTAAAAGCATATTGCGCATCTTTAATTTAATAATCGTTGATCTGTGACCGACACGTAGGTACCTAGGTACACGGTCGATATCAAAGCGTGCCGGTATCGGTATCAGTCGCGATCTCTACGTGAAAGGATTTTCCAGTCTGACACAATGATTAACAGGATATATGAACAGTTCTTGTTAGTACCTATAGAACCTTGAGGTTTTTGCTAAGAGAGACTGATTGTGACTTAAAATAATAGTGAAGGCCAATATATTGAATGAGGTGATTAATGGTCAATGTACATACCTATGACAAATAATTTTAAGTAGAAATTACACTACCGCGGTTTCATGCATGTAAAATAAAAATATAAAAATTCAAGCTTTCCTTAACAATCGGGTTTCGATACTGAACAAACTTTGGTATGACGCATACGTACTATTTACTTACCGGCTACTCCAATTTGCGTAATCTTTTAAATCATGAAGTCAGATTTCACGGTTCTTAAATTTACATCGTGGTTTGTATATTTAATAGACACAGGCCTGATGTAAACTACCTAGTCTACTTAGTTTTTCAGGCATACTTACTCACCTCTAAGCATGCCTGTAAAGCTGAAGTCGTTCGTCAATTATAAAATTGACGGCAATTTAAAAAGATTATTTTCTTACGGTAGCTTCTCTAAACTTCTCATATTTGTAATCTTCTGATTCAGAATAATCATGAAATGGATCCACATCACGAAAGTAAACTTTGCGATTTCTAGGCTCAGCAACTTCAATCTCCGGTAGTATATCGTCATCGATATCATCTATAACACCAAAAGTTGCTTCGATTGCTATAAACTGCAAAATCAATCACAGAATGTTTTTTTTTTTGTGAATATAACTTGGCTAAGAGTTCTAACGTTTGATAGTTCTAACTTCAAGCCATTACTAAACTATAGGGTAAAAATCATTACAAATTACTTGAGTAATTACTTTGACTGAAGTAATCAATTTTACTTGTTTATAAATACGGGTTCTAGACTAAGATAACGAAGAGATTAGCTCGGAACTGCATTTGAGTTGAATCACAGCTTTATGAAGATCATGTAGAACACTAACTATATACAAACAAATGTTAAATCTGTTTAATCTTGTATGCATTTGTATAATTTGCCCGTTTTGCATTACATCACTAAACTTATATGTGACGTAGGCAGACGAAATCCTAATGTTTGCTCACGAGAGCGGCTATTCTTTGTACTAACGACACATGAATGACTGATAAGTGATAACAAGATACACACACGACGAACTATCAATGACATATATACCCGCGACGTAGTAAGCCACTTTATGTACGTTGATAGATGTAATTATAATATACTGTTAGGTTTAGGAGATTGTATCAGATTTCTATTTGCCAATAATTTATTAGATTTATCGCGAAATGCTTGTTAAGTGATGATAGCGTGTGTCGTCATTTTTGTTGGATGTTACTTGTTAGTGCATGGAATGTGACCGCTATCTATGGACACCGGTTATAACAATAGATTTAATAATGCTATCCGGGAAACCTGAAAATTGTAAAAAGTGACTGTAATCTATTTAATTTTATCGGCTTTCAAGTAATTGGTGGTCATAATAATAAGCCTTTTGGATGGATCAGGGGAAAGTGCAATCAAAGAGGGTGACGAAGCCCAACTCTACATTTAGCTGCCCAAAACCAACCGGATGTGCAAAACTCAAACGAAAACCACAAAAGGGTTGCTGAAGAAAACCGAGTTTTTGTCAGATATAGGAAAATTAGGTTGTACCTACCTGGTTTGCAAGACAATGTGTTTTTTTAGCGAAGAGCAGCAGTGACCTACCTAAATTACTATCCGTTTTAATATATTTTTTTTTTTTTAAATATTCTGTGTTGTCTTAATGATTTGTAATAATAATGTAAATGTAATTTCTATGTAATTAACTATGCCCTAAGGGCGGGACATAGCTGATCACAATTTAATTTTTAAGACCTGTAGTATGTATGATCCACAATAAAGATATTGATTATTGATTGATTAATTGGCTGTGGCACACGTGGCTATAGACAGCCACGTGCTAACGTACGACTACACGTGCACGTATTCCTTGTGACAACTTACATATGTGCTGTACCTTAGTAAGGTAATTGAAACAGCATCATTAAAGCACTTTGTTTAGTAAGATGAAAGAGGGAGAAGAAGGTAGCTCTATTTCATAAAGTCAAAGTCAAATAATTTATTTCCAATAGGCACGTAAAATGCACTTTTGAACGTCAAAAATTACATAAATAGTTCATTGATTCTAGTTGCCCCTTCCAAAAGGTAGTTATGATGGAGAAGAATGGGCAAGAAACTCCATACTTACTCTTTTAAAATGTTAACAATAGTTTGTATACAATAATTAATAATTATACTCGTAGGTGAAGACGATGTACATAGAATAAAAAATACTTACCACAATTGGTAAAAATAATGAAAAGTGAAGTAATGACAGAAAAATTAATAAATGCGATAGGTACATGGTGCTCACATATATACAAACACTAGTATTTGCCCGCGGCTCCGCCCGCGTGGATGTTGGTTATCGCGTGAAAAAGTAGCCTATGTCCTTCTCCATATCCCAGGCTATATCCCTGCCAAATTTCATGACGATCGGTTCAGCGGTTTAAGCGTGAAAACGTAACATACAGACAGACAGACAGAGTTACTTTCACATTTATAATATTAGTATGGATTGTATATGATTTTCCAAAAAAATTAACATATAATAAGTCAGTAAGTGAGTTAAATTATATTAATCACAGAAAATAAAATTAATATCATTTTTTTTTTTAATTATACAGTTAAATTAGCAACCAGTTTGATTTTGTCTAGACTCTAAATTGTCCTACGAAGCAGGACCAGCATGTTTCCAAGCATTCTTATTTTGGATATAATTCTCTAATGTAATCCTATAATGAATAATATAATTCTATAAAGTTGACAATTATAATAATGCCACTCCTGTTACTGTACACTGCAATTCGTCTACAATAATCTGACCCCTACCATTGTTATGCGCGCGGAATGTCGCCTACCCGCAGCGCAGGAACAAATATCGTATAATGCAATATACCTGCAAAAACATGAAGACTGCACTTTGTACCAATGTGAAATACCCACCGTGTCATCGTCACCGACAATTTCGTCAGTTAACGCAATAAAATAACCGTCTCCCGCCTTATATGGGCACCGGTATTTTTCAGAAGTATGAAAGAACTTCCTTCAAGCAATTGTTTGGTTTTAGTCATCGTTGGTCGCCGGCGCCACCGCCACCGCCGCGCTATTTGATCGAAGCGACACCGTCATACGGCAGGTGCGAAATGAATGACTTTTAGATCTTTACAATTTGATAAAAGATAAAAGTATGAATGTATTAGGATTTTCCTTAAAATGATTCAGGGTTTGTTGCTTGGTTTAGGGATTTTTAGAATCTTTTTCTTTTTAACGAACACATCAGATTCCAACGGAATTGAAAAAAAAAAACAGACACGCTGTTCAAGTTTTAAGTAAGACTTATTTACATTACCTTATTAAAATAGTTACATGTGGGTAAATTTCTGTAAATTGGACGAAATACATAGTTAATAAAAGAGTTTATTAGACTTCTGTAACAGAATCCGCAACGCTCAATTAACACAGAAGGTATATTTTCATCTCTTTACGACGGAACTCCCACTCAATTTGTCTAAGTTTTAAAAAGAATTTCTATTCGTATCTATTCTGGATTTAAATTAGAGTTGTTAATTAGGAAATCACTCAGCATTCCAATGGACTTATTGAAAACATTTTCCTATAAACTGTTTACGATCGATCAGCGTGGGAAATTCTGTGGAAAGCTGGTGTTTACGCAAACTGTATTAACTCGGCGGTAATCGCTAAAATATTCGAATAATTCGCATTACTCACATGCTCGTCGATCGTAACACTTATCATTGCATCAAAGAGACTGGTGTATGTGCCAGACTGTTCGCACTAATGACAGCATGTCAAAAATATCGAAATAATTCATAGCAATTGACGCTTATTTTTAACATCAAAAATGTGTGTTCGGCGCTTTTGCTGTCTAATAATGGGTTGGCAGTAGGGCTTTCATCCCGGGAATCTCGGTCTCGAAAATTTCGAGAGTCTCGACGATTTTTTTGTATTTTCGAGACTCGAGACTGATACTTTCAGTCTCGGGAATAACGAGACTTTTGAGACTTGTCCAATGGCTTAGGGAAATACCAAAACCATTGTAATAATTACTATCTATCGCTCCCACTAGCGTAGAAGCAGAGAGAGCTTTTTCTAACGCAGGTTAGGTACCTTTATCACTATCACTATCACTATCACTATCACTATCACTATCACTATCATCACTACATATTATAAAACAAAGTCCTCCGCCGCGTCTGTCTGTCTGTCTGTCTGTCTGTCTGTTCGCGATAAATTCAAAAACTACTGCACCGATTCTCATGCTGTTTCCACCAATGGATAGCTTGGTTCTCTAGGAAGGTTTTAGTATATAATTTGTTAAGTTTTTGTATGCATTTTTGTATGAATTAACGATATTTGTTGGAGGTGTCGGAAAAAAATAAGCCGTCTGGGAGCTTTCAACGAAAACGCTGTCTAAACCCTTTGAGATATAACAAAATAATGTATGGTGGAATTATGTATCTTATAAAGGTCTTCAAAAAAGTCCGCGATGGCATATGTCTATCTCTTAAGGATAACATACTATATCCATTTTATTGTCTTTTTGCAGGTATTTGTTTGCCGAATTTTACTCTTGGAAATACGATTACGATAACAATACGCTATAATATCAGTAGCTTTTAGCCAAATTATGTTCTTAGATAAATAAGCTAGCTACTTATGTGTATTTCAAACAGTATACAAGAATATTTATCATAAAAACATTACTAAACACGGCGGCCTTATGATCAAAATTTGTGCATTCCAAAACTTTAGTTACTTTTTCACTGACATATTTATCACTTTTCGATAAACTAACACTCAATAAGAAATCTACACTTATTTCTCAGTAATTCTGTATAAGATTCTTCTAAGATTAAACTGTTTTCTTATTGAATCCATTACTTTACGCACGTTTAACCTTGATGAATGTTTACATTAAGCACCGCACCACACCGCTACACGACCACAGAGTACAGACGTATTTTGTTTTCTTTTTTTTTTCGTTCGTTTAGTGGTGTTCCCGCTAAAATGTCAACCGGTCAAAGTATTAGTCGATTAATCGAATTCTACAGCCAGATCGTGTTGCAAGTACAAAATAAATGTCAAATATTTTGTCCAATTGCGAATGTGACCCTGAGAAAAGTTATGCACCAATGGTGTTCATTTGATATTTCGAGCATTTTATCAGCACAAACGGTGTATCATGCGACATTTCGGAGGATTTCATTTTGTTTTCACATTGTTGGTACTTACGTGAATTATTTTAAAATTATTATTTGTGTCGCACTTTTATTTCGTGTTGTAATTTGGTAGGTACAATTGATTGCTTTAAGAATTTAAGTGAAATTTTGTATTTTGTTTTTGTGTTTGTTATCTTTAGGTAGACTCATTCACGTTCAGAAAATAGGTACTTTTATTATATTAAATCATTTGTTTCGGTTTCTATTCACATAGTGAATCACATTAAAATTAATATTAAGTTAGAATTTTGAGATATAGCCTGGGATATGGAGAAGGACATAGGGTAGGTACTTTTTTATGCGATAACCGACATCCACGCGGGCGAAGCCGCGGGCAAAAGCTAGTTATTAATAAATTCAGGTTCTCTCTGATGCGCTTTGTTTCTTACATACCCACTATAAAAATATAAAACTCTCATAAATAGTTTTTGGTTTTATAATGAGTTTGTAACTGCTATGTGTAATAAAGTACTTGATTGAAATATCTTTTTATGCCTGCTTAAAAGCTTAGCCTATAAGTAGGAAACCTACTTTTACAATAGTCTCGGAAGTCTCGTTATTCCCGGGAATTTCGAGACCGCACCGAGTCTCGATAATTTTTTCCCGGGACTCAGAAATGCAGCGAGACTGAAAGCCCTAGTTGGCAGAGATAGTTTTGATTGTTATTTTTTATTATTATTTGACGCAATTATATTTAAAGCATGATATTTTCTGTAACAACACTTAAATATACTCAAGATACGAGTAATTTTTTATCGTAGACCCCACTCGTAAATCCCTACGAAGATGGGTCTACAAAAAAGATAATGAATGTGCAGTTCATTCAGTAAAATAGTCTTCAATTGTCACTCAGTAAGCTCCGCTACCACCTTGTTGACTGGCCTTTACCACGGTGTGAGCTTTTCCCATACAGTTCGTACCGACATAAGAGACGAGAGAATTATATAAAATATGCTTACAAGAAAAAAAAAACGCTAAAGAAGAAAATACATGAAACTGAGACGCAATCATCTCCATCTCGTTTCCTTTGATAATAACTCGTGCGTTTAATACAGCACATAGCACGAGCTACAATTAACTCATTGATAACAATTAAAATGATACTACTACGTTTTAATCGTAATCTCGGTCACAGAACTACTTAGTTAAGTGTTAACTTCCAGGAAGTGATCAGCAGCTTCACAGTTATCAGTAGTGGGCGGTTCACAGAGGGCACGCAGATGCGTCGTATTGCAGGAGTATTTACTGACATTATGAAATTCATATTAATAATAATTTATGAATGCATATACGTAGACCTGCCGCAGATTTGTTGAAGTTGTAGTACAGAGTTTTTTTTTTTTTTGAATTCAACGAATTTAGGTACTCAGTCCGTTGAAACACTTAAAATAAATCCCGGGTAAAAATTAATAATTAATTAATTTTCAAGTAAATTCATTACTTAATTTTGGTTATTAAGTGTTTACCTACTTGATGATAACATTATTTAGTGCGAATATTTATAGAACAATTATCTCACATTCAACTAAAAATATAACAACTGATACTGATATAGTTATAACTAAAACGTCTGATTTAAGGGTTCCATAGTCAACAAGGAACCCTTATAGTTTCGCCATGTCCGTCTGTCTGTGTGTCTGTCTGTCCGTCTGTTTGTCTGTCTGTCTGTCTTCGGCTTAGCTCAGAGACTCTTAGCACTAGAATACTGTCATTTGGCATGGGTATACATATTAATCATGCCGACAAAGTGGTAAAATAAAATCTTGTTTTTTTTTTTATTACGGTACCTCCCCTACACGTCAAGTGGGGATGATATTTTTTTTTTCACATAATTCATGGTTTGGTATATCGTTGGATAAGCCGTTCAAAAATATTTCGGGTTAGTGAAAAACATTTTTGAAAACGATTCAGGGATCCGTTTGCTTTTAAAGTGCAAATTTTTCTTAGAGTCAAGTGTCCCCTCCCGCCAGCTAAATGGTTGAATTTGAATATGTGGAAAAATTCACAGCAGTGGTAACTAAGTTAAAAGGAAAACCTTGACAGCTAAGGAAGCTTAACAAGTTACCGATTAATAGTCGATCAACTTACATTTACAGTTGAAAAACATGTTCTCCCATACATTCCTTGTAGAAGAACATGTTTTTCAACTACAATGTTAGGTTTTTTCTCGGGATCACTTCATCCCATTTATGGACCGGCCAAGTGTGTGAAACGTACTTAGCCGGTTTTTTTCTTAGTTATATTGCGTCCAAGTTGCTAACTTAGATACCTAAATATGATAACACCGCTCAGTGAAGCACCCCTCGAATGAAAACTGAGTAACAGCTCGTGGTTATAGCAGCTTCATATATAAACGGATCAGAATGTTTCCGGAACGTGAAAACTTCTAGGGCCGAAATCAGACGCAATTGTGAATAATTAAGAATAGCTTTATCTTAATAAGAATCTCGAATCATGAAGGATGTACCTTCCTACTTGTGAAAATACCGTTATAATTTATTATTTTTAGCCAAATAGCGGTCAATAATAAAGTTAATTGACCGCCCTAAAAATATTCTCATCTAAAAATGTTTCAAGTCTCATATTAATAATTTATGATGGCCGCCCACTAATGCTGTACTGCGACATCGCCTCTATATTAAAAGTTGACGGAATTTGTTTTGTTCTAATTTTATTTACATCAATCTACGCATCAGTCTGTCCGCCTGCATTCAGATCTAAAAGTGTGGAATAAACAAGAATAATTTTGTAAAGGTTGAGCTACAGATGACGTAGTTTTAAATTCTTAGTACACCAGGAATTACAGATAAGTAGGTTCCTCTATTACACTTACCTGAAAAGTTTCACAAACGAAACGTTAACACGATACTTTCTTGTCTGCACATACTTTAGTCTGAACATACTTTAATGCTATGTACTTGAATATATAACTCATTACCTAACTGGTTAACAGAACTACCTTACAAAAAAATCTGCGAGGTTTTGAAAAAATGGTTGATATCGCATAGTTTTTATTCAATCGGCGAATTTCTTAACAAAAAATCATGTCAGTCCTGCCACTTCAGGAATGCATTGTAGGTATTTAAGTTACTTTGGTAAGTTCATTAGCTTGTCGATACCTACTTACCTTACTGTTTGAATATGTAATGTGTGTTTAAATTTTTCTAATTCAAATTGGTATTGACTTGAATAAATTGTTATTTTCGTTAAAATTCTTAAAGCTAAAACTCGACTTAAATACTAAATTTTTATTAATTTGTCTATGTTAATGTTTAACAGACTAACAACTAAATATTTGCATGCCATTATTACATGGCGGAATGTGTCTGCACTGAATATTATATTAAAAACATCTTTTGTACCCACCACATTTTACGTAAATAAACGATTTTGATTTGATTTGCCGTATGTACAAACTTCTAACGTCGAAGTCACATGAGAAAACGTAGCGATTCAGCAATACGACTTGTTCTGGTTACATCATCATCATGATCATCATCAGCTCATAGCAGTCCACTGCTGGACATAGGCCTCTCCAATCGCACACCATTCAGCTCGATTTTCGGCCACTCTCACCCAGCTGCTACCAGTTACCCTGCGAAGATTGTCGCGCCACCTAGCCTGAGGACGTCCTACCTTAAGGTTGCCGATTCGCGGCATTCTCCACTCAAGAACACGTCAACCCCAACGGTCATCGTACGGCTAATATGGCCGGCTCATTGCCACTTCAGCTTGCTTATTCTGTGAGCTATGCTGACAACTTTGGTTCTCTGCCGGATCACATCGTTCCGAATTCGATAGAGAGACTCCAAGCATAGCCCGTTCCATAGCTCACTGAGCGACCTTGAATTTATAGACCAGCCGTACCGTGAGTGTCCACGTTTCGACTCTGTAAGTCATAACTGGCAGGACGCACCGGTTGTAGACCTTGGTCTTTAGGCTCTGTGGAATACGTTCTGGGTACGTTCAAGCTTTACTATAGGAAAACCGCTTTGTAAATCTACCTGCCAAAAAGTAAAGCACGGTGTAACCCGAGAAATAACCGTTACGCCTGCTCTAGTTGGCGGGGAAACCTGAAATTACTGCAAGTAGGCGACATCGTGACATACTGACGAACCGACGAAGCCGCGTTACAGGAAAACTGCAATTTTTTCGCGAAGTGTGTTCCGTAGTACACATAGTGGGGAAATACCTTACGCATACAGACTAGGGCGGAAAGTCCTGAAGAACTAAGACATCTATTCTGATTTTTTAGGGTTCTCATGAAAAATGGCTCAATGAAAAAACGGAACCCTTGTAGGATCACTCGTGTGTCTGTCTGTCCGTCTGTCACAGCCAATTTGCTCCGAATCCAATGGACCGATTAATATTGAAATTTGGTACACATATCAATTTCTGTGACCCAAACACGGACGTATTACGAAAATAAATGAATTATGAATATGGGAGTCACTTTTGGGAGACAAACAGGAAGATTTAAAAAAAGGGCATACTGTAAGGGTTACAAGTAGGTATATGTTTTTATAATTTAAAAATAAATAGTTTCAAAGTTATTTAAGAAAATGGATGAAGTCTTCTGGTCTTAAAATAAAATGGTAAATCTCTCAGTATTGTGCGTACAAACTTACATTTGCAGTTGGAATGTATGAGAGAACTTGTTTTTCAACTACAATGTTAGTCTGTTCTTGGAATAAATTCATCCCAACTACGGAACCCTTCATTGTGCGTGGTTCGACACGCACTTGGCCAGTTTTTTGAATATCATGAGGGTAGGTACCGCTGTTATATCAGGCACACGGCATTTCAGCGTTGTCTCTAGGGTGGGTAACGCACCTGGTATTGCAGATATTCATTGGCGACGGTGACAGCTTAACATCAGGTAGGCCACCAGCTATTCAATATCAAAAAAAAACTGATTTGCGAATGACGTTATGCCAGTGACGATACCAACTCTGAAATGTCCAGACAACCTGGTGATAACTGACCTATAATCTTTTAATTAGAGGTCATTGAAAGGCTTGCAGAAGACTCATGTTCACAGGGTGATAAGATGATTATGTCGGCCCTAAGTTCACGACGTGATAGTATGATGATAATCACGCCTTATGGTGTGTCTTACCTGATTGTAGCAGAAGAGCTGCTTGTAAAAAGGATCGTCTTCAATTTTGAATACCTAAGGTAAGATTGGCAGGTCAAGCATCTGAAAACACATTGGTTTTGCAGGAAACGACGGGCCATTTGCCGTCTTAACCCCAATAAGAAAAGTTACTTACTTGAGTAAAACCGTCTCGCTGCTAAAATTTTGCAACGTGGCATAGCTTTGCTGCAAAAGTCAGTTCTCCAACCGATTCGAGGCAATGTACTTAGGTATTATTCAATTAGTTCAAAGAAGTGAAGACAATGACAAACATTTTTTTATATATATATGTTTTGTCTAACCCCCTGTCGAGGGTATTGACTGGTAAGAACTCGAGATTTTTATCGAAATTAGCATCATCTGGTAACTCGCAGCTTTGACCTCTGTTATCAGCTACGTGATTTATTCTACCAAAATTATTAATAAGTGGAGGTATTATACTTGTGTGAATGAAGATATAGCAATCAGCTAACTGAATTAAAGTACAGATACCTAGGACGTGCAGTTGATAATTCTGTTTACGAGTGGAAACACGAAACCTCAGGCACAGGTGACCGCCGCGTACTGTTGGGTACTTTTCCAGGTACACTGAAATAAATAATTAGCCGAACTAATTAAGTTACTTCAAAAATAACAAAACTTTAGTTCTAAGGAAATAAACTTTGCTTAAATTAAACAAAACCATTTTGTAGTGTGCAAAACAGGGTTTTGTAACAGATAACATCTAGTTCGCAAGTCACAATTTTTGTGTAAACAGTAACCAAGTTTTTGTTACAGCTAAGCAACCATTTATTTCAGTGTATCTTGCAAAAAACGTTTTATCCATATTTAGTTCTGTTCTTTCTGATTTGATAGCAAAATTGTATACTGCGGTACACAAGGATTATATTATCAAGTCAGGTATTTTTCAGGGAATGTAAATTCATAGTACGTGCTCATGGTTTAAAATAAATAAAAATTGTATTTTATTGTTAATCAAATATAGAACTTTACACAAAAGCTTCGGCTCCGAAAATAGTTTAGGTAGTGCATACTGTTTCGATGCCCTTTAATTCTGAGAATCTGCATTCCTAAAAAGTGCAA
Organism: Dryobota labecula; assembly: GCA_947523025.1. Lineage (NCBI taxonomy): Eukaryota > Metazoa > Arthropoda > Insecta > Lepidoptera > Noctuidae > Dryobota > Dryobota labecula. The sequence goes on along the minus strand of OX383287.1, from coordinate 27,371,159 downwards.
GTGTGCAAGTGTGGCATGCTGCCCAAAAACATTAAAACCATATCATCGACATCTGTTTATTTACCTTTAAAGATCATAAGATTACTGATAAGTTGATATCTTTGACTAAAACAGATGTGATCACCTAGTCGCCTGGTGAATGGCGTGACTTTAAGATGTTATCCTGATAGTTGATAACGCGATATATACTTACCTACGTGCAGCGCAGCGCAGCATATTTTATGACTCTTTGGGAATATTTATTTTAAAACACACAATACAACACAATACTTATTATTATTTTAAAACCATCAAGATCTTTTTGCTGGGACAGACTGGATGCGGAAGGCGGTGGACAGGGTGTTGTGACGCAGACTGGGAGAGGCCTATGTCCAGCAGTGGACTGCGATAGGCTGTGTTGATTGAAGAACCTTTTGCTTAAGTCTAAGCAGAGTTAAGGCGAGTTGAGTGAGGTTTTTCATCACTTGGTGCAAATAGTAGGTCTACCATAGACGCAAACATACCAATTATAAGGTATCGTTATATACCAATACAATAATATGTAACGTAATTCTTGAACTCTTGAAAACTTGTCAGCGTAAAACACTGAGGATCTTACAAATAAACACGGAAGAAAGTTATTCTAGGAATAACTTCGGTATAACCATACAATTTTGACGTTTATACCTAGTATAACTTTCTTCCGTGATTATTTGTAAGGCCCCTTTAGGGCCAAGCAACAAAAGTATTCATTTATTTATTTACTCTATTATTTTCAATGGTGGTACAGTAAGGTAGGCTTAAATTCATTATAATATAAGGCGTAGCATAATCAGCCATAATGTTCCCACTGCTGGGGGACCTCCTCTCGGTGAGAGGGAGTGGGCATTTTTTTTTTTTTTTTCAATTACACCACTCGGGCCTTGTGCGGGTTGGTAATCACAGGTTTTCGAATTTTTGGTTCTAGGTCATGCTGGTTTCCCCGTTATAAGGAATCTTTCTGTTTCATTATCCTTCTTGGGAATCGATTGCAAGCTTAAAGATCGGGCACAAAGCCATTTCAGCTACCACATAAACTAGGCCACCTGTTAGAACTCTACAATTAGGAATAATAACAATATAGAAGTAAATATACCCTTAAACACCGTATTTAGTTGCAAACTTCCCGTCGACTTAATAAGTTGCGTGAAAGACGTCTATTAGCCTACATTATAATTTTTCTCACTCATATGAAAAATGCCGCCTTTCCGAATAAACGTGACTAGTGGAATTCATTCATTCATTCATTTTGGTGGTGTTTCAGTGAATACCGCTATGTTTCTATGGATTTCTAGCAGTGGTGCGGTGGTCCGGGTACCGAGCTACGTCATAATTCCATGAGTGGGCAATTTTCGTGTGTCAAGGTTGCATCCTGGCTAAGCTTAAAGCGCAAGCGTTTTCAGGCAATCGACGCTATTTCTAGAAAGTTCTGTTATGTTCTGTATATTTCTGTGGGTAGTTGCCTAGATCAATGAACTCAAATATCATAACAACCTTAGACTCCCACTGTGGTTTCACTATGTTACTAAATTCAAATAATGCTGAGTCATCATACATCAACATTACTTCATATAGAGCGAAGAAATTGTCATAAACTGAGATAGATTATCTGCGCAAATGTGAATCATAGATAATAATGGGAGTCTAACACAACTCTCGTGAGATAAAATGATGAATGTACCCAATGATGATAGTGTTACAGACGTTTCAGTTGGCTTATCAGCCCCACTTGGAATAACTTTTAATCCTGTCCTAATTTATTCTAGAAAGTTACTAATTGAATTGATTTTCGTATTATCTATTTTGTGGTGGGTATTAAAGCTCATTTTAAAAGCTATACGCCTTTACTTGAAAACTATGCTTAAAGTTAACAGACCTTTCAACGTCAAATAATGTATGGTTAGGCAAACGTTAATAATTACTTAACTTTATGAAACGTTAGTAAATAGAGGTACAGGGTTCGATTCCCAGCGGGTGCAAAATATTCTGCTCGGTTTGGTTGGTGGTAGGGCTTGTTTTAAGTCCGCCTGGCTAGCTACCACCATCTGTCTAAGTTTAATTTATATCTAAGTGTGATTTACGTGTTTTCTTCGATACTCGCTTCAGTTTAAGCGTAACATCAAATAATGCCCTTTTTAGACATTCACGAAATTCAAGGCAACGAGTAAAATTGGCATTTTTACAAAACTGACCATTCTTAAAACATTATATCATTCATTTGTGCTCAGAACGAAGACTATACACTGACAGCCGATAGACAGCTGGCAGCCGTTCAAACTGACTACAATCTTTGTTAATGAGTTAAACTAACAGAAAAAAAAATGAGGCAATGTTGTAATGGAAACTCCTGTAAAATAGGGTTCAAAGTCATTTGGCCTTTAGCAAAAGAATCAATTCTTTTGCTAAAGGCCAAATGACTTTTGCAGCTTTTGACTATGCAGCTAGTTTCACGCCAAAAATTACTATTGGGCCAGTTATTTTTTTTTTTTGCAAGTCATCAATAACTGAGACTGATTCTAAGAAATTTCATAATTTTTGGCACTTTTTAAAACTCTTATGAAATATCCATAAGAAGGAAGGTACAACCACGAAGCCGTTAGAATAATGAGCTGTTGTATCTTATTAACATGATCGAGTTTATTTTAAGCGGGAACTTAAAACCGGTCTTCTGGTTGACAAGAAACTTTCAGTGCAAGAAGATCTGGGTCACGGGCAGAAAGTAATGAATGTAACACGCAGGGCACGTCCTATGGACGTGACATACAAGTTATTGTAGTTGTAACAGGCAGAGTTACCACTTAAAATTAGGCGGGGTGGGCTACCTCATCTTAATCTAATAAAAAAGTCGGACATTCAAACGCTTGTGGATTGTACTACCGCTTCTGAAAATCAAGCTCAAACCGCGAGCGGCCGGGGGTGGTTCAACATTCCAACCAGTCACCATGACATGTGACGTCATACCACAGTCAAACCATGACGTGTAGTCCACACACGATTTCCCAGAAACATTTTCACACAACACGGCTTTACATTAGCCTTCATAATTTATTCCTGGGATTAATTACTAGCTAGAACCTGTACTCATGCAAGTCAAGTTTGTCTTAATCTAGGAAAAGGTTTGCGTTCCGTGAGCTAGTTAACGGTAGCAATCAAAATATTCATTAATTAATAGGTTAGTGGTAAAAACGTAAATAAATTAAACAAGTGAGTTCTATAAAACGTAATGCTACATTTACGTCACGGAAGTGACATAATAATAATAATATATTGTCGGGCTCTCAAGATTTCCTTCCGTATCCTTATTATATTCTTTTTAATCGATGTAGGTAGTAAATCAAGCGTCCTTTTATGGTCTGCGTCATCGACTCTCCGGGGAAGCACCGAGTGACAGCGTAGTCGCTTTGGCGATAATGGCACCAGGGGGTGTCAGGAGGAAAAACCCTGTTTCCCTGAGGAAGATCTAATCTTAAAACGACATTTTGGAGCATTTAAGAACTGGTAAGATTTGGGCAAACAAAAAAGGGAAAGTAAAAGAGTTAAGATAGGGCATTAGCATTCTGTAGATCAGAAGCAGGTGCAAGAAACCCAAAACCTGACAGATAAGGTATCAGACGGCGCCGCTTTACGTGGAACGCGTGCGCACGTAAAGATTACAAATTAGATCATAGATAGATCGTATCTTAAATAACAATCACGTAAAGTAACCGAATACAAATATGCGATATTATATTATTTCATGATAGCCGACTAGGAATTCCCCACGACATTTGTAATTTGATCCGATCAAGTTATTATTTGGTGTGATAAACTGCTTAGGTAATTAAGAAATAGTTTGATAATAGTACATGTCATATTGCAATATATTGCGTTATTGTTAATATTGTACTTAATATAAAGTCAGTATTTATAATACTCACCTTTACCAATACTATTTGGGAAGTCAATTAGTTCCCAAATAGTATTTAAAAAGTTGAATTAATAGATAAAATGTAGGTTAGTGCCGAGTGTAGGCGCAAGCAGTGACTTGTCGGTCCAGTTCAAACATATCCACACGCAACATTTACATTTGTTACATTATTTGCTCTGTAACAGTAATCAAAGTATCACCTGTCATGTACCGCGCCTTCTAATCTGTTTACCCCATGTGCAAAAAAAGCAAGTCGGTAAGAATTGCACAATATTTTATAATCGAACCCACTTTCTCCTCTACTTTCTCAATTCTTGGATTGTCAAGGTTATTCTTGTCAGTTACAGACGGACGCTGGCCATACTGGTCAGTGGGTGAACCCTGCAACCGGTCTCCGACCTCAGTATCGGCGGAAACCGCTCGTGACGTCATTAAATTACCGCTGCCGACATTTCGCTACCTTAGGAGTTTCCATACGCGCACTTTGCCGCAATCTCGGCAAAATTATCGTGGGACTCGATTTTCCAATTAATTATATAGATAATTAATATAGAAAGGATTAAATTGATAAATATGCATGATGAAATTCCATTAGTATAAGTCGCAGAGGCAGTAGTCGGTAACATTCTTAAAGCAAAAATATTCTAGATTGTATTTGGACCATGTGTTGAGTTCCGTTAAAAGTTCCTAAAATTCGGGAACAGTAGCAAGTGGTTCATGAAGTTTTGGGTTGTCAGCGTTGTGACGTAGCGTCAGCTGTGCTAACAGAGCACGTCGGCGATGACGCAAGCTGCCGTGCCCTCCGCGCTGTCCCACGTGTTGAGTCAGGCTTTATAACAGCATACCAGCCCGCCTTCCAGCACAAGCCAACAGACCGGCGAGCGAGTAACACGCAGTGACAGTGAACACGTGAACACGACAGATAACAGTGCTAATAAATCGTAAATTAAAAAGTGATAATTAAAGTGAAAGGTGAAATAATAATGATGGCTAAAATTGTAATATTGTGTGTGGTGTTGTTTGTGGTGGTCGCTGGACATAAGCACCACCCCAAGTTCCCCAAAGCTACTGAGGATTATATCATACCGATGCCGAGGAAAGGTGAATGTTTAATTTAATTTATTACTTTATTCAGGTGCAAAACTAGTTGACTGAAGCATCATAATTCTTTGGATATGCTAAAGAACCCCAAAAAATTTAAAATGTAAAAAAATATATTTGGTTCTAATAATTATTTGTTGTCCTCAGTGGCATGCTCTGGTGACAATGAACGAGAACGTGGTAACATTATTGAACAGTCCAAGTGCGGAGACCCTAAAGAGGTCTTCGAATACTTGAAAGTGAAGGCTGCGCATGAACAGGTAAATATCATCAAATTTATTTTACTAATTCTCCCTAATTAATTAATGATAGTTAGGAAACAATGGATTTTAACTCGTAAAATATGACACAATTAAGTTTTCTTAGCTGCCTATTTTAATTTAACATGTCATTACAATTAATTATCTTATGACCTTTTTAGCACATAACTTTTGACTATCGCGCAATTCGATCATTACAAGCCAATGACTCCCAAGATAATTATACTTATTAGAAAACATACATCCCATCCTCCAACTGTTTTTAGACAAATATTTGCAATCAGATTAGCTATCGATTGCTGCACTGTGCTGACATCTCGAATTTCGTCATTAAATAAATCAGCAATGCTTAATGGATTAACATTTGCCCGATTAACAATCACATTACTCATCGACCAATATTAGATATTATTGTAATAAACATCCGCGACCGTTTCGCGGTTACTAAACACGACGTGATTAGCGTTGCGTGAGAACATCCACTTCGACTTGTATTGTACAAAAGCTGACGAGTCTGTGTTTCCCCAGATCAGTCCGCGCGCAGTTTGGGTCAAGAGATGCGTCGGCCTGTGCGAGTACGACAACGAAGGCACCTGTGTGCCCACCGAGACCGTCATCCGACACATTCCCGTAAGTAGACACTATCTTCTTATCTACACTCAGCTAATTCTCATGCACCCTTGACCCGCTTGCTATATTTGTACAAGAGTACGCCGAGTTGCGTAACTATGATTGTCCTTAATGATAATAGTGACATAACTGTGAAAAGTTGCTTCCATGAGTCAGCACATTGTTGTGTAGATATTTCTAGATAATCGGAAGTTCCGGTGGTTGATGGAGATGTTAATGATTATGTTGTTACAGATACGAATATACAACGCGAAGACCAACAAGGAGACGTGCGCGACGTACCCGATCGTAGAGCACGTGTCGTGCGGCTGCTGTTCGCTCTCGCCCGAGGAGTGCGCGGCGCCGAGGGTGTACAATCCTCGTAAGTGCTCCTGTCAATGTCCCAACATGGAAGAACGCCGCAATTGTCTCAAACAGGTTCGTAAGATAATGGATGTCTGTCAACACTAACGTATCGTCGAGCGCATGCTTCGCTCAGTCAGCGTCAGCACTTTCCTTTCCCACTCTGTTAACACGCTTCTTTTATTTCTCTCTCGATGTTGTTTATCCTTCACCATTCTACCTGTGTGATCCGCGTAGCTAGCTGTGTGTGCGCGTAGAATGAGGTCAAGTCAACACTGGCCTATGTTCAAGTATAAGAAAAACATATTTGGTTAATGTCTGACGCCTGCTCTATGTCGACGCGTTTTGTACTGACATCCATTGTCTTTCAATCTTTTGCTTTTGTGTGCACTCTTATTTTTTCTCGCATGTCCTTTGTCACTATTATTGTTTTGTTTTTATTTAATCTGTAGAATATTATCAAAGTCTAAACAATTTCTTCTTATAATTTGATACAGAAACCCAATGTAGTTAATCATTTGATAACCAAAAATTATAACTTTCGATTCAATTTTAAAATCATAGTGACAATCTACTTTTTTCCCGACAAGGTTAGCAATGTTCCTTTTACTTGTTACAGCGGAACCAAAATATGAGGTGGAATCGGTCTAAATGTGCCTGCGAGCAGCGGAGGAGAGTCTAGTGCACTAGCACATATAAGACAAACCGTGGCCCGCCAAGCGGTGGGCCGGTGATACCTGAGGCAGACTAGTGTTGTGAAACTTAGAGACATTAAAGTGAACAGAGCATGAGAACATTGCATAGTGAGGTGACATCGGCAAACTTTCTTCGGTAGAAGCTTATAGTGACGTGTGGAGTCAAGTCGTGACTCAAACACAATATTTGGATGCGATGTCACCGGTCACGAGCTGACAACACTAAAGTCTCGTGCAACCAGTATACGTATACCGACTGAGTGAAGTGTCTTAATTGTTCAGAATTTAACAGTATTATAGCGTTGTAAGTTATTTATTTGTTTAGCTTTAAGATCAAATGGGGCCAAAAGGTGCTGTGAGTACACATTGCTAATTTATTCCATGACTTTTTGGTTTGCTGTCTACTGTACTTAATATTGTAACTCAATGCGTATTATTTGTAATTATTTATTTATTGTAACTAGTGGTAATATTTCTACATGGAAACTCTTCAATGGGACGGCAAGGTGTGTTGGTGGGGTGCCAATGGCTGCTGACCAGGCTCGCTCCTAAACGAGCTTTGAAAAGTAGTTAATTTCTCAGTCTCACCCAATTCCACTTATGCCTGACATTGGAATCAAACCTCGCACGTTAGCGGTCGTAGTCCTAACACCTACGAGGCTAATGTCCATTACTAATGTTAATTATTTATTTTATGTTAATGTGCATTTTTCCCAATTCTCCGAGCGACATCACTGTTCAGTATTTTAGTAATTTTAGTATTTAATGACGAGCGTGAAACTGATTTTGCGCAATTCCTAAATTGTGATAATAGGTATTCCATTTCTGATAGGTTCGTTTTAGATTTGATAAGTACTTAAAGCATAAGTTAAAATAGATTCTAAAGTATTTGCTGTCTAGTCAAGAATTAAGTTTCTTTAAATTGAATTTTATTAGTATCAGCTCTCTTTTTATTTATATTATGTTAGAATTAATTTAATAACTGAATTTCAGGCACCTCCTGTACTTAATTATATTAGGACCTAGTCTTCTATTGTGCCAAAGGCATAGAATCTCATAGGTTGTCTTATTTATTCGTTTTATTACTTATTTAATTTATTTATTATTACTGAACGGAGGTACTCGAGCTTTAAAAGCTAAGCGACGGACATGATTAGAATTAAGCTTTTGTATTTTTAGTGAATAAGTTACAAAATAAACAGTTTTTAGAAAACAGTATCCATATTTTTCATATTTTAAATGTAAAAACTCACTATCCCTAATCATCTTAGATCAAATGTAAACCATTTGATGGTTATACATAAATACATACAAATCCATAAGAGGAAACAGAAAGATTCCTCGTGTTTTTTTGTTACCTGGCTGTACCTACTGTATAAAAGTGGTAGTAGGCAGCCCAGCGTGCGAAGTTAGTCTGGGTTCGTTCGTCAGACATCTCGTACAAAAGATAAAATTAGAGGAAATCCATATCCGTGTAGGTAAGTATTTAGCTAAACTCAAATGACGATGTGTAAAACACCATTCATTTCCCGTGACACCACCAAATCACATGGCCAGATTAGTTTATGGCATGGTTATGGCAAGTGGAGTAGATTCACGTAGTGCATATGGGGATGGGCTAGATCAAAGATGGGGAAACTACGGCCCGAAAAGAGTTTTCATCCGGCCCGCCAACTACATTTTGACTAATAGCAGTTTTTTTTTTTTAATGTTCTGGCGTTCGTGTACGTTAAGGTACATTGAGAAGTTTATTAACTAAACATAACCACATTCCAATTACTGTAAGACAAAAAAAATGGGCTGGTGCGTTCTACGATTATTTTAACGGTGTGTGGTAGCAGTTTAACCTTCGCAGATTTTTACGATAAATTACAACTTAAATCAAAATGCATTTTTTTTTTAAATTCTGGACTCCTGAATTCTCTATGCACTTCTGGCCCCTGATGAAAAAAACTTACCCACTCCTGGGCTAGATGGAAGATAGTGATATGGGACGATGACATAATCAAACTTGAAGTAAAATGGAAATTCCTCTCCTCATTGTATATTAGAAGAAAAGCTTTGCTCCTCACTGAGTGACAATTTGGTGATTTCAAAACGTTTTAAGTAGTCCAGGACGCTAATTGCGTAAAACACTATCAATCACTTATGAATGATTTTTATGAATATTGCTAATCAACGCAAATAACGCAATGGATGTTGTTGAAATGTCAAAATGAAACCCTTTGCTACCGTGTGTTACGCTATTCGCACTGGTTTTCTTACACTGTTACACATACAGTGAATCCCAAGAAGATAAGCTTACAAAGTAGATACGAAAATCTATTCCCTTAATCACGTGACTATCACGAGATCATCATAAAGCTATACTTAAATAACAATCTTATGACACATTACTTACATATAATACATTATGACATTGTGGCGTTACCTCGGCTAGAAATGTAAACTGCCATTGACATGCGGTAACACAATGATAGTTATTATTAATCATGATTGTAATACCTACAATGCACATTATCTTATCTCCTTTTCAATGAAATCATTATAGTGATGAAAACGAGAGCTTGATTCATCGATGTTTGAATCTGCGCTTGTACAGTCTCTGAGAGATAGTTTCTTTCATCGAAACCTCTTTGGCACATTTCAATGCACGATAAGCCAGCTTAGGTTAGTTCCGGTTTTCATACGTATATGGCAGGACTAGACAAAGGTCGTAGAAAACTCTAAAATGAAATGGGACTTATAAGATACTTAATAACATAAGACAAGTATTTTATTCTATTCAATACCCATACATACAAACACACGCAGAGACACACACATGTACAACACGCATACACATACTCACACCCTCGAACTCCACCTGACACACATACTTAGGATACCCTGAAACTATTATAGAGGTATGAGGAACAGGGTGTAAATTTCACTCATTCTCTATAGAAAAGGGAGCACTGAAAAAAATGTTTACTTATACATAACCAAACTTTCGTCAACATGGAACACAAAAAAGTGACGACATAACTTTATGCAAAATGTAACCAAAAGGCTGTTTTGTATTTTATAGACAAATCACTTTTATTAAATCAAGTAAACTTTTATAAAGTCTTGTCAAACTTTGATTATTCCTGAAATAGCTGAAATAGTTAGGCTAAATATTTATTTCAGTGAGGATCTTCCAACTAGACGGGTGTCGTATATGGTGGGCTAATGCCCGACGGTTGATGTCGGGATGTTTTATGTATACTAGTCGTGCGGTAAACTCTGATTGCGCGATGCAGGATTTGAGTGACGTCAGGTCTTAGATGCGTAGTTCGCATGTGGCTTTGTAGATACCGCCACACTATCTATTAGATTATTACTTTCTTTTACCTTTTTCATTCGCTTATAAATATTTTAGTTACGGCATGATCTTATCGTACCACTCCACATGTCACTTACCGTCGTGTCTTTATAAATTGCGTGCCAAATATGTGGCGACACTCCTCTCTAAAAATCTTGTTAAAAAACTTTTTAACAAGATTTTTCACACTTCATTATAAGTCACGATTTTTTATTGCAACTTGTTTTAAAAATATGCATGTTGTATTTATCTACATAACGTAACATCGCGCCTGTAAACGCCGAAAGGTTGGTGTAGCTATAGTAGGTACTATGGCCCATAGTACCTACTAAAGGTACACCAACCTTTCGGCGTTTACAGGCGCGGCAGATGTCCCTCATAGTCTATGGGGGACATCCGAATCACGTTCAAATCAAAATCCCGTGCTCCATCTGTTTACCGCCCCTTTTTACGACGACCAATAAAAAAAATTACTTTTGTTTAAATAAATTTCTCAGGCTCCAGTTGTCATTGATTAGATCTCTAGCCAGGTTACCGCTAAATGAATCCGCAAAGGATCTCAACATCTTGTTAGGAACTGCAAAAAAGTATAGTAAAGATACAATCTTATCATTTAAAGTCTTTATTATATTTAGTGTTTTAGAATCTAGTGGCTTCCATCCTCCACATTTTTGGTGTCAGAAGTGGGATGTATAGTTTCTTGCAATCTGTTACAATGATCACAGATGTCTGTACACCTCGGCTGGTTTTTTACGTCTCTTTTTTTTTCATTTACAAAAACAAGGGGCTCAGCTAAAATCTGATGCTGCGATGCTATTGGTTGATGAGCGTAGGTAAGCTTTACTATAGCAGCCGAGCGCTGCTGCAGGCAAGAATAGTCCTTATGGTAGTCCGATTCGGAAGTCCTTGATAGTACCACCCACTTTTCGCCAATTATGTTTATGTCCCATGTAATAGAGGGCGACCCTATTGCCATCAACAGGACACAAATCCAGGCTCCGAGCCGCTACTGAGAAAATCCTGATGGAAAACCCAATAACACTCGACCTGGGAATCGAACCCTAGACCTCATGCTCAGCAATAGCGCTTGCGGCCACTAGACCAATGAGGCAGTCATGAGAGTCTTCATCTAGTTACTGTAAATAATTTCAAGAATTTTGAATAAGTATGTGCCTGAACTTTTGCCTTCAAGCCTCATAGTTAGCTATACAGGTAGGTCATTAACCTAGATTTAGATTTAGACCTAGTTTCGATTCCGAATCTGGGTGTTTGTACACTTTGTACCCTCGAATAAAGTAGCAATAATCTTGAGAGTAACCCCCTTTTTATGAAAAATTTACCTGTGCATGGTAAACGAAAATAACCTAATATAAGATATTGGTTATATGTAACTATGGTTTTTGCAACGAAATTCCAGTAGACTAGAACAATTTCATATATAAATTGAATTTTTACTGATTAGGACTTGCTTGGATTTCCCGATCTACATAAATATGTTATTACATCCTGCGTAAATAACTACGTTATATCAATAAAATATTCGCATCAAACCGGTTTTTTTTTTGTATAGTTATGTGAAGATGCGGGATGCCCCTATGCCTTTTAACGGCTACTGCAGATCAAGGAAATTCCTAAAACATCTACTTTAAATAAATTAAACAACATTTGAATCTTAATTTCATTAAAACCACAACTTATGAATTTATGGTCTGATTTGCATATTATGATAACTTGATAAGCATTGTGGTTTAATGTTATTACTCGTAATATATATTATGTTTGGTTTTGGTTTTATGATAATTAACTACCTATGTCAACGTCACGTCCCGAAGAGGTTACGGAAAAAAAAGTTTCTAAACCTACGGTTACATAAACAATAACAATGATGAGTTTCACAACTTTTATTAGTACCTAGATATTACCGACTGCCAAAGGCTGCAGAATGGATTTCTTATTAATATGTAAGAAAAACACAGCCATTCGGTATAGTAATATAAGTATATAAATGACAGTGCAAAAAACAACCACTTATCAAAAATAGACAATAAAAAACAATATAAAAAAGGCTCCATTCGGCCACACTAGATATTCTTTCAGCCTTTTAATAATAATGATAAGTTGTATTTGCCAAAAACAGTGCTTTACATTTCCATAAGGTCTTCTTAAATGTAAACCTAGGTATAAACCTAGTTTTACATTAAAAAAAATAAGACGCCAAGGAAGCATTTTGCTTATGAACTCCACACTAGGTCGAGCCTGTCCTTGGGTGGTATTACCTTATGAAAATGCGCATTACATGAATACTGATGAATTATTATTGTTACAATCGAGAAACACATAATTATAAAAAAGAGTGTTTTTTTTATAGTAATTAATATATCTAGACCAAAAAAGTAATATTAAAATAATAAATAAGGTATAAAGAATATTTTGAGCGCAATGTGCACTATATGTAAGTGTGTGTGGGTGAGAGAGTGTGTGAAATAACCTTTAAATTAAAAGAGGTTTTGATTTTGGTTGCGAAACTGTGTATTAATATTAACATCTAATATACAATATACTTAAAAATATATTATATCATATTATATATTATTACTAAAACAAATCGCCAAGCTTAAGGAAGGTTCCACAGACCAGGAAGCCGGCGGCCGCTGCTAGAGACGGTACTGTCAGCACTTGTCATAAATCAAGCGTGTCGTAGAAACTCCGTCACAGTTATAACAATGCTCTGTGACAGTTGCGCAGTGGTCTGGTCTGTGCTATGATGGGTTCACATAATAATATGAATAAAAAAAGTTCATACATAATATTATAATATGAATACTAAGAAATGTCTATACCTAGGACAAACTGTCCAGTTGTAGGTCCAACTTCAAGAAAGAGGTCAATCGTCGAATCCGACTCAGCTGGGCAGTATATGGGAAGCTACATAATATCTCGTCCCACGTACTGCACTGTCTCAAGATAAAAGTCTTTGACCAGTGCGTGTTGCCAGTGATGACATATGGCACTGAAACGTGATCACTCACAATGGGCCATATTAGAAGGCTAATAGTTACCCAAAGGGCAATGGAGAGGGCTATGCTTGGAGTTTCACTGCGTGATCAAATCAGAAATGAAGAGTGCCGCAGGACAACCAAGGTAACCGACACAGCTCGAAAAATTGTCAAACTTAAGTGGCAATGGGCTGGGCACATTGCTCGCAGGTCACTGATGGGTCCAAAAGGTTCTAAATTGGCGACCGTGTACCGGAAGACGTAGCGTTGAAAAGGCCTCCGACAAGGTGGACCGATGAATTTGTGAAGGCCGCAGGAATCCGCTGGATGCGGGAAGCACAGAACCAGTCGAAGTGGCGGTGCTTTGGGCAGGCCTAGTCCAGTGGACGTATTTCGGCTGAATGATGACTAAGAAATGAAATAATGAAGTAGGTTAGTTCTAGGCAAGCGTGCGCCATCATCGAGCGCATCATCGATTACCATCAGGTGAGATAGTTAGTCAAACAGGAGCAGGAGCAGGAGCGGAGGAGGTGGTGTTGCTGCCACGCGAAAAAAAAAGTTTTAATTGCATGTACTATTGTTTGGTTTTTTTTTTTTCCATATTTATAATGAGGTGTTTAACGTTTGAAAAGACCATGAAACAACAAATTATTTATGTACTAAACTATACTTGATTACTTTACTTACAAAAACACAAATACAATGTGTTTGTTTTGACTATAATCATAAAAAATAAACCTCAGTACGTTAGCATTCATTTATCAATGAAACAGTACAATTACCTTCGACTCTGTATGCAAATTGCATGTTTAATCGGATAGAAAGAAAGAATTTGAGTAGGAGTTGAGTTTGGTCTATTGATTGATTCCTGAGTTGGACCAATTGTACCGGGTTTCTGCATTAGGTACCAAATTTTCGATACCATTCAGGGTTTGTACGTGGTTTAAAAAATAACTGGAAAAATTTGGGTGTCACTACTATCCAGTCATACACCTCTGCCTCTACCCTACGGGGAAAGCAGGTGTGTTGGTACTAATCCTAGGACATAGGTGCAAGAATGCACTATTGGAATCATAGAACCCAAATGAAAAATAATTTTAATTGTAGTGAGCGCTCACAGGTGGCTACGACGGGCTACGCCGGCGCTACGGCGTAGCGTGTAGCATCTCATAATAGAACGGGCCCGTAGCGGTGTAGCTACGCAGAGCTTTCAGTATTTTGACATTGTATTGTTTAAAAGTTCCTGTAATTGTTTGTTTCACTGTTGAAATCTGTTAAGCACTTTAATCGACATTAGAAAAATATACAAAAATTCTTGAACACTGAAATATTCTTCTTCCTCGTGCCAAAAAGTACAGGCAATAAAGATAAAGAGATTTATTTAGAAAACATGAGAGAACAATACCAGTGTAAATGGAGTTTAAATGCAACAAGAATAGGGTGTTTTTTTTTTTTTTTTTTTTTTTCATTTGATGTTAAATTAGCCACAGTAAAAAAAAACCTTAATACGCAAATGGTTATTATTACGTAAATACGATATCTTCTTTCACAAGGAACGTCAACATTGCTAATCGTTCAATACGGAAAAACGAATACGATAAATCGCAATTATTAATTAATTGCGATCTTTATTGAAAATGATAACGTCATCTATCCATCTTATAAATATTGTAACATTGTTGCATCGGTCATTATAATAATGAAATGAATTGCTATTATTATAAAAAATAAATGATATTTTTTATGATTTTCGTGTAGGAATATTTAGAACAAGCTTTTTCCCGCGGCTTCGCCCGCATGTAACTCGGAAATTATGCCACGGGAACGAACTACCAGCTTAACTGCGTCAAATAAATTTATTTTCTTTCTTTCTTTTTCTAAGTAACCTTTTTATGTCTGGGTCGAAATCCTCATGGATATCCTCCGCCCTGGGGTGGGCAGAGGGGTCTGTCAGACTCTTACTGACTAAATCACCCCGGTGTTCCCTCGCACACTTGCGTCAGGGGACTGCGGGTGTGGATGTGTCTTCCGCTGCCCCGGACTGGTGACGGCCCGCGGTCAGCGTCCCGTCCCATAGGGGGAGTGTTGAACTCCCCCTGTTACGACTCGGCTTCTCGGCTTCCGACCATCGAACGAGCAACGGCCCGCAGCGACAGGTCGGCTCCGACTTCTGATACGAGGGAACAGCGCGGCCACTCCCATGCGGATCCTAAGTAACCTGACCCAGTGGTAATGATCGACCTGTGAGCCAAATTTCATCGAAATCCGTTTGTGCGATTCATTAAGAAGTAAAAAGGTAACAGATAGACTCAGTTACTTTCGCATTTATAATATTAAGAATTCAATAAAATAAAATAGAATAAGCCTTTATTCCTGGTTTCACAATGTTTTTATTAGTCCTACAAAAAATTTCTTTAATATCGAAGTTCGGTGCATTTTTTTAAATAGCTTGTCCTTCGACAAGAGTATTAAGTATGGATAAATATGTACAAAGTTTAATAAAGTGAACGAATACGACAAACGCTCCTTCGTTTGTTGTCTTCGCGATCCCTTTACTTTTAAACGATTTTTTCGTTTTTAAAAGACTTCATTGATCTCGATGTGATGTTCCCGTCACCATTCACACACACAAACGTCTACAAGTGTGGTTATATCACTCTTTGCGTCGACACACGTTATAGTTAATGGCCTGATAGCCAAGAGCCTCGATCATCACTTAAACACTTAAAGTGGTGGTGGTGTGGTGGTGGCAATGGCTCGAAAATATAACAGGCAGACTCTCAAAGCCCTGACCGTATGTTTCGACGGATACAGGACATTTATCAATGGCAGTCATGGGGTGGTTCGACTTTTTTATCTAATAATTATAAGTATACCTTTTCAAGAAAGTTTTTTTTTCTTAAATAGCTGTTCAATAATAATTTATGGCAGATTTCTTTTTCCTAGTTTAAATACCAAGAAATAGAATTACCTATGTCCTTTATATTTCGACCGCAATTTGCTACACGACTCGCCTTTTAGGTAATTGAGTACTATTTCTAAATACCTGCAACATCAAATGCCTAAATAACACAATCAGTAATCCTGCTTCCTACTACATAATATAATAATCTATCTTCTAAATATGTATATATATATAAAGCAAAGTCGGGTACTTAGTTACACCATTTATAACTCAAGAACGGCTGGACCGATTTGAATGATCTTTGATTTGTTGGATTTCTCTCCGCCTCGAATAGCAGAATAAAAATATAAGCAAAACTAAAAGATGAGAAAAATTCACTTTTTTTTTTGTTAGTCTACACTGTCCCACTGCTGGGCAAAGGCCTCCCCCAAATCCTTCCAAGAACTCTTTTCTCGCGCTACCTCGAACCAGCCCTCGCGGTACGCGTCCAGGTCATCTCGCCATCTTTTTCTGAGCCGTCCTCGTCTTTTTTTATATTTTCTTAATATATAAAAAAATATATATTAAGAAAATTAATTTTCTCATTTGTATGGAACGGCTTTTTTATGATAACTCGAGAACGGATTGGGGAACGGGGGAAATATCATAAATGTGAAAGTTTGGATTTTTGTTACTCACGCAAAAACAACAGTTCCCTTGGGACAATTTCCGACCTCCACGCGAATTTGTTTAATTGTGACTGGATCTCGGTGGTTTCCCGGACCATGTAATGGCGCTTACGTAATGTAGGTAATTGACCAGAATGAATGCAGTTAACAGAATATAAATAACCCGTTTATTAAGAAAGACGTTTGTATATTGTTAGGTTATAGGTTACAGGAAAATTGGCTATAGTTGTGTTCTTAAGGTGCACAAACGTTTCCCATTGGATTTCCCTTCATGTATGTTGATTTTTCAGTTTTTCCTGTAACTTGCTAATTTCACAAACACCCTCAATATTTATTTACTTTTACGGAATAGGTACTTGCAATATGTGTACTAATACTAAACCGGCAAGTACGTACTCGTATGTTCTTAAGTACCATAATTTGAGTATCTTGTAACAAAAGCAGGTGATGAATGTTGTTGAAAAAATTATAGGAAACCCCACTTTTTATCGCAACACGAGAATCATAATTTACTTTTAGGATTCCGTAGACGTGTGGCTAAAACGAATCTTCATATCAGGTACAGCTAGACACCTCTCACCTCTCACCATCTCATGTCAATTTAGTTGTCTGTGTAACTGAAGACTGACTCAGATGTTGTCACAGTACATCTAAAATAATAATAATTATTATTATTATTGGAGGCATCAACAAAGATTTGTTTGGTCAACGACTGGCAGGTTTTTTTTTTTTTTTTTTGTTGATGATGTCGACTATTCTGCCAGCGTCATCTAGTGACGGCAGCACAGCAAGATGAGCCGTCGAGCTTTTCACTTTGTGGTAGTTGAAAGAACAAGTTTCGTTAGTTAATATGGGTTTTTTTTTTTTGTTTATAAATATCCATACTAATATTAAAAATGTGAAAGTAACTCTGTCTGTTTATCTGTTACGTTTTCATGCCTAAACTGCTGAACCGATCTTCGTGAAATTTGGCAGAGATATGATTTATTAATAGCCTGGGATATGGAGAAGGACATAGGCTATTTTTTTAAGCGATAACCGACATCCACGCGGGCGGAGCCGTAGGCAAAAGCTAGTAAATATATAATTATTACTCTACTATAGAACGATATAAAATTGTTAGTGAAATACATGATTGAATCGATGGCTATATATATGGTTATATTAAGAAAAGTTGTGAAGGAATAGGTTTAAAGTTTGACTCAAAACTCTACATATAATGAAATCCGAACTAAATACCACAAACTTGACCAGTTTTTATTAACTCCAAATTGTAAATGATGCAAAGTTCGAAGATATTAACAAAAAAAAAAAAAAACTAAACGAAATAGTTCGGGTATCGTTTTCTAAATAACCTCGAAAAAACTATGATACACAAGTCAGTTCAATCTTTGTGTGTTGAGAATACCTACGTTACTCGACGGAAGTGCATTTGGTAAACCCGTTGTTTGGCCTTGATGCTTTGATCACTTTTTGTTGGTAACTTTTGCTGGTCATGGTGGCACTTTGAGCTGGCTTAATGGGTCAAGGAACGGATCTAAATCTTACTTCTAGCCGATCTAGTCTAGATTCTGTAGGAAATATTGAGAAATAAATTTTGAAGCTTTGTCTGGACATTTTTTTTGTCCTGTATCAATCCTAAAGTTCTTCTAGTTTTAATAAGTGGCGCTCGTGGCTAAATGATAACAGCCGCACTGGTCGAACGACCGCTTGCCGCAGTCCATTCATGCATGGGTGACCATCCATTACATATTACTCCGTGTTTCGGAAAGCACGTTAAGTTGTTGGTTCCAGCTGTCATTTATAAATCTTGACAGTCGTTATGGGTACTCAGAAGCCCAAAAAATCTGACAACCAGTCTTACCAAGAGGTAGGTATCATGTTACCCAGTAACTGGGTTGTGGAGGTCAGATAGGCCGTCGCTCCATGTAAAATACTGGTATTCGGTTGCATCCAGTTAAATTGGAAGTTTACAAAAAGTGTAAATTTAGCCACAGTAGTAATATTTCCCATACAATAGTCTATCAGTGCTTTCTTCTATGTCGTCTCACTGGCACGACAGTGAATTAAATTTTATTGGCACATAAACTTGCCACTTTAAATATTAAAGTACAACTAAAATATATTTTTTACAGTTGCAAGTAAAGAGACTTTGGAATTAGAATGTTTGGTAGCAACCTGCTCGATCTAGGTTTATTCAAACCTGTGTTTCAGGTCTATACAGCGTGTAACAGAAATGTGTGGCCATATTTAGGGATGTGGTGGAACTTTCTCTATTGGAAAATTATCAGCTGTCCCACAGATACCCATGAAGAAAGTTGTTCAGTTTGATGACCTGTACCACTCCCATTTAATACTCGTATCACCACAAATTTCTAATACACGCGATATATCGCTACACTTTACCATTTTCTCAGAATCCTATTATTGAGATAGGTCACAGTACGTACGGTCAGCTGCAGAGAAATCTCACCCCCTAGCAATGTATTTATTCATTGCTAGGGGGTGAGATTTCTCTGCAGCTGACTGTACGTTTCTTAATGTACCTATGTGAAGAAATTGCTATGATTTTCCTTGACTGTACCTAAACTTATGTAATTGTAATTCCGTTTTCAATTGGATTCCCTTGAACTGGGTTTAACTAAAATGCTCGCAATTTGTACGTACTTGTTGTTCATATGGCTTATTATTCTGTTTTAACAACAAATGCGCAGGCGCTATTTTTACTAAACTAATATTAAATTTGTCTTAACTGATTTCTTTAAGTAAATGTGTACTTTTACTTAAAATCACGTCTATGTGTGACGTCTTTCATATTTTTATGAACTTTGGAGCTATTGTTTAGTTATTGTTATCAACTAACATAGTGCAAACGAATGATGATGAAATTTTAAAACCCTTTTTAACAATACGTAAACTATCCAAAATTTCTGGATCAGTCAATAAAGAGACTGTTTCGTCATAAACCAAAAGCAAACGGTTATAAGAATAATGGGAAGCCTACATCAACAAGTCAACCTCGCTAGCCTGCTGACAGCGTCAATCAACCTGCTGGTGTTAATCAATCCCTAGCAACAGGTGGAATTATAGCTCACATCACCTAAGTTTGTATGGTGAGATTTTTACATAATAGACCGGCTGGTCCTTATCGTTTCACTAATAAGTTCGCACCTAAAGTCGACCGGGTGTAAACTTTACACTGTCTACAGCGTTTCGACTGCCACCCTCGACCAGCCGAAGTCCATATCGAAGGTGGTACAGTTGGTGTAGATTCAGGTTCATAAAATCATGCCTTTCAGCGTTGGAGTATTTACCTACCCACAAACCGCGAATAAATTAACGCCGGTTATAGGTAACTACGGAACCGAGCCGTAATCAAAGACGTTTCGGCGAAGAGTGAGGTGTTTATATAAGACATTTTCATTAGAAATCCGATATGATGTTATGTTGGTGTTACCTTATAATTACGTCTATATCTGTCACAATAAGCCGACAAGCCACGCTCTCACATAGTGGCTTCGCTCCCGTATGAGCTATGACAACCTAATCTTAGACAAACGCTTGTTATTTGACTGACGTGCAGAGTAAAAACTCATGCGGTGTTTTCCAGTGTGAATCACACCCGTCTGATATCTGACGAGATGAGTATTTTATTACCAAGTTTAAGAGTTTTTGAAAGTGACCTGACAGTTATTTTGTTAGTGACTGTTTCATTGCAGCAAACTAAAACTATAACCAAATCTACAAGTGCACATTACTCAAACTTCCTCTATTTGGTTGTTGAAAAAGATGACGCAGAAAGCAAGAAAACATATTTTTTGCTAATCTAACCTTTGATAAGGACATGGCCTGAGATGGCCTGCTCCTGCCCATACAGGGTAACACACGCTTCACACGTTCGCACGTCAGAACCCTCGTGGTGTATACTGTATTGTTAATGAGTCAATGTTTATGTTACCCTTGTTCATAACGCTTTATTATGGAATTTCAACGCAGAATGTCGGTACACATTCCTGAAGCGTTACTCTTGCTGCATTAACTGTTGTCTGTGGGCTGTATGACGCAGGAACAACGTCATAACAATGAACATTTTTGAGGTTAAAGATGTATGTTCACTACCTGGGTAGACGATCAAAATTACAGCACGAGATGTGTCACAAGCTAAGCTGAGCGTACTAGTGCTTCAGCCACAATCCGTCTTAGCTGGCTCAAGACCACAAGTACCAACAAGGGCTTTCATCCCGGGAATCTCGGTCTCGAAAATTTCGAGAGTCTCGACCTTCTTTTTGGTATTTTCGAGACTCGAGACTGATATTTTCGGACTCGGGATTAACGAGACTTGTCCAATAGTTTAGGGAAATACCTAAACCGTTTTTAAAATTACTTAATACCTATCTATCTATAATAAGACAATCAGTTTCAATCAAGGCAGCGAGACCTTTTTCTAAAACTTCTTCTTTTGCAATAAATTCAGTTCTGAAACTACATTAAACGCCCTTTGTTTCTCACGTGCCCACTATTAAAATGATAAAACCCTCATAAATAATTTTAGATTTAATAATTTGAGTTTAATACTGTACGTTTATAAAGTATTTGATTGAAATAGCTTGTTTTGACTGCCTAAAAACCTAGCCTTAGTATAAAACTCACTTTAGATATAATCTCGAAAGTCTTGTTTTTCCCGGGAACCGCAACGAGTCTCGACTTTTTTTTCCTGAGACTCAGAAATGGAGCGAGACTGAACTAACGTAAGTACTGGCATCCAGGGTTGTAGTTACAGGCCACAGATCGCCCTCTGAAAGAAAACGATAAGGCAGCTGATGATAAAGCTACCATGCTAGAGAGTTTGAGAGGTTGTCAGTCTTGGTCAACACTTACAAGGGATTTAAACTCAAACTCAAGCTCAAATCATTTATTTTTAATTAAACCATTTACAGGCACTTTTGAATTTTCAAGGTATCGGTCAGTCAGAAATATGAAGCTAGTAGGCCATTTAAAAGCGTAGTATGTACTTAAGGAGAAGAACGGGCAAGAAACTCCATGGACATTCTTGTAAATTATATTGTTACAAAAATATATTATTACGTATAAGTACATCTCATAATGTTAAATTTATAACTTTATGTGAGAAAGATGTAAAAAAAGACGTACACGTTAAAAAGGTTCAGAGTAGAAAGAAACAGCAAGTAGAAAGAAAAAACAAATAAAAAATAAAATAATTAAAATGAGCCCTGGCAGTTAAGAGATGACCAGTCCCAACTGACGGCGCCCGTTCACGAACATGACGCATGGATTAGCACCATTCAGCTCAACCATTTCGAAGGGAACTTAATGATCCAACACACGTGCCACCATCAGCGAGACATCGGAGTGAGCATGACACACTCTCAGCCGCCAGGGCACATTCAAGTCAATGAAAGACATATTAACCGGTAAATAGTAGCCCTATGTAGGTACATAGTACTCACACCTGTACTATGCAATTATATAATACAAAGGAGATTGAGTTTACACAATACAAAGATAGTCTTACAATCTTCAGCAGCTCCGGCAGTATTTTCAAATGTTAAACAATTAGTTGTGGTTGTGGAGCAGAACCAGCATTTTTATCAGCGCAAACTAGGGTTTAGTGTCAGCGGCTTGACGCCATTATCAGAAAAGAGTCTCTCGGAGCCACCTGCGATCTACCTGTGTTGGAGCTAACAGGGCTGATGACGATTGATTATTATGCCGTTATAAAACAGGCTTTATTGAAACTGTTGAAAACCAAAAAAAGGACGTACAGAATAAAATATAAGTAAGAGATGCAGCATCCACCTGAAAAACAATAATATTTCCGTTCAAGTCAGCACTATTTTCTTCTATAGATAGGTATTTGT
The DNA here is from genome assembly GCA_947523025.1 of Dryobota labecula. Taxonomy (NCBI): domain Eukaryota; kingdom Metazoa; phylum Arthropoda; class Insecta; order Lepidoptera; family Noctuidae; genus Dryobota; species Dryobota labecula. The sequence continues at coordinate 27,348,412 of OX383287.1, read as the reverse complement.
GTTTGGAAGTTAGTACATGTGCAAAGGCCGGAAATCTAATGATATCGACCAGAAACAGTCGAAGTTCCAAATACAGAAAGCGAGAATGGATAATGACAACTCTTGGCACGAGTTTACACATTGGAAACAGATTTACTAGCAATTTACAAGATTGTGCGAGAGCGAGTAATGCCCATAAAAGGCTAAGCGGGTCGTGGCGGTTCGCGGCGGGTCGCGGCGAGCGCGGATCATTACGATAACCGCGGCGTACGTGATGTTATTTTTATACTGCAGCTACAGATTTAGTTCAATCCACCGTTATAGCTCCCAGGAGTGTAAACACTAGGCTTTAATTAGGAACAGTTGAACGTACACATGCGCGTAGGCAAGCGTGGCAGGTTGATGGGCGCCGCCCGCCGTTTGTTTTGTATTGCGCTGGAAATCAGACGTGTTTGTATTGCACCATTCGATTTAGTGAAAATTCACTAAGACCGCTGATGGACGCCCGGGTTAAATCGGGCACTTTAGCTTATTAGTTGTGCTCCACACATTACTTTATTTAAAGGTATTCGTCGCTTAATATAACTCGCCGATATTTTTATTCGTGCACCAAAATAGCAGCTGGAATTTGTAGAAATGAGGGTAATCGGTTTTCAACTATAAACGAAAGGCAAATAAATAATTAGGTATGGAAATAACTGATGAATACTTTATTTTTTCAGAGTTAACTAACGACTGACTCGGCGGAAAGTTTTGAACTAGATGGAGCGGATAGCGTCATGCTGGAGATCTGTTACATCAGTAAATCTATGAAGCAAGAATGTTTCTTAAAATAAATTGGAGAATCCAGCAGACATACAGGAGCCCATGATGTTGAAGGTAACAAGTGGGGTGCAATAATATACCTAATCTTTCTATAGTTAGGACGTTTTAGGTACTTCCCCCGAGTCATCGTCATCTGTTTAGCCTTTTTGCAACTATGTTGGGGTCGGCTTTCAGTGTAACCGGATCCAGCTGAGTAATCAGTATTTTACATAGAGCGACTGCCTATCTGACCTGCACAGCCCAGTTACTGGATAATACGATACCCCTCGGTAAGACTTGGTATGAAATAGATGGTCACCCATCCACGGAGCGAGCGGCAAGCGTAGCTGAATCTTAGTCGTTCGACCCTGCGGCTGTTACTTAGCCATGAGCCCCTCGACTTCTGAATAGGTATAACAAACGTGCGGGCGTGCAGGGCGTGCACCGCACAAGGTCGGTATTTTCAAGGGGGCTGTTAAATTGGTATCGAAATGAAAACTAAATATTTTCATAATTCTTATGTTTATGTTTTTATCATGTCATAATAACAACATCTATTGGCCAGTTTCGAAAATAAACGCAAACGTTTGTAAGCTTCGCATTATTCTTTATAAGGGTTATACCTATTCCCCGTATGACATCCGGTGAAACGTCCTTTTCAAAGTTAAAAATTATAAAAAACTATTTAAGGCCAAAAATTCACCAGCCAAGACTAACCGCCTTACTTATAAACGCGGAATAAAGTAATACTAGGAATAACTTCGATATAGCCATACATTTTTGAAGTTTATACCCAGTATAACTTTATTCCGCGTTTGTATGTAAGGCGGTTGGTATTTATGCATTTTAATTTAATCCCGACGACGACGTTTCGGTTACCTTATGGCTTCTGTGGTCTTAATTATAATTACTTAGATAACAATATGTATATATACAATACTTATATCTAAATGTAGGATTTTTTTGTTAACTATTTCTTTTATTTTCTCATACCCTTATAAGATAATGGCTTGAATTCGATTTGATACTCAAAATCACAGAAGTAGTCGGGTTTGAACGTTATCGAACCCGTTCCAGTGATTCACTGATACTGAACTCAGCGTAGAGTTGTACATGGAGCGGCCTAATCGGTATTGCACGCGGGCGTTCAAACAGATAGCGCCTCCTTTCACTATACTTAGTTTGTTGTTTGTTTATTTTGTTACCATTAAATAGATGACATTTAAAAATCGTAAAATAATAGGTACAAACGATTTCGCGCCATTTTTCAATTATTTTTCTGTTCGCGAATCTAATGAAGAAATTCGATACATTTTGAAGTGTTATTACAAAAAACTGAAAAATTGGTGGACTTTAATTGGTGACATTTATGGACTTAACGCAGTGTCAGTAAGAGTAACACAAAGTCGGTTCAAGCGTTTTCAGTTTTGGGAATATTGATATCTAAGATGCAGCTCACTCTAGTTGCCCTGTTACGGATAAAGTCGATGCTATTTTTGAAAAAGTGGAGCAAGATCGGCATATCACAAGTTACGACATAGCTGAAGAGTTAGGGGTTGACCACAAAGCAGTTTTGACCCATTTGAAAAAGTCTGGGTTGGGTATACAAAAAAGCTCGATATTTGGGTGCCACACGAACTTACTGAAAGAAACCTAATGAATCGTGTAGGTACTCATTTGCGATTCTCTATTGAAACTTAATAAGACCGAACCATTTTCGAAAAGATTGATCACTGGTGATGAAAAGTGGATCACTTACGACAAGAATGTGCGAAATAGATCATGGTCAAAGAGCAGTCAAGCTCCACAGACTATAGGAAACCTGGATTAACTCGCAATATGGTGATGCTGTGTGTATGATGGGATTGGAAGGGCATCGTTCATTATGAGCTTTTACCGCCGGGAAAACCAGCGATTCGGATCTGTACTGCCAGCAGTTGATGAGACTCAAGTAAAAAATTGAGAAAAAACGGTCGGAATTGGTCAACAGAAAGGGTGTGGTCTTTCATCACGATAACGCTCTAATTGTTCACCAATTTTCTAGCTATAATCTACCTTTCTCACAATCCACCATCGTACTCGACTTCTTCATATTCTTACAACCACCCACATTTCCCGGGTGTCCATGGAAAATCCCCGGCTAGCTCACAGTTGCACACGAAAGGTGCGAATTTGAGCACACGAAAAATACCTCTGTTATTACTCAGTAAACCAGAAACGAATTCCAACAGGTACACGTTACACAAAATTAATTTTAACATATCGCCCACGTGCATAACTCTTGGGCCGCGGGGTCGATCAAAACAAGTTAATTTCTTTGTTGGTAAAGAAGGTAAAAATAAACCAGTATTTTTAAACGGTCATGTGAGGAAATAGAGTAATGAAATCGTAAATTGTGCAGGGTAAGGAAACTGGGAAAAACATGCCGTATATTATTGTTCCTCAGTAGGCCGCGGAGTTCAGTGGAACTAGTTGTTCTTTTATTGGTAGGTACCTGCCTTTACTAACTCCTATTCATGAAGTCCTAGACGAGTACCTACCTATATTAATTAACCTTTGAAGTAGCTATAATGCCAACCACCTTTCCGTAATGTTATCCTGGGAAGGACAGAAGGTAGATAGCAGATAGATATCACGAGTAACCCTTTCGCAGAGTGCAAGGGGTAGATACAACTGCCAATGCCGTAGAAAACGGATTCGATATAAACTGATGACATCAAACATGGACGCAATTGCTTTTATCAACTTGTTCAACGCAGTTTACTAGTTAGGCTTTATCTCCCATACGACTTGTATTTGCTTCGCCATAAAAAAAAAATACCTAGGTACGATGTAGGTCCTTATTGCGGATAATAGATTGGCATTACTTAGTTTCGCTTTGATTGATTGGTTTTGTGTGTTTTATTTGAATTGGTCGTTGAATAGCGAACATCCGTGACGCCCCTCTACGAAGAGTCAGCCGATAATGTATAGTAAAAAAGAAGTAAATAAAGCGCGGTATGCTAGCGTTAAATTTGCCGAAGATTTGTTATGGGGATCTGCGGATGCGCGGTCACTGTTCAAGATTTTATGGATGACGGTAAACTTGGCTCAGCTCAAGATGGGGGGTTCAACTTGTCTCAGTTCAGCCCAACATTTTGAAGCTGTCGATGCCCATCTTTACACGTAAATCATAGGCTATCGCCAGTTTTGATGATTTTGCGGGGCTCATGAACCCCGCGACCCCTTTTTTTTTTTTTTTTTGACGCTGAGAAATGCATTACGCATGCCCGCTCGTCGGGGGACGAGACGGGGTATGTGGGACTCCCTGCCAAAATAGCAGTATACCCACTAAAACTCAGCGGAGTGTCCTCATCGCCTTGATGGGAGGGTCATGGGAAACCGGCACAGCCTTTACGTCCACAACCCTCCCGGCGCATGCCCGCCTAGCTGGCGGGCCCCGCATGCCCCTCAGCCTGGGGGCGATATGGGAATGACCGGGAACACCTGGCCATTCCCGTCCGACACTGGTGGAGGCCTGTGCAATACAGGCAAGGGTGCCCCCGCACCCGTTGCCTGCTGGCCTCCACCTGGGACCTCGCGCCAGACGACCCCGCGTCCAGGCGCCCCTGGTCCCCCGCGACGGGTCAGGTTAGTGGCCCCGCCGCCTACCACTTTTCGGCCGCAGAGGATAGGGAGAGCGGCCAACGCAATACCGACACTCCTCTTCCTCTGCAGCCCCACCGCGTCCGTCATTCAACGGTGGCGACCCCGTCAAGGCCGTGGGTTCCCGCATTGTCGAGGCGGGGGAGCTCAGTAGCCGTGGCTTGGAGGGCCACGGTGAAGCTAAGAGGAACCCGAGGAGAGGGCCGCTCGTCAGGCCTTTTGCGGGTAAGCCGACGACGTAGCGGCCGCAGGTTGCGGTGCCGCTTTGGCGACATCGCAACTGAGGCGGGCCGCGATTTTGAATGGGTGGCATCGCGGCTGAGGGTGGGAGGCCGCGGCGGGAGAGGAGTGCCGGTATTGCGGTGAGCCGTTCTCCCTACCTTCGGCGGCCTTGAGGGGGTCGCCACCATTGGATGGCAGACGCGGTGGAGCCGCAGAGGAAGAAGAGTTTCGGTATTGCGTTGGCCGCTCTCCCTATCCTCTGCGGCCGAAAAGTGGTAGGCGGCGGGGCCACTGACCTGATCCGTCGCGGGGGGACCAGGGGCGCCTGGACGCGGGGTCGTCTGGCGCGGGGTCCCAGGTGGAGGCCAGCAGGCAACGGGTGCGGGGGCACCCTTGCCTGTATTGCTCAGGCCGTGCCTTGGGGGGCATGCGGGGCCCGCCAGCTAGGCGGGCATGCGCCGGGAGGGTTGTGGATGTAAAGGCTGTGCCGGTTTCCCATGACCCTCCCATCAAGGCGATGAGGGAACACCGCTGAGTTTTAGTGGGTATACTGCCATTCTGGCAGGGAGTCCCACATACCCAGTCTCGTCCCCCGACGAGCGGGCACGTGTAATGCATTTCAGAGCGTCAAAAAAAAAAAAAAGGATTGTTGGGACCAGGATTTGTTGGCTGCATTAAGTCAATCAGCCAACATCACATACCTACCGGTAACGACAAAATCCGCAACAAACAAGGCGTGCATTAAATGCACGCGTTGCTAAAATGTGTAGGTAGGTACCTACCTACTACCAAGTACTATCAAAATACTACGCTGTCTGGAACAACCTCTGTTTTTTTTATTTCAAATACTTACGTGTTAAACGTGGGCACTATTAATACCTTAGAGAGCGCTAGCAATAACTTGTAAGTACGTCAATTGCTACGAAAAACAAAAGCAGTAAAAAAAAAACTAAACATGAACTTTACGGTACCTAATTCCTAATAGGGTACTTTTTGATAAATTGGTTTTGCAAAGGATTTGTTCAACATTCAAAGCGAAGTCGGTTTCTCACAAATAGGTAGCAGTTTATGGTCGAGAGGAGGGAAATTAAAAAAAAAAAAAACAACATTTTGGACCCCAAGTTATCATTCATTTCTAGGAATGCACCCAATTACCAATCATACTGTTTATGTGACTATTTACTACACATTGCGCGAGATCTCTCCTCTTCGAGTCAATATGTACCCAGTTTCGCTTAACTTTATAATACTTTAATGTGACTAAGTTTCTAAACAAGGGGGAATAATTGGAATAGTTGGCAGACATTCAACCGGAAACGGGCCGGATTGCGGGAGATCTTGTCGAACACATCACCGGGACCGGGTTCAACGGGACTGATGGCATTCGCTCCGGATGGCATTCTCATTGCGCATGAGCAAGGCAAATATTTTGAGGAAAAATATTTACGTGAAAACACCTTACACCAACTGTAAAAGTAAAATGTTCTTTATTTATATTAAGTATATCGGGTTGTTTTATTTATGACCCTTCACGAATGACAACACTGTGGCCTGTTTACCACATAATATAACATAACATCAGGCCTGTTTCTCCGAAGAGCCTCGCGCCCGACAATATTTTTTTTTATTCAAGGATGTGCATTTTAATTTCCACATTATGCTATTCACGGACGTACATAGGTAGTTGCTTTTACATGCGAGGGGATCAGCGAAAAGCAAGCAATAATGTAGCATACAAGAGGTAGCGAGGCGAGCTTCAAATTTGTTGTTCCTAACTACCCGTCTCGGAATTCTGGATTACGTTTCTTTTGAAGATTCATGTAGAAATAGGAGTTCCATTGTGACTCATGCAAAAAAGTTTGAGAATAAAAGGAATAAATAATGTAACAGCAAGCGAAGCGAGCTCGAATACTTTAAAAGCTTCATCTTTTTGACTATTCAAAAGTGCCTGTAATTGATTTAATTTAAATAAATGCTTTGAGTTTGAGTCAGGTTTTCTTTGAATATTCATAAATAAATAAGTTGCTTTGTTGACTTATGCAGCAACTTTGAGAACGTTGGTCAAAAATTGTAGCACGCCGCGGCCGCCTTGAGTAGGTTAGGTTTTTCTTTTGACTATTCATATTCATACAAAGATAGGAGTTATTTTGTCGACTTGGAGCCTCCGCACCCTGGACAGCTAGCACTTGGTAACGCAGAGCCTACTAGCTGACAAATCCTTTCATCACGATGGTACATCCAAACGGTTCTCCTCAGACCCACGAACAACGGACATTTTAGGGCCAAATAAAAATAACTACCACTATAGGAGCACTTTGTCAACCGTTGCATGCAGAAAAGCTTGACAATTTAGAGAATTTTACCGAGCGTAGTGAGCTCGAAAATATTAGCGCCCTACATTTATATTTCACATACCTACGTACGGCTCCAACTCCAAACTGTTTATAACTGAACATATTTTGGCCTTTTTGGGGTTCCGTTTTTCCATTCAGACATACGGAACCCCAAAAAGGCCACTCGTGTGTTTGTCTGTCCGTCTTGCACACCCAATTTCCTCCGAATCGAATGGACCGATTAAGTTAACATTTGGTACACATATCAAATTCTGTTACTAACACGGACGTGTTACGTAAATAAATGAATTTTGAATATGGGGGTCGCTTTTGGGAGACAAATGATAAAAATTAAAATAAAGTTTTACACACTTCACTGTGTGACAAAACAAATTAAAGGGCTTACTATGGTCTCATGCATGTTTTTTATAATTTCAAAATAAATCTTTTAAAAGTTATTTAAGAAAATAGATGGTTTACCCCATTATCTCCAAAAACTAAATATAAAATTTTGAAAAAAAAAAATAAAAAAAAAATTGTCCTATAATACTTATAGATTACAGGAAAATCCATAAGAAGTCTATGGTCTTAAAATAACATGGTAAATGTACCAATATTATGCGTACAAACTTATGTACATCTGCAGGTGGAATGTATGGGAGGACATGTTTTTCAACTACAATGTTAAGTTTCTTCTTGGGATAAATTCAGCCCAATTACGGAACCCTTCATTGTGCGTAATCTGACAGGCACTTAACCAGTGTTTTTGGGATTTTATTACAAAACACTTATGATTTAGAAGGCGGCGAACCAATTGCCATCATCAACCGGGCACAAATCCAGAGTCCAGGCTGCTACTGAGATAATTCTTGATAGAAATTCTCAGTAACACTGCCCGACCTAGGAATCGAACCCACGACCTCCTTATGCTCAGCACCACCACCACCACTCAGCGCTCGCGACCACTAGACCAACGAAGCCTGTTTACCACCTCCGCATGAAAACCGGTTATTTCTGGCAGATTTATTGTCATTACTTCATCCGGAAGAAGTCCACTGCTATCCGTATCCGTATTGTCTGACAGAACACTTTCATATGTTGTTGAATGAGTGGTACCTTAAATAAAACAATGTAAATAACAAGAAACTCATTTATTCTCTTGAAAGTTTACTATGATAAGTTACAAGTATTTACAATATACAAAAGTATAGTCTCGTTTATGTACGAACAGTAAACATGTCTTTCGGAAGCATAAACATCTGTAATCGATCACTGAAACGATTCACAGAGAAACATTTCAGTTTCAGTTTACGTACAAAAAAGAAGAAAAGGATTAAAAATGATGTAGTCGACCAAGACAATTAGAGAAATGGGTACCGCCACAGGTTATCACGATTGGCAGTTTTCTAATTAACTTGGTTGGCAAGTACAAATATTTTGGAAGCGGTCTACTTAGCAAAAAGAAAATAAAGCAATTCTTTACCGACCTATTTTTTAGATTTTGGTTTTGGCATGTACGCCTTTGTAAAATGTTCCCACGAATCTCATGTCCGTTATATTATAAGATCCGGTATCATGTGAATAAGTTAAGACAATCATATTCATTCAAAAATAAGGTACTCGTACTTATAGGTTAAAAATATTATATCGAAAAGTGGAAAAAAACCAGTGCGTATTCATAACCAGACTCAGATGGCGCTAGTGAGGTACAAGGTGAGGTTTGCTCTGGACAAGCCCGAGATTAGGTAAGGTGTCGTCTGTTTCAGATGTCTCTGATGAAAGTGTAAACAATCTCTGTTTGGGTTCAAAGGTAGTTAGTAATAAAATAATCTGTATTTAGAAGATTTCATCTTTATATAATGCTAGTGACTCGCCGGCTTCACACGGTTGCAATGTTTTTTATTTTTATACATATTGAATTTAGCCTATGTCCATCTGCAAAAATGTACCTTTCAAATGGTGACAGAATTTTTTCATCACACATAAACATACATCACATACACACAAACTCACAAAATTCGCTCTCTCTCTTTATAATATTAAGTACAGATCACGTTTTCCAACAATTACTGAATAATATTATTAAATTGTAATAGGGATGTGTCCTGGTTAAAAAAAAGAAAAACTGTTTAGTCCGTCTAATCAGAAAATAAAAAAATATTAGACACGTATTTTTTGCTTTATTATATTAATAAAAAAATTACTTAGATAAACCACATTAAATTGGGGAGTGGGGGCTCGTTATGTCACAGCTATGTATAAAATCTACTGATAAGTGACGTCATGCCACATTTGAACTCAATGTATCGCCGTAATGTTTTGATTATGTGAAAAAAGAAAAAATACGTGTCCAATATTTTTTATTAATCTACATGACGGAAAAAAATTTTTTTAGTCATCATCTCTATTGAAAATCATCGATGAAAATTGAGGTTATAATATTAACCTCAGTTGTCAAATAAAAAACATCTTGAGGGTGATTTAAAATTTGAATTTCAGGTTTACTTTATTAAAATAGGTAATCAAATCACTAACTATACGTTTTCAGATCTATTTGTTTACATTTTCATCAGATACAGATTTGGAACAGACGTTATATACCAAGGATACGCTACAATAGCGACACTGAGACCTGCTTTAAAAGCGTGGCTTGGTGGCAAGCGTGACTGCAGGGATCAGGATTCCTGGATCGTGTAGTGTTATTGGATTTTTCCATTAGGAAATTTTTGCAGCCCACAGACTGAATTTGTGCACTATAGGCTCACCCCCTCTAACAATGTGACTAAAACATAACTGGCAGATGTGGGTGTACCTCTGACTTAACTAATCAACCCTTTATGTAAAAATAAAATTTTCAATGTTTGGTCAGTGCAGTTCATGGCATTTTAAAATTGGCTTTGTGCTAATAAAAAGTTACTAAACTTTATAAACTTCATCAATATTTTCTGTGTCCCCATAATTTAATAATTAGAATGAAACTGTTATTAAGTACCATATATTATGAGTTATCCCTGGTTTCTGAAAAGCTGATCATGAATCTTTAGTAATGAAATAATTAGCAGTAGCGATAACTATTAATTGCGCAATTAAATAGCAATAATAATATTAATAATTGTAGTTGTCACATTTATTTATTGCTTAAATTCATCGCATTACTATGACTCGTAGAACAGTAATAACAAAATGAAAACTAACTAGTATTTCCGGAAGATTTTCCACTATTGTGGAAGTGAAAACAGTTGAGTCGATATATTCGTTGATACCACCAACAATCGATATGACTAAATTACTCTACAGGGTTAATTTATAAACAAGGATCTCTATAGCAACTATGCTAACCAAGAAATGAATTAATTAGTTTTGTCCTTAGGGCCAGTTTCCTCGAACGAAAATGATCGCAAACATTATGTTAGAAATTGTCTACAAATTGTTCAATTGTCATTGTGATTGGTTAAATTATTATTTATCAACAGCCGCAGCAGAACGATGTCTAAAGATTTTCAAACTTTTTAAACCTACATTAATGGATCCGTGACGACTTCTGTTCTTTATAAACAAGATAATTAACCGCTCCAAGGTCCGTATATATTTCACGTCAACATTTGTCAAGTACCCGCCGACGTTTGTGATTCCCTTCGAATTCCGGTTTGTGACCGCTCACAAAAAATGGTCCCGTACAGTTTTTGTAGCCAGGCGATATTTTTAGTTTTGAGTGATGTATTTGACGAGAATATCCGTTGGACCTTAGATTGAAACAACCCACACACGATATTAGACCTTATTTATAAGTAAAACTGAAGATTTAAGCCGCGAGAATCCGCCGGGGCTTGACGGTATGGGCGATTAAACCGGCACGCATGTGGCCCGATGTAATAGAAGGTCCCTGTTTAAAACATCAGCCTGTATAGTTTCAGTCATTGGCACTATGTGAACTTGACATAACAATGTTGCTATAATTCACTATAAACAATTCATTATTTCATCGTAAAATTATGCATTAACTAATATTACGCTTAAGTTATACATAACATACATATCATTTATTTTAGCAAAAAAATAAGAATTCAGTCTTTATTTCAGCACATTACTAGACATATTATTTCAGGTTATTTACAGTACATATTTTAGAGGTCATCTTTAGTTCATTTTAAAGTAAATATTATACATTTAGGTATTTGATCATTAACTTAGGACACATACAAATAGCACGTAACTATTTAATTTGACTATACTTCTATACCATCAATAACTGTTTATTTGAAAGGCCTCATTTTATTGATTAGTACAAGTGATTTAATGTGAATTAAAATCGAAAGTTTGTTATGATGGGTACAGAGACAGAGACGTTACATTTCACGTACGCGTATCAATCATTCCAATTTATACCTTATTGCAATTACATAAGAGTCACAAACGCGCGATCGTAAATAGAATAATCTATATCGACTGCACCTATACTCCATTTGAAATATGATTAGACATTTAAATAAACCGTTTTTACAGTCCGTTCAACCAATTTTGACTTCTATTGCGTTGGTGGCATGACAAATGGCAGCTGCAGTAAACAGTTGCTATTGTAACCACTTTTTTGCTTTTAATGCCATCCTTACGCGTACGGAATAGAAGTCAAAATCGGTTGAATGGAATGTAAAAAAGGTTTATTTAAATGTCAATATTATTTCAAATGGAGTATAGTTAAATTTGTGCATCGATTGCGCTAAAGGTGCATTCTGAAGGTTGGCAACGTCGCAACTAGCTGTCAATATTCGCTGTTTAGATTAATTTATCATACATACATACATACATAAACTCACGCCTTCTTCCTCCACCTGCTACGCTCCTTATAAATATTCCTTTTGCTTCATTTACGTTCATACATCTGGTCATACACGCACGTCGGTTGCGTGTGCTACACCCCTGCCCTTTCTGAAGAACATCACTAATTAGGTCACTATAATTATGTCCTCCTAGGGCGTCCCCTCCCGGGGATACCACTCACATCTGCCATGTAGTTTCGACTCCATACCTTTTGTTAGTTGCCTTTCATTCATCCTCTCAACATGACCAAACCATCTAAGCATACTCTTTTCAATTTTTGTCACTAAATCTTCTTTTAAACCACACCGTTACCTTATCACATTTGCGCTGCGTTGCTTTTATCAATATTACTAAATGAGATTATGAAATGTCGCTCTTTAGTGTACTAATAATATTGATTATGAATTGCACGTTGCCAGCTCTCAGAATGCACCCTGCACGGAATATTTACTATTATGAAAATACGGACACCCATCCTAACACCCCATTTATTTCAAAAGCTATCACTTGCATAACCAGATAATTGTAATGAACATTTATTGCTTTTTCCTTCTAGGCATCATGTATAATAGAATGTACAGTCGCCAGCACATCGGGTAATACGAAAGTCAAATTTTAAACCTTAAAATGTTGATGGTTGAGTTCAAAATCGAATGCGGAAATTTGTCAGTTTATGGTAACTTTATGTGCTGGCGACTGTACTAGAATAAGCCCCAATGTGTATCCTCCGTTTTATTGCGAAAATGTGGCACGCAATTATCGCCCTTATGTGTTAACATTTATGGCTCATATAACCATTAAGATACAAACTATTATCACACAAATATTTTGCTATAAAAAGGTAATTAATTCATTTCAGTTTCTGATTTCACCAGTCAACATTAAAATGTGCTGTTGTAATAAACTCACCATTTGGTTTTAAATGATTACTATTGACAAGCGCAGGTACATTCTAGTAATTATTTTAATTAACTAAAATATAATATTTATGTATTTTGCGGAAAATCAGTGGCGATATAAAATACAAACAAAGCGATACAAACTTATTCTAATGTTTTATAAAATTTAAACTTATTATTTGACATATTTTGGTCCTAAGTTATAAGTTTGGATGCCACTTATATCGCTTTTAGGCGCTACAAAGCTTCAGGAAGATTATTATACCTTGTCTTCGCTCATTTATATCATTTTAAGCTTTTTTTAATCAAATTAAATATTTTCACTAATAAATACTTAGCAAAAACGAGACATGAAAAATCGTATTTCATATTAGCAGTCTTTAATTTTTTTAGTCTTATGATACGAAATCGCATGTGATTTTGCCTCTATCGAATTAAAAAACTTGCCAAGTAGCGCCTGCGTCAGCAGCAACTTTGATACTAAAGTTCAAATTGAAACTAGTTGTAACAGTTATCACAGTCACTCAAACAGCGGGTATATTGTATAACGCTGTAAGTCTCTCTATGAAACCATTCTCTGTGGTTTCTCCGTGGATTTCACTCCTCACCTCTCGCTCCAAGTGACGCATATCGTTTAGTGAAACTTGAGAATTAGGAACGATAGTGCTGTTCTTCTCTATGTGTGTGTACACTTGCATTTTACCGTCAGTGTTCTCAGTCCTGAACACAGTTTGGTCTGCCGCCACAGTGTCACATAACACGTTGTTCCTGAACATCGGTCTAAGTATCGCCAGTTCTCTCTCCTGCGTTTCTTCATCTTTGTATTGTCCTATAATTTGTTTAGTGAAGGAGTTATCTAATTCCTGCTTGTAAACAGGGTCACTGTACATCTCTTTGACCGACACTATGTTGAGTTTTCCGTAGGAATCCTGCCGCGTGTCGAATACTTCTACATTGTTGGTGTAGCTGTTGTCTAATTGGTCTAAGGTAACGTTGGGCGCTCCCTTCTTTCCGCTCTGGTTCTTCTTACTAGGTTTTTTCTTCTCCGACGTGAGAACAGTTCTGAGCATGTTGGGTGATTTGGTGGTGGAGGCGAGGGCGATCTTTTTAATGTTTTTGGATACTTCGACGCTTTCGATTTTGACGTTGAGATGTTTGTCTTCGAGCTTGCCGAGCTGTTTCTTGTCGTCCTTGAGGTCCTTGAGCTTGGCCTTGTGCTCGCTGGCGCGGCCCCGCAGCTTGTCGTGCACCAGCGCGTGGCGGCGCAGGTCGCCGGCCACGCGGAAGCACTTGTCGCACTGCGGGCACTTGTGCGGCCGGTCGCCTGCGGAGGGCTTGCGTCAATAAGTCTTTCATAGGAGGCGGAAGTCCGAAGTGCAGCCTATCCGCTCAAATAACGGCGTTACACCCAAACAGCGTGCAGGAATTTATAGTAATATAAAAGACGGCATAAACAAAACACCAAGAATCTTTCAGTGTGGTGCGCCTTTATGAAATAATAATATGTACACGCCTCGTGGCAGTTTTCAAAGTACGTCACTATTTAAGCGGGTGGACTATAATAATAATAATAGTTACCGGTGTGCGTCCTCATGTGACTCAGCCTATAAGACGAGGCGCGGAAGGTCTTGTTGCAGTACTCGCACTTGTAGTTCCTCTCGCCCGTGTGAATGCGACGATGCACGTTCAATGAGTACTTGCGCGCGAACTCCTTGCCGCAGAACTCGCATTTGAACATTTTCTGTAACAAGCGTACGTTTGTTTCAAACTTGTACACTTGCGTGAAAAAAAATTGATCCACCCCGTTCTCTTCGATTTGAAACAAGATAATTCAACGAGTTTAATTAACAATAACCTAATTCATTGCGTACTAAAACCTTCCATAGCTCGAAGAATTGCCAAACTTAAGTGACAATGGGCAGAGCACATTGGTCGCAGAACAGATGGCCGTTGAGGCCGAAAGGCTCTGGAGTGGCGACCGCGTACCGGAAGACGTAACGTTGAAAGGCCTCCCACACGGTAGACCGATGACCTTGTGAAAGCCGCAGGAGTACGCTGGATGTGGGATGCACAGAACCGGTCGAAGTGGCCGTGCTTGGGGGAGGCCTATGTCCAGCAATGGACGTCTTTCGGCTGAAATGATGAATAATATGAGTAGTTTCACCTGGTCGGAATGTATGGACACTTTGTGGTACTTAAGGTCGCTCCACTGTCGGAAGTCTCGTCCGCACACGTCACACTTGTACGGACGGTCCCCGTTGTGCACGCGTTTGTGTATCTGCGGGACAGACGGACATTATAAGAATATTTCTGTGGATATAATATCAACTGGCAAGCTTCTGTTTGATAGATAGCTATTATCACATTTAAAAAAACTTATCAAGTATTTAAAAATAAAAGTTTTGAGAGTAAAAAATAATTACTGGACAAAGAAGACGGTTCTATCGCGGGTCATGACCAGTTATAGGATATTCGGATGCATATTTCATAACTCACTAGATTCTACTCTGGCTAGGTAAATTGTGACCTATGTATGCGTACTATCGGGGACATCCGAATCGGACCACCGTAAGGACTATTTCTGCTTGCAGCGCTCGGCCGCTAGAGTAACACTAACATAATCTCATCAACCTGGAGGTCTTTTATTGTTCTATTCCTATTGGTCGAAAATGGATGACATCTGTGATCATTATAACAGAGCCTGAGAAATTTATTTAAACAAAATATTCCTATGTATTTTTATTTTACTGGTCGACGCAAAAAGGGGCAGTAAACAGATGTGGAAACCATATTTTGTTTTGAAAGTGTTCGGATTCGGATGTCCGTGATATTACCACGTAGTTCACCTGGGTGGCAAACGCGTTTCGATTAAATATTAATTGGTAGTGGATACGGGTAAACTCAGTTAACTTAGCTCGCTGTTTAGGACCTTGTGACCAATCGCGCAGATAGATGCACGAGGTTAAGCTTCACATGCTGCGGTTATCCCACAGATGGGTGACCGGTACATTACCTTGAGCGCGGCGACGGTGTAGAAGCCCTTCCCGCACTCGCGACACATCTGCTGCTTGCCGCTGTGCGACAGCATGTGATACAGCAGGCTGTTCCTATAGTTAAAGGATATTAATGTTAGATATTACACGACCAATATTATTGCTTAGCTGGATAAGGTCGGTGTTTCCTACCACTAAAGAGATATACAAAAAACAACATAGAGGCCGAGATTTCTTTTGGTACGCAATATACGCGCTCAGACGTGGAGCTGCGGACACCAGCTCGATGTAAAATACAAGGTTTCTTTTAAAATCCAGACATGACATTGAAATAGGTAACTCAAAACCTGATTCCATTTTTCGATTATTAACTGAAGACAGGTATTATTTTTTCCCAAAAATATTTTTGATGCAATAAGTTATATCTTGGGCAAAGATATAACTTATTGCATCAAATATATTTTTCACTTTACATGCTCTAAAAGTTCGTCTTTATGTCGTGCATAGGCGACATAAAGGCGCTTTTTATGCTCTAGAGCATAAAGTAAAATCTTCGTCGAAGACCAAGGCAATCGGTCCAACAGCCACACGAAAAACTTCAACTTCATAGAATAACCTCTTTATTTTAATTCGTTTCGTTAGTATTCTAAAAACAAGGCAAGGATACCAACAGCCAAAGTACACAATAAAACTTCATGAAATAAACTTAATATTTTTTATTTCGTCCATTTATTATTTTTTAAATTAGTTAATCAATATATTTAAACTATAACTAAGTTATCATAGATATAAAAACAAAATGTTTTTATAACTGAGCAGTATGTCACGACCTAAGTCAGGTCTTATGTCACGTTCCTACTCAAAAAAAAAAAAGAAGAAAAAAAAGTTTACTGGCGGGAACCATAATTATTTTACAATTTTAATTAAATTTAAAATATTTACATGTTGCAGGGGCGTTCCTTTCACTAAAGCCGAAAAGCCCGGCTTTCATTCAAAAGAGAGCCTATCAAAAAAAAATACTACACCTGTAAACTTGTAGGCAACGAACTCAATGTCGCAAGAATTGACAAGAATAAATAGGTAATAATAACATTAAACTATCCGCGAGTCACCGCACAGTACCGGCCACAAGAATAAAAAACTCGGTTTTTGAATCATGTAGTACCGGCCGCGCGCTAGTTACGTAAGTTGCAACGTTGCCAGAATTCTATACTCGAGGAATAATATTTAAATTCCGCGCCGTTTTCATCACGCACCGTTGCCAAACATCTCCAATGCCGCAGTTGCGATCTCGCTCTATTGCTATAGCGTTAAGCAGGAGGCGAGATCGTATTAATGAATGAATACGTCGACTCTGTTGAATGTTGCATAGCTTTCTCGCTCACACCCGCCGGCTTCATATCGGGCTTCTAGACATCGAAGAAAATTGTAAACTTTATTGATAGTAAAGTATGTACTCATTTTGCAAATTGTTCTAATTTTTAAGCCCGGCTTTCGACTTTTTTATGAATGAAATGAATCGTAGTAGAAGCAAGTTGCGCACGACCGAATGAATGATGAATGTGAATTTCGATAGAAGGCATGATACAGTTTCAAATTAGTTCAAATTTGTTTTGATATTTTTGTTCATTTTCTGTGAATTTAAGTGTTTTGATTCGTTTTTGCTGTGATTACCTTTGTTTTGAAGTGATTAAACAGTTTCTTATTATTAAAATGAATTCGGAAACGCATGCTATTGTGCCTTGTGAAGGATTAAAGTGTGTGAAATCATTAATCGGAAAGGTAAATACTTTGAGTTTTACAGACAAATATTATCTCGTTACTTCACCTAAACCTACCCCTGATTTGAATATTTCTCAGAAATCTAAATCACATAATAGGCATTTCAGTCGATCAGCATACAATACTCATTGGATTGTAGGCTGCTCTCATTTCAACAAATTATTCTGTTGGTGTTGCATATTTTTCTCAAAAGATAAGAACGCTTGGAATACATCAGGTTATGATGATTTAAATAACTTCGCTGGTGCCATGAAAAGACATCAGAATTCTCAAAAGCACATGAATGCTGTTATTTCATTCTGTAGTTTTGGTAAAACACGAATCGAGACTTCTTTATCTCGTCAGTTATATGACGAAATTTCTAAACACAATATGCGCGTCGATCACAATCGCGCTGTTTTTCAAAGGTTAGTTGATGTTGTGTGTCATTTAGCACAACAGGAACTTCCTTTCAGAGGTCACAATGAGTCTAAAACCTCATTAAATAGAGGCAATTTCTTAGAACTTGTAACTTTGCTGTCTAAATACGACCTTGTCTTAGAGAAACATACACAGCAACAAGATGGCAACAAACCGGGGCCCAGTTACTTATCGAATAAAATTCAAAACGATATTATTCATTCCTTAGCTGACGTTATTAAATCTCGCATTGAACTCGAGATTAATACGACAAAATTTGTTTCTATTATAGTTGATGAAACTCCCGATGTTAGCAACAGAGAGCAATTGTGCGTTATTCTTAGGTATTATTATGGCAGCGACATACATGATCGTTTTTTGGGATACGTTAATGTATCTGAAAGCCGAACCTCGGAAACTTTATCTAAAATAATTTTAGATTCTCTAAATAAATACAATTGCACCGGAAAATTAGTAGCACAAAGCTACGACGGTGCAAGCGTAATGTCAGGCATAAGAAATGGAGTTCAACAAAAAATCAAGGACGTTTGTCCTCAAGCTATTTTTGTTTGGTGTAATGCTCATATTTTAAACTTAGTGCTTTCCAAATCATGTGGTAGGATTAGTGAAGTGAGTTCGTTTTTTTCTGCCCTTCAGGCAATGATTAATTTTTTCAGTAACAGTACGAAACGTGCTGCTTTTTACGACAGCCATTGTAGCAAACGGTTGCCTCACCTTTCTGCAACTCGTTGGTCATATTCATCGCGTATTGTAAACACAGTGTCTGAACAAAAACTTAATCTTATCAATCTGTTTACTGAAATGACTGACAACACGCAGGAATGGGATGGTGATAGTAAGTACCACGCAGAGAACTTTTGTAATTTGCTAACATCTTTTAATTTTAATTTTTTTCTTTCCGTGTTTCACACAATATTTGAAAAGACCGACGGCTTGTACAACATAATTCAAAAATCACAAGTCGATGTTGGTTATTCTATCAATAAAATAAAGGAGTTTCAGTTATGGTTGCATGTACAATTCCTTCCCAAATTCAACGAAATTTATGAAGCTGCATTGTTGCATAATTCAGCTCCTCGTTTAAGACGTAACGTCACGTGCGCACGGACAGAATATAAACGGCTCTATGTCCAAATAATTGATAACATATCTTCTGAAATTAATGATAGATATTCAGAAATATTTAAATTACAGTTTTTCCAACTACTTAATAACAAACTTTTTGATAATTATAATAGAGTTTTTCCGACAGTGGCATTAGATTCGTTATTAAGCGTTTATGCAGACTATTTTGATAGGGAAACTTTAAAGATTCAGTTATTAAGTTTGTATTCATCACCTGAACTAAAGGAGCGCAATATTTTCACTTTAATCGATTTCATACATGAAAATTGCCTTCAGGATGCCTTTCCAGAACTTTTAAAGTTAGCTCATTTAATTGTGACCATTCCTGCAACTAGTTGTTCCGCGGAACGTGCTTTTTCATCTTTAAAACGTATTCACACATATTTGAGAAATACTCAAGGACAAGAGCGGCTTTCCGAATTATCTATAATTGCAATAGAAAAACAGCTGTTGGTAGAATTAAAACGTTCACCAACTTTTTACGCTGATGTAATGAAATCATTTTTACAGAAAGATAGACGTTTTGATTTAGAATACAGAAAGTAATTTTTATATTTTGTAAGTCCCGCTTATTTAATTGTACAAATCAAAGCAAGCGCCAGGATCATGCTCTCTAACGAATTGACAACAAACGGCTTTTATCAAAGCCACTGAAGGTATGTCATTGCTGATATGTATCTGTAAATCTATCTAGTAATACCATGCCTTCCGTGTGCTTTGATGTTTGTCATCTGTATGTGGTAAAGAAGAGAAGAATGAAGAGTTATAGCTGTTCGCATTGTGAGTAATTATAAAGATTATTAACAATGTATAGTTAGAAATCACCAATCAATCAATTATTTGTGCGCCATCTAGTAGCCGGATTGTAATGTTTTGCCTATAGCGACTGTTACGACTTTGCGAGTGAGTGAAATATGAATTAATTCGTAAAGCTCTGTTGTGCCAATATGATTAATAGATGGCTCTTATACGTATCACATGTTTTTACACGATACTGATAACTTGAAAATGAAATAGTCCAGTTGTGTTTGGATTTGTTATTAATTCATATTTAAATATACTTAATAAGAAAAAATTATAATAACTATTAGCAATTACTTCAATTATGAAAATTTAGGCAGTACTTAAACGGCACACTCGGTAGGCGCCGCTTTGCCAGGTGATACTGTAGTGAAGTTTTTTTTTTTTTTTAACAGAAAACTATGTTGGCTTGCCCTAATTTTGACCCTTAGGCACGCCACTGACATGTTGCTGTTTCATTTCCTCGCAATCGAAGTGAAAAGTAGAGTGTACAACTCGTCCATAAAACCCATGTTACACTCTATAACCATCCTCGCTCGGATGGATAAACGTCTCGCGTAAAATGGTGCGTTTTATGCACTTGATTGTACAATCTACTATTATATCTTTGCCCAGCAGTGGGAAAGCATAGGTTAGGAGAACAAATTCGACACCAAAAATTACGATAGTGAGTGGATCTGTCGTGACAATTGGCACGCATTACTCAGTCATCGAGTAGCTCAATAGCTCAACACCTTAAGGTGATAAGCTAGTCGACGCGTCGACTAGCTTATCAAACGAGTTCGAGCCGTCGCGACGGCTCGAACTCGTTTGTGGGCGTGGTCAAAATGCATGCTATTTCATCCAACATCATGTGCGAAAGGGACAGACACTGTGATGAGCAATAAGAAGCTAGTGCGCGCACGGATCCACACTCCAGTATAGTATACCAACGCTAATGACGCTTACATGCGCGATTTCATTTTATGAACAGACCTTTAGGCGTATTGATTGATATATGTAATGGCAAAACTACTTAAATATCTACTCAAAATAAAATTATTGGAACTATTGAATAAATTATCTATGCCTGCCTGTACGGTTTATATTGTGCCATTTTCTCACTACATACGCTATTTATTTACGCCCAAAGATGAGTTAAAATATGTGTTGAAAATAACGTCCTAACCAATATTTTTTTTCCAATTCTGCTTCCATACTGGACTAGATTAAGGCAAGACAAATCGATATAATTTTTAGTTTTGGATGTATGTACATCGTCAAACAGACAAGTAACCACCATACTACGTTTGTATGGAAGAATTACCGACTAGTGTCCTTAAGGAGCTCAACAACCCGAGGAACATTAATAATAATAATAATAAACTTTATTTAATCAAACTATAAGGAAGTCCTCAGTGTTAGTAACAAAATAACTTAGTCTACACCTTACCTGTGCTGAAACACTCTCTGGCACTGCTGGCATTCAAACCGCTTCTGTTTCTTCTTGTCATCCGATTTATCGTCGGACGAGGGCTCATCGGCCGGCAGGTCAGTCGTGTCGGTCGTGTCAGCCGTGTCGGTCATCGTACTGTCGGTGAAGTTCTGATTGTCAGTCGCTACGTCCGTTTCTAAGATTCGTCGGAGGACTTCGTCTGGTAAATGAAAGCAAAATATTTTAAGTGCATGACAGGGACAGGTATATCGAAGGCATTTTAAAAATTTATCAGCACTTTTCAAATGAGGGTGTATAGGACAGACCAACTTGTTATAAAACACAATAGACACTATATTTGAAATCAGAATCTTAGATCATTATTAAGTTTTGAAAGCATGCACTCTATATTACACATCAAAATGTAGCTATTTAAATTTGAAATGGTCAATCAAAAATGAACTTAGCCTACATCCGACAGCCGCGCCCGCGCCCGCCGCGCCCGCGCCGCTCGCGCTGCGCCCGTACCT
The DNA here is from genome assembly GCA_947523025.1 of Dryobota labecula. Classification (NCBI taxonomy): domain Eukaryota; kingdom Metazoa; phylum Arthropoda; class Insecta; order Lepidoptera; family Noctuidae; genus Dryobota; species Dryobota labecula. The sequence continues at coordinate 27,326,647 of OX383287.1, read as the reverse complement.
GGCGGTAACAAACACCACGTATATGATTAATATAAATGATAACGAACAAAAAGTTCCACATAGACGATTTTGATGAATTGCTTGAAAGTTATGAAAATTATTATTGGTTTTTGGAAACTGTATCCTTGAAGGGTCGGTTATATTACGGTCCCAGGTTCTCCTAATGGTGGGTACTCACCAGTGCCTCACGTTGTCCTGGTGAGCGTGCCCGTTCTCCACAGTGAGGTGCGGCAGTAAGGTGTGCTCGTAGTGCTCTGGAGGCTCATCTACCGCCACATGGATGCCCTCCATCAGATCCTCAGGCTCGCTGAACTCACCCATGTCTTCCAACTGTAAGGGTGACTATCATATGTACTCATATAGTCATGCATGTCATTCTCATACGCACATACACCTAAATACGTATGTGTGTGTGCGTATGAGAACATACGACTGTGATCGTACAATTGAATGCTTATTCTGGCAACTTTTCTTCCGTCAAGATGGCAGACTTGTACCCGGTTGCCGAATTGAGAATTTGAAGTTGAGAACTAGTCTAAAGGCCTAATCAGATATAAGCAATATCAATGTCACGGAGCTCAACGATTCGGCGAACAATACCAAAGAAAGGACATTTGGATAGGCCGCATAAGGTACTCAAACTACTAGACCATCGTTAAAACTGAGGTAAAAAAAACAATGACCCACATAGTCTCCACATTCGCAATAATTATAAAACTACTTACAAAGTAAATATTCATGTCATTGTATACTTACATAAAATTCGTCAATGTCAATGTGTATATAAAAACCGGAAATAATCTTGGTCAGATCATTTATAGATTGGTGTCTGAAATGGTCTTTTGAGGAAAGAACCATACAGATTTGAGTGGACCTGTCCAGTCGCACGCATTTGTCAGTAATCGTGTAGCTCAACTCAGAACTTAAGGAGCTCAACGACTTCTAAATTAATTACCTTCATATTAGAATGCGCCTCCTTGATATGTGCTTCACATTGCTTCTGCTTCCTAAAAGACTTGTTACACTTCCCACAGCTATATAAATCCAGTTTATCCAAAGTATCGTACAAATCTGCTTTCTCAGCTTCCTGAACGACTGTCGGCGGTTCCTTGTCCATACTTGCCATAGAATACTGAAGCTTATTGTTGGCATACGTGAATGTTTTGTCGCTTGTCGTGTATAACACGTGTTTGTCCATTGATTGGTAAATAGTTTTTGGTATGGAATTTTCTAAAGACAGTTCTACGATTGAATCTGGAATTGTTGCTACGTTATCTACGATGCATGAGTTGGTAATCTGCAAAAAAAATGTTCTAGATTAATATTTTGTTCTACTAAATCATCTGTAAAATAAACAAACTAACATTGCAAGTTAAATAAAAGCGTTTAATGAATGACGCTGCGCTACTAGTAGTAACAAAAATAAAGGTTTAACCAATATCGACCTTATATAGCACAATGTTAGTTACCTAAACGAAGCAAAGTTTGACTCCGCATTTCGTCAAAAATTGTTTAATTAAGCTATGTTCATTAGGATACCATTTAATACTTTTGAAAATAAAATAAAACTCAAGACAATAGAAATGTTTTTCTAGTAATATAATTTTTTAAGGAAAGCAATACAAGCAATATTTTATTCACAAAACAACACAAGACTCCCGAAAGTCTCGCAACAATAGATATTAATTCTCTCCATAGTAGGTGCTTGACAAGTTAAATGTAAAACAGTACCTTATCAATTCCCAGGTCTTGCACGGGGTTCTCGATGATGATGTGCGGTTCGTAGTGCTGTCTCAAATGCTGGTAGAACTTCAGCTGCTCTTCGCCGTAGAACTCGCCGCACAGCTGGCAGATGAAGATCGGACGGACCTGAACATGGAATCATATTCATAAATCTTTATTTACCCCAACATCATATTACAGGCAGTGGTTAATAAAATGCACAATCTTAAATAGAGAAAGGTGTCTGAGGTAGGAGGGTCCTGAGTTTCAGATCACCCGAATATCTTTGATAGGACATGTTAATTTACAAAACAATTACAGTCAAGATGTATGTGTATGATGTAGTTATAGGTACAACAAAAGTCTGAAATTGCAATTAAGTATAAGCAGAACCTACATAATTATATAGAGAAATCAAAATATTTTATTTCACATAAACCTACATGGGCACTTATTAAACGTCAGAAGCTAGGTGAACGGTTTCAATTGATCGTTTCCTATGGAGTAAAACTGGCAAGAAACTCCAAGGTTAGTCTTTAAAAAAAAAATGGTTTTTACAATATTTTCAAATAACAGTATTAATAGGTATGGGAGGAAGGTGTAGGCCTTTCAACAATTACCGGGTACTTAACAAAATAGAAAATGGTCAACAAATCTACAGTGTACTAGGCACTCACAAAATAGGAAATAATGTTTAAAAAAACTATTTAACCAAATTACATGGTTGCCACAACTAAAGTTATAAATCTGAATAAATATCATGTCCACAAAAGCAACTAATAAAGAGTTGAAATTAGAATTATAGGTATATAATGTCAAATAATGAGATGATTATTTGATTATGTCAAGGAAGAAAGTAAAACATCATCATTTGGGAGCATTTAATAGACACTTACATAATTAAGCCGTTAATGAGTTACCAGGGAAGCCACATGTGCAGAAGGAATTACTGCCAAACTTCCTTGTCTTCAACGTAGTCTTTAATCTTATAATTATGCTTTTTTGATAAAGACACGTTTGATGTGAATTTTGAACTTTCCATCGCTAAGTTCTGAAACTGACTTTGGCAACTTGTTATAAAGGCGGATACTGTTTAAAAGAAATGACTTGTTTGTTTTAGTTAATCTTGGGTATCACAATCTCATGTCTACGGCGTGTATTAATATTATGGATACCGCTTCTCTTCTTTTGTAAAGTCCTAAGTTTTTGCTTTCTAAGATATAAAGAGAAGGCAGAGTCAGTATATCAATTTCTTTGAATTTGTTTCCAAGGAACTCGCGGGGACACATTTCATAGACCGCGCGGATTGCCCTCTTTTGTAAAATGAAAATTGAATCTACGTCAGCTGCCAATCCCCACAGCAGAACGCCATAAGACTACTGTGGAAATAAGCAAAGTGTACTAACATAGCTGTGGCTATATCAGTCAACTGCCTTATTTTCCTTACTGCATATGCAGCTGAACTTAATCTACCTGAAAGAGTTCTAATGTGGGCGCCCCATTGCAATTTTGAATCTAAAGTAATTCCTAAATAAAATACAGTTTCCGTAATTGGTCTAAATTTAAAACTGGATAGCAAGAAACTAGATTGCATCTAGTTTCTTGCTATCCAGTTTTAGATTTAGACCCACTTGGGGTACATTTGGTAATGAGAACTTAAGGCATTTAGTTTTGTTCCCATTAAATAAAAGATTATTAGCTGCGAACTATTTCGAAAGAACAGCCATACTATCATTGAAATGTAAGACATCCGTATCGTTTCTATCTATTTAAAAAATAAGAGAAGTGTCATCAGCGAATAGAATTATATCCTATAAGTTAGCCATCATGTAAGGAAGGTCATTAATATAAACTAGAAATAGGAAAGGGCCGAGAATTGAACCTTGAGGCACGCCCATTTTAACTAGGGATCCGGAGGACGTCACCCCGTTAACGTTTATTTGTTGCTGCTTGTTTGATAGATAAGAAAGAACAAGATCAGCAGCTTGTCCATGAATTCCGTAGTGGTGTTATTTCCAGATCAGTTATTGTGGTCAACGCAGTCAAACGCTTTTGAGAGGTCACTGAAAATACCAATTCAAGCGATTTTGTTCCAAGTGCGGGGCTATTAACTTTCACCGTGAATCAGACCGTTCATCCAATTTGACATAGTTTTGAAAAGACTAGCAGTTATTTTCATAGATCAAGAAAATGTTTAAATCATAGTCGGAAAAGCAATCAATCCACATAGCCTTTTTCCAACTATGTTGGGGACGGCTTCCAGTCTAACCGGATCCAACTGAAAACCACTATTTTAACCCAGTTATGTTTATCACACAATAAAATGTGTCAGAGCCATCTATGGTGTTGGACCGTTCGAATCTTGTAGACCTTTATTTAAGAAATTAGGATTACTAACTCTACCTAGTCTATACTTATTAGAAGTAGGATTATTTGTTAAAAAGCACTCTGCGCTATATACTAAAGCCATAGAAAATAAAAATAAATCCTTTCAAGAGATCCAACCCGACTGGCTATTACAAGACGTAAAAGCACACAATACCAGAATAATTGTATAATATGTCAATCAAAATATAAAATCAAATTCCAAAACAGATCAGAGAGCTGCCACTAAACTTATTTAAAAATAAACTTAAGAAATGGCTTTTTCATAATGTATTCTACACAATAAGTAATTTTTTTAATTATAAGAAAAGTTCAAAATAATGATCATGAAAAATCTTTAAAATTACTAATTATTAATATATAATTATTAATTACTAATTATAATTATTATTAATTATTTTTTTTAGATTTTTTTTACTACATGATCACAATAGTAATGATTGAAGTGTTTTTATATACCTATAATTTTCATCATCATCATCATTTCAGCCGAAAGACGTCCTCTGTTGGACATAAGCCTCCCCCAATTAAGGGGGTTTGCCATAATCACCACGCTTGGCAGGCGGGTTGGCGATCGCAGTATGGTGTTAAAAACGCATAGAGAACGCTGCTGCCCATTCTCTAGTAAGTCCCTTAGTCGCCTTTTACGACACCCACGGGAGGAAATGGTGTGGTGCTTTTCTTTACGTCCGGCACCACACAGTACCCTATAATTGTATTTAAGGTATTTTTTGCATGCTGAAATAAGCAAAATATGTGAAACTACTTATATTTATATTTAAGACCATGTTGAATGATTTAAGAAATGCGTACCATATTTTATGCAAAATAAAGATTTTACTTACTTACAGTAACGGGAATACGAAACCCTTTGATAGGACTGGTTGTCGAAATTTCAGGCTTCTGACGACCCGTAACGACTGTCATAGATCCACGAATAAGAGCCGGGACCTAAGGCTTAACATGCTTTCCGGCGCAAGGAGGAGTTTCGGTATGTCAAGATGGTCACCCATCCACGGACCAACCCCGGCAAGCGTTGCTTAACCTGATGGATCGACCCGTGCGGCTGTTATTACTTAGCCACGAGTTCCCCTGGTTGGAAAAAGCAATGGACAAAAATAAAGGCTGTCAAACTGAACCTAATAAGTAAAAATTAAGTTTTCACTCAACTGTCAGAAATAGGTAGGTACTTAGAATAATAACTAAAGTATAGAAATTAACTCTGTAACTACTTTTATACTCGTTCTATCTTATGGCACGAAAAAGGATGTGTGAAAGAGATAAATGATTTACTCTTTGTTTTACTTTTTTGGCATGTCACAAGATGAACTGTCATTTGGTTATATTGGTTCTAATTCAACCCGGCCAAATTTGATAGTACTTTGCTTTAATGTCTGACAGTTGTTCATTGAACTACTTGACTTGTTCGCGTGTTCATTGTTTATGCGTTTGTTGTAATCTGGGTATGTTTTTGCGTCATTTTAGTAATATTTGTACAGTTAGATTGCACGAATTTTGTTTAACTACAAATAGTGAATGTGTGGACGCTGTGGAGCAATGTCTTGTGTGGTTGGGGGCTGCAAGTCCCATTCATCACGCAAAGAAAATAAACAAGAAAATATTGACCTTCCATCGGTAAGATTTTGCTCAAGTTTTTGTTGTATGTGAACTGATAAACGAATTTAAATACATAAAAAATGTTGCTGGATCACTTTGTAGCGGAAACCAGACGTAATATCTATTCCAATAGAAGTTATTAGCGAATATTCGGAAACTGTTTTGAGGTTATCTTGATCATCCATAGTGACGTAAATAATGTTGTCGATACTTTTATTTTACAGATTTCCCAAAGAAGCTGTGAAAAAAAATGAATGGGTAAATTGGATTGGTAGACGAAATTGGACTCCAAAAAAGCACAGTCACATAAGCAACAAGCATTTTACTTTAAATTCATTTATATGTCATGAAACGAAATGGAGACGACTTAGAGAAGATGCTGTTCCTACGTTATTTATAGAACATGATAGAACAGGGCCTCAAGTCTGCTATTACAATAGTGTCAGAATGGTCTCGCCATTGTGAGTATTTGACAGTGTTTGTATGGCAAATCTGTCAAAAACTCACAATGAAGAGACCATTCTGACACTATTGTAATAGCAGACTTGAGGCCCTGATGAAATGGTATAATAATAAATATGTTTTATTTATAAGTCGATTTGTCTTTCATGGCGTAAAACAATAAAGTATCCATCCATCTATTTGTCTTTTATTATAAATTTCCACTTTGTATCCTATGTAAATGTCTAAAATCCAAATAAATATGAGAAAGTAATTTGAAGCAAGAGTTGCTAAACACATTCATAAAACCAAAGTCTCCAACGTTGTTTTCATCAGTCACTATGGCAATTAAATACATTCAGGGGTAGCCGGATCAGATTTAATACTTGAATACATAAAAATCTGCAAGGAACCAAGGAGGACTTTGGTGATGATGATGATGACGAACTATTTAGTTCGTACCTAAGTATCGTAATCATCGTTCGTTTTTTGAAGTTCGTTCAAAGTGAAACTATCCCTAATTTTATTAATAAAGTACAGTTTCGTTCTGAACAAACTTCAAAAAAACGATTTAGATGTTGTATGTATAAATTGTAATTATAACCGCCTATCTAGAAATTACAATGATGTGCATAAAAAATACATTCATACATGCATTGTAAATTCTATAGATGTTGAAATTTAGTGGGTCACATCACTAGTCTGAACAAAATAAGTGACAACCAACGAAATCTCGAAACGTTTTTTGTATAGGTTTCCTTCTCTAACATCGAAGCGGCTCCATAAGTCAAAATGAAGCAAGTATATTGAGTTCAGTTGCTATTTTAGCCCTCCTTCTATGCTTTAGTTATTTTTCTAAGGTATTACATCGGACCATTGAGTATTTGATCAAAAATATGAAATATTTCTATTAAGGCGAGGTTCTTCGAGCGTGCATTTTTGTTCTCGAGGTGGCAGCTGGTCGCGAGTATATTGTGCCGTGAATTTCGTTAATTTTGGGTTGAAAATTATGTTTTACGATATTAACAATGTTAAACCCGACGGACATTACATCATCATAGACGTTTATTTTGATGTGATTTTCAATACATAATGTGGCATAATATTGAAATAAAATGATTTTAATCTACAAAATAAGGGTATGTTTGGATTTTTTTTCTATCGAGGGAACTTTATCCAATTATGTAACGAGTAGCCGACGTACCTACAGAAAGGTCTCAAAAGCAACATATAATTTTTTCATCATCATTACCGTTTCTAAATAAAATGACATTTAAATTACATTTCCTAGAGGTTAACTTGAAGAACCTCGCCTTAATTGTTTTCTTTCTTGTTCTTTCTTCATTTCTTGATCAGTTAACGAGCATACCTCATGTGTAAAATATGATGCTTCTCGTCCAGCACATGCTCCTACTGCACAAAGTTATCTGGCAGGATCTCCTGTTGCTGCAGCTGATGCGACCCTCACATGCAACATACCTCATGTGTAATATGATGCGTCTCGACCGGCATATGCTCCTGCGGCACAAAATTATCTGGCAGGATCTCCTGCTCCTGCCCGTGGTCCGGGCAGCTGATGCGACCCTCCACGTCCGTGCAACTGATCACTACTATGTCCTGCAAGCACATGGATAACTAAAACAAATGTTGGTAGCACATTTATGACGATACTTTTGCTAAAGATAACATCTACACGTCGTCATCCAAATAGAAAGAATTCTTCATAACGTAGAGGTGAAACTGGGCGTATAATACGCCCGAAGTTGTAGTTGCTAATAGCACGATTTTGAACACCTTTGGAGCTAGTGTTTCGCCTTTGAACAAATTATTATTTAATATTTTTGTGATACCACCCAATATAACATATTCGATCAAAGTAGACATTATTCCATAAAACACGCCTAGATTTTAGGATTCTCCCCAAAACGGAGAAAACCCAAATGATTGACATTGACAATAATTATTTTATGAATAATAATAATTACTTTATGAATAATAATTATAATTTTATGAATAATAATTATTAAGTTATTTTGAAGGCGTTGGTATTTCGCCTTTACAGGCGGACCCAGACATTGCGAGGCATGCGCCGCGCACGCCTCGCAACGCACGCCTCGATATAAATTTTGCGTTAATTAATATGTTATTAATTATCGTGCCTCACCACGAATATTATCGTCCACACATTGCGAAGCATGCGATGAGCGCCGTGCGCTGCGCATGCCTCGCAATGTCTGTATCCGCCTTTAGAAACATGAAGTTCGCCGCTTCGTCATTCAGGTCACCGTTAAACAATATCTATTAGCTTAGTTTCCTAATTACTACTCACTATGTTATCAGTTTTAAAAGAAAAAAGTGACGCAGAACAAACAAGACGGACTTCCGAAATTAAAGTTTTTTTTTTTGCAATATTAGTAACTATACAATTTTTTTTTCCTGACCTTTTGATGGTATTAATTAGCATTCATCTAAAATTAAACAATTTTTATATGCAAAAAAAAATGTTTTGGTAAATAATTGCATTTGATTTTGTCATAAAAATTAACTTGAATTTGAAGGACACCCATATTACAGATGGAGACACTTGTTGAGAATTGCTCAGACAGACAATCTTATATCCCACAACAGAAGACTTTGGTCGGTGAAAATTAGTCTCGATTAAAACCGACGACCGACTGAGTAAGTCAGTCTGCACGTATTTTTTCGCGATAATCTATGATCGTCTGTAACATATCACGGATGAGAATCAGATCGGATCACCGAGAATCGGTCATAATCCATACTAATATTATAAATGTGAAAGTAACTCTGTCTATATGTTACGTTTTCACACCTAAACCGCTGAACCGATCGTCATGAAATTTGGCAGAGATATAGCCTGGGATATGGAGGACCTAGGCTACTTTTTACGCAATAACCGGTGTTTTTTTTCACGCGGGCTGAGCCGCGGCCAAAAGCTAGTGTATAGTTATAATACAGTATACTCGTTCCTATTTTAGTGGGACGGCTGTATTTATAGTAATTAATGTCATAATAATTTGATCGATTATTGCTGGCCAATAATGGCCAGAAATCGGACAGATTCGAATTGATGACCCTTTCAAAAAACAAGAAGTCTTAGGTCCGTATTACAGAAGGAAACTCAAGCGTTGATCTCTGTTTAAAACTAGTTTTGAGGCTAGTTTTAATTTTAGAACGTTCCTCAAGCATGGATTCATTGATCATAGTTCAGCTGAGTTTGGCTTTATTTTAGATCGTTACTCAATTCGTGAATCGAGCCCAAGCAGAGATTCGATCTGTAATCACCCAAGTGTGGTCGAGACCGCGCTTGAGCATAGATTGTTATGTTATTGTTCTGTTCAAGTCTATCTGCGTTGTCGAGTTTTCATATATTATTGTTGTTTTTTTAATTATTGCTACGTATATTTGGATTATGGATTTAAATAGAAGGTTGAACTTTAACGTTCCTCTCAGATATTTAAGAGATACTCAGGACCAGGACCCATATAATTGTGAAAACTTAAAAAGAGGTACAGATGTGGTAAAATATTAAATTCTACCAAGGTATAATATACCAAGATTTCAGAAAATCACACAACCGTGGGCATCCTATAGCCTCAGAATTGCAAATTCTTGTATGTTTACGTTTTATGTTTTTTTATTAATCATCAAAGCAAACAACGTTGTATACAAACTGATGTATTTATTTTCACATATTTGACATGCTGACATTTCAAGTCAAGTACAAGTCTTTTAAGCTTGACAATTTTGATTACAAAATTAATATACTTCGAAGAGCTTTAGTTTTAATAAATAGGGGATTGTACTATTCAGAACCAAAAAAATTACGCAGATTTCCTAAATAATTGGGCTCCTAAGCCTTAGGAGCGCAATCTAAGGTATATTTTAATATTTCGAACCCAGTGAAGATCAGAACAAAGTTGGTAAATAAAATAAATCGTAAACGAAAACAGGCTGATGCATAGACAATACACATCTCTGCTTGAGGCTCGATTTGAGTCTCGATTCAGCTGAGTATAGATTGATTACCGTTCTGGAATAAGAACGATGCTCAAGTACTGATTCTATACTTAAACAGTGATCGACTGATTGAAGATCAAACTGGACTTGAGGAGCGTTCTGTAATACGGGCCTAAGGCCCGTATTACAGATCTTCACTGGGTTCGAAATATTAAAATATACCTTAGATTGCGCTCCTAAGGCTTAGGAGCCCAATTATTTAGGAAATCTGCGTTATTTTTTTGGTTCTGAATAGTACAATCCCCTATTTATTGAAACTAAAGCTCTTCGAAGTATATTAATTTTGTAATCAAAATTGTCAAGCTTAAAAGACTTGTACTTGACTTGAAATGTCAGTATGTCAAATATGTGAAAATAAATACATAAGTTTGTATACAACGTTGTTTGCTTTGATGATTTATAAAAAAACATAAAACGTAAACATACAAGAATTTGCAATTCTGAGGCTATAGGATGCCCACGGTTGTGTGATTTTCTGAAATCGTGGTATATTATACCTTGGTAGAATTTAATATTTTACCACATCTGCACCTCTTTTTAAAGTTTTCACAATTATATGGGTCCTGGTCCTGAGTATCTCTTAAATATCTGAGAGGAACGCTAAAGTTCAACCTTCTATTTAAATCCATAATCCAAATATACGTAGCAATAATTAAATAATAACAATAATATATGAAAACTCGACAACGCAGATAGACTTGAACAGAACAAAAACATAACAATCTGTGCTCAAGCGCGGTCTCGACCACACTTGGGTGATTACAGATCCAATCTCTGCTTGGGCTCGATTCACGAATTGAGTAACGATCTAAAATAAAGCCAAACTCAGCTGAACTATGATCAATGAATCCATGCTTGAGGAACGTTCTAAAATTAAAACTAGCCTCAAAACTAGTTTTAAACAGAGATCAACGCTTGAGTTTCCTTCTGTAATACGGACCTAAATCTTGAGGCTATCTGAATAGTGACATCGCCAGCCTTTAAACCTCTCGATCTTATTATTTCTTCCTAGCTCTGTCAGCCTTATAAATACCAAGTCAAACTGACCTGCTGAGGAGTACAGTTCCCATTATTCTTCTTTAGCTTCCTGGATATCCTCTTCTTGTGTGGAAGACTCTTCTTGCTTTGCAGTTTGTGCTGCCCTGGCGACGCTCCTGCGCCGAGTTCTAATACCGGCCCGTCAGAATCAATCATTGACGGATCATCCTGTTGTTAGAGGAAAACATCTTATTTTATTTGGAAACCATCGTATTTTATCACTAATTTGTATGCATCGCACCGAAACAAGTAAGTGTTTCGGTGCTGTAGCAACATTTTATGTTCCTACTAGCTGCTACCCGCGGCTTCGCCTGCGCGGCTTTTTCTAAAATAAAAACACCAGCTAGCTGCCAGTGAAAATCGGCCCAGCCATTTTGGAGATTAGCCCGAACAAACAGAGAGACAGACTGACGAAATTATTGTAATTGTTTTTTTGGTTTAAGTACCGTATACAGGGTGTTTGGCAGAACGTTGAACATACGAAAATGTCCTAATTTATTTGGCCCTGGCCCCCTGGATATATTTTTTTTTTTTTTGCTTTCTTCTAGTTTCACCACTTTCTTAACTTTAAAGTGTAATTTTTATTAAAAATGGGTAAATCAGGCAATATTTTTTTTAAATCTTTTTTATTTTATTTATTTTTTTATTTATTTATTTATACTTTGTACTTAATTCAAGAACTTACATAATTTCAATCGATCATTTAATTTTTACCAACCTGCAAGGTTGGTAAAAATTAAATTAAGTAATATTAAGTATTAAATTTATGTAAGTAAATTAAGTAAGTAAATATATAGTAAGTAAATTAAGTATTAAATTTCGCAAAACATTTCATTTTCCGTAAAGGTAGAGTTTTATCGAAAATTTCCTACTTGATAAAATTATGAAATAACTCTTAAAGGTTTTTTTTTTTTATAAAAGCAAATTACATACCATTAGAAAGGTCACAGACTAGGGATGTTTAGCTAGAATTGGAACTCCTCAATCATTTTTTTTTTTTTTAATGCAAGTTGAAGTTAAGATTTAAGTATTTTTTACATCTTTCTGTAAGTTTGAGGACTCATAACTTTTTTCCTAGCTAACATCTGAATAAAGCAATAATTTTATAAGTATCTGTCAACATGAAAGATTAAAAATATATATATATATATATTGCCTGTTTTACCCATTTTTAATAAAAATTACACTTTAAAGTTAAGAAAGTGGTGAAACCAGAAGCAAAAAATTTTTTTTTAAATATCCAGGGCGCCAGTGCCAAATAAATTAGGGCTGAGTAAGTAGCAGATGACCCCACCTATCCACCATTTTCGTATGTTCAACGTTCTGACAAACACCCTGTATACCTTCATAGGCATTTAGTAAAAAGCTGTTATTTTGACATTACAAACAGACACTTCAATTTTATTTATTTGTATTGTATAAACACACAGACAGTGTGCCAGCCAAAAACAACACTTCAACACTTCAAAAGCTGGTTATAAGCCTGCCCCATGCATCGTCACATCAATGGGTTCTGTGCTACTCACAACCAGTAGATATTGGCCCTTAATACACCATCAATATTATCATGATCTTATCATCAATAAAATTATCGATGTAGTAATCATAATTTGACATCAGAACTGCGTTGAGCTCGTAATGTGCTGTTGTCTTCAAAGAGAAATAACTGTCTTTAGTATGGACAACCGAAAAAATACATGTTTCGCTATTATTCTTGCAAACTGTGCCAATTTGCCAAACACGAATAAAATAAATAAAAAAGAAGGCAGGGAAAGGGTACAGTACTGGATGACAAAAAAGAACCAGTGCAGTCATTTAAATCTTACCCAAGATAATGGTCCAAATGTTTTTTATCACTTGGTTTTCGCTGGACAAGTTTCATATAACTGCAGGAAATCTTTTAAATCGAACCCTTCGCGCAAGGCTTCGGTAGAGCTTATTGGAAATTCGTCATCAAATTCGATGTCGCCGTCCATTGTAGGTGGCTGTCGGTCTAACGAAGTGGTTATTTGCTCAGTGGCTGTCGGGAGCGTACTGACGGTATCGCGATACGAAGCGTACGCACTGTCAATATTATTGAAGCCACGCCCCCTGGATCGTGATCCGTCAATATTATCGCGATACCGTCAATACCATCAATATTTCATCAATACTAGATCAGGATATCGAGTATCGCGTGATAATATTGATAGTGTGATAGGCCCCATAGAAAAGCAAAATATATTTAGAGTAGCAAGTTAAAAAGGATACCAAGATATTTCGGATAGCAATATATTTATGATAGCAAGATTGATCTAAGTAGGAGAAAGAAGGAATACTAATCTAAACCTCTCGTATATAACAATCATTAGTTGTTATCTTACTTTGAGTGTTGATTTATTCTTATTGAACCAGTCGGTTTCCTGACACCGCTTCATCTCCTGCAGGGGAGGGAGTGGCGGCAGGGGGGGTACCTCCACTACTATCGGTTCTTGTGACTGATCCTGGGAAAAGGACATTCAATCATCACCCCCGCCCTTTTACAATTTATTTGGGGTTGGTGCCACAAGGCCTGTGCTTTTATTTATCTCTAGTATTTTACCCCTTTTTCTAGCCATTTTAATCTTTCACAAAATCCAATGGCTGTTTTTTTTTAAGTTTCTCTTTCATATTATTAATATATATAAGTATTTGCTTACCAATGGCTGGCCATGGAAAAGTCTCATGGAACTATCAAGAATAATAGATGTGTCCACATCACCCCTCACTGTATGAACCTGTAAAATATTATAGTTCTGGTAAGTTGTTTTTGTTGGTATGTTGTGCATGCTTTGATGTCCACGTAAATATCGGAAAACAACATCATCAAAGATATAAAGCTGTGGGTAGTGTTGAAGTTTAAAAAAATTAAATATTGTAGTAAAAGTTTAGTTAAAGCTGGTCCTCAGCAGCATATTTAATGCTTTGCTAATAAATAAAAGGCACCTCATAGCTCTTATTTGTTGTAGTTTGTCTATTTTGAGTGCATATTGATTCATTTCAAGAATCAAATGAAATAACCATCATCATCTCATCATCATCTGCCTAGACTTAATCTATACTAATATTATAAAGAGGAATTTTTATTTTTTGTTTGTTTCTTTGTTTTTTTTTTTGCATTGAATAAGCTCCAAAACTACTGGACCGATTTTAACCATTTTTTAACCAATAGAAAGATAAATTATCAGGAAGTAACATATGCTAATTAAAAAAAAAATTAAATAATGTAAGAAACGCGGGCGGGCAATGTGATGTGACAGGGAACAAGAAATTTCACACAGCCAAGTCGCGGACATAAGCTAGTATCAGTATAGACATGAAGCATGGAGCCAATTGACATAATATACCTTATGGTGCAACTGTGGTTGCCCCCTGGACTGTTGGGCCGTGATGTGTGCCATAAGTGCTGCCAGCCTGCCTTCTGGATCCATGATCTCATCACTCCATTGTCCTTCAACCACATGGTCACCCACTGACACTTGTCTGGTAAAATATAAAGTCTTTTGTACTACGAGGGCTGCAATAATAGTATCGGGAATGGAATATTTCCACTGTTCCTGTCATATTAAAATCTTTTTAATTGAAAACTCCTTGGTTTTAAAAATCGAATACCATTTATTTATTTAAAAAAAGATTCTCGATCTTGTCACAAGGTTTTGTCAAACTTGTTTAGTCGTTGAGAAAATGGAATTGACTCGAGAAAATTCAAGAGCGATGATTTATTATGACTTTCGAAGTGGTTTAACACAAAAACAGTGTGTTGACCGGATGTTTTCTGCATTTGGTGATGAAGCCCCATCCAAAACCACAATTTATCGCTGGTTTGCTGAATTTCAACGTGGACGTGTCAAGCTCAGTGATGATCCCCGTCAAGGTCGTCCAAAAACTGCAGTCACCCAAGAAAACGTTGATGCTGTGCGTAAGCTGATTGAGGAAGATCGACATGTGACATACCGCGAAATTCAGGCAACTTTAGACATTGGCATGAGTCAAATACAATTAATCTTGCATGAACAATTAGGTGTAAAAAAGTTGTTTTCCCGATGGATACCGCATTCGCTCTGTGAAGAGCAAAAAGCGGCTCGCGTTACTTGGTGCGTCAGAACTCTCGAAAGATTCCACGCAGGATCCTCAAATGCTGTATACAACATCGTATCAGGTGACGAATCCTGGATATATGCGTACGAACCCGAAACAAAAAACCAGTCACGAGTTTGGGTGTTCGAAAATGAGTTAAAGCCAACAAAAATTGTTCGTTCACGGAGTGTTGCAAAAAAAATGGTGGCCACGTTTGTCTCCAAAACCGGCCATGTTACGACTATTCCTCTTGAGGGACAAAGAACGGTTAATGCAGAATGGTATGCTAGCATTTGTTTGCCACAGGTCGTTTCTGAACTCCGTAAATAGAACTGCAACCGCCGCATCATCCTCCATCACGACAATGCGAGTTCTCACACCGCGCACAGAACAAAAGAGTTTTTAGATCAAGAAAACATAGAATTATTAGACCATCCGCCGTACAGCCCCGACCTAAGCCCTAATGATTTCTATACTTTCCCTAAAATAAAGAATAAATTGCGTTGACAGAGATTTTCATCACCTGAAGAAGCTGTGGACGCCTACAAAACGGCCATTTTGGAGACCCCAACTTCCGAATGGAATGGTTGCTTCAATGATTGGTTCCATCGTATGGAAAAATGTGTCAAATTTCGCAGAGAATACTTCGAAAAGCAATAAATACATTTTTAAATAGTAATGTTGTGTCTCTTCCTTGATTCCCGAAATTTTCAGTGCCGCCCTCGTAGACACTTTAGCTTCTTGGCAAGGTATGAATGTTAAGACATAATTTAATAACTGATAACAACTACCCAAAGAAAAATTTATCGTAAATTACAGGCATGTTCTGTAAAAGTAGTACTTGTCTGAGCATTTAGTAAAAGGTTACTGTGAAATTGTACAATTAATTAAGTAAATCAAGATTAAAATAGTAAATTCAGTCTTTTACAGCAACATTTTGTTTGTTGCATCTGATGATTTCAAATATTATTTTTTTAGCCTGTTGTTATCCAAAATCGAATGTTTTAACAGCTGGTATGTGGAATATACCTGCATAGTGATGAAGAGTAGGTCTGTGAATGCATGATAGCCACCCTGCCGCCCACATCATCCTGCACATTGAGGGCCAGGGCATTGCCATCCACATGAACTGTCTGTGGACAAATGTATAACACTGGTTAGATAATTAACCTCTTTCCTACGCCCTCAGGGGCGTCAGTACACATAGCATGGTCATTGCAAAACAAGCATAAAATGAATACAGCTATTTATTATTTTCTATACCAAATGGTTAAATTATGAGGGCATTTTCTTTGTTAGAAAAGGGTTGTATCACAATTGTTGGTCTAAAAAGATTTAGAATTGAGGGCTGATTCACTAAATTAACAGCAAACAATTAGACAAAATTGAAGCTAATTTGTTCGTGTCTACATTAATAAAATAATATCAACATACCTGATCAGCTGGGTGGGAAGTTATATAGTGCGTGACGGTTTCATCCATTGTAACAAAGGATTTGTACTTACGCAGCCTCCACTACATACAATATAAGTTCACAAGAGTAACTTCTTTCATCTTCGTTTACAAAAATTGTGGTTAGGTTATTTGACAGCTGTATTGCTTACGCTCAAGGTCACAAATTATTTACTTATTTTCATTAGTATTACTGTTAATCTAACTACTCTTTATTCTTTTTCGTACGATAACTCAAAACAATATAGAAATATCTTTCATTTTATTGCGTTAGAATAACTAACAATATCTTAGAATTCATTTCACTTTACAAACAAAGCCCTACCCCAGGCTAGTTTTTTTCTATAGTGTTGGGAAAAGTTGGGTTAGATCAAATCAGATTGTGATGGGCACAGGGCACAGCTGTAGTGTAGATAAAGCAATGCGTTATTTAATTTTGAGATGTACTAAGTCGATTATTTAGAATTTTACAATATTAAAATACGTCGTCCTTATGCCCACATTCACAGTTATTTGGTCAGTAACGAGGTGCAGGCGGCATCAGCAGCGCATCATGTGTCTTCTTCTGTACTTCATCACTTTCTAACTTTCACTTACACAACATTGAGTGAGAGCGGACGTTACAAAAAACTAAGTGAACTAAATTAAGATATTTTTAAATATTGGCAAATGCAGAACGTTTTTGGAGTAGGATAAATAATCGATTCTATCGACAATCGGGTTTAAAATTTTCACGTGACATCTCTTTACAATGTTTTTGATCTGTCAGTGACAGATCACTGATGACAGCAAAAACATTGTTGTTGTAGAATGGCCGTGAAAAGTGAATGAAATTAAAATTATTATTTGAGTGTAAATTGCTGCATATTGTGTTTAAGTTGAATGTAAAGATATAAGCTTTATGTTCCTGTTAAAATGTTTCGCAACAAATTATGGCCTTCTCTTATTTGTAGAAGTCATGACGTAAGTATCTATAACCTCTGACATCAAAATAACTTTTAGTTTTTATGCGTTGGGCCATGGTTGGCATGTTTATTCAAGTGTCTTGCTCTCATTAGGGATGTTAGAAGGTTTAAGCTACAAGATAAAAGGATTAGACTAGATGCCAGAAGGTCAAAATGATGCGGGTCTATGTTTTTGGTAGTAAACAGCTGGGTATGTGATTCTATTTAGCTATTTCTATTTAGTTTCAGAGGTGCAAACATACAACTAAACTCGATTCTATTAGAGAAAAACTTCGCGAAGGCCCCAGTCTAGCTGATTTCGTGTCTGAAGACCGTCCGAAGGACTGGGAGGAGTATGAGGGAAAACTAAAAAGAGAGAAGGGTGAAGCAGAACGATTGAGGTTGCCCCCCTGGTTGAAGACGACTATACCAACTGGTAAGACCATCTTTTATATGCTAAATGAACCAAACCTGATAGTTTTCCAAAACTGATATTCATTTTGTATCTAAGGTCATTTTTATGTTACACTAGAACTTACTGTTGATGTAATATTTTCAATAATTTACAACATTATCATTTTGGATTAGTTAATAATAAAAACATTGTGTAATTGAAGATTGAAACAAAATTCTCAGTGAGTGTTATCAATGTTATCAGTGTTAGCTAGAGTCAATATAATAAGGGCACATTTGCACACAGCTCATTATGGCCATTCTACACCATGTGTTATTTAATTTTGAGATGATAAAGAAGACGAATATGCTAAGCATCTTTAACAACAGTATAATGAATGGAACTTTTTCTTAAAATTTTGTATTGTAGCCAATTCAATGGTTTACTTTGATAATCTAATAAATCATGTTTTAACTAACTTGTTCTTAACTCTAGTATTGTAGTAAAGTTATATCTGTTTCTATAAAGATTTTGATCTTCATAATAATCAAAATGTTTGTAACATTGTAATCAAAATTCAGTCCATGGTTGTATTGTTCCAGGGTCAAAGTTCACAGAGATAAAGAAACAGCTCCGTGAGTTGAAACTCAGCACAGTATGTGAAGAGGCTCGCTGTCCCAACATTGGAGAGTGCTGGAGTGGAGGCAAAAATGGCACTTCTACGGCAACTATTATGGTAAGATAACATTCAATTCCTTATTTATAAGCGAAAACTGCTTTAGCTGTGTTGAGTGATTTTAGGTAGGGGAATAACTTATGGGTTCGCGTCACTCAAATGTGCGTCATGCTCGTGATTTGTTGTGTGTAAAGATAATCGAAAATGAAATAGAACCAAACCACCCGAGACAGTCGCGTGTTTACCTTATTTATTGTAAACGTTCGCGTATTCACGCGACAGAGGCTTTCAGTTAGGAGCCAGGGTCACACGTAGCTTGTCTATTATCGCAGTTGATGGGTGACACGTGCACCCGCGGCTGCATGTTCTGCTCGGTGAAGACTTCGCGCCGGCCGCCGCCGCTGGACCCCGACGAGCCGCGCAACACCGCGCACGCCATCAGCCAATGGGGGCTCGGCTACATCGTGCTCACGTCAGTTGATAGAGACGGTAATATAATGCTGACTTATTTATTGCGCAATCTTTTTATAGAGGCATCTCACTTCTGAGCCACGTATACAAGCTATTCTCAAGAGGCCCAGGACCATGCAGATTAATGTCTGAGATCATCTTTTGAGGAAAGAACCACACAGATTTTAGTGGACCTGTCCAGTCTGGTTCCTTCATCAAGTCTTTTCCTCATTGACAGTCTTTATAATAATTAAAAACTGCATAACTATACTAACAATATGAATTTATTAACATTTTAAGTATACATTTTCCAGATTTACCTGATGGAGGTTCAAATCATCTTGCTGAAACTGTAAGAGAAATCAAAAAACAGTAAGTGCATTATAATATAATAATCACCTCACAATTTCAAATACCGAATGAATCTTTCTTTATTTAAATAATGCAATAAATGGTGTTGGATTGTCAAAATGAATGGCATTGTAATTGTTGTACGCAGTTACCATGCTGGTCCTTTTCCTTCGTGCCAATGATGCAATAGTATTTGTTTCGACTAAAATACCTAATGCATGTGTTGTTGTTGTTTAGGAACAAGGACATCCTAGTAGAATGCTTAGTACCAGACTTCAGGGCGAACCGCGACTGCATAGCGACCATCGCGAACTGCGGCCTCGATGTGTTCGCTCATAACATTGAAACCGTCGAAAGATTGACGCCGTTTGTGAGGGATCCCAGAGCTGGGTAATACTACTGTGAACTTACTAGCTATTGCTTGTAGTTTTATTTACATCCTGGAGGAATTAGTTCATACACCCGGGTAAAAAGTATAGGATACTTTTTAATAATAATAATAATAATAAACGTTTATTTTGACCATTAAAAGGTCATAATATGTACAAGTAAATTTAACAACATGCAATAAAAAAATATATCAGACTTCAAGTAAACATTACAAACTTTGACTGCTCAGTTCTTAAACCACATAGTAAAGTTTAAAGGTTGTTTCAGGTACTGACAATCGACCTCTGTCTCTGTGTTTAGTTAACACATTTTTATTTTTTATGTTCTGCGATCAGTCCCTGGACTAGCAGATATTCTCCGATCAATGCCTGGACTAGCTGAGCAGATTTGTTGTTTGTTGGATTTGATAGTGTAGAGTCGGTTCTGCGAGATTTCCCTGTACATATTTCATGACAGCATGTCTTACTTAGCATTGGCAAGGTCCATTAGATAACCTTTTCAGTTGCCTTTTATGATCCGGCTTTGTAAGCGCTTTCGCATAAGGATTTGGATGAATCTGTAGTAACGTAAAGTTAACACTTAAAGGATACTTTTGTATCCAGATTAACACTTTTTTTTTAACTTTGCCCCACTCTATTAATTTCTCCTGTATCGTGGGTGCGTTTAGATACATGTAAACTCACACACAAAAACAGCCAGACCCGGAACAACTACTTATAGGTCATACAAATATTTGTTCCGTACGGGAATCGAACCCGCGACAGGCAGCGCAGCAGTCAATCGCTTAACCACTGCGCCAACCGTGTCGTCATGTTCTATTTGTGTGTCTAATTTCATCTTCCGTCCACTCTGCTTCTGTTCTGCTCTTTTGTGTGATTGCGTACCAATCTATACAGACTTTCACATATAAAATAGTGCTATAAAACAAAACATACACATTTCATTCGTCTTCGTCGGACCCTTAACATTAAGTAAATGCACAACTCGCCCTAATTTCTGTATTGACTGTTATTCAATTTTTGATCATTGCATCCGTTGTCTGTTTCTCCTAATAAATAAAAATCTGTACTATCCATACTAATATTATAAATGTGAAAGTAACTCTGTCTGTCTGTTACGTTTTCACACCTAAACCGCTGAACCGATCGTTATGAAATTTGGCAGAGATATAGCCTGGGATATGGAGAAGGGTATAGGTTACTTTTTTACACGATAACCGACATCAACGCGGGTGGAGCCGCGGGGTATAGCTAGTTATGAATATTTTATATCCTCAGTTACCGTCAAACCCTGAAGGTCCTGCAGTCAGCCAAGGAAGTTAACCCTGACCTGATCACCAAGTCTTCAATCATGCTGGGGCTCGGCGAGACTGACGAGCAAGTGGAACAGACTATGAAAGGTACCAAGTTTAAGACTATAGAAGAATTATAGAAAATAAAAAAATATAATACGGCACGATTTCAAACGCGTTTGGAACATTGAACCAGGATGAAATAAACCCCACACTATCTTGACCAGTTAAAAGTATCATCAACCATTAAACTTGGGTAATAATGCCATTTTTAGCAAGTCATAAGCAGGATTTTATTTTTCTATGAATGAACCTAGGTCACTTTAGCACACATCGAAGCGACGCGTGCTATACTTGTGGTTACCAAGTCTTCAAACACGCTGTGAATGTGTGTGTAAGCGCAGGAGATCTCGATACCGTCCGAGACAAGGGCGAAGTCGGACATGTGTGTGTGCGAGTGCGTGTGTGTGCTGACGCTAATCGTCTTCACGTACACATTCACAGCGTGTTTGTACACTTGGTGAGCACAAGTAAAGCACGCGGAATCATTCCCAATACTCCCCTCTAGCCCTGTCCTCCGGGTGACAGCTGGGAATTGTCTTCCCAGTTGTCACCGGGGTGACAATTTGTGCCGACTGTTCCCTTTGAAAACTGACTAGAGGGGACAAATGGGAAGTCTGTTTCTCAGTTGTCACCGGGGGGGGGGGGGGTGACATTTGCTATGATTCCAAAAAAAAATGCAGTTACCATAGATTTCAGCCTTTTTATTTCTTATGCTACATAGAATTAAAAAAAAAATATTGACACAATGTCAACACGCTTACAACATTAGAAAAATAATAATTATTAAGTAAGTAAATAAAAATGTAAAAAAAGTTATATAGAATCATATAAAAAAAAATCGCTTCGTGAGATAAAACTACTATATTAGAAAATAAATTGAAATTATTGACTGTTAATTGTGTTTGTGTTTACATCGTTTTATAAAATTCATCGAACTACTTTACAGATCTACGCGAGGCTGGCGTCGACTGCGTAACCCTAGGCCAATACATGCAGCCGACCAAACGTCATCTCAAAGTCTTTGAATACGTCACACCAGCCAAGTTCAAAGAATGGGAAGAACGCGGAACCGAACTGGGCTTCCTGTATACAGCCAGTGGACCACTAGTCCGGTCATCGTATAGGGCTGGAGAGTTCTTCATCTCCAGCTTACTTAAAGATAGGAAGGCAAAAAGCTTGTGACCCGAAGTTTAGTCGTTTTCTTTGTGACTAGAGTTATTTGTATTTTATACGCAAAGTAGATGTGGTTTTTAGCAGTGGTGTAGATCTGTCAATAAATATTTTGATGAATTTAATTAGAGACAATGCACTTTTGAAAGTTCAAATTACGAGTTGGACTCGCGACGAATGTGCTCTTGAGTAAGAGCTCTGTTCGAGTTCGAAACGAGTCGGGCAAACCCGTATACACTAACTATTAGTGTCACAATTACTTGAAAAATATCTCACCTGATTCGTCATCAACGATTGTGCACGCTTGCGTAGAAGTAATCTATTTATTATGACTTTTACACTCTTGTGAGCATTCTATAATACTAATTAACTTTTAATTAACATGTTATCGGCACTATTAAGTATAATTATTAGTCAGACAATACTTTCATTTCACTAGGTTGACCAAAGCTAACGTACTTAATGATTACAAAGGCGACACAACCCGATGTTTAAAAAAAAAAACATTTTACGTAGCATAAGATTTTTTTTTAAATCCTTTATCAGTGTTCTGTATACTGCGTTCGCGATTTAGTTTCCAAACTTCTAAACTATGTGTTTTTGGAAAAACAACTTTAGCACCCACACAAAAAGTTCAATTTGCGCTACAACTTCAATCATTTTAGGAGTTTTTCAATAGTACTAGTCATTCTGAAATCAACTTAATTTACATAGACTTAAAGTTGATATTCGTTTAAATGGAACATTAATTGGAAACAAGGATTTGAATGTTTCTTTCACAGTAGACTCGTTAAAACCACTGCTAGATGCACCTAATATTGTGTCATATTGTGTATATTATGGATCTGTATAATAGCGCTAGCCAAATCATTAATAAGCTATTTATTGTAAACAAACTTTTGTTATTGTTAATAAATATTATTTTGTCAATGTTTTATTAGTTTTCTTTATTCACAATACAGTTTTAATATATGTAGGTGTTTAGTCGCCGACACGTAACTTGGCAAGATTTGTTAGATGCGCAGAATTTTTTCTAAACTTTCTTCTAAACATACATGTTTAAAAATAAATTATGTCAATAACCATAGAATAGTGACAAGCAATAAAATTGTCATTGTTTTGTTGCACTAAGTGCACATGCACTAGCTTACTCGTACTACGCCAAAACCTTGTCAAATTACGTGCCTACCTAACGTTAAGTTTAATACGGAAAGCTAAATGGATTTTTTCAATCAAAAAAATTTTTTTTTTTTTTTCGCATAAACTTAGGTTGGCACTTATGAAACGTCAGAAGCTGTTCACGGTTCCAATTAGTCGTTTCCTATGGAGAAGAGCCAGCAAGAAACTCCACGGTTACTCTTTTAAAATAATTGGTTTTTACAATATTTTCAAATAACACAGTTAATTATAGGTATGGGAGGACAGTGCCGCAGTGTGTGCCTTTCAACAATTACCAGGTACTTAACAAAATAGAAAAGTGCCAACAAATCTACAGTCTACTAGGCCTACAACGTTCTCACATTCACCAAATAGAAAATAATCAATAAAAAAATAAAACCATATATATGTATACTAGCTTTTGCCCGCGGCTCCACCCGCGTGGATGTCGGTTATCGCGTAAAAAAGTAGCCTATGTCCTCCATATCCCAGGCTATAGCTCTGCCAAATTTCATGACGATCGGTTCAGCGGTTTAGGCGTGAAAACGTAACATACAGACAGACAGACAAGAGTTACTTTCACATTTATAATATTAGTATGGATATTAAAATGAAAATCTATTTATACCAAATGACATGATTGCCATTACGAGTACAACTACAGTAAAAAATCTGAATAAATGTCAAACTTCCTTGTCTTCAACGTAGTCTTTTATCTTATTCTCTTGTGATTATGAGAGAACAGTAAAGAATATTATTATATTATTTATAATATGCTTTTTTGATAAGGACACGTTTGATGTGGTTTTGAACTTTCCATCGCTAAGTTTTGCGACCGACTTTGGCAACTTGTTCCAAAAGCGGATACTGTTTATAAGAAATTACTTGCTAGTTTTAGTTAATCACAATTTCATGTTTACTACGTGTATTTATATGATGGAAAAAAAGTCCTAAGTTTTTGGGAACCTACAAAATACTTTCTAAGATGAAAAGAGAAGGCAGAGTTAATATATCAATTTCTTTGAATTTGTTTCTAAGGGACCCATTTTATATATCGCGCGGATTGCTCTCTTTTGTAGAATGAAAATGGAAACTACGTCACCTGCCGATCCCCACAACAGAACGCAATAAGACAATAATACTGTGGAAATAAGCAAAGTATACTAACCTAGCTGTGACTATATCAGTTAACTGCCTTATTTTTCTTACTGCATATGCAGCTGAACTTAATCTACCTGAAGAGCTCTAATGTGGGCGCCCCATTGCAATTTCAAACCTAAAGTAATTCCTAGAAATACGGTTTCCGTAATACCATCTACTTTCTTGCCATCAAGCAACCATCAAGTTTTAAATTTAGTCCCACTTGGGGTACATTTGGTAATTAGAACTTAAGACATTTAGTTTTGTTCGCATTAAGTAAAAGATTATTAGCTGCGAACCTGTTTAAAAGAACAGCCAGACTATCGTTGACATGTAAGACATCCGTATCTTTTCTATTTATTTAAAAAATTAGAGAAGTGTCATCAGCAAATAGAATTATTTGCTGATGACATTCAGCAAATTGAATTTTGCTGACCAAGCTGCCTTACTTTGTACATAAACAGCAAATAGTTAAATATTGCTTGCAATGTATTGGCCCTAAATCCAGTGACGGAGAATTTATGCACATCTTCAACTAGTGGAAAATCAATTTGAACTTTATCTCAATAACGTAAAGCTCAATTCAGAGAGTGACAAGACAATACAGGACAACTTTTATCTCAACAGGATAGGCGTGCGAACCATATGTGATGACATTAATTGAGATAAAAACAGCAAGGCGTTAGCATACTCTCAAGTTACTGAGAGGAACATGGCACAGTCATCACACCAATAAAACAACTCAACCCATATAAAAATGCAGATTTATTCTAAACGGGTAGTTACGAACATAGCAACATAAATTCCTTACTTGCCGAAATTGTACCTCATCTGCAGCTCCATAGCCTGGTTGAAGCAGCCCGGCTTCCGAGCAGCCTTAGCGATGATGTTGAAGCGGCTCACGCTATATTGCAGCGGCTTGTACGAGATTGTGACTACGTTCGACAGTTTGTTGAAACTTACATTGGGGTTGGAAATCGAGTTCTGAATTTGTACTCGCACGTACTCCATTACGTAGCATTGTGGGGTCTGGAAGAATTGTGTCATTACAAACCTATTTTATTTGAGTGGCTATACCTAAGGGTCTGTTTATGCAGGTCCAAAACCCCACTACCGGCTCTAAACTTGCCGGTAGTTTCCCGATCAGGTCAGACAAAAATGATTGTTTGCACAGATCCAGGGTTTCGTGCCCCGGGCGCTAAATTCAAGCGTGGCAGACAAGTGCACCACCCAGTGCTGACATTTTCGAGCTCCCTTTGCTCCCTCTTGCAGCCTAACAATTCCTAATTCTTAAACCTTTTCGAATTCTTAAATCATCAAAAGAAAATGAGTGTTACATTTTTTGCGATCGCTTCGGTCGCTTTGAATTCTAGATTGTGTTAAAAAAGTTTTTGCATAATCTTAGCATCGAAAATCGGACCGCACATCAGATGAATTATGATAAAGACAAAGAAAAGATTTGTTTGCAGAATAAAAGGCTCGAAGAGTAAAAATTTATTTCTACTATGTTATAATCTCACGACATATTTGAAACCCTATCCAGTCCTAGCCTAATTAAAATAAATGTCCGAGATGTCCATGTATATTTAAAAAAATAAGGCTTCATAAAGGATTGAAGCAAGAAGGCGGGGAGCGGCAGACGGCAGTTATTGCTCCGCCTCGAAAAAAAAATTAGATCCGCGACTGAACAACAGTCAGGAGGTCCGGACAGTTGTTCTAAACAGTTGACCCTGTGGATGGAGAGTAAAATACTTGTATTCGAAAAAAAAAAATCATTACTAAGAACTTCAAGTAGGTCCTATGTGTTTACGACTCATGCCACTCTTCTTAGTTACACTTAGCACTTTCAAAATTTGCATTATATTACACTCACCCTCAGCTTAATCTCTTTAGTCTTCTGAAAGAGTGAAAAATCATCATCTCTATGATCAACTATAATGCTGCCGGGAGCATCGACGCCGAACTCCCATACTTCCCCCAGGACGCCGTGAGTCACCGACAGAAGGACACAGAGTCGCAACAATCTCCGTGGTTCCATTGCTCACAGTCCACTAGAAGCATTAGTGATGATGACGATTCGACGCACCAAACCTTTACAATGTCATTTTAATCCAAATCTAATGCCTTTAGCGACGTACATGTGTGTCAAATTGTTTAACGTAGGTAGCTATATTGAATGTGCTAATATAATTAATTTGTTCAATAAGTAGTTTTACGCTTCATCTTGTTAAAAATTGTTCGGTTCTAGGCTCTTGTATGTTAATGTGTATGTGAGCAGAGGATTCTTAGAACCAGGAAAGTTTATATTAAGATACGTCTTTGCTGCTCCTATTTTGTTTACTAGGATTAAAGTTACGCAACCCTTAACGTAACGTCAGTCACAAACATTCACTTATTGACATGAGTCTCCATGAAGGGTATGTAGAGGCGTGTGCAGTGCATTCATAATTCGCCAGCTATGTTTGAGTCAAATGTAACAGGGGGCGATTGGGGTGGCTATTGCCACTAACCGAGTAGGTACCTATAATTGCAATTGAAAAATCCTAATAACACTTTGCCCGACAGGTCTGGCAAAGTGTTATTGGGATTTTTCCCAGGGGAAAAGAGCCCTGGACTACACGATCAGCAGTCTGCGGGGACTAGAGTCAAGACTAGATACTCGTAATTACTGGTACGACATCTAAAAACAAAACTAAAGTGACCATAAAAATCTATACTCCATTTACTTAGCATTAGACAAATAACGGCTAAATAACGACAGTTATTGTGTAATATTGTTGAAATTACTGCACTTTAGAGTTATTTTTTTTTAATGTAAATAGTAAATAGATTACAGTGCTTTGTATTTATCGTGAAATATAGTACATTACTGCCGCGGTCTATAATGACTACTTTGCTGGTCGCGCTGATGATGACCGACAGCGCCGCGTAGCGCAGCTCCAGGCCGACACAGCGCGGTCAGCGTGCAGCACTTGATGGACGAGCTGAGATAAAGGCCGAGGCCGTAGGTCGAGGCCTTTACAGCGAGGACAGCAAGGGCTGCAATGATGGCCAAGCTGGAAGGCCTAGAGCGTAGCTAGGCTAGCTCGAGGCAATCATAGCGTGACCAGCGAAGCAGTCATAGTGGGCCAAGGCTTGTATAGTGCTTTACTCAAAAATGCAAGTACCTAATCTAAATAAAACCAGCAAGTAATTTCAATATAATATATATTAATTAACTAGAAATTTAATTAAAATGACAATTATGAAAAGTACAGTTACTAAAATTCAACACCGACTTTCCCGGTTTGATATTACTAATAGTTTTCGATAATTTTAATGCGGTGTTTGACTGCTGTATTATTTCTTCATTTATTACTTCATTTATTTCATCATTTTTTTCTTCATGTTCTTGAGCAGATGTTGAAGTTTCCTGGAACTCGTAAGACGTTGTTCGTTTTAAGTTTATACTTTGACCGATTTTTTGTGTAATTCTGTTTTTATTCTCCAGTGATTCTTCTATATAGCTCTCAGCAACTCGATCGGATTTCCATCCTCCATGCCTTTTTAGTGTAATACTCGTAAGATTGGCCCCAGTATCGGCAAGTATAGTGGCCAATGAACGCCGGAAACAATGACCTGTAAATTGTTCCGGATGGGGCAGTTCTAAGTATGTAGCAATTATTTTGGGCGTTTGAGCAATTTTATGCCTCCCTATCACTTGTTTGGTGCATTTGCAGTTTTTATAATAAAAAAAAATCGGTCGGTTTTTATGTCAACTGGACGTAGTGCGTAATATTTTTGCACCACTGCAAATGAGGCGTCACGAACAACGAAAGTACGATCAATCTTCGTTTTTGTATCTCGCAACGTAATTATCATTACGTTGATGTGAGTTTCAATGTCATTAACGGTGATATTGGTAATTTCGATGCATCGACATGCACCGTAAATGCCAAAAATAAGAACCACCTGTAACAATAACAACTAGGTACGAGTATTAATTATGAGAACGTGTACAGTACAAAGGGTTTTTAGATATAAATACTTACTTTCACCGCTAAGTAATCAGAGTCGGGGGCTTCATTTATAAACTTTTCTACATTTTATGATGTCAACACTTTTGATTTTTTACATTTATATCCGTCTGACTGTCGTTTTAGCATAACTATGCATTTTAACATTGAATAGGTATTCCAGAGAGACGAAGGCTTCATTTTGTTGGAAAGATCATTGAAATACGCAAGAAAAACATTTTCGGATATGGATTTAGATTTCCTACTGATTTTCCACTGCACAAATGTTTCATAGGCAAGCTTATATTTTTCCTTTGAGTTTGGCGGTATTAAATTTTCAACCACTAATTTAGCTTCATCTTTAATGTCTGGCGGTGTTAAAATTGAATCGGAGGAATTTTCGGTCAGTGGGTCGTCTTAGGGGAGGTCTTTTTGCATTTGATTTTTTAAAACGTTGAAACGTCAAAATAGAGGCCTGCAAATTTGTTTAATGTTATAATAAATGGAGTATACTACTGATTGAAAATGAAAGTACCACTTTCGGTCCACTGGTTTTGAAGCAGTTAGGCCATACCTATTTCTAGCCATTGGCGTATATAGGGGGGCCGGGTGGGCCGTGCCCAGCCCAGAATGGTTTGGGGCCCACCCCAGGATATTTGGTTACCGATTCGAAATTCTAGGCAGAAATACGATCTAGAGGAATGTGGCCGTTTTTCTTTAGATCGAATTTTGTTGCTTCGTGTCTCAATATGAAACTTTATAAAAGGTATTAGAAGACTTTGGTGATTGAACAGTTTTTCATAATTCTTTCTCAGTCACGAAATAATATTTTCTTAAAGGAGTGGCGCTAATGGACCGGTGAGCGCCCTGTTAAATAGCTTCACACAAAACCAAGTTCAATCAAATAAATAATCTGCA
Source organism: Dryobota labecula (assembly GCA_947523025.1). Classification (NCBI taxonomy): domain Eukaryota; kingdom Metazoa; phylum Arthropoda; class Insecta; order Lepidoptera; family Noctuidae; genus Dryobota; species Dryobota labecula. The sequence goes on along the minus strand of OX383287.1, from coordinate 27,296,916 downwards.
ACCGAGAAATAAACTAGTTTTAGTGACAATTATTATAGACATCATACTGTATCTGGTACGCCATGGATTGCCTTAAAGAGGCCACCGTGCAAATGTGGAATCAAAAAATAGAAGTAACTTTTTAGAAATGGTCACCTGTTCGCTAAATACGATTAAACATTTTCCAAACACGAAACATAGGTTAGGTACATGTTTTTCGAAATTATATTGGGCGTCGCCTCGGTTTCATCGGCCATCATCGCATCTCAGTACACTTTTTGTACGTAAAGTGTCGTAACTGTTAAAATGTTACACTATTTTCAGTCTAGTTTTCATTCGCCAAGTGAGCAAAAGGGACTTCGTTCCAAGTTCCAACACAGTTTCCCACGCGAGACACATGTCCAACAGTGGAATGCACAAGGCAATTGAATGATTGATCATTTCTGAACAATTGACAATTTCTGGGCCTTTTTGTTCAAACGAAGTTACGTAACAACATGAAGAAAAAAATCCTCTTCAGTCAATCGATTTTCAAATTCCTTTCAAATTGTTCGGGTGACTTTTCTTGTCAGAAATAGTATTGAAATTTTATTACCTACCGTTAATTAATTTATTATTAATTACAAAAAAAGTATTAAAAATAGAACCGGAATGAGAAGCAGCGGCTTGGTGCTGTTTGCGTGTGCTGGTCTGCTGCTTGTGAGTATATCTATTCAATCATTACCTACTGAATTCATATTACAAGCTTGCGGCAATTGCGGCAACAATCAAATACTACCTTTACTACAATCTTAAGTCTCTTTGTTGGAATCTAATGAACAATTATAAAACCCGATTTAAAAAATCTATTATTATTACCTGTCTTACGGGGTTGCGCGGGATGGAAGCCAGGTAGGTACACCTACCTACCCTGAGTAGGTTACCAATGTCAATATTTTATTAGTACTTTCAAGTTTAGCTATCTTCGACATCAATGACATACGAGTACGGTGAACGAAAAAATTGTGACGAAACCTGAACTTATTACGGTAAGTACATATATTATCTAAATGAACTCTGAAATCGTCAATCCACCTTGAACAAACCTGGTCATGCTCATGCCTTCTCTGTACAACGACGTGCCCTTGCCCGGCGGTGGTGGAGTTTCAAATAATCTTCCAGGGCTTGTTCTAAAAGTTTTTCGCGATTTTAAAAGTATTAGGGTTGTGTCTGTGTAGAGCGGCGGTGCGATTCTCGGCGGGTCCGTGTCATGGAGTCTGCTGCGCATGTCCTACTACTTCTGGACGTCCGACCTGGGCGCGGAGCTGAGCTCCAGCGTGCTGTTCCTGGCGGGCGCGCTGCTGTGCCTGCCCATCTGCTGGCTCTCGACCGTGGTCCCCTACCACACCAAGTCTTTGTCGTTGACTGCTACGGTAAAAATTTGGTTTCCTAAGAAAGCGGTGAACGGTCACACACTAAGAGCGTTTTCAGATTTTCCGATACGATCGATATCAAAAGCGAGATCTGATATCCGACACCATGTGGTATCTTCCCATATTCCCGATGATATCGGTCCGGTGCGGCCTTTTTCTCAATAGCTTTGTGCGGGCAGGTGGTACTTATGGCAGACTATATTGGAAAACTTTATTTGCTACACTTATCTATTATATTTGAGACCCAAAAACGTTCTGTCCGCAGACAATATTCGATATATCCCATTATGCAAGCTAACACAGAGGGAGCATTTTATACTCTTTTTATTATATTCATGATCAAGTAACAAGACTCATGCAAATTATTTGGTATACAATTTCATTTACAAGACATTTAATTAAATTAATATTATTCATTAAATTAGGGGTCATAAAAATAAAAACACAATAATTATAATTTTCTAACCGGCATTGGAACAGCAACATGCCTGCTACAGCAATGCCGGACTTAAGGGCAGTCCAGCCTGTTGGCGTCCATGCGCGAATTCCGTACATGTACTGAGTAGTCTCCTCAGCCCACAGATCGACGCGCTCAGCAGCACCATGTCGTCCGCATAACTGTCGCTTTTAGCAAGCTAGAAAATGCACCTCGGAAGTTTTTTAATTACTTTCGCATGACTGAATTTACATTCGATATTTGCTAAGTAATTCACCTAACCAGTATCAAAAAACAAGATACACATTTTCAAATGGCTGTGAGCCCTAAAGCAATGCTACGGTGGTATTTTTAGGGTTCCGTACCTCAAAAGGAAAAACGGAACCCTTATAGGATCACTCGTGTGTCTGTCTGTCTGTCCCTCTGTCACAGCCAATTTGCTCCGAATGTAATGGACCAATTAAGTTGAAATTTGGTATACATATCAATTTGAGTGACCCAAACACGGACGTGAACCGTAAATAAATGAATTTAGAATATTGGGGTCAGTTTTGGGGGGCAAACAAGAAAATTTAAAAAAAAAGTTTTGTAAACTGTACCGTGTGACATATCAAATAAAAGGGTTTGCTGTGAGGGTCTCAAATATTTTTTTATATAATTTTTTAAATAAATTGTTTTAAAGTTAGAAGTGAAAATAGACGAAAAATGACCCCCTTATCTCCGAATATACTGAACCTCAAATTTAAAAAAAAAAAAAAATACAGAAAATGTTCTATACCTATAGATTACAGGAAAATCTATAAGAAGTCTATGGTCTTAAAATAACATGGTAAATCTCTCGATATTGTGCGAACAATCTTACATTTACAGTTGGAATGTATGGGAGAAGATTATGTTTACCAACTACAATGTTAAGTTTGTTCTTAGGATAAATTCTTTCCAAGTACGGAACCCTTCATTGTGCGTGGTCCGACACGCACTTGGCCTGTTTTTTCTACCCACATTCCACCAATTCCATCAATGTAAGACGTATGTCGTATTAAAATGATGACGACATCATGTTTACAAATAAAAATGAAAAAACGTTCAAAAAAAAGTCGCGCCGGCTCAGTCACGCACACAGAAAAAAATGCACACATACAAACATTATAACCCAGCTGCCCATGATGGGCATCCGATGGTGATTGGTGCCGCTAACATACCGGTATCGCATCCGATATCAGAACGGACAATCTGAAAGGCAATTCATACATTTTACTTGCCTCGATATCGTATGCCAATACGAAAAATTTAGTCCCATCTCTTCCCCTATGCGTTTATAGAAGAGATGGGAAATTTTTGTAGTTATAAACGCATAAGGGAAGAGATGGGACTAAACCATACGAAAGAGAGGCAAGTAAAATCACAAAAATGTACCGATATCGTATCGGACAATCTGAAAACGCTCAAAATCAACCTAACTTCCAGGTTTCTTGTGTGTGTATATCATAAAAAATCCAGTGTAAGGAAAGGTTATATTCAGTATAGTCATTTTCAGCATACAATCCCAAAAGTAAAAAAAAATCCCTTGCATTCTATTACTTAAGTGGATTCTGCCCATGAGGGTCACAGAAGGTTTTACCTATTTGTTGAACAGGTAAATAGTTTCAGGCTATAAACGTTCTATTCTATAATTAGCATTTTGGTTATGCGTTATGTCGGTCACTGTTGCACAACTGTCAAACTACCCGTACAAGATAGAGACGGGAACATGTCTAAGTCAAAGGTCATGCTAAGAAATTTTAATAGATCACGGCCTCAGTCATGGTGTTCATTGCAGCTGATGGCGCTGGTGAGCGTGGCGATGGTGACGCTGTCAGTGGGCATGGCGTCGGTCTCAGGGCTGTCGCGAGCGGTGCGCGAGCCGGCCACGCTTAACACCAGCATGCTGCGGGCTATGGCCGTCAACGCCTTTGACCCTGCTGTTAGGAGCTCCTTCGCAGCTATGCAGATTGAGGTAGGCATGCTATTTTGTACTACCGTAATAATCTTCAGGGCAGTTCATGGTGGCAGTTGAATCCTACATGCTACAAAGTAGTATGACACTACGCATGGCACTTCACATTCTCTCTGCCTGCTATAGGCGAGTATCGTATTGACTTCTTCACTCGTCACTCGGACTATAAGTACGAGATCATCAAGTACCACAAAAAAAGCCAGTCAGGGCGTCTCGGTAATGTTATCGTTTTGACTGACGGATTACCTCATTGATCTAATACTGAGTCGCAAGCGCTACAGCTGAGGGTTGGGGCCAGGGTTCGATCCGAGCCCCAAGTTTTCCATGAGGAAAACCTGGATAGCAACCTGGAGTCTGAATTTGAGCCCGGTAAAAGAGAATGGCTTATTAAGTACGACTTAAAACTTAATTGGTGTAATGTGGGTTACTCACAGGGTGTCAAAAATCTTGAACTTTGACATTTCATTTCACAAATGATGAAGTTGTGTGTGAATAATTGTCTACCTATATTCCAGTTGAGATGCTGCGGCGTGCAGTCGTACTCGGACTGGTACCTGCACCGTCGCACCCTGCCACCCGCCTGCTGTGGACGCGTGTGGAACGGAAAAGTAATAATGGGTGTATGTACCTACTTTATTTAAGCTTTTTTTGTTTTTGTTTTAACAGTTGGGTACCTCCTCCACTTCCAATTATAAAGTTTATCAAAATCCTTGTTTCTAATTGATGTTATTTCCACTTAAACAAAATAATATCGACTAAATGAGACTGCAAATTGCGTTTTAGAATGGCAAGTACTGTTGAAAAACCAGCTAGATGGGCTGACGACCTTAGAATGGCAGCTGGGATAGACTGGATGCGAAAGAACCAGCTGGTGATTTGGCGCAACTTATGTGGTCATACAAAGTTTTTGTCAAGTGGCGCCTCTGCCGTGTATCATCATATTGTTTTAACTCTTGTATATTTTTGAATAAATAAAATAATTATTTATTATTGCAACTTGGAAGAGGCTGAATTGATTGATTAATCGTGGTGGTGTGGCACAATTCCAGCGAGGTGACACGTGCGAAGTACCGCTGTACAGCATGGGCTGTCTACGGCCCGCGCTCGCCGAGCTGCGCTACTTCGCCAACTCGCTGTCGGCTCTGTCCTCCGGCATCGTCATCGTCATGGTAAGCATGTTTATTGTGTAGTTCCCTCTTTTTAGGGTTCCGTAGTCAACAAGGAACCCTTATAGTTTCGCCATGTCCATCTGTCTGTCTGTCTGCGGCTCAACTCAGAGACGTTAGTACTAAAAATAATAAATTGACACGGGCAGAAAAAAAAAACTTCGGGAAACTTACAGCAAACCTCAGTTGGTCCGAAAGAGTTTTTTTTATCCTTAAACGAAACGATCGATTGGCATCAAAAAAAGATTTTGCGAAAATGGCCAATTTTCTTGCTGACTGTCAATTATTATTATTTTTTTTTTTTTTTCAAAATATTTGAATGGCGATCAACATTTTTTGAAAGAAAAGTAGGCTTTACAAGATAACGAGTATAAGTCAACCAAACTTAGGTACATTAGCAGTTGGAATGTATGGGAAAGCTGCATGTATTTCAACTAAAATGTTAAGTTTTTTCTTGGTATAAATTCATTCCAACTACGGTACCCTTCTTGTGCGTAGTCCGACACGCACTGGGCCGGTTTTTATTACAACTTCGATCAATAATAGCACTAGATTCCCGATAAGCGCTTCAAAAACGGCCCGAAAAATAAGAGCACAAATACTTTTGTGGTTTTTAAAAGAGAATGATAAGGTTTTTCAAATTAGTATCGTCCAAACATAGCCAACGTTAAGGCGTCAAAATACCGCAGTGCGCGTTCAAAAATTGTGTAAATAACCACCGTAACACCAAGATTTTGGAAGGAACATATTTTTATTTATTTTCTTTAGGAACTTAGTGGCCACTATTTTCCATTTTAATGATTACGATAAAACTTAACAATGAAAATCTACTGTTTAATAACGTATAGTCTTGTAGAGCACAACGCGACATGCTTATTTTCTGCATTTCATTCTAAAATAAAAGAAATCACCAAAGAAACGATGTGGGTGCCACTGCGCGCTCGGTACCCTTTTAAGTCTGCTTGCACCGCAAATCACAAAATGCGTTTAGCGCTAAACGAACTTGAAACATCGTTCTGCTTCTGCCAATCGTTTCAAACGACAGAGACAGAATAATGTATTAGATACGTTTAGTGTGAAATTTAGGTAGGTAATAAGTGATTTGTGATGCAAGTGGGCCTTGGGAGTGCAGATTCCAGCCAGTTTTGTTCCCCAGGCTGTGACACTGTTCGCAGCGGCCTACACGCTAGTGTCAAGCGTGGTGGAGCGCGGCGACGTGCGCTCGTATAAGGTGCCGGCGCCACTGCGCGGGGCGCGCCTGGCGCCCCCGCCGCGCCTGGCGCCCTCATCGCGCCTGGCGCCCCCATCGCGCCTGGCGCCCCCACCGCGCCTGGCGCTGCCGCCGCTCCTGGCGCCCCCGCCACACCCGCCGCCACTCGTGGCGCTCACCGCACCCACCGCGCTGCCGCATGACAGCTTCATGTAAACGCACCCTAATGCCTAGTAGCATTTTCGGTTGGCATTTAATTGGGCCAACTTCAGAGGCATGTGGCCCAACCAAACGCCAACAAAAATGCTACTAGCTATACCACCCTGTACACCACCGGAATGAACGGCATTCAGAACCTTAATATCCGGAGCAGTTACTACGTGACAAAGTAACACAGACAACTGTCGGTTGTGAGTTGACGTCATATTCAGACGTACAACGGTACAAGGATCTTTTGATGCGTCACCAAAATCGGAATTAACGCCGCCATTTTGTTTTTTCAATACAATTTCTGTGTCAATTTCACAAATGTTTACCCTTTCGTTGTCATTCAGGCGCCACCTAATGAAGAAGTGTCGTACCGGCCTATAAATCTTCTACCCATAATAGGGAAACTCCTCGAGAAAATCTTACCGAAAAGGATGAAGGTACACCTAAGTGATATCACTCCAAATGACCAATTTGGCACCCGGGAGAACCACGGAACGATCGAGCAAGTTTATCCCATCGTCGACATTATAAGCAGATCGCTGGAAGAAAATAAATATTGTTCAGCAGTCTTTTTGTATATCAGCGAGACCTTTGACAAAGTGTGGCACGAGGGCCTATTATACAAAGGCAAAAAGATGCTACCACACTCGTTTTACCACATAGTAAAATCTTACCTCAGCAAGCGATGTTTTGAAATTAAGTTTCATGATGAACTTTCCGACTTGCATAACATCAAATCAGGAGTACCACAGGGAAGTATACTGGGACCGGTTTTCTACACCATATATAATGCTGACCTACCAACAGCAGACAAGACTACGGTTGCAACATATGCAGACGATACAGCTTTACTATCTACACACTCGAATGCAGCAACCGCGTCAGAACACCTACAACACCACATTGACAAAATTGTAGAATGGCTTATAAAATCTGGCGAATTCACGTAAATCAACACATGTGACCTTTACTCTCAGGAGACACACGTGTCCGTCGGTTAAATATTTAACAATAAATAAATCTCGCAAGATGGCACTGCAAAATATTTGGGCATGCACTTGGATCGACTGCTAACATGGAAAAACCGGCCAAGTGCGTGTCGGAACACGCACAATGAAGGGCTCCGTACTTGGAAAGAATTTATCCTAAGAACAAACTTAACATTGTAGTTGGTAAACATAATCTCCCATACATTCCAACTGCAAATGTAAGTTTGTACGCACAATATCGAGAGATTTACAATGTTATTTTAAGACCATAGACTTATATTTTCCTGTAATTTATAAGTATAGAACTATTTTCTGTATTTTTTTCAAAATTTTAGGTTCAATAGTTTCGGAGATAAGTGGGGGGGGGAATGATAAATTTTCATGTATTTTCACTTATAACTTCAAAACAATTTATTTTCAAAATTATATAATTATATAATTTAAATACATTTGAGACCCTCACAGTAAGCCCTTTCATTTGATATGTCACACGGTACAGTTTGCAAAACTTTTTATTTTATTTTTCTTGTTTGCCCCCCAAAACTGACCCCAATATTCTAAATTCATATATTTACGGTTTACGTCCGTGTTTGGGTCACTCAAATTGATATGTAAACCAAATTTCAACTTAATCGGTCCATTATATTCGGAGCAAATTGGCTGTGACAGACGGACAGACAGACAGACACACGAGTGATCCTATAAGGGTTCCGTTTTTTCCTTTTGAGGTACGGAACCCTAAAAATACATATGGACAAAGCGGAAGCAACTAGATTTAAAACTACGCTGTATGTAGGTACTGGTTAATAGGACGCCACTCACAAATGAGCACACACAGCAAAATATATATCTATAAAGCCATCTTGAAACCAATATGGACCTATGGCATACAGCTTTGGGGTACTGCCAGCTACAGCAACTTGGAGATACTGAAAAGATTCCAAACCAAAACACTGAGGACCATATTTAACATATCTCAAAACATCAGTAATAAGAACATACATCTTGATGAAATGTACCAACTGTCAAACAAGAGATAGCGAAATATAGCACCACTACCAGTAAAGACTATCAATTCAAAAAATAAGCTTGCCCTCAGACTCATTAGAGATCAAGGCATACAACATAGAAGATTAAAGAGACGTAGTGTCTCAACCCTACAAGATAGATTCGTCAGGATGGAATGAGACACAACAGATACAAGCATCAGACAAAGCAGTGGCTTATTGTTGTGTGATTGCCGCAGTGCAGAACGAGAAAAAAAAACTGGCGCCAAAAGATCCTTGTAGCACTTTATTTGAACAGGTACCGTACTCAGCAACATTGAGTCAAGGTTAACAAATCGTGTTCGTATGACACTAGATAGACAAGACGACTATAGTATATTTTTCGCTCAACTTAGTGCCGAGTACCCTACGCGTTCTCCAAGTAGTCAATCGATGTGTCCTATAATTGGTATGTAATCATACCGCTAAGCTACCGGTAAGCTATGCCTAAAGCTCAACATTTTACTTAATGATACGATACTTGACTGTTTTCTGAACTCGTTGCCATAACTCTAATTCGTTGCGTGCATTTTTTACTTTTCTGCACATTCACATTCTGAATGCTGCTGTTTCCGTGGTGAGCATTTGCAGCATATCAGTATTGATGAAAGTGACCAGGTCTATGATGCGGAATGATGCCAGTTCATTATTGATTATACTTTGCAGATTATGTCAACGTATGTTTTCTATTGAAAGGCACTTTAGGGATTTAGAATTATAATTTCAAACGTCCTATAAAATTGTTTAAAGCCGTAAGTAAATGTGTAAAATAAATGTCTTTGTTGCAACAATATTTGTTTGCTTTTCGATACTCAGGCTAGTAGTAAGGTACAATGAATAAAATTAAAAGTCGAGGATATCTTTTTAATCGTAATTTTTTGAACACAATACAACATGCAAGCATTAAAATGCTTTATGTAAATCAAAAACAATCATATCTTTTTCTATATTTGGTTCCTATTTTTGGTTACTTTCAAATTATACAAGAAAAACGATCTCTATATAAAGTCAAACAAAAACTATAATATATTATGAAAAATTTGGTACAACAGGGCGCGGGCGCAGGCGGCCGAGCCAGCGGCCGCAGGGGCCCGGGGGCCGCAGGGGCCACTCACGTAACATACTACACTATACAAACGTACGCACTAATGATTCCACTCAGTCGCTCTCACTAACTTAGGCCGGCTCGGCGGGGCGCGCCGCGCCTCGCGCCAACAATATACAGCCGGCGCCGCGCCCGCGCCCCCCCGCCCCGCCCCGCCCCGCCCCGCAACAGCTAAGTACTCGACGAGTCTAAGATAATAATGTGAAGCGATCGACTTGGTTTAAATTTAGAATCGGAAGGGGCGGCGCGGGCTCGCGGGCGCTCGGCGCGGCAACATTAGGTCTATCTAGAATAAATAGAGGCAGCGCCCGGGCGGCGCGCTCAGGGCGGCTCTAGCGCCGCGCGCCGCGGTGCTTGCGGTGCGCGCGCGCGCGGCCGCGGCGCGCCCAGTGCGGCGCCGCGCGGCCGCGCGCCAGCGCCAGCGCCAGCAGCGTCAGCAGCAGCAGCGCCCGGCGCGCGCTGCGGACACGCCACGGTCACTCTGCGCCCGGCCGCTGAGCGGCGCGCTCCAGGGCCGGCTCCATGCCACGAGCGCCCACGGCGCGCGCTCGTAGTATGGATCCGACCTTCTGGGCCTACTTTGGGACGACGCGCTGCTCAGTCGGGTCAGGTCAGGTCGTCAGATTGAACCTAGCTTTCATTTGTTTCTCCAACTATCTATGACTAGCAACTACTCTGTACATCATAATATACAACTTTATACTGATTTTGATTTTTCGAGAATGTTGTGAACTAATTTTAATTTTTAATTCTAATTCTATATAATTTCTAAACTAGTGGGGGAAGGTGAAAAATAACAGAAAATCGATTTTATAAATTGTAAATGCAAAACTTAAAAAGAAGTAAATTCTCAGCGTGACGCATTCAAGATGCCCAAATATCGAAGCAAGAGATAACTAGTTAATGAGTAAATGATAAAACATGCAACATAAAATGATTCTAGAATGAATGTCCTCAATTTAATACATTTTGTATTCGTGAACATGGCAACCCTGTCCTTTGTTGGCTAGAGTTGTCACGTCGAAATACAGTACAGGGTACAAATATACAAACTACAGTGTGACAGCTAATGACTCTGGTTGACTCTAACTTAATTGATTATAAAATAAAATTAATTGTTACAAGTGCCCTTGACAGCTCTGTTCAGAAGTCTGTGTATTGTTCCGTTTCGGCAGCAGTGGTAAACAGTGGTAATACAAGCAATAAGCTGTTTGTTTGTATAAAGACAGTGACAATAATCCCTCTGTCCAATGAAGAAACATTGTTCAGTAGCGTACATAATAAAGATCAATTTGGCATTCCTAATTTGTTTATTCGCTACTTCATCCTACCAAACTTACAGAGGAACTATTCAATGTCTCAACCCCTTAGCTGCCTGCATTAAAACCAAAACCATAATTATTAAAACCGATGTAATTAAATCAAGGACTCAAGCTAAAAACACGTGTTAATAGAGCAGATGTATGAATGAATAAGAAGAGTGGGGATGGTTACCGATGCACACAACACGCGAGATTGCTCACCAAAGTAGCACACTGGCTGCCCTGCAACAAGCATTAATGCGATCACACACCGACACGTGTCCTTTGACACCACCAAATGATCCCACCAGTAGTGTCGAGGAGAATTAATATTCTCCACAGAGCACGGAGACGCCTCGGCGGCCGCTGTTAGAGGCGGCATTGTCAACACTTTCCATACAAACTAAGTGTATCACTGTTTTTTCCAATACGACACAATTAACGTACAAAAACTGCCAGCGGTCCATGACGGAAGTTGTACACTCAATGCAGGTTCGTCGCCACGATTACCATGCCGACTCTAAACGCTGCCGGCGCAGTGATTCCGTGCTCTGTGCGATTCCCCATGACACCACCGTCTATTAGTGATGTCGAGGCGCTAGCATCAGGGTGTACGAAGCGATTAGTTCAAGCACTGAGCACTAGACACACGGGCTCGATGAGGATGGCAGGAGTGAACGGTCTCAGACAAAATGGCGCTTCAAGTGAATAATAATTGTTTTCTTTTTTGGAAATAAAAATTAGTGTTAAGTCTCTAGAATTCTCTGGAGTGAAATTATGTATTCAAACTATCCGAAAAAAAATACTAGTTTATTCTAGATAAGGATTACTCTGAAATGGTAGCGACCTGTTCCTGTCAATGGTGAAAACATATGCGAGAGGAAAATAATGCGCGTTCTGTCCTGCCAACCTCAATTCAAGCCAACGTGTCGCGGGTGTCAGCTGGCAGGTGACGCACCGTGCAGGCGGCGCAGTGCGGCGGCGCGCAGCCCTCCAGCTCCAGGCGGCGGGGGGGCCCCGCGCCCCCAAAGCCCCCCCCTCCCACACCCGCGCAGCAGCCCGCGCCCGACTCCCCGCACTCCGGCTCCCAGCAGTCTACCTCACCAAGCTGCAGGCAAACATCACAACTCAAAACAAACATGGACTGTTCAAAATAGACTGGAAACTTCACCCAAGGAAATAGTCTTGTTTCCTTCAAATTCAACGTGCCAAAAGTATGGAAAGGTCACTCAAAGATGCGAAGCGAGATGATGCTGCTATGTACTTACCACATACTCAGAAGTAAAAATTAAATATATTATTTATATTATATTATGGACTATAGTGTATTGAGAGTGGGTTATGAGTACTTATTGCAATTCAAATCGTAACCCATGTTGTTTAATGTAGGTAATTGGTGTAAAGTTGTAACGTTCCGTTTTTTAAATACATTATAATTGCATAGAATAATAAATAAACCAATAAAGTAGGCATTTTAATTAGTTTACTGAAATAAAACCAAATTGCCAATGTTCATCATTGAATGCGCGTGACCTTGGGTCGTCGCAGGAGCACTCGTCCAGTAAGCGATCCCGCCTGTCCCTCTCCCTTGTCATCGTCCGCTTAGACTCGGCAAGGCCGGCTCCTAATCTGGCCTCGGGGGCACGCGGTCGCGTCGCTCTGTCTCATTGGCGCAACTAACGTGAGCCCTTCGCAACAGCCACGGTACTGGCCGTTAGTTTAAAATTCTAAAATTACTACGTATAAAGTCATGAGTCTTACCTAAACTCAGTGATAAATCCCCATATTGGAGTCCAAAATACCGGCTTACCATCCGAAGTTCCGGATAACCTACCGGCTTACCATCCAAACCAAGTTAACTCTTTCCGTCTCATTGGATGGCAAATAAGTACCCGTCCGACTCGATGAACACCAGAGGCATCACAGGTGCGTTGCCATACCAGAGACAAAGCTGAATATCTTTTATAATACTGACAGAAAAAATTATGAAAGACTTTACTCACGAGACACTCGCAGATCTGGCACTGGTAGAGCCATCGCTCCCCGCTGCGGAAGGTGACGTGGTGCATCTCCTGGTGGCGGCAGTGGAAGCGCGCCTCGCAGTGCGGGCAGCACGACGCCGGCGCCAGCGACGGTAGCGAAGTGCTCTGTAACTGATAAGATATGGAACTATGAAAATGTGGAGGTGGATACAAAAGAAGTGGCAGTAATGATGGGCTTCACATTACCTACCTACATCACGTTAGAAACCCGATGGAATCCACTTGTCAAAAGGAGGAAATTTGTTGCTATTAACCGAGATGAAATCCAGACTCTGGATTGCTTTTAAAACTAATGGAAACGTCTAATCGCACTTTGTCCGCCAAGGGATCGAACCCAGCCGCGCCTTCGACCAAAAGACTAACGAGGCAGTCTGGAATGTTGGAGGAAAGCTGTTTTCGCGTTGCTGATCTACCTACTACCATAGACAGACTATGCGGACATGGTTTCGGGCCATCACAGGTGAGCCTGTCATCATGCGGCAAGGGTCGATGCCGTACTTCAGAATCGGGGCGCAGGTTGAATACCATCTGCCCCTTATTACCCAGATTTAATTGTAAGCATAATTGATTCTGGAGCATTAACTTACAATCAGTCTAGTTCGAGCGATAGTTACCGCGGTGGTGTGGTTGTCGAGCAGGTCGCAGGCGCAGGCGGCGAGGCGGCAGGCGGCCACGCCGGCTGCGCACGCGCACGCGCGGCAGCCACCCGCCTCCGCCCACGCCGCGCCGTCCGACATCATGCGGCCCTGCCAGGAACAACCTAGGACCATGCAAAGGCTTAGCTGTCAAATCCCCACAAAGAGTCCCGGAGTTTCATTAAAACACAGAAAAGGGAACAGAATGGAAGTGACAAAGTGATAGTACTCGTATTCATTTTTAGCCTCAACTACGGCTGTCATAAAAATGGTGATTATCGTTTTACACATATGTACTCGTATATAAATGAATAAACTTACGAGCTAAATACGAAAGATTTAATGGCGTTGACTTATGAGTTTCTTAGTGGACTTTTAATTAACGCACACTAAGATTTGGTGGATAGCCTATTAAATATTTACATAGTCAATTTAGCGTGTCGTACATATATCGTCATTCTGGGATCCAATGGGACCCACTGCCAAGCCGGCGGAGGTTCGTGTGTTCGGGTCCAATCGGGGCGCTTCCAAACTACATAAACGGTAAAAAAACTCACTTAATTCACAGTGTTCTTCAGAGTCGCATTCACATCTGAAGCCGCCCTCGATGTTGACGCAGCGCGCGCTGGGGTGGCACGTGTGGAACCCCTCCGCGCACTCGTCCACATCTGCAATATTAAACAGGCTCTTTTAGTAGGTGTGATGGATGACGTTTTAGAAAGAAAAACGTTTTTTTTTTTATCACAGTATCGTAAACAAGGAACACATTCGGGCGACCACTGAAAATCTGCGCTGTGATGCCGTGGGTCCTCCCCAGAGCACAGCATCTTGCTGAGTGGAAGCCTTCTTGTCACAGTCATAGCGTGGAGCTGCCGACTATTTATGTTCTGTGTTCATAAGTAAAAATCTGTTGTTTTGTACCTTGGCACGTATCCAGCACAGCATCCCTCGTGTAGCCGGGCGCGCACACGCAGTAGTAGCTGCCGGGCGTGTTGACGCACTGCGCGTGCGGCGCGCAGGCGGGCGGCGCGGCGGGCGCGCGGCACTCGTCCACGTCGCGCTCGCAGCGCGTGCCGCCGAAGCCGCGCGCGCACGCGCACAGCTCGCGGGATACGCACACGCCGCCGTTTAGGCATCCTCCCGTACAGATCGCTAAGAAACGAATTAAAGAAGTATATGGAAATTGAGGGCTAAATAATAACAACCGCACGAGTCAATCTTCAAGGTTAAGCGACGCTTGCTGAGGTTGGTCCGTGGATAGGCGACCATCCATTTCATATCGAAACCCCTCCGTGACTTGGAAAACACGTTAAGCCCAAAATTTTTGACAGTCGTTACGGATAGTCAGAAGTCCGAAAGTCTGACAACCAGTCTTACCAAGGGGTAACGTGTTACCCAGTAACTGGGTTGTGGAGGTCTGATAGGCAGTCGCTCCAAGTTACATTTTGGTATTCAACTGCATTAACCGGATGCAGCTGAATACCTGGGACTGGAAGTCGACCCTAACTTAGTTGGGAGAAGACTAGGCAGATGATGATGATGGAAATTGGAGATGTATGGAAGAAGCAATGCTGCGTGGACCCAAAATTGGGATAAGGGATTGGAGGATGGCAAAGAACCGTTTTGGAAAAGTTTACCACCGCCGATAAAAATAACAGTGGACCTATTGATTTGTCAAGCCATTGACTGCCGCGCCACAGACACCAGAAATAGTTATTTGTTATGCAAGGCTGCAAAGCTGTTTTTTGGCGCAAGTACTTGTATTAAAACCTGAGCAAGCGAAGTAATGTAGGATTTAACCACGAGCGAAGCGAGTGATTCAAATATAGAATCCTGAGCGTAGTGAGGGTTCCAAGGGTACGAGACGCGGAATAACTTTGCTGCCGAGCGAAACACACAACTTTTAACCTCACTATAGCGAGGAAAATGCTAGGTGCAAGAAAAAAAAATGTTCCGCTTGCATCACTAACTCTGCCGGTGTTAACATTTATCTTCGTCGCTGCTGGACTCGCAAATTTTTTATAATTTCTTACGATTTTATCAAAAAACAAACCAAAATGATGAAAAGTGGAAAATTTTATAAAGATGTTTTTTTTCCATGCAGTCGTGCTGGCCATTGCGATTATTTTAAAAATGATGTTGGCGGGCTGACATGAAATAAGTATTAATGCATTTTCAGTGGATTGGCAGTATAGAAAATTATTGAATAGAAAGGTTCGTATTTTAAAAAAACTTTCGACGCTAGCGGATAAAATGCAATTTTGCACTCAGATTTCGAATGATAAACAGGATCTTTCCAAGCTTGTGAGGTGAAAAAGTCATTTGATGCTAGAAGACCGAACCGAACCGACCGAATTGTTCTGTCTGACATGAAGACGAGGTACATACGCGTGCACTCGTATCCGTCCCCGGTGTACCCCTCCCGGCAACGACACGTGTACGAGCCGGGCGTGTTGGTGCACACGGCATGTGCGTGGCAGCCGTGTGTCTCGCCCGCGCATTCGTCTACCTAGAAAAAAAAAAAATATTGGTATCTGTTTCACCAATCATTAAGGATTATCTCCAAGAGGAACCTGTGTATGAGTTAGCGCTCTATTAGAAAAATATAATACAATAGAATACTCTTTATTATTTACACCATGTACAAAAATAAATTAAGAGATTAAATTTAATGTAGAAATTTTACATAGCGTGACACAAATGGCGGTCTTATCGCTAAAAGCGATTTTTCAAAGACACCCTTTGGATGGATTAAACGGGACAAGGAGAGACAATACTGCAGGTACACAATACTGCAGGGACAATACTGTGGTGTACTCGTACTATTTATTCAAAATGGCGATGTTCTTATCAGATTGCAATGCAATTATGGAAAACTAAGCTAACCAAGTTTGTCTTCGAACATCATCTTAAGAGAAGTAGGTTGATAATAAAAGAACCTACTTCTACACAATTGAACTTGTCTCTCCTGGTGTAGCCCGGCAGGCACTGGCACACGTAGCCGCCCACCACGTTGACGCAGCGCGTGTTGGAGTGGCAGTGGTGGCCGTCCAGCCCCCCCGCGCGCTGGCATTCGTCCACATCTGGAATATGATCAACAATCCATACTTTACAAGTGTCTAATACTTGCAATGGGCTGGAGCATTTTAGCTGCCTAACTGATGAGCGTTGAGCCAGATGAAAGAATGAAAAGTATTGATATCGGAAAACTTAGAGTGATCGTCGCTCACCCTACCATAAGGGTGACCCTGTAAGGGTAAGTTCAGCCACGATCTTCACAAGGTGACTAGTACTGGCTTGATAATAACGTCAGAAAATGGAGTTAAATGGCGTACGAATAGAACAACATGGCTGGCTGGTGGCTTGGCTTGTAGAACATGGAGGACTTTACTATAAAAGATAATCTATGTATCAATTACCCATGTTTGCAAAGTTTTATTTTATTTTTTATTGCAGAGTCCTCATCAGTTGATTGCTATATTCAGATCAAGATAAAAATAAAAAGTAATTTATTAAAATTAAGCTGAGAATCAGCACTTTTCGAACGTCAAAATTACATAAGGGGACAATATGTGGAGGCAAGTGGGATGCGTGCTCTGCCGTATCGTGAGACTCCGTACATTCGTGTGGCCAGGAGGCAGAGTAGTAGATCACGGACAAGCCGAAGAAAATGCCCCAAAAACCCGCCTTTCACCCAATTGATGATGACGATGAAATGCCTTCAAAGAAAAGAGTATACCTTGACAAGAAAGTCCGTCGCCCTGGAAGCCCTGGTTGCACTTGCACGTGTACTTGGTGTTCAGGTTCATGCACGTCGCGTTCTCGTCACACGAGTGCCCCATGCTGCAGTAGTCCACGCCTAATAACATACAATCGTACATAACCACCATTCGGAACGAGAATGCAACTTATAAGAAAGTCTCTTTAAAAAAGTCTTGGTACAGTTGGGGAAATTGTTTATCAAATTGATACTCTGCGACAATTTGCCGTGTTATAACCAGATACTATCAAATGCTACTCATCTGTACTTCATGTCACTTTTTGCGGCATTCCTTTAAACAGGGTGAAGCAATTCAAGCATTTGGGCCACTGGGTCCTCGACGAACCTGTGTGACAATCAGGATATTGAGAGGGGCGCAGGGCGCTGTCTGTCCGGTGTAATAGGTAGGTATGTTGGCTCGCAGGTTCGCACGATGTACTAGATCAGTAAAAATGGTCTTATTTAAGGCATATTGTCAGTCGTTTTACACGTGCAGCCTGTGGACCAACTTTACGCAGCGGGCGTACAGCGCACTGCGCGTGCAGTACAACAAGGCTTTCAGGATACTGATAGGGTTTCCGCGGTGTTGTAGTGCCTTGGCTATGTTTGCTGAAGCGCGGACTGGTGATTTTTTTTGCGATCATAAGGAAACGGAGCGCTTCGCGACTTAGTCACCTACAAAACAGCTCGAACAGTGTTCTGAAGGTATTGTCCGAGCGGTGGGATCTGCCTCTGTTGCAGAGGTGGATGCAGCTTCATAGTAGCGTATTATGTAGTATTTATTTTAAATTTATTATTTTATTTGTTTTAAATGACATTTATATGTATTTTATATTTGATTGAATTTGATTTGAAGGACATGTGTATGTATGAATTTTTGTATCAATTTTAATGTAATGAACTTTGTCTGAAAATGAATGAATTATGAATTATAACCATTTCATGCAACTGTCAAAGAATGGCAGATTGTGATTTGAACATACGGACAGTGTAAGTTTATTTTAGTGTTATTAATTTCCTGAACTTTACGTATATGTAGACACTAATCAATGCCCAAAAACAGATGGAGCCTGGTCTGCAGTGTGCAGGTGCACTATTATGATAAGGCCATCTTAATCTGGTAGCCTTTTCGGAAGAACACTGGATGTTTTCAGTCTGTTAAGCCTGAAACTTCGTTAAGCGAACGCCTGCGCGGTTCCATACAAAAGTGCTCCGTCGCGGGAGCACGCGCGGGGCCCTTCAGCGCCAGCTTACTGACTGTCGTTTAATAGCGATGGGTTCCCACGGGGCTCACCCGCGTGTCCACGCGCGTAGACACGCAATGGGTGTCCGTCGCGGGCGCCCGTTAAACGCAGTTTTAAGCCTAAGAGTCTGACAAACCCAGTCATGTTAGAGCACATCTCTGGAAGGCTGTAAAGGCCCTAAGCCTAATTGTAAATCTCACCTGGACAGAATTTGCAGCACTCGCCGGGCACGGTGAACTGGTCGGCGATGTCGCACGGCAGTGGCGGGCACGCCACCTCGGGGTCGACTCGTGTGCACTGCATGTTGCCATCATGACACACGCATTCCGCGCACTCCTTCGGAGCGAATCGCTGCCCGTGCTCGTATAGTATTCCCTTTAGAAGGCACTGCCCTGAGAAAACATAATCAGCTGTTGAAATTGTTGAAGAAACCCTCGACAAAGTAATTGATTTAACACAAAGTATATTGGCTTCTGCGCTACATTTCGTAAATTTGTAACAGTTATTGTAAGTAATTTTACTTTGTACACTTCTCACATTGGAGGATTAGAGGATGACATTACTTAACATCAAAATTTCAAATAAAACATAAAAAAGTCTTGCAGTACGACATTTAGATAATCTACTTAGACATTAATATCAAGATGCCACATAAATACAAAGCTAAAGCTATAGGTACTTACTCAAGCATGTTGGACAACACTCCCCCGGATGCAGAACCGGGTTCTTGCAATCTGCTCGATCGCACTCAACTGGCCTGCACGTTATCTCACCGTGCTGAAAAAGAAAGGAATCATCTTTATAGACACAAGAATGAAGAATTTCGTTATTGGTGTTATGGCTTCCTCGACCTGACAATCTCAGTCGTCATCAAAATTCGGGATAGGTACAACTAAAACCATTTACTAGCAATGAAAACCCTGCTGAGCCTTGATGAGGCAAAGTCAAAGTCAAATCATTTATTTCAAAAAGGCACGAAGATGCACTTTTTAACGTCAAAAATTACATGAATAGTTAATTGATTCTAGTTGCGCCTTCCAAAAGGTAGTTATGTATGGAGAAGAATGGGCAAGAAACTCCATACTTACTCTTTTAAAATGTTAACAATAGTTTGTATACATTAATTAATAATTATAGGTGAAGACAATGTACCTAGAATAAAAATAAAAATTACTTACCACAATTCGTAAAAAGAATGTAAAGTGAAGTAATTTCAGAAAAATTAATAAATGCGATAGGTACATGGTGCTCACATATTTACAAACATTGTATATGATTTTCAGAAAAAAAAAACAACATATAATAAGTGTGTGAGTTAAATTTATATTAATCACAGAAAATAAAAATTAATATCATAAAAATTATAAATTATACAGTTAAATTAGCAACCAGTTTGATTTTGTCTAGACTCTAAATTGTTCTACAGGACCAGCATGTTTCAAAGCATTCTTATCTTGGATATAATCCTCTAATTTGTAATATGCTTGTTTACAAAGTGTGCTTTTTATGTGAGTTTTAAATTTTCTTTCATTTAATTGTAATATATCAGAAGTTATTTTATTGTAACATTTAACACAGTACCCCATAAAAGATGTACGTACTTTAGATAATCTGAAAAATGGTTGATCTATTTTATCTTTATTTCTAGTATTAAAATTATGCGTATCACTGATTTTATTAAAAAGATGTAGATTTTTTCTTACATACATAATATTTTCATAAATGAATTGGCAAGGTACCGTCATAATATTAATCGTTTTAAATAGTTCTCTAAGAGATTAGATTAGTAGATTATAAATGGCTCTGACAGCCCTCTTTTGTAAAATAAAAATGGATTCAATGTCGGCAGCCCGATCCCACAGTAAAATGCCATACGACATAATGCTATGGAAGTAGCTAAAATAAACCAAACGCGCGGTTTCTATATCTGTTAATTGTCTTATCTTTCGAACAGCATACGCGGCCGAGCTTAGCCGCCCCGCAAGAGATGTTATATGAGGTCCCCATTGTAATTTCTCATCTAGCGTGATTCCTAGGAAAACCGTTTGATTAATAAATTCCAGTTTTTCTTCATTCTATATGATGTCACATTCGCTACTTCTAACATTCGGTAATTTAAATCTAATGCATTTGTTTTTTTAATTTATTTAGTACCAAATTATTTACAGTAGGTAAACCAATTTTGGACCTGAAGAATAGAGTTATTCACATCGTCAAGTTTTTGTGACCGTCGATCTATTTTAAAATCAATGATGTGTCATCTGCAAATAACGCCATCTTCGGTTGATTTTGAAGTAATTGCGGTAAATCGTTAATGTAAACTAAAAAGAGGAATGGACCCAATATCGAACCTTGAGGAACGCCCATTTTCATTTCAGACCCTAATGAGTTTACGCCGTTTACCTGAACTTTAACCTTCCTATCCGTCAGGTATGATCTTAGTAAATCAAGAGCGGTATTCTTAATTCTGTAGTGCTCCCGTAGTGAGGCAAATTATACAATGCCCTTGACTAACAGGAACCCAATTGATTACTGCAGCAGCAATACCTCGAAGCATGAGCAGCCAGATTAGCTACACCATATTACACTAACCAATGTCAAGGTGAACCTAAAGTCAAGGTCAAGGTCAATTAGATAGTTACATATATAGTAAACAGTGACTGTACTACCACACAGGAGCAGCGATTGCAGTCTCGTTGCCACGTGGCGCCGTCGGCGTGCACCGTGCCGTTGGAGAAGCACGACTTCTGACAATCACATTGTTCCAGACGTGCTAATCTTGCCTCCGTGCCAACCAACTGTAAACAAACATTATTGAAATTAGCTTATCTTAGCTTGGCTTAGCTTTCTAACCTCATCAATCTTCCCTCATCTTCGCTCATCAATCGTGCAGCGTGCAGTAAGTAGTCACATATTATGTCCAACTGTACTTTTGTATGATATGTTCCAAAAGTAGGTGTCTAATGATGACAATGTAAACAAATGGATCAGAAAACGTACATGTGTATGCCAATTGGTAGTACCACTTACAAATTGAGTGCTTTAATTTTATTTAAATTTTAAATCACCTAAATTCACTAACTGATTGTCATTACTGTTACTCTGATTGACATAATTATTGTGATCCTGGTGTCACTTACTTTTTATTTCCGTTTGACATTATATAGACTTCTTTTATTTTTATTTTTTATTGCTGTGACCACGCGGACAATTTTTTTAATTACAATTTGTAATTAATTCCAATGATCTATTACTGACTTGATTGACTTATTTTGTTTTTTTATTGGGAACTGCAAAACCTTTGCACGCCCATATGACGGTAAAATATGCAAAACTTTATTATAAGAACACCTATGTACTATACCCATGTTTGCAAAGAAATAAATTAAATGATTGACTGAAGATGTTTTTCCTTTGACATTTGTAGTTAATTTGATAACCTCAATTTTCGTCGATGATTTTTCAAATATAATTTAATATTGTTATTCAAAAAATAATTGTTGGAAAAAGTGCTAAGATAAAAAAATAAACCCTTCTAAATGCAGATGAACGTGTTACTAATTCCCTTTAGTAAGTGATTGCGTAAGAATTTAACCTGTACAGGATTTGTTTACACTTTTGTGAGTTAATTTTGAAACAGACTGTAGAAGTATAGCTCTTCATGAAGGAACCTCTCGTTCCAGTTTTCTCTCTGGGATGAAAACTGAAGGTTTTAAACCAAAGACATTAAATTATACGTTTTTAAACAAATTCAGATTAATAACAAAGAAACGTGACGTCACCTTGAGTGATAGGTCATGGATATGTGTCGTGAGCTCCTGCACAGTGGCCTGCAGCAGCGCGAACTGGCCGCACGTGGGGCACTCGGAGTCCAGCCCCGGGCACTGCGCCAGGTAGCCGTGCGGCCCGCTCACCAGTCTTACTTCTTGTAATGTACCCTGGAATCAGAGGCGGAAATTATTAATATACGAGTATAGATATTCTTTATTAGACACTGATGGACTAAAAAAAGGTCACAACCATTAGGATTATACAAAATTCCATAAAGCCATTGCATGGAAAAAATCATAAAGTACAAGACGTAATATAATGATAGTAGGAACTTACCTTAAATAAGGAATGTTTGCTATTCCTCTGGCCGAGCCAGAGCGCTAGCTGCGGCTGCGTGAAGTTGCGGTCGGGCGGCGGGATGAGCCGGCGGTACAGCGGGTGGCAGTCCACCAGCAGCGTGGCCTGCGCGCCCGACACGGCCAGCGCCAGGCGGTGCCACGCGCCGTCCGCCAGCCGGAACGGGAACGTCTCCACGCGCGGCGCCGCGCCGCCCGCCGCCACGTAGTGCAGCCGCACCTCGTCGCGTCGCCCGCTCGACTGCACCTCCAGGTACCTGCGCACACTCACTACACGTCACACCACCGCCGCACGGAGCGACTCCGCCCCGCCGAGCATACTGTTCCGAGGTACACATAAACAAAGCAAACAACACACATATCGCACGACGGGACGGACCGGCCGCGAGCGGACCTCGGCTCGCTCTACATCTCAATATCGCTCGGCCAGAAGGGGGACCATGTACCTCGGAACGAATTGCGTTCGGTGTCGACAGAGACGCAAGGTGTCTGTTAGTCGCTCCGGGTGCGCGGGCTCGCGGTGTCCGCTTACGTAGTTTGAGGGAGAATTTTTGACCGAACAATTAATTACGATTAGCAAAGGCGCAGAGACGGCCAGTGCGCCGCGCGAGGCTTTAGACATATACGAGACAAACAGGATTCCCATGTCGCTTGGAATGCAAGTGCGGAACAGCTCGGCAGTCCCCTCGTGCCGCGCGATGGCGGCCGCACGGCGCGCCTCTAACAACAACATCCAGGCAACGTAACATCGAACGAGGAACGTGGGGGGGCGGACATATACAGAACACAAAACGTCAAGACACAGAACACAAGACGGACGGCGGCGGGGCGCGGGGGGCGCGGGGCGCATGCAAGCCGGCCCGTCCGCGCACACAACATCCATGCAGATGTGACAGTGAGCGCAATCAGGTCAACGGATGGATCGAGGAGGACATTCCGAGGCACAGGACATTCCAAGATACATGATTCTCCCCTAGACGCGCGCACGCATGGCGCCGGGGAGGCATGCGTGCGCGCAGCGATGTTGAGATCTAGAACTCACCGTGCGTGGCGCGTCGGCTGCGGCGCGGGGCCCGCTCGCCGCCCGCCGCCTCGCCGGGGCAGCGCGAGCGCCGTCCACTTCCACTACTCGATACCAGATGAATACATAATTAAGTCGTGAAATCGGGACTTCAACAATTTAATTATCGAAACATCAAAACACATTGGCAGCTCTCACATTGGCAAGTCTGTGGTGATTACAAACTGTGCTACGCCGCGTAGCACTTGCTACGACAGGTGCTACGCACACTGTTATCGATAAATTTTTTACTTAAAGCGATAAATATTTTGTAACTTTATATAGCGACCGATTAAAATGATTGACCCACCACACTGTCTTGTCATAATAATATCCAAATATTTAGACTAAATTACAATAATAAGTAATATAGTTAAGCAAGAAACGTGCTACTAACTTATAATTAAACGAAAATTTTAATAAGTACAACAACATCGAGTACACAGCGGGCAGTTACCTGTTGTATCCATGTGAGAAGGACAGGATGGTGCCCGAGTTGGCGGGCTCTTGTCGAAGTGACGCAAGTACTGTGAACTCGGGCGATCGGCGCAGGAGTTCTGCCGCGCGCTCGAATACGGCGCCTTCCACTTGTAGTGAACGAGATTCTCCTGAGATATACATACACAGATATATAATACACATAAATCATTATAAAAATCGTAGTTTTCGTTAATATTTTAGGTAATCTTAAGTCAAGTTTTAAACTTTCCGGATCATCCGTAACAATTTGAATGGACTTGAAATAAATGATGTGACGTTGACTGTATGACCGAAACTTTTTATATAATTCCGATGTATCGCTTTTAAATACAAATGTAGTGTTAAACATCGTAGTATTGATCAAAATTCACTGAAGATCTAACTGAAAAAGGAATATTCTTGTAAAAGTGCATTATAATAGCTCATAAACATAAAACCTTTTATGTATAACTACAAAAAGTATTTCCGTAGCTATTTTCCAACGGTTCATAGCTCAATAAAACCTATTGCAGTAAAATAAAGCAGTCAGCTGTTATCGTAGCCTATACGTGTACCGTAGCCTACATGTGTGTGTATATGGTAGCCTATTCGTGTGTGTGTACTATCGTGATCTTGGAGTCCTTGACTGGTAACGATCGCAGCGCGCTGGCGCTCCGCCAGATCTATTATCTTGATTCAGTGATTTCTCCGTAAGATTTCCCGTTGCTTGATTGCTTTTCAGATAATTCTAGAATTAATTTTCTCTATAGCCTCTGAATTTCTGGAACAATCTGGGTTTGAATAAGCTCGCCGATAGTGTCAGTTTGAATTTCAATTGGTCGAAGTTTAGCGAGCTTTGTGTTGGACTTGAACTTTATTATACAGAACCGAATACTCTTGGAAATTAATTGGAATTGAGCCTGAATTATATAGCAGACTAGCTGACCAGACAGACTTCATTCTGTCAAAAGCTATAGTATAAACTCCACTACCCTACCCTAGCCTACTAGGGTAGGCTAGGGTAGGGTAGGGTAGTGGAGTTTATACTATAAAAAAATAAAACAAAAAACTACAAAACAAGGTAAGT
The DNA here is from genome assembly GCA_947523025.1 of Dryobota labecula. Classification (NCBI taxonomy): domain Eukaryota; kingdom Metazoa; phylum Arthropoda; class Insecta; order Lepidoptera; family Noctuidae; genus Dryobota; species Dryobota labecula. Next base: position 27,271,652 of record OX383287.1, on the reverse strand, counting down.
AAGGTAGGTAAGGTAGGGTAGTGTAAGCACTACCCTACCTTACCTACCTACCCTACCCTAGCCTACCCTACCTACCTACCTAAAACTTAAAAAAAAAGATAGTAGCCGATTCGCAGACCTACTGAATATGCATATAAAATTTCATAAAAATCGGTCAAGCCGTTTCGGAGGAGTAGGTATGGTAACTAACATTGTGACACGAGAATTTTATATATAAGATAATGTCCTGTTTAATTACATTTTTTTTTTTTTTTTTTTCAAATTAAGGCCGGATATTTTGCAGCCCGTTTTTTATAGAATTTACAATCGCTCGTTATTTAAGAAACATTTGAAAGTAATTATTAAAAGTAGAAATAATAGAATACATAGATAAATATTTAATTGCTTTAAAACATGGTACATTAAGGTCTTATTATACAAACCAGCTACTTACGTCTAAATAAAGAAAAGTCAATATTAACCCTACAAGTTGATAAATCAAAGATTTGAATGGAACGGCGAACGCATCAGCTGTAGGTACATATTTATGTTTGTGTATATACGTGCAAGCTGTATGAATTGAAACTAGACATGTTATTCAACCACCATGTTAGTTTACCATCGGGTGCCACCATTAGGATGGTAGTTCCAGAAAACGTTTCTCATCTAGGTCGGGTTCGAAACGTGTCGATTTGTTTAAACTTTGACACTTTGATTGCAAGTTTCTAAAGGCGTTTGTTTTCGATGTCTGGATAGAGCTTTCGAGTTTAAAGTTCGACTTTATTATCAGATAAATCGCTACCGAGAGCCCTATTTATAGGAAGATAGATATTTTCTAAAACTCTTAAATTACTACTTCATTTTTTTCATTAGATACTTGAGTTGTTAAAAGTGGGATTTTCCAGACCACCTTTTGTTGATCTTAAGGAAAATTGCCTCGTACAAACATGCAATTCGTGTTCATTCGTTAAATGTACGTATTCTGCAGTGACTGCAAATCATTGGTATTTTAATAAAAAAGTACCCTCAGTACCTATTGCTAAGAAAAAGGGAAATTATGAGTGCAGCAACAAAAGTTTTCTTTAGCACCTGCAACCTTACGTCGTTTTTTGTATTTTGGCAACGAGTTAATAGAACAGCTTCTATTATAACAATTCATCATCTTTACTATTCCAACAGAATATTTTAAAAAAACCAGCGTCAATTTACGAACGTAAATTAATATGTCTCAGAGCTACCGAGATATATTTACTTCTGAATTGATAACTCTAAAACGACTAATGTTGTAAGTGGGTTACTTTATATATTTTAGAGATTCAACATGTCGTTATTTAGGATGCAAGAGCGAGCGAAGCGAGCTCGGGACTTGAGGCACCCCGACTCCGACAGGTTAGGTTCGAAGGGGATGGCGGGGTCGGGAGAGCAAGCGAAGCGAGCGAAAAGACCCCACCATCCCCTTCGTGGTTTTTTTTTTTACTATGTAGTAGTAGGGCTCCATCGACAACCCTTATTATTGCTTGGAAACAAATTTAATGAATCTCTGAATCTGATTTATAAATCGACACATAATGGCGTATGTTTAAATTTGTGATTTTTCAGGAGAGTGATTTTTAACGTCATCTTTGTATTGATCAGCCGCAAAACATAATATGACAAGACTATTAGCGGGTTAGAAACTCGGTTTTTAGTGAAAATATGAAAATATCGTTTTTAAGAATGTGTAGTATTTATATAGTACTAAAATCTCATTTTACTAAAAAAACATGTTACGACATTTTGCGTGGATTTATGTTCAATTATAGTAGATTCACTCATCAATTACTTATGCTGATGTACAAAAATATAGGTGAAATTAGAGTAGGTACGTTGAAATTATTTTATAGATGCAGTTGATACACTTAATTAGAAACTGGCAATGCGAAGACATCACAATTTTTTTTGCTTAAGAATTATCACCATGCTGCGTCATAATACAGTAGCTTGTTTTACAATTTATGGTACGCTTTAAAAGCCTTTCTTAGACGCTAAAAGTTCGTCGCCGACCTATTAATTCATTAGACAACTCAATATATTTGAAGACGAGAATGGCTTTTAAAGAAGCTGACTTAATTAGCACCCCTAAAAAACAGTGTGTGCGAGAAACTATATACAATAGTCATTAAAACTGCTCGATCTCGACCATAAATTGTGTATTATAGAAACACTATCAAATCGGGTTAATGCTTTATTGGCATTCGGCAGAAATACCTAGTTTAGTTACCTACTTGTGTACAAATGTTTGCCAAACCCGAGATTACCGCAGTTGGGCGACTGATTCGCAATGCAATGCTGCAATGCAGCAGAAAACCCCGAGAGAAACTATAAACTAGTTTAGAATGATGCAGACTTGTTGCAGATGCGATTTTCAAAGCAGTATCTGGGTTATCTTATATTAAAAATAATGGATATCTTTAAGAAAATACATACCTACTTTAATTAATTGGCAGAAATGATTACGTACGTTCTTAAATTAAAAGAAACATTATTAAAAGAGACGATCGTGTTTAGGGCAAGCGCTTGACCAATACGACTTTGTTTTTCCAGACATTCGTTATTTAAATACGCCAAACTAACGAACTTTTCAATTTATGTTAATTTAATGACGGAATTTAATCTAGCGCAATGAACACAGCCTCATCCAGCTCAGAATTAATTAAGTATTCAATTGAAAACGCTTACAAATAAACCCTTAGATCTATTCGACGGAATGTGTCAGCGAAATCACATAGAAATCACGAGCGAAAAATAAAGTGCGCAACACAGAGATTTAAATCACAGAGGGTGGAACGAGATGACGAAATAATATCGCGAATGAATGACGTGATAGCCCCCTGCGACGAGGGCATTCGTTGGGAAGGGTGGAATGCGACCCACCGCCGACCGACAATATACTTTACGGTCTCAAATGAAAATTCAAACTAATAAATCTGTCATTCAATGTATCCGTAATTGATTCAAGAACAAATGATGCGTGTTTATTTTGATGATTTATTACGGTTAACTGTAAGAAGTCGCGTCGACTTTAAGACGAATTCATTTAATAATGTTCCTTTTTTATTTGCTCTGTGCGTAACAAATGGCCGTCCTTAGCCGTACGCGTGTCGTATGCGGGGTGACGGTGACGTTACCGGTCACGTGACCGTCTGTCACGAAGATGTCAGCCTGGGGGTGGCACTACTACGAGGGAGTTTTTAACAAGCAAGCATTTCATGATTATTACCTAAAACGTGAGTAACAGCGTCGCAGTTAATCAACACCCTTCGCATAGCACCGATGTAGGATTTTGAAAATCAATCATTTCCAAAAGACAGTCGAATTTAGGATCCCTTTCGTAAACTTCTCGAGAATCTGCTCCCCTTCTCTCCATCGAAAAGGTATTTGAATTTGGAATACAATAGAATATTCAATCGGGTAAACTATAGATAGCTCGATCTTGGTAGCTGGAGTTCGAGTAGGTAGGTAGATACGATAAGTGAGAAAGTTTCCCGAGCTCCACAACCCCGAGAGTTCGATGACTCCTCCCAGACACACCTACGATACTATTGATAAAGCCGCATTTCCACTGACCGCCTATTGTTGATGTCTCCCGCGATAAAGGCAGTATTTTCCTTGAAATCTGTGAACGTTGGAAAAGTTTCTTTAATGGCTCTATACATAGGCGCTTTTGCTGTCAGGTTTGTCCTACATATTACACAGTTGTCTAAAAATTAAGGATTTAAATAAAAGTTTATTTATTAGCGTTGCTTTAAGTTAAGATATGATTAACGTCTAGTTCACCATATTTCTTTTCTAAGTTAAATTTTCGTTAACTTTAAAAGTAACTTTATAAATATACGCCAAGTTGTGTAAAACTACCGGCGTTTTAGCAGCTTTTAATAGGTTTTGTACTCGTATTTCGCATCTATACATAATTCATATAATAAAATCGTAGCGAAGTCAAAACTGTACAATGTAAAATATATTTTTGAAAAAAAAAAGGAATTGCTTGAGGACTAAGAACGATTATAATGCCGAAAATATAGTTTTTAGAATTTTTGTCTATTGTCTGAATGTACATATATTCCAGCATCACGCAAATACTACCGGATAGGTTTTGTTCAAATTTTGCATAGATATTTCCTATAAGTCTGGTCCGTCTTTAGGTTAAAAACTATAGCTTATTATTTTCCGAGTGACTAATAACTTAAAAGTCGACTAAATGTTTGCAACAAATAAAATAACTTGCCAGCGATTAAATATTTTCGCGACTATTATATTATGTAAGGTTCAAAATTAAAGGTGTTATAAAAACTAAAAACTAGCAGCTGCGTTTAGGTAGCAAATAAACTATACCAGTCAAATAAAATATTAGGCGAGGAGCTATAAATAATGACTTGGCGACTAATAATGTTAGTAGGGTGGCAAAGATAATATATTACCAACTATTACTATTACTATTTTCTTTAATAGAGCGGTAACGGAACCACTAACAATTAGCAAATTTTTATACTGTCTCCCGATTGGCCGGTTTCTATTTTCGGACACTTTATTAAAAAGATGCATATTACATTTAACGAAAACCGCCACATCGAAAATATAAGCATTTTGAACTGAGTGAAATAGGTTAGGTTAGGTTAAAACTGTGACCAACCACGCGCGAGCCGAGCGAGCGTAGCGAGCGGTGCCGCGGCAGCGGCCGGCGAGCGCTACTTTCAAGTTGCTAGCAGAAATGTTTTTACCATTGTCTAATTATCAAAGTAGAAAATAGGCTTTCATAAATTATACAATGAGGTATAAACAACCTCATTGTATAATTTATGAAAGCCTATTTTCTACTTTTTAACCGCCGTCAAGTTGTTGCCTAACAATAAATTCAGTTGCTACACCAAAAAATCACTGCCAATTTAAATTTAAACAAAGCTACTTTATACTTAGAATGTTACTTCACTGTAAACTGCCAACCTATTATTTTTGCTACCCATTTTAATTATTTTTAAAATCCTAAATCAGATTAGATCGTCGCCGCGTTAAATACATGCCAAAAATTATCACGCTATTTGCTAAGGGGCTTATTCAAGGTGGATTTTCGAGAGGGGGCAGCAAAGGTACCTTAACCGTGGTAGCTACAGGAAAACAGTCTTAGGGTACTGACCTTATTTTTTCTAAGGATCCTAAAACTATCGGACCAACTGAGGTTTGAGTGCTAGAAAAAACAGAAATCGCAAAAAAACAAGTTTATTTTGCAACAATTTCTGACATTAAGTAGGAAATGAGGTGATGAGAGAGAAAACAATATACCAGTGTATGACAACAGTCGAATTATTCCATTACTTCACTGGGCTGAATAGGGTAAGAATAAAGCAGATTAACAGTAGTTACAGGTTTAACCTTTTAAATGATTATCATGACGCTATACCTTTATGGAGCTAAGCAGTCAATCATGACATATATGTATAAGAACGTTTATTTTATTCTAGCAAAACTGATGCTGTAAATTCGATTCTCAACAAATTCGATAATGTTTTTTACATTTTGTTATACTATTATAATATCATAGTTCGTAGAACATACACAGAAAAACATGAAGCTTAGGCTTCTTCAGTCATCTATGATTATAAAAAAAAAGACGTGTGGCACTCGGGGACTGCCGCGGTAAAGCTATTGCATAGCATTTTGTATCAACTTATGCAATTATAATTACTTATTTATTTTATTTATGCAGTATTTCTTTTTCTTTGATATTATTTTTTTTTTTTTTCGTTACGGAATTTCTGGATTCGGTCCCCGCGCTCAAGGCCCGCGGTAGAAGCTATGCAATAGCTTAAAAACAAAATAAATAAGTGCTGAACGTCGTAAAAGTGTATAACTACGTAAACAAAGTCAAATACTATTCAAATATAAGCATAATAACAACTTTAAAATAGACGAAAGTGTTGAACCTAAAGTAATTTTAAATAAAAAAAGAGTGACAAACTGTTTTGACAGCGAAAAAATTCCATGTACATGAGTCATTTCCAACCGTCTAGTCAAGTTTAAAAATTGTTCAACTGGAATGGTATCAACTATTTGGCAAGCTTTAATTAAGTCGTTGTAGCCTTGCGGTGCAACAGGGGAACTGAATGTACTCGTAATCGACTGGTCGAGAGTTCAAACCCCACTATCAACAATCACTTTTTGTGAAGATCATAATTTTATAAACTAATATTTATAAGAATAAAATACGCAGTACACAGAAAAAAGAACTGCCAGAAATTATTAGATCACTATAGGGTACTGGTGTAGTAAAACCGTCGGAGTGGGGAGCGTGAGGTTTTTTCGTTACGGAATTTCTGGATTCGGTCCCCGCGCTCAAGGCCCGCGATAGAAGCTATGCAATAGCTTAAAAAAAAGTATGGTTAGGTGACTGTGAAAGAGAAATTCCGTATTTATATATTCTACTGTTATATTATTTTAGTGGTAGCTGTAAGTCAGGATTAATCTGTAAGAATCCATCAGTCAGTATATCAGTGTTGTCCTATTAGGTAGTATATGGAACGCATGAGTTCATTAATTCATTAAAAACAAAAAACTTAGCAAGCGATGGGAAATTACTACTGAAGGCTACGGGAGTCGACCTCAGGACGAGCTGCGTCTCACATGGACAACTGTACGTCGCTTGATCCTCGTCACCAGTGCTGACTCTCTTGATATTTTGGCTGCTGAGACCAAAACTACAAACATAGTAACTACAAAGTTTTATATAAAATGTGGCTATTATGTTAGTATATTGTGGTGTCTTACGACTTCCACGCGACTTCTCTCGCGTGGAAGTCGTAAGACACTAGTCGCTAGTCTTCAATAAATATCACCAAGGTGATTCATATTGTTCGCTTAGTGAATACTTTGCGTATCACTCTCATGTTATTAAAGAAGATTGAACAAAAACAATAGAAGGGAGACAGTTGCCAAAACACTGAACAAGCGACGCTTACAAAACCCTTTCGAGAAGCTAACGAATCCGCTAATGTAAGTGGATTGAATAATTGATATATCGTATAGGTAATGAATAAGATTATACGCACTTCACTTCAACAGAAAATACAATGTATACTTCTATACTTTCATATTATAAGGGCCTTACAAATAAACACGGAATAAATGTATCCTAGGAATAACTGCGGTAGAACCATACATTTTTTAACGTTTATACCTAGCATAACTTTATTCTGTGTTTATTTGTATTAGTAACCTGGGACCTGGACGTGAACACAGGCTACTGCTTTTCATCCTGGATCATAGATGAAGTCGCGGGCGATAGTTAGTAGTATATTACTATATTATTACTTAGATAATGTAAATGTGATTTTTTACACCTTTTGCGAAGAAATTCGTAAAAAAAAAATAGTCATTATTGTCTAGGAAAGCTCTAAGCTAAAAATGCACTCAACAAGTACAATAGTCATGTTAATTAAAATACATAATAAATTAAGTACACCAAAAATTTAATACATTCATAAATAAATTAAAACAGTTTCTATTATAAAAATGCTATTTTATTATCAATGAATACTGAAATGACAAATAATAAATTACATGTTTAATAAAATATTTATAATTTAAAGTATTTCAAACAAGTATTATAGTCAAAGAAAGCCCTCTTCCTCTCTCCTATATTTGCTGTGCCCGACAGGTTCCACAATGGTCATATTTTTACAAGTTCACATGTGGAAGCAATAAATATACTGAGTACTAGCTTTTGCCCGCGGCTCCGCCTGCGTGGATGTCGGTTATCGCGTAAAAAGTAGCCTATGTCCTTCTCTATTTCCCAGGCTATATCTTTGCCAAACATGACGATCGGTTCAGCGGTTTAGGCGTAAAAACGTAACAGATAGACCGATTACCTTTCACATTTATAATATTTGTATGGATTACAAAATTCAGTCAAACCATTTTAACTTTGTCGGAAAGGTGGCATGGTATACCTTAGTGTTTCAGGTGTGTATACTGTATAGGTGGCGGCAACCACTTTCCATTAGGCGCCACGTGGCTTGTTTGCTTAAAGCCTACATTGCCCACCCTTTACATAACATATTGTAAGTAATTTCTATTTTGCCCGCCTACACGACAACTTCACCTCAATTATGTGAGTGTGTATTTAAGACATTCTGTATAATGTCAAACTTCAAACTTTTAAAACCGTTTAAATTAATGATTATATTCAGCGCTTCGTCGTTTATTATGTCGTCTTGTTCTACAAGCCTGAACCAATGAAGTGCCTATCATTTTTGTACCAGACGCTGAAAAAGGCGTTGCTCTAAAAAACACCCATTTTGTATGTAAATTATGGACACTTTTAAGTGGTGGTTATCCAGTAACTGCAGCCCTATTCAAGCCGTCAGTAAACACGAAGCTAAAATAACCAATGTTTACGTATGTGCCCCAAGAAAAGCAATTTACTTAATTGCTATATTTTCCAAGTTCATTTCTGAAGAAAAACTTTCAGTGGACTGTCGCTGACGTCACCAAGTCTAGGGTTGTTTAAGAACAGAAATGATCTCATTTTTTCCAAAGGGGATGAATCTGAGAAACGGGGTTCCAAACCTGAAGTTTGTTATTTAATCATTAATTTTACAATGAAGTCATACGCTGAAAATACAACCGCAATATATCAGGAGTCCCCTAAAAACAAAGCGGAAAAACATATGTTTCCTGAGGCTCGCTTTCCACAAAAATATGAATAATGCATTTCTCGGCCCCTTAGCCCCGTGGCGACTCCCCTGCCTCAATTATTATTTAATATCAATTAGCTCGCACTGCTGCAGTCAATAGATAGTTTAAAAATCAACCAGTTACACTAGAACCTTAGATTCCTTTACGTTAAAAAGGCCTTGAGCCAAAAAAGAGGTCCCTATAATTTGGCGGAGGCAGCCCTAGTCCGGCTTACGAGGGGTTAGCGAATCTTATGCACTGCTTCATATTTCATTTGTCTGTTGCTGAAATAATATAAGGGGAAGATTCTGTATAATACAAATACAAAGGTTTTATTATTCATGTCGGTTTATTAAAATATTTACAAAATACTTCAGATATTATGGAAATATATATTTATAGTTTATTTTATGGGTCGGGTAGATACGCAAGCTACACCAACATGATATATGCCGCAGACCCATCAGTGGCACGTACACCAATATTTTTTCTGTTTTATTGGTTGTATAACGGCTGCATCGCTTTTAAGGTTGTAAATATTTCAAATAGTCGACTTTTAAGGCCTGTATATAATTTTCTTCTGTTTTTCGTGTGTTTTTGGGCTATAACGACAGTACGTACACCTCTTTAACTTCTTCCCCGCATTGTTTTTCTAACGGTTTCACTAGTCTTTTGTGTAACTACCTACCTAGGACATTCACACTTAGAAACACAATTCATAAAAATTAAACATGTACATAATAAGTACATATCAGCGGACCACACAATAAATTGTACGTTTGGTACATTTAGGCTTTAAACAGAGCTTAACGCTACATAAAGGTATTACGGATGTCCCAAAATCCCAAATACATTCGGATTTAATTGTAATCGACCCTCATGTCGGTGGTGTACAAACATCGAGTCTGCTTTGTGTAAACACTCATTGTGTGGCAATGGATATATTTTATTGGAAGTCGTTTGTCACTTCCTACACGTGCCGAGGTTTGTCTGTCTATGTGGATAATAGATAGCAATTTTAATTATATTCTCTTGCAAAAGTTTTAACTGACTTCATAATATACTTATTTTCTTTAAACGTAGAATACTTTGAATAGGTATGAGTAACTTAAGTCACAAATACACAATTTAAACCATTACTAAACATAGGTCGCTCCCTCTCACGAGGAGGCCTGTAATGCCTATAATGTTGCCAATGCTGGGACACATATGTATGTTAGGTACTTAAAATAGGAGCTTTAAATCAGTCCTATTTATTCTTTAGAATCTCTAAAGTTGCTCTTGAAGTTTGTATGCGAATGAAGTCACTTTCTCACGTTTCCCGAATCGGAATAAGTAACACTACCCCCGGAAACGTGATAGATGCGGGCCAAGTAAGCTACCAGCTAGTGTTACTAATGTAAACGATGTATAAGTTACAGTCCATATGAGTGAGGCCGTGAGAACAGCTACCTATGCGAAAATCTTATACTACCTACTTTCATGCTGCCTTCCTGGAAGCAAGAGTGGCAGAGGAATCCTGAGTCTGTGGCTCTATCTAACACGATGTAAATTACTTATTTGTGAAACTTTAGGATTATAATTTTAATTTGCCTAGAGTATTTGGCCTTTCATAAGAACCTTAAATAAATTGCCTATTTGATGAAGAAAAATGGTTTGAACCCATGCCTTATAATAAGCCCTTTATAACCAACTTCAAAAGGAGGTTTCTCAATTCGACGGTTTTTTTTTTAATGTTTGTTCGCCGATAACCGATTTGGATTTTTTATTTTTATTTGAAAGGATATAACTTCCAGATTGGTCCCCAAAATCCAGTTCTGATGCTGGGATCCATGAGGAATTGAGGGAACTCTTCAAATTTTATAGGCAGTCATAAAGCGATTTTTGTATTTTTATCAACAAATCAAGCATTTGCATTTAGAAAGTATCATTTGGTGACTGTAACTGATGAAGAAGACCACAGATGGCCACCGGAACTCGTCAATGATACGTATTTCACGGGTAGCGATAAGATATCTCGATTAAGATAGTTAAGCGACTATGACGAAGCAAATTTAAATAAATGCTGATACCATCAAATTGATCTGATGATGAAACTCCGTAATAAAACAATGTATCCTAGCCGTGTTTGAGCTTATTGGAATTGCCATGAGATGCACTCTGGCTATAAATGATGTCGATGATTTGTCTATATTTACAACTAGCTTTTGCCCGCGGCTCCGCCCGCGTAGATGTCGGTTATGGCGTAAAAAAGTAGCCTATGTCCGTCTCCATATCCCAGGCTATATCTCTGCCAAATTTCATGACGATGGGTTCAGCGGTTTAGGCGTGAAAAGGTAACATACAGACAGACAGACAGAGTTACTTTCACATTTGTAATATTAGAATGGGTGTGTTAAAAAATTAACTCTACAAACTTTAAGAGGTGCTTTAGACCATCGAACTGAATAACTTTTACTATGGGACCAGCTTTGAAATCGCGAAAAATTAACAGCTGTCCCATACAGTTTAAAACATTAAGTATTAGGCCATTAACACACTGCCACGCACCACGCAGCGTAGCGCGTGAATGCGTGTTTTAACGTTGCTTGTGAGTATCTCCGTTTGTATAGAAAACACGCACAGTCCAACACACTGAAAATGCATCCACGCGCGTTAAAACGCAACGTTAAAACATGCATTCACGCGCTACGCTGCGTGGTGCGTGGCAGTGTGTTAATCGCCTTAAACTTAAAAAAAAGCTGTTCCATATTAGGAACAGCTTTTTTTATTAATTAATTTAATTTAGCTGGTATTTAATCCACTTGGTGTATGTTCATGATGTTATAAGATTTCCTGTCACTGTTGTGGTATACGGTATGGGGTAGGGTAGGAACCACAACTAAATAGTGAAAAATAAAAAAAAAATACAAAAACAACCGACTTCAAAAAAAAAACAAAAAAAAAGTAACTTTAATTTTGGAAGTCGGTGGCAAAAAACAAAAATACGGAACCTAAGTAGCCGATTTCCAAAATTCAAGTTATTTTTCCATTTTTTTTTTTTTTTTGATATGGTACAGTTTGCAAATTTTCTAATTTACCCCCTTATTCAAAATTCATTTATCTCTCACTTAGTAATATACAGGCACATTCACTTTTTTCACTACAGAAACGCGGGTCAAAGATTTTATAAATGTATGAAATTAATAAACTAATTTCATACATAAAGCTCAAGATAAATGTATGAAAATAATAAATTAATTTCATACATTTATAAAATCTTTGACCCTCGTTTCTGTAAAATGTGAAAAAAGTGAATGTGCCAATATATTACTAAATGAGCGTTATTTTCGTTACACGTCCATGTTTGAGTCACAAAAGTTCATATGTGTACACACGGCTACACATCAAGCTATACATTTCCAGTATAAGCTGATTTCGCATTGTATAGGATTTCCGTATAATGGGAAGTCAGCTTATTCTGGAAATGTATAGCTTGTTATGTAGCCGTGTGTACCAAATATAAACATAATCGGTCCAGTAGATTCGGAGCAATTGCCTGTGACAGACTGACAGACAGACGAGTGATCCTATGTTCAGTTTTTTTTTCCTTTTGAAGTACGGAACCTTAAAGATATGAATTTTGGTCTACGTGGTGACTGTTCTTGGCTTGGAATACAGACACACGAGTGATCCAATAAGGATTGTTTTTTTATTTATTTTTTGGAATAAAGGACCCTAATAACATTTGTGTCAAAATGCAGTTAAGTAAGTATTTTCTTTTGGTCAGTGTTACTACACCTACGTACTTAGCTAGGCTAGTGAGAAATCGTCAAAAATTTTATTGAGGTGGTAGTATTTAGTTCCGCACGAGACTTGTTACAGCGCCGTCATTATATAGTGAAATGTACACGCGAACCATGTGATTTACAACACACCTTTATCTACAGCCGGTATTTTAAATGTACGTTAAAAGCTCATGAACTTTTAGTTATGCTTATTTTGAACGGAACAGTTTAAAGACTGGATAAATCAAGGTCAATTTAATCTATATTTTTGGGCTAACGAGGAAAACATTACAGTTAACAGTTGTAGGTAGTTAATATTTTATCAATAAGTTGCGAGTCGTAAGAATTACATATTTTACACACTTTTTAAGGAATAGTTCAAAGGAAACACGCCCCTGCTGACTATCTTGAAATAACTAAGCCAGGTTCAGATGAAAAGTGAATGTTTACATAAATCAAGCACGCATTTTCACGTGATTGAGCTTCGAACATTGCTGTTCGGTTCGCTGAACGAATAAAGATCAGTGCACACCAGTGACGCGTGTTAACATTATAATATGCCTTATAAACAAAATATTTCTCATATTTAAATACAAGCTGTGTGCCCAATGGGTTTTAACCAGCGGCAAAAATTACGAACTTTCATACACACTTTCATCCCCCTTCAGCGGTTTTGAAAATAAAAAAATCCAAAATGTTTATTTGTTAGGTTATGGTACAATAGATGTTACAAATATTGGTTCCAGCATACCCTGCCATAGTATGGCGGACAAATGACTTTTGATTTTGAACATTGATATACTAAAAAACCCTATTTTTTTACCCGGTTTTTTATATACCTATCAATGATTTTAAATTTAAGGGGAGTAATTTAAAAAAATCCTTCGTTTTATATAAAACTCGTTTGAAAATTCTCAGTAGCAGTCTGAAATCTTGATTCGTGTGTGAAATCTTGATATAACGTGTGATTTCTAACCTAACTACACAATATATACCTCCCGTCTTTTTAAGAAATTAGGGATACGAAGACTAAGTGTCTTAAATAGTCAAAGTCTAAGCATTTATTTCAAATAGACACATAAATGGGAGTTATGAACATCAAAATTTACACGAAAATCAAATTGATACTCGTAGTAGTTGCCCCTTCCAAAAGGTAGTTATGTATGGAGAAGAATGGGCAAGAAACTCCATACTTACTCTTTTATACTGGTTTAAAATACTTTGTATTATCAATTATATCATTATATGCGAAGACGATGTACCTAGAATAAAAATTACTATACCTCAATAGGTAAAACAATTTAAAAATGAAATGTAAGGATCTGACATCTGAATAATTTCATGCATTGAAAAATCCTAGGGTAGGAAATTAACTAACACAGTACTACAGTATGCCACCGCCGACAAAAATGCATGCATTGACTGGACAGGTCCTCAATATGTGCGGTTCTTTCTTCAAAAGATTTTTTCAGACACCAATCTACATGATGTTCACATGATTTGACCAAGACTTTGTCTGGACTTTAAAAGAGACTGTGACCTCTGAGCTTGTTTCGGTTTTTCTTCTCTTTTTGTTTCGGTTTTTCGGTAGTCAGATAGGGAACGCCGACCTCATCTAGTTTTAAAAATATGATTGATGTATAAAAGTGTTTGCACAGGCCTATACTTACAGAAATAAAATCATTTCTCATTTGTCGAATTTATACTTTAGTCAAAATTAGAAATACATATACAAATTTTGATCCTGCCGCATCCACAAAGCGCAGTACGTGCCACTCGCGAAGTCGCCACAACAATCCCAGTTATTATTTATTTACTGGCTCTGTCCTTGACGTGCCGACCTATCCGGCCATTATGACATGCATGCATATCATTCATAAGCCTAGCTTGTCTGAAACACGCCTCTGTCTGCCTGTGGAAGCTTTGTGATTGTGTCACAAAACTGGGACCATTAGCACAAATATCTAGCAATTTTAGGGTTACTTGAGTCAATCAAGGAACCCTTTTCTTTTCTACGATTTGAAACGGGCTTAAATTTTCTGATAAACAGACTCAACTCCTTGATTTAGTACTTTCTGTAAACGGTCTAGGTATTTTTTAGACTAGGTAAAAGTTTCGCCATATCCATCTACTATTTAGGATATTGCAATTTTGCTCGCTGCAGAGTTAATTGCTATATAACTGTAATTCGGCGTCGATATTTGTAACGCCTACTTAGTGAAATAAGTAAATTGAGTACCTTCACTATATATTATGTAAAGGCTAAATAGGCTATTAGTTTAGAGAACAGACAAATAGCTAATAGGTAGCTGTTGTTAAGGCCGTATTGACTTAAATCATCCGCGAAATTAATTTTGAATGTTTGCAGTTCATTCGAACTCACCTAGTTTTTTTTTTTTTTACAGAATTTATTTTTGATGTGTAAAAGTATTATTTAAACCAATTTACATAAATAAATATAATTTATCATTTTATAAGACTTTATAGCGTAATAACTCGTATACCCGACTGCGGAACCCTACACTGCGTGTGGTGCAACACACACTTTGCCGGTTTCTAACAGATTATCTTTTTTGTCACCACTCTCAGTCAATGAGGCAAAGTGTTTTAATGAATGGTTCGTATTTACGACAATGTCGTTGCGTCCCTAATCCGACACTTTTGGTGTTTGACACTTGAACCAGCACCGAGTCGACGAGACAATATGGCGTAGATCCCCGCAGGGCTCACAAATAGGGTGAACACCCTCCGACAATTACTCGTTGCGCGCGAGTCGCTTAATGGCACGGATTAGGTTACGCGTAAGTGAAATGCGAAAACGGGACGAACTAGTAGGGTTGCCCCGAACATGAGACAACTATCTATTGTGACATATTTTTTAATTATAAAATTGTGTTTTTTAACAACGTATTGGTAACGAAAACTGGAAGGGTTCGTTTTATTAGGGTGGTTGTGAGTGTCAAGCATGGACTTTCTTTTGATGTGTTAAAGTTGTTATATTTCTATTTGATGCTTTTTATCTTTTCAGGAACGCATGGTTTAAAAAAAAATCTTGTCTCTCATATATTGTACCTTTGTGAATCATTCATCAATGCAACGATGCTTTCAAAATATCTACATCGAGTTTATTGCTGGTTCACAACTGCAAATATTACAGTGCACCTTTTGACAACCCTGATTTGTGGCCGAATTCGGGGCGATTTAGAGGTCACTTAATCACCGGTCGCGGCAGGGGAGCCGTGCTGGCCGGCCGCCGGTTACAGACCCCGAGTCGCCGGTAATAGCTGGCCGTCCGGTCCCGCACCGGCTGGGGCACGCGTTACGGGCCGGTTACAATCAATTAACATCATCAACTTTGAACTGGCTGATTCATTTTGGGACTAATTAATATAATGCTAAATACCTCCCTTATGTGATGCAAAGTTATACTTAAATGGAGTGTTAAATTTTGATGGCTATGTCAAAATATATCCAATTAATAATGAATTAGTGGAACATAACTGGTGAAATGTGGGTCCACCTCTATCTAACCGAAGGGTTAAATAGAGGTGGACCCACATTTCGCCAGTTAGTGTTTTGAACCGAACATAATTATTAACGTTAGGAGTTTGTAAGAATCGTAGCGCGTGGTGATCTGTAGTTTTATTCTACCGAGCAGTAGACCAAAACTGCACTTAGGATAAAGGCTTGAGTAGGTAAGTACGGATGTATATGTACTAAAGGAAAGTAACACTTTTCAATGTTAGAAAACTTGTTCTATTCAACGTTGAGCATTTCTACTCGTAACTGTTTTAGATCTGCGGTGAATTTGATAGTGTTGTTTATGATTTTATAATAAATCAAACTACATATCCTTGTCTACATTTCAATCGATCAATCTCGGCCTATCTCAAAAGGAACAGGGGAAGCACAAAGCCTGCTCCCCTAACAATAACAGTCACGGAAATAACATCAACTGCACACTCCCACCAAATACACGAGTTTATTAATATTTTAGAAGGTAACATAACCGATTTTACTGCGGAAAAGCTTCAGCAGCACAACATCATTTACTTTACTTACAACTTTACAAGTGCGTAAGATTGCTCTGGTAAAGTTCTAAGTAAAGGATAGGATTTAAACTTATTTTGAATCTACCTACTTCTGATTCATGACAGTTTTCAATAAACTGTAGATATTTTTTTCGTTTCTTGGCTCCTCTCCCACAGTTAGCACTCTGTAGCGACATCTAGCCCAATTTTTACGAAAAAGCACTCAGTCTATTTTTCTGTTCCCAGAATGAAGGTAGAAAAAACATTAATTTTATAAACTCAAAAGTTGTATAAAGTTAAAGTAGGGTAACTAGCTTTAACTTTCTGAATAACTGACAAACTTCCTGAAAGAATACCTTAAAATTGTTCAAATAATTATTATAATTGTTACTTATAATCTTTTATAATTGTTGTATTTGTTAAATATAAGTATCTTTTCTGTTTTTAAAATAATTGTTTCAAATTAACGTTTTGAATTTAAACCTCATTTCGTTTATCTTCTACTAGCCTGTGTACAAAAGGCACAAGATACCCTACTTCCAAAAAATCCATTTAAACCAAAACCAAAGCAATTCAATCCATTACAGACACCATGCAGTCCTTATCAAAATAAAGTACCACCCACGATAACGTTCAGTCCATCGGTAATCAAATTGATACCGATACCGCACGTAAGTCTTACCGTACGTAGGGTACATTATAGAGGCGCACCTCTAGTGCCCCTAATGGATGGCTGCTAGAGGGGGGAAATGGAATTGCAACTGAAATGTATTGCATTCATACCTGACAGTGTTTACGCTATTACCGAGGCGTATGCTATATGGGTTTTGTGTACGGTCAGCAAAAGAGATAGCTAGCTACAATTCCTTTTCAAAGTCATGTTAAGCGTCAGCTTTTGCTCCTTATTAAAATCTTTGATATTGTTTGTCTGAGCGTCTTTTGTTTAAAAAGCTATTCATCGCTAAAGTGGTGAATGGTCACTATATACTGCTGTTCTGGTGAAAAATATAGATTTTCCTGACGGCCGTTATAATACGACGGAACCACTTTCTTAGGAAATCAATCAATTCAAGACAATTCTTTGACTAGTAACTTATTTCTTTTGTTGACTGTACTTGTCATGCAATATTACTTACTAGCTGATGCCCCCGGCATCATAGAAAGAAAAGATAGAATACTCTTTATTATGTACACCATAAAAATTACAGATATAAATGTAGAACTGTGTACATAGGGTGTCACAATGGGCGGTCTTATCGCTAAAAGCGATCTTTTACAGACAACCTTTGAATGGATCATAAAGTAGAAGGAGAGACAATACTGCAGGTAGTCAGTGGTGTACCACTTACATATATACAATAAATACATACATACATAAAGCATATAGATACTTATCCATATAAATATATATATATATACATACAATAATAAACATGATACAAGAGCAAGGAACTTTAAGTAATGATGATGTTCATGATCATCCGCGTGGCTGTTTTCTAAAATAAGAGTAAACCTAAGTTACTCCTTATAACATCAGCTATCATCTGCCAGTAAAACTCCCATCAAAATCGGTCCCGCAGTTTCGGAGAAAACAAAAAAAAAATCAAAGTCAAATCATTTATTTCAAATAGGCACATGTAGGGCACTTTTGAAACAGAGAGACAGACTAGATTTTTTTAATTGTTTTTTTTGTTGGGTGCCGTATATAATATATTTTCATAAGCATTTAGTAAAAAGCTGTTACTTTGACATTACAGACAGACACCAGATTCATTGAGATGGCTATGTCAGGCTAGGCTGAGCGACGATCTTCGCAGGGTGGCTGGTAGCAGCTGGATGAGAGTTGCCGAGAACCGAGCTGAATGGCGTGCAATTGGAGAGGCCTATGTCCAGCAGCAGTAGCATTAGGCTGATGATGATTGAGATGGGTCAGTGAGCAAAAAGATGCACCAGTACCTACAAGAGTTTGATGTAATTTGGATACTTCTAGTTTATAAAAAAATATGGACATTACATGACCTTTCCTGTTATTGTAATGCCTTATTTAGTTACCAATCGACACATGCTAAACTCCTGTTTGCACGTTCCTTGACCGCTAGTACAACCGTGAGTACAACGCACTTGACCCTTTTGAAGGACGTCACAAATAAGGTCAATGGAAGTCCTTTCCCGAGTTTCCTTACTTTCTTTCACATGACTGATCACTGAAGTTGTGGCAAAGTGTATTTATAGCTACACTGTGATTTATCTACTATCGATACAGGGTGTCCAAAAATATGTATGTTATTCCTGTTTAGCCACGTGGATTATTAACGATTTTGTTATTTGTAAGTATTGTGCAATAATGTCAGTTATTTCATTGGTTAATCAACTGTTTAATTTAAGCAGTCATGTAGGGGTCGACTAGTATAAATTAAAACGGGCATAATATTCCGTCCACCGACAGAATGCTTATTTGACACCTGCCAGTTGTACTAGATGTGGAACTAATACAGTTTAAATTCGTTAAACACATATTCGTTTGTATGAAACTGACAGATGACAAAAAAGGATCCTCTCGGTGGACGGATTATAGCTTTAAATATTAAGCATACCATTTCCTAACATTATCTGTATAAGGTAATAAAAGTACAGTGTGACTATTCTTCGCCACGAATAAAGAAAGGTTTTTTTTTAAACTCTACTCTGAGCTGGCTAAACGAAGGGTTGAAGTTAGCTTGTGAAATATTTAGGAGTGAAATTTAGGTATGTAAAAACATCACCAAAGGTACACAACATGATAACATATTCTGTGTTCGTAATAACAGCGAGCGCTAGTTTTCACCCCGCCCCCGCCCGCGCGCCTGTCTAACGGACCTATATTTGTTTAGTTCTGCGGCGACCACGCGTAGAACGGGGACACTGGCATTATAAACTTGTGTGTAGACGGAATGAATACACTCGTATACTTACATAAATATAGACTTTTGTTTTGTTTTAATTATGTTCGTCACAATGTCTGCAACTTTAACATGTTAGCTTTAATTGCTTAAAATTATTACGCATTGGTAACTGCTAAACCCTCCGAGAGGTTTCTCTCAAAGAGTAGTTATTCAGATGATTACGTGGAAATCACACTACTATTTCCTGTTATATAGATGCTTCTTCATACTACAGGTCTTTCCTAAAGAAGACAAATACCTATAGTTTTAAATTACAGAACAGCACAACTGCAAACTAGAATAATGAGATGTTTTCTTATTGCGTGTTTTTGGTAAAGGAAGAAAGAAAGAAAAAGTATTTATTGGGACTCGCTAAGGAAGTTCATAAATTAAACTAAACACACTCATAGAAACTTAGAAAAAAAAAAAATACTGAATGTCGTGTAGAAGCCAAAGAGGGCTCCTATCTCAGCATGATGCTGCGACATTTAAAGATGTGTCGCAGCGCTGGTATTCTGATAGGGCCTGAAGAGGAACTTTTCTGAAAACGGCAATACCACACATACACTGAAAAAAAAAGTAGTTGCCACTACGAGTATCAAGATTTTGTTGAGATTGACTAAGTAACTTGTTTGCATCTGAGCCTATCAAGCACAATGATCACAGCTACTACTTTTATTTGATTGAGATTTGAAACGGCATCTTGATCACAAAACCCATTTGCAGCAATCAAGTCAAAACATAGTTGCTCCAACCAAGATTATTAGACTAAAGTTTCAATGATCTTTATTGAAGTAATCAAAATACTTGATTGACACAACTAACTTACTTTGTTCCAGTTAACATTTTTTTTAACTTGTCTCTTTTTTAACTCTCCTACAATGATGTCATGTTAAGGGTAATTGAGAAACTTGTTTGAGCGTTCCATCATTTGAACTAGTATTGCTGCAATCATGTCGTGATGATCAACTTAAGTAAGATTTTGATTAATCTAAACAAGATATCGTCAATCAAGCTAAAAAGTCACTTGACTGGAGTGCATTTTTTTTAGTGTAGAGCTGTGCTGTCCATGTAATATGAGTGCTATCAGTGAGTGTTACCTTGTAACGTATATGCTGTGCGCTGCGGCTGCATTCCAGGCGCGGCGGTGACGCCTGCGCGAGACGTGTTGTGCAGCGACAAAGCGCCCAGCAAGTCTAGCTCGGTGGCTGCAACAAATATCACATGGTCAACAATATGGACGACACAACATAATATTACATACCCGTAATGGATGACCTAACAAGCCCTGTCATTGACCGAGTACTTAATGGGTAACTTGCATACTGGTGACGGCAAGAAGACTAAAGTCACTCAACTCACTGTTCACTTTTAAGTATAAAAAATTACACATGAAACCGCCAATTTTCGTGCAAATAAAGATGGTTCTTCTTATGTTTAGTAAGACTGATATAAACGGTTAAAAGTTAAGTTAGGTTAGTAGGATATTTAAAACCATAAAAGATCCTAAACATAGTTGGAAATTTCACGACGGCATATGTAGCTACCATCCCGAAAACCACTCTAAAACATGACAAACCTAATACCAATAAAATAACCACGATCTGAAGAAAAAGTCTAATGAATTATTCCAACATGGTGCGTCTCCCACATATTGAAAAGCCTCTAAACGGCTTATTGGATAGAAAATTTATGTTACACTCGTAAAATATTACTTCGTACCCTATTCATTCTTCAGGAGCAAGACACGTTTTCAATTACCCACGACACGTAGATACATGAGGCCACATATGGAGCAGGAGAGGTAATATTCAAGCAACACACTCCCTTATACATTACCCAGACGTCAATATGACACGTCGAGCGTCAGAAAGGGACTGACACAGGTAAAAGTGTCAGAGTCGACGACCTAAAAAGCTGAAGTTTTTCTGAACTCAATGTGAAATATTTACGGTTTCCTAGAATAGCAATGGCCGCCACATAGCGTCTGCAATTTACCAGCGAATGACGTCACTGAAACGTTATTTATGTAAGTAAGTTGGTGTGTTTTCATAGAGAGCGTTTTACACCGTAAAGTCGAACCCCGCTGCCATAATTTTCATGCCAGCCGTTGTATGGTGACCACCGCTTTCTAGGACACCAGTTGCTTTATATATATGATCCGTACATTATCTGACGAAGATTATTTATTTATTTATTTACACATTAACCCCCCCCCTGGTTAGTAGGTTGCGGGGCAGCACCAACAGCATCCTCTCTATGGTAGCAAGCAGGCTAGATTGCGCGTTAGTGAACCAATGCTGTAAGGTATCAGCTGGGCCTGTCACCTTGCAGCAGTGATGTCACAAATTGCTTCTGTGGTAATGTTTTACTAACACACTTTGTAAGTATATTGTTACAAACAATTTGAGTCCAGTTGCTTGAATAAAATGATTATTATTATTACTAGCACTTTGCCCGTGACTTCGTCCGCGTGGTATTTTTATTTTCTCCTACAAAATGTAACACCCCCTTCACCCCTTTTAACTGTTAGTTTTGGAAAAATTATGATTAAGATCCTTTTACATACTCCTTTTGCTTCGTTTACATTCAGAAATCAGAGGCCCTAGTGTGAGTTTATTTTAACCATCTCGAATTTATGCATCGAGCGCGTTCAGCACTCTGATTGGTGAATAGCCAATCGGAACGCCGAACGCGCTCGATGCGTAAAATCGAGATGGTTAAAATAAAGTCACACTAAGGCCTCTGAACATACACGCACGCCGGTTGCGAGTGCTACGCAACCAGCGTACAGGTGGCGTTCTATAGTTTCTGCCTACCCCCATGGGAAGATGTGAGTTTATGTATGTAAGATCCTTTTACTTATTAATAATTTATTCTTTATTTTATGGATAAAAGGAAAAAAAAAAAACATATAAACTGTTCCTCCCTTTTCACCCCGAAAGGGATTGAGTTTTGAAAAATCTTCAATCTTGTTTCGTCATTTAATGTTTAGATTACTTTTGTCTTAGTCCAGACACGCAGTAAACCCTTCTCTAAAAACTTAATTACCCCCTTTTGAACGATTTTCGAATAACAATAAAACTTAAGTCAATATTTTTTGAGAAAAGTATTAATAACATTATTGGAGGTTACCAGACAGCGCGTTGAAATTCTTCCATACAAACTTTGATAGCCCCCCAATCCCCCTTTAGGGTTAGAGCTCGCCTACATTATAAAAGGAACGCAATATTCCTGATATGTCAGTCATTCAGCACTTCACCCGCAATTTCGTTCGCGTGGATTTCGTACTTTCCCCTACAAATTTCGCAATCCCTTCCACCCCCTTTAAATGGTAGACTTAATAATTATTAAGATCTTTATAATTTATAGATACATAAGTGTAAGTAGACATGATGCACCGACCCCAAATAAATTAGTATTAGGGCAGGAGAATGATGATGAAATATTCGGGCTAAAAGTTTATAGATCAACGAAATAAGATTTTTTCATACAAACTATATCCTCCTTTTTCATAAAAATCTTTTGTGACGTTTTCTTTACTTGACTGTAAGGTTATTTATACCAATTTCTGAGTTAATCAAGCTACGCAGTAAAATCCTCCCCTCTAAAATCGACTAACTCTTTTCACCCCGTTTGGGGTAGATTTTCGAAAAATCCGATACGCGTTTTCTTTTATTTTTTGTTTAAGTATAAATACTGAGTTTCATGTTATTCGGATCGCTCGTTAAAATTCTTCCATACAAACTTTGACATCCCCCAATAAATAAAAACAAAAAATGATGAGATTTTTTAGTTTAGAAAAACAAAAAATGACAAAGTACACACCAACATTTTATTTTTTACTCCGTGCAACATTGTGTTTAAACGTCCCATAAATCTCCCTTGCCCGGTTGTAAAATATCCTGAAATTCATGACACTGGCTATAAAGTCTCTAATCCGGAAAATGATAGATCAGTATACGTTATTGTTTTCTATATGTAATGAATATTTACGACCTAATAAAGTCGCACTGGCCTACATTCGTACAATCAATATAAGGACGGAATCCAAAATATTGAGGACGGAACCTCGGATGTAACCTGTTTAAACACGTGGCTTTTACATACATACACTCACGCCTTCATCCCATGGGGGGAGGCAGAAACTACAGAACGCCATGTGCTACGATCCTTACCTACTCCTTTTGCTTCGTTTTTTGTTTAAACTGAAAACTTCTTTAGCCGCGTTGAGCACTTTTTTTAACCCTCAAGGGGGTGCTCTTGACCTTCACCTAACCTGAGTTAGTTATGATAAGGCCGAAGGTGGAAGCGAGTTTCACCCAGAATCCTCAACCACAGAGGAACTGGTTATGGGTGAGCCGAAACACAACAAATGCTGTTAACATTGTTGTTATGGCGACATAGACATTTGCTTCGTTTACGTTCGTATATCTGTTCATACAGATACATCGGTTGCGAGTGCATCTGACCTTTCTGAAGAACATCACCAATAGGGTCACTATTTATGTCCGTTTTTCCACTCACATCTGCTTTGTGCCATATGGCTTTTATTAAGTTTAAAAAAAAAAGAAGTTTACGTAGCCTTGTTGATACGAAACATTTCAAAGGAAATTATGTGTTAACAGTGACATGTAGGTAAATCACAAAATAAATTACCCACTACAAATTATGCCATGTATAATTTTCACGCTGATAGTGACAAAAGCGTGTTGGAAACCATCAGACAAAGCAATCAGCTACTTACCTCCCCATGTAATTGGTTGAAGTTCTCAGAAAGAGAGAGTTGCATTATAATGTAATTTCGCTAATAGTTAGATGACGGATTGAACAGTGTTCACATCAGGGGCCTGTTTTGGAATAGACACTATCCACCAAATAAATAGAGAATTGAAGGGAATTTGTATGAAATTGTCTGCTAGATAAATTAAAATGCAATTTATCAGGAGGCGGTGTTACAGGTCATGAGTATATTGACACTTTGCACTTTTATCAACACGGTTACATTTGGTTCACCAAAACGTGTACATTTAAAAACATCTCCAAAGAGTTAAAAAAGGTTGATTTGATCCATATATTTACTTAATACCTTAGCATGTGCCCATAAATCTTCTCTATACATACTAAGGTAGTATTTAAGCAAATTCCTACGTAGAATTCGGTGGCGCAGGTATTTTGTAGCCGTAGCAGAGAGCCATCTATCACTAGTAACCCGGTCACGTAGCGCGCTACGCCGGCTACAGCGCGTAGCACCGCGCTACAACTAGGCTACGGCTACGAACATTTCGCATCATATAAATCTACGAGATTTTTAAAGTGCAAAGAGAAGTTTTAGGATTATTTTATTTATTTTGTGTTTAAAATATAATCAATATTTGTACTGTATTGTATACAGATATGTAAAGTCCTGATTTAACAGAGTGGCAACATTTATTTGTAATAATAACAAACCTACCAACTAAATAACAATATATAATAAACTAAACTAAATAAAACTAATAACAAAATAAACTAAAATATGGCAATGATAATGATAATGATTTTTTTAATGATATGTAAAGTTAGTTTTATTATTATATATTACTCAGTGGCGAAGCTTCACATTTCGTTGGAGAGAAGCCGAAGAGGAAATTGTTCAGTTCTTTATAATAGTCATATAATCACGTCAAACTTAATTTATTTCGCTATTTTATACAATTTTAGTTCGCGTCAACATCGTGGCGCCGCCGCCCGCTTCTTTAGACCAATAATTTGTGTTGTTGGAATTCAAAGCTAGGAATAGGCATTTTTAATGTTTGAATATTATGGTGTATTACTTGTAGTTTGTCTATATTATTTGGCGATCGTAGACACTAATGGTACCGTGTGGTGCCGGACGTAAAGAATGGCACCACCCTTTTCCTCCCGTGGCACTATGGAAAATATAGGTCGGTATTGGATCAAAAATCTGTAACTTCATGGATTTTTGTCGTATCGTGATGAAATTTGGCACAAATATGCAGTAAAGTTTGGAGATTCGAATGATGTGTAGTTTATAGTGTTTTCTTGTATATCAATGTATGTTTTTTTGCATAGAATGAAAGAAATGGGAAAAAATCACGAAAAAAATAGTTAAAAATTTATTTCAAGTGGAATACAAGTATAAAATGACTAAAAAGATTAAAACATGGTTAATTACAACAAGCAAAGTAAACAAAATATATATATATGAAAACAATTTACTAAATTAAAATCATATTACTAATAGGTACATCCTATACTCTGGCTTCAGGAAATGATTTAGCTAGGTACAAATATAAGTAATAACTAAATATAAATATTATTTTTAACTTATACCACTTCAGGATCAGGGTCAGCAAATGTGGGTTCACTTTCAGGTGCCTTTTAGTGCCTCTTCTTCAAGTTCTTTCACATTTCTTACGTACGGTTTTCTCAAACTTGTTATATATGGATCTGACGTGTTAAAAGCGTTTTAAAGACATCTTCATTTGTAGCAGATCGGGAAAATTTTCTGGCATGATGAAGTCGTATGTTTCTGTAGTCTTTGTTGCGATACTCTTGTGCGTCTTCCGATAGCTGTCCAATAGGAAGCACCGCAAAATGTTTGATAACGTTTTCCCCGTGTATGAGTATTTTATGAACGGAGGATGCCATATAATAGGTACCAATCGTAATTACTTACATAGATTCTTGCAGTTTCTATTGCATATTCCCAAAATTTTTCAAGGTTGATCATCATTCCAGAAGAAAGAACTTGCAAGATAATGTATAGGCGTTTAATCAATGCCTCATCTACACCTGTTATTTCCGATGAGCAAGTGCTATTATAGAAGAATCTTCATGCGGTATTGCCATCGTTCGTATTCCCGCTAACTTGCCGAGGTTTGTCGACGATTAATCCCAACTCCTCCCTGAAACGTTTTTGAACAAGTTCTTTCTTTTCTTTTTTTAATCTCTTATTTTCCTCAGTTGAAGCAGACCAAGTCTTAAACGAAAGATTATAGGAAATATGCAATATCATTTCCATGCAGCGAATCCAGGCGTGTAAGGTGGACAATCCGTATTGGTAGGCGTTTTCGTTTTCAGGTCTGGCAGTTACTTTCGATAGGTCATTCATTAGCCGTGGAGTAGCCCCACATATCGTGCATGTGGAACCAGATGGAGTATCTGTAAGGACCTGAGCCACCTTTCCATCGATCTTCGTTAGAAATAGTTCATGCTTCACATTTACTACAACACCATCTTTGTTTATAAGTGATGCTTGTGCAGCCCTAATTTGTTTTTTAATATCATCGACAACTGCCTTGGTTTTTTCTGGAGTTTCCTTACAAAACTCAATAGAAATGGGTCTGCAAAAACGGACAGATGAAGGTACCGGATTTTGCCAAACAACGGATCCCGATTGCACATCAACTAATCTGATGGGGACTAATGAAGTGATGAACAAATTGGCATCTGAAATTGTTTCCGACTCTTCTGCAAGTATTTGCTTGTATTGGCTTTGACCAGATGAACCATCACATCCCCATTTACAATAAAGGATCAATGTTCTATGCAGTTTTTGGAAAACAGAATCGATTTAAAAAATTCTAGCAGCAGTATGATCCAATAAATCTTGGATATTAATCACTTTATCATAAGTATTCGTGATTTCGATTGTAGAAGATGGTGGATAACAGGATCTTTTTATTTCTTGTATTTTGTAGTAAGGCATATACAACACTTTCGTTCGTTGGTTAAGTTTTTCAGGTACATTTATTGTGCTTTTGTTAGATCCAAATCTCTAAAAGTACTCAATGCTTCCGTATCGGAAAGAATCTTCATCTGGTCTGAGTAGTTCCACTTACTTGAGATATCTAATTTCTTTTGAGTGTCAGCGGTTCTTAATTCTTCGACAAGATGAGCTTCTGTGTACTCACGTAAAGCCCGTAGTCCCTGCACATAGGCGTTTTTTATATGCTCCAAGCCATATTCTTGGAGTAGAAGAGTGTTTTTCCTCTTCTTGGTAGATTCTGAGGAGTCTCCATAAGCCACGCATGCTCTTCTTCGTTGGCCAGATGTTGATGGCGTAGAATATTGTTCAGAATCCGATAAATTTAACGAATACCTTGAGTCCAACCAAGTACAATTCTTCTGTAAAAATGTTTCTTTTTTCCGAGATGCCAGGGCCCAGCGCTTGTTGAAAATAGGAAGAATGTGCCTTTGTATATCACTAATTATAAAACACAAGTTGTTTTCAGAAACATTGAGCTTTTCCACTAAAACTTTGGATAATGATTCCATGGTCATGCCGCCCTCGATATAGGGGATTATGAAGTCTCGTTTGGTACAGCTGAAGGAAGACATTTTAACACTTCACAATCTGCAGAAATAATAGGCGTAGATGAGATTTGCTTCACTTGAAGTTACACTGATGTAGATGGTTCGAATAGTTTTTGCTTCCCTTTTATACTCATTTTACAATATCGAATTGGTACCTACATCATTATTATCTTGTAATTTCCCACGCAAACTGAGTGCAAATTTGATAAGGTCCCTTTGTTATCACGAAATAATGAAGAAAATATCCAAAAAGTTCCATATTGTTCATGTGAATGGTGTCAGTGGTAAACCGCAAAAGATACCAATTTTCGGGTTCTGACTTTTATCAGTTTTTTTCTCATATTTTCTAAAACCGCAAATATCCGCAGCTGATTTTTTTTGCATTCTATTTATGAATAGTTAGACTACTAGTCAACACAAAAAGTAGCGCTTGGGCAAACGTGGGTAACACTGAAAACCTTCGACGAAAAAAAATATGAGTGAAAAATAAGGTATGTCACTTTTTAAGTAATTACTGAAATATTTTTCTTTACTTTTAAAATCATTAAGCTGTATCGCAAACATAATAAAATAACCTTTCTAAAAATGTATAATACTGCATATCTGTACCAAGTATTTTTTTCACAATATGGTATTGAAACATGTATACGCAAAGACTTGAGTTTGGCACTTCTATCTTTTATGTATTTCTATCTATGAAAAAAATATTATTTCGCGTATTAAGTGAAAAAATCCTAATGAATATTATAATTTGACTATTAGAGAACCTAATAAAATAGCCATATTAGCCAAATTATGATATTCGTAAAAAGCATTTTTGATATGCGCTTGTTCTACCATTTTCCATAGTGCGTGGGTGTCGTAAAAGGCGACTAAGGGACTTACTAGAGAATGGGCAGCAGTGTTCTCGATGCATTTTTAACACCATACTGCGATCGCCAACCCGCCTACCAAGCGTGGTGATTATGGCAATCCCCCCCCCAATTTGGGGAAACCTATGTCCAGCAGTGGACATCTTTCAGCTGAAATGATGATGAATGATGAGACACTAATGAACGTACTATTTTTCAACGGTGCCGCGGTGGTGGGTGACCTTGCCATTCCGATCGTCCCAAGGGAAGCCGGTAAGAATGGAGTTGTTAGCGCGCTACGCCTCTGATATTATTCTGCCTAGCCTTTTCTCAACTATGTTGGGGTCGACTTCCAGTCTAACGGGATGCTGCTGAATACCAGTATTTTACATGGAGCGACTGCCTATCTGACTCCAGTTACTAGGTAACACGATACCCCTTGGTAAGACTGATTGTCTAATCTACTAATGACAGCCGAGATCAACGGCTGCACGTCCTTTCCGAGGAGTTGGGTATATCCCACTATTTCCATAGAAAAACAAAATAGAAAAAAGGGACCAGCGTTTTTTTACAAATTGTATCCCATTATTTCTATTGCGACAAAAAAAACGCAGTTATGTTATTTGAAAAATTTACCACTTTTAATGAATAGATTAAAATTAAAACACGACTTCTCGGTACTTATTAAAAAAAAAATGGAAAACAAATTAATAATCTGCCATTTTTTTTAATAATTCTCCACCACATACATAATAAATAGATATAAATATATATAATAAATAAATAGTTTCTATGTGCACGCCGTCATAAGAGGTGATTCAGCGTTTTTTTTGTCGCAGCCGACAGCAATAGAAATAGTGGGACAATCAGTCTGAATCAGGCCTAGTATTTCTATCAATAGAAATACCTAATAGAAATAGTGGGATACACCCGAGGAGTTCTATTAGATCATCATCATTCTCCTGCCCTTATCTCAATTTATTTGTGGTCGGCGCAACATGTCTTTTTCTTCCATCCTTCTCTATTATCTCTATTAGGCGGCATCTCGGTAGTCACTCCCTTTCTAGCCATATCATCTTTCACGCACTCCATCCATCGTTTCTTTGGTATTCCCCTACTCGTATATCCATCCACATTCATACTCAAAACTTCCCTCATTCCTCCGCATCACATGCCCATACCATGACAACCGATTTCCACACAACTTTTCAGTCACCGGTGTCACTTTCAGACTTCCTCTTATATACTCACTAGCTTTTGCCAGCGGCTCCGCCCGCGTAGATGTCGGTTATCGCGTAAAAAAGTAGCCTATGTCCGTCTCCATATCCCAGGCTATATCTCTGCCAAATTTCATGACGATCGGTTCAGTGGTTTAGGCGTGAAAAGGTAACATACAGACAGACAGACAGACAGAGTTACTTTCACATTTATAATATTAGTATGGATTTCTCATCTCAGCTGCATACAATTGCGTTTCATTCATCCCTTTTGTGGCCCAACATTCGTGATCCACTTTTGTGATCCACACAAGACAGCAGGTCTTACCATTGTTTTATAAATCTTCCTCTTAAGTTTATTGGGAATGCGGGAGTCTCAGATATGATGAGATAGAGAGAGATAGAGATATGAGATAGTTCCAAGGAGTTCTATTACATGGGGCTTAAACTTATCTGGTGGAATGTAGGTATAAAGTCTACGCTAAACGGTATACCACTGGCTAACCCTTCGAGGATTATGCTTCAATAAAAAAAACCGGCCAATTGCGTGTCGAACCATTTAGTTGGCAGGAGGGACACTTGATTAACAAATGAGCACTTTAAAGCTTAATATTACGCAAACGGATCTCTGAATCGAAAAATGTTTTTTACACACTATGGGATAGACGAGAAAAAAAATAATAGGTGCCCTAAAAAAGATATTTCAAGATTGTATTGTACCACTTTGGCGTAATTAATATGTATACCCATGCCAAATTACTGGTTTCTAGTACTCTGAGCTAAGCCGCGGACAGACAGACAGATGGACATAGCGAAACTATAAGGGTTCCTTGTTCACTACGGAACCCTAAAAACCTATTCGTTGAATAAATCAGCAACCTAATTGCGAAACACACTTTCAATCACAATCTGAATTATTTCGAAGGATATTTTTAAGATATTACAGTGCAGGGTGGATTGTGTACAGAATCTATACTTGTGTATATTAATATTAAAAAGCTGAAGAGTTTGTTTGTTTGTTTGGTTGGTTGAACACGCTAATCTCAGGAGCAACTGGTTAGAATTGAAAAATTATTTTATTGTTGGATAGCCCATTTATCGAGGAAGGCTATAGGCTATATAACATCACGCTACGACCAATAAGAGCAGAGCATCAATGAAAATTTTTGCAAAAACGGGGAAAATTTATTCCTTTTGAGAGCTTTCGTTACGTGCGCTGCGTAAACGGTTAAACTTACGCAACAATCATGTATGATGGAATTGTTCCTCTTAAAAAATTCTAAGAAAAAGTCCGCAATAGCAAATACTATCTTTTAAGGTTGGCTCACTATAACTTGTTTAATATTAATCAAATTTGTTATAAAATAATGCATTATTTGCGAAGGTGTTTTCATAAACATGGTAATCCTTATCCAAATAACAATAATGTAATAAAACTGAAGTTTGTTTTTCTGTTTGTTTTTATGAACGCGCTAATCTCAGGCACTACCAGTCGGATTTTAAAATTCAATTAGTGATATAATTAGCTTTAAGTGATACAATTTCATTCGACTAGGACCTGGATAACAATATTTACTCTTTTAAATGGAGCAAATCGGTCTGGTTCGGTCTAGTTTACAGTAACATGTACAATGCCTTACAACATAATGCTGTGGAAGTAGCTAAAATAAACCAAACGCGCGGTTTCTATATCTGTTAACTGTCTTATCTTTCGAACAGCATACGCGGCCGAGCTTAGCCGCCCCGCAAGAGATGTTATATGAGGTCCCCATTGTAATTTCTCATCTAGCGTGATTCCTAGGAAAATCGTTTGATTTATAAATTCCAGTTTCTCTGTCACAGTTGCTACTCCTAACATTAGGTAATTTAAATCGAATGCATTTGTTTTTTTGTTTTTTCATTTAATAGGTCCCAAATTATTTACCGTAAATTTGTTATTCGAACTACTTATGCGCTTGAGAAACGGGCCCCAAAATTACCAATTAACGGAACAGTTTCCACACTAACGGAAGAAAACGTTATTCTATTCAGTTTGGGAACATACCATCTAAAGCTCGCAAGATCGCATGTCGCCGAGCATTTACGAGGTGGCGATGGCATATATAATATAAAGGTATATTTTTGTCCCAGCCCTAATATTTCACAGTACGGGCTACCAACGGAAAACTGCTCCTTATTAAGAGGCCGTATTGTATCCAGGCACATTTCGAATAACATAATTATACTACACGTATCTTTTAAACCAAGTAAATGTCCAAGGCAGAAAAGCAATCAAAGCCTATTACCGCTCCTGCATGACAGGTATGAGACGTCTAGGTGCCTGTGCTGATTACTGTTAGCATTATATGGTACTTAGGTTTTGATAGGCAACTAGATAACTTCGTCGGTCCGGCAAATGCTTGGGATGAAATAGTCATTGAGAGCAACAATACCATTTAGAAATTATGTTTATTTTGTGTACCTTAATAAATAAACAAACTGTACTTAATTAAATTGATGGCGTTTGAATTAATATTTTCCGTAGCAAAAAGCAAACCTTAGCAGGCTGGGTTAGTCTCTCTCTATAAACAATGAGTGGTTATTCATTGGGCCTATAATATAATTATTGTAACACTACATAGATGATTGAAAATGCAAAATAGAAGTGATTATAACGACGGTCTCCCATTAATTCAGTCATTCGTTCATTCATTTTTGAGTAGTTCACTTAAGCCTCTTCTAAATGACACCTAGTCTAAAACGCTACAAGGTGGGTACGGGTTCCAAATAAAATTACCCATTGTTCTTTCTTGTTCCCCCGACCTACAGCCCGCCCGCGATATTATTTTATTTTTACTTAGCGTTTTTTCTGTCATTTTTCTTTTTACTGGGCTCCTAAGGGTCACAACCTGTTGTTAAATAGCCTATAACCTTCCTCAAGAATCGGGCTAACAGATGTAAAAAAAAATCAAATCCGACTTGCAGTTCCAGAGATTACCCCCTACATACAAACTTACAAACAAATACCTCTTTAATAATATAGATGTTCAAGCATTTTGTTACCTTTCAAAATATTTAATTAATTTTGTCCTGACATTAACGGTTAGATACGGCGGTAAGTGAACTTCTATGAAAAGGCGAAGTGGCTTGTTTGGGTATTTATTACAAAGTTATGATAAGCCTTACCTAATTGTTATTAATTCAACTTTAGACTTTTAATCATTTTAACGCTTAAAATTGCGGTGGAACCCGTGAGTAGGTAATAAGTATAAGTATATTTATTTTCTCTTCACAAATGTACAAATACACATGTAATGATAGTGCTTAAAACTAGCTTAAGTATAAGTTTACATTTGTAAAAGAGTGGTGCAAGACTCGTGCTTGAAATAGGCATTGCAAGCTACGCCCGTGGTACAAGTCACCAGGGCCCCACGACGGCAACGCTTCATATATGAACAAGCTTACATTGCGTGCTTTTCAATCAATCAATCTTTATTTGTGAACACAGGTATTACAATAAAGGTCTTATGTATACATTTTAGTTGAGCTCTATACCTACCAATGAAATTGGTGTACAAATATATTAGTTTTTTAGTAATAGGTTTGAATCTATACAATACAAAGTCACGTTCGAATAAATAATGGCAATCAAATGTAATATTAATAAAGAATTAGCCTATTATGGTTTATTTGTACTTGCATGTCAATGGTAAATTATATTAAAGAGCTGGTAATGTCATATTTTATCATTTAAATATTCTTGGATAGAGTAATACGTCATAACTAAATATTAAAAATAAATACAATTTACTTTTGAATTTGCGGACATTATGAGACCGAAGAGAATTATAAACAATATAAGAAAGAAAAAATACAAATAAGACAAAAAAAACAACGTAAAATATTTTTTTTAAAAACATAACGATAATGGAAACGGTAGTTGAATATGTTCGAAGTCTACGTTTTGCAATCACTTAATTGCGATGAATGAGTCGGCCTGTACAACTACTAAAATAACCTACCTACTCAATAGAAAACCCGGTATAGAAATGAGAGAAATAAATATTCTGAAAAATTGTTTCTTTTTATTCGCCTACATAGTAGCTTTTACTCGCGGTTGTGTTGTGGTGCTCTGTATGTTGGTGTTTGTACCCTCCCTGTATGTTGGTGATTGTACCCTCCCTGTATGTTGGTGATTGTACCCTCCCTGTATGTTGGTGTTTGTACCCTCCCTGTATGTTGGTGATTGTACCCTCCCTGTATGTTGGTGATTGTACCCTCCCTGTATGTTGGTGATTGTACCCTCCCTGTATGTTGGTGTTTGTACCCTCCCTGTATGTTGGTGATTGTACCCTCCCTGTATGTTGGTGTTTGTGCCCTCCCTGTATGTTGGTGATTGTACCCTCCCTGTATGTTGGTGTTTGTACCCTCCCTGTATGTTGGTGTTTGTACCCTCCCTGTATGTTGGTGATTGTACCCTCCCTGTATGTTGGTGATTGTACCCTCCCTGTATGTTGGTGTTTGTACCCTCCCTGTATGTTGGTGATTGTACCCTCCCTGTATGTTGGTGATTGTACCCTCCCTGTATGTTGGTGTTTGTACCCTCCCTGTATGTTGGTGATTGTACCCTCCCTGTATGTTGGTGATTGTACCCTCCCTGTATGTTGGTGTTTGTACCCTCCCTGTATGTTGGTGATTGTACCCTCCCTGTATGTTGGTGATTGTACCCTCCCTGTATGTTGGTGTTTGTACCCTCCCTGTATGTTGGTGATTGTACCCTCCCTGTATGTTGGTGTTTGTGCCCTCCCTGTATGTTGGTGATTGTACCCTCCCTGTATGTTGGTGTTTGTACCCTCCCTGTATGTTGGTGTTTGTACCCTCCCTGTATGTTGGTGATTGTACCCTCCCTGTATGTTGGTGATTGTACCCTCCCTGTATGTTGGTGTTTGTACCCTCCCTGTATGTTGGTGATTGTACCCTCCCTGTATGTTGGTGATTGTACCCTCCCTGTATGTTGGTGTTTGTACCCTCCCTGTATGTTGGTGATTGTACCCTCCCTGTATGTTGGTGTTTGTGCCCTCCCTGTATGTTGGTGATTGTACCCTCCCTGTATGTTGGTGTTTGTACCCTCCCTGTATGTTGGTGTTTGTACCCTCCCTGTATGTTGGTGATTGTACCCTCCCTGTATGTTGGTGTTTGTGCCCTCCCTGTATGTTGATGATTGTACCCTCCCTGTATGTTGGTGTTTGTGCCCTGTATGTTTGTGTTGGTGCCCTGTATGTTGGTGTTGGTGCCCTGTATGTTTGTGTTGGTGCCCTGTATGTTGGTGTTGGTGCCCTGTCTGTTGGTGTTTGTCGATTCATTGTAATTAATTTGATATGATAGGTGAATGTTCAAGTTATTGTTATGCTATTATTATAATATTTTTGGTAATTTATATTCTACTAGCTGCTGCCCGCGGAGTCGCCCGCGTGAGTTTTTCTAAAATAAAAGCAGCCTAAGTTACTCCTTATAACATAAACCAGTGAAAGTTCCGTCAAAATCGGTCCAGCCGATTCGGAGATTAACCAGAACAAATATACAGACAGACAAAAAAAAAATGTTTTTCTGTTATATAGAATACCGTACATAATTATGCGCCAGACACTTCAATTTTATTTATATGTGTATATATACCTATTATTGCGTTGTGTTAGATTATTTTAGTTTCACTTACTTTTAGGTACGGTTTAAAAAAAATACCAAATTGGAAAAGAGTTATAATACTGTTCTAATAATATTAATTCAATTCTATCCTAATCCTAACTAATATTATAAATGCGAAAGTAAGTTTGTTTGTTTTTTTGTTACCTTTTCACGCCTAAACCACTGAACCGATCATCCTGAAATTTTGCATATACGTTGTCAGGAATACAAAAACGGACATAGGGTACCTATCATCCCGAAAAAAGTACTGTTGCCGAGGAAAATAACAATAAATATCTTATGATAATAGATGGCGCCACGTGTCTTTCGAATCATGATTGAATTATATTATTATAGAAACTTTAGTCGTGGATTTTAACCCGAATGGATTGTCATATTCTAAATTAACGCAAGCGAAGCCGCAGGCAAAAGCTAGTATTTATATAAATTCTAATGTTTGAAAATTTTTCATGCCGTAAGGTAAAATGTATCGGGACTATTAATAAAAATTACATCCTATTTGTATACCTACATTATAAGCAAATAAATGATTTCTATTTCGCCCACGTGGAGGTTGGGAATTATACCGCGGAAACTTACTACTGGAATATCTCACCATTGTCCCTTTCTATGTCCTAACCTACTTTTGTGCCAAATTTCATCGAAATCCGTTCAGCCCTTACGGCGTAAAAAGATAACAGACAGACACAGTTCCTTTCGCATTTATTATATTAGCGTGGATCGACTAAAATAGGACATTTCAACCAAAATTATAATATACCTACTTCATACAATATAAATATTAATAAACTTGAGTTAACATCCTGCATTGGCAAGCACGTGTCGTGTTTAAAAGAGCTTATTGCCACGCTTAGCTTCAAGTGGCTCTGACACTTGTCAAGTGGGCATCGCTTAGGTGACTGCAACTTACCCCATTTCAAGATAAATTGGGGTGATATCCGAAGGCTTGGTGACTAAAATGGATGGCTAAATCACCCTTAACGAAAACAATTTGTATTTCTTTATTGTAAATCTAACATAATGTGTTACGCAGTGATATTCATAATCATGCATAACCAGCCTATAAAGTACACCACTGCTGGGACACAGGCCTCCTCTCTGTGAAAGGGAGTGGGCCATAATCCACTATGCGAGCCCAGAGCAGGTTGGTAGATATCACATGTCTTCGAATTTTGGTTCTAGGA
This sequence comes from Dryobota labecula, assembly GCA_947523025.1. Lineage (NCBI taxonomy): Eukaryota > Metazoa > Arthropoda > Insecta > Lepidoptera > Noctuidae > Dryobota > Dryobota labecula. The sequence continues at coordinate 27,234,989 of OX383287.1, read as the reverse complement.
CATGCCGGTTGCCTCACGATGCTTTCCGTCATCGTTTTAAGAGTAGTGGTGATAAAATAAATTACTCAAAGTAATGTGCATGCCTGGGTACAAACCCACGACATACGACACGTAACTACTGGGTCACCGCCCAACCCGTTAGTGATATATAAGGTCCATGTAAGTATAAAGTTTGAGTTGTCTCCCAGCAAACCTATGAGTGATATAGAGAGAGTTTTCAAATTCACAGGTTTTGAATTGTACTTAATTGGATTTTTGACTTTCAAGTGTAGTCATTATTATCACTCATTGTCCATAAATACGAAACGTTACAGTTACATCAGTATGTTGCAATGAGCGGCTTTGTAACTTAATTTATTATCGTTGCTCTAACAAAATTTGGAGTTTGTCTCACTTTATTTATGGCCCAAAAGGAATCAATGCAAGATAAGAAAATATTGGACTTGGAAACGATATATATGACTGTCTGGAGAATAACAATCACAAAAATTATAACTTTACGACATAATAAAAATAATCGCAGCACATAATGCTACTAGTTTGACGAACAGATATTTCTCATAGCTACTAACAGCTTAAATTTCCACATGAACACGTCTACCTCTCTTAATTTGTTCTTGAATTAACAAGCGCCTCAGATTGTGTCAAGGGTCCTCTCTCAGCAGAAGCTCCAATTTGCGACGCCTGTGTCTCACAGCGTATGTTATGAAATAACATAACATCACGGCAGCATACCCCGAAAAGGTAGGCAGTGAAGTAGTGACTAGTGTAGTAAATATTACACTTACGTTTCGCGTTATGTTTAAGTCCAACCCAAGCCTATTGCCATGAACCGGGCACCTATCTAATTCCAGACTGCTACTAAAAATTCCCAATGAAAAAATCCAATATCATTTTGACCGATCTGGGGATCAAACCCAGAACCCCAAGCACCACTAGACCGAACGAGGCAGTCAGAAATAATACAATGCTGGGTGAAAACGAATATAATAGAAAATAAATAATTTGTGACACTCACAGTCCATTAGATGTCTAAAGAGGAGAAACTAAAGCCATTACAGTGAACAATCATAAATTGAGGGAAATGCTGATGTCAACCAGGAAATATTAGTCTGAGGAAATATTAGTCTAAGGACTAGACTTTTTCAATTATCTACAGATAAATAAATCATGAATATGGATTTTCAAAATAAAAATACAAATGTTTATGGATGGAGAGGGAGAGCAAGACCAAAGTAAAGAAAGAAAGGATTGTTTGAGAACTGTTATGAAAGAGAAGGGAGTGAATTGACGTCATGTAGAAGAAGTGTTGCGCCGACCACAACTGACATGGGACAAGGGCAGGGAGACGATGATGATGGTCGGATTGTCAAAATAAAATGTTTTTGATGGAGTACAAAAGTTATTATTAAAAGAAAAATCAAGCGTCCTACTTTGAATCAGACTCGCGCACAGTGGATTTTGTACTTTGTACAGCTATTTTTAAGAGTTAAGTTATCCTGCCCAAACAGCGACACCTACTGGGTTCCAATCCTTACCGCTACTGTAGTCTAATGGCAATCATGTCATTTGGTTTAAATACTTGTTGAAAGGCCTACACTGTTCTCCCATACCTATTAACACTGTTGAAAATATTGTAAAAACCAATTATTTTTAAAAGAGTAACCGTGGAGTTTCTGGGCGGCTCTTCTCCAAAGGAAACGACCAATAGGAACCATGCACCTAGCTTCTGACGTTCCATAAGTGCTCATGTAGGTTTATGTGAAATAAAATATTTTGATTTTGATCCAGGGACAAACACACACGAAGTAGTTCATCAAAATCGGTCCAGCCGTATAAAAAGAGTCAGTTACATACAGACGATATATATAAAGATTAAGAGGCTTTTCGTAATACGCATGAGTGTCATATACGTGTGCGTATTACCTGTAAACTTAATAATCAACTCCCTAATAGTAATAGTAGAGATAGTCAATTCAGATTCTAGACTTTTCTAAAGTGGCTCTGTATCATGTACCAGTCATTTAAATCGCTGTACATACTTCTACACAAGAGGCTTGTGGCTAAGTAATAACAGCCGCGCGAGTCGATCGATCAGGTTAAGCTACACTTGCCGCGGTTGGTACGTGGATGGGTGACCATCTTTACATACCAAGACACCTCCGTGCCTCGGAAAGCACGTAAAGCCGTTGGTCCCGGCTGTCATTCGTAGACCTTCGTCGTTGCGGGTCGTCAGAAACCCGAAAGTCTGACAACCAGTCTTACCAATGGGTATCTTACCCAGTAACTGGGTTGTGGAGGTCAGATAGGCAGACGCTCCATGTAAATACTGGTATTCAGCTACATCCGGTTAGACTGGAAGCCGACCTCAACCTAGTCGGGAAAAGGCGAGGAAGATGATGACATACTTGTACACAAATTCCTAGAATTTTGTAACAATACTATGACACAGACTTTATCTACATCTAAATACAACACAAGCCCGTCAAAACGAGCCGCATCACCGAGCCGGGAGCGGGCGCCGCCGGCGCGCCGCCGTGTCGCCGGCCCGTCTGCCCCTCCGGCACAGATATGGTCCACATAAAAAGAGCTGCTATGGCTGCTCCAGATTGCCTCGTAAACTGTCGCTGTGGACTCTCCGTGTTTGCAGCCGACCCATAACTGTTGTTTAGCGATCGGAATAAACGAAGCTTTTATCTTTTATCAATGCAAATAATAGACTTCGTTTCTGATTGTAGCTATGAGCTCTGTTGGTCTAGATTTCTAGAACAGGTCTCTTTAGACTGTGTTTGTATCCTGAGACATCACATCAGACAGTACATCTATTGAGCGTAGCACGTAGATATACAGGTAATACGGAAAGATTTTCGTAAAACTAATGTTTAATTAACTCGGACTGGTATCCTATTTCATTACTAAATTGACCATGTTTCTGTATTTACTGACAGGCTTTGTTTTTTAGTTGATTCATTTTGTCACGGACATTCGACACGACTTGATGTAGAAGTTATTCTGTACAATAAATTAAAGAACAAACTATAAGAACAATACAAAGTAGTATCAATCAATACCAAATGCCACAGTTCCTAACATATACGGCTATACTGCAAACTCCGAACCAATCGTCTCCAAATGCTTGCTGAAAGCCGTAAAGCGTATTTTCCAGGCGATCGTAAACACTTCGACTCCCACACTAGTTTATAGTAGACATCGCTACTAGATACAGTAACGACCAGATAATGCTACATTACATTCCACACGGCTACAGAACTATCACCCTTATGTCCAAAGACGCAAGGAATGTGTTTGGTGGTCTCGAATATTCGGTTTGCGAGAAATGCAGTTTCGTGCTGCATCAAATGCATTTTATGAGTCGGAAATTGCGATTGGCATTAGTAGTTGTAAGACCGGACGATAACGTTTTAATTATGGGCTGTTTTGTTGCTTACTAGTAGGAACTATAGGTACCTATCTAATGTAATAAATAATATTTAGCTACATCCAGTTCGACTAGAAGCCGATCTCAACATAATTGGGGGCTACGTAGGCTTCGTCACGGGATCTTTCCATATGAATTAATAGCCAAATATTTAGACGAAACGAGACAAACTGCGATTAACGATTATCTTTACGAGACTTTCGATGGAAAACATTAAACATGTTTGAAAAACAGAACAAAAGGCCGAATATGTAATATTTTCATCTATATAAATAAATAAAATTGAAGTGTCTGTTTGTAATGTCAAAATAATAGCTTTTTACTAAATACATATGAAAGTATATTATGGAAGTAGTTATATACGGTACTTATATTTTTTTTATCTGTCTGTTTGTTCCGGCTATTCTCCGAAACGACCGGTCCGATTTTGACTGAATTTTCTCTGGCAGATAGCTTTTATAAGGAGTACATAGGCTACTTTTATTTTTAGAAAAAGCCACCCGGGCGAAGCCGCGGACAGCAGCTAGTATTAAATAACAATCAATCTTACATTAATTAGGCAAATTATATGATATGTATAAAATAATTACAAAATTATTTTAGAACTCATCCAACGTGAAATACTCTGTTACATTTTATTAGCTACTAGCTTCCGCCAGCGGCTTCGCCCGCGTGATATCTTTATAAATTATAGCCTTTATTACTTAGTGATAATATAGCAAACTACTGGTGAAAGATTTTTTTAAATCGGTCCAGTAGTTTTTGAGTTTATTCATAACATACAAACATAAATACAAATCTTTTCTCTTTATAATATTAGTGTAGATGTAGATGTAGAAAAGTAAAGTGTTACCCAACTGATGATGGGCGTTTCAACACTTATAAATTAACTCACTGTTCACCCACGTAATGTCATTAGCAACACATTAAGATTTTCAACGTTAAATTAAAACCGACTAAGTGCGGGTCGGACTACGGACAATGAAGGGTTCCGTAGTTGGCATGAATTTATTCCAAGAACAAACTTAACATTGTAGTTGAAAAACATGTTCTCCCACACATTTCAACTGCTAATTTAAGTTATCTTGTAAATCTTACTTTTATGTGATAGCTTTCCTTTTAACTTCGTTAAAAGCAGTGAAGCCGTGAATTTTTCCACATATCCAAAAACAACCATTTAGCTGCAGGACACTTGACTGTAACACAAATAAGCTTAATATTACGCAAACGGATCCCTGAATCGAGAAACAGTTATCACAAACCTGCAATATTTTTAACCGCCTATCCAAAGAAATCCCACACCATGGGATAGACGTGAAAAAACTAAAATTTGTATTTTACCACTTTGTCGGCGTGATTAATATGTATACCCATGCCAAATTACAGCGTTCAAGTACTAAGAGTCTCTGAGCTAAGCCGCGGACAGAGACAGACGGACATAGCGAAACCATAAGGGTTCCTTGTTGACTACGGAACCCTAAAACGAGTCACATAATTAACGAAGCCAAGCATATTAATCAATGAAAAGCTCTTACGTGGAAATGTAGAGAATGTCCGGTATGCAGACAATATCAATTATTTTTATGAATCGACCGCCTTTTTATTGCGTAAGAGCACGAACTGACATTTAAGACTACAGTGCAACTGCTAATGAATTAAAAAAGCTATATTTTCGGCTATTAACTCGATTGTGTGGATAAGATTAGTCCAAATGGAGCCCTAATTGAATGGAAAGGAGTCACGTAGGGTTATAGTAAGGATTTCAACGGAATTTTAAGGTCATTGCGTGACGTAGAATAAGGTAATGCGTTTACAGTTCATCCCTTACACGAAACTTTTGAAAACGTATGTATGGCAGAACTGTCTTCATTCATAGGAATAGCAAAAGTGTATAAAATACAGCCTATATTGTTCGGGACTAGGGTTGCCAACTCTCGAAAGGACCAACCCGGGAGAATTTTAAGAAATAGCGGGTTTGAAAAAAAATCTAAATCACTATCATCACTATCACTACATATTATAAAACAAAGTCCTCCGCCGCGTCTGTCTGTCTGTCTGTCTGTTCGCGATAAACTGAAAAACTACTGCACCGATTCTCATGCTGTTTTCACCAATGGATAGCTTGGTTCTCGAGGAAGGTTTTAGTATATAATTTGTTAAGTTTTTGTAAGCATTTTTGTATGAATTAACGATATTTGTTGGAGGTGTCGGCAAAAAATAAGCCGTCTAGGAGCATTCAACGAAAACGCTGTCTAAACCCTTTGAGATATAACAAAATAATGTATGGTGGAATTGTGTATATTATAAAGGTCTTTAAAAAAGTCCGCGATGGCATATCTATCTCTACTATATCCATTTTATTGTCATTTTGTAGGTATTTGTTTGCCGAATTTTAGTCTTGGAAATACGATTACGATAACAATACGCGATAACAATATAATATCAGTAGCTATTAGCCAAATTATGTTCGTAGATAAATAAGCTAGCTACTTATGTGTATTTCAAACAGTATACAAGTATATTTATCATAAAAACATTACTAAACAAACCTGCCTTGCCTTATGATCAAAATTTGTGCATTCCAAAACTTTCGTTACTTTTTCAGACATATTTATCACTTTTCGATAAACTAACACTCAATACGAAATCTACACTTATTTCTCAGTAATTCTGTATAAGATTCTTCTAAGATTAAACCGTTTTCTCATTGAATCCATTATTTTACGCACGTATAACGAATGTTTACATTAAGCACCGCACCACACCGCCCATATCTCTAAGTAGTCTGTGACACCGCCACACGACCACAGAGTACAGACGTATTTTGTTTTGTTTTTTTTTCGTTCGTTTAGTGGTGTTCCCACTAGAATGTCAACCGGTCAAATATTAGTCGATTAATCGAATTCTACAGCCAGATCGTGTTGCAAGTACAAAATAAATGTCAAATATTTCGTCCAATTGCGAACGTGACCCTGAGAAAAGTTATGCACCAATGGTGTTCATTCGATATTTCGAGCGTTTTATCAGCATAAACGGTGTTCATGCGACATTTCGGAGGATTTCGTTTTGTTTTCACATTGTTGGTACTTACGTGAATTATTTTAAAATTATTATTTGTGTCGCACTTTTATTTCGTGTTGTAATTTGGTACAATTGATTGCTTTATGAATTTGAGTGAAATTTCGTGTTTTGATTTTGTATTTGTTATCTTTAGGTAAAGACTCATTCACGTTCAGAACATACGTACTTTTATTATATTAAATCATTTGTTTCGGTTTCTATTCACATAGTGAATCACATTAAAATTAATATTAAGTTAGAATTTTGAGATATAGCCTGGGATATGGAGAAGTACATAGGGTACTTTTCTATGCGATACCCGACATCCACGCGGGCGAAGCCGCGGGCAAAAGCTAGTCATTTATTAATTTTTAAATTTATATTTACTTTGCATTTGAGCAGCTTCAAATATTTGACGGTTTTTTACCACAATATCATAAAAGTTTTTACATGAAAAATCTAAGTTTGTTAGTATTTGTGACTCTGCTTTTACTAAAGAAATATTCATTCAGTTTCTTTCCTTGCTCCATACTTGTTCTATCATGCTGAATACGCGCTCGCAAGAAGAATTAGAGACAGGAATGGAAAGAATAAAACTTGACAAGTTTTTTCAATTCAGAACAGGAATTCTGTCTTTCGATTTCGTAAAGAAGTCAACCCAGCGTAAATCCACTCGATTTGCTTCAAAGAGATGTGGTTGCATCTCACTCTCATAGAAAAATCGGAGAAATTATTGCATCCCGGGAGGTCGGGAGGTTAACCATCATTACCGGAGTCTCCCGGGCAATCCGGGAGGGTTGGGAAACCTAGCCGGGACACAGCCTCCACTCTTCGAGAGGGAGAGGGCTGTAATCTAACACGCGGACTTCATTTTTATTTAAACAATAATTCGAACTGCATTCAAGGAATTTTAATTAATCGCCTGTCTGAACCGGGAATCGAACCCGCTATATGCGAAAAAAACAAACCTGTAACTTTACTGTACCGATCGAAAGGCTCAATCATAAACATTATTTCTTCTAAATAACATAGCATCTAAAATAAAAGGAAGACCATGAAATTTTACATTTATTTAAAATAATAAGGTACGTTTAACTGCAAGTTACAATCAATTTAATTGATTAAATACTTAAAATGTCGCCCTTCCTGTTGTATACAAATTGTAACTCTTTTAATAATTTCGCTTCCCGTTGATTACTTTATGTTTTCATAGTGAATGTTTAAAATAATATTTCTACGTTCAGTTTGTAACTCCTGCACACTTTCATTCTGAACAAATTTTAAATTAAATGTTTATTTTCATGGTCTTCCTTTTATTTTAGATGCTATATTATTTAGAAGAAATAAGTGTACATGATTGAGCCTTTCGATCGGTACAGTAAAATTACAGGTTCTTTAGTTTCACATGTAGCGGGTTCGATTCCCGGTACAGACAAGCGATTATTTAAAATTCTTTGAATACAGTTCATTTTGTTTTTTAAATAAAAATGAAGTCTTCATTTAGTAAATTTTCCTTTGTACAATATTTAAAAGTACTTTCCCCCATGTGGCAAAGTCGTGGGACGCCCTGTATATAAGATAAAACATGTAGATATGGATGTAGATGTAGGTATTGATTGAAACACTCGAAATCTTACTCATTGAATTCGGCTGTCGGTACGTTAAATGGGATTTCTGTGTCTAACACACAAACGCTCTTTAGAAACTTAACCAAACTAGTAGCAATTCCAACTGCGCTACACTGAAACCTAATCGCGCGCATAATATTTATCAACTAATAAGCACTCGATCGGAAGGTGATTAATTAATGAAGTCCCCTGTAACTGGAGACGGCACGCGCTGCCAACCTGCCGACTTGTTGGCCAAACGACCATATGGCCGGCAATACTGACAGGATAATTTAAGTAATTATGTAAAACCTCAAAACACGAAGGGGTGACATACACGGTACACCCTTGAAGACATTTCTTGGAACACTTGAGGCCGGGCACGCGTCTTTAAGTTATTATTAGCGTTGGCCCGTGCCTGCGACCCCGCCGGGTGGAACTTGGAAGTATAACTGAACCCTAATTGCATAACATATTAGAAATTGCAGTCGCTTTCATTTTAACAATTCTACAATAACTTATTAAATCTGTGCCGACCCTAAATTCATTATACAACCATGATTTCAAGTCAAATCAAATCAAAATATTTTAGTTCACACTAGCTGCTGCCCGCGGCTTCGCCCGCGTGGCCTTTTCCTAAATAAGTAAAAGTAGCCTATGTTACTCCTTATAACATCAGCTATCCATCAGTAAAAGTCCCGTCAAAATCGGTCCAGTCTTTTTGGAGATCAACCGGAATAAACCGACCGACAGTCAAAAATTATAAAAATTGTTTTTCCTTTATGTAATAACGTATAAATAGGTACTTTCATTTACATTCTATGTAATAAAAAGTCAATTTTGTTTATTTGTATCGATATCGATAAACGTCCATTATGGGCACTTATGAAACGTCAGAAGCTAGGTGCACGGTTCCAATTGGTCGTTTCCTATGGAGAAGAGCCGGCAAGAAACTCCACGGTTACTCTTTTAAAAATAATTGTTTTTAGAATATTTTCAAGTAACTATGTTAAGGTATGGGACAGTGTATTTAGTTAATGTAGGTACCTAAATGACTTAGGAACCTACAACAGCCGACGATCGTTGCACTCAAAATAATAATATGGGTCAGCCTTTGTAAGGAGTAATATTAAAGTTCCACAAAAAACGAATGACTCCACAATATTTTACTAACAGTTTAAACTTTAAATTAACGTAAGTTTAGCTGACTCATTTACCATAAAACCCAAATAAGGCCAAATTACGGTAAGCGCTACAAAAACTAAGGCTCAATGGGCTGTATTGTACGAGGGCTAGACTGCGACATATGTCACACGACGCGGCGCGTGCGCCCCTTGCGTCTTGTAAAGCTCGGTTTACATGACGAAAGTCGCACTTCGTGAACACATATTTTTTCCCTAATATTCCTAATATGCAGGTCTTGATAAAGACTCTCATTGAGGGAATATTCGAACCAAGTCACCGTCAAAATGTAAATACTTAGAATTATAAGTGCATGCCTTTGTAATAGATATAAGCCCAGCAATACTACACTCTTGGATAATTCGTTATTATTTGTTTAGAATGTCCATCAGATAAGTTGACTTGTTATAAAATAGCGACAACTAAGACCTCGTCAGCAGTGCTATTCTGTAACTATCTCACCGTGAAAACAAAGGTGAAGTGAGCGTGGAGTGAGCTGTCAATAGTGTCAATCCCTAGTCTCAGACCGAATGACAGTTCACTTCGAGATCACTTCACCTATGATTTCACGGTGAGATTCTTACAGAATCGACCAGCTGATTCTATTTTAATTTTGACCAACTTTATTTGTCAGCTACCTACAGCAACAATATTTTATTATATTTAGGTTATAGATATATGATGATATTAGACTTATTATCTGTCTCTAAGTATTGAAAATTGATAGATTTTTACACATGAAACTTAATCTACGAGTAAAAAAATCTTTTTTTTTTTTTATTCTGGTTCGTTTAGTTCATTTGGGCCTGTACGTTTTCTCATGTAACCCCGGGTTTAAAGTTAATTTTGTGTGTAGTTAAGCTATCTGTTATAGTCACCCCCGGGCCACGCTAAAACTTAATAAAAGTAGGTACATAACTCTTTTATAAGCCGAAGCAGCCTTGACATTTACTTTGGTATTTATTGATCTAACTAAGTCTACACGATCTATTGTCTGTTTTGTAACGTAGTGGATTGGTTCAACATAACAGATTAGGAATATTTTCATTTCATTTCATGATTGGTCGCAGTTACATTATTCATGAGTATTCATGACTAAATGATCAATTACTTAAATGAATTTACATACAAAACCTATACTCATTAATAAAAAAGTGTCCTTACACTAAACCTAACAACATCATCTGCCTGGCCTTTTCCCAACTACGTTATGGTCAGCTTCCACTCTAACGGGATACATCTGAATACCAGTATTTTAAATGGAGCGACTGTCTATCTGACCTCCACAAGCCAGTGACTGGGTAATATGATACCCCTTGGTGAGACTAGTTGTCAGACCTGCGAGCTTCTGACGACCCGTAACGACTGGAATATTAAATAGTTGTAATTATTATTGAAGTGAATTACCTATGATATAATAACGTAAGTGGTCGTGGTACTCTAGTCGATCTATCAACACATTGACAGCAATAGTCCCGACAAAGCGATCCTAGTTGTGTAAGTTGAAGAACTGGGTCGAGTAATATAAAATTGAATTTCAGAGCAAGTTCCTGGTTCTATTATAGGTACTTTTGTTTTTGCAAGTATACACGTCTAATAAATGATCCCTTATTCTACTAGAAATATGCAAAAAAAAAGTAGTAATTAAAGCTTCAGGATAACTACTTAAAGAGATAACCCTAAAATAATCTTGTCACCGCATAATTAACAGATTAAAAAAAAACAATTCCCGATATTGTGTCATAACAACTCATTACGAAAGAGACAATCAATCTCGCGTGGTATCTACATCAGCAGAAAACATCGTATGATGTGTGGTCACACCACACATCATTCGATGATATTTCTCACGTTAGCAGAATTATGTTCGTCACCTGTGCATTACTTGTTTTAAATATTACCTAACAGACACGAATTACTGCTGACTTGGTAAAACGATACTAGTCAAAATTCTAAGAAATCATACGATAGAGCGTTATATTTACTTGCTAGCTTTACTAGCATACAAAAAGAGATTCAATTATTTTGTATATTAAAATGTGAATTGTTTACAGATACCAGGGGTGGACCACGAAAGAGATCAAAGAGGTGGGGGGACAACTTGCACGTCCTTCCTTTCTTCTTAAACAACTTCAAAAAAAAAGGCCACCCCCCTTTTTTCTCATTTCATCGTTTTTTTTTTTTTGGTTACTCGAAGACGGCTAAACCTAGCAAATAGTAGCGGAGTATCGATACCAGTGGAACGAAAGGCCTTTACCGAGTTGACAGCAGTGGGACAAAATAGTTGTTGATTTAGTTAATGCAAATTATAAAATTTTGAAGTCAATATTTGTAACGTTTCATGTTACATAAATCGATTCAGAACTCAACAAATCTTGAGCTAATTTAGTACAAAAACATGCAGGATTTTGGAATATAAATTCAGTTAATAAGGCAGCCGTGGTCGAGGGGTGGCCGGGAATCGAACCGGTGCGCGGACAGGTGGCCGACACGCGCCGCTGCCCGCGCCCGCTGCGCCCGCGCCGCCAGCCGTGCCCTACCCGCCACAACACTTTCTAGGTGCAACTATGGACTGTCTTTAGAATATTTTTTATGATTTTGACATTTACTTTATCTGGAAATTATCAAAGAGAGTTTATACAGATTGAAAAAAATAAAACCATTTGCTGTAGTGTTATTGTGATACAAAGTTTTACATGACTGACCATAGAAGCTGAGCGAAGCTGGGTCATTGTAGCTATCAGGAGTAAGATATCCGCGAAAAACTATTTTGTATGTTTGACTCTAAAGTTCTCACGACATCGCGACACCCCTACGATACGTACCTACCGAGACAAATTACATTTATTTTTATTAATGATTGGGCCTGCTCTTGACCTCGATCTCGCCTGATGGAAAGCGATGGATGATGTCTATGATGGAACGAGCGTGCCCAGAAGATGCCTGTTCACTATCGCTTTAAAGGCAGACGGGTTATATGTGGAAGGGAACATAGACTCTGGCAGAGAGTTCCACGCTTTGGCTGTGCGTTTAATAAATGTGGAGGAGAAGCGCTGGAGTACGACTGGACGGGATTCTTTTTTTAATACACCCTAAGTAAACGATGATTTACCTACCTACACAAAGGTTCAATTTACTGAGATTTTGCGCAAGGATTAAATATAGCTTATCGTGCCAGTTATGATGGAACATGATGTCACTTGCTGTATAATATCCGAATATCAACCAAGTTCATTGATCCTGTTTTTCTCATAAAATCCTCCGTATGAACTTGTAGGTGTTGTACAGTAATGTCGTGAATTAAATTCAAATAAATCTACCTGTTTATGCACGAACCAGTCTATACAGTAAGGAGGTAGGTAGGTATTCCTTTGATTCTATAATATAATCAAATTGCGGCGCCTTACCGTATAATATTCTAGTCTATTCAAGTCCATTCATAATTCACCACAATATTTCTTGACCGTAATTCTAACGCCCTATTTGAAATTCTGATACGGAGTGTCCTTCACATACCCTTGCAGATATGTACTCAAGTGACAAACAACATCCGGTGGGTTACAGTGCCAATATGTTATGCTCAGTGTTAGAATATGGAGTTGATACCTAAGTCTAAGCTGTAGATATCCTTTGTAAATATGCATCTAAGGACAGTGATATATGTATATGTCACTGCAGGGCTCTAAGGTCCGTATTGCAGAACGTCACTCAATACTCAAGCATTACTTAAAAATAGTTTCAACCAATCAAATGGCTTGCTTGAGTATTGAGTGACGTTCTGTAATACGGGCCCAAGAATGATAGTTACATTTCCAAGAATTTGCGAATTTGATACGTCAAGTAGCAACCTAGAAACAGTACGATCACTTTTAAACGTTTGCATATATAATCGGATCAATTATATAAACTGTTAAATCTACACTATACATAGTGTACAGTACACATTATGGCGATTTAAAAAAAAAAAAATTTTGGGGTTATACGTCACGCTTGAATTCACTGAAGGGAAAGGCAGGGATGTTGCTATTAACCTATCGATAGAATCTGTTTTACTTTATTATATTACGTGTTGCTAATTGAGCAGCGAGCTAAACACACATAATTCGCAAGCCATGTCCATAAGTATGAGGATTATCGAGAGTAAAGCCTACTCGCAGTATAAACATACTCAAGTATACACACACGATAACGACATTATGAATTAACCTGTACCATAATAATATTGTAACCAGTTACTGTAAGGTTAACAAAAAAAGTTAGATATACATACAAAAAATAAACAACTTTCCAATACGCTGTCAATAAACCTAAAACAGAGGCCTGATTGCATAACACACTATCAGGGAATCGGTTTTATTTGGACAGTTCAATAACATTCATTGCGTTATTTACGTTGATGAGCAGATTTTTTTTCTAACATATAAAGCGATGGATTAGCAATATGCTTCAAAATCTTCTTAAAGAATGGTCTTAAAATACTCATTACAAGCAAAAAATGATTTAAAGTTAGCTGCCTCTACATGTACCTATACTTACTTCACTTTTTTGTGGACCGTACTTGTAACTCATGAAGTCATTTCATCATCTTATACTGTTGCAGCACCTTACCCGTGTTATGATCAGCAATATTATTGAAACTTAGTATAAACATCTATAATTATTATAAGTATTTCATGGAAATTGCTGCATTTCTTCGCAAAGTCCAAGTTTCAAACGTACTTCGACAGAACTGACGTATGAAAACGAAATTTGAAACCAGGGATCTTAATAATAATAGTTTTTTTGTAGTTGAGTTTTGTGGAGTTTAGTTATTTTTGGAACATCAAAAGTTACAAAAGAAACCGAACCTTACACCACTTGCTAGTGGCTAGTTTTTATGCTGGGAACAAGACATAACGCAACAAACTCCCCCAATAAGCAGCCGAAAAGTCTATTCCGGCGTGGTAACCTTCGATAAATTCGGAGTGTCTTTGACATTTTGAACTTGACAGTGGAGGGCGTGGGCGCGGCTCGGCGCGCGTCTAATCCTGAGCACACAGCACGAGAGATAAGCACACCGCACGTGTGTACAAGCCGCTATTATACGACACATGTACACACTGGCCGCTTCCTGCACCTTGACATCCACACACTGGAACATTGGACACTTCATTCACACTACACTCTATCTTGAAGACCCTTGTTGAAGAAATCATAAAGGACTTATGTCTGATGATTTTACTACGTAATACTGTCTGGCTAATATTGACATAATCAAGTGTTACCACCAAGCACGCAATTACGTCAACAAATGTTATTTTAATCCAAATTAAAAAGGCTAAAGTAAACTATCTGAAATATCGCGTGAACGTCAGCTATAACACAGAACTGTAACAGCAAATAAAGTAACGTTCACAGATCGATACCGAGTTCAATGTTACTGCGAGCGAAACAATTTATTTCGAGATCATACATGAGCGTTTCTCGTTGGATAGATTGCGTTTGAATACATTTGTGAACCCCAGGGAGATATTAAACCATGATCATTATTACTTGGTTTATTGGCAGTGGAATAAAAATGTAGCAGTGTGCGTATTGAGCAAACATTTGATACGCACGGTCTGTGAGGTAAGTACTGCGGTGATACCGAGGGGTGGCGACAACCTGACGGTTTAGGCACGGCAACCCTCTGTGAATACATTCCGACCCTCACCGCCGAGCCAATTGGCCAAACTCATTGCTGCGTTCGTAAAAGTAAATTTTACAAGTTAGTATAATAAATCACTTGCATACAATTACAGTCATACTCATTACGCAGACTCCCCTTCATATTTACAAACTCATTTAGTTTTAAAGTTCAAGAAAATATCGATTAACAGTAAAGCACATAACGTAACAGTCTATTGCACTGCAGTAGGTTCGTTTTTTGAAGATACTAAACTTAGTCGTGAGGAAGAGTAGAATTCATTTATCTTCTAAGAATGAAATTCAAGTCCGAACATCTGATAGACTGAAACTGTCCACGGTTCTTACATACTTTAGTTCAAAAAACGTGGTGGATGTTACGGAGTCATATCGCCTGTCGAGCTAAAGTGTAGGTTCATGTTTAAAACAACAACTCTTATAAAACCGTTTCTAATGAAAACAAAAGACGTTATTAGCAGACATCAGCTGTTTATCTATATACTTCTACATCTTCGAGTCAGAGAGGCGTATGTCCAATTAACATGTTCGCAATCAAACAGATTAATAGTTAAGCGGTTGGCTACTAATTAGGTACTTGCATATACGGTAACTTTGTAGTTACTGCATTTGACTTCAATTATTTTTTTTTGCGCGTTTGCTTATTTTGCGCTTCAAAATGATTCAGAGCTACAATTTGAAATGAGCTCTACTTAACGAATTCGATGTCCCTTGAGACATGGCTACTGTCATTAAAGAAACCACTAAGGTGAGGGAGTAAGATTTTTACCATATATTATAATATACTCTCAACAGGGTAGCGGATACAATTGACGTGTTTTCTTGTTTTCTGAACGACTTCACTTTGACGACCTCTAGGGTGTTATGTTATAATTAAGTTAAATTTAGGTGTTATATTTGTTTATGGTGAATTTCGTTTATAATAGACCAGTATTTATTTAATAATTAGAAATTATGGAGGATACATATTATGTAGGCTTAACTATCGCATTAGGGTAACCTTTCATGATAGATTTAAGGTGTTATCATAAATAAATAAATAAATATTAAGTTTACCTAACCTACATATTCCCCTATGGAAGGCAATCTTCCTCTTTCTGACATGTTCTTTTGATCCCTTTTCCTTCCGATGCACGTTCATACACCACTAAACAGCTATCTCAAGTTACGGTAATAAATAGAATGTTATTTGGATATCAGAGAAAGTGGTGGTTGCTGTAAAAAAATCACATCTTGCATTATTTATAAAACCTTCTAAAAGGCAGAGACAGGTTTATAATAACAAAAAACCAAAAAAACCTATTTTTTTTGTTTTTTTTTTTAATAATTTGCTTTTCATCAAGCTTTTTATGTTTAGGTACTAATATATTTATATATTTGGAATTTTCTCATTACAAGCTTTTATTTAATACCAATATTGTTGTAATTTATTTAAAAAAAAAAACCGTGTTCCTTTTTGTATTTGCTGATGCAATATATAAATATTATATAATAATAATAACCCCACCGCCGTATATCTACGTTAACGTCGTGGACGTCGTGGTAGGACTCCGAACTCTAGGTCTATGCCGGTAGAGTTTACTTTGCCGGAACAGGTCTAGAATGAGGAGCCAGACCAAGAGAGATACAGAAACCCGCAGGACAGCATGTGGCGAGCTGTTCGGCAGTAGCGATCCCACGGACCCTATCTCCTGGAAGAAGTTTTTTTCCTCATTGGCTTGCCTTTATTGACCGGCCAGAGTGAACACTGACGAGGAACAGAGCTTCCAACTCATTCTTGCCTTTATTGGCCGGCTTGAGTGGAGGTTCGCTAGAGCAAACGTTCTCGGAGGAAGAAAGTATTCCAGTAAGTGCTGGTAGGGCTCTTGACCATCTTCCGGGCTCTGGGATTGTTCTGGTAGTCGTGGAATACCTCTCCAGTCCTAAAGCACCTCGTATGTTGCCTCCTTGTTGCTACGGCACTAAGTGCTAGCGACCGTTTCCGGGGGCCCATTATTGAGAGTGCAAGTCACCCTCTGCCCTTGTGTACAATAAAAAATTGATCAGGCAGGGGCCATAGTCCTTCCATAGTTTTAGGTAACCAGTCCATTTTAACCACCCAAACCCATAGTCCAATATCTTTGGTTCCATATCCTGCAATAGTCCTATACCAACCGGGGGTTGTCCTTGGGTGCACTTGCATAGTGCGTACAGGGATAATCGTCGGTTGGTGCCTTATTTAATTAAAAGCGTGTAACGGGCCTCTACGAGTTGCCTTCGGCCCCTCGTACGCCTTCCAAAAGTCCGAGACCCCAGGGTCCCGAGATATGTAAAAAAAATATAATAATAAAATACTTTATTTCAAATAACCAAGATCGACCCTAGCCTATGTCACTCCCACAATTAAGACGAATCTAAAGACACCTCATATTTTAGAATCCATCAAGCCGTTTAGGCTGCAGAGCGTGCCAAATAAATATACATACATACATTCTCTCGAAAAACATTACCTGTTTCTGGGGCAGTTGGGTAATAAGTATGAACAATATGGACGATTGCAATGAAATTACAATCAGTTCTGTAATACTTCTAAAATTAAGAATCAATCAGTCCGCCTAGCATTTTCCCAACTATGTTGGGGTCGGCTACCAGTATTTTACATGGAGCGACTGCCTATCTGACCTTCACAACCCAGTAAATGGGTAATAAGATACCCCTTGGTAAGACTGGTTGTCACTT
Source organism: Dryobota labecula (assembly GCA_947523025.1). NCBI lineage: Eukaryota > Metazoa > Arthropoda > Insecta > Lepidoptera > Noctuidae > Dryobota > Dryobota labecula. The sequence goes on along the minus strand of OX383287.1, from coordinate 27,217,301 downwards.
TGTCAGACTTTCGGACTTGTGACGACCCGTAAGGGCTGTCAAAGATCCAAGAATGACAGCCGGGACCAACGGCTTAACGTGCTTTCCGAGGCGCGTAGAAGTCTCGGTATGTAAAGATGGTCACCCATCCACGGACCAACCCCGGCAAGCGTAGCTTTACCTGATGAATCGGCCCGTGTGGCTATTACTACGTTATTAATTAGCTACGAGCTCCTACGCAATCAAACGAAGAATGTCGCCGCACTTTCCCTTCATAATTCTAATTACAATTACACGCAGAGTTCCTAAACGCAACCACATTGAAACATTTCTAACACAACAGACCTTAAAATACGTATATAAGTACGTATGCAATATCCGACCTTTTAAATATTCAAAACTGAACTTCAGAAAACGACTAAGTATCGACTCGTTCAACGGTAAGGTAAACTTAATTTGAGATTTGGTTATATTGACGACACACCGCCAAAACAACGATTACCACGTACACATAATATAAGCCATATTGACAGCAGGACAGGACAGACACATTGGGGAATAGACGGGTCGGCCTTGAACCCTCCGGGGAGCAACACTCGTTCCATTTAGCGGACGCGACGGCTGAACGATTCAATTTTGTGGACACTTCGCACATAATCATATCGATCACCTTATGTGTGACGTCAGCTGATAAGATTACTGCGGGAAGCTTTTTGGGCCGTTTTTTGATAAGATATTGCTAATTTACCTGCAGGTATTTTAAATTACTACCTTTGCACTGAAAGTTTGTGTAAATTTTTGACCTCCATTGCATCTGATCAGTATTGTATTTCAGGTATTTTAAATTGCACTGAAAGTTTGTGTAAATTGGCCCACATTGCGTCAGCATTGTAAATTTTCAGCCTTATAGGTACATATAGTTTGTGCTTGGCTGGAAAAAGGGTGTATTTTTTGTACCAAAGGGGAAAAAGTCCTACCTCTATAACTAGGTAAAATGCGTTTTGCGGTTAGGTACAGACAGAAAAGCAATAAAATCCATGTAAAAACCATTTTTACTGCCCCAATGAATTATAACAAAGATAGAATGTTATAACACGAATTCGCGTTAGATTACCTAAAGCAGCATAATATAAATTTATTCAAGGTAATTATAGGTACAGTAAATAGCGCAAAGTAAACTGCGAGGCAAGTAAGGACGACCTAAATGTAGGCTTTACCCGTCCATAATTTAACCGCTGCTTGGTAAGTATATTATAGTCGTGCCGTTTCACAACAGACTACCCACCTGGGGTATCGCTGAAATGTTGCCACCGAAAAACTAAGCTATAGTAACAAGAATTTAGGTAAACAGTTTCAGCCCGCAATAAAGCCAATTTCAGAAGCTTCACTTTTGTTCATTTTTAGGGTTCCGTACCTCAAAAGGAAAAAAACTGAACCCTTATAGGGTCACTCGTGTGTCTGTCTATCTGTCTGTCTGTCCGTCTGTCACAGCCAATTTGCTCCGAATCTACTGCACCGATTAAGTTGAAATTTGGTACATATATGAACTTCTGTGACCCAAACTGACATGTTACGTAAGAAAATGAATTTTGAATAACACTTTTGGGGGGAAAATTAAAAATTAAAAAAAAAAAGTTTTGCAAACTGTACCGTGTGACACATTAAATGAAAGAAATAATTGTAAGGCTTTCAGATATTTTTTTTTTTTTTGAATAAGTTAAATAAACACTTTAAAATTATCTAAGAAAATTTAAAAGCCTAATGAAAAAATACAGAAATTTGTTCTTTGAATAGATTACAGGAAAACTTATAAGAAGTTTATGGTGTTAAAATAACATAGTAAATCGCTCAATATTGTACGTACAAACTTACATTTGCAGTTGGAATGTATGGGGGGAACATGTTGTTGAACTACTAACGTTAAGTTTGTTCTTGGGATAACTCATCCCAACTATGGAACTCTTCATTGTGCGTGGTCCGACACGCACTTGGTTGGTTTTTGCCATTCATTCGGCATATTTCACTCGAAGTGAAAAAGACTCACACTAAATTAATCAAAAGTGATTTATTCATTAGTGATCCGATCCAACGATGTTGAATTTCAGCACTAGCAGCACTACTAGTCACACATCTTTCACTCGCCTAGCGAATGATCGAAAAATGTAATGACAGTAGCGGATGCACGTTCATTTTTATTTAATTTTGTCGGTATCGTGTGAAAATGAAATAAACAAAAATAAACCTTCACTCGAGTGAATCAAATCTTAATCGCCATGATAACCAACAAAAAAACAAACGTGTCGGGGGTCCCCCACCCCAGGAACTAAGTTCATTTTCACGTATGATTTAAAATTAAAAGAAAAACTTTTGACACTTGAAACCTTCAAACTGACTTTCGGGCATAATACTTTTTCGTTACGTGACGATTTCTACCAAGCAACTCCCACCGCAAACCGCGGTAAAGACCTTAGTTCCAAAAACTTAATTTCTTTAACTTTAACAAATTTCTGAATTAGTAAATATAAAGTAATCACTATTACAGTTTAGTAAGTTCGATCACTCTTATAATAATTCGAATATAATTATGTTGCTTATTTTGCCGACCATACGAAACCAATACGCCTGATATGTTTAGGATACTATAATACAGTTAATTGCGTGTGGTCGATACTGTACTTTTGGGTGGAATCCGTCGCCCGGTAACGGGATGGTAAATAAACTTTTATTCATTTCAGATCAATAACCTCCATTCTTAACTATTAATCGTTACCGAACGTTTGTATTTAGCTACACCTACTTACCAATAAAGATTAGACAAAGTTGATTCTGGGATTAAAAAGAATTAAACATTTAGATATTGATTCAAAAGAGTAGTCAATGGTGCCGATTCCCTTGTTCACAAACTAAACTAAATTTAAGTTCAGTGCATCTTTTTCTTTCTATTTCATTAAGAAAAGGACAGAAGATAAATTTTAGTTTAGTCCTGTCAAATTAATCAGCGCTTGATGCAAATTGACGTATTTAGTCGGCAAGTTTTTAATCACGTCTAAACTTGTATGGAGTAGTGACAGGCGCTGATTAATTTGACAGCAGGACTAAACAAAAATTTATCTTCTGTCCTTTTCTTAATCAAATAGAAAGAAAAAGATGCAGTGAACTTAAATTTAGTTTAGTTTGTGAACAAGGGAATCGGCACCATTATCAAGAAAACAGTCATGAAACTAAAAAAAAATTAAGAGTTTAGACTTCTTTCGTAACTGCAGTTCAGCTTATGAGTTCATTCTGATTTCTGAGAAGATTTCAAGAGTTTTAATTGAACTTTTTGGGGCCGCGACGATGACCGCGATGATTCTTCTTACTTACTAGTATTTTAAAATTATAGTAAGTATAATTATTATTTTATAATAAGCGTTTTGATTGATTTGACTGTTTTCGTCCTTGTCAAAATTGTTGTACCTACCTAGATAATAAGTGAATGATGTGGTCTCCTATAATTGAACGCGCACACTTGTACCTATTTGTATACCTGTTTATAACATGCATGTAATTGTGTAGCCTCCGTTGGCGATCCAATAAATAAATAATAGAGCTGAAGAAATAGGCAATTCTGTCTTGAAGAAAAATAAAAATATTGCATCGAATTTTTAATCTAGCAAAAATGCGAAACGGCTATGACTCTAAAGTTGAAACTTATTTCCAAGACGACCGTGAACTAAGGTCAAACTAGATTTAGTAGAAGCGCCGCATTGCGCCCACTGCGCCGTCTGCAATCTCTCACTGCGTTATCTTACTGCCAAGAAACCATTTTATTATTTACTGGTTCATACTTAAGCTATAACACTAGAAATTAATAACAGCCACCTTTTACCTTGGGATTGCTCTAACTACTGCAATTTATTTAAATAAAAACTGATTCCACGTGACTATAGTCGCAGTCGTAAACATAAATTCAATATGACAAATAAAAACAAATAAATTGGTAATTTTAATTTCATAAAACAGCGAAGGTCTGCGAAGGTTGACAGACACAATGATTACAGAAGTTGAAGGAGCATTCAATATGCATGTAAATTGCTGTCGTCGAGCACTGGTAGCCAGTCAAGGTTCCGCACTGACACCTGTCTCTACTAGCCTCTAAATAAACCACCATTACGTCACCGGTCAGATTTTCCAAGAAAAGTGTATTCTAGGTGATTTTTCATGGAAATTCACGGTACGGCACCGGTGTATATCATGAAATATTAAAAGGCAAGTTCGCTACACTTAAATGTGTCAATGCCAAGGATTGAATAAAATAAACATACATGCATTATTATATTAGCAGATTGTAATATCCCCCGCGGGCTCAGTAGTTACGTTTAGTGCCAAACCACGAGGTACAAACCACTTTTGGGATTATGCGGTGGGTTAAATAATCCCTGAAGGGTTACACGTGTTACCATGAATTTATTAGTGGCAGCAATCATCCACTGCTACCGTTTTGAGCACAAATGGGCAAGATAACAATAAAAGGGAAAAGTAAAACATCATTCTGCTTACCTAAGTTCAATGTGAATGTATGCTATATTTGGAGCGCGACATATTTTGTTAGTTTGAAATAAAGATTTCAATAGAACACTTGCTTAGTGGTGATACTCCATGTATCATAAGACGGAAAAGATTGAGATTAATGGCATACATACAATGTCCGTCCACAAAGGTCTTGGAGTCAGAGAACATGTCTACTAGTCTAGTTTTAAATATTATTCAAAACACAATGAAGGGTTTCGTAGTTGGAATGAATTTATCCCAAGAACAAACTTTGTAGTTGAACTTATTGTTCAACTACAAAGTATCTCCAAGATCTTCCATACATTCCAACTGAAAATGTAAGTTTGTATGCACAATATTGAGAGATTTACCATGTTATTTTAAGACCATAGACTTCTTATAGGTTTTCCTGTAATCTATAAGTAAAAAACCATTTTCTATATTTTTTTCAAAGTTTAGGCTCAGTAGTTTCGGAGATAAGGGGAATGGTCAATATCCACCATATAAAAAAAAAACTGAAATCCTTACAATAAACCCTTTCATTTGATATGTCACACGGTACAGTTGGGAAAACTTTCTTTTTTAATTTTTACTTATCTACCCCCAAATTCAAAATTGTTTCATTTACGTTACACGTCCGTGTTTGGGTCGCAGAAGTTCATGTGTACCAAATTTCAACTTAATCGGCCCAGTAGATTTGGAGCAAATTGGCTATGACAGACGGATAGACAGACGGACAGACAGACACAAGAGTGATCCTATAAGGGTTCAGTTTTTTCCTTTTGAGGTACGGAACCCTAAAAATGTGATAAATTGTGAGTAGTGAAATAATATGTGTAGTGTACCATATTATTATACAAAATATTGTCATCTACTAGCATAACGTTCATGGTCGACATAAATAATGTAATTCAATACATAAGTAACGTAGTTTTAGTGAACATAACTCATGGAAACGAAAACAATTTCTATAAAAGAAATTCATAACAATAGCTACCAAAATAACTGTTCAAATTTCCGTTTGATTGATTGATACTATATTTTATTTAACTACCTAGTTTGGTGACCCACATTTGAGTAGGAAACATGTCAATCATAAAATACTTCCGTAAAACTTTGACGAAAGCGTAAAAATAACGGAATATATTAACTACAAACGGTAATAATAAAGTCATGAAGGCGCTTATTCAGTAACTTGGTCAAATTGCCAAACTTGCGTAACAAGAAAATTATAGTTTGTTGGTAACTTTGTAAATGTCTGTAGACTCGGTACAGTTGCCCCGGGCACGACCTGCCCTCTGAATATTTTACTGGCTCACTTCTATGTCATAAATACATTTTCCGTGTAGCACACAACAGTTAAATTTTTCGCGGTATAAAACTTGAGGAATTACTCGTGTTATGGGATGTTTCACCTTTGATAATAAAGAGCAAAGTTCGCGTTGCTTATGCCGTCCACAATTATTGAGACAAATTCAGTCACATTTCGGTGTTTATGAAACGCACAGTAAACGGCAATTCCATGTTTTCTTTTCCTGTCCTTTAATTCTCGGTAACGATTTACAGACGTCGGTTAATTTAGTTGGTACCATAGTAACCAGTAACTTACATAGAGGCCTTACTCAAATTGGACTCGGCAAGGCAACAAAATTAAAATAATATATTATATCGCCTCTTTACAAGAACAACGTGATATTAAAAAAAAAACGTTTTTATGAGATGACACTTGCTCTTGTAAAGAGGCGAATTATCATAATGTATTGTCATTATTGTAAGCTATCAATCCGTGTTGTTTTTCCTGCCAGTAGCAGCAGGTCATTTCGCCTCTTTACAAGCTCAACGTGTCATCTCATAAAAACGTATTTTTTTAAATATCACGTTGTTCTTGTAGAGAGGCAATATAGACTACGTGTAACAGCATGATCACAGGTACCTACCTACTTAAATAATGTTTTTAGGATCGACTAACTACTGAAACGAATTCAGGCAAATTGAGCCGACTACGCGCTATGCCGCGCCGGGCGCTACGGTAGCGTAGCAAAGACGGTTTATTATTTTAGAAGTCACCTAGACTTCTAATATAATAGGTAGGTAAACCTATGTTTTATGGTTTTACGTGGTTGTTTGTTTTGTATGAAGTGAACGTTTTACATATTTGACGTAACGTATATGTGTAACATTCTGTAAACAAGTAAATAATAGGCATATCTTAATGTATATTTTGTTGTTTCATGTAGTTTTCGTGTAAACTGGGTATTCTGTTCGTATCTGTACTGTGGCTCACACCGCAGACAGTACGCGGCCACAAGGCGGGCGGCACGCGATCTCCACTTTTCATTTTATTATTCAACCATGACGAACGATGAACTTTTTAGATTTTACTTTTAGTTTAGAAACTATGATGTTTGAGACAGTCACTGTTAAACACGAAAACTGTCCATCACATTTTCTTCATTCATTCATGAAATTTAAATAAAAGAGCAAACTAAGAAAGTTCTATAGAACGAGTTCAACGTTCGTAGACAAAATTGAAACATTTTATTGATTTAAGAAGTGGTGTAGTTTCGCCACCGCTACAGGTCCGTGATGGCTCCAATTTAGCATTTTATTGATATTGAAGACATTACGGGGAGGGTTCCAAATATAGGCATGCCGTAGATTCAGAAAAAAACGTAGAAACGTTCCCTGTTTCCACAATAAATTATGAATATCTGACGCAATTTACTTTGGTAAGAAACAATAAAGGGAAATGGTAAAATACGAAAATAGCTAAAGAAAAACTCTTTGGGTCCCATAAGACGCATGGCGCGTTTAATCACCTAGTTATTTTTGCGTATATTACACTGTTTAGGTATACGCAGTCGATACTCACCTTGCTTCTTCTTAGACTAGATTCCGTACTTCCTGAGAGGGTTCCGTACTTGGGAAGCATTTATCCTAAGAACAAACTTAACATTGTGGTTGGTAAACATAGTCTCCCATACATTCCAACTGCAATATCGAGAGATTTACCATGTTATTTTAAGACTATAGACTTCTTATAGATTTTCCTGTAATCTATGAGTATAGAACTATTTTCAATACTTTTTTTTTTTTCAAATGTTTAGGATCTGTAGTTTCGGAGATAAGGGGTCAATTTTCGTCTTTTTTCACTTATAACTTTAAAACAATTTATTTGAAAATTATAAAAATAAAATATTTGAAACCCTCACAGTAAGCCCTTTCATTTGATATGTCACACGGTACAGTTTGCAAAACTTTTTTTTTTAATTTTCTTATTTGCCCCCAAAACTGACCCAAGTATTCTAAATTCATTTATTTACGGTACACGTCCGTATTTGGGTCACTCAAATTGATATGTATGCCAAATTTCAACTTAATCGGTCCATTACTATTCTATTCTATTCTATTCTATTCTATTACATTCGAGCAAATTGGCTGTGACAGACGGCCAGACAGACAGACACACGAGTGATCCTATAAGGGTTCCGTGTTTCCCTTTTGAGGTACGGAACCCTAAAAATACTTCGTTTTATTGTCGCAATAAACTAAGACGATCTCATATTTAGTGCCGAACGATGTTCCATCGATTATGTTTATTGTATGTTTCTTTGTAGTCAATGACTGAAAAGGCAAGTGAATTCTTGCAATCCCTGAGAATTCATAGAATCGTCATTCTCCTGCCCTTATTCCCATTTATTTGTGGTCGGCGCAACATGTCTTTTTCTTCCATACTTCTCTATTAGGAATAGTTACTCCCTTTCATTCCATATCATCTTTCCCACAGTCCATCCATCGTTTCTTTGGTCTTCCCCTACTCGTGTATCCATCCACATTCATACTCAAAACTTTCCAGATGACATTTTCCTCAGTCCTCCGCATCATATACCATACCAGGACAACCGATTCCCACACAACTTTTCAGTCATCGGTGCCACTGTGCAAGTGGCACCGATGATTGAAAAGTACATTTGAAAATTCATAGAATATATGCATTTAATTACCAAAGCAATAACAGTAGTGCGATTAAAATCTGTCTCATTTATTTTGTAATTAGTCAGGGTGTAAAATGGTAAGCCTGACTGAAAGAAATCGTAAATTTTATTGTAATAGTTCCGGGTAAATAAGGTCATTTGAAATACCGTTTAGCCTCTACATTATCAGCCTATAAATCAATCCCTCTCCGTGAGAGGGATTGGACCGGGCCCAGTGCGGGTTGGTAGATATCACATGTTTCTCTGTGAACCCTCGCAGAACTCTCGGTTACTATCCATACCTCTATCCTACCAAGTTCCTCTCTGGATTTCTGGGATATCATATCCTTACACCCCGAGACTAGAAGGGCATTTATGTGGCCAGTTATGCTCAAAGTGTGGATGGATATGACGGATGCGCCTCACGTCTATAATGAGCTGATTCGACTCTAGACACAGAATAATTATCTCCGTGGCAGAGAACATCGACTGCTAGGCGTGCCTTCGTGTCGGACAGCAGCGCGTGCTGCGTCTCCCGTACCGCGCGTGTTGACCGCACTAAATAAGCTCGTGGAAGCCAACCCGGACTGCGATCTTTTCGCTAATAAATTCGCTAATTTAATAGTTATGATGTGCCTACATTTTTGTGAGAATTGTAGTATTTAATTTTTTTATTAGTTTATGTGTTATTATTGTTATTGTTTTTTTTTTTACTTATTATATACGTGGGTTTATGTAATTGGTTTCTTAAGCCGTGTAAATCAAACAAATACATACAATAGGACATGCTGTAAAAAAGGAAATACCAATTCAAGCTGTTGAAATACCTTATGTAGACGCATTTATTTTGTCTGACGTGTTTTTAAGCTATGTGCATAGCTTCTATCGCGGGCCTTGAGCGCGGAGACCGAATCCAGAAATTCCGTAACGAAAAAACCTCACGCTCCCCACTCCGACGGTTATTTTACTACACCAGTACCCTCTAGTGATCTAATAGTTTCTGGCAGTTCCTTTTTTCTGTGTACTGCGTATTTTATTCTTATAAATATTAGTTTATAAAATTATGATCTTCACAAAAAGTGATTGTTGATAGTGGGGTTTGAACTCACGACCAGTCGATTATGAGTATATTCAGTTCCCCTGTTGCACCGCAAGGCTACAATGACTTAATAAAAGCTTGCCAAATAGTTGATACCATTCCAATTGAACAATTTTTAAACTGGACTAGACGGTTGGAAATGACTCATGTACATGGAATTTTTTCGCTGTCAAAACAGTTTGTCACTCTTTTTTTATTTAAAATTACTTTAGGTTCAACACTTTCGTCTATTTTAAAGTTGTTATTATGCTTATATTTGAATAGTATTTGACTTTGTTTACGTAGTTATACACTTTTACGACGTTCAGCACTTATTTATTTTGTTTTTAAGCTATTGCATAGCTTCTATCGCGGGCCTTGAGCGCGGGGACCGAATCCAGAATACCGTATATCAAAGAAAGTATATAGAAAGTATATCAAAGAAAAAGAAATACTGCATAAATAAAATAAATAAATAATTATAATTGCATAAGTTGATACAAAATGCTATGCAATAGCTTTACCGCGGCAGTCCCCGAGTGCCACACGTCTTTTTTTTTTTTTTTTTTTGTTTTGTCTGCCTCGCTTGTCTAGTGGTTATAATCGTGAGGTCCTGGGTTCGATTCCCAGTTCGGGCAAAGTGTTATTGGGTTTTTTTTTATCTCTAATTTTGAGATTTTTTTTGTCAAACTCTGGGGTGCTACTGAGGTAGCACCCCGGAGTTTGGATATGTGCCTGGGTTTTTTTTATCTCTAATTTCTCAGTAGCACCCCGGAGTTTGGATATGTACCCGGTTGGTGGCAATAGGCCCCCTATTAAATGGGACTTAAACCGAACTGGCGAAATGTGGGTGTACAGGCCTGACTTTATACAGGGTCTTTGGTAAAACAATAACAACCTCTCAGGAATATATTACTTAGCTCATAAACAACAACTTTTGTTCTATGACTTTTAATAATTCATCAGAATACCTCAGCGCCACCTCACTCTTTATCTCGCACGTACACTATTGCTCCCGGTCACGCGAGCAAACGAGGCAGAGCGGCTGGGAGAAGGCTCCGAGGCGCCGATAGTTAAGGTAATTTCTTTTTATCGTGAAAATAATGGTAAATTAAAATAAATTCATAAGACCAGCTTTATAGTTAGTTCAGTTAATATGCAAAGTTTCATTATCTAATTTGAAAAAAAATCCAAAGTTACCTCCAAACCGAACAACAAACCGCTGGTATTTTTTGAATACCAGCGGTTTGTTGTTCGGTTTGGAGGAAACTTTGGAATTTTTTTCTATCGATTTTTTTTTATGGAATCGTGTTTTCGTCAAACATAGTACTTAACATTAATCCTCAACTTTACCATATATTTATTTCAAAATTAATGCTGCAGTATTTTCAACATAACGGAGGATCATGCTAAGCCATTTGAGGTAGTAAAGGCTCTTAATTTATCATATTTTCATACAAAAATATAAATATTTAAATTCAAAGCTCTAAATGTTACGAACTCTATGCGTAGCAAAACAAGTTGCCGTGTTTAGTGCAAAAGGCAGGGCCGACAGTGCACGGGAGGCGTAGATAGGTACAACAAGATACAGAAATAAAATGTATTAGATAAAACAACGAAATCAATTGGTCAATGTTGTTTATGATGTTTGTTAGTAAAACAGTCCTGCAAGGTTCTTTTACCAATAACCCTGTATAATATAATTTTATTTATTCTGAATAGATGTTATTAAAGCTTGCCTATTCATAAGTTTTTGTTATTTTCGCTCCAGTTTAATGGCCTTAGAGAGAGGGGTGACCTATCATTGTGTCAACTTATGAGGAGAAGGACAGCGGTCAACACCGGCACGTGTATTTGTTTTCGTCAAACGTTCCCACGCCGAAAGCGTTCTGAGAACATGTGTATTTTAAAATGTTTCTTCTGACTGAGATTATTACAATGTTTATTTTTTATTTTTTTTATTTTATTAATTTTAGGGAAACTTACAGCTAATACATTTTATATCTTGTTGCAGAGTTCATGTTGCAGACTCTACAAGAATTTGTTACAACGGAAAACTTTTTGGTCACAAGCACAAAAACATGATAGGAAGGAAACTATGCAATATTAAGCAAATTAAGCATTTTTTAATACAAATAGATTAAAAGCAGCCTATGTCTTTTTTCAGGTCCTAGGTCAACTGTCAACTTTTATATCGATCGCTTCAGTGGTTTAGAAGTGAAAATGTAACGGTCAGACAGTTACTTTCGCACTTATAATATTAAATTAGGTACATATGTACTTACATAGTATGGGTATGTACTATGTAGATATATAAGTATATAGTCTATCGTTCGTCTATATCTATCGTTTAATAAATCATGAATACTAGTTCAGTACCTAATGACGATCCTTTCGCTGACCAGTTCGTCCTCGTGGATTTTTCAAAACCTCCTGATCAGTCGACTATTCCGGAGATATGATTTATTCCCATGGAAACTTTGAGAATAGCTGCTAATCAGTGAGAGTAATTTTTATTTTGAGTTTTATATTAATGCTTACAAATAAATCCATAATTTAAAAGCTTATAAAATAATAATATGTACAAGTATAAAAAAGGAAGGAAAAGAATCAAAGGGCATCAAAAAATTCATCTGCATCGCTGTCAACAGGAAAAGTGCCCAAAAGGCTGGCAGCATTGCCACGTTGTATGGCAATACTGCTTCTTAGGCCGAGAAATAAACCAGCCCTCTGGTTACGTGAAGAGTCGACCAACCGCTTGGCGATGTCTCGAGATACCATGTCGGCACTCGGACCCCATGGTCCTAGTGTTTCAACCCCAAACGACTCAATCATATAGCTCCCAATAAGGTATAGTATTAGGTATTTGCGACGTTTAAGATTTTCCGCACCTGCAGCAGCCGCCCCAGCACAGCCCGCCGAGCTAGGAAGATGGGATGGCGCGAGGGTGTCCTAACTTCCAAGGTATTATGGTCATTCCATCCGGTCTCGTTAATTAACTACAATAATCTACCATAACTATATGACGTGTTTTGAGAATAGGAAAAACATTATGCATATCTGAAGATAGGGCAAGAGTTTCGTACCTACAGGAAAAACCTAAGCGATTTTTAATCATTTGAAAATCCCATTGTAGGAATTCCACTGACCGGGTTATTCCTAATCCGCTTGTTGATAGCCACCTTTGACCTTTATATTTCTGTATGAAACATGCGATTTCTGCGAGATTACATAACACCAAATTTTTACCTATTTATGTTATTGTGCGATAAGCAAGTAGTGAAGCTGTGGTGGCCTAGTGATACCGGCCGCGACTTACGAGTTGTAGGTCGTGGGTTCGATCCCAAGAAGGCACTTTACTTTGTGTAATTTATTTCATCACCACTGTTTTCAAAACAGCGAAGGAAAACATCGTGAGAAAACCGGCATGTCCTAGAAACAAAAATTCGAAGACATAATGTGATTTAGAGGCATGAGGAACAGGGTGTAAAGTTCATACTCTATAGTAAAGGGAGGATCCTCCGACCAGACGGGTGTTGTGTCTGGTGGGCAACTGCCCAACGGTTGAAGTCGGGATGTTGTATATATGCTAGTCGCGCGGTAAACTCTGATAGCGCGATGCAGGATTTGTGACGTCAGGTCTTTGGTGCGTAGTTCGCATGTGGCGTTGTTGATACCGCCACAGTGACATCCACCAACTCGCACTGGGCCCGCGTGGTAGATTATGGCCCACTCCCTCTCACAGAGAGGAGGCCTGTGTCCCAGCAGTGGGAACGGGATAGGCTAGTTATGCAAGCAAGCAGGCGACCCACCTTATGGTAAGTGCTCCCCTGCGGTCCTGCATCTGCAATACCATCGCTGGTGCGTTGCCAACCCTGAAATGAAGAAGCGGCCAAGTGCGAGCCGGACTCGCACGCGACAGGTTCCGTACCACCGATAAAAAAAGTTTTTATTATTTGTTGATATAGCAACCATAGTAGTACACACTCCGTGAAAATTACAAGTATCTACCTGTGACGGTTCAAAAGATACAGCCTTGTGACAGACAGACAGACGGATGGACAACGGAGCCTTAAATGAAATGTCATTCAATGGAAATGTCTCACATGCCTGTACTTAATTACGCCAGCGTGGCGCCCACACTCTTAAAGTCTCAACACAACAAAGTTGCAGCACAAGAAAATGTTATGGTTGCTTTCTCATTATCAGTCATCAAAACACTATAATCCAAGTTCGATTTACGTCAGTGGTGCCCTATCAAAACTTGCTAAAATATTTATTTATCTCGTAATAGGAAGTAGTATAACTAGGTAGCTAAGTGGCTTGTGGATAATAGTGTTTTACTAGGTATTAATTTCATGCACATACTTTTCGCGGCATTAACATCGCCACATGCGAACTACGCATCAAAGTCCTGACGCGACACAAAGCCTGCATCGCACAATCAGAGTTTACCGCTTGACTGGTATATATACAACATCCTGACATCAACCGTCGGGCAGTACGAGTAGCCCACCAGGCACAACACCTGTCTGGTCGGAGGATCCTCCCTTTTCAATAGAGGATTTGTAAACTTTACACGCTGTTCCTCATACCTCTATATACTTATTGTATTAAACAGCTCCCGTTTTGCGGCGGAATACAATACTGATAAGAAAGGATTATATTCTCCAAATAGATTTAGATGATAAGATAAGTGGGTACATAGTAGCAGACTTTACTATTGCTGTGTTAACATTATTGATATCATTTGTGATTAATGTCCAGACTCCAGAAGATGGGTAGCAACGTCCGTCTGGAGAACCTGGAGATAGGCAGGTATAGATAGGTAAAGTTGACCTAACCACGAACCCTCACAAGGACTCCAAAACTAAAGATGTTCTTAAAAGCTTTCTGTCCCAAGGTGACTTTAATAGAGTTGCGTGTGAAAAACTATTAGAAAGAAGAAAAAAAAACATGACGCAAAAAAAGAACATAAAAACAATAAAAAAACAAGATGGGGGAAATTATGCGTCAGATCCACGCAAAACGTATCCAAAATAGATATTAAAGTATCCAAAATAAAAGAGCAAGTGATCATTGGTTATTAAAAGTTTTCCAATACAATATTTCCGAGAATTCGCCAAAGCGAATAACCAAGAAGCAAGCCAAACCAAAGTGAAGAAAACTATTAAAAGGCAGTTTCAAAATAAAATGATGAAACTTTCACACCACGCTTGCTGCGCGACGTGCATTCATTGCCAAAATTTGGCAAAAGCATAAATAACATTACTCTTTGTTACGTTTTTAAGTGCTTATTGCCAACTTGTAACCTACATAGTACTCGTAACACTGCGACTTTTGACGTCGAGGAATTAATGGCGTGAACCTACAAAATGTCCTCGCTAATCAAATTATATGTACTTTAATTTAAACCGATATTATAACTAGCGAAATGTGGTACTATAGGTACGCCTCTCCCTAAATTATAGGAGATTACTGGCGTGATGTAACGTTATGTTATATAATATGATAATTTAAACTATATAGAAAGGTGTAAGCTATGGCTATTACAATCCAAAGAACTAATTTTAAAATATTCTGCAAAATATGTTCGGCTGAAATCAGGATCAAATGAGAAATGAAGGAGGAACGCGTTGATTTTTCTGCATTCTGGTCAAACTGCGGTTGATTTAACCGCAGTTTGACCAGAATGGTATTACCATTCTGGTCAAACTGCGGTTAAATCAATTCAAATTCAACTTAAGTAGGTATATTACTAGAGCCGAACGTAAATAATTGTTTTATGTATGTGACAAATGTATTTTTTATTTCTATTAATTATTTGAGTTGACATCGAATAATCTTGTTTTTTTTTATCATGACTTTAACTTTGATTATGGTGTGAGCTATGTTGTTAATTTTTTTAAGTGTTACTGTATTACCAATATTTTTTTGTTATTTATTTTTTGTATATACTTAGAACGAGTTCAAACACAATGTAAATTGTTTATGAAAAATCCAATTCAAATAATTTATTTTCTCTTCACAAACAATGACATTATAATATTATTTAAAAACAAGCTTTAAAACTACAAGACACTAGTTTGTGAAAGACTGGTGTCTGCACTAGGAATACCTGTATAGCAGATAAATAATCATTCGCTTCATTAAATATAAAACCCATTTTATTTTGTTATGCGTGAGGTTCCTACCAGAACGAAATGCTGTTACTATAATAATTTCAGCGAAATTGTTCCTCCTCTAACAAGGAGTAGGTAAGCCCTAAATTCTTGATTAGACGTGTTAACTCGAAGTTTTCCTACAGTAGGTACTAAAACCAATAAAAGTTGAATGAGATGGGTTGAGCCGGGGCTGGCGGGGCCCGCACCGAGATAGTGAAACTTCAATGAGAGGCTTGCGAAACTTAAGACTAAGGAACAAAGGTGAGGGAACAACATAGGGGTAATCTTATTAAAATTTAATAAGGAAATCTTATTTTACTCACAGAAGTATGCTCAAGTATGCTGTATATTGTATTAATGGTGTAAAATTAGGGGTCTCTTTCAGTTTCAGGTAGGCACTTTCCTCTAGATAAATTATGAACAGAAGTAAGAAAATACGGGTTATCCCGAACTGAATTCGTTTCGGAAGGCCGAAACGGGCCATAGAGCGGGCAACGGGCAAGTCATACGCAAGGGTAGCTACAGGCACCCAGTGTAAATAGTTCGTTGTTTTAAATATTGTAAAAGAAATAAATACACAGAAAAACTGAATGTAGGGGCTACCCTGGCGCCTTCGCCTTAACTAACCCAGTGAGCCGTCCAGACGAAGTTGATCGAACTGAACGAAGATAAACGATGATTTTAACTACGAGTTTGACGTATCGGTTTTCTAACTTCGCAAACTTTCTTGGGAAACTGGGACGTTAATTTCAAAGTCGGGCATCTTAACTTTATCTTTAAATGACTGTGCCTGCAGCTCCGTTCGCGTGGCGATAAAATCAGCGCATTTATATATTAAAAAAAAAATACACATAAAGGACTAAAGTTGAATTGGTGATACCATAGTGTATACTTTTCCAGCACACGTAGCATTAATACCGTAGAAACAGAAGAAAGACAAAATTACAGATTGTTGAAATATTTCTACGACGCGATATCGAAAATAAAGAAAAGAAATGTGGCTTTCTCTTCGTAGAGATAGAAGAGGTGCGCTTGCTGAGTTCGATCCGTGGATGGTTGTCCATCCATTATATATTAAGTTCCCTCCGTATCTCAAAAAGCACGTTAAACAGTGGGCAGTGGGTAACGGCTGTCATTCGTTAATCTTCGGCGCCCGTTACCAGAAGTCAGAAGCCCGAAAGTGTGACAACCAGTCTTGCCAAGGGATATCGTGTTACCCAGTTATTGGGTTGTGCAGGTCAGATAGGCAACAGCGGCGAGGTGTCAATTTTTGTAAGAGAGAAGCCGAAGCGAAGCCGGTTAAAAATTACTTACTTATCAATAAAGTAAAAAATAATTTATTAACATACAAATAAAAGTTTTTCCTTTACTGAATGTAACACCATTGATCGTCATGTAGCAGAACCAAAAAGACGCTATCACTACACAAACAAAACTTTCACCCTAATACAAATAAACACGGAATAAAGTTTTAAACGTCAAAAAATTTATGGTTATTACGAAGTCATTCCCAGGATAACATTATTCCGCGTTTATTTGTAAGGCCTATTAAGGCCATTAAGTATGTACTACTTTTTTATTATTAACTAAATAATATATCTAATTAGATTGTAAGATTTTTAATAAAAGCTATTATTACATATTAGGTACTATCATTCTATATTATTTTTTGACAATAGTAGACACTATTGATTGTGCCATTTTTCAATAACTGCAGAGTTGCTGATGCGACCCATCGAAGGGAATTCGGTAGGATCGTATTGTATGGTGCTTTCGCCACTGATAGGCAGTCACTCCATTCAACCCCAACATAGTTGGGAAAAGGCTAGGCAGATGGGGAGAGATAGAAGTGATCAAGCTACGCTTGCTTTAAATGTTGAAAATATAAAATTTTACATAAACGAAACTATATTATCTTGAAAAATCAATACATGAATAATAAACTGTTCAAAGACAGACAATGCTATTACATCATGTCAATCTAAAGTTCGCATTTTTTACTTGCATAAAAATGTCACTGAAAATGCAACGACTTTTAGAATTTATATTCTCTGGGGACACGCTTGTCATTGATATAAATGATTGTTGTGTATTTATGTATACCAAAGTTCTTATTCTGTGATATTACCTACTAGCTACAGAATATTTTTAACATTTTAAAAGAGTAAGTATGAAGTTTCTTGCCCATTCTTCTCCATACGTAACTACCTTTTGGAAGGGGCAACTAGAATCAATTAATTATTTTTGTACATTTTGACGTTCGAAATTGCCTTTTATTTTGATTTGACTTTGACTTTGACTTAGCAACCCGCCCCAGCTTCGCTCGGGTGATTTTAACTTTTAATTTCGAGATAATTTTACTTCCAGACTGACATGATCCAATAGGGTTTAAAACCGCATCAATGTCCTGTCCTGCCCTGTTAAGTCAGGTAAATTCATTGTTTTATTAGTAAATTGCATGAAATTGTCTGTGTAGTCAATCCACAACTGTTATTCTTTGACAGTTTCACCAATAAAACTGACTGCGTTCAAAAGCTGGCAGTGTCATCATTTTTGTGAAGTATTGATACTAACAGCTCTTGAACGCGGTTTAAATGTCGCGATAAGATCCATTGGTAAAATTAACCCTGAAACGGCAAATTGATGCAGGGTGTCATTTTGCTTAAAAATGTATTTCCCTGACTGTACCTAATAGTGTCAAAGCCCTATCTGAAACACAGATGCGTCCGGAAGAATAGAGGAGTTTATATTTTGTGTGAGAACTCATTGCCTTCTTCCAGTTTATTACAATAATGATCGATCGTAGCTGAGTGCACCTTGTTTTATTTTTTTATGACAAGACGGCTTAAAGCTTTTCAACGCTACGAAGACTGATTTCGACAAATACCGAGCTCTAAGGCTAGCAGGTACCGAACTAATGAAGGCTGCAGTTTTTTTGTTTAATTCGTTTCACCTGCTAACTTTTATCTTTAATATAATTAAGACAAAAAGTTTGTGGGTTTGTTTGTCGTGACTTCGGGTGTACCTCTGAAACTACGATTCGGTCAATATAAGCTATGAATTATACCTACGTGGCCTGACTTTAAAGTTGAACATTAGGGACATTTCATGAGCAGTGAATTTTCGAAATGACGTCATTTCCCGACCTTTCTTTGAATGCAAACTATTATTGTTAGTATGATATTTCAACTTTTAAATCAAAACTATATGAATAAAGTGCTTTTGAACTTCGCCAAGCGTGCATTTGTAAACTCTGCATATACTGAATTATTCGCTCGTACAATACTTTACTATTATATCAAAATTCATATTTTATTGTTAAATTGACATAAATAATCTATGTATAAACTGCAAAAACGCAACATGCAACAGAAGCAACGATTGGTCATCAGCCAGCAGAGAATGTTATTTAATACAAAATTGGTCAATTTATAACTTTAAAATTATCATTTTAGGTGTGTTCATTTTAAGTGTAATGCCAAGTATGTTTTTTTTACAAATTAGTCTTTCTTGACTTAAATGTACAAATTAAATTAACTAACTTGGCTTACTGAGATAGAGCACAACACAATGTGATCCAATATTTTAAATTTTAACTTAGCGCGTTGAAGTCTTTTAAAAGAGATTAAAATTTTAACTTGCAATAAACACATTTGCTCAGTATTTTAAAACTATACGTTTATTATAATAGTGTATCGAAAAAACATGTCCAACCTTCATCGTAAGTGCTACACTAACAGATAGTGTATTCAAAAGTGTCCCCTAAAATATTCATAATATAAGGTGTGAGTCTACTCGACAGAGGGTGACTGTCGGTTCCTCGGCAGGTGTCAGCTCGTCTCGCCAGCTCTTTAATCCTGACTTCCTCAGTCACAGTGGCGTGATTATGATCAATATTGACGCAGATGTGTCACTGTTCGCCGCATTACGTAATAATATCAAAGTTTGTTTAGCAGTGGTCGCTGCAAGGACGAGCCTGCTCAGCAGTGCCGGCTGTCGATAACCCCGCCACTGCAGGCGACACCACACTAGCACATTATATAATAACCTTCTACCTAGTCAAATACCATTCTTAATAAGCCCACATCAACCCCTCACTATCTGCAGTTCATAACGATTTAACATAACCTTAAGAAACTAAAAAACAGACACCTGAGACCAATTTAAATAATTTAATCGAAATAACGCATTGAACCTCCACTCGATCTTATTTAAGCATAGCTATAGAGGTTGCTCGTTAATAAATCACACACAGAACACAACCGTATACATGAAACTGCTACGAAAAGCATGTAACGTACGCAACACCGGGGGAAAATCGTGAAAAGTCATGTGTCGACGAAATCAGCCGTTCTGGAGGTCACGACGTGGGAAACAGCTGATCGGGTGCAAGGTCGAGTGAAGAGCGTGGAGAGAGTATGATGGGGGGTACTCACCGGCTGCGGTCATCAGCCACCACCAGCAGCAGCAGGCGGTGACGAGCGCCCGAGCGCCGGCCATCTCAGCGGCAGCGCATGACACGCGCGCTCTCGCCGGCCGCCCCGGCGGACTGAGCGCGGCTCGATCGATGCACGCTCGCGCCTCTCGGACACGCACCCTCCGGCAGCAGCCCCGCCCCGCCCCCAGGCCCCCCTCCCCCACCCTCCGCCGCCCGCGCGCACCCCCGCCACAATTTCCCGAGTTTCCTCGGAGAGCGCGCGCGCTGCCCTCTTTTCTGGCGGATCGCTGACCGCCCCTAATTGATTGGGCCCGTTC
Organism: Dryobota labecula; assembly: GCA_947523025.1. NCBI lineage: Eukaryota > Metazoa > Arthropoda > Insecta > Lepidoptera > Noctuidae > Dryobota > Dryobota labecula. The sequence continues at coordinate 27,196,821 of OX383287.1, read as the reverse complement.
ACTTGCCGAACACGTTTTAGGTCAGTTCAGCCGCAATGCCTTGCGCCCCGGTCTCAGGAGCTTGATCTTCACTGTAGCCCGGTGAAGAGTTGTGGCGGAGCATGGTGGAATCCGTACTGAATATAGGAGGCAGTTACAGCGCGTTATGTATCTGGACACAATCTGGATAGATTAGTTGCCCACTGAGAATAAAGGCAGAACTTTTGGAAATAAACATATTAAACAAAGTTGCCACCACTTGACCGCACTGTGACACTGTTAATGTGTGTAACATGCGATCTCTCGTTGCAGCACATATATTTCTCTATCACCACTAAACTTAATGTGCTCTGTTTATAATCTCGTAGTTGACAACTACTGGACAATTTAATTATTTTATAATCTAATCTTAAAACTCATTTTCCCTAAAACACCTTTTTAAATTAATTAATTTATTCCATAACCTACCTAATCGTAATTGTACTGATTATGGCACATACCTAATAATTTTAAATTATCCCAAAAACTGATAGCTCATGCTCACGATTCGTTTAGGTTACAGGATTACGAGTTAGCGTACCTACTTATCTATATACACTGCCTCACCGGTACCTAACCTACTAAGGGTGTTTCGTGTGTGGTTTCCGGCAAAAGCTAAGCTACCACACCGATGACGTAAAAGGTCAGAGGCATATTGAGAGGGTCATGCTGTCTGCTAATAACAATAACAACATTCTTCAACAGTGATTATTTATGATTAGCAATAATCTTTGACTGTTATAGTTATTTATGCAACTGTTTATATAATAGTATCACATGAGTGTTTTAATATTTAATTATTACAGTTGCATACAAGACTTTATCTACACCCATGACATGAATCCTCTATAAAGGTTCTGAAACAGTTTTTGCAATACTAATATCGAACAAAAATGGCAGGATACGACGCTATGGTATAGTATAGTGAAACGCGCGTGCGTAACAATGTTCTTTTTTTGAAATTATATAAAGATACCACGAATTGAGTAGTGAGAATGGAAAGGAGGATGATGATCCCTTCCTTACTCATCAAACAGATGAGTAAGGAAGGGATCATCATCCTCGTAAAAGCAAAGGAGTTGCATTATGAAATTCAGTACAACATTATAACTCCCGTTTGGATGCTATTATGGGTACTATGACACTGGATGTTTTAATGTTGGCAATAAGCTAACTATTTCAGAAACTTTTATAGAGGATTTATAGCATGGGCGTAGATAAAATATATTTTATTTTAGCTGTCCCTGATGACCGTCAAATATATGAGTACAAAACTAGTTGGTTCTACGTTCGCGTGGCTTTTTCTAAAATAAAAGTAGCCTGACTTACCCCTTATAACATCAGCTATCTGTTATTGAAAGTCCCATCGAAATTGGTCCAACCGTTTCAGAGATTCATCATTCATCATCATTTCAGCCGAAAGACATCCACTGCTGGACATAGGCCTCCCCCAAGCACCACCACATTCGACCGGTTCCGTCCTTCCCGCATCCAGCGGATTCCTGCGGCCGTCACAAGGTCATTGGTCCATCTTGTGGGTTTCGGAGATGAGCCGGAACAAACAGACAGGCAAACAATTTTTTTTTTTGTTATGTATACTCTCTATACATTCATATGCATTTAGTAAAAAGCTGTTATTTTGACATTACAAACAGACACTTCAATTTTATTTATTTGTGTAGATAATCAAAGTATCTTCAATTTCTCATTTTTATAACAAAATGAGTAGCATCCAATGAAATATAGTAAGTAATACATCGTATCGGAAAAGGAGCCATAGGTTACATTAATGGCGACTAAGATCATGCTGCAACAACAGATTCAATTATAATTGCATCAAAAAGTAAGTGCCTCTACATTCTGGCTCTGCCGGATATATTGTGCTACTACGTGTGAAAAGCCACTAACAAGCAGGGTTTCTTGTATTGGGAACATTATCTATAAACTAATTTTGCTTATGATCTTTATTCAGGAAATAATTTACACTATTATATAACACTTTTATTTGACACTAGCTTCTGTCTCGCGACTTCGTCCGCGTAAAATATCGGCCTCCGACGCTCCGCGTCATATCCCGTTGCCCACCCACGCTATTACTTGATTTCACATAGTTTTCTTTCTGACTTTTTTCTTTTTGCCCGGCTCCTTAGGGTTGCAGCGTGATGTTAAATAGCCTATAACCTTCTCCAGGAATGGGATATCAAATTCAAAAAGAATTTTCAGAATCCGTTCAGTAGTTTCAGAGATTACCCCCTACACACAAACTTACAAACAAATACCTCTATAAAATACTAGCTTTTGCTCGCGGCTTCGCCCACGTGGATGTCGGAAAAAATCCAACGGGAACGTACCAACTACCGGGATTGAAAGTACCCTATGACCGGGATTAAAAATACTTTTGAGTAATTCAAAAACTTAAAAATATAAACTTTTGAGTTATTCAAGGCACGCAATAAAATTCTCCCCTAAAAACTTAATTACCCCTCATTCCCCTGTTTGGGATCAATTCTCAAAAACCCCATATATTCATAATCCTTCTTTTTTTGCCTAAATAGTAAATTTAGGATTTTTCTTCGGAAATTAAGGAATTTTTCATCCCCCTTTTTAACCCTTCGGGGTGGAATTATCAAAAACGCTGACACCTATGAATTAATTTTCAATCATCAGCCTAAACATCTCTGAAAATAAACATGGAAACAAACTTAAAAGGTCAATGACTCTTTTAAAGTCCAGACAGTTTGTATTATATCATGGCATTACGCGAGCACAATGTAGGCTAATGTCGCAAATGGCTTTATGAGCAAACGCTATGCAATTTTAAGTGGACCTGTCTCAATAGCTGGCTATTCATTTTTCACATACCCAATGTTCCTTTCCAGGATTTATCTGCAAAACTATCGCTTGTTCCAATGTCAGGATCTTCTCGATTCGTGGCTAAACAAAACAAGAAATAAAAAAAACCGGCCAAGTGCATGTCGGACCACGCACATATGAAGGGTTCCGTAGTTGGTATGAATTTATCCCAAGAAAAAACTAAATATTGTAGTTGAAAAACATGTTCTTCCATACGGAATGTATTATTTTTTTTTAAACTTTGCCCCATACTTGGCATTTCTCCTGTATCGTGGGTGCGTTTACAAACATTTAAACTCACATACACAAACAGCCAGACTCGGAACAACTGCTTGTAGGTCATACAAATATTTGTTCCGTGCGGGAATCGAACCCGCGACACACAGCGTAGCAGTCAATCGCTTAACCACTGCGCCAACCGTGTCGTCAAAGAACGAAAAATGTAAGTTGGTCGGATATTACTCAGTAACTTGTAAAGCCTACTTAGCTGTGTTAGTTTTCCTTTTAAATTCGTTATATAAAGGGTGGATTTTTTTGACCGGGCAGTAAGGACCCTTATCCGTTGCAGTTACAGAAAAACGGTTTAAAGAGTCTGTCCTTATTTTTTTGAGAAATGTTGATCCACAGATTTTGAAAAAAAATACAGTTAGCAAGAAAATTATTTTCACAAAAACATTTTTTTATTCCAGTCGATCTTGTTTCTTATAAGGATCAAAAAATGTTATCGGACCAACTGAGGTTTGAGTACTAGAAAAGTAAGAAATCGCAAAAAAAAAATCCCATACATTTCGGAGGAAATGAAACTCCAATTTAATTTTTATGATGGGTAGACTGGCCACTAAAAAAGCCATAAATTGCAAAAAAACATTTCCCATATCAGTCTAAGCGTTGTAAACTATTAAACGACATTTTTATCAGAATTACCGAAATCAAAAGCAACAAACTATCTGAATTGTACAATGTAAATAAAATTATAACACGTTTTCGTTCGAAATCCGAGTATTTTTTTTTTTTTCAAGTTTGGCCAGCTTTTATTGTAGTGGCCAGTCTAACCATAGTTAAAAAAGTAAGTAGATAGTCTCATTTCCTACAAAATGTATGGGAAACGTTACTTTTCTAGTACTCAACCCTAAAAAAACAAAATCGATTGGCATCAAAAAAGTTTTTGTGGAAATGGCCCATTTTCATGCTGACGGTACATTTTTTTTTTTTTTCAAAATCTGTGACAAAATTTCTCAAAAAAATAAGGACAGTGTCTTGAAACCGTTCTTCTATAACTGCAACGGATAAGGTTCCTTACTGCCCGTAAAGTTTCATATTGAGACACGAAGCCACAAAATACGATCTAGAGGAATGTGGCCGCTTTTCTTTAAATCGAATTTTGTTGCTTCGTGTCTCAATATGAAACGTTATAAAAGGTATTAGAAAATTCTAGACACACTTACCGAATTAATATCTCGTGACTTAGAAGGAATTATGAAAATCGGCTCAATGGTTCGTTATTGAGCCGATTTTCATAATTCCTTCTAAGTCACGAGATAGTAATTTTTTAAAGGAGTGGCGCTAGTGGACCGTTGTACGCCCTCTTAATAACACAAATACAAATCCCTGAATCGAAAAATGGTTTTCATAAACCCGCAATATTTTTGAACGGCCTATCCAACGATACCCCACACCATGGGACAGACGAGAAAAAAAAATCATTCTCACTTTACGTGTAGGGGAGGTACCCTAAAAATATTATTTCAAGATTTTATTTTACCACTTTGCCGGCGTGATTAATATGTATACCTACCCATGCCAAATTACAGCTTTCTAGTACTAAGGGTCTCTGAGTTAAGCCGTGGACAGACAGACAGACAGTCGGACATGGCGAAACTATAAGGGTTCCTTGTTGACTAAGGAACCCTAAAAACGACTCACTTAAAAAATAAATCTATATATATAAAAATGAATCCCTATTTCCCTTGGTCACGGCATCACGCGTGAACGGCTGGACCGATTTCGCTAATTATTTTTTTGTTGTGTTTGTTATTGTCAGGAGAAGGTTCTTATGTAAGAAAAATTAAGAAAGTTAAAAAAAAAAAATGAAAACGACCATATTAACATTTATAATGTAATATTATGTAGGTAACTCTATCTTCTAATGTAACTTTATGGCGTTTGACATAACGTGTCAGTCATCATTTGGTAAGTCTGAGAATAGATTTTATCAAAAAAAAAAAATTGAAGGGTTTAGTTAGGTAGGGTAGGGTAGGTAGGGTAGGTAGGGTTGGTAGGGTAGGGTAGGGTAGGGTAGGGTAGGTAGGTGGGTAGGGTAGGGTACGGTAGAATAGGGTAGGGTAGGGTAGGTTGGTATGTAGGTAGGGTAGGGTAGATAGGTAGGTACAGTCAGTATACACAATTAGCTGACCCCCCCTTGCATAAATAGTTGAGATTTTTTTTAATACGGATCGATAGAATTTTAAAATTCATAATTTAATTTAAATACCTATACGAAATCTACCCGAAACTAGAACATAAATTAAAATCGTACGATTTGTTAGTAAAAAAATCTCAACCATTTATGCAAGGGGGGTCAGCTAATTGTGTATACTGACTGTACATAGGTAGGGTAGGGTAGGGTAGGGTAGAGTAGTGGAGTTTATACTATATTTCCTTTGCGCGTAGACAAACTGCCACAGTCAAATAGCTTTTGACAGAACGAAGTCTGTCGGGTCAGCTAGTAAAAAATAAAAATTGTTTATTTCATAACCAGATAATTCAGAACAATAGTGATTGGAGCCTCCATTTAAGCAAATAAAGCCTGTATAAGGAGACTCCGCTCTTTCAAATACAAATATTTTTAAGAAAGAAAGAAAAACAGGTTTATTTGTCACAGAAACACGTACATACAAAAAGATAATTAACTCGAGTAGGTAGGTAAACAGAAAAATTGAACAAAATAGATCTACATTATAATCACAAGCACAAAACCGAAATATTCGGCAGGTGCACGTCATGACTGTGACAAGAAGGCTTCCACTCGGCATGATGCTGTGCTATGAGGGACCAACAGCACAGCGCAGATTTTCAGTGGTCACCCGAAAAAGACGTACGGAATCCAAGTCAGGTTTAAAGAATTGTAAGTACATAAATAGGCAACTAAATAAAATAAAACAGTACTTAGAATATAATCCAACTATACAACCAAATATATGAATAAATATTATTACTCGTAGATAACATAAAAATTAATCCGCAGGCATCACCACGCGTGCGTAAATAACACTTTACTTGACGTGGCTACGTACAAACTTCTTTTTGTACGTAATTATGCAAGTTATGAAAAATTTCGACAGTCAAGACTCTTTTATTACGTAAAAAAAAATGGTTGTCTGTAAAGTTGCTTTACGGATAGTTTAACGTGACAACGTCATAACAAAACATTGGTGCGGCGCAAGCGTACAATGAGCGTAACGGGACAATGCGCGTAACGGGACATTTTCGTGCATGCAGCCGGCGTGCATCGATTTATTAGACGTTGTCACGTCAAAAAAGTGTCGTGACGACACTCTAGCTCTCATTCGCAAAAGCGAAAAGAACTTCGTACCAACAGGGTGTCCCACGACACCCCTCGACAGATTTTTATTTTAGGTGAGAAACGCGTGGGTACTGCGCTTTCCTAACGTAGTCTCTACGCGGCGTAAGCGCCTACGACGCGCCTACACTGAGCCAACGCTGCACCTACGGGCCTAGCTACGCCACGCCTACGCTGCGCCTACGAGCTACGCCGCACCTACGATACTCACACGTTCGACTAACAAATTCGCTGGACCAATGGCATCTTTAGAAGTTTTGCTTTTGTTTTATAATTATCCTTCTTTGTAATATAAATAAAAGACAACACTGACAATATGCTGTCGCGCACAGACATCGGTTTAAATGCATGAAAAAAACTCATCATTTACTAACCTACTTCTTTTTATGGTTCCGTACCTCAAAAGGAAAAACGGAATTCATATAGGATCACTCGTGTCTGTGATCTATATGTCTATAAGTAATTCGCGAGGCGGAGTGTTTTTATACATAATTATGCAGAGAAATACATCAACAAATGTATTAATGTACTTAATTATAAAGTACAATTAAGTAAATAAATATTTGTATGATAATTTCTCTTAAGTTAAAAAAATCTGACAAGTGACAATGACATTGACATTGTCACGTCATTTGCCACAGGGCTGCCAGCCCTAAAATATAAATAATATTTGTAGTTAGTGATGCCAGAATTTTATTTTTCAACACTTGTTTAAAAAAAAAACGGGCGACTGTAAAAAAAAATTGAATGCCCCAAGTCATCACAGTAATTACCCACTTTCAGCCTATATAGCTCAGAAGGCTGTTTCAATTTTCAATTAGTTTAGTACCAAGCCCCATACATTTATTGAACGTCTCCTTTTCTCGTTCGATTTTAACCGTCAAAAATTTAAAATCGTTTGAAAAAATTTGACAGTTTCGTGTAGCTTGATGACGAATATGTGGTTGACCAACCATAAACCAACCATTTCGGTGGGTTTTCCATAACATTTTGTGAATTTTTATATAATTATGGTCAATGAGGTTATATTATACTAGAGGCGCAACGTCCTACTAAAAAAGCCGTTTTCATCCAAAATGTGGCTAGATATGCCTAGCCACATTTTGGATGAAAACGGCTGTAAACTGTTTCGATTGGAAATCGATTTTGGGACGCCTACGTCTAGCACTGGGCTTAAAAGGGCTGATTATGACTATCATATACCGTGTCTCCGACCCACTACAAAAAACATTGTTTGGCAACGGTATTTTGTTTGCATAGTTCTTATAATTAATTCACTTTAATTTTATCGATGATTATTTACAAAAACATTTAATGATAAAATGTTTTGCACCACTGTCCTGTCATTTTGACAGTGACATTTTTTGTCATTACTTTGTTTACATAAATTATCTGAATTAGACACTTCAGGTATACGAGTTAAAGACGTAGGTAGCTTTGAAACGGATACATAAATTATGTCAAAATGTCAAAATAATATGTTTGTCTCATTTCTTCTTCCTTCAAACTAATTACGTCGGAACGAGACAAGACATTGCCATCGGAAAAACAGCCAGAGTTGCCAACGATCAACGTAATTACCCCAAAATGAATATATTTTTTATTGAATCAATTACCTACTATGAAAGATTGTAATAAGGAACTTTCAATAGATTAAAGATTTAAAGAAATTGAAGATTTTGATACATATAGGAAGAAAAAAAAAATGTGCGTAAACGTAAATATTATATTCCAAAATTAATATTGTGTCAAATTACTATTATATTGTTTAAAATGGAATGATATTATTACAATGTTTATGACAATCATTTATCCATACTAATATTATAAACGTGAAAGTAACGCTGAACCGATAGTCATGAAATTTGGCAGAGATATAGCCTGGGATGGAGAAGGACATAGGTTACCACACCACATCACATACATCCACGCGGGCGGAGCCGTAAATGATAAATGATTTTAATTCTGTAAGTAGTAGTTTGTAGTAAGTTTGTACAAACACTTTTACACGTCAATCATATTTTTAAACTAGATGAGGTCGGCGTTTCCTATCTGACTACTCTGAGATGAAAGGCCGAAACAAACTCAGTGGTCACAGTCTCTTTTAAAGTTCAGACATAATCTTGGTCAGATCATGCGAAGACCATGTAGATTGGTGTCTAAAATGGGCTTTTGATGAAAGAACCACACAGATTGAGTGGACCTGTCCTGTCAGTGCACAACACTATATAACACAATGTGATCATAACAATCTAGAATTTTTCATTTGAAAATATAACCTCACTTTACGTCTAAGATTATTCATTGCTAATAAAAAAATTTTTTTTTTAAGAAGTGGTGTTTTATTAAGTTAAAACCTTCGAAATACACGTGAATGTGTTACTTTTCTATTTAGTAAGTGTTTGGGTACTGCACAGTATGTTTAAACCAAACAGGCTATAATAATAATTTAGACTTACAGGAACATACATTCGTCATTCACTAAACTCCCAACAGTCTGGCAAAATCGAAATCGTTTTTACTGGTAACCCTGATGGCAATAAAATGTTTGATAAATGTAATTCGTCTTTTAATGTTTTTTTTTTTGGATAATCTGAAGAAAATTTAGCAAACTTTCTTGTGAAATGTAACACCACTTGCTTTATTAATCTTTTCAGACCGTGACATGCAAATTTTAACCGCACATGTCACAATTTTGATGTTTTTTATCCTTATCTATCGTTCACTTTACGTCAAGTTGACAACTGAAGTCAGATATGCCTGTGGACATATACGTCGTTGTAATGCGTTGGTGCCGTACATTGCTGATATAGTCCTATATAAGATCATTGATTATGGTAATAAAATTGAGTTATTGATAAATTGCTAGCAACCCTGAAACTGACAACATTGACAAAACTGTACTTAGAGATTCCAACTGACGCAAATTATCGATATTTTAAAAAGTAAACTATCGATAGTGATTATGGAACTAACAACGGATTGATGATGAATAATTATGTTGATGGGGCTTTTGGGCTACCCCATTTCTACAATGCATCTGCTATAGTCACACAAGCAGAAGACTATGGCAGGCTGGTACGACTCTCCTATATTATAATAATAAACAAAATAATAGTTGTTATAGAGTTAGTCAAAATAAAATTAAAAAGTATGCAAAACTAAATAAAATCATAAATAAATGCAATAAATTCAAGAAACAACAAAAACACAGTTCTAATAATATTAAGCTAAGGAAAGAACGTGTTTTTCTAATAAATAAATTGAAAAACTATCAAATTAAATTAGAAGACAGTAAAAACATTTATCAAATTGACACCCAACAATTACAGTCTGAAATTGATGTACTTGAAGAGTCACTTCATTCACTTTATATTAAGTATGTGAGCTCTCAAAAACAAATAAAGGAACACATTCTTGCTGCAAACGAGTTAGTGGAAATGTGTAACAATGAGGCTGACAGAGTGGACCCGTTGACTCTCAGCACCACTCAATGTTCTTGTCATAGGGAATCCATCCTTGAAGCTCTCCAACCTGAGGCAACGGAGGACCCGTCCCAGTCTGGAGGAGCTCAGGCCTGTATCCCCGATCATGATACACCACATGTTGCACAAGTTTTATCTCAAGTAGCACAGACAGAGACTTATTTTCTCCCTTGTTATAATAAAGTTTGTTATTCTTCCATTATGTTTTCAGATAGTTTAGGAAGAGGGTTAGGTAAATTATTAAGTAACAACCTGAGTCAATCTGCTGTTAATTATTGTATGCCTGGGAAATCCTATGAAGAGATAATGTCGTCAATAATTGGCAATAAATTTGATCCGAATGCCATTATTTCTGTATTTATAGGTAATAGTACTAATGTAAAAAAGGATGACATCACTGACAATGTCACTGAAATCTTGAAGATAAGTTGTCAGAAAATAATATTGTGTGCTTTTCCATACTTTGAGCACTTGTCAAGTAGGCAAAATCATAATATACATATGCTAAATAACCATATGCGTTTATTAGTAAATCACTATAGTGACAAACTTATATTTTTTGACACCAACACTTTTGTTGAGAAATTAAAATCGACTAGGGGTACTGCGTATCTGCCTATTAGTTTTAGACGTCAAATAGCATGTTAGCTTTTAATATAAACTCAGACATAAGTAGTATGTCGAAGTCTGCTGTAATTAGCACCATAAAAATTAGTAATAATACTAATATTAAGTTGGTTAGCCATAATAATTTAAACTAGTCAGTAAGACAACAGAAGGTACCAGTAACTATGTAGTTAATCTCACCATCAACAAGGTATCTTCTAGCATTCAATCAGTTAATTGTAAAAAAGGGGCTAAGCAGAATTCCTTAAAATTGTTTCATCAAAATATTCAAGGTTTTTCTTCCAAACACTTAGAAATTGAATTGTTTTTAGAAAAAACAATGTTTGATATTATTTGTATAACTGAACACTGGTTAAAAGATTACGAAATGCTCATTAATTATGAAAACTATAGTGTGGGCAGTTGTTTTAACTGAAAATCCATGCTGCGTGGAGGTTCACTAATCTTAATCAAAAATTGTATAAAATCAAAGACTCGTAAAGACATAGTTGAACTATCGGTGGAACACATCATTGAACTGTCCTGTGTTGAGCTAGATAAGCATTTTATAGTGTGCGTATACAGACCTCCAAATTATCAAAACTACTCTATATTTGAGTCAGTAATGGAAGATGTTTTAGCAAAACTTGTAACTGGTAATAAATCAGTTATTATTTGTGGTGACTTTAATATTAATATTTTGGAAAGTAGTTCAAATAGCAGTAGATTATTAAGCCTCTTCAAATCATTTAATCTGTCAAATGTGTTTTTGGAACCAACGCGAATAACTACGGGTACTGCTACATGTATTGATAATGTTTTTTGTAGCTGCGACTATTTAGATAAAGCCATTGTAAATTATCTCCCTTCTGATCACAGCGGTCAAGCTGTTACTTTTGAGGACAACACACCAGTACAAAACGTGCAGATACAAACTAGACCAATAACATCGGGTAATTTAAATAAGTTTAATAGTACTTTAATTAGCAAATTATGTGCTCAGGGCCTAAATATGATCAATGGTAATATTATGTATGAAGAATTCTTTTCATTAGTGCAAACAGAGTTCAATAATTCTTTTAAGAAGAAAACTAAAACTATTTGCCCTAAGTTTTTATTCAGTGACTGGGCAACTAAAGGCATCAGGAAAAGTAGGGAAAGATTGTTTGAACTGTATGGCCTTAAGCCGTATATTAACACGGAAACTTTTCGTAAGTATGTTGCTACTTACTCTAAAACCTTTAAAAATATCTGCAAAGCAGCTAAAGCTTCATTCATTAGCAACAAGGTTAAATCAGCAGAAAATAAAATAAAGACAGTTTGGAAAATTATTAATAATGAAACGAACAGGAACAAAAGAAGAAATACTGATTACTCACTGGACACTCCCCGCGGTATCATTAGCGATAATATCGATGTTGCTCAGGAATTTGCAACTTTCTTTACCAATATTCCTATTAAAACTACAGAAACTTTAAATTCCTCACCCACACTTGCTATTGAATTATTAAGAGGAAATGTTTCTGACTGTCCTGTAGAATTTAAATTTAAACATATAAACCCTGTGGTCGTCGTAAAGGCTTTTAAGCAACTTAAGATCAAAATTACCAAAGATCTGTGGGGCATGTCTACTAAAGTTTGTCAATCCATTATTGAGACAATTGCACCCTATTTAGCCTTAATATTTAATTTGTGTGTAGATCAAGGGGTATTCCCGGATTTAATGAAATACAGTAAAATTATTCCACTTTTCAAATCCGGGGACAGCAAAGACACTAATAATTATAGACCCGTTTCGATTTTGCCAGTTTTCAGCAAGGTGTTTGAAAAAGTAATGTTAAATCAAATGCTCAATCACTTTAATTGTAATAACATCCTACACGATCAACAGTATGGTTTCACCAAAGGACGTTGCACAACCGATGCTGGGGTCACTTTATTAAAACACATCTATAAGGCATGGGAAGATGCACAAGATGCAATAGGCATCTTTTGCGACTTATCAAAGGCATTTGATTGCGTGAATCACGAAACACTGCTCTTGAAACTTGAACATTACGGACTGGGTAAACTTGCGCTTAGCTTAGTAAAATCATATTTGAATAATAGATTGCAGCAAGTTCAAATAAACGGTGTTAATTCATTGGGTTTAAAAGTCAAAATGGGTGTACCGCAGGGCTCAATACTGGGTCCGTTCCTCTTTTTAGTATATATAAATGATTTACCTTATTTACTGAAAAACCGACCCCAAATGGTGTTATTTGCTGATGACACATCACTGATTTTTAAAGTAAACAGACATGCCCAGGACCTTGACGACGTAAATAACGCTATGATTAAGGTCCATAATTGGTTTACTGTACATAATTTGGTATTAAATGAGAAGAAAACTAAATGCATAAGATTCGCTTTACCGAACGTTAGAAGTAATGAATGTCACGTTGTATTGAATAAGGAGATACTAGAATTCGTCGAAAAGACGGTTTTCCTGGGGATTACGCTTGACTCAAAACTACAGTGGGGTCCTCACTTAACATCACTTGCAGGGCGGCTAAGTTCAGCCGCTTACGCTGTTTGGAAAATCCGCCAATTAACAGACGTGGATACCGCGAGACTGGTCTATTTTAGTTACTTCCATAGCATCATGTCTTACGGTATTTTGCTGTGGGGACGAGCTGCAGATGTTGATTCCATCTTTATTCTGCAAAAGAGGGCTGTCAGAGCTATCTACAACCTCCGCAAACGCGAATCTCTGAGAGAGCTGTTTAAAAAAATTAACATTATGACGGTACCTTGTCAATATATATATGAAAATATTATGTATGTTCGAAAAAATCTACACCTTTTTAGTAAAATAAGTGACAGGCATAATTTTAACACTAGAAATAGGAACAAATTAGATCAACCACGCTTCAGATTGTCTAAAGTACACACTTCTTTTATGGGGTACTGTGTAAAATGTTATAATAAAATACCACTCGATATTCTTCAACTAAATGAGAAGAAATTTAAAACGTGCATTAAACGCACACTATGCAGACAAGCATATTATAAGTTGGATGATTATATCGTAGATAAAAATGCTTGGCTAAATGCTGGTCCTGCTCCACTGCCACTTGGGCTCACTAGATAAAATTTGAATACTTGGAAGTTGCTTCCCCCTTTTTTTATTTTATTTTATTTTCTGACATTACGAACTTAATGTTTATTTTGTTTTTATTTAAGCATGTTTTTATTGATGAATACTCCAATAGATAATAATTATTTTCTTTTTTGGTAGTAAATTTTTATTAATCTCTCAAATACATTGCAAACTATAGTTCTGTATAATTTAGCAGCATTTTTTTCAATTTTGTAAATGTGAATACCATGGAGTCGTTTACTATGTTATTATGATTTATGTTGACTTGAAAGAGCATGGCAGTTGAGAGTATGTCATGCTCACTTAAATGTTTCACTGATGGTGGCGCGTGTGTTGGATCATTCGGTTCCCTACAAAATGGTTGAGCTGGATGGTGCTGATCCATGCGTCATGTTCGTGAACGGGCGCCGTCAGTTGGGACTGGTCATCTCTTGACTGCCAGGGCTTATTTTTAATTTGTAATTTTATATTTTGAATTGTTTTATTAGTTTTTACATTGTCTCACATATAGAAGCAACAAGAATAATGTACCCAGGATTATGTAATATCTTGATTTAAAAGAGTGTCCTTGCAGTTTCTTGTCCGTTCTTCTCCATAGTGATCTACGTATTGGAATGGGCATCTAGCTTCAACTTGCCGACTCTGACTAACTGACCGTCTCTTTGACAATTCAAAAGTGCCTGTAAATGGTTTAATTGAAATAAATGCTTTGAGTTTGAGTTTTTTTTTTGAGTTTATTGGGTGATATTGTTCGGACATAATTATTATAAGGAACAATAACCTAGTTACTAAATAGGTAATTTTACCAACATGTGTACATATATTATTGTATATTAAGATCTTTCTTTCTTTTTAAACTAACATTTGGGTGTTAGTGTGTTATTTATCCCAATTAAAGATTTTTGATATTATGTATATTATCTTTCCTCTCGCTTTCCTGCGATCGTGATTTCGTAAAAAGGACAGAAGTGTGTATCAGGAAGCCGAGGAAGCGCACACTATTTGTTTTGATTAATGAGCGCGCGCGGTGGTAGAGTTGGCCGTCAGATGGTGCCAACCCATTTTTATTTGTCCTTTTTATTATTTTTAAATGCGCGTCAAACAAAAATTTGGTTTTACCACCTATAAATTTAAATCCAAAAAGCGGCGAAATTTTTTAAGTTTCCCATCATGGGTGTCGTTTTCATGGATCAATAGTTACGAAAAATCATTTCAAATAATACCTGAATATTTTTTTTTTTTTTTCAGGATATAATGTTAATGATGCTTATTACCAAGGCGAGATATCAGATGTTACACATCATATGCGGTTACTGTAAGGCTAGCTCGTTTTTTTTTTATCTTGTATTTTATAATTCATTGAATAATGTTATATTCCGATACTATTAAATATGATAATATTATAATTGACAGCCATAAACAAAAAATTGATACATTGATGCATAGAATTATCGATATTTTTCCACAGCCCTAACGAATTGTCCAACTTTGACATTCAAAATGTCAATGTCAACCAGTCAACACTACTCAAAATAAAATTAGAACGGGTAAACAAACACTAAAGTTTACGTTAAAATCTCTCGTTAGAGAGGTGTATATTCTTTGGTTAAAATCATGTTTGAAATACAACCGATTAGTTTTTGAGTATCGCAAATATTATGTTTAGAAGAATTCGTTAGGCAAAATTTTGATTTGCTATCCTTGTATTTATACCAGTTATTTTTACCAGACGTTAACAGAAGATAAAACAAGCAAATGAAAGTAAAGCGTGGTTATTACGATGTTTTCGTAAATACATGTGCCAAATACCCATCCAGCATCGCCGTGAGACACTATGTGGATGATGTTTATAAGAACTACACGTACTCGGAGCTGTATGGAGTGTGTGAGTACATCTCACAACAGCTTCAGTTCCGTCAATGCAACAAAGGCGTCATTGGATTAGTGTCGGAGAGAAATATCATCATACCATGTGTAATAGCAGCGTGAGTACCACCAGACATCCTTGTGTAATTGTAGTATAATTAGTTGGCTCATTATGTTGTCTAAAGTCGTTTTATTTTTTTCAGAGCTCACAAAAGTTGCACAACATTTATGTTTGTGGACCCGGCGCAGGATGTAGAAGCAATAGCTAAAGATATTAATTTTACTATCATAATGACCATCAAAAACAAAGAAAATGATTCTAATTCAGAGTTATGTGGTAAAAAGCCGGACCAAACTGTTTCAGTTTTTGACTTGACGATAAGTTTTTATGACCTTGATGGTACAAATGAACCACACTATAAGCATGTACCTCAGCACTCATTTATAGCTATGACTTCAGGTAGCATGGGGGAACCAAAACATGTACAAGTTCCAATTCAATGCATTCAGCCTAACATCGATGATTTAACCAAAATGTTTACCATTTCATCAAAAGATGTCATATTCTTTTCAACACCCCTGACTTTTGATCCTTCTATGATAGAAATATTACTGGCATGCATCAATGGAGCCTCCCTACTTATTGCACCAGATAGAGCTGATGTATTGTTCCCAGGGAATAAAGCCAATTCTGTCACAGTTTGGCAAACAACACCCTCAAAGTTTTTACAGTATTCTAACACTGATATTAAAAACAAAATTTTATGTAAAAACTCTACTCTCAAGATATTAGCACTGGGTGGTGAACCTTTCAATAGTATTAAAAGGCTGAAGGAACTGAAGCACTGGGAAAATAAGACTAAAATATTTACATTGTATGGAGTCACAGAGATGTCATGCTGGGCCTGTGTGGCAGAACTTGACCTGAACAGGATGCAGACTGACAGAGAAGTACCGCTAGGGAACTGTCTCTCAGAAACTGAACTCGTAATTCAACATGCAGAAAATTCTAAAAAAAACACTGGAAAGATAATGTTAGGTAAGTAAGAAACTTTCTGAAAGATGATGTAGTCAACATGTCTGTTTGGACTCACTCTTTGTAATTGTATTTCAGTAAGCAAATCTAGAAAGTGTGTTATTCTAAACAAGTCGAACGGCCCTGAAGAGCAAAATTCACTGAAATTTCTAGACACTGGTGACATTGGAGAAATTAAAAGTGGTACTGTTTACTACAGAGGGCGCAAAGATGATGTCATCAAGAGATTTGGCCATAAAATTAATTTGCTAACAGTAGAGGCTACTATAATGCAATGTCCAAGAGTGCGAACTTGTTCATGTCTATGGCTACCAAAACCAATGCTCCTTGTTGTGTATTTTGCATCAGAAACCCTCAGCAGCCAAGAATTATCAGACTTTCTAAAATGCAAACTTGATGATAAACATTGGCCTGACAAAATTGTTAGGGTAGACAATTTGCCCACAAACCCTCATGGGAAAATATCAAAACAAATAATAGCCAAGATGTTTGAAAAAATGCGTGTACCACAAACAATTGATTCTCTACAAATGATCTTCCTGGAGGAGCTCAAGGCTGCTATGACTGAAAGCTTTACATATGATCAAATCAAAGATAAAAACTTCTTTTCTTTGGGAGGAACCTCTTTCCTCGCTATATCTATATGTAACAAAATATCTTTGACATGCCCACAATTTGGGAAGTTGATCCTGCCTTACCTGATGTCACGTAAAAACACCATAGATGAGATTATAAAAATAGCCCAGAAAAAAATATGTGTGGATAATGTAAAAGCTAAGAAGTGCATCAAAAGGTTGAGGTCGAACAGTGAAGCAGAAACACCGATTGCAGAGCTCGCGTGTAGCAAAAGAACAAGTACCTTGTCTTTCAGCAACCCTGTGGAGTTCAATGTGCTGTGGAGCATAGATACTGGGAAGTGTGTTGATGCCTCGCCAACATTGTATCAGTCAAAATTGTAAGTTATGGTCTACAATTACTGAAATTAATTTGTTATTTTAGGAGTGTGAAGTAGATCGGACGGAACATAATGAACACCGATGGAAGAAATGGCGGCAGGTCACGGGAACAATCTGCGACTCCCGCATTCCTAATAAACTTAAAGGGAAGGTATATAAAACAATGATTAGACCTGCTGTCTTGTATGGATCAGAATGTTGAGCCACAAAAGGGATGAATGAAAGGCAATTGCATGTAGCTGAGATGAGAATGCTAAGAGAGATATTGTGTGGTGTTACACTAATGGATAGAATAAGAAATAAGTTCAAAAGAGAAAGTCTGAAAGTGACACTGCTTACTGAAAAGTTGTGTGGAAATTGGTCGTCATGGTATGGCATGTGATGTGGAGAAATGAGGAAAATATCGTGATTAAAATTTTGAGTATGGATATCGATGGTTATATGAGTAGAGGAAGACCAAAGAAACGATGGATGGAATGTGTAAAAGATGATATAACGTCTAATAAAGAAATATGGAAGAAAGGGACATTTTGCGCCGACACCAAATAAATTGGGTTAAGGGTAGGAGAATGATGAGATTGATAAGGAGCTAAAGGCGATAATATTAGGCGACCCACAAGATTGACATCGCTCGATCATATTGATCAGACTCGGTTCTTAAATTATAGACTTTGAAATCTGGTACTATCTGGTTATCGGCTCACCCATCTTAATTATCTGGTACTTATTTCAGGT
Source organism: Dryobota labecula (assembly GCA_947523025.1). Lineage (NCBI taxonomy): Eukaryota > Metazoa > Arthropoda > Insecta > Lepidoptera > Noctuidae > Dryobota > Dryobota labecula. Next base: position 27,178,544 of record OX383287.1, on the reverse strand, counting down.
CCAACATAAGTACTTACTTACAAGAATTTGCAGGACATGAAGGAGACATGTATATGTTTAGTGTCCCGAAATGTGTTTAATCGCTCCATTTAAAACAAGACGACAGACGTAAAAATAATTGAGGGTACCCAGAGTATGAGTTGTCCAGGCATAGTTACGCCTAGCGCACACTGCTGTGCGTTTTTTTACCGCATGATCTGTAAAGTATGGAATGTCATAGAAGTGCGCGCATTGCGATGAGAAATGCATGCGATTTATTCACACTGGGCCTCTCGCTGCAAATTTACGTTGCGTCCCCGCATGTATTTTTGTATCGCAAGGAGATATATGAAATACCGCGCACTGCAGTGGAAAAAAACGCACCGAGACATCGACCAAGCAATAATATCCAAATTCGTATTTTATTTATACGCCCATAAATCTGTATTTAACGAAAAAGAAATTCAAATTCAAATTCAAATGTTTATTGCTCAACACAGTACGTAATCATACATTTCTAGATGTCAAGTGAATGCGCAGTCCACTGTGTTGCACCAATTCAGGCATGCAAAATTATTATTAAAATTATAAGCACCATTAAAATTATACCATTTCATAAATTGACAGTTATACAATAATTTCAAAATAGTACCATACACAATGTCATAAATTCAAATCAATAAGCATGTAATGTCAGAATATATAATGTCATGATAACTTAGTAATGTCTAATACAGTCCACACATAATTTACAATACAAATAAGAATAATTTTAATAAAAATAAAAACAAATCGGACTCCAGTCTTCACCCTAATTATATGTAGGTATTATTATTATACACCCAAATTCCTATCAGACAGGTATTCATTGATTGTGTAGTATGTCTTACATATCAGTAGATTATTGAGTTGCTTCTTAAATAAATGGATATCTTTAATACTTAACAAAGCATTAGGTAATTTATTATAAATATGAGGAGAAGACCTTATTAGGCCTTAAGGTCATCAAGGGATACTCCCAAAACCATTTGGGGACCATAGGCGTATATATGGTAGGTGAGCCGCGCCGCCCAAAATGGTCTGGTGACCAGCCCAGGATATTTGATTACCATTCCCTTCACACAATCAGACAATCAGATTAACTTCACACAAAAATAAGTTTAATCAAATAAATAATCTTCAACTGAGAAATAAACTAGTTGTAGTAGAAAATTATAGGCATCATACTGTATCAGGTACGCCATGGATTGCCTTTAAGAGGCCACCGTGCAAAAGCTGAATCAAAAAATTGTGGTAACTTTTTAGAAATGATCAAATATTCGCTAAATACGATTAAACATTTTCCAAACATTTAATAAAACATGTAACATGAACACAACAACCGAGTCGACGAATATAATTTCGAAAAACATGTAACGTTTTTCGAAATTATTTTGGGCATCGACTCGGCTTGATCGGCCACGCCAATGTTGGGGACTCTTTTTTATGCAACAATAAATATATTCAGTTAGTCTACGTGCATTTTTTCACCGCCCGCCATGGCGCGAACCCGTGACTGCATTTGTTATACCGTACGGCAGAAATCACGCACCGCATTCCACCGCATCGCAGTGCGCGGTAGCCCTTATGAACTACCGATACCTTTACTAACTTTAAACATGCCCGTCCCATTAGTCCCGCAACATACCCATTAAGACAAAACAACAGCTGTGCATATTATTATGATTTCTACACTGAAATCATCATTGTCTTGCCCTTATACCAATTAATTAGGAGTATGCGCAGCACGTATTAGTCTTCCATACCATCGTTCTCTATTAATCGCCATCTCGGTAGTCACCTATATTCTATACTGAAAACTATTTTTAATATTTTTCAGCAACCTGTACGTGACAGTGGGCAGTCACTCGGGTAATATCATCATAGTGGATGCCATCAATGGCACGCTTGAGCGCACGATTACCTTGAACACGCGGGTAGAAGCCCCCGTACTTTGTTACCACGATGTGAACGTGATGCGCCCATTCGGAGTGGTCGGCGGCTACGACGGCACCATCGTCTGCTTCTCTTTAGAGACCTATGAAGAACACTGGAGGATTAACATCGGACATATGATCAAAAGCAAAGCTGTCTGCTGTAACGGACAGTTGTATGTCGCCGCTTACGACGGAAATGTGAGATGCATTTATGTCGTGGTACGTATTCTATTCATTCGTTTGCTGAAAGTTTGTATTATTTAAGAATTGATTGCCGCCGTCACCGGAAGTTCTTTCTAGCAAAAAGCAGGGTACTGCCTATTAGCGCGTGGCTATCGCCTAGGGGACTAGGTACCGGGGCAATAGATAACATGGGCTTTTGCAAAGCAGGCTTAGGGCTTACGATTATTGAACAAAAGAGGACTATTATTATCAACTAAAACCACACGGTGTTCTTCCAACTTCCTCTAACCAGTGGACTGGAGGGTCACCTCCAGCTCCTCCGGGAGCATTTCCTCTTGCTTAATGCTATCAAATACAAGTTTTATTTGTACACACGACTACATATCAAGCTATACATTTCCAGTATAAGCTGACCTCTCATTGTACGGAATAGCTTCATAGGTAGCCATGTGTAGGTACGTAAAACGTCCTATAAACAACAGACTGTTTATAATGTAAGTCTCATCTAGTTTTTAAAATACAAACCTACTTACAGAATCATTTGTAATAATGTTTACTATAAAGAATGATAACTACGTACAGAAAAATAAATTTTCCGATTACTTTAAGCACTGTGAGTCTGTGACGCGGGCTATTATCGCACAATAAAATCACCACTCATCGGTTACCTAATTATTGTAGGTTTATGACTAATAATATTGTACATATTACTTTCCTAACGATTATATCTGGTTTTTTAACAGTATGTTGATAAATAAATATGACAAGTTGCGAATAATTAATTATTGTATTTAATATTGAGTACTTAATAACAAAGTACTTACTTGAAAAAACGTTTAGCGCGCTCGCACACGGCATGCTTTTTGTAGGTCCTTAAATTGGTCTTTTTTTTATATGACCTACGTTTTGTAGGACGTGTGCGTTGATATATTTGATCTATTTCTCTTTCATTGAGCTCCTACAAAAAATTGGCCACCGATTGTATGCTGTCTGCGAGCGCTCTTATCCTATGTGGAATCAGAATACATATTAGCGGAAAAATGCACATTGCTGCTATGATTTATTTACTCTAGCCATGTCGCTTTTACTGCCCTCCTCCAGAAACTGTCTACTCATCTTGCCATGATCTACCGCCCTAATAAGACATTTATTTTTCAGTCTGGTGCCCCGAAACTTACAATAAACATCTGCAATGAATCTATATCTGCTGACCTGGTTCTTGCTAAGAGGGAGTTTGTACTGCTGGGAACATTATCGGGCGTGTGTGCTTGTATTCACACCATCACTAACATGATAGTATGGCGCGGTTCACTTGCCAGCCCGGTGTTCGCGAGTCCAGTCCTATATGACGACGACAAATACGTAATTTTCGCTGAAGTCGCCGGCGATATACATTGCAGAACTGTGGAGAAGGGTATCAAGGTAATCACGACACCTTAGTAAACACTACAGTACCTATTTGAGTTTGGTTAATGAAGGAGACTGCCACAGGTATTCAAATTAAATAGGTACCTACAGAGACTACGCTCACAAAGACGAATCTTATCTACAACTTGATGCGTCATATTAACGACCGGGCTTTGATTGTACACACGGCCACAAATCAAGCTATACATTTCCAGTTTATGCTGATCTCGCATTGTATAGGATTTCCATACAATGAGAGGTCAGCTTATATTGGAAAAATATAGCTTGATTTGTGGCAGTGTGTACCTAATTGCACTGCGAAAACGTTCATAAAACTATCTAATAATTTTTTTCTTGATAAGATCAGTCATTGCACAAATTAAACTTTACTTTTTTGTAATTTCAGATCTGGGAATATCCAGGTGCTAAAGGAAATATATTTTCATCAATCTATGTAAAGCCAGTAGATAAGCTAACATGGCAAATGGTATTTGGTTGTCACGACAAAGGGGTGTATAGTCTTAGTATTAAGAATTTTCAGCCAAGTCTGCTTTGGAAGACCCTGCTTTCTTCCCCAGTTTACTCAACTCCTTGTGGTTTGAATGACAAGCTGATACTAGCCGCATCAAATAATGGAAAACTATGTGTTCTTGATGCAGAAAATGGAGTTGTATTAGAAGAATACAGTTTACCAAACGAAGTATTTTCATCACCAACTGTTTATGGCGACTACATATTTATCGGTTGTAGAGATGACCATCTGTATTCAATTAAATATATTCTGAACTTGTAAATTGTGATTTAATCTAGTCTAGAAGAAAAATTGGTGATATTTAAAATAATTAAAACTTAAGTATAAATTGCATAATATGCATATGGCATAATATAGCTTTGTTGTTATTGACCTGTAAATGTTTTGTTTCAAAATAAAACACCTCTTGTTATTATTATAACTTTTATTCATGATCTTACACAACATACAGGTATAGTGAGCATTCAAAAATTTTGACTTGTTACAAGTATGATATGGTTACAGAATCAAACAATTACCAAATTGGAATGCATAACATCTGGTACAAATAGCCTATCACTTGTGCAGATCATTTAGCTTTATATACTTTGAAAGCAGCTTTAAATAAAGTATAAATTCCTTTAAATAATATTTTATTTTTGGCAATAAATGCATAAAATCAGTTTTGGAACCACTGGGAGCATTGTACATACATTAATACTTGATCTACTGCCAATACATCTAAGCTCTTAATAAAATTGATAACCCAAAATCCCTAGAGTATCATTATTGTTGCCAGAACAGTTCTTAAACAAATATAAAATTAACAAGCAATGTACATAAACACGATATTATAACATAGTTCACTGTTCCTCTTCTCCAAGCTCTACTTTTACTTTCGAGAAGTCAAACTCTTCACCCGTTCCATACTTGTATATTTTAATCACATCTAAACAAGTGGTCTCAAAGTGTGTGGTAGCATCATAAGATTCGGAAACAAAAATCTGGCTCTGAGTGCCATCATCAAGGGGCTCGTAGTAGTCTGTCACAGACACAAACTTCTGTCGGATAAGTCCAAGCAGATCCAAGCCAGGCTTAATCTCAGTTTCTGGGTCATTCGTTTCAACCGTGGTCGACACCATGGCAATGAACCAGCCCTTGGCAGCAACCTGGTGTGTGTATGACACTACAGAGATGTAGATGTCAGAATGCCTGCCTACTTGCTTCTGAGGAATGATAATTTGGGTGGACAAAGCATCCTTTGTATTTGGTATAGGATGATCCAATAAACAAATGCAACGAATCACCTGAGCCTTCTTGCGGACACGGTCAGGTACGTAGCTAGGGTCGCAGTACACTTGCTTGCACTTGGCTATTTCATTGCCAGAGCGTACACCAATTACCTTGCCACCTTCTCCAAGCACTATCTCATCTATAGGTTTATCCAGCATGTAGGTGCCTCCATAAATAGCAGAGAGGCGAGCAAAGCCTTGAGGCAGCTCCCCTAATCCATACATAGGGTATAAGTATGGAGATTTACCATATCTTGCAAGTGAGTCAGAGTAAAGTTTAATACGGTGGATGGTTTGTATAGCTGGTTGTTGGAGGTAGTTATCATTGAGGTAGAGGGCCAGAGCATGCCCAGTGAAGTCTTGAGTGTTCTTGTCAAGACCAAACTTATCATAGAGCGACTGCATGTTGGCTGTACTCGGGTCCAAATCTTTCCATGTCTTCGAGTCATCCTCCTGGAAGTCTTGGACGTAAATAAGGAAGTTTCGGAAGCGTCTCTTTTCGAACATCCCCATCAGATCCGATGCCAGCGCCTCCTTCTGGTCGACGGGCACTTTTGAAATCTTTCCGCCTTTGTAGACATAACTGCCCTCCACTGACTTGAATTCCAGGTATCTAGTCACACCCGTGTGAATGAGCAGTTTCACAAGAAGCCCATTTGCCATCAACAACTTCGGAATCAAATCTACATTCCAGTCGCGACCTCGGCCGTATGTTTCGTCGGGAGCCGGTGCGTTGAACTTTGCGAACAATTCTTCTAACGGGGTAATTGACGCAGATTCACCACCGTAGTACTTATTACGATCAATGTGCAATACCTTTTTTCCGGACACGGAGAGCATTCCACTTAGGATGCATTCCTTTAGTCCCGTTCCCAGAACTATCGCGTCGTATTCTTCATCCATGTTGAAAGATTTAGAAGAAGTATCCCACTAAGAAATTGCAAACCGGGTGGTAAATGTCAAAATGTCGGAAAGAATATGGCCGACTTCGGTGACGACGACGTGTGAGCTAGTGTTGCGCAAGTAAATATTTACTATAATAGTCGATAATGCTATTTTTTTATGGCAAGAAATGAATATTTTACAAATTATGAATTTAGTATTGGAGGAACTTTGTGACGATAAGTTTTATAATGCAAATTTCACCAAATTATTACCCGCACGAGGTTCCGCCTATCTTGCCATCACTACTATCATGTCGTCACATTTAACACTATGCAAGCTGACTCACGCAGCTCACCTCGCGTAGTTCACGTATTTGTAAGTTAGCTAGCATAGACTTAGAAAACTATAGACCACTGCTTGGCGTGTCGCTGTAAGGGACAGAAAATCAAGGTACTTGCAACTTTAGGGTTACCCACTTTAAAGTGATTTTACCCCGAATGTTCTTCAATGTTCAGATGTTTTTCAATCTCTATTATCTACTTTGTACAAACGCACAGGGTTTATAAATAGAAATTCAGATCATTTATGTAAACAAAAGGGATAACATATAAAAAAAAATATCTTCGTAATGGTTATTCATATAAAATGGCGAAAAAAAAAGGTGCCATTTTCTTTTAAGTACTGATTTTAAGAAATAATAACTATAAAATAATCATACCGTATTATTTTTATAATTTTTTTAACAAAGTTATTAAAAAAAGGAGATTTTCTGGTATAAAATATTTTATGGTACTGGTAACAATGCAGGAGATCCAAACATTTTCAAATCTTTTACATCTTCAACAACACTAATAATTACAACTCTCATTCATAGATTCATATCGTAAGTAGCATATCTTGCCACATTTTGGGTGAAAACTGTTTTGAGTGGAAATCGATTTTGGGAGGCCTACGTCTAGCAGTGGACTTAAAAGGGCTGATTATGGTGCCGATTCCCTTGTTCACAAACTAAACTAAATTTGAGTTCAGTGCATCTTTTTCTTTCTATTTCATTAAGAAAAGGACAGAAGATAAATTTTAGTTAAGTCCTGTCAAATTAATCAAATTAATTTGACAGGACTAAACTAAAATTTATTAAATTTATTTATTTATTTAAATTTTAGTTAAGTCCTGTCAAATTAATCAAATTAATTTGACAGGACTAAACTAAAATTTATCTTCTGTCCTTTTCTTAATGAAATAGAAAGAAAAAGATGCACTGAACTTAAATTTAGTTGAGTTTGTGAACAAGGGAATCGGCACGTATGACGATCATAATGCCGTGTCTCCAACAAACTACACAAAACATTGTTTAGCAATGGTATTTTGTTTGCATAGTTCTAAAAATTATTTCATTTTAATTTTATAGATGATTATTTACAAAAATAAAAATATAAAATGCTTTGCACCACCGTCCTGTCATTTTAGCAGTGACATTTCTTGACATTACTTTGTTTACATAAATTATCTGAATTAGAGACTTTGGGTATAAGTCAAAATAGTTTATTAGGATAGGAGTTCTTTCTGCGGGAAAATGAACATTTAAAGAAAACCTGAGATACAGCATAAAAAATATTTTACCTCCACTTTCATTCATCCCCGTGATTTTGGTTTGGCGGGAAATCTGAAAGTTTTTAACACTTTAATACCTACTACAAATACAATATTTTAAACTATAAATAGATACTAAAAGGTTAAGATGTAATATTACGTCCAGTGAAAAGTGGAACAAATTTGCTGCCAGCGCTATACATACACTCTAATAAAGCATTCATCTGAAATGATTGATGAAGGTAATTTATTTTATTGGCGTACAATTTTCCCCTGAAATGGGGAAGTATTCGAGTAAAAAGTAGGCAGCACTGAGCCTGGAGGTTATGTGAAGAATAATAAATAATAAAAACATAATTCAGCTCTCATTTTATCTTGAAACAGCTGTATATTTATTTTAAGAGTTGAAAAACCATATTAGTTGAAAACTTTCACTGTCTTTCACCGAATAAACTAAAATATTTAGCTACTTACGAATGAAAGGACAATCCGGCAATTTTCTTCTCACTATCGCTTTTGCAACCAAAAACACTGCACCTTACCATTTTGCAGCAATAGCTAAAGTCAATCCTCAACAAAAAACACAAAATAATTAGTATTTTTCGAAATAACAAATTAAATAACTTAAAATTTCGTCGCAACCACTTTTCGAACGCGTATCAAACGTCAAACTTTGTTTAGCAACTGAAGTGCTGTCCTTGAAAAACGCGACACGCGATAAGGGACAGAAAATGTTAGGCTCTGTCTCTTTTCTTTACAAGCATCTTGTATATATTTTTCTTTTTCTTGTGTAAGTAAGATAGAAGATGACCAGCGATCTATTGTTTTCTCTATCTACGTTAGCTAGGCTAAGCATAGCACAGTTTACGCATGAACTTCGTTTTGCTTAAAGATTTTTGACAGAATTTAAAAAAGGGAGGACGTTATGCATTCGACGAGTTTTTTTTTCCACTGATTTTGTCTAATTTCTCAGTGACGGGGCCGATTTACGTGACTCTTTTTTTAAAGGTAGAAGACACCCGCGCGTAGTCCGTTATAAGTTTTTTTTACCTTGGTTGAGAAGTTTTTGAGTTTGCTTGTCTATTTTGATGAAATTGTTATCTTCACTTAATAAGTAGTAGTTTAATAATTTGTGTGGGGAACTACAATTAAATGTACTGTAATTAACATAATGTACCCAGTACAACTTAGTTTTACAAAGTACGGTGGCCAGCACATCACGAATTTGACAGTCTCGTGTAGCTTGATATGCTGGCCACTGTACAAATAAACAATGTACTACTACTACTTTAAAAAAAAAACATCTAACTAAAAAAAAGTGACTACAAAGTGAAAATTAATTTTATTTTTGGAAGTCACTGACAGTTTTGATAATTTTTTGCATATTGCCAAATTGTCCGTCATCATTCTAGATGTTTATGGACCTGAAATGAAAAAATAATAATCAAAAACCCGACTGCAACTTACTAAAGAGTTCAAAACGAGCTCACTTTTCATGCAGAATGGTACAGTTGGTGAAAGTTAAAAGATTTTATTTGACCCAGGTTACAAACTTAAAAAAAAAAATTGAAAAAAACTGCTACAACAATATTATGTGATTCGCGGCTGCGCCAAATAGGCCAAAAGCTATTTTAGTTCAATCTCAGATTTGATGCCATCTGCATTTTGTATTGTAAATGTAAATACGATGCGTCCTAGCCCTTCCGCCTAGTGGGGGCCTAGTTATACTATACTCCAGTACATACAAAAACAACAAAAAAAGATAGGGTCGGCATTATCGATAGGTTGGGTCAAAAAAAGGTGAACTTATTTTGATGTTGGCAAACCCAAATATGTCTTGTCATGTCTGGCGACCAAAGCAAGTTGAAGCAAAGCAAGCGTCAACCGATGAAGGAAATGTCATGTCAGTCAGTCATTGAATTGAGTTCAGTCAGTTAGTTACTTGTCTCGTGTTTTTTTGCTTGTTTTTAAGTTTCGTACTCTATCGTGTTTAATCGCTCCGTGGTGGTCATATAATTATTTTAAAGGTTCTAAGAATATGTATACACGGGCTACTACAAAACTTATCTGTTCGTCTAGTGATTATTGGAAATAATTAAGTTAGTGATGATTGTGTGAATCTGTGAACGGATGAGTTCCTACCATATGTTTGATTTCGTACTGCACATTCTCCATAAATCACCTTCAACAAATACATTTAAACGGTGTGGCGACGCAACAGTTTTAAATGAAAGGTAAAAGTGGGGTGAAAACCGTTCAAATGAATAAAAATGTCAACAGAAGGCAGTGGAGAGACACCTTCTACCGTGCCATGTTTACCCGGGGCACCGGAGCAGACTTACCTATTTCCGAAAGCGAAAGGACACTCGAGGTCTGTAAGTCATGGAGGCACTCCTATGCTTGCGGGGAATCCCACCGCGCCACGACCTTCGCTCAAGTCGGCGATGCGTGGTCACCAGCGCGCTCTGTCGCACGGGCAGATCGGCGAGGGCGGGCGGCCCAGCAGCGGGCCCGGCCACAGCCGCGCCGGCAGCCGCACGGACTTCATCCTGCCGCCGGGGCACCGCGACCCGCCCGCGCCCAGCACCCAGCCGCGCCTGGGCTCCGTGCGCATCCACTCGCGACAGGCTTCGCGCTCAGACTCCATCTACACCATACGACGCACGTCCGTCGTGAGCCCCTGGAGGCGAGCCGCCTTCTGGCTGCTGCGGCGACAGCAGCCAGCTGTTGACACCAGACATCTCATAGTCACCCCCAACCTCCTGGTGCCAGATAAAACACCACTCAAAGATCACCCTAATGGGCAAAGATGTGACAATCAAATTAGGACTACAAAATATACTTTACTATCATTTTTACCCAAGAACTTATTTGAACAATTCCATAGGATTGCAAATGTGTACTTTATATTCATAGTGTTGTTGAACTGGGTGCCTGCAATCAGTGCGTTTGGTAAAGAGGTGGCCATGCTGCCGGTGTTGTTTGTGCTTGGTGTGACCGCCATTAAAGACTTATTTGAAGACCGCAGAAGACACAATTCTGATAAAAGAATAAACAACTCATTTTGCAGAGTCTTCAAAAAGTAAGTAATCTTTATTTTGCTAACCTAATTCATCCTGTTAGGAAATGTATTTTTGCCTCTGCTTAGAATCAGAGATTTTTTTCTAAATATTTAGTTCTAAAACACTCAAAATACATTTGCATACTTGTATGTTTTGTATTAATTCATGATTTACTGTATATTGTACAGTAGTAGAGAAAAATATTTAAGCCCAAAAAGTCTTATCAACCAACAAACTAACTAAACGAGGGGTGTTGCGTTGCCCAGTAACTGGGTTGTGGAGGTCAGATAGGTAGGCAGTAGATCCGTGTAAAATACTGGTTTCAGCTGCATCTGGTTAGACTGGATACCGATTAGCCAACCTAAAAGGCAGATGATAATGAGTAGTGAGAACTTTTATGCTGCGTCTCATGCGCAGACAGCAAAAGGGACTTAAAATAATATTTATTTGAATAAGATTGGTATAAAGAGGACCGGGCCCGTGTGGTAGACAACAGACCATTCCCTCTCGAAGAGAGGAGGCCAGTGTCTCAGCAGTGGCAACATTGTAGGCTGATTATGTAAGGCAAAAAGTGTTCGATAAATTCGTCATAGTCGACTTTTTCCTACTGATAAGGCCAACTCCAAGTTGGTATAATCAGTGGGAAAATGTACGTATTTACCGTTTTACTAATGCTCATGGTTTAATCACTGGGTGGGTAATTGGCCAAATGTAAGCTTGTAGGATATCAAAGACTGAAAACCCCATCGAGCGCATTCCAGTAAGGATAAAATTAACCAGACCGAGAACATAAAACAAAAAAAAAACCAGTAATATAGTCGACAAGGCTTATGTTCCGTGCGTGAGGCACCTTTACCATGAATCATACCACTGTGTTATGTATCTCCGAAATGGAGAACAGCGATCCGAAGGTGGCTTCTGGTTTCGGCTAAAAAGCCAAAAAACTGATCCTAAGGTGGCATCCGGTTCTAGGTAAAGCAAGTTTGAATTTAAATTGGCAATGTGCTAAATAGCATAGCGTACTTCTTACTGAGAGGTTTTGCCTGAAGGTTATGCGGGTCTACGAGCTGACTTTGTTACATACGGTCGATACAGCAGAGAATCCATTCGAGGATATGTCGAAGGACTAAGGCCCATATACAACTTGTCATGGGTAATTTACAACGCTAACTTAAGCAGAGAGTCAAGTATTAATGAGATGAATAATGGATTCGGGAGGACGCGCTAAAAAAAACCGACATTTCATTAGAAACTGTTAGGTTTTAACGTAAAATACCGGCGATCCTTCAATCATTGGTTATTTGAACTTGTCAAAGTAACCACTTGACCGTTTATAATTCCGTTTATGTACGATTTAAGTGTGGCTATTAATTTTGTTGACATTTTGATAGATTTTTGTGTAATTTGATGGCACACAAGCTGATGATGGCGGACCAACAAGCCGACGGATGCTAATCGGTGCAATACCCGAAGCATCGCGATGCATTACCATCTCAAAGGCAAAGCTGAGGTGTCTTAAGTACCTGTAAATTCGCAATTTCTTTGTTGGGAGCCTCTTCTGACATTTTTCCCCCATTCCTGAGCGATGGCTTCACTCCGTTTCCTTTATTTACAATACTCCCTTTTCAGTCGCATATTTGTAGCTGGCTCGTTCCGTTCTATTGCTGAGCAAAAACGATTTTGCGCTACTTGCCACTTTTACTTGAAATTCTCCAATTCATCTCACTATCGCCTTCGTGGTGTACCGCTCCCAAACGCTGGTCGCTGTTTTAGGGCACCAATCTTATGCTCTGCTGGCCCACAGCTCATTCAACATGCAGCATGGTATTCTAGTTTCGGAAGAACCTTGACACTACATAATTTTCTTATAGCTATGTATAAGGTGGATACGGACCTTCGTGTCATCATTGAGCGAAGGCTCTCGGTGCCATGTCCATAGCGCAGCACATAAGTAATTCATTCGACATGTACAGTGAATTTCTTATGATGTTTGCCACACCAAGTGGTTGGGCGGTTCAGCCACTCGAGGAATCGTATGATGCAAACTGAGCATGTTTACCCGTAAATAATCGGATATTTATTTATCCTATTAGAGAGTTTATCGCTTTGCTTTTCCGAACTTTGTTCCATTTATTTTTGTTGAAGTAAGTAAATTTTCTACGAAATAAAATCTTTGGAAGCAAATAATATTCTCTTACTATGTTCGTGGTCTATGAACGAAGGTTTTAGGGATCCTTGGGGAACATTCTGCATAGTAATTACTGCGCTAATTACGCGCATAAATGAATTTTACATAAAACAATTTGATTTATAAGTACCTTAGTTTTTATGGCGGAAGAAGCACTTGTTAGATTTGATTCCACGAAAAACGTCTGCGTAAAAGTAAGAACTTTATAGTTATCGTCATTCCTGATTTCCGTTTGGCAATAAAATTAAACTCTTTATAATATTTAAATTTTACGGACCTGTCCATATAATACAGCCGCGCAACGTTAAAATGTCATATGCGATATTGTAGTAGTGATGGAGGTAAGCTTGGCTATAACTTCCGTGTCGGATAAAACGAGCACCATGTACGGAACTACGGGTATGTTTGAGTACGTGTCCTCTGATCGATGACATTTGATATTTCATAAGTTCCACAAACATCGTTAAACTTCAAGCAGCTTTCATGCGCACACCTCGTTAACTGTAATTTCAATTGATTTTGTTGAGATTGCTGGACTGACGGCATCAAGGTCGCCACTCGCAATCATTGTAATTTATTATTTATTGGTCTACACTTTTGTTGGTAAACGTTTCCCGATTTCATCAAACGATCTATGATATGTCAATGCTGACATGAAAATAAGCAAAAACCCAATGTCCATTACTTAGATATTTGATTTAACGCTGATTACATTGTCAGTTAGCACATGGTATAACACTTTCACACCTACTCCGTGTTGATAACGAGTGTCGGGAGTTGATTATTATTGACACGCAAATAATTGTTTTATAAACAAACCCAGGCGTTCGTCATCCTCATCACGCACCGACACAAAGAAAATTGACCAATAAGCACAATGCAATAAGGCGAAGCAGTTCGTCTTGCCTAGAAAACCTTAATTGTTATTAATGACCACTCGTTAATTAAGCCACGCTAATTTATTCCCTTTTCTTGTTGCATCGGTGTTTTTAAGTTTATTACGTCTAATTGATTAGGTCGCATTGTCCATGGTGGACTTGAGCGTAAAATTATTTAGTCGTACCTATCTAATTGACGGATCATCAGAGGGGGACAAACAGTCTTACCAAGGGGTATTGTGTTACCCAGTAACTGGGTTGTGGAGATCAGATAGGCAGTCCCTCCATGTAAAATACTGGTATTCAGCTTCATCCCGTTAGACTGGAAGCCGCGCAGGCAGATTGATTTGAATGGACGGATCATAGTGAATTCGCGCTTTTGTAGGTACTTTAATGTAAACATTTTAATTAACATATCATGCCGATGCTTCTATTTTCCTCTTCAAACCGCAGCCCAATTAGATGTTGAGATATTTTGCACTAGATTTAGAATCGTTATTCATAGTCTAGTTACTGCAGTGTGAATGTGAACTGAATGTTGTAACCTAGCAACATCAACACATTACATCACTCATGGAAAGATTTTTTGCAAACTGCCTAGTACTTATATGCTAAGTATGGCAACATTTTCCCCATAAGAGTAAGCATAGCTGCTTCAGACTTCTCCATGATGACAAAATTCCGACTCATGAACTACATTATAAATGGTTCATTAGATCTTTCAATTAATCCCTTCAAATGGATAGATTATGATCGATAAAGGATTGACATTTATGTCCACAGTAACATTAGCGTCAAACTATAACTATTTTATGATGCAGTAGCATAAGTGAAAGCCTTCATGAATGCCCATTAGTAGGGGACAGTGATTACGTTCCGAATAAAGGCTCGTTCAGACTAGTGCGACATCGCGGGCGCGACGCGACACTTGTAGCACAATTTCTTTGTCGGTGCCTGTCGCGGCCGCGATATCGCGCGAGTCTGTACGAGCCTTGAATGTAGAATAACGGTGTAGATACGGTGTAGTACAATCGAAAAAATCATCATCGTTTCAGCCTAAAAACGTCCACTGCTGGACATAAGCCTCCCCCAATTGGGGGGGTTTGCCATAATCGCCACGCTTGGCAGGCGGGTTGGCGATCGCAGTATGGTGTTAAAAATGCATAGAGAACTCTGCTGCCCATTCTCTAGTAAGTCCCTTAGTCGTCTTTTACGACACCCACGGGAAGAAATGGAGTATTTCTATTCTTTATGTCCGGCACCACATGGTACATCGAAAAAATACACAAATCCACAGTCTGTATGTTACGTTTTCACGCCTAAACCGCTGAACCAATCGTCATGAAATTTGGCCGAGATATAGCCTGGGATATGGAGAAGGACATAGGCTACTTTTTTACGCGATAACCTACATCCACGCGGGCGGAGCCGCGGGCAAAAGCTAGTTTACAATATAACAACAATGTTTGATATCGCAACCAACGTGGGACACAAGCCTCCTCTCTGTGAGAAGGGGTCGGCCGTAATCCACCACGCGGGCCCAGAGCGGGTTGGTAATTACAGCGAAATGTGATTATTTTTGTCTGTCGAGTCGACAACCTCCTTTTTTTTTTTTTTTTTTTTTTTTTTTTGACGCTGAGAAATGCATTACGCATGCCCGCTCGTCGGGGGACGAGACGAGGTATGTGGGACTCCCTGCCAAAATGGCAGTATACCCACTAAAACTCAGCGGAGTTCCCTCATCGCCTTGATGGGAGGGTCATGGGAAACCGGCACAGCCTTTACGTCCACAACCCTCCCGGCGCATGCCCGCCTAGCTGGCGGGCCCCGCATGCCCCTCAGCCTGGGGGCGATATGGGAATGACCGGGAACACCTGGCCATTCCCGTCCGACACTGGTGGAGGCCTGTGCAATACAGGCAAGGGTGCCCCCGCACCGTTGCCTGCTGGCCTCCACTTGGGACCTCGCGCCAGACGACCCCGCGTCCAGGCGCCCCTGGTCCCACCGCGACGGGTCAGGTTAGTGGCCCCGCCGCCTACCACTTTTCGGCCGCAGAGGATAGGGAGAGCGGCCAACGCAATACCGACACTCCTCTTCCTCTGCGGCCCCACCGCGTCCGCCATTCATCGGTGGCGACCCCGTCAAGGCCGCGGAAGGTAGGGAGAACGGCTCACCGCAATACCGGCACTCCTCTCCCGCCGCGGCCTCCCACACTCAGCCGCGATGCCGCCCATTCGACATCGCGGCCCGCCTCAGTTGCGATGTCGCCAAAGCGGCACCGCAACCTACGGCCGCTACGTCGTCGGCTTAGCCGCAAAAGCCCTGACAAGCGGCCTCCTCCTCGGGTTCCTCTTAGCTTCACCGTGGCCCTCCAAGCCACGGCTACTGAGCCCCCCCGCCTCGACAATGCGGGAACCCACCGGGGGGGAGTCGACAACCTCCTAGGTTAACCTGGGAGATGCCATAAACAAAAAAAAAGTGCCTGTACACCTAATTCATTTGTTGACGGTACTGGATGCCCTGGACACGCAGCTCGTCTCTAACTGGGTCATTGGTCAAGGTCTGTTGGGACGTGAAACACAATGTCTTTCCCAAAGTCCTCGTAATAAAATGTCTACTATGTGCGTGTTTGGCAGGCATTATTACAGTAAGTTGGTGTTGAGGCGTTGTGGTCTGAAAGGTTACAGAGAATACGTTTTGGTGGACTATGTATTTCCGAATCTTATCGTTTAATTGAGTTATTTGTTACAGTTGTCATGAATTTTTTAGTCTTTTTTTATGGTGAAAATAATCGCGACTACCTAAGAATTAAGTAAAAGGATAGTTTTTCCGAAATATGTGTAGTTACTTAATGAATTAGACTGGTCTTTAGTTTGAGGGACGAGGTTAGATGTTCCTTTAACTCAAATCACGAGAAATCAGCTTGGTTCAAATAATGACGTATGATGTATGTTCTGATAACGGTATCAGCTCGGCGATGGACGCAGATTATCTGAATGGGTTGATTCACTTCGTACGGTGAACGTATTTTATCAATTATGATAGTATGATGTACATAAAAATCAAGGTGAGATACTGCTGCTCGGCGATGGACGCAGATTATCTGAATGGGTTGATTCACTTCGTACGGTGAACGTATTTTATCAATTATGATAGTATGATGTACATAAAAATCAAGGTGAGATACTGCTATTTGGTTTACTCGACGTGCTTCAAAGAAATCCCCAAGCGATGTATCTGTTTGAATTGTTGGAATATTTTGTGAGCTCATACCTGTATATTTATTGCAATTGTCCGATACTTTAAAGCTGTTGTTTGCTCAAATGTATCTTATTTTATAGCTTTTAATTATTTATTTTATGGTTCTCATCTCACGCAAACGTTTAACGGACATCACAAAGTAGCTCAGCACCATGTTCATGAGCATATTCAATGTTTTGAAGACTGTCGCGTAGACCGCACAAACCCATAAAAAAAGAAATCGTGTTTAGAAAGTATTTCAACTGTTAATTAACGAAATTGGCAATGTATCTTATCGTAACGTAGTCGTACGTAGTTAAATCTGGACATAACAATAAAATAGTGTGTTGTTTTATGGCCTTTACATGTTTTATTAAATCAGCAGCCAAGTTTACTGTGGTATAAATAACGGAATCGGAAATTCCCAGTCCCACACTACCATGTCTTGTGCTAAAACCCCAAACCGTATATCGTCGCCGTGCACTGAAAAATGGCCGTCATTGATGTTCCTCCAGGTTGATTATCATTAAGCGAAGCCTTTAGAAGTATCTTAGAGCTGTGCACCTTTGTTCTTATTATGCACTAGCTGTCTCGGAGAACTACGTACCACCTGAGACAAAATTTAGATTTTTTCGATTTTTCTGCTGTTCCTTTGGGTTTTTCCTAATTTTCCATTGATGTATGAAAAGAGAAAGATAATGCACCGCTCTAATGTCACAAACATTATTGAACTAGAAACAATTACATGTAAACATGTAAACACTCCCACACAACTACATTTCCCGATGTCGTATGCCATGCATCAACAACCCAAAAAGTGAGAGATATGACGCGGGCTGTAGCGGGAATGAGATAGGTCGAGGACTGATTAGTGCGTTACGTTTAGTGATGGGTCGAGAGAATGTTCTCTCACGGAGAATGTTCTCTGATCGAGAACATTCTGCAATATTCTTTTCGACGGAGAATTTACGAGAATTTAAAATTGGAAATAGAGTTACTTAATTTTAATCTAATATATTTTGATTTCAAGATCTAAAATCAACTTCTTTTGTTGTTATTTAATTATTTTATACTTTACTCGAAAAAAGGTTACTCGTATGAGGTTTCAGAATGGAAATTGCTAATATATCTTTAGTTATTGGTGCCGGTTTTCTTGTACGCCGAACTAAATTAACTAAACTATCACTAAAATTCCTTACTTTTGGCTATGAGAATCTTAAAGCTATTCTGCAAACAAATTTCTCTAAATTTAAAAATAACTTGGACACAACTAAAATCGTATTTGACAACCGCGACTGCACGTGGTATTTTTCATAACCCCCTTCTGGCGCAGTCGGGTAAAAAGAAACAAAATGAAACCTTCATAACTTTATCTTTGCACACCCAACTGCACCGCTTGGATTCATTTCCTAACTGGCGTAAGCGCGAAAATTAGGTCATAAATTGATAATGGAATGCTTCAGAGTGAAATGTGAGTACTTGAACATTCTTTGATTTTAAAATGCACGTGCTTGTCAAGCAATAATGGCCGTCTAGGGACTCCATTATATCTATATGTCATCTTAATTTGAATTGCAAGGAACACCTCGATGCGTCTGTCCGATCCTAAAAAGGTCAAGTGCGAAAACACAAAAAAGTGCGTAAACATCTAAAAATACATTTTTAGATGTTTAATCTGTTTACCATCTTTTTCTGTATATACACGATTTTCTGGAAGTCCCGGTCAATGCCCAGTGCACACTCAGCTAGTAAATGAACATTCAAGTACCGTACAGCTTACAAGGAAAATATAACAGCAATTATATTGCAAACGTTACACGTATTATTTGTGCTAGGCTTTCCGCAAACGAATCATTTTTAACAACTACTGCTCTATATTAAATTTATTGCTAAAAAAGTTATTTTCAATGCAGTTGTAACAAGGAACTCTCGACAAAAATGGTTTTTCCATGTACATGGAAAAACCGTACGGCCATTATAGGTTTTTATTGTCATGTCATGAATGCAGTTGCATGATCCCAAAAAGTTGATCCAATGGAGAAGTCAGACTACCAAGTCTCAGAATATTCTATAAAAATGTACGTAAATAAATTTAAAAAAATTAAGCACCTACACTTGAACCTTATAATTATTAATTTACTATACGTATTGCGAACATTTTGAAAGAGAATTACAGTAATGCGAAAAGGCGACCAGCGCCCGCTAAGTGGGAAAGGAAATTGTTTGTTCGCCTTCTTGCCCGTACAATCTTTTCGATAAAATGTTTTTAGGTACTCCAATAGGTCATACTTGGAAGGTGCGTCATCAACACATTAAAATATTACTATAAGTATGTACACTACGTGGGCAGTGTAGTCACACAACACTTGTACAAACTCAGTGATCGTAAACGTCATCACGTCACGATAGTCGACCGACACAATTTTAGTTTGGTGTCGTTATCATAAAACGTTTCGATACAAAATACATCCTCGCTGTAGAACGTTAATTACTATACTATCAACATGTACATAATTACGGTTGCATATATTTCAGTTATGTGCTTAACAGTTATGTCTGCTAGTATGTAGGACGCAGTGACTACTTTGAATTTTACGTAGAAGAAGGATACACTGGTTATTAATTCTTTAATGAGTTGTATTGTTAAATATTGGAGTTTTCCCTAATTGATTCACTTGCTCGCGGTTCTGCCACGTGCACAGGAGTGCTTAATTTGACGTATTTTATAATAATAGGCACCTATATGTGTCTGTTGTGAACTAGTGATGATGCGAAACTGTACATACTTTGTACAACCTTTGTTAGGAAAATAAATAATGCTAATAAACCCCTATTGCAGTGTCTTGAACCCTTTATACATCCATACTTCCATACTAATATTATAAATGTGAAAGTAACTCTGTCTGTCTGTCTGTCTGTCTGTATGTTACGTTTTCACGTCTAAACCGCTGAACCGATCATCATGAAATTTGGCGGAGATATAGCCTGGGATATGGAGAAGGACATAGGCTACTTATTTACGCGATAACCGACATCCACGCGGGCGGAGCCGCGGGCAACAGCTAGTATGTAATAAGGCTTTTAGTTAATCACCAACATACCCATTACGCACTACCTATTTAGGTCTCTTTTCTTAATTTTTTCGGTCTTGTATTATTCCGCAAAATAGGTAAAAAAGGTCCAGTGTTTTCTATAGCTCAAAGGCTCATTTCGCTATCGGCCTGCATTTGACCCATGTTTATTTGTTGGCTCATCTAACAGAGTTCTAATGGTACTTGTGCCAGTTTTCCAATTAACCGTTTTATAGATAAGGGTCGTTGTAGTGTTTAACAACACTTAAAAGGACGGCTTTGTAGTGCAAGCCGTGTACAATCGTTACTAGGAATAATGAATGCGCAAGGAACCCATTTATTGTAACATGGAACCCATATATAGGTATGCTCTTTCATAGTAATGTACCGTTACCATTTTACCATTACCAGTATTTTACCATACAGAAATATTACCAATAATATTCCCTAAACGCTTGTGCAGAATGGCGCGATATCGCGGGCGCGACAGGCAGCGCGAGTTTGTCGCACCCGCGATATCGCGCCAGTCTGCGCGAGCCTTTACGCTGGTAATGTTGTTTAATATAGTCTTGTTGATTTCTTTAAGTAATATTTGTTTAAAACGCGCACGAGCAGCTATTGCTAGCTCACTTTTCTTTATATTAACTTTAAATTGTTAGGTCCTTTAGTTTTGTTATTTCTTGTTATTAAGTTTAACTGTGACTGTGATCATCTAAAAAGATAAACTATGATAAACCTGATATTGGTGCCGATTCTCTTGTACACCGAATTAAACTATCACTTAAATTCCTTACTTTTGGCTATGAGAATCTTAAAACTATTCTGCAAAAAACAACCGAATCTGACAAAATCGAATTTAACAATCGCGACTCAAGTGATTTTTTAGGGTTCTGTACCTCAAAAGGAAAAAACGGAACCCTTATAGGATCACTCGTGTGTCTGTCTGTCCTGTCTGCCTGTCTGTCCGTCTGTCACAGCCATTTTGCGCCGAATGTAATGGACCGATTAAGTTGAAATTTGGTATACATATCAATTTTAGTGACCCAAACATGGACGTGAACCGTAAATAAATCAATTTAGAATATTGGGGTCAGTTTTGGGGGGCAAATAAGAAAATTACAAAAAAAAGTTTTGCATACTGTACCGTTTGACATATCAAATGAAAGGGCTTACTGTTAGGGTCTTAATTTTTTTTTTAATCATTTTAAAATAAATTGTTTTAAAGTTATAAGTGAAAATAGACGAAAATTTACCATTTCCCCCTCCGCCTATCTCCGAAACTACTGAGCCTAAAATTTTGAAAAAAAATACAGAAAACAATTCTCTACTTATAGATTACAGGAAAATCTATTAGAAATCTATGGTCTTAAAATAACATGGTAAATCTCTCGATATTGTGCGTACAAACTTACATTTGCAGTTGGAATGTATGAGAGACTATGTTTACCAACTACAGTGTTTTGTTTGTTCTTAGGATAATTTCTTCCCAATTATGGAACCCTTCATTATGCGTTGTCCGACACGCACTTGGCCGGTTTATTTTTTCTTTTGGCTTCGCAACTTGGTACTTGTTTGCCCTACCCCGTGAATGTTTTTACAGCTGGAGGCGCGCATGGGGGGCAGCCTAGACGTGTTTTATAGGGAATATTTCACTTATTTAATATGTTGAGTTTTAGGGGTTTATGAGTTTTATAAAGGGGGTCGAAATTGTCATTATATTTGCGATAGGACGACACACCATTTTATGAGATACTAGCTTTTGCCCGCGGCTTCGCCCGCGTGGATGTCGGTTATCGCATAGAAAAGTACCCTATGTCCTTCTCCATATCCCAGGCTATATCTCAAAATTCTAACTTAATATTAATTTTAATGTGATCCACTATGTGAATAGAAACCGAAACAAATGATTTAATATAATAAAAGTACTGAACGTGAATGAGTCTTTACCTAAAGATAACAAACACAAAATCGAAATACGAAATTACACTCAAATTCATAAAGCAATCAATTGTACCAAATTACAACACGAAATAAAAGTGCGACACAAATAATAATTCTCGTAAGTACCAACAACGTGAAAACAAAAATCCTCCTAAATGTCGCATGATACCATGATACACCGTTTGTGCTGATAAAACGCTCGAAATATCCAATGAACACCATTGGTGCATAACTTTTCTCAGAGTCACGTTCGCAATTGGGCGAAATATTTGACATTTATTTTGTACTTGCAACACGATCTGGCTGTAGAATTCGATTAATCGACTAATACTTGACGGGTTGACATTTTAGCGGGAACACCACTAAACGAACGAAAAAAAAAAAAGAAAACAAAATACGTCTGTGGTCGTGTGGCGGTGTGGCGCGGTGCTCAATGTAAACATTCATCAAAGTTATACGTGCGTAAAGTAATGGATTCAATGAGAAAACGGTTTAATCTTAAGAATCTTATACAGAATTACTGAGAAATAAGTGTAGATTTCTTATTGAGTGTTAGTTTATCGAAAAGTGATAAATATGTCAGTGAAAAAGTAACGAAGTTTTTGGAATGCACAAATTTTGATCATAAGGCTGCCGTGTTTAGTAATGTTTTTATGATAATTATACTTGTATACTGTTTGAAATACACATAAGTAGCTAGCTTATTTATCTACGAACATAATTTGGCTAATAGCTACTGATATTATAGCGTATTGTTATCGTAATCGTATTTCCAAGAGTAAAATTCGGCAAACAAATACCTACAAAAAGACAATAAAATGGATATAGTATGTTATCCTTAAGAGATAGACATATGCCATCGCGGACTTTTTTGAAGACCTTTATAAGATACATAATTCCACCGTACATTATTTTGTTATATCTCAAAGGGTTTCGACAGCGTTTTCGTTGAAAGCTCCCAGACGGCTTAATTTTTTCTGACACCTCCAATAAATATCGTTAATTCATACAAAAATGCATACAAAAACTTAACAAATTATATACTAAAACCTTCCTCGAGAACCAAGCTATCTATTGGTGAAAACAGCATGAGAATCGGTGCAGCAGTTTTTGAGTTTATCGCGAACAGATAGACAGACGCGGCGGAGGACTTTGTTTTATAATGTGTAGTGATAAAGTCGAGGTGTTTGTATAAATTTTAGTTCATGACAACTAATTTTATTCCACACCTTTTTAATCGCGATTAAACAAGATTATTTTTAGATGATTATTAGACAATCAAAATTTTAGGTGAAAAACGTTAAATTAAAAATAGCAAAATTGCCATTTTAACTGTCAAACTAAAATATAATTAAGTTCAAGTGTCACTTTAGTCAATTTCAGAATGGACAATCGTCGTTTGACAGGTTTTTTTTTTTTTGTGATTTGTTGTCCAGTTTAGAGGCGTTTGTGACAAGAGAATCGGCACCTTTGAATAAGTTGACTAGCTTCTGCCCGCGACTTCGTCCGCGTAAAATTTCGACCCACAACCCACCCCGTCGCGTCACATCGCCCACCCGCGCAATTACTTCATTTTCGCTTAGCGTTCTGTCCGACTTTTTGTCGTTGATCGGCTCCTAAGGGTTGTAGCGTGATGTTAAATAGCCTATAACCTTCCTAAAGAATTGGGCTATCCAACACTAAAATATTTTTTCTATTCGAAGAGTAGTTTCTGAGATTAACGCGTACAACCAAACAAACAAAAAAAACTCTTCGGCTTTATAATATTAGTATAAATTAGTATAGAAACATATTTATTTGGATAAGGATTAATATTATGTTGATAAAACTCCTTCGCAAATAATCCATTAATTTCGGACAAATTTGATTACCATAAAAAAAGGTTATAGTGAGTCAATCTTAAAAGATAGACATATGCGTAACTTAAACCATTTACGCAGCGCACGCAACGAAAGCTCTCAAAAAGGGATAATTTTTCCCGTTTTTGCAACATTTTAACAACATTTATGCTCCGCTCCTGCTGGTCGTAGCGTGATGTTATATAGCCTATAATCTTTCTCGATAAATGGACTATCCAACACAAAAATTATTTTTCAATTCCAACTAGTAGTTCCTGAGATTAGCGCGTTCAAACAAACAAACAAACTCTTCAGCTTTATAATATTAGTATTATAGATTACAATAGACGTTTACATTAAAAAAAATATATATACTGTGACTTCCTATGATTATGTCAAAAAATCAGAGATGGGCCGAAATTCGGTTCACATTCGGTTCAACCGAATTTCGGCAGCACAAACCGAACTTCAGCATTCGGCTGATATTCGGTTCAGATGCCGAACATTCGGCACAAGAAAAATAATACCTACTTGCACTATTTTGACTGAAATTTAATAGAATTAGAAAATAAAATTATGTCTTTTACTCACTCATGGTCATTTATTTTAGTTAGGAACATTGTAAATGTAAACCTTAAATTAAATCAGTTCTTATTAGTCTTGAAAATCTCTGCCTAATTAATTTAGACATAAATATTAGACATACTATTACAAAACTGAAATATACTTAGTTTTCTTCTAACAAACATCTAGATTACAATTCGTAAATTGAAAAACACGTTTTTGGTTCACAAACTAAACATTCATAAACATCAAGTATCTTTTATTACAATTAAAGGGTATTTTTTTCAACGATCAAATTAAACAAACTTTTCTCATCTATCTACTCACTCATTTAAAATTTACTGGAGGCAGGTTATGGTGCAAACACCAAAGACTGCCTTATCTGGCAGAAGCTTGTTACGTTTTTTTTTTTTCGTATACGGATCCTGCCTCCGAAAAAAGTCGCTAAGAATATACAGAGCTTCCAGGAGCCGATAAATATCATCATCATCATTTCAGCCGAAAGACGTCCACTGCTGGACATAGGCCTCCCCCAAAAGGGGGGATTTGCCATAATCGCCACGCTTGGCAGGCGGGTTGGCGATCGGAGTATGGTGTAAAAATGCATAGAGAACGCTGCTGCCCATTCTCTTGTAAGTCCCTCAGTCGCTTTTTACGACACCCAAGGGAGGAAATGGGGTAGTGCTATTCTTTACGTCCGGCAGTCTATAACTCTGACGCAATCGGACTTTTGGTTTCTTCTACATGTAGTGGTAACTTTACTGCTGCTAGTTCCTCGTAGCAGCTCCAGAACGTTCTGTGTATCATGTTTTCGTTATTGATGATGATGTGGATCTCTGTGCTACCAGAACAACTTATTCATCACTGCATGAACCAATATCCTCGCTCCTTCTTAAAAATTCTTAAATGACTTTCGACTTTCGATTAATTTGACAGGACTAAACTAAAATTTATCTTCTGTCCTTTTCTTAATGAAATAGAAAGAAAAAGATGCACTGAACTTAAAATTAGGTAAGTTTGTGAACAAGGGAATCGGTACCAATAACTGTCGTTATTTAGCCGTTATTTGTAAATGGAGTATAAATGTGTGCACAGTGTGCTCAGTGTGCGCAAATCAAAAAAACAACTGGTTATGCTAAAGCTGCATTTTGTATCAGCACAAAAAAAATTGAAATTCTACTTAATTTAATTTGTCCATAGAGGAAGGAATGCTTAATAAATGTACATTTGTTTTTCCGACTGTACTGGTGGGCATTATTAAGCTTATTAGGCCTATGTCCAGCACTAGACGTCTTTCGGCTGAAATGATGAAGCTTATTATGCCCGGAGAGCTAACTTGAACTTCGAGAGCTAGCTCTTTTTAACCGACTTTCCAAAAAGGAGGAGTTTCTCAATTAGGTTGTAATTTTTTTTTTTTTTAACGTTTGTTACCTCGGAACTCCGTCGTTTATGAACCGATTTGGAAAATTCTTTTTTTATTTGAAAGTATATAACTTCCAGATTGGTCCCATTTTTTTTCAAAATCGAGTTCTGATTATGGGATCCATGAGGAATTGAGGGAACTCCTCAAATTTTACAGGCAAACATATAGCGATTTTTGTATTTTCATCAACAACTCAAGCATTTGCATTCAGTTAGTATCATTTGATGAAGTGGAACTGATGAAGAAGACCACAAATGGCCAACGAAACTCCTCAATGATAAGTATTTCACGGGTGGCGATAACATATTTCGATTAAGATAGTTAAGCGACTATAAAGCAAATAAATAATTCTGATGAAAATGGTACCATCGAACTGATCTGAAGATGAAGCCGGAAGGTGTGCACCGGAACTCCGTGATAAAACAATGAATCCTAGCCGTGTTTGGGCTTATTGAAATTGTCATGAGATGCATTTGGGCTATAAATGGTTGTTAATCGATTTTTATTAACTTTGCTGGGGTAGTTTTTGAGTTAACTTCGATAATACCTACGTATTTAATCCACTTCGTAAAGGTATCTTGTGTCACTGTGATAACAATTCGATTACCACTAACTGGCTAGTAGTGGTAATCGAATTGTTGTGGGATAGGTATCATACCTAAAAAGAAAAAAAAAATACACTAAAAAGTGAAAAATAACTTTAATTTCGGAAGTCGGTGTCATTGGTTGTGTATTTTCGTTTTATGCCACCGACTTCCGAAATTAAAGTTATTTTTCACTTGATAGTGTTTTTTTTTTTTTTGAAAGTCGGTTGTTTCTTTATTAAAAAGTTTTTTTAAGTTTTCACACTAACCAGAAAACACTTAAAACTTTACCAAGAATTAAATTAAAACAGTAGATATTTACAACCTCCAGTATAATTAACAGCTAACATCGTTCAAGTTCTGGCTACTACGTAATTCTGTTTGTTCTAGTATTAAGAAAAGTAATTGAAATGAGCAATAGGTGTTAATTTGAAGCCTAACTAATGAAACCACTAATTGCGTGCTTCGCTGCGGCCTTGGCAGCGTGACCTTTAGCTGCCTACGAAGTAAGGCCATTGGCATTTACTACAATATGTAAAACAGTTTTTATCAACAAAAATACTGTATGAACTGAATATTGCTCTGTATACCGTTTTGTGATATGGAAATATTAAACGTGTTTTGATTGATTGTTCCTGCGATTTTCGGATTCCGTACTCGAAGTAAGCCTGCGCAGTCTGTCTCTGTCTATAAGGTTGCATTTTTTTAACTGTAAGGAGTGTCTGAACTGCGGGTTTAAGTATTCAAATAATCAAATCACTCAGTTTGTTAGTGGCACTACAAATTGTTCCATAATGTATTTACGCTTTCATCAGATACTTTTGGAACAGACTCCGTATCAGTTATGTTAAAAAAGGGGGTCCCCAAACAATGAGCAGCGGTATCATGTATTTTTATCAACGAGTCCGACTTGAACTGGCCACTGTTTCCAAAAAGGTTGGCAACAGAACTTGTTACGTGAAGCTCGTTGTACGTACATTTCCGGGATTAAGGGTAGGCTTCACCAAGCACCCTTAACTGCACCCTAATACGTAACACGCTTTCAATAACAATCCGAGGGTTTTGAGGGATATTCCTAATCCATCGCTTCATAGGTTTGAAAATTCGTCTGCGCAAACGTAAATAGCGCAATGAACGTCCCTGAACTACCAAAATGAAACCATTTGCTATCAGTTGTCATTTTTTGTGTGTTACGGAATTAAGTACCCCGCTGGTTCTTTTTATTGTTAACCAGATTTTCATAAAAACTCTTCGACAAAGTCCCGCAGGAAATGAAAATTTTATTCTTGTGCAATTGTTGACTCCCTCGGGTTTGAGTTAAGAATTAACATCATTCTCCTGCCCTTATCCTAATTTAAGGCTCCTACAGACTCGCGCGATATCTTTATTTGGGGTCGGCGGGACATGTCTTTTTCACGTCTTGTCTAAATTTCATGTCTCCGCAACGCTTAGGCCTGTGTTCACCAACATTTAAATCAACTGTTTAGATATTTAATCAGTTGTTTACTCAAAATTTCATAGGAAATTTGACATAAACCAACTGTTTAAATACCTAACCGGTGGTTTGAATGTAGGTGAACACAGGCCTTAGTTATAAAGAGCTTCGTGGCCGCGCGGTTCTCCGTGTTTCAACGGCGCGGCTATGTTCAAACCCTTATAACGTTTTAACCATAAATTTGACAAATTTATGGTTTTGGTAATAAACTTTTACATTTTTTTACAAAATATTATGTCAATATTTTGTAAAAAAATGTAAAAGTTTATTTTTTAGTTTTTTTTTTTTTTTTAATATCGCCGTGGCCGCGCCAGCGTACGTAAAATATGTGTTAAAGTTTTTTTAACTAACCATGTGTTCTACATAAATATAAAGAAATACATACGTGATTATTTATTTATTGATGGTCTGATTGACATGACCTTCAGAATTGACAAAATAATTGAACTAATTTCCCGGTAAATTGAAATTTATTCGTTTGTTAAATTCAATTTTACATAAAATGACTTCCGTCTGTTTTATCCAAAGCATTGTGTACAAAGTTAAAATTATTTATAAGTACATACTTGGATTAACCCTTACTTTTATTTATTAACGTATATATGTACCTATATTTTTTCATTTTTACTTGTTTGTTTCGCTTCCTTATACAGTAACAGTTATGATGCCACGTTAGTTTTACCTGATGCTAATTTTGTATTGACTACGTGTTCATTGTTTGTGCTCGCTGGTTGCTGCTAATCACTTCACATTCTCTTAATATCTTTCCGTCGAACACTACAGCTAGATTTGCGTTCATTTGTAGCTTCAAGGTTGCAGTTTGAAATGACTAGGAAATTGGTACTAACGCAAACAATTTTTTATTCACATGCAAGCACAGAGTTTCCTGTTCTGATTGACTCAAACTTATTTAATCTGTAACTCTTAAATGAACACTCAGGGTATTGTTTACCCGAGGTGCTCACTGTTTTGCAGTGTTACGAGGGCGGCACTGAAAATTTCGGGAATCAAGGAAGAGACACAACATTACTATTTAAAAATGTATTTATTGCTTTTCGAAGTATTCTCCGCAAAATTTGACACATTTTTCCATACGATGGAACCAATCATTGAAGCAACCATTCCATTCGGAAGTTGGGGTCTCCAAAATGGCCGTTTTGTAGGCGTCCACAGCTTCTTCAGGTGATGAAAATCTCTGTCCACGCAATTTATTCTTTATTTTAGGGAAAGTATAGAAATCATTAGGGCTTAGGTCGGGGCTGTACGGCGGATGGTCTAATAATTCTATGTTTTCTTGCTCTAAAAACTCTTTTGTTCTGTGCGCGGTGTGAGAACTCGCATTGTCGTGATGGAGGATGATGCGGCGGTTGCAGTTCTCTTTACGGAGTTCAGAAACGACCTGTGGCAAACAAATGCTAGCATACCATTCTGCATTAACCGTTCTTTGTCCCTCAAGAGGAATAGTCGTAACAAGGCCGGTTTTGGAGACAAACGTGGCCACCATTTTTTTTGCAACACTCCGTGAACGAACAATTTTTGTTGGCTTTAACTCATTTTCGAACACCCAAAACTCGTGACTGGTTTTTTGTTTCGGGTTCGTACGCATATATCCAGGATTCGTCACCTGATACGATGTTGTATACAGCATTTGAGGATCCTGCGTGGAATCTTTCGAGAGTTCTGACGCACCAAGTAACGCGAGCCGCTTTTTGCTCTTCACAGAGCGAATGCGGTATCCATCGGGAAAACAACTTTTTTACACCTAATTGTTCATGCAAGATTATTTGTATTTGACTCATGCCAATGTCTAAAGTTGCCTGAATTTCGCGGTATGTCACATGTCGATCTTCCTCAATCAGCTTACGCACAGCATCAACGTTTTCTTGGGTGACTGCAGTTTTTGGACGACCTTGACGGGGATCATCACTGAGCTTGACACGTCCACGTTGAAATTCAGCAAACCAGCGATAAATTGTGGTTTTGGATGGGGCTTCATCACCAAATGCAGAAATCATCCGGTCAACACACTTTTTTGTGTTAAACCACTTCGAAAGTCATAATAAATCATCGCTCTTGAATTTTCTCGAATCAATTCCATTTTCTCAACGACTAAACAAGTTTGACAAAACCTTGTGACAAGACCGAGAATCTTTTTTTAAATAAATAAATGGTATTCGATTTTTTTAACCAAGGATTTTTCAATTAAAAAGATTTTAATATGACAGGAACAGTGGAAATATTCCATTCCCGATACTTTTAGTGCAGCCCTCGTAGATTAGTAACTTTCATACGACAGATAAAGAATGACTGTCTTTTCTTCTTCTTTTTGGCGTGTTGATGGCAATCTAAATGGAGTCGACCGAGACTGTTGATATAATGACTACTCTGATTTGAATATACGAACAATTTAAGTTGATAGTCAATTTGGCTAACAATCCCATTCCCTGACTGTACTTTCAAACCACCTAAAGCAATACCTTCAAGCTTTCGTTTTTTAGGGTTCCGTACCAAAATGGTAAAAAGGAACCCTTTTAGTGTGACTCAGTCTGTCTGTCCGTCTGTCTGTCACAGCTGGACTCAAGAACTACTAATACTATCAACTTGAAATTTGGAATAGTTTAAGATGACGTTTGCCCAACTATTTTACAAATAAGTTTTTTTTTTTTTTTTGCAATATGGACTGAATGGGGGTCTTAAAAATTCGAGGTCTTATGAAAGAGCGCTATTTGTACATTCTCAAACGTTTTTTTAGGCCGCATAGTTTCCGACTTTTAACGAAAATTAAAAAAAAAAGAACACTGTTCCCCCCCTTCTCCGAAGTTTGCATAGCTAAAAATCTGAAATTATTCTATGTGATAGAAGTTTATGTAAAGATTACAGGAAAAATAAAACGATGTCTCTAAATAGCACACTTTTTCAAAAATCATAGAAAGAAGAAAGAAAGAAATCATTTATTTGCTGATAATGTAGGTATACATGTAAGTTGGAATGTTTAATTAAGTGTCCCGGTACATTTTACCTTACGGCATGCAAAATATTGTTTGAATTAAATGGTAATATAGATACAGCTATTACAATTATTATTAGCCATAGTCTAATTTAATATGTAGTTACAGATCAGACTAAAAACAAATCAAAATAATTAATGAATTAAATATTAAATCTCTCACAAATCATAAAATGTAGAATATAATATGTCGTAATGTGTAATGTCAAAAAGCTTAATGTCAGAATATTCCAAAAACATTAGCAACAATCACAATTATGATTAGTTAAAGAATTTAGATAATCTGTGTCAGAATCTGTTATGTCAAATTATAATTTAAGAACAACCATTAACAAATAAAAAATAAAAAAATAAAAATATCGCATATAAAATAAATAACAATGTCATCATTTTATTCTAAAACATTTGAAATTGCAAAAATTTCATTATTTCCGTTATCGGTCAAGAGATGGTGCTGACCTAAAACTGCAATATTATTCTACACCGCAGTGTGAAAATTCTCTGATTAGTTATATTGATTATTTATTTCATTCGCGAGTGAACTAACAGAACAAACCCATGCAAACACGAATTGCCTCAAACTAACAACTCGATTATAAAATACCCTCTCTCCTGCCTCTTCTGCATCTGTGCACATCATCGCGCCGGGCGGCGCCACCACTAGGGCTTCCATTACGTAATTACGCAATTACGTAATTACGGACAGATTTTAGAAATCTCACAAATACGTAACTGAAGAGCTGCAGTCCGTAATTACGTAACTATAGGATAATATTAATTAATTTAGGTACCCATTTATTTAGTTCTATAGTTTCTGCCTACTCCATGGGAAAAAGGCATGGGTTTATCTGTGTATTTACAATTTACCTTAATTTAGTTAACCTACGACTTACATTATGACAACACCAAAACCCTTTCTGTGGGTATCCCCCGAATTCCCGGGGTTTATTTTATAACTTCCAATTTGAGTCCGCAAGATTTAATTTCTTAGTCGTACAGAATAGAGTTCATTGTTGACCAATCGGGAAACGAAGGGAATCCCCGTTGGTTGTGGATAGTTCGGTACGTAACACAATCAAAGTTTATAAGTGTTTCGCAAGTATTTGATCTACCTCGTAGATAATAAAGTTTAATATTGTGGATTGAGCAAGCTAAGGGAACTCCCTACATTTTTCTTTACTTTCGTGAATTTAGAAACAATCTCAATACTCGGTACTCAGTCGTCTTACGTACACCTGCGAGATACTGTCCTGCCTGGTCTAAGCTTATTTTATTGACTTTTGTGATTTTGTGTATGTGCCGCAAAGTTTGACGCTTGGTTTTCAGAAGCTTTTCATTACAAGTTTCTAAGTAGATATCACCATACACGAGTAGAGATACTTCAACGAAAATGTAAGTACCTATTTTAACATTACTTTACTTGTCTACTTACTTTGTTTCTAGGGTATTGTGTGAGAGTTTATACATATAATTTAGTAGTTGATTTTATATTGTTGACGGCACGGTTGGCGCAGTAGTTGAGTGATTGGCTGCTGCGCTGCGGGTCACGGGTTCGATTCCCGTACGGAACAAATATTTGTATGACCTACAGATAGGTGTTCCGGGTCTGGGTGTCCTGTGTATGTTAGTTTACATGATTGTGAGTGCACCCACGATACAGCAGTAATTCCTAGTGTGGTGCGACGTTTAAAAAAAAAATAAAAATATGTGCGATTTTATTTTATTGTTGCTTGTTAGATGTCTGTGCAAATAGACATTGATTATGAGTTCACGGTACGTATGTAAATGTATCCCGTTTTAAGTGTAGTGCCTAACTATAGATGCTATTTATATGTATTACCTAACTATTAAATTATGAAATATTTATATATTGTTTTAGGTCTGCAGTAAAGAAGACTATTTATAAGGAGTTTTTGAACAAACGCACACAATCAGCTATATGGGAACACTTTTTGAGGGCTGAAAATGGGCAAAGTGTCCAATGTAAACATTGTCAAAAAATTTTGAAGACTCCTGGTGGTGCTACTGGAGCACTACATACACATATGCGTGCTAAACATATTGGCGAGATGTCACAAGAGCAAGATGCGCAAAGGGCAAGTACTTCATCGTGCTTTCAAGCAAGAAAAAGTTTAGAACCTCCATCGAAGAAAACTAAACTAACGGATTACTTTTCCACTGAGTATTCCTTGGACGTTATAGTGACTAGAATGGCAGCATTGGATGGCATCCCATTAAGCAAATTTTGTACTTCTGAAGATCTAAGGTATGTTTTCAAAAAATCTGGCTATGATCTACCGAAATCTCCTTCAACTATTACCAAAATTGTCCTGGAACAGAGATGTGCCATAAAAAAAAAAAAAAAATCAGTTTAAAGATATGAAGTCCCAAAAAAAACGGTTTACTATAACGTTTGATGAATGGACCTCTACCCGGAACCGGAGGTATATGAATATAAATATTCATAATAAAGACCTAGAACCAGCTAAATATAAAAATTTAGGACTAGTAAGGATAAAGGGTTCAATGCCAGCTCACGTTGGAACTGTACTGTTAGAAAATCATCTAAATGACTTTTATTTGAAACTTGAAGATACAATTGCATTCACAACGGACGGAGCCAGTGTTATGGTTAAAATGGGCAAAAATTTTGATGGTCACCATCAGTTGTGTTTTGCTCACGGAATACAACTTGCAGTGCTGGACGTATTATATAAGACACGGAAAAGTACAACTACTGAACCAGAACTAGAAGATGAAGCTTCAGATACTGACACTGAAGAAATTGAAGAAAACGATGGCGGACTTTTCATAGAAGTACCTAGAGTTCTAGAACCAGAGTTTCTGTACAAAGATATTATAGTAAAAGTAAGAAAACTTGTTAAATCATTCAAAAAATCACCACTGAAGACCGATTTGTTGCAAAAATATTCTTTACAAGAGCATGGTAAAAGCCTCGATCTTATACTAGACTGCAAAACGCGATGGAACAGCTTATCAGATATGGTTGGACGATTTCTGAAATTGAAATCAAGTTTATTTAAGGCTTTATTAGACTTAAAATCAAATATAAGTTTCACAGACACAGAAATACAAGATCTACATAACATTCATCATAGTTTAGATATAATAAAAACTACAGTGATGGCATTGTGTCGCCGTGACTCGAATTTGTTAGCAGCAGATGCTGCGCTTCAGTTTATGTTAAATAAGCTTGATGCTCAGTCCAATGGGCTCAGTGACAAGCTTGCTGTATCCCTTAGAAAAAGAATAAAAGAAAGGCGAACAAATGTGTCTGGTGTCTTGCAGTATTTGCATAATATTGAAGAATATTATAAAACCGAAGAAACAGAAACTTTTACAAAACCGACGTCGAACATATGTTGCAAACTTATTAGAAAGGCTCAAATTTACACCGCCTACAAGTACACAAATGAGTTTAGATTCCGAAGCAGATGACAATGATGCTAATGATGGTTGTGGCGACGAGTTGACTGTTGCACAGCAACTAGAAAAAGAAATACAGAAAACTATGTCTACAGTAAACAAATCTGGAGTAAACACAGATCTTGAATCCATCATCAGAGTTGAAATGTGTATCTACGATAGCACTGGCGGCGGTCGTGAAGTTTTCCTAACAGCAGCTTATAATTATTTACTATGTATAATGCCTACTAGTGTTGAAGCAGAACGGGCATTTTCTTCTGCCGGCTATCTTTGTTCTAAACTAAGAAGTTCCCTTGGTGACAGAACATTGCATTCGTTATCATTTATGAGATCATATTATCAAGAACAAAGATTGGAAAAATAACCATATTTTATATTGTTTCTTACTTTTAAACCATTTGTGCGTGGTACATGTTTTGTTTGAATTGTTGATTGAGTTTAGTCAAAATCAAAATCGTCAATCAAATCAAAATATTACATTTTGATTTGATTGACGATTTTGATTTTGAGTTTAATTTTAAAATTATCATTTTAATCTGTAATTTACTTTTAATTCCTTAATATTATATTTTTTTTCATTTGAAGTTGTTTGATTTTTTACTTCTAAAATACGTAATAAGCCCAGAATTTATCGTGCTTTAAAAAATCAAAACAGTTAAGTACGTAATTACGTAGTTACGTAATTGAAGCATCAAAATGCGTAACTAGTTACGTAATTAGCAAATCCGTAATTTTGGAAGCACTAGCCACCACCGATAGTCAGTTGAAAACAACCAACGAACAGAACACGTATAGAGACGTATGCCATAAAAGTTTGGAGGTAATGCCATAAAATAGAAACGTTGATTTAGTTAAGAGGTATTTCTACATATTAATTGAATGCTGTTGCAACTAAAAATACCCTTGAAGATTTTACTAAAACAAGCGAACGCCTTTAAATTCAAAACGACAAAAAAGTGAATTCTAGAAAAATGTCAGTAAGAGGTATTGGCACTTCACCGTCGATATGATGGTACGGAACCCTCCCTCAGTGCGCGAATCCGACTCGCTCTTAATCGGTTTTTTTTTTTTGCTGTTTTGTTTGTATGTGACGCATATTTTCCCCTAACTTGTTCTTTTTTGTGTTTGTGTTCTTTGCGTCATGTTTAGCGCAAATAAACGTATTTTCTTTCTTTTTTTCTCTCTTTGATTTGGTCTGAGCCACTAGCACCTTAATCTTGAGTATTTCTATTGTTTATGACATCCATAACATGACCTAGACTAGTCACCGGTGATATCTTAATCGGCCAGTTCGTGCCGAAGATATCGATAAGAACCCTGGCGAACTATTTTGCCAAGTGTACTTAGTCTGGGGCAACGTGCTCTAACGTCAACACAAAAATCGGAGCAAATGCTTTTATTAATACGTCATCGGTGAAATTTTCGTGTTATTCATAAGGCGTGTCAAGGCGTGTTGTCTAAAAGCTAGATTTTAAATTGTTTATGTGCATACTGCTATAAACGGTCACCACTCCCTTGGTAAATGTATGTATATTGCGGTCACAGCGACCTTTTGAGTCGGACCTATGAGTCTTGTCTGGCTATAGCTTAGCGTGCGACTCCATTCGCGTGGATTTTGGAAAACAATATCGTAAAGCAAGACTAGTAATAACTGTCCGTAATGACCTTGCAGAATGCTAGTGACAACAAATAAAGGTAGGCGGGTAGTCAGAGTATGTTGAGGGTGCAAGAATTGAACCTTGTGGCAGCTAGAACTTATTTGGCAAAGCGTTACGTTTCTCAGGAGGTAATTACTATCGAATTTATAATTTGTACCTATTACATTTTATCTAGTTTATATTCTGAATTTTAGTGCAGAAACGCGTTTGGTGACCCGAAGCTGTAGTCCGGGAATTGCTTTACGATCCCTGCGGTCTTCAAAGGTTCATAGCCTCGTTTGGGGTTGTTGCGATGTCACCCGTGTGACATTATCTTCAGATCAACTTTACCTTCGCTAAGCCTTCCAAGTCCGTCGACCAGTCATCAAAGTCGTGTCGTCATGTTGCCGCGCCCATGTCGTTTTAAGTGTAGTAGAAACATAATGCAATTAACGATAAGTTGCTAACAAGTATACTACAGCTCCTTATGAAAAATGGAAACTGCTTGAGGTGCCGATACCTTTGGAGTTGAATGAACGGGATGTTACGTATGTTATAGAAGACAATTTTTGTAATTATTATCATTTAGATATGACTATTCATAACAAAAGGTGACCACTTTGGATCAACAATTATAAATCGTGATGATGCACTGACTTTTGGTACATAGATTCTTATGCCTACGACTCGACCTCTTAGTTATAAGCAGTTCCATGCAAAGCCGATGTCATTTTTGAATGGTTGCTGCAAAACTATGTAGTTTTTCGAAATCCATTTGGGTTGGTACCTAAATCGTTGTTAAGTGAATAGTTAACTCATAACTGATAACGGTGATAACACTACCTTGAGGGGCGGTGTTGGTTGATACAGTAAATAATGATGATGATAGATGTTATTTTAAAATTAGGGTAGGTTTTCCATCTACCAACCGAACGGAGCCGCGGCTGTAACCAGATGATAGAAAAAACCAAAGACTTCATGAGATAAACAGACAATTACTTTCGATTTCCCAACCACAATTTAGACCAAACATACTCTCACCCAAAGTAGGTCATCCCCGTGATATGAAAAGTCTATAAATAGAGGTATATGTCCTTGATCTAGTTCTAGATTATATAAATGTTACCGACCATTGTTCCATGCCGTACTATACCTACAATGTCGTCCATAGATTCAACTGGCGCTAGTCTACCATATCAGGAGTAATCAGAACCGAAAATATCTGACTGTTTGTCGGGTCTAACCAAATTGCGTCAGATATCAGAAATATATGGCAAACGGCGGAGATTCTGATTCGGTAATGGTTCTTTTGATCACTGTCAATCGATTATGCTTTTAGACATATAATGGCTTTTCAAGTCCTGTGGTAACCTTGGACCATAGCTTTATCTCTACCAGTAGTTGCCGGCAAAGTCAGTAGAAGCGGCAGCTGTATCAGAATCACGTAATAAACATCACAAATTTATTTATCTGCGTAGAATCAAAATCTGTGGTTTATAGCTTTTACCCTTTAGCAACATAATTAATTATGCGCAGTTTGCTTTCTAGTATACAACATTCAGGACAAAGGAAAAATAATCATAATTACTTCCAAAAAATTATGGCTAAAACTAATTACCTACATTAATATTGAAGTGGACACTAGGCTATTAATTTCTATTGACCAGCCAGCACTGTCACGGAAATCTGAACCTTGATTCAACCCAGACAACACTTCTAATTGCTTTTTTTCCTGGTTTTACGTTATGAACAATTGATTAACGGAATTGATTGACTTTCTATCAGTATTGGCTATCTTAGCAGTGCACGCTAACCCGATAAACAATGTATTTCGTTTGTGGTTTAATCTGAATAAATAAACAGCAATGACGAATGTTTGTTCCTCGATTTGTAGCTAGCATGTCTGCCTGAAAGCATTCACCCCTAACCTCTAGATAATGGAATGAGTCACTGTTTTTTCCCCCTTTACTAGAGACTTTGATACTATGGATTTGTTTTGCTCCTATATCCAAACTTGCTTATGAGATCATGCTGTGATTAAAGTTTTACCAGGAGGTAAAGTATGTTGTCCAGGGAGCACCGGAAAAAAAAATCCTTGATTCAATGTTTAGTATCACCTTTTTAGCTTGAGATAGGACCATCATGTAACACCCAAAACAAACCGAGCCTGCATGTGTTCATCCTTTAGGTCACGACCTCGCAACTGAGCATGACGGTCATGTTCTGTCAAACGCTTTTATCTCTACGGTCTAGATGCGCTATAAACATAATTGTGCCTATGAGTATTGTGCGACTGTAAATGTCAAATTTGCCTTTTCAGCACTAAATTACATCTACTACAATATTAAACCTACTGACCTACTCTTAAGATAATGCCTGAGTGATAAGCCGTTGACGAGCTCATGATTGTTACTTTTGTCATAAAAAGATGTATTAATCCCACCAATTAAAATATAGCGGTAATAATATTCTGTTTTCAATGTAACTTTAGTTTTCCGCACGTCAGCTCCTTATAGCGATACTTTGCACTGATTGCATTACAAAAAACGTAAAACGGTGATCTTCATCGTACCGTACTAGACTAGAATATTCATGACACTCGTCGCATGCGGCAAAGAGAATGGTGACCACGAATCACGATGCACGGTCAATGTCAATCGATACAGTTGCGTGTACAACGAAGCCTGGCGACGCACAGTGGAACGAATGTATGGGAGCGGTTGGACGTAGACATGTCCGAAAAATAAGAGTAAAATTATGACAAACTAATGATGCCATCTTATTCGATTACTTAATGCCTTCATAAATTGTGGTGATGAATTTCTTCATAACTCCCATATTTCGGGAGTAATTTG
Source organism: Dryobota labecula (assembly GCA_947523025.1). Taxonomy (NCBI): domain Eukaryota; kingdom Metazoa; phylum Arthropoda; class Insecta; order Lepidoptera; family Noctuidae; genus Dryobota; species Dryobota labecula. The sequence goes on along the minus strand of OX383287.1, from coordinate 27,139,491 downwards.
AGAAAATGTGAAATTTTACTATGAAAATGAGTGTATCGAGCTCTCTCCCTCCTGATTCCGGGCTTGTTTCAAGTAGCGGTCTCTAATATCGTAATGCTATTACTAAGAGCTATATTTAATACTAAGACACATAGTGCGCCAAATGTGCACTTTCTGGGATAAAAGGAAATGAAAATTTAAAAAAAAAAACGTTTTTTCCCCATTTGTATTTACTTTAAACCGCAGACAGACTTATTAAGAGGTCTATAAATATATTATATATATACAGAAATATATATTAACAAAAATATTCACAAGAACTGATGAGAGTATGACTTTTAAGTAAGTTGATAATAAATTACCTAGTTTCATTAAAAGTACAATAAATAATTAAGATGTAAGCTCTAATTTACTAAGTTACACATTTTAAAACAATAACATCATTTAATTATCTTCGTCATCATCATCATCATCAATTAATTCAAATTCAGAATCGATGTCCGCTAAATCATTTATGTTAACAAATTCGATATCACTTTTCTCAGAATCCGTAAGCTCATAAAATTCCTTAAAAGAAGATTTTTTTACAAACTTATTTCCTTTTGGACGGATACTTGTAACAAGTGGATCAGAAGACAGTAAAAGATTGTGCATAATATCTTCATTGCATGAGATACTGCTATGCTTTCGAGAATGCCCCTCTCTATATTTTCTAAAATCTTTATTTCTAGCCTCAGATGCCTCTTCGGATAGAAAACCAATGGGCACAATTGACATGTTCTGAACTATGTCTGGCCCATGCATTAAAATTTTATGAAGTGAAGAAGGCATATAATACCATGGGTATAACTCCACGTAAAGCTTAGCAGTATCAAAGCAGAACTCTCGGAATTTAGTTACGTTGATCTTCTCTCCTGATGAAATACACTGCAAGATCACACAGATTTTTCTTAAAAGCATAGCATCTATTCCGGTCAGTTCAGCAGATTTAGTGTAGTTTTCAAAAAATCTCCTTGCCGAGTTGCCATTGTTGGTGGATCCACTGCCTTGTTTCACAACATCGAGAAGTAAGCCCGTTTCTCTTCTTACAGCCTCTTGAACTCTTTTCTTCCTGTCATCAACTTGCCTTTTTGCTATATCACCCCTTACTTGCCATGATTTTATGTCTAATTTGTAGGAAATGTGTAATAAGCATTCCATTGAGCGAATCCAAGCGTGAAGGGTGCTTAAGCTATATTTATACATGTCCTCGTTTGCGTGTTTATCTTTGATTAACTCTAAATTATTCATTTCTTTAGGACAAGCCTTGCATATGTCACACACTGAAGCTGCTGTATTGGATATAATGGAATGAATTTTACCATCAATCATTGTCAACAGCAGTTGGTGTTTGACACTAATTCCATCAGTGATGGTGGATGGAGTTAAAGCTTCAATCTCTGCTTCGATTTCAGCCATCTCTCTCTGCACATTTTCTTTGGTTTCCTTTATAAACTTAAACAATATTGGCCGGCAAAATGAAGTGGAAGATGGTCGCTCGTTTTCCCAAATTGTTACACCTTTTGAGACGAGCCGCAGTGGTACAAGACTAATCATAAAATTACTAGCAAGATCGATTTGCTCATCTTCACTCGTCCTTTGATGATAAATGCTTTGGCTAGATGATCCGTCAAAACCCCATTTGCTGGTCAATACGAGCTGTTGATTGGGATCAACAGGGGTTTCTAACGACCTAATAAGTCTTCTTGAGGTTAAATCCATCAAGGCTTGTAATTTGATTTTTGCAGAGCTCTCTGTAACTGTGAGATCTTCTTTGGCCGGATAGCACTTAATTTTTTCTTTAACCAACATGTAGTAACTCGGGTATTGAAGAGCTCCTTCTTGAGTGTTGAAATCCCGAAGAGTGTTATAGCGCCATTTCGATAAGTTCATCGATACATAAAGAGCCAATGCCTTCAAAGGGGATATTTCCCGTACCTGAATTGATTTACCTTCAATGAAGGCTTTGATTTTTGAGGCCTCTTCTGGATTCTCCGTCAAGTATTTCATAACATAAGCTGTATCGCTTTGTCCTGCCTTTTGAAGCGCCCTTTCGGCCGAAAACATAATTTCAGCGCTGCTACTGCTGCATGAAAGACTATCTTCAGTGCGTCTTCTTTTTTGCCGGTTACTAAGGTCCTCAAAAGATTTACGAGGACTAGGATGTGTACAAGTTGAAGCATCAGATTTAGCAGGAGAAATTATGGGCTCGATGACGTCACTTATATTTTCTGTAGAAGGTTCCATATTTTCATTCTGTAATTCCGGCCATTGAATTGCAGCCTGTAGCCAAATCTCATGTTTCTTCCGAAACTTATCTGTGCTTCTTCCAGACTGTGTCCATTTTGCATAAATGCGGTAGCAAAATCGACGACACCAGTCTTTTAAACTTGTTTCAGCACTTTCACATAACTGAACACAACTGTTATCTTTTAAAACACTGAACAAATAGTTAAAGTCGCGTAAATCTTTATGTGCGCGTGCGCATAAAGCAACGTGAATATCAAGATTTGTATTAAAATTTGGAAAATACATTGCGAGATTAGCTTGGATACAACGAGGTGTAAATCAACACTGATTTTAAAGTTACTAATAGTGACCTATTTATATAAAATCCAGGTATCCCAGGTATCCTTTGTTAAATATTGCAAGGTAATTAGTTATTGTGATAATTAGTAAATGATGCATGCTAAATTAGTGTATTAAGAGCCATTTAGTAATTAAATAATAGCAATGTTCTTATCAGTAATCATTAGTGCATCAGTTTTATATGTAAACCTTAAGTCCCTAATTATATATCCTAATTAGCTTATATCTTCTCTAATTGGCTGCTCAGAAATGTTATTGTAATAAGGTAAACCTTTAGAAAAACGGTTTTAATCAACAAAATAAACAAAAAATAAAAAAATTGTGTTATAAAATAAACATCACTCTTTATCCCAGAAAGTGCACATTTGGCGCACTATGTGTCTTAGTATTAAATATAGCTCTTAGTATTAGCATTATGATATTAGAGACCGCTACTTGAAACAAGCCCGGAATCAGGAGGGAGAGAGCTCGATACACTCATTTTCATAGTAAAATTTCACATTTTCTCAAATTACTCCCGAAATATGGGAGTTATGAAGAAATTCATCACCACAAGTTATGAAGGCATTAAGTAATCGAATAAGATGGCATCATTAGTTTGGCATAATTTTACTCTTTTTTTTCGGACATGTCTACGTCCAACCGCTCCCATACATTCGTTCCACTGTGCGACGACGCGACGTATCCGGGTCACTATAAGCTTTGTACTGTCCGGTTTATGTCCAATCAAAAAATAGGAATTCGAAGAACCTAATGTGCCACAGCCGACATTAATATTATCATTGTTAGAAACGCATTTCAGCCTTGATCCTGTTAAACTGTAGACAATTCCGCAATCTTTTTCGTTTACTCGCTCAACATCATTGTGTGTTCCACTTTCGCTGAACTGAACTGCTAGTTTTGTAACGGTTTCCAATCAGCGTGCTTAATAAAGTAGCTAATAACTGTAAACATTAGCTCGATTAAAATAAAAAAGAATATCCAAATGCTCCTGTCTACAAGTCTGATTCGATGCGCAAAACACTGTCTGAATTAAAAATTGCCGCTAGAATCTGCCACCCCCAATTGCTTTTATTAAGTGCACAAGTTAAATTGTTGAAATTGGTCTTTAAATGGCATACTTTTATGAATAGTATATTAACGAGCTGAATCGCGGGCGAAGGCCTTTCGAGCTGGGGACGACACGGAGCAAACTAATAAAATGATATTGACGCTTATGTTTATGAGCGCTGCGCCATTGGCAATCACTGATTTTGATGTAACGTCGTTCGATGGTACGACCTTCGATAAACTCGGTACGGTTATTAAAAACCAAAGGGATGCACATAAAGTGTCTTCGTGTTCAAGGAAAACAATTGGCCCATCTCCAATATTGAACCAAGATTGGTCAATGTATATGCAGATTTAGCATTCCTTGGAGCTAGAATGTGTATAAAAATCTCGCTTTCGTAGATAAACAAGCTTAGCATACAAACTTGTGTGGAGTACTAGTTATTTTATATTCATTCTTATAAAACTGAGTACGACTTTGAATTGCATTGGACAGTTCAGCAAATTTTTCAGCTTGTGTTGCTGAGAGTTTACGAAGTTCTTGTAACATTTATAACACAAAATCTCTATTGTAATAGTCGGAACTAGTTCCAAGTCCCTGAGGTGGATGAAGGTTGGCCAGCATCCGGTTTTAGACCGCGGTACAATAAGTCTCGCGAGGCATAGCTTGGAGCTGTTTTTTCCGCGGGTGCGACTTTGTGAGTTTGCCGAGGTCAGTCGAGATGTCGACCGGCCTTTTACTTCCTGCTGGTAACTGTAGCGTTCAAATGTTACTAGTACTTTTGAAGTTGCTCTCAACCTTAAAAGATACACACGAATTTCACGGCAATGACCGAGCAACATTGCATTTCGTTCGCCACTGAGTACGTCGAAGTGTACTATGACCACCGGTTAACCGCTTTTCAAACATTTGTGTGAAGCTTTGTTTAACGCTCAATTTATTGCTTTATTGCGATTTTCTCGTTAAGAAAATTTCACTGAAGTGACATTGAAGTTGAAATATATCCTACAGTTTACGTAAACAATCTCAACAACACACCTCACTCCATTAATAATGTCACAACGGAACATTAACTTTCGACTTCACTTAAGCTATTGTTTGTGAGGCGAAAACCTAAACCTGAGTAATGGCTTATCATTTTTATCTGACTTCCCGTTTCATTTATCTGAATATTTTCTGTTTTTGCGTTGTCTTGTTAGTGGAACCAGCATTTAAATTCGTTGTTACTTTGTATGCTTATTATCGTGGAAGTGACAAAACATGTTACATGTGGATTCGGTCCCTTTCTTGTTGATTTGTTACTTATCTCGGCCATTTGATTTTTCTTCAGTAAATTATTTTTAACTTCAGTATTTATACATAAGACCTGCAAGAGCTGTTTACTATTTTTCTAAATGGTAAACCCACCATTGACATGGATTGTGTAATTTAAACAAAACATGTTTTCCTTCATTCACCATGTAGTTGTTCCGCGAAATCGTTCCGCATGTGTTTGGATCGTGAATTTCTCCCGGCTGCGCGCGCGCAGGCTCTCGTCAGAAAAGAAAGCGAATAGGTAACGGTACTGCGCGACTCAGCATAATTACTCGTATTTTGTTAAACCCATGGTGCTGTACTTTTTTACCTTGTTTTACGTTACCGAACATGCCATGATTCAGCTATTGGAGAACCGATACACAAATAAATAAATAAATAGGTTATTGTGATGCAATTTTGTAAAAACTTATTAAAGGCATTCATTTTCCTCAATTCCTCATATATTGACAGCTGTGTATGGACAAACGTGCGTAGGAGCGTAGGTTTAATATGAAATCACGTCATCTAAGTTTAGTCTCAAGGTGCATGCCCAGTAAGAAGTCATCGTGTGGGCAGAAGGTTAATACGATCCAATTTCAGTTAAGCCAGTTAATTTAATCTACGAAGACAGATACAACTTTGCGTATGTACTGCACTGTCCATAGAAATATAGTAGGTACTGTCACATTGCAATGTTTGGCGAGAAATAAAAAAAGCTAAGAAGCCATTTGAAATCGACGAGTCCGGCGTGACGTGACCGCATCCGTGCTATATGACCCAATATGAGCGAAAGTGTCAAATCTTTGAGCGCGCAAGCAGTGCGTGCGCCTTTCGTAGTAGGTAGTGGATTTGTGCGATGAATTAGCGCACTGATCGTGCGCCGCGCTTTACCATAGTTTGCTTTACTATTTATGTGCAGTCAGGGAAACAGATAGTTTAGCAAATTGACTATCAATTTAAATGGTCCGTGTATTCAAAATGGCTATAAAACGACAACTTGTTGTAGTGTTTGAGGGGTTTATTCATAAACGCTGCTTAAAGCTAAGTACTGATTAGCGACTGTTTAACCATACATTTTTGACGTTTGAACGTCACTTAACTTTAAGCAACGTTTATGAATAAACCCCTGAATCTGCATTTTTTTTTTCTCCTATGGTACGTTTTATTGTAAGTAATTAATTATTTTATTATTTTCGTATGGACGCGTCTACCACAACCTTCATAACCACTGCGTTAGTGGGTGTATTTATTAAGTTAGTTTAGTTTGTCTTTACTCACATATGAATGTCCTCGATGCAAAATACCTATAATATTCATCAGCATTATTTCAGCCGAAAGACGTCCACTGCTGGACATGGCCCCTCCAAAGGGGGGGGGGGGGTTGCCATAATCGCTACACTGCTGTTGGTGTTAAAAATGCACATAGAACGTTGCTGTCCATTCTTTAGTGTCCTATAATCGCCTTTTACGACACCCACGATACCTATATTATTGTAGGTATTTTATGATAATTCGAAAACGGTGAACCTACTTTATCTGTCTCGATTCCAAAACCCGTTCGATTGAAACTTCATTAGAATTTTATTACGCACAATGTGTAACGTCACAGATCCGTCGATTGTACCAATTTGTTTATATTCCAAACAGTACAATTACACTGTTACAATCAGATCTCCAGCTGTTGATTGATTGCCAATTTCACCTAAATCGTTTTGTTGACAAATCTTTGCTTTGTTTTTTAGATGATTGTAATAAGTTCCTTACACGATCAAAATTGCTTGACAAGCACGTAAACTTTTCGTGCTTTGTCCGTTTAGTACGAAGCTCGATGGGTTTGACAAGCAAACTACGTGCTTGATAATGCTTGATGAAAAATTATATTTTTGCAATGCATGACAAGCATGCTCGGCCGTTCAGATGCATGTTTGTCAAACAACACATTCAGTGTGCTACGGGACGTCATGGCGATTAAAATAAAAATGAGTGCAGATGCTTGACAAGCCTTGTCAAGCGTGCTTGTCAATCACGTAATTTATGCTTTTCAAGCAAGTTTGTACATCTAGGGACCCCATTACAAATATATCGTCTACTAGCTTCTGCGCGCAACTTCGTCCGCATGATATTTTTTGTTCCCCCGACCGACCGCGTTTCATGTATTTACTTGGTTTTCGCTTAGCGTTCTTTCTCATTATTTTTTTGCTCGACACCTAAGTGTCGTAGCGTGATGTTAAATACCTTGTAACCGTCCTCAAGAATTGGGCTATCAAATGCAAAATATTTTTTTTCCTAAGATTAGCGCGTTCAAGCAAACAAACGAAACTCTTCAGCTTTATTATATTAGTTTAGATGTAGATCAAACATGAACATATTTTAAATGCCGTATCAAATTCTAGACAATTTTTTATTTATTTTATTGGGTTTTTCCATCTGGAATTTCTCAGGAGCAGCCCGGAGTCTGGATTTGTGCTCGGTTGATGGCAATAGGCTCGCCCCATATATTACATGGGACTTAAATATAAAGGCTTCTGCAAACAGGCGCGACACGCGACGCGACAAAGAGACCGCCCATCGCGCGGCACGCCGTGTCTTTGTGTCGCGTCACGTGTCGCGCCTGTTTGTAGGAGCCTTAACTAGCGAAATGTGGCTGTACTATAAGTACACCTCTGCCGTACCCTTCGAGGATTACAGGCGCAATGTTATGTTATGGTATGTTTAACAAAACAAACGCGTTCAATGCCGCAGAACCTGAGAGCCCTCCCTGTTCATCGCAATATTCGCAATTGTCAATTGAAACTCAATTCAATTATTAAAGTTCACGCGCTGGTGTCATGGTAGCGATAGCATATAGTTCACACTAGCAATTAGAACAGAGACCTAGGCCTGTATTACAGATCATCACTCAATACTCAAGCACTACTTAAAACTAGATTCAAGCCATTTGATTGGTTGAAACTAGTTTTAAAATAATGCTTAGGTATTGAGTGACGATCTGATTACTGGACCTAATGACAGATGACATGAATAACATCACAATTTGATTTATTTTCCTTTTCGTATTCACTTTAGATATTGGCAAAATGTCCGATTTCGGCTTTGCTTGCCATTTATTTTATTTCTATTCGTAGTTTCCAGCTTGTTTAGGCCATTTCTTCGGAGGGGCTATTTTTGTCTAAATGGTCAACCACTAAATAGGGATTTACCATTACCTTTTGAAATGGAGTGTTGCTATCTTATAATTTTACTAAAATATTCGCCTGAGATTAATCTCTTGCTAAACCGGTTAAATTGGTTACATCAGATAACCCATACACAATACCGCGGGTCGTTCAACACATAACTTTCTAATGGTGGAAAGTAAAACTGAACCATACAGCCGAACCACAAATGGAATGATATAAAATAGTGTCGAATGACATCAGCTTAGTATATGACCCAAGACAAAAAAAATATCGCTCCATTTTTAGAATGAGCAAATGGAAATAGAAACTAAAGGAAATAAACTGCAATAATAACAGTGGACAGATGAGTCAAAAACGAATTTGAAAAAACCGGCCAAGTGCGTGTCGGACCACGCACAATGAAGGGTTCCGTAGTTGGTATGAATTTAACCCAAACTTAACATTGTAGTTGAAAAACATGTGTTTTTCAACTGTAATTGTAAGTTGATCGACTATTTCTTGGTAACTTGTAAAGCCTTAGCTGTGATAGTTTTCCTTTTAACTTCGTTATATATACTATTGCTGTGAATTTTTTCACATATCCAAATATAACCATTTAGCTGACTGGGGGGGGGGACACTTGACTCCAAAAATTAGCACTTTAAAGCTTAATATTACGCAAACGGATCCTTGAATCGAAAAATGGTTTTCACAAATCCCACAATATTTTTGAACAAAAAAACAATCAACCCACTTTACGTGTAGGGGAGGTACCCTAAAAAATATTACATTTCTAGATTTACTTTACCACTTGTCGGCGTGATTAATATGTATACCCATGCTAAATACAGCTTTCTTGTACTAAGAGACTCTGAGCTAAGCCGCGGACAGACAGCAGACAGACGGACATGGCGAAACTATTTTAAGGGTTTCTTGTTTACTACGGAACCCTAAAAAGGAGACAAACAAATTAACTACTGTTCCAACTTTACTAAACAACCTAGTAATACCAGTAACTATGGTCAAACTGCAAGGCAGGAGTGTTTGAATCGCTATAGTCAAAATTCTGTCTGTTACAATTTTGGTGTACTAAACTAAGTATATCGTATGTATCTAGTAATATATCTTGTGGTGGCGACTGGCGATGGCACGGGTGTTGGAGCTTTCGATTCTCCGAAATGGTTGAGTTCAACGATGCCGATCAACTCCTCAAGCTCGTGAACGCTATCAGTTTTGAATTGTACCTTGACTCCTGTGGTGTTCAGTCGAATCACTTGGGTTTAGAGAGTAAAACCACCAAATTATCAGTAAGTACACAACAACTCAAAGGGAACGTGTGTCGGCACCAGGGATAGAGCGGGACTCTGCGGGGCGCTCTTGAGGCGCTACCTTTGAGTTATGGTGTTTCATTTAATTGTATATCACAACTCCGACCACGAATTATAAAGGGCCAAGTTTACCAATATAAATTAGGTATTATTTTACAAGCGATCATGGTCAGAATGCTGTACTCATATCATATGTCTTCCTTGTGGCAGTGTTGAAATAATGGGTGGTGCAACTGCCTCAAAACAATTTTATCTTTACACTCTTGGATTAACCATCCATAAAGCCATCCTAAAGAAATGTCAATATTGTGCAAAATAGAAACTTATTGTGCTGTTCTGTAGAGTGTCAATTTTGCACTTGGGGGCAGGCGACATAAATGGGTGCCGTTAAACCTGAATCACTACTAGCATTTTATTATTTCAAGAATAATTATCAAGTAGTTCTCAGTATTAGCGTCAAGGTTAGTAATAATTTAATTAGCTAAAATAAATAAGGCTGAACGTATTACACGTGTAGTGATTGAAATGAAACGGGCGCGTTGTTCTTTATTTATTGTTTCTTAGAATGTTTAAGTTGCTTGTCCTTGCCAAATATCTGGTATATTTGACAATACACGTATTTTCAAGCACACGTTTTCTGTATCTACAAAACTTACTAGAAGTGAACGGCACTCATTTTAGTCCATTGTGTTCTGTAAAGCCACAATTAGGATTGTGTACGTGAGTACACAATCCAAATTAAGGCTTTATTAATCCTTTAAAACTCACAAATTTTAAAGGACAACGACGACCATTTTTATTATTTACCAATTCTAGTATTGTTTTGTTATAGTCAACAAACTCGAATCCAAACTAATCGTTGCTTTCACAATAATGCACTTTAGTAATGATTGGTATGTAGGTGCAGTGTTTGTGCCGCGTCAAACGTGAGTTTTATCGCTAGGTACTCGGTTATTCATAGTAGCAATTTTCTATAACTGTTTTGATGACTAACTCTTTACCATGAACATTAGCTGAGTTCCTTGTCACCTATATTGTTTAAACTAAGTATGCAGTAAACATAAACGATCGGCCAATTACTGCTAAAAAAGTAAAGCAATTTGCAAATTATGCAAATGTTTGTTCACAGTCTATAATTAGCAATAAGCTGAAGACAAAAAGCGTCCAATTCCTTGCGCAATAAGTGTTTCGTGCTCTCTGGTGATAACTGACGAACAAAGCTTATAATAGTGCGTATTTTAAAAAGCGATCTTCCTAATGAATGGTTTTTAAAGACAAGAGGCAGACCAAAGGAGTAAGATGGTAGGTTTGTCTGGCAGATGCTAATGATATGGCTAAGAAGGAAGTGAACACTGAGATGACGGCTCATAAAGATGTATGGAAGAAAATTACTTATACTCGTAACAGCGCCGATCCCAAATAGGTTAATTGGATAACGGAAAGGAGGATGATGAATCGATCACAATCCAAACATTACCTATACACATTGCACCTGCAAACACTACAATAAGTAGAAGAAGTTCGTGACCTGGGAATTGATGGATTTTCTATGATTTTCATGTTGAATGTTTTGATTTATTTTGTTATTTTGGCTTTTTCCAACTTACTATATCTATGTACCTAGATTATAAGAGAATGATGTGGTCTCCTTTAATTGGAAGCGCACACTAGTAATTAATTGTCCCTGTTCTTGTAAACATGCATGAAATTGTGTAGCCTCTGTTGGAGATCCAAATAATTAAATAATATTCATTAGATTTTACCTTATTAAATATGTGTCATACTATATTTAGGTATTTTAATTAATCTTTTTAATTAACCATAAAATAGCAATTAATCATTCTTTTACAGTATTTGAAACGTGAGTCAAACTGTTGGAAAATTTAGTTGTGTAGGTTATCAGTATCACAGATTTGCAAGCATGGAGGCATTGATCGAGGCCGCTTTCTTTTGAAAATATAGGAGGATAAACTGACAATAACATTAACGCAATTGCTAGTCATGGCCGGCCTCGTAAGATTAGAGTCCCGGAAAATAAATATTTACCAGTATTTGGTAGGTGTATAGGGGTCGATGAAACAGTATTTTCTGTGATCGGAAAACTTGTAAGTCGACTGGCGTGAAAAATGCAAACAATACGTCATCCACTCTGTTAAGGAAAAGGATTCCGCAAGGGACTAACTGGGACTATTCTTGGCCTCGTTGGAAGCTATGTTCAGGAGTACAGTCAGTATACACAATTAGCCGACCCCCCCTTGCATAAATGGTTGAGATTTTTTTACTGACACATCGTACGATTTTATTTTTTTTTCTAGTTTTGTGTAGATTTCGTATAGGTATTTAAATTAAATTAAGAATTATAAAATTCTATCGATCCGTATTCAAAAAAATCTCAACCATTTATGCGACGGCGACGGGGGGTCAGCCAATTGTGTATACTGATTGTACATCATGTGGTTTTTCAGAAACTTCATCAGTGATATGGTCCGGTAGTCAGGTGTAGTATAGTACCTCTTAAGAACTTAATTTAGTACAGATTGTACCTATAATGTGATAAGCTTTAAGCGAGGAAATCGCGTTAGTTCGACGAAAGCGTTGGGTACGTTTTTATCATTCCTTAATAAATTCAAAATTTTGCTGATGTAGAGTTTAAGATCTGACATTTTTATCTTAATTTTAACAATGTTTCTCCAAATTGCCGAAACTTTGTACAGTATATACAGGATGTCCCACGGATATGCCACATGGAGGGAAAGTACCTTGAATATTGTAGATGGAACATTTTACTAAAAGAAGACATTATTTGAATTTAAAAAACAATTTAAACTGCATTCATAGATATTTAAATAATTACATGGTTGAACCGGGAATCGAACCCGTTACATGAGAAAAATAATCACCTGTAGCTTTATCATACCGATCGAAAGCCTTCATCATAAGGATTATTTTCTACTAAATAACATAGTGTTACAAATAAAAGGAACCAGGACCATGAATTTAAAAAAATTTAATACAAAATTAATTAATTTATGTATGATAAAGCTATTAACCCCCCCATCACTCCATGTGGCATATCCGTGGGACGCTCTGTATATAACAATCACCAACACTAAATTAATCTTGCAAGAATTATGAAGTTTATTTTCAATCGGAAACGACCAATTAAAGCTTGAACGCTTGCACGCGTTCACGAAATTTTGGCTTTTTTGCAAAATTATGCGACATCATTTTCGAAGAGTACGTTTTGTAATTACACGAGATTACCGACAGGTTGTTAAGGCCAATAGTGAATGTTTCGACCTTCACATTGCCTGTACTGACCAGTCATGTCGTCACTACGGCTTTCGCAGAGACTGGAATCTTGAAGATTTACAAAATATTTTACTCGCTTACGCCTTGCCCTATAAAACTTTATTAGAAAATAACCTATCGACCTAGCACGTTTGGGAGGTTTCATGAAAAATAACAAGGTTGTGTAAACAAAGAATAATGAATCCGATTATTATGTAGACAAAATCGTTCGATAAAGATTTCTGCTTGGATATTAAACTAACAGGATTACAATATCGGTACGCTTACATTTTGATGATATTTAAATAGTGGGCGTCTGTTTTGCCAATATCACATGTATTTACTTTGAGAGCAAAGTAAACTCTTTATATATTTCAATGGTCTACATTACATACGGCTTTTGTATTGCGTTGGTAACTTCTTTCATTCGAATATCTGAATAATAGTTCCTTTTTCACATAATTGATTGCTTTCATTGCTCACTTGTTGTTAGAAAGACAATTGCGGTAGAATTTCTTAATTCCAATTTTCTAAGATAACTATGCGAAGAATCCGTAGCATTATTTGATTGATTGTCGGCTGGAACCCACAGACAGTGAGCTGAGATGTTTCATTTAAATTGCACATCTTACGAGGTAGTCGCCGCACGATATCCTATCATAACGTAATTGAGCTGTTATACAATAATTTTTATTATATTTATTAAAGAATTTTCCTCTCTAAATAAGATTTTATCTTACATCTTTATTCTAGTGTTTGTGCAGCCTTTATCAAATGTTGGTTAGGATTTGATGCTGTTAACACGGAAAGATGTTTGCGATAACATGCGTAGAAGAGATGCCGTTTATCTCTTTCGTTGTGTACATAGAACTATACTGTGATCCGCGAATGATTCTACTCGTACTGCCTTACTTTGAATACATTGTCAATTTATCCTGGGGCAAAAATACTCATTATAATAAAGTTATCTACGGATTGATACAAACATGCAATGCTTATCCAATAAGAAAGCATGAAATAGGTGCTTTTTTCGCTTTTTCATAGTAATAGTGGTTCATATACATGAGTACTTTTACCCCCAAAAAGATTGCAAAATTATTCAGTGTCAGACTAAGTACCTACCTCTTGCCGAAGCACTACATACAGGGAATGTCACAAAGCATAAAATAAACAATAATTGAATGTGATGGAATATAGGGATGATAACATTAGTGCTATCTAGTAATCGGTAGCTGACTTATCTCTGACTCAGACTAGCCCATCCTCAGGGCTTAGCTGACTCAGCCAAATCGTTGATAACGTCCTATGTTTTCGGGTTGTTACGTTACAGTTTTATATCTTTATCGGCTGACAAAATTGAGGTATCATGTCGACACCTAACTGACAAAGTCAAAAATGTACACAAACAGAATGAGGATGCATGCAGGGCGGTAATGCCATAAAATAGGCACATTAGTTTAGTTGGAGGTATTTCCACATATAGTTTACACAAAATACACTTAGGAGATTTCACTAAAACATGCGAATAACCCCTTTAAATTCAAAATGATAAAAAAAAGTGAATTCTCGAAAAAAATCAGTTAGGAGGTATTGGCACTTCACCGTCGATATAGTTTTTAATAAATCTTTCCTTGATTCACAACCTTACACACAGTTTCTTACAAATCGCATAAACAATTTTTGGTTTGGCTAAATGGTTTTGGCAAAACAAAAAAAAGTAACAACCAGAAATTAATAGTAGCAAGCGTGTTTCGAATAAGCCGTAGCTACGAAAGCCCCTTGGCTTTGTTTTTCACGAAGTCTTGGAACTGCTGTGCAAACACTTGTAATATTCGTACGATGACTCATGCATGTAAAAAAAAATCCTTTTAGTAGTTTATAAATTCGTTTGACGAGCCTTACATCATCGATAAGACAATATTCGGTAAACAAGCAGATTTTACAATTTCCGCCTTGTAACGCTCTGTGATGTAAGCTGTGAATGTTGCCATCAGAGATTGGTATTTTTGTATTGCATTATTTGTAGTGCATCAGTGACTTTGTTGTTATTTACAATTAAATATTTGAAACCAACAAACATCAGACTGCAAGCATATTTTTCCGTAAACTGTAGACTCATTTATTATTGTTTTTCATATAAGACTCCTCAAAAGATGCTATGTAGGAAATCAGCCGAGATTGCAACAAGTCTGATGCGATTGTGTGTGTGCTATTTATTTCTTAGGCAACTTAACTTTCTGTTAAAGATTCAATATTTCATGTATGAGACATTTCAGCTCCGTTTCAGGGATTGCAACGCACAAGCGAATTCTCTGGATACCAAAGATCCATAGGGGTCGCACGCATCCAATAACGTACTGATTAGTTCACTTCTAGTTCTGCGACAATTGCATTCACTTATAAGACTCACAATGCCATGTTTTGTTGGCTAAATAAACATAAAGCTCGGTTAATAGTTGCATTGTGTCGATGACACAGATTCCCAGGCGTCACTCGTTACTCCATTCAGTCGAGTAAGCCGCCACACTTCAAATATTATTGTTTATAATGGTATTTATCACAGTACTGTTTTATATTATTCCAACGTCTCTAAGAACTACGGTACTTTAAGCAGTCGTAGGAGGTCTTTGTAACAGAATTTGTCCGGGGAATCACCTTTCATATTTCTATTCTAAGCTAGCACTAAGTAGTGTTGCTGTGTTTCCGTTTAAAGGGTATGAAGGTCTCGTAGTTCCACGCATAACCATGAAGCATCTTTTCACACGCTTCCCATAGCAGGGGCCAGCGACGGGAACCCGATGGTAAATGTAGTATAGATCATCATCATTTACTGCATGTTACACTTACTGCTTAGAGGCCTATTATACTGCCTTGGTCTGTCATAGTCTCATCCAGGTCTTTGTAGGTGATACACCCACCTATCTGGTTGTATTGTTTGCCAACACTGATTCTGTTCTCTCTTGGAAAAATATCTTATGCATGATTGAACAGCATGCATTGTGCTGGTCCTGTGAAAGCTTCCACACCTTTTAATGCATGTCACTACCAGCCAACCAGAGCGTTTTAGGGGCTTACCCGGTGTATCTCGGTTCTGTTCGACCGCTCAGCATTACTTTAGCTTTGTCTACGTTATTTGAGACGTGCTCGTGCTCAATGGAGTATTGTTTCGACTATGACTCATGTAACGGGTCACGACAACATCAACCACACTTTCCAATATTACTTCATTGTTGTTTAGCCAAAACAAATATTTTAAAAGATTTATTACCATTTGTTTTCACCGCGTTAGCAATAGAAAATAGTTACAGCTCATTCTAAACTAAGTGGTTCCAAATTAGTTATTAATACTTTCGATAGTCAATAGTGTGCAGAATTCATTCATTTTATAAAAACCTCAAGAGTGGCGTGACACAGAAAGTAAGACGTCTATAGTTATTACTGTTCTATAATAATTGAATGAGTGTACGCGTGACTGTCAGCAGTAAACTCATTGTTATTCCAACAAACAACAACATAAAGACAAGACAGTAATGTCGGAAAGTCAACTTTTATCGCGAAATAATCTGTAAAGTTCATTCAAACCATAGAAAGTATTGCCCGAAGCGGATATCATGCCACAATCTCTAATCGCGACCTGTTGCTTGACTCACGAATTTGGCCGAACCACTTACAAGTAGTCGGAGTAACTTGGAGTGTCAGACACCGTTCGATAGAAAGAGCGTTCCCACCGATAATATTGATTACAATGACGTTGTTGAAAATGTTTGTATACATAGACCGATAAACATCCCAGTGAATGTAAAGAGACCACACAGCTTCCTTACAAAGGGAAGCTGTCAAATCCAATACGTTTCATGATACTTCTATATTTCGCCAAGTGCATCATGTCGATCTATACTTTCAAACACCCTTTGACGAATAAAGTAGGTACGAGTGGAATTTACCTGGAATTACCTATTTATTTTAAAAATGTCTATGCCAAGTATTGCCTAAACCTTATATTGACTAGGAAGCACAATGCCTACTTTGCAATATGTTTGAACTAAACCTTATTCTGACTATGAACCAAAATGCCTACCTTGCAAATATGTCTATTATTTTAGGAGAAGAAAGGGAGTACCGTTTCTGGTCACAGTTCTAACCTAACCTAACCTACAGTTCAGAGGCCCTAGTGTGACTCCAGTGTGAGTTTATTTTAACCATCTCTACTACTTAGAAATTATTGCATTTTAGGCATTTTGCTTGTTAAACAGCTTAATTTGCTGTGTAGACATTAATTTTAGGCATTTTGCTTCGTAGACGAATTGAAAGTTAGACACTATGATCATAAACCGAATTTACGCACTCAAACAGGTGTGCTGACGTTACTAACTGTACTTAATACCAACGTACTTAAGTACGTCAATGACGTACTTGAACGTAATCACATTTCACTACTGGGCTCGTGGTATCACGGTAATACGCGAAATTATAGGTTGCAAAGTAAATTGTCGACGCATGCAGCTATGGAAAAGCAATTTCATTTGAGTGCGCTAATCTTGCAACGTTGATGTCAAACCCTTGCATTGCGTAACGAGATATTGACGTGCGTGACGATACATGACGTAAACTAAGAGGTTTTGTCACGGTAGTTCTGCTACCACAGTTTAACTTTCGTTTGTAAAAAAAAAATACTATTGTATGGAGCTTGACTTGGTCTTTGAGAACGATTGAAACTGCTGCTTGGCTCACTCAAGTCATCGACTGGTTAAAAGCGTACCTATAGCCGCAAACAGGTTGAACCTACAAACAGTTTGAACCTATAAGTGTGCTACAAGTTCCTAAGTAAATTGGGAACAAAATTTTCTTGCTGATCGACTTCAGAATTTGTGTGAAACGAGCGCAACAACAGCTCGAGTCGGTCTTGTTAGCGAAAAACAAGTGTTGTATAAACTGGTTAGGTACCGACTGCACAGTCTGCACGGAAATCTGTTGAGCTGTTCATAAACCATTATTGATTGTTTCTATTTCTGTCCGGCAGATCAGCAGAGCGGTACGTGCGAGTGAAATGGCGAGATGTGCGCGTCGGGGACCTCGTTCACCTGTCGAACAACGAAGCGGTACCGGCAGACATCGTGCTGCTGCACTCTTCCAACCCCCTCGGCTTCTGCTACTTAGAGACGTGCAATTTAGATGGGGAGACCAATCTGAAGCAGAGGCTAGTGGCTCCTGGATTTAAGGAAAAGGTAATAAATCTGAATCAAAATCAAAAGTCATTTATTCAAATTAGACTGAGAATCAACACTTTTGGAACGTCAAAATTACATAAGACATTCCCCCAAATCGCCCGTCCTTCACCACTTCCTAGTGCTTTAGCTGGGAAGAAGTAACAAATAAGAAACTCCTCAGCGGCACCGCTGTCTGTTAAGTTAGAAGAAGTTGAAGTCTATTCAGATCTACTAAAAATCAGCAGAATCACTTATTATAAAGAATCTTAAGGGGCCGTGCACGAAATCTACTGATTTTGATCAATTTTGTTCACTGTTTGTGAGAAAGGGAAAAATAATTTAAACAAAATTATTTGTGATTTGAACAGTCGTATTCTTTGTTTTGCATGTGGCTGAAAGGGATTTTTCAAATAAATTAAGTATTCACGGTAAATCACTAATATTTGCAACAAGTTTTCCGAAAAATGACGCGAGACTGACATTTGATCATCATTCTACAAGAAACTGCTGTTGATTTTGAACATTAAAAAATATCATCAACTTCATTATATGGTCAACTTGCATGTGGCGGAACCACTTTTTTCAACTTCCATACAAAATATAGCAGAAAAATAATATTGAAAAAACCTTTGTTTTTGTTTTAAACCCCGTCAGTAATATATTTTTTCCTATTATTTAGCACATTATATCAAGAAATTTAAGAATCACAAATTAGTCTTCAGCTATCCTTGAAATATAATCAAAATTTTATTTATTGATTATACGATATCTTCATTTAGTAAATCAACGGCGAAATAAACTATATTTTGGAGAGCACAAAAATGATGAAATTATTAACAGCTGCTGTGACTGACACGAATGGTTTAGCACCATGAAAACTGTACTTTTATACTTACACAGACTTAATGTTTCGATTATTTCAAGTTTTCTCACAATTATATAAGAAATTGACAAAATAGAGTTTTTTTCGTGCACGGACCCTTAAACCGCCTTGCTGCCCTTGCTTTGGCTTATTGATTGGCGTGGCGAAACAATCACGGTTAATTTAGGTCATCATGCTAGTAGATATCCAAATGCCTAGATGCCGCCAAAGGATAGCCGAACCCCAGATTCTCTCCTGTTACACTTAGGAAAGAAAATGGGTGTAGTACCGCTAGGCAAAAAATTATAGAATTTCTTACAAAGATCGAAAAGTTTTTTCAGTAGTAACTTAGTTTGTTTATTTCGTTTCTTCTTCCGGCTGAGATTGCGATACTCAATAGTTTAAATCTTCTTAAGGGTCAGCGCAGACAGAACGGAGCGCAGCGGAGAGGATTTTATTAACAAACTTGAAAATAAACTTTAAAATTATTACAATAAAGTGCATAAATGCTTGAACCTGACAAAAAATGCTCGCCCGCCCTCGAAGATACGCGGGAATCATACGCGATCCGTAAAGAAAATGCCCGAGACCGCGCGGGGATTATTCCTCTCTGGCTGCGCTGACCCTAATTTGTCTGGATTTCTAAAGTGTCTCTGGGTCGACGGTTTTATAATTGGATGAGCACCATAATGCTGTTTTTAGTTTTTGTTTGCTATGCAGGCAATGCAAACCACCGAAAAAGCAGAGCGTGGGAACACTTTCTCCAATACCTTGTAGAATATCACAATGGTCGTTGTACCGCGACCCAGTTTACCAAATCGTTTGTTTGGACTAAAATGTATAATATATAAATAATATTTTTCAGCAAGCAGAGTTTAATCCAATGAAGTTCAGAAGTTCTGTTGAAGTGGAGCGACCGTCTACAAAAATATATAGGTTTACGGGCTGCATCTCACACCCTAACGGAGCGCGCGTGCCGCTGACCTCGGAGAACCTTCTGCTCAGGGACTGCACGATCAAGAACACCGACTATGTGGAGGGCATCGTCGTGTACGCGGGGCACGAGACCAAGGCGATGCTCAACAACGGAGGACCAAGATACAAGTGTTCAGGCTTAGAGAAAAAAATGAACACAGATGTGATATGGTGTGTCTTAGTGTTACTTTTTCTTTGTTGCGCCGGTGCAGTCGGTTGCAAAATGTGGTTGGACAAATATTATGTTAGCTCGTACAAGCTTACCCCATTCATAACTATGGTGAACAAGCCGGCCTTCGAGGGGCTTCTCATATTCTGGACTTACATCATAGCGCTGCAAGTGATGATACCTGTGTCGTTGTACGTGACGATAGAGATGACGAAACTATTACAAGTGTATCATATACACCAAGACATACAGTTGTACGACCCCGATACGAACATGCGGACGGAATGTCGAGCGTTGAACATCACGGAGGAGTTGGGTCAGGTGGCGTACTTGTTCACGGACAAGACGGGGACGCTGACGGAGAACAAGATGGTGTTCCGACGCTGCGCGGTGAGCGGCGTGGACTACGACCACCCGCCGGGCGCGCCCGCCGAGCCCGCGCCCGAACTGCCGCCGATCGTCACGCCCATCACCAGCGTGTCGCCTAACAGACGACTGCTTCAGCATTTACTAGATGACAACGATGCACAACACACGCAAAAGGTAACGCACGATTCATTCAAATGAATAGGGTATTTTACAGTTTTTTTTTTGTTTGAGTTTTCAAAACCTAGAAACATCGTAAAATGTTCCTGTTTTCATGGAACAAATTGAAAGTACCGTAATAATTTCAGGTCCGCGAATTCCTCCTAATCCTGGCTGTGTGCAACACAGTGGTAGTTAGTCAGCCGCACGTAGACACGTCCCAACTGAGCGCGTCTACTTCGGGCGAACACATATCTTCGGGGAAGGCCTCTCGGTCCAACGGAACCCTACGATCTAACGACAAGTAAGTAACTAGTAAGTCAAACATCTTAACCTTTTCATTAGTATATTGTAGTGTTGCTAGTATTGGCTTAAGTGCTATAACGAAAGGCGTGTAGGCTGCCACAGTAGACGTTTTCTGTGATTATTAGAGATCGGGTATTCGGATGCATATTTACCAAAAGTTAATTTTTAGCTATGAAATTATGGAAGCGGCTTCTTTAATATTTATTTGTCGATATAAATCCTGGGATTGCAGAAAATCTGGGAATGCACAACTAATCGGATACATGGGTATGGAAACGACTTCTTAAGTATTTGGTATTATTCACCTTTACACCATAAGCTAGCATTCAATTCTTTATTCAAAAGGTAGTAAATTTATCAATTCCTGAATCGCGAGATTTTTACGATCGATACTAAAGTGCATTCCAAAATAGCCAACACCTCAACTTTAAGTAAATATGCATCCGATTATCAGACCTGTAGTGATTATACTACTATACGAACGAACCATTTTGATTAAAGCATTGGTAATTGCAGTATATGTTTATTTACATAAAGAAGGATGTCATTCATACTTTTGATACTATCTCTTAGCAGCAAGATAGTTTTGACTTGTATTTGCTGACAACACATTAAAAATGACTGCAGCCGTGCATTTTTATTCATCTAGAAAAAATGCAAAAGAACTCATTATTGTTACTATCTTGTGTAAGTAATACCTTCGAACAGTAATAATTAGGAGAATGGGCAGTCATTAATTAATTTCATTTACATAATCCTTGGCTTGTGATACTGAATACTATAACGGCCGTGTAGTAAATTGTTAAGAGTGGAGGTGAATAATCTACTTCTTAGCGTGTCGTTCGTTTTAGCAGAAAGGACTCAACCCATATTATGATCAAAAATGAGTTGAATATACCAAAGAGGTCCTATTGGTTGGTTCTTTCACTCAACAAAAAAGATCCTTGACACTACAAAGACAAGGTTGTTTTTTTAATGATGGGAACCGACCCACATGAAGGTGGGTACCTTCCTTTAAACGTTAAGACCTCATTTTTGACCATAGAACCAACAAAAAACCAACCAACAAAATTTGTTGTTTATTATGTTATAATACAGTCCCGAAAGGGTGTTAGTGTTTTACCAATAACCATAAAAAAATCATAAAAATAAAAATAAACCATTTCCATAAAAATTCATATAAAATAAAATAAAATCTTTATTTCCAGTTTTATAATTTTACATTTACCACTTGGTATAACATGATAATTTTTTTTCATATAAATTGAAGGTAATACGGAGTTATAAACATCTGACACCCAATCTAAAATTCAACTTGTGACATGGGTATCAGGGGCCTTATTATGAAGTATAAATGCCATTATGATTCCAGACCAAAACAGGGATGGTGCTAGCGGTCATGTATAGCTCCATCTCTCTCTTGCACTGGAATCATGATGGCATTAAAACGTCACACAAGTTAGACAAATGAAAGTCGGGATTTCACAGTGTAGGTACAGACATAAAATAATGAAAATATTTATAATAAAATAACAAACAACACTGCGTTGTCTGCCTGTGAATGAATGAATTTAAGATTTTTATTAAGCAGATTTCTTCGTCTCGCTATCAGATACGCTCGTCTGACTGAGTCCCGGTCTACTACTCCGTCACCGCCGCCATCCACCGGCTCACCTCTCAGAATAAGACTGCCGAAACTCATTCGCGGTAGCAAGGATGACACCAGCGAACCAAGCACCTCAGCGGACCACACTGTGAGTACCTTATTACCATGTTGACTTATGTTAATTATCTAAGTTAAGGTTCAAATTCTTCTTTTACAAAGTGCGACGCTGGTATACGTTGTATGTTGATCACAATTCAATTCTTTGAGCATACCATTACATGGGACATGACTTAACTGACAATACCATGTTGACTTATGTTAATTATCTAAGTTAAGGTTCAAATTCTTCTTTTACAAAGTGCGACGCTGGTATACGTTGTATGTTGATCACAATTCAATTCTTTGAGCATACCATTACATGGGACATGACTTAACTGACAAAATGTGTATGTATGATCACCTGACGAAAACATTGATCACTTTTGGACTTTGTCACATCAAACTCGTTTAGGTAATGCGTTACATTTTTCATTTCACCATTAATTTGTATCGTATAATATGACAAAATTCTAAGTATGGTTAAGGTTTTCGTAAGTAAACCGTTCTATGAACCTCTTCCTCTGCGGGTGTAAAAAGGCGCTTAATGAAGCCGAGAGTCATTTGTTCTTCCCGTCATTGTGATATTTTTTTTCTACTGGACCACCTGTGAACATA
Organism: Dryobota labecula; assembly: GCA_947523025.1. Classification (NCBI taxonomy): domain Eukaryota; kingdom Metazoa; phylum Arthropoda; class Insecta; order Lepidoptera; family Noctuidae; genus Dryobota; species Dryobota labecula. The sequence goes on along the minus strand of OX383287.1, from coordinate 27,116,396 downwards.
TGCTGGATGGAGATATTGAAGGTCCAACTTTCTAACTTTTTCTGACGTTTTTTAATAAAATCAAGTTTTTAACGCATAATATCCCCACGACCCCTGTACCGCATTGCGTTACATTAAGCGCTACAATATTTTTTTGTGCAATGTTAGTTTGTTTGAATGCGAAATTGACGGCTATGTGATGGACTATTTACACCCTGTACTGTTTGTCCAGCTGGTTCGCTACGAAGCGGAGAGTCCGGACGAGCTGGCTTTAGCGGAGGCGGCGCTGGCATACGGCTATGAGCTGCGGAGCCGGACTCCTGATGAGGTGGAACTGGGCATCCGAGGGGAACTCACCAAAATGAAGGTCATAAGGGTGCAACAATTCGACGCCACCAGGAAGTGCATGTCTGTGGCCATGAGGAAGCCTAATGGACAGGTGAGCATGACATTTCATATTTGAGGTGACATTTGTAGTTACAAAAACCATCAGTAATAACCGGCATCTTGAATTTATATTTTGACCTCATTATCGGCGACAGCGCCCTCGAAAACTTATTTCAAGCGATCAATCGTCACTGGTTGATATCGAACGACTGCAATCTTATCTTCTAAGTTCCACCTAAACAAACGCGTCTAGAAATAAAGAAAATATGTTTATTTGGCACATGTCACAAGTACACTCAATATTTAAAAAAAAAAACCAAGAAAGAACATAAATCTAAAAAAAAATGTTTCTCTCTGTCGTGTCTCTTAGTGAACTTACAACTTGAGAACCACTTATCAGATTTATGAGATCATCAGTATAATGGGGAACCTCAATTACTATCGATGATACCTGTGTTTTCGGTTTTATGATATTTCATTTCAAAATATGCACCTAAAAGTCATCGATGAAATTAAAATAAATATTGGGCTGTACAGTAATATTACTCTTGAGACGGCATTGCCACGACCTTTGGAGAAATGGGCAAAAAAAAAGTTTTGGCAGAGCTCTACGAGTGTGACACATCCACCACTGCATAATGTAATACTCTCGATGTCACGGACTAATGGACAATTCTAATGGCGCTAGCAATTTCGCCCTCGGTACTACATATTAAAGTAGGACTGTAAAACCGCGCGGTTTTAACGTGTAATTTTGCATGAATGACATGAAAATGGCTAGCTATGGCTATTAGTGTTTCTGACAAATAAACTTATCTTTCTTTCTTTCTAACTACTAACTATTTATACTGCATTCATGAATTAGTTCTCAGGCATGGAAACAAAAATGTGTTTTTTGGGAAAACAACTTTAATTCTCAAACATAAAGTTCAGTTTGCACTACAATTTCAAACAATTTTTGACTTTTTCAATAGTACTCTAGTCATTCTGAAATCAATTTAATTTACATAAGCCTAAAGTTCTAATTCGTTTAAGTGGAAATAACATAAATTGGAAACAAGGATTTTTTTATTTATTTATGATAATTTATTTATTTTTTATTTATTTATGATAACACCTTAAATCTATCATGACAGGTTACCCTAATGCGATAGTTAAGCCTACATAATATGTGTCCTCCATAATTTCTAATTATTAAATAAATACTGATCTATTATAAACGAAATTCACCATAAACAAATATAACACCTAAATTTAACTTAATTATAACATAATAACACCCTAGAGGTCGCCAAAGTAAAGTCGTTCAGAGAACAAGAAAACACGTCAATTGTATCCGCTACCCTGTTGAGCGTTATAAGAAAATAGCGTCCATTTGAATGGACGCTATTTTCTTTTCCGTATACATACTTTCAAACACATTCCTTTTCTTTCATTCCTTGACTATACCTTTCTTATGTAAACTTCAAACAGTTAAATCCAAATTAACTGCAAGAAAAAAAAAATATTTAGTGTAAAAAGACGCTTACGGAAGTCGAGATTCACTTATTTGGACTGGACCATACCTGGGAACGTTCTGGTTACAGACACGTTTTTCACGAAAACAAGCTTTAAAATGTTAATTAACTTAAGTTTAAATACCCCCACAACTCCTGTGCAGCTATGCACACATGACACTCATGCATTTTGTGGTCGTAACATTGCGCTGCCGTAAACAGCGATTTTTTCACCAAAAATAAAAGTCGTTATCCATCACTTAGCAATAATTTTTGCTTAATGCTACTTAGTTTGATGCTCAAAAGACATAGATAACGGCTATGTGATGTGTCTTTTTAAACTTTGTACTTATTTCTACGTATATCAATCTACCCACATCTCCTGTCACCAGGTAGTGGTATACGTGAAGGGCGCCGACTCCAACGTCCTGGGAGCGCTAGCGCCGATGCGCTCGGGCTCGGCGGAATCTGCCGCGTACGAGCGCACACGCTCCTTACTCTCCGAGTACGCGCGCGCCGGTCTGAGGACACTAGTCATGGCCAAGCGGACCATGCAGCCTGCCTTGTGGGAGGAGTGGCTGGCCGGACATCACCGGGCCATGGAGCTGGGAGAAGGTATGTTTTCTGATAGCCGTTGGAACAGACGAGTCCTGGAATGAATATCAGCAAGCGATCACATTTATTTACAGATTTAAACATTTTAAAAACAAATATAAATACTGTTAGTATCCTGAATCAATATCTAGCGTTGTCGCCAACATATTGCGAGTTAAAATGAATACTTTTTTTGCTTTTTTTACGACCGAATAATTATGCATATAATTAATTGTCGTTCAGATTCCTACGAAGAGACATTAATGACTGCTTGACTTTGTTCATTCTCTAAGTTTTATTAGTTTTTTTTTAAATCTATTAATCGAATTAATAAACGAGAAATCGTTTATTAATTCGATTAATAGATTTTGTTTATGTTATCTTATTCAGTTTGGAAGGTAGATTTGTTTTAGTTACATCAGTTACCCATTCGTGTATTTCAGTTACCTATGTAACTTTTACTTGGACGCTCTTTATCTATGGTAAATCAAATCAAAAAACTTTATTTCGAGCCAAGACTCATAAAGGGTTAGTAACAATGTTCTTACAACTACGTGTTAGTAAACAACACATGAACAACATGTAGGCCATTATTTACATACATACATTAACCTTACCTTACAAATCTCAATTCATTAGCTATCCATTAGTCTGATCAAATTTCGGCCGATGCTCCCAGGTCGCGAGAAACGCACGCGCGACTCGCTGGCCCGCCTGGAGAGCGCGCTGACGCTGGTGGGCGCCACGGGCGTGGAGGACCGGCTGCAGGACGCCGTGCCGCGCACCGTGCGCGCGCTGCTGGACGCGGGCGTGGTGCTGTGGGTGCTCACGGGCGACAAGCCCGAGACCGCCATCAACATCGCCTACTCCGCCGCGCTGTTCTCGCAGAGCGACCGGCTGCTGCACCTCATGTCCCGCGACAAGGTGCGGAAGAATAACCACTTTTGGCGTCCTCGATCTAATAGCAATATGAAACAAGAAAAAATTATAGAAAAAAACATTCTATAAACAAGCTTTTATTTAATTGCTCTAAAAAGAAGAAAATAAACTTTAAATTAAATCAAACCTCTCGCATACCAAGTATGCTCATCCTCGCACACCAAGTATGCTCATCCTCGCACACATTCTTCGAGCTGCTCGTAAGTTTTAACCACTCACTAAATACACTCGCACCAGTCGCACCATCTCGTAAAACTAGCGATCAGTAAAGTTTGAGACCGTTATAGGTAAGTACAAAGCGTCGCCACGCGACGTTACTCTTACATGTGCCTAACGGGGCTGACAGCAAACGGGCGCCGCTCACTCTGCCACCCGGCAGTGGAATGCACCCCGCTGACACTCGGCCATTTCAAGTCGGACAAAAAAAAAAAGGATTGAATAAATAATGGAAATGTCTTCTATTACTGATACTGAACCACCAAAAAAAATTTGCGACCTGCTTAATTTTTTTTCCTGTATAGTGTGAAGCCGTTTTATTTTTCGTATTCTTCTGAGCAAACCCTTTAATTTGATACCCATATTATAGAAGTGCGTAAAAAATATCTAGTCTGCTATCTTGGGCGGTCCGCCATGTTGGATTTAGAGTGAAGTCATTATATTTTTCGTATTTTTCTCAGCAAACCCTTTCATTTGATACCCATATCATGCGCACAAAAACTTACTAGTCCACCATTTTGGGCCGTCCGCCATATTGGATTTAGAATGACGTCACTTAGCTTGCTTACCATGCATTTTCATCCAAACTGAATGTGTATGGAAAATTTAATCTCAATCGGTTGAGGATTACGTTAAAATTCAGTTGCAAGATTTGACCCGAACATACATACGTATAAACATTGCAAGTTAAATAAAAGTTTGTAAAAATGTGATTGGGGTGAGTGTGTCGTGTTGCGCATGATAATATTATATTGAGCCCGCATTGTCGCGCATAACTATACTCAAAGTCTCAAATTCAGATAATTTATGTAAACAAAGGGGATAACATATCAAAAAAATATCTTCATAATGGTAATTCACATAAAATTGCGAAAAAAGAGGTTTCATTTTCTTTTAAGTACTGATTTTAAGAAATAATAATTAAGAAATAATCATACCGTAATTATTTTTACAAATTTTCGGTTTTAAACAAAGTTATTAAAAAAAGGAGATTTTCTGGTATAAAATATTTTATGATACTGGTAACAATGCAGGAGATACAAACATTTTCAATTTTTTTACATCTTCAACAACACTAATATTATAACACTCATTCATAGATTCATATTGTAAGTAGCATATCTAGCCACATTTTGGATAAAAACGGCTGTAAACTGTTTCGAGTGGAAATCGATTTTGGGAAGCCTATGTCTAGCACTGGACTTAAAAGGGCTGATTATGACGATCATATGCCGTGTTGCCGACCTACTACACAAAACATTGTTTGGCAACGGTATTTTGTTTGCATAGTTCTTATAATTAATTCACTTTAATTTTAGCGATGACTATTTACAAAAATAAAATATGATAAAATGTTTTACACTACTGTCGTGTCATTTTGACAGTGACATTTCTTGACATTACTTTGTTTACATAAATTATCTGAATTAGAGACTTTGGGTATACTGTGATTTTTTATTTCATCTTGTATGTGAAGTTCCGCCAAGTAATTAAAAAGGCCCTCTATGGCTTAAACACGGAGTAGTTACTGATGTATGTTTGTGTGAACACAGGAGCATGCTGAAGCCACGATCAAGAACTACCTGGAGAACGGCGCGAGCTCCGTGGGCACTGGGCGGGCGTTGGTGGTGGATGGTCGGACACTGACGTACATCCTGGACCGGCGCTCCGGCCTGGTGGCGCCCTTCCTGTCGCTGGCGCGGCGCTGCTCCGCCGTGCTCTGCTGCCGCGCCACGCCGCTGCAGAAGGCGTACATTGTAAAGGTACTACACTACACTACACTACATCCTGGACCTTCGCTCCGGCCTGGTGGCGCCCTTCCTGTCGCTGGCGCGGCGCTGCTCCGCCGTGCTCTGCTGCCGCGCCACGCCGCTGCAGAAGGCGTACATTGTAAAGGTACTACACTACACTACACTACACTACATCCTGGACCTTCGCTCCGGCCTGGTGGCGCCCTTCCTGTCGCTGGCGCGGCGCTGCTCCGCCGTGCTCTGCTGCCGCGCCACGCCGCTGCAGAAGGCGTACATTGTAAAGGTACTACACTACACTACACTACATCCTGGACCTTCGCTCCGGCCTGGTGGCGCCCTTCCTGTCGCTGGCGCGGCGCTGCTCCGCCGTGCTCTGCTGCCGCGCCACGCCGCTGCAGAAGGCGTACATTGTAAAGGTACTACACTACACTACACTACATCCTGGACCTTCGCTCCGGCCTGGTGGCGCCCTTCCTGTCGCTGGCGCGGCGCTGCTCCGCCGTGCTCTGCTGCCGCGCCACGCCGCTGCAGAAGGCGTACATTGTAAAGGTACTACACTACACTACACTACATCCTGGACCTTCGCTCCGGCCTGGTGGCGCCCTTCCTGTCGCTGGCGCGGCGCTGCTCCGCCGTGCTCTGCTGCCGCGCCACGCCGCTGCAGAAGGCGTACATTGTAAAGGTACTACACTACACTACACTACATCCTGGACCTTCGCTCCGGCCTGGTGGCGCCCTTCCTGTCGCTGGCGCGGCGCTGCTCCGCCGTGCTCTGCTGCCGCGCCACGCCGCTGCAGAAGGCGTACATTGTAAAGGTACTACACTACACTACACTACATCCTGGACCTTCGCTCCGGCCTGGTGGCGCCCTTCCTGTCGCTGGCGCGGCGCTGCTCCGCCGTGCTCTGCTGCCGCGCCACGCCGCTGCAGAAGGCGTACATTGTAAAGGTACTACACTACACTACACTACATCCTGGACCTTCGCTCCGGCCTGGTGGCGCCCTTCCTGTCGCTGGCGCGGCGCTGCTCCGCCGTGCTCTGCTGCCGCGCCACGCCGCTGCAGAAGGCGTACATTGTAAAGGTACTACACTACACTACACTACATCCTGGACCTTCGCTCCGGCCTGGTGGCGCCCTTCCTGTCGCTGGCGCGGCGCTGCTCCGCCGTGCTCTGCTGCCGCGCCACGCCGCTGCAGAAGGCGTACATTGTAAAGGTACTACACTACACTACACTACATCCTGGACCGGCGCTCCAGCCAGTACAGGCGGACAAGTGCCCTCTCTCCTCCCTCACTCTCACTCGCCATCTATAACGCCACATGAGGAGGGCGCATCTCCCCTGACGTCACCCAAAAATCCGACATCGCGCAAGCTGAGTTGTCCCAACGGGTGTTCTTGGGTTGTTGAAACCCGACAACAACTGGGCGGTTGGTCGGGCAGTAGCCCACCAATCACAACACCCGTCTGGTCGGAAGATCCTGCATTTTATACGAAGGATGAGGAACTAAAAAAAAGATAAAAACCGTATCACCAAAAATTTTACAAGGGTTATTGACCCCACACTAGGCAAACCTTGGACAAGAAGAAGACGAAAAGAAGAAATAAAGAAAAAACACTCTTGGGCACCAATAGGGAGGGTTTACCATTTAATATTTAACTTTAAAAGCAAGTTCAGTAAAAAAAAAAAACAACAACAACCAGGATGATTTCAGTAAGTGTAAAGTTAATATAATAAATGTAGTTATTTGGTGTTCCCAATAAATAAACTTTACACCCTGTTCCTGATTTCTGTACACGCTCACTCATTCCTCGTGAAGAGTTTAATGTATTAATAATAGTCGTTTATTTCAGGCATTGGCACCTATAAAATTAAAAACTCTTACCAATCATACAATTTAAAAGAAATCAACAAATAATGCGCCTAATAATAAACGCTACGCTTCTAATAAACGTATTGTTCGTCCGCAGGCGGTGAAGGAAGAGCTCGGCGTCACGACGCTAGCCATCGGCGACGGCGCCAACGACGTGTCCATGATACAGACCGCGGACGTCGGTGTCGGTGAGTTATTCACTTTCATTCATCTAGGTACAGCTCCCCATAGAAAAGTTTGCGCTTTGCGAATTATCGTCTATCTTCGGAAATACGAACTAGCGATGATGAGATCTAATACAGAGCTGTTACAACCATGGGAGTTTTTGCCTCTTTTATATTACTATGTTTACAAAATTATAGATTAAAAACTTACGTAATTCCAAAAAACTTTTCATAACTTTTGAGCGGCAAGTGATGATCTGTGACCGGAGTACTTAACCCGACAGAGGGAAAATTTCATGCAAACGCACAATGATAGTGCACTACTACAAGGCGCGGTAGACTTAGAAGCATGCCTCTGTCCGGTTACTCTTGTGGCGAGACGATTTTGTTAATTTAGAAAGAAGCGCATATTTTTTCTTATTAACCTATAATACTATAATCCAATTTTAGTGGTAAATAAATTGTGTGGGGTATACACAATTTATTAACCTCTAAGTATAAAGTATGTTTACATAAGTTATTATCTGAATTAGAGACTTGCGGTATGTTTGGAGAATCTTAAGTGGGTTGAACTCTCTAATAATTCAAAAGTCAGTGTTTACGTTCAATTTATTCTTATGTCTTTTACACAATGATGACCAATTAATCCTTAATCACTTCATCTATTTCAATCAAAGTTGTCTACAGACATCGTTAAATTTTGGATGTCTTATAGTTATAAATCTGCGATGACGTGCACTCTTTCATTTAACACATCAAGATACTTGAAATCAATGATTGAATTTCATTTCATTAACTGAATAATGTTTTATGTGCGTGTAAGATTAATAACATAAAATTGTGTCAATAATTTTGTAACCTTGAATAAAGTGATTACAATAAAATGTCACATTGTGTGAGTCAGGAGAAAGAGCAGCGCAGTGGAGACGATATTCCGATAACATTGGATAATAAACTTTATAATCAATATTTCGGTTAAATATACGGGGCTAAGACGAAAGTAGTACCAGCACAGCTATTCACAACCGTTCGAGAGACTGTGTCATCACACATCGTCAAAGTATTACAATTCATACAGAAGCGAAACGCCTTTGATGTGGGGCGACACCGCTGCGCACCGCCCGTGTAGGTATTTACACTATCACACGCAGATGTACAGTCGTCAGCAGGTTATACGAAACTCTCAAACTTCTCCAAACGATTTTAAACCTTAAAATTTTGATGGTTAGGTTCAAAATCGAATGAGAAAATTTAACAGTTTGTGGTTGTTTGTGTTTGATGTGCTGGCGACTGTACAAGGGTTTTAGCAAGATGGAAAATAAAATAAATGTGACTAATATTATGTTATCATTTATTTACAAGTACCTATACATTTGTGGCAATGCCAGATATTTACGTGACTCATTCGGATGAACAATATTATCATAAAAGTTTGAGCGAAACATGAGCTTGGCCGTGATTTAAATTCTACTTTACCTGGTATAAAATAAAAAAATTCTCTAAAGTATTGTTTCCAAGAAACGAAAGGAAATTCTGCCTAAATTGGTTATGAAATCTTGCACCGTTATAATTAATCTATTTAACGATTCTCATAAAATTCGCTCGTAAAATACACGCTCGAATCGCTCGAATTGTTATACTGTGTCATAATGGTCTAATTGTCTTTTCGCCAACTTTAACATGCTTAATTTGTTTCCAGGTATATCAGGGCAGGAAGGCATGCAAGCGGTGATGGCGTCGGACTTCGCAGTGTCGCGGTTCAAGTACTTAGAGAGATTACTGCTGGTGCATGGACATTGGTGCTACGACCGACTAGCGAGAATGATACTCTACTTTTTTCTTAAAAATGCCGTAAGTCCGTTATACCGGTTTCTGAAATGAGAATTCCAAGTTAAGAACATGTCAAACTTTTATTTAGTACAAGCTTATGCCCGCGGCGCGCACGCTTTTTCTTAAATATAAAAAGGAGTCTAAGTTACTCCTTATAACATCAGCTATCTGCCAGTGAAAGTCCCGTCAAAATCGGTTCAGCCGTTTTGGAGATTAGCCAGAACAAACAGACAGACGGACAAAAATTTTAAAAATAGGTTTTATGTTATATACAATATGTAACAAAAACCCTGTCCGATCCAATTAAGGCGTATTCCTGGTTCAACATACGTACTATAAAAAATTGTTATAAAAATGTAACTCATAAAAACCAAAAGTTATAGATTTTTTTTTTATAATCCATGCGAAATTTCTGTCTGCGTAGATACACTTGACGTTGTAAGTGTGCAGATATTTTTGGTTAGTTGTCTGTATAGAAATTATTGACAAGCATCTGCTCAGATATTAATGAAGTAATGAATGTTCAGATATTAATGGTAACTTGTAGTGTATGGAACTTATTGACATTTTAAATTGTTCAGAAGTAGTTGGTCACCTTGTCTGCTACAATATATCTGACGGCGACTGTACAATAGCCGTGAAAATTTGATTTTAAGCTTCTATAAATGTTTAATTGCTTAAGCAAATTTTTTTGCTGCCTATAAAATAATATATAAGATAGAAAAAAAAATATTGCCTCGTTGTTCTAATGGTCGCAAACGCTACTGCTCTGCATGAAGTCTTGGGTTCCATTCCCCCAGATCGGGCAAAGTGTAATTCGAGTTTCTCCATCTGGAATTTTTCAGTAGCAGCCCGAAGTCTGGGTTTGTGCCCGGTTGATGGCAATAAGCTCGCCCCCTATTACTATTACATGGGACTTAAAGATAACTGGCGAAATGTTAATGTACTAGGTACACCTCTGCCTAACCCTTTGGGGATTACAGGCGTGATGATATGAAAAAAGAAAACATATAACCCTGCTGTGTAAACTGCAAAAAAAAAACAACTAAGAATTTGAAACAAGTACATCACTTTTTAAGTAGTCTGTTATACAGACGTCGGTGTTCATCGACTGCATCAGATCCCTTGAAAAGTGATCTTCTTATCCTTAATCAATAACACAAGTAAATATTTGTGTCCACAGTCATTTGTGTTCCTGGTGTTCTGGTATCAGTTCTACTGCGGCTTCTCATCGATGGTGATGATAGACCAGGTGCACCTCATGACCTACAACCTCATGTTTACCGCGCTGCCGCCCATCGTCATCGGTAAGCTATTACTAGCTGTTATCGTTTAGTCATAACTTGTTCTGGTACAAGTGCATTGCGAAATTACAAACATGACAAATATTAAAAATGATGGTTTCCATAGTTGGGATGAATTTATCCCAATAACAAACTTAACGTTGTAGTTAAAAAACCAGTTCTCCCATGCATTTCAACTTCAAATGTAAGTTTGTACGCCCAATATTGAGAGATTTACCATGTTCTATTAAGACCATAGACTTCTTAAAGGTTCTATAAGTATTGAACTATTTTCATACATTTTCTAAATAACTTTTTTTTTTATAAATTGTATCTGAAATCCTTACAATAAGCACTTCCATTTACATGTTTCCCGGTACAGTTCACAAAACTTCTTTTTTAAATTTTCTAATTTACCCCACAAAAGTATTCAATATTATATTCAAAATTCATTTAATTACGTTACACGTCCGAGTTTGAGTCACTGAAGAAGTTCATATGTGTACCAAATTTCAACTTATCGGCCGAGTAGATTTCAAGCCAATTGGCTGTGTCAGACACACTAGGGAGTGCACGCCCGTTCGCGCGTCGGGCGCGGCGCCACGTGCGGCGTTTGTGTTGCTGTTGAAAACTCCCCACACAGCCGTCTTGGTTTCACACATGACTAACGAGCAACGCGTGAATCCCAGGCGCGTACGACCGCGTGGCGCCGGCCGCGCTGCTGACGGAGCGGCCGGGCCTGTACGGCGCGGCGCGGCGCGGCCTGGCCTACCGCGCGCACTCGTTCTGGGCCGTGCTGGCCGAGAGCGTGTACGTCAGCGTCGTGCTGTTCTTCACGGCGTGCTTCGCCTACTGGGACTCCACCGTGGACGTCTGGGCCTTCGGCGTGTGCTGCATGACCTGCTGCCTCGTCGTCATGCTGCTGTACGTGGCCATCGAGACGAGGAGCTGGGTGAGTCGTTTCTTACCGTATGTTTTCTTTTTCTATTTATTTTAAAAATACAGTAACATCTGTACTAATATTATAAAGCTGAAGAGGAACTGCTGGTTGGAATTGAAAAATTCTTTTTGTGTTGGTTAGTCCATTGATTGAGGAATATTATAGGCTATATAATATCACGCTACGACCAATAGGAGCGGAGCATAAAAGAAAAATGTTGCAAAAACGGGAAAAAATATTCCTTTTTGAGAGCTTCCGTTGCGTGCGCTGCGTAAACGGTTTAAGTTACACAAATATCATGTATGATGGAATTGTTCCTCTTTAAAAGTTCTAAAAAAAGTCCGCGACAGCATATGTCTATCTTTTAAGATTGACTCACTATAACCATTTTTATGGTAATCAATTTTTTTCGAAATTAATTCATTATTTGCGAAGGAGTTTTATCAACATAACATTAATCCTTATCCAAATAAATATGTTATTAATCACAAGTATTTAAATGTAAACAAAATTGTCCTTGACATCACTTGATTTCAATCAACATCTTAGGAGATATCATAATTTTAAAATAACTCCGCAACAAAATAAGTAGAAAATTCATTACTTAAACCACTCTCTCTCTTACGAGTAGGTGACGCAGACGAAGTTGCGCGGGTCAGCTATTTAATTTGCTAGCGGCTCCGCCCGCGTGGATGTCGGTCATCCTTCTCCATATCCCAGGTTATATCCATGACGTTTCACATTTATAATATTAGTATGGATAAAACTGAAGAGTTTGTTTGTTTGGTTGAACGCGCCAATCTCAGGAACTACTGGTTCGAATTGAAAAAATATTTTAGTGTTGGATAGCCCATTTATCGAGGAAGGCTATAGGCTATATATCTACGCTACGATCCTTAGATGCCAAGTGAAAAGAACGGAAGTCAGAAAGAATGCTAAGCGATAACGATGTTTTAGCGCGGGCGAGCGACGGGATGCGAATGCGACGGGATGGGTGGGCCGAAATTTCACGCGGACGAAGTCGCGGGCAGAAGCTAGTAAACCTAATAAAAGTATTAAAAGTCAAATTCAACTCCAGCTGTTTGCTCAAAAAAATTAAACTTCCGTTATCGTAGGGCCACGATGTGACGTCGTCCCCGTATCCACGATACTGTTTTGTTTAAATCTTTTTTTTAACTCCAAATCATATTAATTGTATCGTTGTGCTTTATCTGAAATCGCACTTACTCTTTAAGGCTCCCTCAAAGACACCGCGTGCCGCGCAACGAGCGGTCTCTTTGTGTCGCGTCGCTTGTCGCGCCTGTTTGTAGGAGCCTTTACCCTTGTAATGTTTTTTATTCACATGGCTTTTTACGTCACTTCCGGCATTGTCGAAGACTACGCGTTTTGAATTTGCGTTCCTCGCCAACAAAAAAACACAACGTAATGAAATGAGTAACGCATAAAAAAATGGAATTTATTTATTCATTCATTCATTCAAAAATCCGTTTTTATTTTTTTTATAAAAAGCGTTACCCCACACTAGGAATGTTTCCTGTATTGTGGGTGCGTTTAAAAACCTTTAAACTCACATACACAAACAGCCAGACCCGGAACAACTACTTGTAGGTCATACAAATATTTGTTCCGTGCGGGAATCGAACCCGCGACACGCTGCGCAGCAGTCCATCGCTTAACCACGGCGCCATCCGTGCCGTCGTGCCTTTAACACGTACATATATTTCAATAATGAAAAAGTTTTGAATTACTTGCATATTCCCTATTGGGAAAATAAAAAGTACGATAACCTTGTAAAATTATTTATATACTTATTCATCAATTGATTACATGCAGCTTTTTAATTTCACATTCGTAAGTGTATATTACAGAGTGTGTGTGTATGCATGGAATGAGGAATTAGACAATAGTCGTTTGAGTGTATTAGTAGTACAGTCAACCACGTATCCGTGGTAACATTTTGCATTTACCGCACTTTCATGTTGTAACATTAAGGGCAATTTTCATAGTGCACTTACTATATGCGGTTGATTGTACGACTTTATATAAAACTAACACGAGTGAAAGTTTATACCAGCACCCTAATTGCGTAACACGCTATCAATCGCAATCTGAATGATTTTGAAGCATATTGCTAATCTATTGCTTCATATGTTCGAAAAATATGTCTACTCAACAACGTATAAAGGGTTATTGGTAAACACTAATAACACAACACTACAACTACAAGAGGCAGTCGCAATAGTATCCTGAAGGCTGTGGCAGCAGATACTTCCTCCGCCATAATAAGGCAATTTGTGCGAAAACTCATACCATAGTTTCTGGGTGTCCAGTTGTTGGGCAGTCTTCGCATTCATTCGTTCAAGTCACTAACAATAGTATTTTAAGGCGGTATGATCCGACAGAGACCGCGCGTAATAGTTTTTTGAATCCATGAGAAATATAAAAAACAGTGTTATAAAATTCGCAAAAAAAAAATCTTATTTAAGGATCTGGCGGACATGCAATCGCTTTTAATAACACGATTAGATTAACTTTGCTGGATAGAAAAAAAACCCAAAGTTTCCGCTTTTCGTAACGTTTAATCAGTCTCATAGCTACAAAACGGACGCTTTTTTCTTATTTTTTATGTAAGTTAAATAGTAGTAAGATTGTTTAGCACAGTTCGCCGAGTTTGTCTTGATAAAATGATTAAAATAATTACTATGTTTGAATACCTACCAAAATGCGCGAGGCAACCACTCGCGACTTCGCGAGCCTACTTCAGTCGGCTCGGCGATCATAGCGCTTTAAGTGTTTTAACTGTTACTAACACACTATTTTTTTAGTTTTCCAAAATAAAATGATTTTATTTATTTATTACTAACATTGTAACTAACAACTTTTGTTCTATGACTTTTTACAAAACGTAATACATTTGCCAAAAACAAATATCCAAGATTTCGTTGTTCTATCTAACACATTTCAATTCTGCATTTTGTTGTACCTACCTACGCCTTCCGTGCACTGAAACTCGTAAGACACGGCAGTTTATTTTGCTACGCGTAGAGTTCGTTAAACATGACGGAGAACGGTAGGTCTCTCTCGTTATGATCAGCCATATTTTAAACTACTGTGGGGTCATTTACTCAACTTTAGGCTGATAATCAGCACCTCCTGAATGTCAAAATTACCCAAGACAGTCCTTCAAAACGCCCGCCCTTCACTTCCTAGTGCTTTAGCTGGGAAGAAGAAGTGGCGGAACAAACTCCCCAGCAGCACAGCTGTCTGTTTAGTTCGAAGAACTTGATTCTTTACAGTAGTGGGTATGCAAAGTAATTAGTAGGTACACGACACAACTATACCGAACGCGCGACAGTTTCTAGACGTATTCACTGCTTGACCGCCACCGATGAACTTCACTTGTCGTCCTTGTCGAATGCGCTGCGGTCGTTGTACACTAGTTATTATACTCTTTGTTGTACACTCTGTCATGCGCCGCCAAGCAGCACAACCAAGACACTCTAAACTAACAGCGACATCTATGAATGCCTACCAATACCAATTTAAACAATGCGCCGTGAAACATTTAAAGCGTTGATTATATATATATATATAATTTTTTTTTTGTGTTGTAAATCTGATGAATTATTAAAAGTTGTTGTTTATGATGTTAGTAATATAGTGAGAGGTTGTTAGTGTTTTACCAATGACTGATGATGATGTTGAACTGTCAAAATGAAACCCATTCCTACTGATAGTGTGTTACGCAATAATTATGCTTCTGTGTTTACAGAAAGTGTGTTCTAAAAACAATTTCCTATCACGTGTACAAGAACCGTTTGCCAAACTATTACTTAAGGGGCATGCGCTAAGGTAACTTACGAAATATCAAACTTTCTTATTTTCAATTTTCAAAATTTCTTTTTGCAATTTGCAGGTCGGTGTCAGGTTGTATGTTGATGAAAATATGATTTGCGACCGTAACAAATATGTATTATACAGAATTAAAATCATTCATACACTTCTCTAAGTTCGTATTAACCTATTGAATGACTATTTCAAGAAATCATGACCTCATCATGAATTTGAGGCCAATTCTAACTTAGAGTTGTAGGTACTGATGATTCTTATGATTATAATTCTATAAATATGTACAATGGGGGACATCCGAATCGGACCACCATAAAGACTATTCTTGCTTGCAGCGCTCGGCAGCTATAGTGAAGCTTACCTACGCTAATGCAACACAATATAGTATCGCTGCATCATATTTTTGCCGAGCCCCTTGTTTTTGTAAATGAAAAAATAAAAACACCGTAAAAAACCAGCCTAGGTGGTCAGATATCTGTGATCATTGTAACAGAGCCTGAGAAATTTATTTAAACAAAAGTTTTTATTTTTATTGGTCGTCATATAAAGGGGCGGTAAACAGCTGTGGACATCCATGAGCACGGGATTTTATGTAAAGTAATAAAGTATGCCGATTCGGATGTCCCCCTATAGTACTTATTTATGATGGTCGCGAATCATATTTTGATCAAAATACAACCTGCAAATTGCCAAAAACTTAAGAAAACCTGAATTTCACGGGCTTCACTGGCGCATTCACCTTAAAAAAAAACTAATATTATAGTCATAACATTCACAGACGGTGATCCATCTGCTGGCATTGTCGGGTTCTTTGCTGTCGTTCTTCATCCTGACGCTGCTGTACCAGACCATCTGGCCGTCGTTCCTGAACCTGCCCTCCACGTACCACGTCATGCTGAACACTATCAGGGAGCCGGTGTACTGGCTCGTCCTGATCCTTACCACTGTGGCCGCGTTGGCGCCCAGGTCACTATCTTCTACTTATTTATTTATTTACTAGCTCCCCACTCCTGCTTCGCACGGTGTTTACAATTTGACAAAACATCGAAATTTCTTAATTATATGTAAATTTAATATTCATGTATTATTGCAAACTGGTTTTTGCTCACGACTTGGCCCGCGTGGTGATCGGAAAATATACCACGAGAACGTACTGCCGGGATTAAAAGTACACTATGTGTTAATTCAGATTATAAACTATCCGTGTGCCATATTTCAACCAAATCCGACAGCCGTTTTTGCGCAAAACACATCCTGAAAGCAGACAAATTTTCCGTATAGACAGAACACTGTTCGGGTTTGGAAATGCTCCCTGAACAAAAAATGGGCATGAATACCCTGAAAAGTGCAATATTTTGGCATTTTAATGTAATGAAACTACAAAATCAAAAGTGATTTTTTTCAAATTAGGCTGTGAATCTGCACTTTTCGAACTTCAAAATTACATAAGACGCCAAAACGCGCGCCCTTCGCCACTTCCTAGTGATTTAGCTGAGAAGAAGTGGCGCAAAAAACTGTCCAGCAGCAATCTGTCTGTTCAGTTCTATACAGTAGCAGGTATACAAAGTAATTAACATTACAACAAACCTTAATAAAAGTCTTTAGGCATAAAGGGCGTGCCCGCGTGCCCTTCTCCCGCTCTGCCCAAAGCGCGAGAAGTTATTTGATAATTTACCACCAAAAAAATCGAAGTAAAATAAATAATCAGTTAATTACTAATAACGAAACGAAACCATGGTCAGCAAGACGACCAGTCACCACACAAGCAGCATCCGTTCACGAGCATAACGCTAAGATCAGCCATTGCCCCTCGCCATATTTGAGGGAAGGGCCAACCCGACCCCCGACACTACCGCAAGCAGTGACATGTAAGGGAGCATAGCGAAACGAACTTGTTGCTCAGGCAAGAACTGGTTTGTGCAGGATGGTGTACCACGGCATACGCAACTCGGTGCACCCCAACACGCTGGGCCGCGCCGTGGCCGCGCGGCGCCGCACGCGCTCCTACGCCGCGCACTACCGCTCCGCTCCGCCCCACGCCACGCTCTACCGGTACGTACACACACAACAAGGCACCCCAACACGCAACTAAAAGTCCAAGTTCCCTCACTATTTTCTTCTTTCACCGATGTCAGTAATGTCCGAGATAATCTCAAAAACGACATCATTATGAATTGGAATAGTCACATCGAAACTTGAGAGTTGAGGCCTTAACCACTGAGCCATCAAAACATACATCACATCACACCACTCTCACACTTACACCCCCACACTCCTCCTACTTCACAAGCCAACACACATACTATATCTTTTTCACTTCTCATGCTCTAAAAGTTCGTCTTTATGTCGTGCGTAGGCGACATAAAGTCGCTTTTTATGCTCTAGAGCATAACGTAAAATCTTCGTCGAAGACCAAGGCAATCGACCCAACAGCCACACGCACAACTTCAACTTCATAGAATAACCTCTTTATTTTAATTCGTTTCGTTAGTATTCTAAGAACAAGGCAAGGATACCAACAGCCAAAGTACACAATAAAACTTCATGAAATAAACTTATATTTTTCTATTTCGTCCATTTATTATTTTACATGTTGCTGTTTCATTTCCTCGCAATCGAAGTGAAAAGTAGTGTACAACTCGTCCATAAAACCCATTTTACACTCTTTATCCATCCTCGCTTGGATGGATAAACGTCTCGCGTAAAATGGTGCGTTTTATGCACTTGATGTACAATCTACTATTATAAATCACCTTTTATCCTACCTAAGAAAGAGCGGTGTCTTCTAACACAGGCATTATCTGCTTAAAAGGAGGCGCCATTCACCAACAAAATGTAAACAACTATGGTCAAGAAATAAACATTTTGTATTGTATTTTTATACACATTATAGTCCGTTTCAAAAGTATCTTATGAAAATGTAAACAAATAGATCAGAAAACGTAACTGTGGATGCTAATTTGTAGTGTCATTTATAAATTGAATGTTTTGATCTGATTATTTGAATACCTACGTAAACCTGAAATTCTTATTCTAAATCACCTTAAAGATGTTTTTCATTTGACAATTGAGGTTAATTTTATAACCTCAATTTTCGTCGATGATTTTTCAATTACATTTTAGTTCGACTCAAATGATAATAATTGTTGGTGTGGAAAAAATGAATGAAACCACTTGATTGAAAAGTTTAAACCTTCTTAATAATATGAATGTTTTACTTTTTTTCTTTAGTGAGTGATTGCGTAATAATTGAACCTGAAAAGGTTTGTTTACACTTTTATCAGATACTTTTGGAACACAGCATACTCCATTATAACGTATTGAGTTGCCCTTCCACAGCGCGCGGGACGAGGACGGGCTGCACAAGCCGCAGCCGGACGTGGCCGCCATCACCTGAGCGGTGACGTCACAAGCCGCAGCCGGACGTGGCCGCCATCACCTGAGCGGTGACGTCACAAGCCGCAGCTGGACGTGGCCGCCATCACCTGAGCGGTGACGTCACAAGCCGCAGCTGGACGTGGCCGCCATCACCTGAGCGGTGACGTCACAAGCCGCAGCTGGACGTGGCCGCCATCACCTGAGCGGTGACGTCACAAGCCGCAGCTGGACGTGGCCGCCATCACCTGAGCGGTGACGTCACAAGCCGCAGCTGGACGTGGCCGCCATCACCTGAGCGGTGACGTCACAAGCCGCAGCTGGACGTGGCCGCCATCACCTGAGCGGTGACGTCACAAGCCGCAGCTGGACGTGGCCGCCATCACCTGAGCGGTGACGTCACAAGCCGCAGCTGGACGTGGCCGCCATCACCTGAGCGGTGACGTCACAAGCCGCAGCTGGACGTGGCCGCCATCACCTGAGCGGTGACGTCACAAGCCGCAGCTGGACGTGGCCGCCATCACCTGAGCGGTGACGTCACAAGCCGCAGCTGGACGTGGCCGCCATCACCTGAGCGGTGACGTCACAAGCCGCAGCTGGACGTGGCCGCCATCTCCTGAGCGGTGACCACACGCGCGCCGCACTACCTCCACTGTTACACTGAACTAGGCTGTGATCTGTCGATAGACCTATTGTAATACAAGTAGATTATATTGTGCTTTTATACTGCAAAGCGGGACCAACGCGTCCGAGACGCGGCCGGCACGTCGGATAGACGCATACGGTACGTCGGGAAGACGTATCCGGCACGCCGGAGCCACGTGCGCTCGGCGAGACTTAGCTAGCATTTATCTTGGCTCACATTTTTGCAAATTGAGTGAATTTATGTCGCTTCTCACATAGTGCGAAAATAGTTTTCAGTGAGTCAAGAAAATAATTATATCGTACTACAAGTTGAATCTGAATTCTTTTTAATACACTATTCTTGTTTCTTTGTAAATATTTCATCCCAAGTGTTCAAAACGATAACGTATAACCTACCATATCATCGAAATTACTTCCGATGTTGTTAGTTACCATAATTATATGTATAACATTATTATTTGTGTAGTATTTATAGTACATAGTACTTACGCGCCGCATCACGCGGTATCTCATAGATCTGCCAATGTTATTGACGATACACGAGGTGTTGCTCACCGTACCGCAAATACCACGCAATCCATAGTAAAGAAACACCACTCACCACGACGCTTCGCCAAAAGGGATGAGTGAAATAAAAAAATCCTGTAAAAAACATTCTTGAAAATATTTTTTTGTGGTTTTCAGTTTCAAGTCTCTTAGAACGTATAGTTGAACATAAAATATAGTACGGTCAGCACCATCGCGTATTTCGTTTGTTAATTTTAATCAGTATTCTTTGACCATGGATTTAGAACCGATAGAATCCGTCTGGTACAATCAAGATTACTAATATTTGTCTCACAGTTCATACAATAAACGTGGTGTAAATTCCATATATTGTGCACACTACCTTAAACATATTCCAACGTATTTTAAATCCATGACGGATAACATCATAGGACATTAATAAACGTCTAACTATACTTGAACAAGCGCGTCAATCATTGCAATTTAAACCTTATTTCAATGACATAAAAGTCACATTTCGAGCGCTCGTGACTTGCAACGACTAACCGCTTCGTGTTACCGTTAAGACAGCAATATGTTTTGTTTCGTTTCTTACCATTTTCAACATGAGTGTTCAGTCAGAATCTTGGTATTTAATAAATTAATGTTTGGATGTTGTATTCAGACTAAAATCGTGCGCGTGTCATAAAAATAAAGCAAACAACAAAAGTCATTACAGTCGCTGTCATCAAACGTGCGAGGAGGACGGTGAACATTTAGGGCGATATTTCTGAAAATTCTATTGTCTCGAGTCGTCTCGCTCCTACGTTTTATGACTGCGCAATTCACCAACGTTGACGTTTAGCTAAGTGCGCTGTACAGTCGCCAGCACGTCAAGTTACCACAAACTGTCAAATTTAATCATTCAATTTTGAACTTAACCACACACATTTTAAGGTTTAAAATCGTTTGCAGAAATTTGACAGTTTCGTATAACCTGATGTGCTGGCGACTGTACAATAATGTTAATTATAAATCAATCTACGCTTAACTAACTACATCTAATTATGAATACTCATAAGTAGGAGAGAGCGCACAATATGCGCTGTCTCATCCCCACATTTGATTGCATGGCGTGCAGCAAGTTTTTGACCGAATATGGTACATTCGTCAACTTTGTATTAAGATTTGCATCTGTGTGAGTGGCCGCCATAGACACATAAGGGACACATATGCGCATTTAGCCTGCGGATTCATCCAGAATTTTGTAAAAAGAAATGACTTTAACAATAATATTTTAAGTATCGAAACAAGGGGTATTCTCTTATTTCGCTAATCGATTCTCAGCCCACCGTGAAAATCGATTCTCACACACACAAAAGCAAACCTTATGCTACGTTATTCGACGAATGCAGTATTTGTTGTAGGTAACACATTGACTACCATAGGGGAAGTGTCAAGTGGACTCTCGTTAGTTCTAAGTCTGTGTTGAACGATACTAAACGCCAACGATTGTGACGCGGTCATAAAATGTGCGAGAGGGACGGTGAATATTGAGTACGGGATTTCTAGTCTCGTGTCGTCACGCTACCTCATTCTATGACCGCCACTACAAACGTTGGCATTTAGTAAATAGACGTTATTGTTTGTATGTCTGTCTATTATATACCTGGTATGTAGTACCGTGTTTTGTGGCAACGTACGACACGATTGTGATTGTTGATGAAATCTTGTATTTTAGTAGGTTACTAGTGTGTGATAACGGTTGACTTCCTTCTCAGAATATTTATATTTATTTATAGAGAAACGCTGCCTTGCCTGAGACTGCACCCGTTATTGGGGCATACATATTAATCGTAGCGAGGAATACACCTGGGGAACTGTCGCGTTCACGTTCAAATGTCCGTTATGACATTGTAGCTAGTCCTAACACTAGGCGAGAACGTCGAAGCTTTAATTCAGTAAACAGAGAGTATCCTGAATCCCTGATTGGATGTTGGATCTCTAATAACCGACACAGAGCAAGTCCGGGTCGTTACGGCGTCCCTATTTTATGTTTAAGCAAGCATTTAGAGATATTTTAACATGTAATTATATTCTAAATTAATTCAACACATTGAATTGAGGTGTATAAGGTATAATAATATAATATAAAACTACCTACCTATTCCCCATTGATCCCGCTCAAACGTCAATTCAATTTTGTTAATACAACAAGTGCCTTGAACGCAGTCCCCGGGTGTGCTCCCCGCGACGTACCGACGTCGTGTAGATGATTCCTAAAGATTTAACTATTTTTACTATCGTTTCTAGTTTTGTACATAGAAACAAATATATTTCTATATGAATGAGATGATTGTTACGTGTACAGTAGGATATTTTTATATGAAACAAATCTTTGTGTAAATAACTTGTATGTTCTAAGACTGTTGTTTATGTTAGAGCTTTTAGTTTGTTCAGTTAAATTTAACTATGTAATAGGGTATTGTGATGAACACATGTATTTTCCAGTCATTTTGTTATCATGCTGACCAACTTTGAATAGTTCCATTCTGATTTTCATTCTTGCCATGTTGTAAACAAGGTTAAGTACAATTTCTGTATGTTAATTTATTAGTACTTGAACGTTTACTTATTACTTTCTTCGTTTAAAAGTGGTGCGAATGTAAGCAGTGCGTTTATATTGCCAGTTTAAAATTATCGGTACTTATTGTGTTGTTTATTGGAGATATTTTGTATTAATTAATAAAGGCATGTTTTACATTTTCCGAATAGACACTTCCCATACGAAATTTCCTACCAGATAAGTTAACTGGAACTCGGGGGTGGTAAAACAAGCCATTATAGGTTAAATTTTTACTAGTCTTATCAACGAAATATAGATTTTGTTAAAATCTTTTTAGTATTATAAAAAATAAATCTTCCATGAATGTATCTAAAGGCATTTTATCAATGTACAGTACTACGAAACTAGGTATGCGCCTCGAGAATCATCATTTTTCAGCAAATCAATACGAGAATCATCTTACATTCGTATTTTTGAAGGCGTACGAAAAATGGCGTTGTTCTAGCTTGGTTACGTAGTACTTTATGCATTTAATTTGTTGCTAATTCCATTATATTATAAATCGTGTTGATTCTTACTTATACTAATTGTGCATTTAGTTTTTGTGATATTATCAAAACAAAAATCTCTATTATAGCCGCTATATCAAAATGTAAGCACGGCAATGACTAGAAAATACATCATATAGATGTGTTGTTTTATAATAATAACAAATTATTTAATTTCATTACAAATATTGTTTTATTTTTGTCCTCGTCATACATGTCTTTGAATTTTGTCACCATTTCATTATAATATCGGTTTGTGCAGTTTAACATTGCTACAACAGTTTTTAAGCAAGTGTAGAAAATATTTAAAAAATGCATCATTCCATCTTTACCCGAAATTTTACATTCTACATAAATTTACAAAAGTTACTCAAATAATGGACACAAGCGACAAATGCATATTTTTTGCACTCCTAACTGTGACAAAGGCTAAAATTACGGAGTGACTCGGATACTTATACAAGCTTCTGCCTTACTAAGGGTTAAATTTGTATAATGTCATAAAGGTGAGCGGACAACGAACAATCCGCAGCGTCGTATTTTCACCAAACTTTCTGAACTGCACTTGTACTATGGGGGACATCCGAATCGGCACACTTTCAAAACATAATCCCGTGCTCATGGATGTCCACATCTGTCTACCGCCCCTTTTTACGACGACCAATAAAAAAAACGTTTAAATAAATTCCTCAGACTGTTACAATAATCACAGCATGTCTGAACCATCTCGACTGGTTTTTTTAAGGTCTTTTTTTTTTATTTACAAAAACAAGGGGCTCAGCATAAATCAGATGCTGCGATACCATTGGTTGATGAGCGGAGGTAAGCGTTGCTATAGCGGCCGAGCGCTGCAAGCATGAATAGTCCTTATGGTGGTCCGATTCGGATGACCCCCATAGTACAGCATTGTATATGTTGTACTTTCGGACACATCATCTTTACATATCGCACACCTAGATAAAGAGTAGCACAACTCAAAATACCTCTTTTTTCAGGAATACTACTCATTTTCTATTTGACCGATTTAAATTATTGTTGTATGATGTTGTATATTCTTTTACTAAGATATTAATTTGCTATTAATATATATATTTTTTATATTAATTTAGTAAAACAACAATTACTTTCATTTTTCAACAATACTGGGGTAAGTGGAAATAATTTGAAGAACACACAAGAAACAAGACCGATTCAATCACGAATACGAAATCAAAATAATTCACGCTTGATTACTGCGATTAGCCACGAATACAAAACTAAGTCGAAATAATTTACTCTTTGAGCGTATTGACAGCATCTTTCCCTGCAGCTGACATGTCGTAACTGGTGATGCGTTACTGTTGTTGATGGGGGGTGACCGTGGAGCTACTCAAAAAGACTGACTTACAGCGCAATCTAGTCTTTTATGAATGGAGTTTGTACACCGGTGTCTTTGGAGTTAATGTAGTTTTCAACACTGATTCCGATAATCGCAATAACTCGATTTTGGATTATTTTGAGTTGTGCCACCCTTCATCTAGGTGTGCGATATATAACCCTAAAACTGCGTAACCTTAAAACTTGTACCATGTTCACCAAACAAACATCCAACATGTGAAATACGAGTAGCAAAATGTGTGTGCTATTCATTCAGAACTCTCATTTAGTTTTAATTTCAAGATTCGAGATTTCAAGTTATCCATTTTAGGATGCAGCTTACGTACTTTTAACATGTTCATTTTAAGTTTAACAATAATCTGTTGAATAGTCAAATCTGTTTGGATACCTGACAGGTGATTTTATTTTGTCGATAGTTAAATCAGTGAACATCTTATCTGATTGGTGATCTTATCCGGTGGATAATCAGATCCTTTGAATTCAAACTGCTCAGATAAGTTTAAAAGCTTTCTGGATAATCACATCAGCCTAAACATGTCTTATCTGGATCTTAGAGAGTTGTTGGCGTGTTTGTTACAAGTGGACACGTAGTTTAAGAAAACACACAACACAAATATAATTTGAGAACAGGTGGCCTACCATGATAATCAAAAACGATTCAAAAGCAAGACATTTCAGTTTAGATTCCTAAACTGCATCGCTTCAAATTCGTAACATGACGTCCTCCAATCCGCTCAGCGGCATTTGAATCGTTTTATGTGAATGAAATATCGCAATTTCTGGCTGAGCTAACCCAAACGGGTGCCTACACAGATTAGATACGTTTGAAAGATGCCCGATTCGAGTGCGTCTACAGACGAGGATCATTTACACAATTATTTCAAGAATGTCGTAAGTATGAAACATTGTATAATTTTTCTAGGTACTGAAACTAAATAATTTCTTCGATAAACCTATTATGAAAGTGAATAAATTTATCTTGCCTTGAGAAGCCACTGAAGTCTTTGTGACAAAAACAAATGCCATTAAAAAAAGCACGTAAAATAAGTATTTCGGACTAAAGGAAAGATTAAAGTACACTTACATTAGTTTTTGTAAAATTCCACTAAAATAGCACTAAAAAACTTTGTTTTCGTCAATAATTCAACAAACGTTTCAGTTTGTTATAGAAATAGTAACTTCGCTCCGCTTGAATCGCTTATTTTGACAGCTGAGCGTTTCAGTTGAGCTGCACTAAGGACGTCATGGTACTAAATTCAATGAATTAAACCAAAACATGCGACTCAGTTTGGGAAAATCGCTGTCAGATGCCATCGCCTAAAAAGAACAGTTCAGTTTAGGTCCTAAAATGGATTGCGTTAAGAGCTCGTGGTAGGACTCCTGAATAACAAAATAACACATAACATAAGATAAACTTGAATATCCTGCATGTATTGAAAGGAAAGCTAAACCAAATGATAAAATATTGAGTGTGAAAAAATCTTATGTAGTTATTCATAACAGAAACAACAATAACAAAACAAAAGAAAACTTAAAAAAAAATCAAGAACGCTGGGCAATTTTGTATAACCAGCAGAAATAAAGACTGACGTTGGCGCATATACCAATAACGCTCAGTTTCGTTACTTCGCGTCGATACCTATTAAATACTTATAATTTATTAGTAAATCTACAACGTAGAATCGAAAATGCCGAAGATAAGAGAACAAAGCTCCTCACAACGAGTTTGACTCATCTAGGTCATGTACATGTACAAGAGGTCTATGACCTTTGAAAAGATACAAACAAAGCGCAACTCACGGTTTACAATGAAGCTGCTTAGTTCAAAATATCTTCAGAGACAAATTATCTAAATTATTTCAATACTACATCGCAATGTCGCCAGACTTTGTTGTGACCATGTCATTCATTACAAAATCAGCTTGCACAAAATTAGCAAAGGTGATTGCACGTAACCTAACCCATTGCATATATTTGTAAAAACAAACAAAAAATGGCTCGAATATTCTATCGGACATTATTTTTTTTTTATAATTTGTTATTTGTATGGATTAATTTTATCTGAAATAAACTAATTAATAATAATTAATATTATTTTGTTCAAAAAATTAGTCTTAAAAAATGCAGCTTCATAAAAACGAAGCACCTAATTCATATAGCAGTCACTTAAAAAGGTATATAAAAGCAGTAAGTACAGTATAATTTGAAGATATTTTGACGTATGAATTATTTTAATCTCTAGGCAAGACGGGTCTGGCTGATTTACGTAAGAAATTGACTCTATTGCACAATCTTCTAGCAAGAACGCTCTCACTAACAATAAATTATTAGCACCCAGTTTCTGAAAGGCTGAAACTTGTGTCAAATGATTTGATTGGCTGTTGTTATATTAGTCAGCCAATCATAGCAGTTAACTAAAGTTTGCCAATCTCAATGTATCAACCCATTTCTGTATTAGCCTTTCAGAAACCGGATGTAAGTTTATTTAGCTACAATCACATTAAAAAAATCACAGTATAAATTGCAGTATGGCGTTAACGACGTCAACAGACGGTTCGTTCACGAGTACTATGTCGAATTTGTTGAGATAGTTTCTCAGGTTGCCTTCAGCATTTTTTCCTAGGAAGCCTACTTTGACGACGATGTCGCAGTGTTCCATGCCCTCTGCCATGCCCGCGTCGCCGATGTTGTCGCCCATCAGAATGACGTTGGACCGCTGCTGTACCAGGTCGTAGTACTCTGTGTGCTTGATCGCGGTTTCGTTCTTGTTGTAGGTGTGAATGACCTCGCCTTTGATGCCGACGATGTAGTCGTCGTCGTCCATAGCTAGGAAGTTCGATACTATCTAGAAATTCAATATTAGGTGTTAGTATTATGTGTTCTGATAGA
This sequence comes from Dryobota labecula, assembly GCA_947523025.1. NCBI lineage: Eukaryota > Metazoa > Arthropoda > Insecta > Lepidoptera > Noctuidae > Dryobota > Dryobota labecula. Next base: position 27,089,211 of record OX383287.1, on the reverse strand, counting down.
TGCTGCAATAATAACAATAAAACTATAGCGATATCTTTCGAAGGCCCACACTGCTGACCACCATTAGTGGAGGTACCTGATCCCATACATTTTTGCGCATCCTCCTTCATATATTTACTTTACTATTTATGTACACACAGTTAAATACATAGAGATACGAAATCATTATAATTTCAGTACAAAGGTACTGCAAAGATATAATTTTTATTCAGTCATCCATGCCGTCGAAATATTCTAGTTCGATTACGTAATGATGACATTACAGATTCGAACTAGACCATTTCGACGTCAGCAAAGTACAAAAGAGTCAACTGCACTTTTTACGAAATTCACTTTTTTACATAATTCGACTCTGCATTTTTGTTTTACCATAGTATATTATTTCTGTTTAATTCTCATTTTTTACTAATATTACGTCACGTAATAAGGTGATAAAGATACCAAAGAAACTTTTTTTCATATTTTGTATACATTTTTGGACTCCTAAGTCGAGCCACCGTGCATTTTTATGTTTATAGGCCTAAAACATCAAAATTATGATAGGTCAGAGACAGAGTATTTATGCAGTTTTGAAGCTGACATACTGCCCATCATTTTGGTATCACCATTGTTCCAAATTTGAATTCACGAATATGGAAAAGAGAAAAAGAAACTTTTATTTCAGCATCTATATGTCAATTATATCGCATCTATATTTTTTTAATGTTTTATTTTGCGTAAAAAGAGTATCGAATCTTTTTAATCTTTTCTGACGTTCAAATCATAATTTAAACGTATCTATAGATACTGCACCTAAAGTTGCCGGGCAAGCTGTGGCACTTCTTCAGTCTGTGCTTAATCATCGAAATGTAGGTACATAAATTCATTTAAGTCGTTCTGCCGTTCACAGAATTTACTATCGATACCTGGAGACTGGCGGCTTCGTGCGCCATCCAGGAGCATTACAGACCCGTGTCACTACAGCACGACAAGATCGGTTTATCTTTACCACCAGCCTGCGTATTCGTCCTGACCTCAGTACAGGTTCAAGAATAGGTTAGAGACTTTCATGGACTGACTTTTAGAACTCGAACTGTTAGGAGACTCGAAGAACTTGGCCTCGAAGAACCTCATAAGCCAGCCAATGGTCCCAAACTGAAACGAGCTTAAATAATTGCGCGCCGACAGTTTGCACGCGAACATTTGCATTGGACTCAACGTCATGATCGTTACGATAGATAATGTAAGCCTGCATGACGTTAGTATCGCAGAAATGGAATGACCAGCAAGAAGCCCTGATATGTATCCAATAGAGCACATATGGGATGAGCTGAAGAGGCGTGTTCGAACTAACCAACCAGCTACAGAAACTCTGCATGAGCTGAAAACTGCCATCTTGGAAGCATGGGAGAACATACAAGGCCACAGCACGTCATAGTGGCATTAAGGCGAGGTTCTTCAACCGTGCATTTTTGTTCTAGAGGTGGCAGCGGGGCGCGAGTAAATTGTGCCGTGAACTTCGTTAATTTTGGGTTGAAAATTATATGTTTTACGATATTAACAATGTTAAACCCGACGGACATTACATCATCATAGACGTTTATTTGTGTATGTGATTTTCAATACATAAAGTAGTATATAATATTGAAATAAAATGAGTTTTAATCTAAAAACTCGTTTGGATTTTTTTAATTTGGAACTATGACAAACGGAAATGATAGTGAGTTTGAGAGCTTCAAAACCACAATTTTTTTTTCTTTGTGCTTTCGTTATTGAAAACGATTTGAGACCTTTAAACAATAATATGCAGGGTGGCTCAATTCAGGTGTCCAGGAGTGTACTTTACAGCCGTCGATTTAATAAAGAGTTACATAGGCAAAATGTCATATGTCATTCCCTGTAATTCCATTTCATACCCTGTAAACATTGTCCATTGTGACAGTTCTACATTTATATCTGTAATTTTTATGCTGTAGGTACATAATAAAGAGTATTCTATCTATCTATCCACCTTTATAATACAAAAATATTTAGGTACCTTAACATGTGGAAGCAAAAAGTTGGCAGCCTTCATAGCAGCCAGCACAGACTCCCCGAGGCCTGCTGAGAACACCAGCACTGGTACTTGCTGGGACTTGCTCCACTCTATCATGTCTTCCACACCTTTTCTGTTAATATATTTCAGTTTGTTATTATGACTAAGACAACAAGAATTAACTACAATTTTTTTATTGTTTAAATTCAATATCCTTCAATTGCATAGCACAGGTGTGAGTACTATGTACTATAGAGCTACCATTTACTGGGTAATATGTCTTTTATTGACTTAAATGTGCTCTGGCGGCTGAGAGTATGTCATGCTCACTCAAATGTCTTGCTGGTGGTGGTGTGTGTTGGATCATTAAGTTCCCTTCAAAATGGTTGAGCTAAATGGTGCTAATCCATGCGTCATGTTCGTGAACGGGCGCCGTCAGTTGGGACTGGTCATCTCTTAGCTGCCACGGCTTATTTTAATTTACTTTAATTTTTGATTTTTTTTATTACGGACGCTTCTAACGTGCACGTCTTTCTACATTGTTCTCACATGTATAACTTCAACATGAATGATGTAACCCATTTTTGGTAACAATATTTTGTTTTAAAAGAGTGTCCGTGGAGTTTCTTGCCCGTTCTTCTCCATAGGAACCTACTACGCTTTGGAATGGGCAACTAGCTTCATCTTTCTGACGGACCGACCCCTTGACAATTCAAAAGTGCCTGTAATTGGTTTATTTGAAATAAATGCTTTGAGTTTGAGTTTTATTACATTGCATACTCGGTTATGGGATGCTGCGAGGTGCAATGCAAAAATTTAATTTTTCGAAAATGATTAGATAAAATCAATCTGCCTTGCCTTTTCCCAACTATGTTGGGGTCGGCTTCCAGTCTAACCGGAAGCAGCTGAATATTATACATAGAGCGACTGCCTATCTCACCTCCACAACCCAGTTACTGAGTAACACAATACCTCATGGTAAGACTGGTTGTCAGACTTTTGGGCTTCTGACTACCCGCAACGACTGTCGAAGATCTACGAATGACAGCCGGGAACAACGGCTTAACGTGCTTTCCGAATCACGGAGGGGTCTCGATATGTAATGAATGGTCACCCATCCACGAACCAACCGCGGCAAGCGTAGCTTAACCTTTGATTGACCCGTGTAGCCGTTATTATTTAGCCATGCGCCCCTCATATAATAGGTTGGGGAAAAAGTTTCATCGCATTTTTTAAGAAAATTCAAAACATTTTTTAATATAGTTTATTTACATTTAACTATAGTAAATTTTTTAAATGTATCGAATTTCTTCATTAGATTCACTCATCTTGACAGTACGAAAAACAAATGAATATCACACATTTTCCTAATTTGAATTTGGAATTATGTTCTTTAAAATTTAAACTTTCAATGATACCAAAACCAGCCAGATACAAATAGTATAGCCAAAGAGATTTTATTACAAGTTCATACATACTATAATGCGAAAAGACTTTTTCCCCAACCTAATATGTTATCATTAAGCTTTTATCTAAATGCTATCTAATCATTTAGATACAAGCTAAATGATAACGAACATTAATTAATTTATTTTAAAAAAATGCTTTTACATTACCATGTACTAAGGTTATATATACACTGGCGATTTGCGAGCGAGTTCAAAGCGAGGCGAAAGCGCAGCGGGCTCGCCGCGGGTGAGAAACGAGTTAGCCGCGACTACGCGACGTGATCTCCGCGTTTTTACAATATTGTACACTCGCTTGTCTCACTCTCTCTTGTAACGTCACATCAATCGCTCTCGTTCCGCAAACGCGGCGAACACGTTGCGTACACGAGGCGTGCTCGCCACGCGCACGCCGCAAGCGCGTTAAACAATCGCCTCGCTGGAATCACGCTCGCAAATCGCCAGTGTGATAAGGCCCTTGCAGAAAATAAATATATTAAGTTTTCAGAAGAAAACATAATACGTACTTATTTTACTTACTTATTTATTTCTACTTGTTAGATTGTTTCAATACTTTGCATATTGTTCAGAAATGCACTACTAAAGTCTGCCAGGGCCATGGCGACATATGCAGTTAGGGTTGCCAGATGGGAAGACTGAAATATACATGTACATGTCACACAAAGAAAAAGCTGTCGATCTCATTTTCAGCATTTAAATATTCTAACATTGCCCAGCTTATACATACTTGTGTTGTGAGTTAATTCAAAAAAATTATATCCATGAATACGAGTCTGGGGAAGAAAGAATAGCCAGGGAAAACACTCGTAGAAAGGACTTCATAAATAAAGTTGTACAATTTTAACATTGTCAAGCATAGCCCTCATTACCTAGCTGTACAAATATTGAATAGACTGCCAGCGGATTTGAAAATGTTGTTAAACACTAGCTCTTTTAAGGCTAAGGCAAAGCACTACTGTTACATAAAAACTTGTACTCAATAAACGAACATTAGTATTCCAATAAAAAAATGCAATTTATCATTATTGATTTTTGTAAACATGTTTTTTTTTATTAATTATTATTATTGCTGCATGTTCACTTTTAGAATCATATTAATTATGATGTATGTAATGTATCAAACAGTCGGGATTTTGGGATTATTATCGGGAAAAATAAATATTAGAAATCAAAATGCTTTTATTTTAATAATGAACTACACACTTTTTTTTGCCCTTTTCTTTTGGAAGATGTTCAAATGTTTCTCTAAGGCAGCAGTAATCGGTATATAAAGCATCATGTTCAATATCATTTGATATAAAGCACGTCGGGCAACAGGGAGAACTTTTTAACGCGCGGCAATTTTAAATTTGTTTTGTGATTTTTTTTACAAGAAGCTGTCTGTCGGGACATTTTGTATTTTGTCGAGAGTCAGGATACCATATGAAATGTCGAGACAATCCAGATGAATCTCGACCATCTGGCAACCCAATGTGCAGTGCACAGATGTAACTCAATCAAACAAGCAATGTTTTACATACATCTAATACTTAACTAAATATTTTATTATACCTGAAACACTCCACCATTCTGTGAGCTGAATCCATTAACTCGTTTCTTGGGAACTTCACACCTCTGAAAACGAATTTTTTCACATAAAACTTAAAAGGGAAATTGAATAACATGTTAATCTGATAGCTTTTAATTGATCTAAGTCATTCACAGTTTATAGCCAGCAGGTGTTACTATAGTGACCAAATATATATCAATGTGACCAAACATTGATTCATTGTCCTTCTCTACATTTTTTTTTATCAGATTAAAAATAATTAACATTGCTATCTTCTTGGTGATAATTTTCCTAGTCTATTGCCACCCACAACAAACTTAAGCTGAAAAATCTCTACAACATACCTCTAGGTTTTGTAATTCTGAATATACTAGCTTTCGCCCGCGGCTCCGCCCGCGTGGATAAATGATATATGATTTTATTTCTATAAGTAGGTATTTACAAACACTTTTACACGTCAATCATATTTTAAAACTAGATGAGGTCGGCGTTTCGTATCTGACTACTCTCAGAAGAAAGGCCGAAACAAACTCAGAGGTCACAGTCTCTTTTAAAGTCCAGACATAATCTTGGTCAAGGCATGTGAAGACCATGTAGATTGGTGTCTGAAATGGTCTTTTGAAGAAAGAACCACACAGATTGAGTGGACCTGTCCATTCAGTGCACGCATTTGTCAGTAATCGTGCAGCTCAACTCAGAAAATAAGGAGCTCAACGATTCGACGAACAATACCAAAGAAAGGACATTTGGGCAGGCCGCATAAATTACTCAAACTGCTATACCATGATTAGGGAAAAAAAACTGAGAAGAAAAAAATTATAAGAATAATCAAAGACCTACATAGTCTTCACATTGACAATAATTAAAATAATAACATTATACTTCACAAGTAATATTCAATATTCATGTCAATGTGTATAAAGCAATAACAATAAAAAAAGTTTCAATATGTAAAATTTGGAGCAGCTCAATCCCAAGCCTTTTTGTCCTCAATATAATCTTTAATGGTATAAAAGGCTTTCTGGCACAACTTACGTTTAATGAATGATTTGAATTTATTAATGCTTAGATCTCGAACGTGGCTTGGAAGTTTATTATAAAAGCGTATACATTGACATCTGAACGAACCACCTATTTTCTTGAGCCGTGTTGTAGGTACAACAACCATGTGTTTGTTCCTAGTATTTATATTATGGATATCACTGTATTTTTTTAACAATTTTATGTTTTTATGGGCATATAAAAGATTTTCAAAAATATACTGAGAAGGCACAGTCATAACATTAATTTCCTTAAATTTCTCTCTGAGAGAGTGTGTCGAACTTAATTTATAAATTGATCGAACAGCTCTTTTCTGCAAAACAAAGATAGACTGAATGTCGGCGGCATTTCCCCACAACAGAACACCGTACGACATTACACTATGAAAATAACTAAAGTACACTTAACGGGTTGTCTCTATGTCAGTTAAATTACGAATTTTTCTAACAGCGTATGCTGCGGAGCTCAGCTTCTTAGACAATCCATACTAATATTATAAATGTGAAAGTAACTCTGTCAGTCTGTCGGTCTGTCGGTCTGTCTGTCTGTCTGTCTGTCTGTCTGTCTGTATGTTACGTTTTCACGCCTAAACCGCTGAACCGATCGTCATGAAATTTGGCAGAGATGTAGCTTGGGATATGGAGAAGGACATAGGCTACTTTTTTACGCGATAACCGACATCCACGCGAGTGGAGCCGCGGGAAAAAGCTAGTTTACAAAATAACAACAATGTTTGATAACGCAACCAACGTGGGACACAAGCCTCCTCTATATGTGGGCCCCACTGAAGCTTAGCATCCAAAGTTAAGCCCAAGAATACTGTGCTATCTTCAGGATTCAATTCTTCGCCCTTTATCAACACATTAGTTTTCACCTGCCTAACGTGAGGTAGCGTAAACTTAATGCATTTGGTTTTTTTATTCATTAAGAAGTAAATTATTAACATTGAAACAGTGAACTACTTTTGAGGTCGCGCTATTAACATCGTCAGTAACCAGCTCCTGACGTTTAAGTTTAAACAAAAGTGAAGTATCATCCACAAACAACACTATTTCATGATTATCTTTTATGAGGTAAGGCAAGTCATTAATATACATAAGAAACAAGAAAGGACCAAGAATTGAGCCCTGTGGGACTCCCATTGTTACTAAAGATCCGGGAGATCTTTTCCCATTAACGTCAACGCTCTGAAACCTATTACTCAAGTATGAAGCAAGAAGATCCAGAGCGGTGTTCCGGATCCCGTAGTGGCGAAGTTTCCTAATTAACGTTTCATGAAGAACATCGAATCGAATGCCTTGGACAAATCACAAAAGATGCCCAAGGCATCACATTTATCTTCCCATGCATTATAAATATGTCCTAAAAGTTCAACACCGGCGCATCAGTAGTTGAACGACCCCTTGTAAAACCAAACTGTTTGCTGTGTAATAATTTATTTTTATTAAAAAAATCTTTGCAATTGGTCTAAAATTAATTCCTCAAAAATTTTACTAAAGGTAGGTAGTACTGAAATAGATCTATAATTTGTGGGGTCTGATGTACTACCTGATTTAAACAATGGTATTATTTTACTATTTTTCATAAGATCGGGAAACTCCACAGTCGATACAATTATTAAAAATAAGAGCTAAAGTAGGTGCTACAATGTCAATAATAGACTTAGCAACTTCTACAGAATTACCCCACAGATCCGCAGTTTTTTTTAGGTTTGAAGTGTGAAAGGTTTTAATTATATCTCTACAGGTAATATGTTCAAAATTAAATTCCGAATCGCAAACATCGCAACAGAAGGTGAAGAGTTTAGGGATTTAGTAGTTAAAACGGGAATATCCGAAAAGAAAATTTCAAAGGCTGCGGCGACTTGTGAGTCTGATTTTATTATTTTGTCTTGGCTCCGCATCGCAGGCGGTCGATGCTGAGGATTGTCTGAAGGAGTTAAATGTCAGGTTCTCAGCAAAAGATGTTGCTACTGTAATTAAAAGTATGATCAGGGGAAAGTCACCAGGGCATGACTACCTCAGCATCGAACACCTGCAGCATGCAGGCGTTCACCTGCCTGGGGTACTGGCTATGTTCTTCTCGCTCTGTCTAAGCCATGCCCATCTGCCCAGTGACCTAATGAAAACTGTGGTTGTACCTATTGTGAAGAATAAGACTGGGGACACATCAGATCTCTCGAACTATAGGCCCATATCCCTTGCTACTGTCATTGCCAAGGTGCTGGATAGTTTGCTTGATAGGCATATGGCGACCCGCATCGAACTGCATGATGCGGAGTTTGGGTTCAGACCTGGTCTCTCCACAGAAAGCGCCATACTGTCTCTCAAGCATACTGTCCAGTATTATACGTCTAGGAAAACGCCTGTTAATGCGTGTTTCCTAGACCTTTCCAAAGCGTTTGATCTGGTGTCGTACGATTTGCTATGGCAGAAGCTGTTGAATGATACTTCAGTGGATAGAGAAGTTATATCAATTCTGCGGTTTTGGTATAGCAATCAAATAAATTGTGTAAGGTGGGCAGGCTCATTATCGGATGTGTATAGGCTGGAGTGCGGGGTGAGGCAGGGCGGCCTGACTTCCCCTCGCCTCTTTAGCCTGTACATAAACCGGTTGATCGTCGAGCTCAGCAACACCTATCAGGGCTGTTATGTGGACGGAGTATGTGTCAACAATATGAGTTATGCTGATGATATGGTGTTGCTGAGCCCTTCGATTAACGCATTGATGAGCCTGCTTACGACATGTGAGAGGTATGCGGAGGCTCATGGGCTCAGATACAATGTTAAGAAGAGTGAGGTACTAGTCTTTAAGGCAGGCACTAAAACGTACCCGATTCAACCACAGTTGAAACTTTGCGGAAGTTCCTTAAAGCAAGTCTCTGATTTCAAGTATCTGGGCCACTGGGTTTCCGAAGACCTCAAAGACAGTCTGGACATTGAGCGTGAGCGCAGGGCGTTGGCTGTCCGCTGCAATATGTTGGCTCGCAGATTTGCAAAATGCACGACAGAAGTTAAGGCTACACTATTTACAGCGTACTGTCAGTCGTTTTATACATGTAGTCTGTGGGTCAACTACACGCAGAGGGCATATAGTGCCCTGCGCGTACAATACAATAATGCTTTCAGGGTGTTGATGGGGCTGCCGCGCTACTGCAGTGCTTCCGGCATGTTCGCAGAAGCGAGAATAGATGGCTTTCACGCCATCATGCGCAAGCGTTGCGCTTCCATTATGCGCAGAGTACGCGCCAGCCCCAACAACATCCTGAAAACCATCGCTGATAGGTGGGACAGCCCCATACTGGGACATTGGATACGCCTACATGCCACTGTGGCGTAGTAATTAGTAGTTTGTTGTTTTTCTGGTAGATGTAAGTACTAACACTAGTTTCTAAGTTGTGTGAATACTAACCAAGTGGACTATATTTATGGGTCCGAAATAAAAGTTTTTTTTTTTTTTTTTATTAATATTGATAGGCTGTAGTCAGTATTTCGGTTGCTAGACCTTCCCGTTTTACTATTAATAATATTCCAAGTCGTTTTAATAACATTACTACTGTTTTTAATCTTCGAACTCAAATAACGCGACACACAGGTCCTTTCATTGTACAGCTCATAAAGCCGTGTTCTACTTTTATGAATACCAATGGTAGCCCAATCACTGAAAGATGCATTACTATTAACCGAGATAGTCTTGGGAATAAACGTGGAATGAAATTGTTTACAGTATATTAATAAAAAATCATCATATAGATGAATAGGATCAGCGTGAATAGACAAAGCTGGTAACTTATTGCAGTTTTGGGGTTAACAGTGATATCCTTTTTTGCCATTTTGTTATTTTGGTTTTGGATAGTAATCCGTTGCCCGCAATGATCAGAATCTAGTAAATTTATAATTTCTTTGTGGCTTGGTATAATATCTGTATAAATCTTATCTAGGCATGTGGCGCTAGTAGGGGTTATTCTTGTGGGCTCTAAAAATAGGTGTACAAGATTGTAGGACTGAAACAGACTTATTATTTTACTACAAGAACTTGATTTTTCTAATAAATTAACATTAAAATCACCGCACGTGATAATGAACTTGTTTGAGTTACAAATCTTGTGTAACACTTCATCCACCTTTTCAAAGCAGTTGTACAATCCTGAAGGAGGTCTGTACACAATACAATAAACTGCTCCAATTCTATACAAGCTATTTCAACTATCCGCTCAACAGATAGGCTCACAATATCTTTACGGTCTTTAAATTTAAGCTAACCAGCTTAAATTTTGTTCATTAGTTTTAGTAAGTAACCACTTACTAAAATTAATGAGCCACCATGTATAGCATTTACTCTGCTGAACGAACTACCAACCTGGTGATTATTAAAATTGAAATTGAACAAGAACTGCTGGCTTTTAAGCCAATGTTCAATTATATCTAAACCTTTGTTCATAAATCCTTGAATATTTTGATGCACCAGGTTGATACTATTTACTATTTTCTGGATGTCGGTTATCGCATGAATAAGTAGCCTATGTCCTTCTCCATATCCCAGGCTATATCCCTGTCAAATTTCATGATGATCGGTTCAGCGGTTTAGGCGTGAAAACGTAACATACAGATAGACAGAGTTACTTTCACATTTATAATATTAGTATGGATACAATATATAAGAAAATAAATAAAAAGAATATTCTAACATGTTATGATTGAAGATCTAGAGATACTTACTTGAGCAATGCATGTGCAGCCACGTACCAATCAATCATATGTTGGGTTTTCTCCTCCACACTCATCACAGGGTCACACTCAATAGGCTTATAGATGCCAGAGAGCCGATTGTCCTCATCTTTGTAGTGCTGTGGTATTGATGGACACTCACGGAACATGCCTACAATAAAATTGAAGACATTGACTATAACAACAAAATTCCTTGGAGTTTTTTCTGTAGGCACATTGGTTTGTGCTATCTTTATTCCTCAATGGATAGTACTGTTGCAGTTGATGGAAACGATAAAAACAAGTCCCTTTAGAAGGACGCTTGACATTAGAGCGGATTAATGAATAAATAAATAAATTAATACTAAACTTTATGTTATCATCAATTGTCGTAAAAATCTCATTCGGATTTTATTAACAAAGTTGAGCTAAAAATGTATCAGCTTACCAAAACTTGTGAGTACAGTGCTTCCATTGTCCAGAGTGTGTCTTGTCAGAGTGTGATCGAAATCTGTTACAATCTGTAGTTTGCTATGTCCATCGTTTATCATTTTATTTAATTTTTGTAACAACTCGGCTTCATCCCTGATGTGGACATTCTCTTTCTTAAGTTCGGGTACATCGTTCAAACTTGTCAGAAATTTCATAGCTACAACAGAGAAATCAATCATTAAGCGATAGTTGCTGATTACGTTAGTATTTTGTCAACTAGTTTTAACAACAAATTCGCGTTGAGTCTACGATACACAAAAATCAAGTCACCAAAGCAAACGAATTTTAGATGTTTACCTGTTAAAGTAAAGGTTACTGGAATCAGTCACAAAGTTTCCTAATGATAGATTATTTATTAAATGGTCACGCTAAGTTATAAGTAGCGATAATATTAGAATATTAATAAGAGGACAAGACGAATAGCTCACGTACGACCTTGATGAAAGAAACCACTGACTTAGGAATTTCATAACTCAATGAAAGAAACAGGGTACTGACAGCTGTCATAGTGTCAAGTCAACAGTCATCTGGCTGTCAGTTGTCATTTCTTGGTAGTTTATGGTCAGTTAAGGAATCATTTTTCATCGTAGATAGAGAAAACAATAGATCGCTGGTCATCTTCTATCTTACTTACACAAGAAAAAGAAAAATATATACAAGATGCTTGTAAAGAAAAGAGACAGAGCCTAACATTTTCTGTCCCTTATCGCGTGTCGCGTTTTTCAAGGACAGCACTTCAGTTGCTAAACAAAGTTTGACGTTTGATACGCGTTCGAAAACTGGTTGCGACGAAATTTTAAGTTATTTAATTTGTTATTTCGAAAAATACTAATTATTTTGTGTTTTTTGTTGAGGATTGACTTTAGCTATTGCTGCAAAATGGTAAGGTGCAGTGTTTTTGGTTGCAAAAGCGATAGTGAGAAGAAAATTGCCGGATTGTCCTTTCATTCGTAAGTAGCTAAATATTTTAGTTTATTCGGTGAAAGACAGTGAAAGTTTTCAACTAATATGGTTTTTCAACTCTTAAAATAAATATACAGCTGTTTCAAGATAAAATGAGAGCTGAATTATGTTTTTAGTATTTATTATTCTTCACATAACCTCCAAGCTCAGTGCTGCCTACTTTTTACTCGAATACTTCCCCATTTCAGGGGAAAATTGTACGCCAATAAAATAAATTACCTTCATCAATCATTTCAGATGAATGCTTTATTAGAGTGTATGTATAGCGCTGGCAGCAAATTTGTTCCACTTTTCACTGGACGTAATATTACATCTTAACCTTTTAGTATCTATTTATAGTTTAAAAAATTGAATTTGTAGTAGGTATTAAAGTGTTAAAAACTTTCAGATTTCCCGCCAAACCAAAATCACGGGGATTATGAATGAAAGTGGAGATAAAATATTTTTTATGCTGTATCTCAGGTTTTCTTTAAATGTTCATTTTCCCGCAGCTGAAAGAACTCCTATCCTAATAAACTATTTTGACTTATAGCCAAAGTCTCTAATTCAGATAATTTATGTAAACAAAGTAATGTCAAGAAATGTCACTGCCAAAATGACAGGACGGTGGTGCAAAGCATTTTATCTTTTTTTTTTTGTAAATAATCATCTATAAAATTAAAATGAAATCATTTTTAGAACTATGCAAACAAAATACCATTGCCAAACAATGTTTTGTGTAGTTTGTTGGAGACACGGCATTATGATCGTCATACGTGCCGATTCCCTTGTTCACAAACTAAACTAAATTTAAGTTCAGTGCATCTTTTTCTTTCTATTTCATTAAGAAAAGGACAGAAGATAAATTTTAGTTTAGTCCTGTCAAATTAATCAGCGCCTGTCACTACTCCATACAAGTTTAGACGTGATTAAAAACTTGCCGGCTAAAATTACGTAAATTTACGTGAAGCGCTGATTAATTTGACAGGACTAAACTAAAATTTATCTTCTGTCCTTTTCTTAATGAAATAGAAAGAAAAAGATGCACTGAACTTAAATGTAGTTTAGTTTGTGAACAAGGGAATCAGCACCATAATCAGCCCTTTTAAGTCCACTGCTAGACGTAGGCCTCCCAAAATCGATTTCCACTCAAAACAGTTTTCACCCAAAATGTGGCAAGATATGCTACTTACGATATGAATCTATGAATGAGAGTTGTAATTATTAGTGTTGTTGAAGATGTAAAAAATTTGAAAATGTTTGGATCTCCTGCATTGTTACCAGTACCATAAAATATTTTATACTAGAAAATCTCCTTTTTTTAATAACTTTGTTAAAAAAATTATAAAAATAATACGGTATGATTATTTTATAGTTATTATTTCTTAAAATCAGTACTTAAAAGAAAATGGCACCTTTTTTTTTCGCCATTTTATATGAATAACCATTACGAAGATATTTTTTTTGATATGTTATCCCTTTTGTTTACATAAATGATCTGAATTTCAGACTTTGGGTATAGATGTTTTGTTTCTATTTATAAACCCTGTGCGTTTGTACAAAGTAGCTAATAGAGATTGAAAAACATCTGAACATTGAAGAACATTCGGGGTAAAATCACTTTAAAGTGGGTAACCCTAAAGTTGCAAGTACCTTGATTTTCTGTCCCTTACAGCGACACGCCAAGCAGTGGTCTATAGTTTTCTAAGTCTATGTTTTTCATCTTTGGCCCCAATACAGTACGACACGGATCATAATGAACGTGCCCAAATAGGGAGAAAGGCACTAGGCTCATAGCTGCGACACGGCGCGGCGTGGTAAAGTATTTTATAAAAAATTGTATGTGTGCGACATAAAATAAAATGGAACTAAAAACAATTCATACTAAATTGTTGCCATGTTTAAGCATTTTACGTCAAAAAATTTGAGTTAAGTAGAAAGTGGCGCCCTCATTTAATTTCTACTATTTTATGTCGCACAATAAGATTCAAAATTATTTCCAGTTACAAAAATCTTTTTCTGTGCCACGCTACTAAAAAAATCCTAATGGAAAGACCCAAAAGCACTTTGGCCTACCTGGGAATCGAACCCCACGATCAGCAGTCGCGATTGCGACTATGAGACCAACATTAAGCAGTCAAGAACTCTATAAATTATTATAAAACAATTAGATTTTTTATGAATTAATTCATTTATTTCAGATCATTAGAATCCATAAAATACACTTTACATACAAAGATTTAGAAACCTTTTGTTTGAGACCTGCTGTTAGTAACAATTGAGTCTATCAATTAGATACGATTGAGGCAGTGTAATCAAATTTTTTGCTGCTCGGAACTTATTCGTATCATCTACTGCAATTAAACACGAACACGTAACGCACCAATGCAATGTCTGATGACGTCATTGATAATCAACGAACGTCTTTTCCAGGATTGTCGTTACAGGAGTACAATAGTAAAACATTGCTTTCAAAATATTCATATATGTATTTATATTTTTGTTATTTTTCCTCTTCAGTATCACAAAAGTATACAAGATTTACATTCAAATAGGTTACATTAATTATGCTTTCATTTTATTGTATAAGGCTCATTTACACGAGGATACTGTCGACTGGCGTGTATCGTACAAACCTACTGCTTACGGGAGTCAACTTTTTATATCCTTACACTATTCGCCCCACGTTAATGAACCATTAAGATTATCAATTAAATATATATATTTTCAAACTTTCACAAGCACAGGTGTCAGGCCACTGTGGGAATGTGTAAATTCAAAGATGATAAATTCACCACTGTGAATAATACAGTGTGAAAAACCAAATAAAAACAAGATACTTTACATACATGCAGAAAATATCTTGTGTGGTGTTCATTTTTTTTTCACACTGCATTTAACAAAGTATAATATTATATTGGGACAAGTTAGATTGTATGATTTTTAATAATTGTCTTTTTATTTTACAAAATAAATTCCGAATAATTTAATATTATACATAAAATTAATATTATTATTAGGAAAATATAAGGCTACTCGTAAACTTACCACACGTGACCACCAATAGTGATCAGAGTCTGTCAATGGGTGGTCGCGAATGGAGGGACCATTGCGATGCGGTTACAATAAGGTGATGTGATGTGGATTGTAAAACTTTAAGAACTTATTAAAATGCTTTATGGCATAATGAAACAAGGACTTTCTTACAACAGTATGAAACAACAGGCGCCAAGCATGTAACATATTTATGCAAAGTACTAAGTCTGAAACAAAGTCGCTAGAATTAATGTAAATAACACAAAGTAATTAAACTAATCAAACAATATAAATTAATTAATTTATTATTTAACAAACCTATCATTAAACAGACGTTATTAAGACAACCCTAATTGATTTATTTTTGATACATATTCATCGTGCTGACGACAGGGTTGTCACGCAAGAGATATTTATTATTTATTATTATTATTTCACAGATGCTTTATTATTTCAGGTTTGCAAAGAAAACAGGTTTTTGTAGTCATCATTTCTGTTTGTAAATTTTCAAATCATGAAATAATTGGCATTTATTTTATTTTTTTAAATTTACATGGGAGCAGAAATAAAATTATTTATTGGTGTACTATTGGTATATTTATTTTGCACAAGGTTTTTAATTTAATAATAATGAAGTCCAAACTTAGGGTTTGCGAACGTGCGATGAAGCGCAGTATTCTAGGCGTCAAATTGACAGACCGTATTCGCAATAGCACACTGCGCTCCAAAACACAGATTACTGACGTTGCTCAACAAGCCGCTAAGCTGAAGCGGGACTGGGCTGGCCACGTATGCCGTATGCGAATGAACTGTGGGCTAAAATTACTACTATGTGGAGCCCTGACACAGCAAGAAGGCGCCGCGGCAGACCCCGTAGAAGATGGCGGGACGAGCTGGAGAAAACAAACGACCGGTGGTCCACATTAGCCCTGGATCGAAAGAGCTGGAAGTCATGGGGACAGGCCTTTGCCCAGCAGTGGGATGATGCAGGCTAACAGTAACAGTAATAATGACACGCAGACGACCCAGAAGAACTTGAGTTATGCAGCGTAACAACCCTGGCATACGTAAGCACTCTTATGTTCAGTCCAGATTTAGAAAATAAACTTAAATATTAAAAAAAAAAGCGAATAACGTTTCAAGAATATTATTTAAATAGTTTTTTATTCAAATTAATTCGTCAGAATAACCCAACAAACCCATCCTAACTCGGTACCAGAAATACATAATAAAACTATGAACAAACTTATATCTGTAATCGTAAATAAATATTTAATTATTGTGGTAAAGTTGTCTATTGCACATGTAGAATAAATCTGATAATAATAGTTGATCATTTCGTATCCGCATAAACTATAAAAAAATAACCCATGTTAATAATATAAGCCAATCAGTGACGTGGTACACGGGTTGACAGTGTAGGGTCCACCGGACGTACAATAGGGATGATTCCAGAGTAAAGAAAAAAGAAAAACTGTTTAGTCCGTCAGTCAGATAATAAAAAAATATTTGACACATTTTTTGCATATTATTGTTAAAAAATACTTAGATAAAACACTTTAAATTTGGGGAGTGCGAGCTCGTTACGTCACAGCTACGTATAAAATCTAGAGAGCAGTGACGTCATGCCACATTTGAACTCAATATATCGTCGTAATGTTTCGATTACGTAAAAAAATAAAAAATACGTGTCCAATATTTTTTTATAATCTACACGAAGGACAAAAAATATTTTTTTTAGTTATCATTCCTATTAAGTATCGCCAATAACTTTATATCAATATAATAAAGTGTTGTGAATCCGATCAGATAATCTATTGTGTAAGTTAAGGGATGCGCTAAGCTAGGCCGCGAAATTAAAATTTTCTTACGTTTTTACAATATTCAGGGCCTCAAGTCTGCTATTACAATAGTGTCAGAATGGTCTCGCCATTGTGAGTATTTGACAGTGTTTGTATGGCAAATCTGTCAAAAACTCACAATGAAGAGACCATTCTGACACTATTGTAATAGCAGACTTGAGGCCCTGGTCAGTGTCAGGTTGTATGTTGATTAAAATAAGATTCGCGACCGTAACAAATATGGCTTTACAGAATTATAATCATAAGAATCACCAATACAACTCCATACGTTAGAATTGTCCTCGAATGTCATAATGTGTCAACAGGATTCTATGAACTTAGAGAGTTGTATTGACGACTTTTATGATTATAATAATAATTCTACAAAGAAATATTTAATACGGCCGCGAATCATATTTATATCAACATACAACCTAATACTAACCTGCAAAAAAGCAAGCAAATTTGATTTTCGCTGGCTAAGCTTTTGCTTTCGCCTTAAATACCAGTGCTTATTACGGTAAAAAAAGCAGACATGTACATACAACAACATGAGCGAAAAGTGCTATTCATTAACAATTAAAATTCACTTTATACAAATACACAAATTATTTTAATGTACAGGTAACATATTGAAATAAGACTATTTATTATTGGGAGACAATCAGTTGCAAATATAATTGTTTAAACAATTAATTGAGTTTAATTGATCCCTTGTAAAAACATGACTACCTAGTTTTAAATACCTTGTAGTGTTAATTAATGTATCGCACATGATTGTCTTCTAATTGTAAGTGATCGTTAGCCAGTTAGCAGTTCATTGTCGGTCAATCATCGCTGATACGTCGCCCTTTTTTATTAGGTTTTTTCTTCTGCATAGCCTCCATTCTCATGTCTTCTAAATCTTCCATAATACCTGGATGAAAAACAATATTATTTTCAAAAGGTTTCTTTTCAGGAAACTCTCAGGTTGTCACGGTATGGACGTGTGATGCCGAGGAATGAGTAAATGTCGTGAGGAAAATTATGAGTATGAATGTGGGTCTAAGAGATATGGCTAGAAAGGGAATGACTACCGAGATGACGGTTATAAGGATGGAAGAAAAAGACTTGTTACGCCGACCACAAATAAATTGGGTTAAGGACAATGAGGTGGCCGAGAACCACTGCTCTCAAAACGGTGTAGGAAAACATCGTGAGGAAACCGGTGTCTTAGAACCAAAAATTCGTAGACATGTATGTGACATCTACCAACCCGCACTGAGCACGCGTGGTACATTACAGCCCATTCCTTCTTGAAGAGAAGAGAACTGTGTCCCATCAGTGGGAACATTATACGCTGATCATGCTAAGGGCAAGAGGGTGATGATGACATTACGCCCATCGTTACACAATGAAAACTTACCAATCTTTTTGCTGATGTACTCCTCACGCTGCTGCCGCGCGAAACTAGATTCCATCATCGGATCATCATCGTCGTCCATGTCCCGATATCTGAAATGTTTATTCAAAAGTGTTAAATACTATTAAGGGGAAGCGTTAGGAAAACCTGCGATATCCAAATTCGGCAAATTGCAATATCTTAGGTTATTGCAATTTGCAGTCAGTATCAGGTTGTATGTTGATATAAATATGATTCGCGGCCGTATCAAATATTTATTTATAGAATGACTAATATTATAAATGTGAAAGTAACTCTGTCTGTCTGTATGTTACGTTTTCACGCGTAAACCGCTGAACCGATCGTCATAAAATTTGGCAGAGACATAGCCTGGGATATGGAGAACGATATAGGCTACTTTTTTACGCGATAACAGACATCCACGCGGGCGGAGCCGCGGGCAAAAACTAGTAGAATTATAATCATAAAATCATCAATACAACTCACTAAGTTCATATTTCCCTATTGAATGACTCTTTCATGAAATCATGACATTTGAGGACAATTCGAGAGAGAGGTCAATTCTAATGATTATAATTCCGTGAAGCCATATTTGTTTACGGTCACAAATCATATTTTAACCAATATACAACCTAAAACTGATCAGTTGATTGCAAAAACTTAAGAAAATTTGAATTTCGCGGGCTACCTTAGCGCTTATATACTAAACATTAAATACAAAACATGACATCACGCCTGTTTCTCCAAATTAATCTTCTTTTTCTTACATGTCAATAGTTAGAGTTTAGTAGTTTTTGAGTAAAATATGGCCATTTGAACAGCACTTGGTGGGGTCACATTGAGAATTTTAGATGTGTGTGTAATAAATCTTTTATAATAATACTGATTGATCAACAGACACGCAGACACTAGGCGCGAGGCAGTAAAACACAAAACGTGCTCATTTAAGGCGAGGTTCTTCAAGTTAACCTCTAGGAAATGTAATTTTAATGTCATTTTACTTAGAAACGGTAATGATTAAACACGTGGAAAAATTATATGTTGCTTTTGAGACTTTTCTGTAGGTACGTCGGGTACTATTTATATAATTGGATAAAGTTCACTCGATAGAAAAAAAATCCAAACATACCCTTATTTTGTAGATTAAAATCATTTTATTTCAATATTATACCACATTATGTATTGAAAATTGCGTCAAAATAAACGTCTATGATGATGTAATGTCCGTCTGGTTTAACATTATTAATATCGTAAAACATATAATTTTGAACCCAAAATTAACGAAATTCACGGCACAATTTACTCGCGCCCAGCTGCCACCTCTAGAACAAAAATGCACGCTCGAAGAACCTCGCCTTAAGGTGCTGTTCCGAAGGCGCCGCAAATGCACACCGCAGCGACATGCGACGGCGACTGGTTTCTATCTAACTCTATGAAAACGGCGACAGGCGGCAATGTCACCATCTTCGGAAGCGTTTTCGTAGAGTTACTTAGAACTTAGAAAGAGTTTCATAGTTATTAGTAATTTTTTATTTGTTTTACTTCGATGGTCCTAGTTTATCATTTGTGACTTGCGAGATAGAGCTGTATGTAAGCGGGCACCCCTTTTATGCCTAGATGCTTTTATTTAGGTATTAAGAGGATCTTGTGACTGAGAAGGAATTATGAAAATCGTCTCATTAACGAACCTCGGTAAGTGTGTCCTAATACCTTTTGAGACATATTGAGACACGGAGACGTATAAAGGAGTGGCGCTAGTGGACCGTTGTACACGCTCTTAAGTTGTTTTCATTTTTTATTTCTGCTTGAGTATAGTTTTCGATGTTTTTTGTTGATATATTGGCGTGTGCTAGCTGACACATGGCAAATAATTTAATTTAATGTTTTGTGTTGCATAATGTAAATTATTTTGCATACTATTTGTATAGAATCTAATTTTTTTTAACTGACCACACACCTTTAATGCTGGGGAGTTTGTTGCGCCACTTCTTCCCTACTAAAGCACTAGGAAGTAGTGAAGAGCGGGCGTTTTAGGGGACTGTCTTATGTAATTTTGACATTCGAAAACTGCTGATTCTCAGCCTAGTTTGAATTAAGACTTTTGATTTGAACCCAGAAAGAGCACTTCTAACGTCGATAGCATATATCATCCTATAAAATCTACATTCTTGGATAACATACTACATAGGAAACATGCTTAAAAACTTTTATAAAACTTGTATGTGGTTTGTTTACCAAATAAATAAAATATATATACACTTTACTTACGCGAGCGTGAGTGGTGATTAATGCAGATTATTATTCGGATTTTTACTAGTTGTAATGGCAACCATGCCCATGTCATTTGGTTTAAATAGATTTTTATTTATTTTTTTATCTTTATAAAGATTATTTTGTGAATGTGAGAACGTTTAAGACTGTAGATTTGTTGACCATTTTCTATTTTGTTAAGTACTTGTTGAAAGGCTTGGTGAAAGGCTAGGGAGGAAGGTGTACCTTCCTCCCATACCGATTAACACTGATATTTGAAAAAAAAAAAAAAAAGCCTATTATTTTTAAAAGAGTAACCGTTGAGTGTCTTGCCAGCTCCTCTCCATAGGAAATAACCAATTGGAACCGTGCACCTAGCTCCTGAAGATTCGTATGTGTCCATGTAGGTTTATGTGAAATAAAAGCACATAGAAACAGTCAAATCTAAATTATCTAAATTTACCTACGCCTTGTTTCAACTTAAGCACAGCACAAATACAGAAACAGCACTATCGGCATACTACGCCTACGCAAACTCGTGGCTTAGATATGGAGTGATGTTATGGGGGAACAGCGTCAAAGCAACCGAACTATTTATAATAAAAAAAAAATGTGTTAGAATACTGGCCCATATTGACAATACCCAAAGCTGTAAGCCACATTTCGTAAGTTTAAAACTCCTAACTTTACCTTCTATGTATATACACGACCTTTGCATATTTGTATTTAAAAATAGCAACATTTTTCCTAAAGCAAAAGACCTTCATAGCTTAAACAGACGCCATAAAAATAGATTATATCTTCCACCCTCTCGGATCAAAATGCTTTACCATAGCCCATACTACATGGCAGTAAAAATCTTCAACAAATTACTGGAACAAATTAAAGAAGAACCGAAATTCAATAAATTTAACAGAAATTTAAAAGAATATCTAACACAAAAATGCTTTTACTCGGTCGCAGAATACTTAGAATAAAATAATTAATAAATATGATAGATAAATGACTACTTATAGTAATTGAAAACACACTCATACACATAACACAAACAAATTAATAAAATATAAATATAAATGAATTAAATATAATAATTAATACTAATTAATGAAATATAATCATTAATATACCTACATAAATAAAATAATGTAATAACTTCATGATATTAATTAAAATAACCATGTATACCAAATACTAGTAATATTATCGATAATAATTATATTTGTTTATCAAACTTGCAATCTAGTATACCTATTCACTGGATGCTTGTTTTGTCCAGTTTATTACATTATTATGTTGCCGTGCCTTAACCGGGTTTCATGTTGGAACTTACTTATATTATTATGTAACAACTAATTGTACACATGAATGCAATAAAGAGTTTGTGTTTGAAAATATTTTGATTGATTGAATGCTCGTGCCTTCTCTGTATGAGAAGAGGCCTTTACTCTGCAGCGGACAGCAATAGGCTGGTATTATTATAATATAACTTACTTGGACTTGTCATAGCCGAATATCTCTTTGATGTGTTTGGAGTAGTCCATCTCATCCTCACCGTCGTCAATGAAGTCATCGAGCTCCGAGTCGTACTCCGACTCCGAATCTAGGGCACGACCTGTGACAACAAAAATCATTATATTATTACGAACCGTCATGATCACACAAAATAAAATATTAAATCGCATTAGCTCCAACAAAAAAGCGTATTTAGAAGTAAAGTCAGACAAATAACTAACTTGAGATGGCGATAAAAAAAGGGTCAAACCTAATTAGTTAGCGAAACTTCCCAGTCGTGACGGGTATCGATATCAAATGATGATCTAGTCACCGTCTTAGGAGGACGATCCAAAGTGTTTTATCTGCCCATTATAAGGTAAGAAACCAACTAGGACTATGAATAGCCAGCAGTGAGAGTTAGTAATAGGTCAGAAACTATGCCAACCTGGACTAATAATAGCCAGCAATGAGAGTTACTAATAGTACGGAAACTATGCCAACTAGGAATACGAATAGCCAGCAGTGAGAGTTACTAATAGTTCGGAAACTATGCCAACCAGGAGCTACGAATAGCCAGCAGTGAGAGTTACTAATAGTTCGGAAACTATGCCAACCAGGAGCTACGAATAGCCAGCAGTGAGAGTTACTAATAGTTCGGAAACTATGCCAACCAGGAGCTACGAATAGCCAGCAGTGAGAGTTACTAATAGTTCGGAAACTATGCCAACCAGGAGCTACGAATAGCCAGCAGTGAGAGTTACTAATAGTTCGGAAACTATGCCAACCAGGAGCTAAGTATAGCCAGCAGTGAGAGTTACTAATAGTTCGGAAACTATGCCAACCAGGAGCTAAGTATAGCCAGCAGTGAGAGTTACGAATAGTTCGGAAACTATGCCAACCAGGAGCTACGAATAGCCAGCAGTGAGAGTTACTAATAGTACGGCGGAAGCTATGCCAACTAGGACTACGAATACCTAACAATGAGAGTTACTAATAGTACGGAAACTATGCCAACTAGGACTACGAATAGCCAGCAGTGAGAGTTATTAATAGTTCGGAAACTATGCCAACCAGGAGCTACGAATAGCCAGCAGTGAGAGTTACTAATAGTACGGAAACTATGCCAACTAGGACTACGAATAGCCAGCAGTGAGAGTTACTAATAGTACGGAAACTATGCCAACTAGGACTATGAATAGCCAGCAGTGAGAGTTACTAATAGTACGGAAACTATGCCAACTAGGACTACGAATAGCCCAGCAGTGAGAGTTACTAATAGTACGAAATCTATGCCAATTAGAACTACGAATAGCCAGCAGTGAGAGTTACTAATAGTACGGAAACTATACCAACTAGGACTATGAATAGCCAACAATGAGAGTTACTAATAGTACGGAAACTCTGTAGATATGAGACTAGAAGCCGTATTAATAAGGACGTTATTAGGAATTTATCAACTTAACTTCCTTTGTTGGCTAAACTATCACCAAAAGCCAATAGCCAATTGAGATTGAATACTTTATCTGCATGGGTAAACTACACGAAAAGAAGATAACAAGATTACCTTGGGGACTTTAACTACATTTTCGTGCTGCCACTATCATCACTTCGTCACTTTGGTTAATATCTTCCCTATAATAAGTTAAACAACTTACGTTTTTTCTTCTGATCCGGATGTCCTTTTCTCTTGACATCGCCTGGCGGGAACTGCCGCGAACCATCCGGCTTTCTCGCACCATTCTTGCCCAAACAATTAATGTGTTTATCAAAATCAAATGTATTCGTTACCTTCGGCTTACTTGGGCCTGCTTTGTCACTAGGGGCACCAACTTTCCTGTCATCAGGTCTTTTGGAAGGCACTCCTTTACTTTCAGGCATTCTTTTATCGTTCTGTTTCTGAGATCCTTCGCCTGATGCCCTCTGTTTCGCTAGTAAAGCTTTGTCCTTGAAGCCGTTCTGCTGTGGTTGCTCTCTCTGCTTTGGCACAGGTTTACCTTGGCTGCTATGGCCATTTAAGGATTTACTATCAGACTGCTTACTTGGTACGGATAATTTCCTTTCATTAGAATTCTTATCTATCCTGTATGTGTTTTGGCTCTTTAAATCTATGTTTTTATTAACATCTTGCTTCAAGCTCTCTTTATAATTTAATCTTGATCTATCTACGGATTTGTCAACATTTTTGATTACTTTGTCAGAAGACTTACTGCTACTTTCTAATTTAGATTTTGCCTTTTCTAGTTTTTCTCTGTCTCTGTTGAGTCTGTCTATGTCTCGTTCGATGCGTTCTCTCTCTGCTTTCAACTTATCAAGTCTCTCTCTGTCTGTTCTTTCCTTTTCACGTTCAGCCTTATCTTTGTCTAGTCTTAATCGGTCTCTTTCTTTCTGTAGTTTTTCAATTTTCTCCCTCTCAATTCTCTCCCTGTCAGCAAGCCTGTCAGAAGGTCTGTCCGGTCTTTCAGAAGGTCTGTCCGGTCTTTCAGAAGGTCTGTCTGATCTGTCAGATGGTCTGTCTGGTCTAGAGGGACTGTCGTTTCTAGAGTTGGAGTTGTTCAATTTGTCGGAGACTTTCGGGATGCGGCCGAAACCAGTACTCGGTTCTGGTCTTCTCTCTCTTTCCACTTCCCTTTGTTGCCTATCATCTCTTGGAACTGAAACACAATCGAGGATTATTTTATTAATGATTTTAAGTATGATCAAAAAAGAGTTTTTAGAATGGTAAAACGCGTCGGAACGCAACGCGATGCGGATCGAAATGCACTTAAGCACTGCTTAAATTCGTATGACTTGTCCAAAGTACGGCTAGCCCAAAGCAAAACAAACCCAATGACTTACCTTTCTTACCACCTCCTTTCTCTGCGTCCAGTCTCTCCTGTCGACGCTGACGTCTCGCCATTTCCTCCTCATACTCTCGCTTCTGTTTCTTCGTCATCGGCCTCTCCGCACCTGGTTCCATCTCAGCTACAGCCTCTTTCCTTTTACCGATCTCCACCGGCTCACTTTTCTTTTGTTCAGCCAGTTTCAACAATTGGTTGAAGTCCATAGGAGGCGGGGCCGGCTTACGAAATTTAGGCTTTTCAGGCTTGGTTTCTTTTTTCTCAGGCTCATATTTGGTTGGAGGGCTCGAATCTCGTTCTTAAACAAAAATATAAACTTCAACATTATACCAGCGTTACTAACTTTTTAAGGTAGTATTCGTTACATGACACAACCTTAGAAAATACAACCTTGTGTGGTGACCAAACATAAGTGTTCAAAAAAGATGGAAATTGTCATTGTATGTCGAACAACTTTATAAATTGGGTTTATTGTGGAGTTTCTAAACATCAACAATAAACCATTTTTATTTCACACTAACTACTGCCCGAAGAGTCGCCCGCGTGGCTCTCTAAAATAAAAGTAGCCTTCGTTACTCCTTATAAAATCAGCTATCTGCCAGCGAAATTCCCGCTAAATCGGTCCAGCCGTGTTGGAGATTAGCGGGAATAAACAGATATCCAAACAAAAAAAATCTTATAAGTACCGTATATATTTTGATATATATTAGTAAAAAGCTGTTATTTTGTCATTAAAGAAAGTTGTCCTTGGGCGAACGCAACATCTTCATCCTTTCATCCTCCTCCATCCTTTCATCCTTTCAAAAAAGTGTCTCAGATGTTCCGTTCGCCCAAGGACAAGCCGCTGGAAAAGCCTGGTGTTTATAAAGTAGACTGCAGTTGCGGCAAGTCGTATATCGGTCAGACGAAACGTACGGTAGCTTGTCGAATATCAGAGCATATCAGGATCGAACCACTGGATTGAGTTACATAACCCTCAGGTCATCTCGACAGAACGCCACTATATTCCTAGACTGGTTAGAGAAGCTATTGAGATTACCAAATATAGGAACTTCAACCGGGATGATGGGTTTCAACTGTCGAGAGCCTGGAATCCAGTGGTTCAGCTGTGTAGAAGTGCCGAACAATGTTCGCGAGCGGACACAGTGAGTTTCGTGTGTCGGGAACAGAATCGAGTTGCGAGTGACAGTGGTAGCGGTACTGAGTGCAAAAAACGAATAAGAAAGAGGGTAGACCGTTTTGTCTGCTCATAAACACCCACCCGCAGTGACTTCAGTTTATCCGTGATCATGGTGCTTGCAACAGCGCCGAAATATCGGGAACTCAAAACAATTAATAAACATGGTAAATATCCCGTTTATGTTAATAATTGTATAAACTATCTTCTGCCCGCGACTTTTCCTTTTGCCTTCGCTTAAGTGCTAGCAATAAGTTACCAAAGTTTTATCGTAATCGGAAATAAGAACAAAAAAACATGAATATTTATAAATTAGAAGAAGACAAAAGTTGCTCTTCCGAAAGCGACAGCAACATTGTCATTGTCCCCATTGTTTTGTCATTGCAATAGTGCAATGACAGACCGCAGCGACTCAACATGCCGTTGCGGTTTTAATTCCGAACGCCGTATCACAACTTCGACGGCAGCGGCATTTCCCTTAATCAGTTTAGCTTCTGTTAGCGGCAGCCAGTGACTGTACTACGTTTGCGGTACTGGACGCCATCTACGGGGGCGTTTTCATAGTGTTATATAAAACTAGTCGCGTCGCTGCGGTCTGTTATTGCCGCCGGGCTACGTTGCTACTTGCGGTTGCCGTCGCCTTGGTAGAAGCACATAATTGTATCAAAAACACATAAAAATGTACAAATATTTTTTTCTACCTCCATTTTCACCTTTCCGCCTTCTCTTGTGAGGCACTGGGTCATCTTCATGTCTCAAGGCATGTTTCACTCTCTCTCTTGTGCCATTCAGATCCTTTTTCGCAGAATTGTCTAGGAAAAATAAACATAAGCAATTTAATATAAAATACAAGCTCCTGCCTGCGTGTTTTTTTCTAAAATAAAGCCCAAGTTTCTCCTTTTAACATCAGCTATTTGCCAGTGAAAGTCCCGTCAAAATCGGCCCAGATGTTTCGGAGATCAGTCGGAACAAACAAATAGACAAAAATGAAAAAAGAGTTCTTGATGTGTAACATCTTTGCTCTCGCTTTCCTGCAATCTGTGGGAGTGATTTCGTAAAAAGGGGCGAAAGTATTTAACAGGAAGCCGGGGAAACGCACGTTATTTGATTTGACTAATCAGCGTGCGCGGTCGTAGAATTGACCGTCAGATGGTACCAACACATTTTTTATTTGTCAATTTTTTTTGTTTTATTTCGCCTCAAACAATAATTTGGTTTTACCACATATAAATTCAAATCCAAGATGGCTGCGAAAAAGTTCAAATTTTTCATCATGGGTGTCGTTTTCATGGTTTTCGAGGGTGCTATACCCGAAGTCTCTAATTCAGATAAATTATGTAAACAAAGTAATGTCAAGAAATGTCACTGTCAAAATGACAGGACAGTGCTGCAAAACATTTTATCATTAAATGTTTTTGTAAATAATTATCGATAAAATTAAAGTGAATTAATTATAAGAACTATGCAAACAAAATACCGTTGCCAAACAATGTTTTTTGTAGTGTGTCGGAGGCACGGTATATGATAGTCATAATCAGCCCTTTTAAGCCCAGTGCTAGACGTAGGCGTCCCAAAATCGATTTCCACTCGAAACAGTTTACAGCCGTTTTCATCCAAAATGTGGCTACTTACAATAAGAATCTATTTATGAGAGTTGTAATATTAGTGTTGTTGAAGATGTTAAAAATTTGAAAATGTTTGGATCTCCTGCAATGTTACCAGTATCATAAAATATTTTATACCAGAAAATCTCCTTTTATTAATAACTTTGTTTAAATCCGAAAATTTATAAAAATTATGACGGTATGATTACTTTTTATAATTAAAAAGTAATCATACCGTCATAATTTTTATAAATTTTCGTATTTCTTTAAATCAGTACTTAAAAGAAAATAGAACCTCTTTTTTCGCAATTTTATGTGAATTACCATTACGAAGATATTTTTTTGTTATGTTATCCCCTTTGTTTACATAAATTATCTGAATTTGAGACTTTGGGTATAGAGCCGATAGTGAAGTCAATATGAAAATACAAGATGGCGGATGCGACCATTTTTTCATCATTGGTGTCGTTTTCATGGTTTTCAAGGGTGCTAGAGCTGATGTTGAGAACAAAATGAAAATCCAAGATAGCAGCGGCGAAAATTAGAAAAATAAAATAATAGGTGTCGTTTTCATGGTTTTCCAGGGTATTAGAGCCGATAGTGAGGTCTAAATGAAAATCCAAGATGGAGACGAAAAATTTTCACCTTTTTCGTCGTGGGTGTCGTTGTCATGGTTTATCAGATCTATCGTTACGAAAAACAATTCAAATAATACCTGAAAGCTTATTACCAAGGTGAGATATCAGGTCACATCACAAGTGATTACTGTAAGGCTTGCTCGTTTTTTTTTTTTTTTTTCGTTATTAGTACCGTTTATACTTTCTTATGCATTTGGTAAAAAGCTGTCATGAGAAAGAGTGAAATAGACACTTCAATTTTACTATTTATTTGTATGGGTAAGGTGGCTCATTCAGTTGTGTTAAAGATTGACTATTTCAATTATATGCTTTTTATGGTATTTAAACAAAGTACAATAAAAAAGGCACAAACAATCTATAGCACAACTGAATACAGCAGACAGAAATGACGAAACACCTTCTAAAATGTACTCGTATGTACCAAAACAAGAACTTCCAATCAGATCAAAGACCAAAGTAATAATCATTTATTTGGAGGAAAAAAACGAATAAAATCAAAGAAAACAATGCTAAATGATGCTAAGTTATGTACTTATACTTGTTGTATGTTCAATATGACAAATTATTCCTGCCTGACTTAAACTACACAGGCAACTAAATCTTACAATGTCATAAAACACTATTATTATGCTTTCTCTTAGTAGCAACATAGTAATTAATTTCAGTTATTATTATCAAGGTGTAGACTATTATTTTGGGTCAGTAGGATAAAAATATGTAAGTAGGTACAAAGTTATTCATAGCATGAACAAAAAAGGTGAAATGGTTGCAAAGTATGATATCCATGAGCAGGCCACGGGAACAGAGGGAGACAGTTAACAATTTAAAATTGAGGTTGTGGTTTTTCCCTCTCTAATTGTTTGATTTATTAATACTACAACTAATTAATACTACAAAACAAAATTTTTATTATTAAAATCATTGTTCTTTCACAGATATTTTACCTCTTACAGCAACCTTTTACAATAGCATGTATATTGTTTTTTTTTAATGTATTCTTAATTTTAATTATGTATTCAGAGCATGTGTACTGTAATAATTGTATCTGCATTTTAGGGTAATTTATACACAAGTTTTTATTATTGTAAAAGATAATTTTAATGTATCTCCTTGGTAATCCATACAAAAATAAATAAACCTTATAATAAAAAAAATCACTGATGCAAAATCAGAAGTTTAGTGATAAGCCTGATAAGTGGTGAAACAGTCATCATTATATCAGGCTTATCACTAAACATGCTTGTTATGATAGATCCATCACAGAACAAACAGAGATGGCCTGACATCTCATTAAGTAGTTATACTCAAACTCAAAACAATCATGTTATTTTGAAACCCACGGGATAAGTGAAAATATTACTAAATCATAATGCATTCCTGAAAAACTGCAACCACATAGAAATTTTTGTAAATTCCATAATATTTGTTGACCTACATACATATATCTAGAAATAGATTACTTATACACTTACTTCCAACAGGGAATTTGGGAACGTCAGGCATTTTACTGTACTTTTCCATCATTTTTTCATATATAGCGGCTGCTTCCTGGGACTCATAGCCATAGTCATCCTGATCAGGCTGGTCAGGGCCCTCACGCGTGACTGCAGTGTTGTCTCGATCAATAGCATCTGCAATCACAGACTTGTTGGCTGACTTGATGACCTTTAAGGTCTTCTGTATTTTCCTCAAGGCTTTGGGATCTCTCAAGGCACTCAGCTCCTCTCGTTTCTTCTGGGCGTCGATTCTCTTTTGCTTTTCTTCTTCATCTTTCTTTGCCAAAAACTTTTGAATGTTTGCCGACAACTTATCTCTTTGCTTCTGCTCCTTTTTGGGAGGATCGAAGCGAGCCTTGTAATAAGCATTTTCCTGAAATCAGTTCAGAGAGTTGGTGTTAGGTACACATTGACAATAACAACAAAGTCCAGGTTCATGTTCGAGTTTGTAACGAGAGCTCATATGTGTTCATTCTAATTATTATTGCACAGAAACACTTGCATTATCATCAAATTACATAGCTGATCAAAAAAGTATGCTCTTAATATTTCGCAAATTTTATACTGAAACTCACAGATGACTTTTGTTGTTGATTTCTTTGGGCAGCTAATAACGTCTCGCGGAACTCCATGTTCTCGCAATTTAACAATTCTGCAGAGGTAAAACTTCTACGAACATAACAACATTGCAAAATTTTCACAAATTATTTTATAAAAATCGTAAAATACGTGTCATGCCCGATTTTGATACACAATCCCACCATTTTCTGGAAACGTACTGATCAGTGTTGCCATTTGCCCATGAGGCGACCAGAGATCATTATAACAGAGACCTCTCCGCTTAAATTGTTGCCAGTTATAGACTAGTTAGAAAAGAGCAAAATAGGCAGGTTATTTGCCAAGTTTTTAGTAGAGTAGTAGACTCCACTAAAACTACCCTGCCCTTTTCTAACTTTCCTATAATTGGCAACAATTTAACCCGCCACTTGTGACGTGAATTTTAATTACACTATTGGTGATGCTGGTCCTACGCACCGGGTTTTTCAATCTCAGATTTTCCTAATAAGCAATACTCCATGTCACTTTTACTTGGTCAAATATTAAAAGACATGTTTTTTTAACAATAAAACAAAGATTATATCATAAATCACATCTAGTTTATTAATTTTTACCCTGTACTTTGAACACAAGAAATCACCAAATTTATTTTATGCTTTTTAAAATATCAAAACTGGTAACAATAACATATCTTTTACAGTTAAATCAGCCTTATCAGTCTTATGACACTAGGAACTCTAAAAACAAATAAAAAATGTCATCCTTCCAACCAAAAAAAAAAAACAAAAAATGCTCCTCCAAAATTACACTTTTTCAAGAGCCAAGCAGCTAGTAATATTGGCTCTACATGCTCTAAACACAAATATTTCTTGAAATGGTAGCAAGTCTAGCATGTATTTCGGTTCTTCAGCCATCCACACTCATAACATCGACTATTTCTTGAAGGACCGGCTGTGCCAGGTATGTACATCATCGGTCTTCAAAATTTTCGCAAGTCTTTGTCTCATCAATCGATTCACGATCGCTCAAATCCTCTTCACTGTCCGAATTTTGTATTTGATCTGGATGGCGATTTTATGATTCGCCATCACTTCCAGATAGAAGATCATAGATTTAGAATACCCTAGATACACTATCACCTACAAATCTAAGTCGCCAAAGTGTCCCATCGCTAAGTTACAAGTGTGTGCGTCTACTAAGGCAAATCTAAAACACTAAAATGTACAGACGCCAGCAGGGCCTCAAGTCTGCTATTACAATAGTGTCCGAATGGTCTCTTCATTGTGAGTTTTTGACAGATTTGCCATACAAAAACTGTCAAATACTCACAATGGCGAGACCATTCTGACACTATTGTAATAGCAGACTTGAGGCCCTGGTCAAGCTACCCGAAACCGTCAAATTTTCGCAATCAACCTTGAACCTTATACTGTAGTGATAAAGTTGAAAATGTATTAAAGAAATGTGCCAGATTATAGTAGCTTGATGTGCTGGCGTCTGTACTTAAGAACATTTCAATTTTCCTTACATACAACCATATGTAAATGGAATTAAGGTGTGGTTTCGAGTGCGCGCGATGGGCGGTTAAGACATTACAAAATTAGACCATCGCGCAAGTCGTAAAATTCTTTGCTCTCAGCTGTAGGTAAGATAATTTAAAAGGATACTATTCCTTAAGCATATGCTTATTAAGTCAAATTCAGTTTACGCCGCGTGACAATCGTAACAAATGTTTGCTTTGGAACAGAAGGATAATGGAATGGTCTTGAAATTTTACTCAGTACTAACTATACCCAAAGTCTCTAATTCAGATAATTTATATAAACAAAGTAATGGTGCCGATTCCCTTGTTCACAAACTAAACTAAATTTAAGTTCAGTGCATCTTTTTCTTTATATTTCAGAAGATAAATTTTAGTTTAGTCCTGTCAAATTAATCAGCGCCTTTCACTACTCTATACAAGTTTAGACGCGATCAAAAACTTGCCGACTAAAATTACGTCAAGCGCTGATTAATTTGACAGGACTAAACTAAAATTTATCTTCTGTCCTTTTCTTAATGAAATAGAAAGAAAAGATGCACTGAACTTAAATTTAGTTTAGTTTGTGAACAAGGGAATCGGCACCAATGTCAAGAAATGTCACTGTCAAAATGACAGAACAGTAGTACAAAACATTTTATCATTATATTTTTTTTGTAAATAATCATCTATGAAATTAAAGTGAATTAATTATAAGAACTATGCAAACAAAATACCGTTGCCATACAATGTTTTATGTAGTGTGTCGGAGGCACGGCCGCATCGTCATAATCAGCCCTTTTAAGTCCACTGCTAGACGTAGGCCTCCCAAAATCGATTTCCACTCAAAACAGCTTATAGCCGTTTTCATCCAAAATGTGGCTAGATATAATATATTATGCTACCTAGAATATTAACGTATGAACGAGAGTTGTAATATTAGTGTTGTTGCAGATGTAAAAAACGTGAAAATGTTTGGATCTCCTGTATTGTTAACAGTATCATAAAATATTTTATACCAGAAAATCTCCTTTTTTTAATAACTTTGTTTAAAACCGAAAATTTATAAAAATAATTACGGAATGATTATTTTTAAATTATTATTTCTTCAATTCAGTACTTAAAAGAAAATGGAGTCTTTTTTTTGCCATTTTATGTGAATTACCATTACGAAGATAGTTTTTTGATATGTTATGCCCTTTGTTTACATAAATTATCTGAATTTGAGACTTTGGGTATAGGTGCTTAACCGCTTAAAATAAAACAGGTTGAGGTGGTTAAAATTAACTTATTTTTATTTTATTTATTAAGACAATTTAAAAAGATTGATAGATATTAACATGTGTACGTATGTTGTGTACTCAGTAGTCACAATATTTTATGTAAAAACTTACTGCAATACATGGAATAACCCCTTTCTTTACTTTCCGAAAGCCTTTCTTCGTATAATACATGTCATTTTCTGAGAAGTGACAAGAGCAAACCACACTAGACAATGATCTTATATATAGGACTAGATCAGCAATGTGCGGCACCAACGCATTACTACGTCGTATATGTCCACGGGCATATCTGACTTCAATTGTCAACTTAACGTCAAGTGAACGATAGCATAAGGATAAAAAATATCAAATGGGTGAAATGTGCGGTTAAAATTTGCATGTCACGGTCTGAAAAGATTAATAAAGCAAGTGGTGTTACATTACATTTCACAAGAAAGTTTGCTAAATTTTCTTCAGACTATCCAAAAAGAACATTAAATGACGAATTACATTTATCAAACTTTTTATTGCCATCAGGGTTACCAGTAAAAACGATTTTGATTTTGCCAGACTGTTGGGAGTTTAGTGAATGACGAATGTATGTTCCTGTAAGTCTAAATTATTATTATAGTCTGTTTGGTTTAAACATACTGTGCAGTACCCAAACACTTACTAAATAGAAAAGTAACACATTCACGTGTATTTCGAAGGTTTTAACTTAATAAATCACCACTTTTTTACAAAAAATAATAATTTTATTAGCAATGAATAATCTTAGACGTAAAGTGAGGTTATATTTTTTAACGAAAAATTCTAGACTGTTTATGATCACATTGTGTTAAATAGTGTTGTGCACTGACTGGACAGGTCCACTCAATCTGTGTGGTTCTTTCATCAAAAGCCCATTTCAGACACCAATCTACATGGTCTTCGCATGATCTGACCAAGATTAGGTATGTCTGGACTTTGAAAGAGACTGTGACGGCCGAGTTTGTTTCGGCCTTTCTTCTCAGAGTAGTCAGATAGGAAACCCCGACCTCATCTAGTTTTAAAAATATGATTGACGTGTAAAAGTGTTTGTACAAACTTACTACAAACTACTACTTACAGAAATAAAATCATTTATCATTTGCGGCTCCGCCCGCGTGGATGTCGGTTATCGCGTAAAAGGTAACCTTTGTCCTTCTCCATCCCAGGCTATATCTCTGCCAAATTTCATGACGATCGGTTCAGCGTTACTTTCACATTTATAATATTAGTATGGATAAATGATTGTCATAAACATTGAAATAATATCATTCCATTTTAAACAATAGTTATTTGACACGATATTAATAGTTTTGAAATATAATATTTACGTTTAAGCACTTTTTTTTTTTCTTCCTATATGTATGTATCAAATTCATCAATTTCTTTCAATCTTTAATCTATTGAAAGTTCGATAATACAATCTTTCATAGTAGGTAATTGATTCAATAATAAATATATTTATTCATTCTGGGGTAGTTACGTTGATCTTTAGCAACTCTGGCTGTTTTTCCGATGACAAACAGATTATTTTGACATTTTGACATAATTTATGTATCCGTTTCAAAGCTACGTCTTTAACTCGTAAGTGGTTACGTTTTTCGGAATATTTTTGTAGGACGTTGCGCCTCTAGTATAATATAACCTCATTGACACTAGAATCATTTGGCTTAAAAAAATCTTCACTCCTCTCATTAGCTATAATTTTTCGCCATTTTTCCCTTTCAATTTCATTTTTAGGAAATCTGGAATAATAAATAAAAACATAATATTATTTAACTATAATATAAAAAACACCAATCACCATTCAAATAAATTTTGCCCATCTCCGGACCGGCTATAGTTATTCAATATTAATTCCATATTATTAAAATATCGCAGAAATAAAATAAAAAAAACAATAAGCGACTCTATTCATTTAATATTTGACTATGTTCCACTTCATACATCTTCCAACCCCTTTCCACTTAATACAAGTGCTGCGCGAGGGAAAAACCCAACTGCGTAGCGTCAAATGAAAAGACGTATTGAAATTAATTTAAACAAAAAATGTTTTTAATGAGTTTGAAGGCGTATTTTGCCACAAATTCACTACATTATGAAACTATTATCTAGTACTTACCGAAAATACGATATGCCATCCCTTTTCAACGTGGTTAAAGTATTATTTTTGCAATTTTTTACGGAGTACTTTGGCATGTTCACCCGATAACGAAGCGCGCGTTACTGAGAGCGCAACTGTGCTTAGAAGTAATTAGGTAAAGCACAGTTGTGTCGAGACACATTTCAAGCGTTGACGGTGTATCTAGGGTATTCTAAATCGATGTAGAAGATAGATAGATAGAACACAGCTTACGCTCCCACACACACACACACACACCCACACACACCCATACACAGCACCACACACGAATACACACTCACACAGACAGCTCCAGCTTCACTGTCCGATGATTTTTGTGATACGTCCTCATCAGATACCAATTCTTCTTGAAGAAGAGCTTCTAGACGATGAGTTTCACGTTCGTAAGACATGCTAAAACAAATTTTAGAAATTAGGCAAGAAATACGTAAATTTCGAGTGTAATATTAATAAAATTATGCAAAAATGTTATTGATATACAGAATAATAATGATCACAAAATCCTACTATCAAAATAAAACCAAAAAATATAAACAAGGCTAGAAAGCCTAGGCATAGACAGCATAGGCATAGGCTTACGAGTATAAAAAAGTGAAAATTCAAATATAAAACTATGACTATTTGACTTATGCCCGGTTTCTGAAGTTCTCAGATAAACTCTCATTAGCTATTGTTTCAATAAAGGTATGGAAGGTATAGACGCCAGCACATCAAGCTACTACAATCTGTCAAATTTCTTTAATAGATTTTCAACTTTATCACTACAACATAAGGTTCAAGGTTGATTGCGAAAATTTGACAGTTTCGGGTAGCTTGACCTGCTGGCGTCTGTACGTAATTTGTGACCCCGGTCTCACACACCGGGTTGACACCAAAACTCGAAGATGTGCGTCCTTGTCGCCGGCGAAGGGTGTGGGTCGTAATGAGGAAAGTACACGAAATCACAACCCAATTCGATGGCTGGTAAAGAAGTTATTCGACTTTTTCGGATCACCCGGTCTTACAGACATATCTACACTTCTACACTAATATTATAAAGAGGAAAGATTTGTACCTATTTTTGTATGTTTGTATGTTTGTAATGAATAGGCTCAAAAAGTACTGGGCCGATTTAAAAAATTCTTTCACCAATAGAATGCTACATTCTTCCAATTTGACATAGGCTACATTTCATTTTGAAAAAAATTAGGGATCCTTGGTAAAATTTGAACAATGTAACCGAAGGTGTAGAAAAATGAGTCTTAAAATGTCTTTCGTATTGTCTACCCCGTGCGAAGCCGGGACGGGCTGCTAGTAGGTCATAAATGGCGGGTTAAGCGGCATGGTCTCTTATCTCTTATAGTGGATAGAGGGCCTTATAAACATTAAAAAAACATTATTTTTTAACAGAAGTCATCTCATTTTCTAGAAATTAGCCATAATATCGTCTTTCATGCACTCCATCCAAGTTACAACGATTATTCGGTCTTCTTCTACTGTTAATAAAGTCATCCACATAAATTCTCAAAGACCTTCTAACAAAAGTACTACGTCAAAAAAGGCCCACTTGCCCACAAATAAAAGTATTCAATCCTGTCAATCTGACTAGGAAATTAAAATATTTGGATTGCGTTATTCTAGCATTAGTAATAGGCCGCAATGCTGCAATGTGATTAGCTGCATGAGTTTCAAAATCTTATGTCCATACTAATAGAATCACTATTACTTTGGTAAGCAGCGTATGGTGGCCAGCTAATCAAGGTAACACAAACTGTCAAATTTTCTCGTCCGATTTTAAACTTAATTAACAATACTTTAAAGTTTAAAATCGTTTGGAGAAATTTTTGTGCTGGCCACTGTACATTATTATTTGTTAGTAAGTACTTACCAATAAAATACTTTGTGAAAATGTTTAGCAATATTTGTTTTTTAAATGTACAGTGGCCAGCACATCAAGCTACACGAAACTGTCAAATTTCTCCATCGATTTTAAACTTTAAAGTGTTGAAGTTAAGTTCACAAGCGAACGTGAAAATTTGACAGTTTGTGGTAACTTGATGTGCTGGCCACCGTACGATGGCCAGCACATCAAATTACCACAAACTGTAAAATTTTCTCGGTTGATTTTGAACTTAATCATCAACATTTTAAAGTTTAAAATCGTTTGGAGAAATTTGACAGTTTCGAGTAGCTTGATGTGCTGGCTACTGTACATCCATCTTCTACCATACCTTCATCTCTATCTAGAACCTAGATCTAACCAAATTCAATATAAACGAGTGATCGTCATAGGCCCCCCTTGTTGAAAGAAATCGACTATTTAAAGCGATGTAGTGACAGCACTAGTAAGTTTATTACCATAGACTGGCTGGTCTGTGACAGTGACAGATTGTACCATCTCTTTTTCTCTTTTCAAAACTTGACGGAAGACGAAAATATGGTTCGTGTGTATTTCTACGATTTTTATCTGATTATTTCTTTAAAATCACTTACTAAATTTGTTAAATTACGTGTGGCTTCTATGTTATAAGTGATATCAGTGTCGTACAGCACATTATTTTGTAGTTATGATGTGGAAACATTTTTGTAAATCCTATTTGTTGTTCCGCTGCAGGCCACCTCCAAGAAGAAGACCAGGAAGTTACGAGGACACGTGAGCCATGGCCACGGTCGTATCGGTAAGTTCTATTTTTTATTTGTACAATTATTGTGACAAATACAAACATCCCAGGCAACTTGTTAAACTAACCTATAAATTGTTTCCAACTATTAGACCTCCCTCACAACAACCTTCTTAACAAGTAATTCCTGGTTCTGTATACACATAAGCAAAGTGTGTAATGTGTCGATATTGATAATTTCCTTCTCTAAGAATATTGTTCATATGCATGGCTATTGTTATTCCTATTCTGTCAGTTTACCATGACATGATGTACTACCTGGTAAACAACGAAGACTATGAAGAGTGAAACAAGACAGTCTACTTTTTAAATTAATTAAAATTGTGGTATGCGGAGACTAGTCCAATCCATTAACTTAATTTGAACATAACTTGTGTACCCCATGATTTCCATTTGAACTTAAGGTATTCATGTAACATTCCAGGTAAGCACCGCAAGCATCCTGGAGGTCGCGGTAACGCTGGTGGTGAGCACCACCACAGAATCAACATGGACAAGTACCACCCTGGATACTTCGGCAAAGTAAGTGAATGACCTGCTACTTTTTATGAATACTTTTTATGGTTATTACTCAACAACTGTATGCAGTGGAGAGTTCAGTTAGTTGGTTTTTACTAATAACATCATTGACTAAGGTATTTATACAAGGATCACACAAGACATGTTTTTCTTGAATAATACAAGAACTACCCTAAATAACAATATTTTTTAAACAAACAATCATGCTTATTCGTGATCATTTCCATTTTAAATAGTTTAAATAAAACAGATGATTGAACAAAACCCTTTGGTTAGGTACTCAATTTTTTATACACACTGAACGGTGAAATTACTAAAAAAAACACTGAACAAGGAAACCTGGACAAATTCAAAACACTTAAAAACAATTATCTAATGAATGTGCATTAAAAGTTAGTGCAGTAAACCTTATAAGAAAATGAAAAAGATTTGATGTTGTTAAGCAAAATATCCAGCACAACAGTATTCTCTATAAATATTAATGTGCCACTATGTTTGTTCTAGCTCGGTATGAGGAATTACCACGAGAGAAAGAACAAGCTGTTCAACCCCGTGTTGAACCTGGACAAGCTGTGGACCCTCGTGTCTGAGCAGTCGAGGCTCAAGTACGCCACGGCCACCAACGGCAAGGTGCCCGTCATCAACATTGTCAAGGCTGTAAGTATACTGACAGTTATGAGTTATTGAATATTCAGGGTGCTTTACAATATCAATCTAGGGCTACAGTAGAAGGAATTCTCATATAACAACAAAAATGTAACAGTTTCGTTGTTATTTGCATCATTTAAAAGAAAGCACACGCATCACCAAAGACGTGCATGGCGCGAATCACCGAACAAACGATTTGGTTGGTGATTAAAAACCAATTTATTAGACAGCATATTGATCAAAACACAAAAAATAAACTGTGGCCATGATTGTTCCCAAATTCATATCAAACCTTCAAGTGCCCTCTATGAGAGCCATTAAAAATTGTCTTGCAAACCTCCTCCGAAAAAATAATTACTTGCGACACGTACTTTTTGCGATAACCCAGTGTTCATCCCTCATGTCAGTTGTCGAGGTGTGCCTCGAATCTTTAAAATCCGCCCTAATCTATCTCATTTCTATTTCAGGGTTACTACAAGTTGCTAGGCAAAGGCAAGCTCCCCAAGCAGCCCGTCATAGTTAAGGCCAAATTCTTCTCCAAAACAGCTGAGAGGAAGATCAAAGCTGTGGGCGGTGTCTGTGTTTTGTCTGCGTAAATTAAGTATACATTAAAAAAAGTGAAAATCATGCTTGCCGTTCTTATTTAATTGTTCCTACTCCCCAAATCTATTGACCACACCTTCATATACTACACAAAACTTCAACTGGCTGAAACAGTGAAAATAAAGCCAGTTCCATTGCTGCCCTACTGGCATACTCATCATTTCGGCCGAAAGACGTGCACTGATGGACATAGGCCTCCCCCAAGCACCGCCACCTCGACCGGTTTTGTGCTTCCCGCATCCAGCGGACTCCTGCGGCTTTCATAAGGTCATTGGT
The DNA here is from genome assembly GCA_947523025.1 of Dryobota labecula. Taxonomy (NCBI): domain Eukaryota; kingdom Metazoa; phylum Arthropoda; class Insecta; order Lepidoptera; family Noctuidae; genus Dryobota; species Dryobota labecula. The sequence goes on along the minus strand of OX383287.1, from coordinate 27,049,011 downwards.
CCACCTTGTGGGAGGCCTTCCAACGCTACGTCTTCCGGTACGCGGTCGCCACTCCAGAGCCGTTCGGCCCTAACGGCCATCAGTTCTGCGCGCAATGTGTCCTGCCACTTAAGTTTGGCAATTCTTCGAGCTATGTCGGTTACCTTGGTTCTCCTGCGGATCTCTCCATTTCTGATTCGATCACGTAAGGAAACTCCAAGCATAGCCCTTTGGATGACTTTTAGCCTTATAATAAGGCCCATTTTGAGCGACCACGTTTCAGTGCCATATGTCATCACTGGCAACACGCACTGGTCAGACTTTCGTCTTGAGACACTGCGGTATGTGGGACGAGAAGATATTGCGTAGCTTCCCGAACGCTGCCCAGCCGAGTCGGATTCGACTATTGACCTCTTTCTCGAAGTTGGACCTACCTAACTGGACAGTTTGTCCTAGGTAAACATTACTCGTCCACAACTTCGAGTGAAGAGTCTCCGATATTTATGAGAGTGGGTGTTACATGGGTATTTGACATGACCTTTGTCTTGCTGAGGTCATCGAGCATTGTGCGCTATTTGTACAATCTCAAACATTTCCATCCCTTTTTTTTAGGCCGCAGAGTTTCCGAAATGACGAAAAGTTAAAAAAAAAAATACCGTTCCCCCCTTATCTCCGAATTATTCATGTGATAGAAGTTTATGTAAAGATTACAGGAAAAATAAACGATGTCTCCAACAATAGCACACTATTCAGAAATCAATAAAAATTAAATTAGTTCCACTATCGGTCAAGAGATGGCGCTGACTTAAAACTGCAATATTCTACTTCTCTGACGAATAGAGGCCTCGCCGATGAAAATATAAAAACATTTCACGGTTCACAAACAAATTGTCCTCCTTCCTACCTACTCGTAGGTTGCTTTGGATGCTATATATGATAGTACGGAACCATCGGTTTGCGCACCGAGGGCTCTTGTTTGAAATACATATTTGTTACGGGCGCGTTGTTAGTTTTAGATTACCTACCCTACAGGCTGATACTGGTGCCGATCTCTTGTTCACAAACTAAACTAAATATAAGTTCAGTGCATCTTTTTCTTTCTAATTCATTAAGAAAAGGACAAAAGATAAATTTTTGTTTAATAATCTTAACGGGGCTAAACCACAGTGTTCCACATTTAGTGTGCCTGCCAGGTCAGATGATTGTGTAAGCTTAAGCATCGGTTTTCAAGTTATAACAATCTCAGAATGTTGTAACTTGAAAATATTGCGGTAGGTACATAACTTTGGGCCAATTATTTCCCGCTGGGTCTAATCAACAGGATGTCCCCCCTGAACCCTCTTAGGTTAAATGTAATAAAACAGCAGTCTTATAATATAGCGTCACATGTAATAATACTTAAAATATGCTTGCTTAAGTAAACTTAAGGTTAAGCACGATACATAACTATCGGTCATGCGAAATACTCAATACATTAAACTCAAATGATTCATTAATTCAAAGGATTCTTAAATATATTCAAATAATAAACTATATGCAGCATTTTAAATGCAATTTTTTATATAAAAGCAACAACACAACATCGTGTGAGCACTAATAAAAATTATAATTACGAGTATGGACATACTCATAAGGTGAGACACACTAACATTTCTATGTAACGTTCTATCGAATGCTCGACGAAACCGCGATGTCCGCGTCGTGCCGTTGTGATTATGATGTGGCCGAGCTGTTACAAATGTTAAAATGTGGATTCACCTTTACAATAATGTACCTATTTATTTATAAGCACTGGGTTTTCGAATTATTATAAAGCAAATTATACCATGAGATCAGTAAAACAATATCCTTCAGATTTTTCTTATACAGTACTTAAATTAAAGAGATTTTTAGCAGTTATGTGCTGGAGTAACTATGCTGCAATGACAAAATATAAGGCATTACATATGATTAAACATTGTTAGTTCATGGCCTACGAAAACTATTACTATAGCTGTATGTAGATTTAATTTTAACTGTATATCCTAAGTAACAAACTTTCTCCCTTGATTTGGTTTCATTGGAAAATTTAAAACCCACATATTTTGTTTCTGCATGCAAAATTTATGCATAAGGCTTTTATACCTATTCTAATTGTCAAATAATCTTATGCAATTTGAATTAAATCCAGACAAAATTATACAATTTGCAAATTCCATTATTTATGTAAAAAATGGTAACTGCTTTGTGTATGCGTATGTGACACAATACACATGATTTTGTATAATTGGTTTCTGGCTTTAGCAGATATTTTGTTCTTGCCTTTAAAAGCTTGTTTCTTACTTCATATAATTTATACGGCGTATTTTTGGCCTTGGATTCAGTAACTAGAATTGTACATTATTGAAACAATTTTGTGTTTAGAATCTACAAAGCTGAGATACAAACACACATGACCGCTATTACTCCCAATAAGTTGTGATAACAGACAGAATGTTCAAGCATTACAAATTCGAGTTGATTTACAATTCAGTCAAACATGTAAATTTTTGTGGTGTTAAGTGTATATTGTTACTGTGTGTGTCTGCCTCATCTGTGGGACTTGCTCTGGGGGAGCTTGTGTCTGGACCACATCTGGGGGCCTCACCTGCTTGGCCTTCTTGCGAGCAGCATCACTTTCAGCATAGTACATCCCCAGCCTAGTTTTAATAGCTGCCAATGCTGCTCCATTGATTTCATCATGGAAAATATTTGTGTATCTCCACTGTTTCACCATAGGACCCCTCTTCCGCTCTTTCTTAATTTTCTTTTCTGGTTTCAGTTCAACATGATGATGCATGAGCTCTGCAGCATGTCCATAAGGATTATCTATTGTGATGGTGTGTTGTTGGGGCTCAGGTTTAGCCTGGAGCACAATGAATGCTGTTGTGGGCTGTGTTGGTCTTGGTGCAGCTGACTGAAGTAAGATCCCCATGCTCTGTCCTCCATTTGGAGTTTGATAAAAGTTAGTAGCAGTGCTTGTAGCCAATGTAGCCGTTTGATATTGGTTTTGAAAGTAGTTCTCAGCTATGTTGACCAGATGACCACTTCCTGGATATGCAATGGTCCCCAGAGAGTCCTGTGAAGTTTGTGATTGTTGCTGGGGGGGTTCCACCTGGGGCACAAGGTCCATGCTCCTCTTAGATTTAGGCATAGTTGCTGATATGTTATCTGGGTCAAAAGTTTTGATGTAATCTTTCCACATTTTGGAAATATTAATTTCTAAACCAGCAATTTTATCCAACCTGATAAAATCTTTTAAGCGGTGAGTGTGTACAATAGAATAAACATGATTTCTTATTTGATCTAACACTCCAGATGGCAAGCGGACCTCTCCAGAGCGACGATGACTATTCTTTCCACGATTGTCACTGGGGAACATGACACCATCATCCATTTTCTTACAAAGAACTCTGACTTTTCTCTCAGTTATGGCATGAATATTTTTGAAAGCTGTTTGGCACACCTGAGTCTCTCTTCCCTTCACTCTCACAAAGTATTCGAATGTGCATGTGCGGCGGCTGCTTGTTTTCACTCTTTTTCTCTTAACATCCACTTGCCTCATAAGTCCAAACAAATATGCATTTTGTTCATCGTGGGTTTTCATTGAATAGAAGCCTTGAAAAGTTTTCAATCTAATCTCTTCTGGAACTTTTTGGAAACATCGTCTTCGGCAATTGCAGTCTGGACCAGGCTGTTTAGGTGGCACCACTTTTCCATTTGCGTTTATGTACTCTAGTCCTGCTATCCTTAAACGCTTTTGTTTTTGTTTGTGCCATTCTGTAAATAAAAATATGCATAATGTACGAGTAATACGGACGAGTCAGTAGGACCTATATTTACCTATTGTATATACTACATTATTACTGAAACACCTAGTACGTACGTTATAAATATTGCACTAGACCAATGTGGTTCCTTGAGTGTTTATTGAGCGTTATTATAAAATAAAGTCAAAGCAAACAGTTTCAGAACAATCAACAACTACCTAGACAAAAATGTAGTAAGGTAGTAAGAGTCAAAAACTGGTTGAAGTAATGCAGACCTAACAATGAGAACAATGTCTACGGAAAAGTTAAGCGATGGATCATGTGCCTCTATCTTGATAATCATTTAAAAACATAACTCACCTTCTGGGTTCCTTAGACGTCTTTTGATGATTTTCCCGTTTTTAGTTAGCTTTACTTTTCGTTCATTATTTGAGACATCAGCCATTTTCGTATCAAAGCATAATGTTTGCTGCGTTTGGTTCATAACCAGATCATCTTAACTACCACAGCTCACAAAAAAACAAAACGCACGAACAACGAAACGCAACAAATATTTTGTATCTTACATGTTACCTATAAAGAGGCTTACGCTTTCAACCAATTTTTATTTTATAATATGTTGCCTAGACAGGATTTCACCCATACTTTAAAAAAAACATAATTTAAAAAATATTTTCTGATGAACCATTAAGACAACTGCTGACAGTCAATCACAGTCAATCTAGCATCAGTAGCTTATCATCACTCATCAGTTCAGTCCAAGTAATCGAAGTGTACGTTACTTTTTTTTGGCGTGTAGCATCAGAGGGGCAATTCCCGTTTATATAAAAACATTCGTATCATAAATAAAGGGCGCTACACATGGCTAAGATACTATAATATTTTATCTTAAGAATACAATATCGCTCTCCATACAATTCAATGGACCATTACACACGACGAAGATAATATTTATTTCATATTTTCGTATCGTAAGATAGAGAGCGATTTGAAAATTTATCGTAACATAACATCATAAGGTGATACAGACTTTGCGAGGCATGCGCTACGCGTACGCACGGCGCACAACGAATGCCTCGCAAGGTGTGTACCTTTATATTCGTGGCGAGGCATGTGCTACGCACGTGCGAGGGTGAGCCAACGTATGTCGGCAAATGCTTCAAGATTAAAGTGCCTCAGTGCGAGCATTACATTAGCTGTGGATGTAGTTGCGCGTTCGAGGTGTGCGCCGCGTACGATATCCACGCACGCCTCGACTAAGAAAATTAAACTGCGTTTGCTCGGGCCAAACAGCGCGCAGCGCATGCTCGGGCTAATCCAACCGACACCCCTAGTAGCAATTGTCGTTGGGTTTCATACGCCAACAGTTGGGAATGTATTGGCAGACGGTTAGTTATTCCGCCAACCTAAACTTAAAATAGGCCCATTGTCATAAACATGCACTATTTGCCAAACGGATAGCCAACGACGGGCCTGCTGTTACTATAGGAATAGTAACAGCAGGCCCGTCGTTGGCTAAAAATCACCCAACAGTAGGACTGTTGGGTGATTTTTGTAGGGATTTAAGGTATAATGACAACATTGGGCCAACTAACGCGGGCCTGCTGTGACTATTCCTACTGTTGGGAGATTTTTGTAGGGATTTAAGGTATAATGACAACACTGGGCCAACTAACGCGGGCCTACTGCTTCTATTCCTACTGTTGGGAGATTTCTGTAGGGCCAATTACTGCTACTCCAACGGGGTGGTAGCGGGGTGTGTCATGAACATGCACTATTAGCCCAACGGATAGCCAACGACGGGCCTGCTATTACTATTCCTACTGTTGGGTGATTTTTGTAGGGATTTAAGGTATAATGACAACATTGGGCCAACTAACGCGGGCCTGCTGCTACTATTCCTACTGTTGGGAGATTTTTGTAGGGATTTAAGATATAATGACAACATTGGGCCAACTAACGCGGGCCTGCTGCTTCTATTCCTACTGTTGGGAGATTTTTGTAGGGCCAATTACTGCTACTCCAACGGGGTGGTAGCGGGGTGCGCGGGGAGCGGGCGGCGGCACGCGTCACGCGGCCCGCCCACCATTTTGTTATTCATTTGTGCACCTGCGGCTGCGGAGTGTTTGTGAGTGTTTGTTTTGTTCGCATCAACAAAGATATTAGCCTGATATCAGGCTGGCATCAGGCTGTGTTTTAGTTTAGTTAGTTAACCCTTAGTGTTTGTGAAAGTGTTAAATGGATAAAGTTGTAGAGTTTTACGATGATGATGGTTACGGTGGGGAACTCGGTGTGGTGCGTGAAGAATGGATGACGCCACGGAAGACTCATTGCATGTGTGTTACAAAACGTGTAAAAATCGTCGCTGCATATGAGCCTTATCGGCTTCAAAATAAGGTTGGTTTTTCAAAACAAATCGCTACTCTAGTAACATTTTTGTTGGCATTTAGTTGGGCCACTTACCTCTGGTTAGTTGTCAAATGCATACAATTTGCGGGCAGTTTGCGGGTTAGGCCAACAACTGATGGCCTACGTGGATTTGCCTACGAAGGCCCAACTTGCGATGGGGCCAACGTACATTGCCCTACGACGGCCCAACGAAAACGTGTTATGGGTAGGCCCAACGACACAATACATTAAGGCAAGCGGTTGTATATTGGTTGGTTCTATGGCTGGTTTCAGAGCGACGCGTCTCGCCAGCGCCGGCCGTACGCGCGTCGCTATACATGAACCTTATCGGCTTCAAAATAAGGTTGGTTTTAGCGATTTGTTTTGAAAAACCACCCTTATTTTGAAGCCGATAAGGTTCATGTATAGCAACGCGCGTACGGCCGGCGCTGGCGAGACGCATCGCTCTGAAACCAGCCATAGAACCAACCAATATACAACCGCTTGCCTTAATGTATTGTGTCGTTGGGCCTACCCATAACACGTTTTCGTTGGGCCGTCGTAGGGCAATGTACGTTGGCCCCATCGCAAGTTGGGCCTTCGTAGGGCAATGTACGTTGGCCCCATCGCAAGTTGGGCCTTCGTAGGGCAATGTACGTTGGCCCCATCGCAAGTTGGGCCTTCGTAGGCAAATCCACGTAGGCCATCAGTTGTTGGCCCAACCCGCAAACTGCCCGCCAATCGTATGCATTTGCCAACTAACCAGAGGTAAGTGGCCCAACTAAATGCCAACAGAAAATGCTACTAGGGACAGCAGCCAAAGAGTACATTTATATATAGGACAGCAGCAGTCAAGATGGATGACCTTTGCATCGCGTGCGACTATACGCTGTTGCTTTTATAATTATTAATTCAATTATTGAAAAAAAAAAGAAAAGAAAAAAGCCCGTCGTCGAAATCGTTGGAAATAAGCTTTTCGATGACCTCTTATTTGAAGAAAATAACTCAAAAAAGAAAATAAATTTTATGCACATAGCTAAAGAAGATTTTAATTTCCTATTGAATGCTGTGGAGCCTAAAGTGAAAAAAAAAAGAATACGTGACGACGACAGCGACGGGTACATTTACTTCATTCGAAATTAAACGCCATATTGTCTTTCTTTTGTTTTTATTGTAATAATAATGATGTTTTGGATCCATAATAATCGGTTACTTTCATATAATGCAACTACTTTTCGTAAAATTTCTTTTTCGTCCTTATTGCGCGTGAAAATCACAGCGAGGCGGACACAACCATCCAAACGCAACGTACTGTTCGCAATGAGCCGGCCTACACACGCTCGCCGCACCCGCGCGCCTCGCACGCGCGCTACCGTTAGTAGCACATACCTCACAACAAACATGAAGACAGACAAACGAGGCATTTGCTTCGCAAAGGATGGCTCGACCCGAGCATATGTTGGTAAAATTTTTCAACACGCACGCCTCAGGCAGAGGCATTCGCTGTGCGCCATTCGTGGCGCATGCCTCGCAAAGTCTGTATCCACCTTTAAGTTATTAAATCACTCTTTATATTTGTTCAACACAGGACACGTGCGGTCACGATGAAAGCTTACTATATAATAGCGTATCTTCGTCGTCTGTGATGGCCTAATATATATTAATTTAAAATCTTAATGTCTTAGGTTTTGTAATTTTTATTATTTCTTTGCAAATAGTGCAAAGATTTTTGCATAGCGGCAACTGAATTTAATCGTCAATGTCATTGTCATGAGTTATGACATCATCCCACCATCATCCGCTAATCGGATCTGTCAGTGTCAGCTCAGGACAGCCACAGACAGTAATTGGTACAATTACCACACGTTTGTCGTGATACGCTTGTTTTATCACGTAGAAAATAGAAACGCGTCAAAAAACATTATCATTGTTAATTGTTTATAACTGTTGGCCGCTCTTTATTTCGAGTTACTAGAACAATACCATAATCGTGATTTAAGTGTTAAACAACAGTAAAACCAACAGGTGAGTGAGTCAACAATACAATACAGACTACTTAAAAAAAATAGAATTTTAAATCTTTGAGTCAACACATTCGCTTCTTATTTTCATCATTAGTCGTTTGATCATTCAACCTGTTTGTTTATTAATATTTGATTTCAAAGCAAGACTGTGCCTTTGTTTCTGTTTTAGTGTATTACATATGGTGCTCTGTGCATCTTGCAGTGCATTTTATTTTGACTTTCAAGTTTATGCTTTCTACAGTGTTCAACTTTCATAGAGATTCAAAGCAAAAAAATATTATGTTAGTGAGTTAATTCAGATCTAGATTAGGTTTCCCAGCTTAAATGGAGCTACTAGCTGGAAATATTTGTTTGTTTTGATAGAAATCTAGATATATACATACTAATCTTTTGCAGTTGGGATGATGGCTGTCTTAGTTGTTGCAGTTTTATATTGGTGCCGATTCTCTTGTCACAAAATTCTCTAAACTAGACTAAAAATCATCAAAATTTAGTTTATTCCTGTCAAACGACCATTTCCTATTCTGAAATTGACTAAAGTGACACAACTTAACTATATTTTAGTTTGACAGCTCTAAGATGGTACTGAGTTTTTAATTTAGTGAAAATGGCAATTTTGCTATTCTGAATTTGACGTTTTTAAACTAAAATTTAGATTTTCTAACTAAATCTGACTATTTTTAATCGCAATTAAAAAGGTGTGGAATAAAATTAGTTTTCATGAACTAAAATTCACACCAATCACCTCGACTTCTGGTGCAAAACCAGTACTGTATATAAGGTGTATCTATTCATACACAAAATATTTTAAGAGAAACATCTTTAGGTCGTAAAAAATCCACAGCAGCGAAATTTTTTTTTTATCTAAGTCCTTTATATTTTTACATAATTATTATAATTTTAAAATAGCTTGAGTCATTTTGCGAAAAAATCCTTTATTTACTTCTATGAATGACCCGCCTCGACGCGGTGACGCCGAACGGTGCGGTGGGGTGGCGGCACGAACGCGGTGAATTTTGATAATTAATCATCATATCTAGTAATTTTAAATTATTTAATTTTTTAAATAATATACTCAGATAAAAAAACAAAACATTTCCATGGCTTCTTTACCACCTATAGGTGTATCACTTAAAATATTTTGTGTTTATCCCAATTTTTTTTTTTCTTTTCTTTTGCTTATATCTCGAAAATGGTGCGTCCTATCGCAAAAATAATGAAAATTTCGACCCCCCTTTTAGAATCGCTTAAACCGCTAATACTCTACACGTAGGTAATCTTTTTTTTAATTTTCCACACAAAAAGTGAAAAATTCCATAGAAAACACGTCGCGGCTGCCCCCACATGCGCGCCTCTGAAAAAAATCATAGGCAAACAAGTACAACGTTGCGAAGCCAAAAGAAAAAAAAAATACCATGTGGAGTCACGATTGTCAAATTCGATTTAGTTGTGTCAAACTTATTTTTTTATTTCGAGAATTTTGTTTGCAGAATAGCTTTAAGATTCTCATAGCCAAAAGTAAGGAATTTTAGTGATAGTTTAGTTAGTTTAGTTCGGTGTACAAGAGAATCGGCACCAATATCAAGTAACATATAAACAAAACTATTAAATATAAGTTTTGTAAATAAAACATGAATAACTTAGTTTATTATGTATATTTATTTATTTACAGACCAAGATGACATTCCAATCTGTTATGCCGAGCCGGGAGTTTCTCTGGGATGTATTTAGGAGGTAAAACTTTATTTTATTCATCATATGTATTAGGCACTTGTTTTGTGCACAAATTCATTCGAGTTATGACTCAGCTTGTAGTAACTAATTAATTGTTGCAACATATAAACTCAATGTGAAATGTGTCATGTTTAGGGATGGCTGCCCTACTATATGGACTGATCTCATTATTTGAGTGGTCTTATGTCCTATGATTTGACATTTACAGCATCTCTCTAAATCATGGTGGATGAATGTTTAACTTATTCATAGCTAAATATTTACCTAATAATTATTTTTATACTTTATTTTTAAACACTATGACATAATGTATTTTATTTGAGCTAATATATTAAATCTTAATTTACTATAAGAACTAGCTTCTGCCCGCGACTTCGTCCGTGTGTAATTTCGGCCCACCCATCGCGTCGCATCCCGTCGCTTAGCGTTCTTTCTAACTTTTGTTCTTTTCGCTTGGCTCCTAAGGATCGAAGTGTGATGTTCTATAGCCTATAGCCTTCCTCGATAAATGGGCTATCCAACACTAAAATAATTTTTCTATTCGAACCAGTATCTAGTTCCTGAGATTAGCACGTTCAACCAAACAAACAAACTCTTCAGCTTAATAATATAGCTGACCCGCGCAACTTCATCTGCGTCACCTAAAAGAGAGAGAGTGGTTTAATGAATTTTCTACTTATTTTTTTACGGAGTTATTTTAAAACTATGATATCTCCTAAGATGTTGATTGAAATCAAGTGATGTCAAGGACAATTTTGTTTACATTTAAATTCTTGTGATTAATAACATATTTATTTGGCTATGGATTAATATTTTGTTGATAAAACTCCTTCGCAAATAATGCATTAATTTCGAACAAATTTGATTACCATAAAAAAAGGTTATAGTGAGTCAATCTTAAAAGATAGACATGCTGTCGCGGACTTATTTTAGAACTTTTAAAGAGGAACAATTCCATCATACATGATATTTGCGTAACTTAAACCGTTTACGCAGCGCAGGCAACGGAAGCTCTCAAAAAGGAATATTTTTTCCAGTTTTTGCAATATTTTCATTTATGCTCCGCTCCTGTTGGTCGTAGTGTGATGTTATATAGCCTATAATATTCCACGATAAATGGACTATCCAACACAAAAAGAATTTTTCTATTCCAACTAGTAGTTCCTGAGATTAGCGCGTTCAAACAAACAAACAAACAAACTCTTCACCTTTATAATATTAGTATAGTATAGATAAATAGAATAACATCTAACAAAAATTTATAACCCTCGGACTGTGGGGTCCCAGTGCTCATGTTTTGTTCAGTGAAATCTCCAAAAGGCTGGTTGACACTTCCCGTGCCCCATGGGCTAGCTTTTACTTTAGCCAGAGGCTAAACATTGCCATACAACGTGGCAATGCCGCCAGTCTCTTGGGTACATTACCAGTCGACAGCGATGCGGAGGAATTTTTTCGACGCCATTTTTTAGTTTATTTTGTTATTAGTTTTATTTAGTTTAGGTCATTATATATTGTTGTTAGATGTTATCCTATTTAGTCTTATAGTAAATTAATATTTAATATATTATCTATACTAATATATAAAGCTGAAGAGTTTGTTTGTTTGTTTGAACGCGCTAATCTCAGGAACTGCTGGTTGGAATTGAAAAATTCTTTTTGTGTTGGATATACCATTTATTCAGAAATATTATAGGCTATATAACATCACGCTATGACCAATAGGAGCGGAGCATAAATGAAAAATGTTGCAAAAACGGGAAAAAATATTCCTTTTTGAGAGCTTCCGTTGCGTGCGCTGCATAAACGGTTTAAGTTACGCAAATATCATGTATGATGAAATTGTTCTTCTTTAAAAGTTCTAAAAAAAAGTCCGCGACAGCATATGTCTATCTTTTAAGATTGACTCACTATAACCTTTTTTTATAGTAAATTTTTTTTTTTCGAAATTAGTGCATTATTTGCGAAGGAGTTTTATCAACATAAAATTAATCCTTATCCAAATAAATATGTTATTAATCACAAGTATTTAAATGTAAACAAAATTGTCCTTGACATCACTTGATTTCAATCGAACATCTTAGGAGATATCATAATTTTAAAATAACTCCGCAAGAAAATAAGTAGAAAATTCATTACTTAAACCACTCTCTCTCTTACGAGTAGGTGACACAGACGAAGTTGCGCGGGTGAGCTATATAATTTGCTAGCTTTTGCCCGCGGCTCTGCCCGCGTGGATGTCGGTTATCGCGTAAAAAAGTAGCCTATGTTCTTCTCCATATCCCAGGCTATATCTCTGCCAAATTTCATGACGATCGGTTCAGCGGCTTAGGCGTGAAAACAGACAGACAGACATATAGACAGACAGACAGAGTTACTTTCACATTTATAATATTAGTATGGATAAAGCTGAAGAGTTTGTTTGTTTGGTTGAACGCGCCAATCTCAGGAATTACTGGATCGAATTAAAAAAATATTTTATGTTGGATAGCCCATTTATCGAGGAAGAGAGGAGGATATCTACGCTACGATCCTTAGAAGCCAAGCGAAAAGAACGGAAGTCAGAAAGAACGCTAAGCGATAACGAAGTTTTAGCGCGGGCGAGCGACGGGATGCGAATGCGACGCGATGGGTGGGCCGAAATTTCACGCGGACGAAGTCGCGGGCAGAAGCTAGTCTCAAATAAAATTCATAGCTTGTGAAACCAATGTCAACAATATAAATATCCAAAAATTTTAAATTATTTATCTCTAATAGTGTAGCTACACAGAGCATTGGGTTGTGAAAATACAAGGTCAAAAAAAATTTACTGACAAAACTTCACAAAGATGGCTATCTAATCTAATGATAGAACTAAATGATTTTCTTATCTCATAATTTCAAATACTTGTAGTGGCCGTTGACCCTGTAATCAGTTAACTTGAAATAATGAATTTAGTCAATGAATTTTATTTTTAATTACCTACCATTTTAATGGAGATTCAGAAAATTCATGAGGAATTATTTATTGCAGAGTTGACAAGGACCGCAGTGGGTACATCTCAGCGGATGAGCTGCAACAGGCACTGTCCAATGGAACATGGAATGCATTCAATCCTGAGACTGTGCGTCTCATGATAGGTATGTTTACAGTTTAATTTTTTAGACGTTTTATAATACACTGCAGTGTGGTATATTGAACTTGGACAGTATGATACGAGTAATACGATCACAAAAAAATAATTAAAAAATAACAAAAATGTTTATTTGTTAGGTTATGGTATAATAGATGTTACAAATATTGGTTCCAGCATACCCTGCCGTAGTATGGCATACAAATATTTCTACACATAAAACAAAGCTTAAATTACTAACCTAATAAAAATGAATTGAGAATAAAATATTAATGTCTAATAGTTAAATACAGACTGAGGTTGTATTGTAGTAATAATAATAATTAATAATGAAATTATGTAGTTTTTGCATGTAGTGGTTAAGGGCTATTTTTACTTTATTATATTATTAACAATTTACCTCTAAGTATTCTTGAACACTGTACAATTTTTTTCTAGTAACAGTCTGAACAACGGCAATTGCAAATCTTGAGTACTATTTGGCAAATAGTTATAATTCACACACTTCACTATGGACTTAAAAAACTGCGATTCCAGGAAAGTGCAGGGCGTATTAAATGCCTAATTGATAAGGAAATAAAAAATCCATTTTTGTTTGGTTGCCTATCGAATTTCCGACAGCGAAAAGTTTATCAATTAGCCAATTATTTCTAGCATAATGAGTATGGTTTTTTTTTCGGATTATTTTAGGATTTACCATTCTGTATTGTCCCAGTTAGTTATGAAGGCAAATTTAATCTTTATAATCTTATCAAATGTTTCTATGTTTTCAGGCATGTTTGACAAACAGAGCAGAGGTGTAATCAATTTTGAGGATTTTGGTGCCCTATGGAAATATGTAACTGATTGGCAAAACTGTTTCCGGTCGTTTGACAGAGATAGCTCCGGGAACATTGATAAACTGGAGTTAAAGAATGCCCTCACAGCTTTTGGGTATAGATTGTCAGATGAAGTGGTCAACATCATGGTCCAGAAGTTCGACAGATTTGGCCGCGGCACCATCTTGTTTGATGATTTCATCCAGTGTTGTGTCACTTTATATGTAAGTTGTTTTTTTAATCATTAACTAGCTTCTTGTACCCCCGGCCCACTCCTTCGCCTGGCATCGCCTGCCCGCGCTATTACTTCGTTTTCACTTAGTGTTCTGTCTTACTTTTTGCTCGGCTCCTAGGAGTCCTAGCGTCATGTTAAATAGCCTAAAGCCTTTCTCAAGAATTTGGCTATCAAATTCAAAAATATTTTTTCAGATCCGACTGATAAGACTAGCCCGTTCATACAAAAAACAAACTTCCATTTTATTACATTACTAGCTTATGCCCGCGACTTCGTCCGCGTAAAATTTCGGCCCACAACCCACCCCGTCGCATCGCATCGCCCGTCCGCGCAATTACTTCGTTTTCGCTTAGCGTTTTTTCCAACTTTTTGTCGTTTTGCTCTGCTCCTTAGGGGCGTAGCGTGATGTTAAATAGCCTATATTTATTTTGTTGCGGAGTTATTTCAAAATTATGATATCTCCTAAGATGTTGATTGGAATCACGTGATGTCAAGGACAATTTTGTTTACATTTAAATACTTGTGATTTATAACATATTTATTTGGATAAGGATTCATATTATGTTGATAAAACTCCTTCGCAAATAATGCATTAATTTCGAACAATTTTGATTATCACAATAAAAGGTTATAGTGAGTCAATCTTAAAAGATAGACCTATGCTGTCGCGGACTTTTTTTTTGAACTTTTATCGAAGAACAATTCCATCATACATGATATTTGCGTAACTTAAATCGTTTATGCAGCGCACGCAACGGAAGTTCTCAAAAAAGAATATTTTTTCCCGTTTTTGCAACATTTTTCATTTATGCTGCGCTCCTATTGGTCGTAGCGTGATGTTATATATAACCTTTCTCGATAAATGGACTATCCAACACAAAAATATTTTTTAAATTCCAAACAGTAGTTCCTGAGATTAGCAGGTTCAAACAAACAAACTCTTCAGCTTTATAATATTAGTATAGAATTATTATTTGGATAAGGATTAATACCATGTTTATGAAAACACCAAATAATGTATTATAACAAATTTGATTACCATTTAAAACGTTATAGTGAGCTAACCTTAAAAGGTAGACATGCTATCGTGGACTTTTTCTTAAAACTTTTTAAGACGAACAATTCCGTTATCCATAACTGTTGCGTAACTTTAGCCGTTAACGCAGCGCACGTAACGGAAGCTCTCAAAAGGAAGAATATTTTTGGCCAGTTATTGCCACATTTTTCATTGATGCTTCGCTCCTATTGGTCGCGTGATGTTATATAGCCTATAGCTTTCCTCGATAAATGAGCTATTCAACACTAACATAATTTTGCAAATCGAACCAGTAGTTCCTGAGATTAGCGCGTTCAACCAAACAAACAAACTCTTCAGCTTTATAATATTAGTATAGATAGATAATAAAATAATTACAAGTGTATGAAGTGACGTTTTTGAGCCAAATTAAGATTCAAATATTACGCTTTTTTCTGTATTCTTAGGCTTATTAGAGTTGTTTTGATTTTAGACTCTGACGTCAGCATTCCGCAGTTACGACACGGACCAAGATGGCGTTATAACTATTCACTACGAACAATTCCTTAAGATGGTGTTCGGATTAAAGGTAAAAGTATAAATATCATCTTATTGACTATCAATATTTTAAGCAGTAAAATATGAATAGTCGAACTCAATACGATTTTCTCTACAATCGAAACTACCCATCAATCTCTGTATGTTCTGTCAATCACTCTCACTTTGTTGGGTGACTGCATTGATATATAAAAAACCCAAGATACACAGTCTCGAAGAAAAGTAACACACAAAACTGTCCCCAATTATACATAAGTAGTTATAGTTATGATATAAACATACTTTTTGCAAATTCAAACCTTACACGTATGATTTAAAGTTGTTTTTACAAAGCAATGTACAAAAAGCAATAAACATTTATGACCGAAGTTTGCCGGCAGGACAAGGCATGAAGTGGAGTCGAATATTATTTTAATTTTATTGTTTGTACATTGACTAAGTATGTTAAGAGTTGGTATTTTTTTTATAAATGTGTAAGGTATTGTTAGAACAACAATACCTATATCGAGAATAAATACCTACTTAGGTTAAAACATAACATGTATATGTACAACAGTATGCAGTTTCTGGTATTTATTTTTGTTCTGTGAATATTGGGACTGTAGATTATTGATAATTGTGTAATGGTGGAATTTTTTACTTATTTTAAGAAATAAAACTCATAAATGCAAATTTCAATAAGTATATATTTATTCCAAATAACACAGTAGGAAATACATTAATTTCGACTTAAATCGGAGACTATATTCTTACAAAGTAAAAAAAAAGAATTACTCAATTAGCTCCATAAAATAAGTAACCGAGAATACAAAAAAAATAAAAATTGTCGTCGAATTGATGACCTCTTCTCCTTTTAGAAGTCGGTTAAAAACTATAAATAATTATATAAATATATATAATATATGGATATTAATTAAAAACTAAATATAAAAAAGTACAAAAATTAATATACCTACTTATTAACTAAAAAAAATAAACACAATAGCAAAAAATTTACTCCTTTGGTTTTCAATCCGGTCAGTTTATATTATTCGACTAAATTCAATGGAGGTTGTAATGCATTGTTCTTACACTGAAAAAGCAGCCATTAAAATTTGCCGTATTATACTCGGACCGTTGAGTGACGTTTTAAGACAAATTAAATCAAAATAAAATATTGCTCCCCATTATTACTCATATAAACAACAAAAACAAATCAATAAACTCTTTTACTTACCTAAAGTGCGAGATCCCATCCTTTTTTAACATTCTTGACGTAATATTTTTACAATTTTTCAAAGAATACTTCGGGAGCGTGTGTAGTGACGCGGCGGACGCGATACTATTTGAAATATGCGCACAATTTTAAATGTTGCGCCTTTTTTATGCGGACGCTTTTGAGACGCTGATTGTGTATCTTGGGTTTTTTAGTATATCAGTGGGTGACTGCGAAATATACGCCTCGCGTTGTTCGCCCACACCGCGAGCATACGTAGACTCAAATGCTTGTAGCCGAATGCTCGCAGTGCGAATTAAAATATTTGTGTCAAGTGCTGGCCTAGTACAGACGCCTGCATTATTTAGGTAACCCATATCCATTGAAATACTACACAATACTCTTCTATAAAATCTGATAACTAATTAATGCAGGCTTCCTTCAACAGGTTGATTAAAATCGCGAAAAATTCGATCTCAGTGTTTTCTCGATTTAAGGCTGATTTTTAGTAACATTTAGACCAAACTAGATGCATTTTTAAATACATACCTCCAATCTCTATCGGTTGGCGTAGCTGCTGTAGAGATCCCTGATTAAAACCTTCTGGGTAGATGATACGTTTGTTTTTCTGCATGGTAGACATACTGCCTTCATTGTGGAATTGTAAAGGGCGTATCTTCTGCAGTCATCGCTAATGTTTCATTATTATTTACGATCACCTTATATGTACTAAAATTAAGCTAATTAATGTTTGTGAACAAAGGAAAAAGCTTTCAGATGTGTTTTGTGGTATAAAGAGACGGAATGTGTGTTTTATAAATGCTAAGATAAAAATGTTATTTACTTATAAATTCTGATTGTATTTTGTAAAACTGTATAGGTCTGAATATTTCTAAATGTAACTCCATGTAATCTATGTTATATGTTAAGAAACGCCGCTGGTCTTCCAACTTAGCTTACTTTCGCATGATGTGAGAAAATCTAGCTCAATAATTCTCAACCTTTTTCTGCCTTTGTCGCATGCGCTGCGCTCTCTGTCGAGGCCATCCATGCATTAAAACGTTTTGTTTACAAGTCAACGTTACTCTGAATTAGTTGGTAAGATTCCAAAAATGTGTTTCGATTCACTCTTAACGTAATAAAAAAATGTTTTTCATATTCCTGTTTGTTTTTATAAGAAATCGTCCCGTCACGTTTGTTAAGTTTCGCCAACGAATTAAAAGTAACGTAGTAGAAAAGATATCCAACATTCACCAAGGGTTATGTTCATACAACCTTGCTGCGTGTCTATTGGATACCCATTCATAAGTACTTCTTACTACTTATTTAGTAACTTAGTGGCTCAGTTGTTGACTACTTGCTCTTCGACACGTGACTTCGTATCAGGCACGGGTCAAATAGTTGCATGTCAGAAAATGTAATAACTTATATAAAAAATAATGTCACTAAGTATAACATAGGCATGGAAACGTTGAGTATTTTTGATCGATACTAACCGCCACCGTTCGTGGCAGGCGCGGTCTAAACGAGGGAGAGAGACGACACGAGACTCAGCATTTGAAAATCCCTACTAAATATTCGCCCATTCGACTCGCACGTTTTACGACCGCGACTGTCACGTGTCTTGGCGTTTAGTGGTCTTATTCTAATGATGCTAGCTGTTCAAACAAAAATGCTTATTACGATAAGGTCATTTTCATTAAAAAACTCTTATGAAATATAATTAAATTGATAAAAATATCGTGTCTCGATGCACTAATAGGAAAATTTCTCTTTCGTCCAGTGTGTGCCGTAAACATCGCAGTTGAAATGATCCCGGGAAAATGCTTTCAGGCCAACTGATACCCACCAATTTTATAATAAAATCGTAAAAGGTAATAATTAAATATAAAATTTCGATGTATTGTAATTTGTGAACAAATAATTATCAAGTAATAGTACTTACTCAAGTGTTTCCGTGGGTCTATCACTTCCTCTATCAGTCATTCCGTAAATTCGAGATGTAATGGGGTAAACTCCACAAGTTTTTTAGCTCGCTGTGCCCGCGGCTCTGCTCCTTTAAAACTTCAGGTAACTAATTTAATATGCTCAAACATAAATTAAATTCAAAATTGTACCATATTAGTATTTGGAATAAAAGATTTCTCGTTATAATAGTATTTAAAATGGGACAACTTGTACATGAACGCGTGTTCAAGAGTTGCCTTGCCAAGTGATTTAAATTATAGATCTTATTTTTTTGTTCTAAATAAATGTTTACTTATGATGAGAGAGCTCAAAAATGTTTCTGTGCATTCACCTCAATTTATGAAAGCTTTGTATACCTACAATTTGTATAAATGCATAAGAATAGTACTTGGTACATCTACATATTTTAAGATTTATTCTGCTATATGCTATTGGTGTACTTATTAATAAAATAAGTGTCAAGTTTAAATAACTTTGCTTTGTGGAACTGCTAAGATGAAATAAAACAATAAACAACGTTATTTTTGGTATAGTATCACCCCAAAACGTTATGAGTAATGTATGACCGATTCTTAAAAAACTACTTGCAAGTTTGCACTATACTAAAAATTACGTTGTTCATTTTTAATACTGTCTATGTAAAATATATTCACAAAAGATTTTATTTAAAAAGTACATCCTTATAAAATGTAAGTACTAAATAGAAAGAAAAAAGTTTTCCTAGTGTGTATCAATATCAAAAATAAATGCTTTGGATCCAGTTAATCATTTTGCAGATTAAAAGAAAATCATTGATAATAATAGGAATAAGTAATAATATTTTGTAATTGCAAAGAAATTGCAATTGAAGTTCATAAAATTATTTATTACCTTTTAAATGTGTAAAATAATTATTACAGCTCACTAAGAATGATTACAATGTGAAAATGATATATTTTCTGTTTAGGGTAAATACCTGCAAACTTTTCAATAAATGTTTTTAAATTAAAGCGTTAATTTTAATTGAAGTAAATCCTGTTTTTAACAAATGCATAATATGTTTGGAATCTCCTACGAATAAACCACAAATGAAGTAAAATTGGAAGAGGCATCACAAATTTTATGAGAAAGATGCCATCCATAATATTCTCATAATTATTCATGGTATTTATTCAAAGAAGCCCATTATTAGCCTTATGATAGTTTGATTTATCAAATGTTTAAAAAGGTTGGTTTAATCTGTCTTACGACTCTTTATTTTCCAAGCTCCTATGGTATATTTCAGCCAAATAAGGCCCAAGTCACAGCCCATCTGTAACCACGAGAGCACCGGCGTCACTTTGGAGCCTTCTATCTCTGTCCATCTAACTGGAATCTCGGCAATTGGAATGTCTAGTTTTTGTGCTATGTACAGTAGTTCTACGTCAAACGCCCTGGAAAAAACGTCAACTTTATTACCGATTCATATTGTAGGCAAAACACGCACAAATAAAAGGTATAAATACAGGGTGCGACGTTAAAAGAGGAAATAACATACTTTAAGGGAGTGAAGTACTCATTACAATGGGACCAACAAAGAAAAAAAAAAAAAAATGTGCTGTTGAATTTATCAAGTTACGCGAACATAAATGTACGGAGCAGCTGTTTTTTTTTTTGTGACAACATGGAAAATGTTAAAAAAAAAACACTAAGCTTATCACTATTTTAATGTACTTACTGGGAATTTACACAGCGGTGCAACTAACTTGGTGAATTCTATCAAAGATTTGAATGCATTTAGTTACGTGCTGAAGATTCTTACCATCTATTTACATGTAGACTTTTAAAACAAATATCAGCAGCTTTCCTAGTGAACAGCTTAAAGCCGCACTGTGTGTCCTTAATGCCTTTGACAGTGAACAACCACACGAGGAAGTGGAAACCATACATCAGAATATTCCTAAAAAAAGAAATATGAAAATATAATTACATATTTGAGTTTCAAAGCTTATTTTACAATGCCACCAAGAGACGAAAATACTTTTTTAAATTTGTTTTTTTTTAATCCGTAAGTTGGATACAATATTTTATTTCCAAAAATCAATTAAATAATTGTGTGTGTTTCGATGGCACGGCCATCGCGATATTAAAAAAAAAAAAAAAAAAACTGGCAAGATTTTGTAAAAGTTATAAAGGTTTGAACGTGGCCGCGCCATTGAAAAACGGAGAACCGCGCGGCCACGGAGATCTTTAAAATATTCAAGTTTTCTTCATGGTTTGTACTGTATCTGTTTCATAATTCATTTATTTATTCATGTATCCGTCCGAGTATTTATTTGCGCACGGTATCCATTTCATATCTATGGACGTTCTACTAATACTATGCGCATAATTATATTATCATAGAGAGGACTAGTAAGATGTCATTTCAATGTAGTTATAACTGAAGCATATAAATGGCGATAAGTAAACATTGTTTACAAAACAATCAGGATGTCAAATAGTGTTATCAACAGATTTAGAAGAATGAAATCATGTTTGTGTATTGATTATAAATCTTTCATGAATTAGAAGTTGTTGAGAACATTTATTATTTAGGCGCACTGATAATTGAAATTACATTCAAACATAGAGAACTTCTCTGAAAGAGTAGGTAGGCAGAAACTACAGAGAACGCCACGTGCAACGCGAATATTCCCGATCAGTTAAACCTTGTCGTCAACGCTGTTGACGATCGGGAAATTCGCGGGCTACCAGGGGCCTAAGTCTACTAATTTACAAACGTTGCAATGGTCTCGCCATTGTGAGTTTTTGAGTATTTGTATGGCAAATCTGACAAAATCTTAGACTTAGGCCCCTGGTATTCTGCTATATTATACTGATTGGGAATAATCGACAAATAGTCCCGTTCGTCAACAATGTTGATGTTTTGACAAGGTGTTACTGATCGGGAATATTCGGTGCAATTTTTATGAACATCGTCAATAACATCAGTTTATATGCTAAATTGTTTAACGCGTTATTTCGTGTTTATCGCGCTAGATGCGGTACGAAATTCGCTCGCACCAATTTTTTCAACTTTTATGGAAGTGTTCAAACTGGCGCGAATAGTCGCGTAGTCGAGACGAATACTACGCGGGACAAGACTACTCAGTCTTGTCCCGCGTGGTATTAGCCTCAGTGTGGCTAAGGCTTCATGCCTGCGTTTCGACCAACAACTGCCTAATAAATTCCTTTTTGATAATGTCCTTTCCACCTTTCAACCATCTAGCACACTTTACATTTTTGTCATTAAATCTTCTACATATTTCTTTACTATATTACAATACAATAACAATAATTATATTTGACAATAAAAAATAAGGTACCTATTATACTTCACTATTACCTAAAAACGCTACGCGTCGCCAAAGATTCTTTTTCTAAATGCGCCCTAGATCCGATCACAATGGCTATGCTGTCGCTGACATCACTTGGCTGGGAGAATGGATCACACTTTGTAAGGCTCTTCAAAGCAACTTCTAGTTTTGTTAAGTCTTCGAATTTAGATGCCCCATCTGCATCAGCAAATAATATGCTAGCTCCTCTACAGCTCTCAATACCCTGAAATATAAAGATGATTGATTGTTTGAATTATACAATATGCACATCAAATTGTTTTGGAATACTCTGTTCCATAGATATTACTTTCTGATCAATTAGACTTACCAGCCGCACAGCACCGCCTTTCCCTCTATTCTTGATCAATTCAAGGCACCTCACTTTCTCACTGCCATACTTTATGCAGTAGCCCTCAGTCACTTGCACGGTGTTGTCTCTGCTGCCATCACTTACTACTATTATTTCATATTTGTATGAAGGCTGCTCTTTCACTCTGCCTTCTAAAAATTCTATGGCTTCATCAAGCATAGGTGGTACTAGAAAGATGGTATTAATGTATGATCATTTTACAAAGGTAATGAGAATGTGTAGTTTTTTTAAGTTATAAAATGAGTCAAAGCTGTAAAAATAGGAACAAGACAGGTATTATGAACAAGAAGGAAACCATATATATCTTACATCTCTCTTCCTCGTTGTAAGCAGGCACCACTACACTCAAGTGTACACTTTGTGGCTCTGCAATGTTTGGGAACTTTGCTTTACTCTTGGTTTTAGGATCATTGTATGTGGTCTCTTCTTGGAAGCGTTCCACCACTGGATATGGGTTTGTTATCACGTATATTAAGATGGATATCTACAAAATACACAAATAAATACTCATTTTGTCAGTAAAATTTTGAAGAAGTCTTCCATTTGAAAAGTAGTTCTCCCGGACAGAATTTTAGGTTATCACCGGTTATTTGTTGCCAACAGGACACTTGCTACACGTATTTATTTGAATTTGTTGTTTTACTCACCGAAACAAGTAAAGTTACAGCGGCCACAGAACCGTATAGAATAATAGTCCAAATAAATATAAATAGATCCATTGTACTATTTTTAACTACTAGCTTGTTGTTTTTTTTAAATTGTTTTTCTTGTTCAAACACAATTTACTGATGTTCAAAATTATTCAGAGGAACTAACTACCGCTGAAAATGAAAATTAACCTACTGTCATTGATGTCATCATGATTTGTGTTTCATGACGTTGACACTCGACGTTTAGTTGTATTTTACGTTTATTACGTATTGTGTTTAGTATTCAGCGGTGTTACCAGATCTAAGCTAATCATGTATGTCAAAGCTTTGCTACATAGAGGGAAAGTACAGACGCCAGCAGGTCAAGCTACCAGATCAACCATTTTTCAGATTATCTAAAGTACATACATCTTTTATGGGGTACTGTGTTAAATGTTACAATAAAATACCTTCTGATATATTACAATTAAATGAAAGAAAATTTAAAACTCATATAAAAAGCACACTTTGTAAACAAGCATATTACAAATTAGAGGATTATATCCAAGATAAGAACGCTTGGAAACATGCTGGTCCTGCTCCATAGGACAATTTAGTCTAGACAAAATCAAACTGGTGGCTAATTTAACTGTATAATTTATAATTTTTATGATATTAATTTTTATTTTCTGTGATTAATATAAATTTAACTCACACACTTATTATACGTAAATTTTTTTTTTTTTTGGAAAATCTTATACATTGTTTGTAAATATGTGAGCACCATGTACCTATCACATTTATTAATTTTTCTGTCATTACTTCACTTTTCATTCTTTTTACCAATTGTGGTAAGTAATTTTTAATTTTATTCTAGGTATAACCCTAGTAGCATTTGCCGTTGGCTTCCATACGCCAACAGTTGGGAATGTATTGGCAGACGGTTAGTTATTCCGCCAACCTAAACTTAAAATAGGCCCATTGTCATAAACATGCACTATTTGCCCAACGGATAGCCAACGACGGGCCTGCTGTTACTATTCCTACTGTTGGGAGATTTTTGTAGGGATTTAAGGTATAATGACAACATTGGGCCAACTAACGTGGGCCTACTGCTTCTATTCTTACTTTTGGGAGATTTTTGTAGGGATTTAAGGTATAATGACAACATTGGGCCAACAAACGCGGGCCTACTGCTTCTATTCCTACTGTTGGGAGATTTTTGTAAGGATTTAAGGTATAATGACAACATTGGGCCAACTAACGTGGGTCTACTGCTTCTATTCCTACTGTTGGGAGATTTTTGTAGGGACGATTATTGCTACTCCAACGGGGTGGTAGCGGGGTGCGAGGGGAGCGGGCGGCGGCACGCGTCGCCCGACCCGCCCGCCATTTTGGTATTCATTTGTGCATCTGCGGCTGCGGAGTGTTTGTGAGTGTTTGTTTTGTTCGCATCAACAAAGATACTCATATGTCAGCCTGATATCAGGCTGACAGGCCTGATATGAGGCTGTTTTAGTTTAGTTAGTTAACCTTTAGTGTTTGTGAAAGTGTTAAATGTATAAAGTTGTGGAGTTTTACGACGATGATGGTTACGGTGGGGAACTCGGTGTGGTGCGTGAAGAATGGATGACGCCACGGAAGACTCATTGCATGTGTGTTACAAAACGTGTAAAATCGTCGCTGCACATGAACGTTATCGGCATGTGCAGCGATAAGATGGCGCATGGACCGACACAATTTTTTGGGGGGTTGGGAGGGTCATTAGCCAGGTTTCATCCAAATACCCCATGTCCAAAGGGTCACGGTTATTAAGATATGATTTATTTAG
Organism: Dryobota labecula; assembly: GCA_947523025.1. Lineage (NCBI taxonomy): Eukaryota > Metazoa > Arthropoda > Insecta > Lepidoptera > Noctuidae > Dryobota > Dryobota labecula. The sequence continues at coordinate 27,024,031 of OX383287.1, read as the reverse complement.
GTTTTTTCCTACAATTACCCGGAATCTCGCCTTTAAATCGTCATTACTTTTTTATTAATGGTTGTAATTGCACGAAATAAATTTTATTGTATTCTGCAATGTATTTTTATTTTAAATAGATCATTATTTGATGCAATTGATCTGTAAAAAAATACTTATGTGTTACTTACCTTATAACCTCTGCTTTGAACAAGGAGTTTTTCCTACCGCCCTGAAACAGGCTGTAATAACACCTGTGTACAATAGTGGTAACACAGCTGACCCGTCTAACTACAGGCCGATATCTGTACTTCCGTCCTTGTCTAAAATTGTTGAAAGATTAATAAATCATCGCTTGACTAGATACTTAACTAAAAATAATTTAATCTCGCCCTCACAGTTTGGTTTCAGACAGGGAAAGTCTACAGAAGACGCAGTACTGGCACTTACAATCAATCAATCAATCAATCTTTATTTGTGAACGTAGGTATTACAATAAAGGTCTTATGTATACATTTTAGTTGAGCTCTATGTCCTACCAATTAAAATTGGTGTACAAATATATTCGTTTTTTTGTAATTGGTCTGAATCTATACAATACAAAGTCACATTCGAGTAAATAATGGCAATTAAATGTATTGTTAATAAATAATTAATCAATTATAATTTATTTAAACATGCATGTCAATATTGAATTATATTAAAGGGCTAGTAATGTATATGTAATGTATGTATAGCTATAGTCACTGAAAAATTGGACAGTCGTGATAAGTGTCTGGCAGTATTTTTAGACCTAAAAAAAGCGTTCGACACAGTCAGTGTCCCTACACTTTTACACAGGTTAGAAGGCATTGGCGTAAGAGGAATTCCACTTAAGCTCTTTAAAGAATACCTAAGCGAACGCAGATATGTAGTAAAAATAGGATCAGTCACTAGTTCTGAAGAAATAGTTACATACGGAGTAGGTCAAGGTAGTGTGCTCGGTCCGACGTTGTTTCTCATTTATATAAACAGCCTATGCAACATGAGAATCGACGGAGCTCACATATTCTCTTATGCTGATGATACAGCAATTGTTTTCTCGGGAGAAACATGGAACAGCGTCGGTCACACTGCTGAACGTGGTTTGTCTAAAATAGCTACCTGGCTCGAATGTAACCTTTTCACTTTAAATGTTTCAAAGACTAACTACATTTGTTTCTCCATTGATATTCGTACTCAGCCATCTCAAGATCTCAAGATTAAACTACATACTTGTTCTGACTTCCCTGACACCAACTGCTTTTGTTTAAAAATTAACAAAGTAAGTAGCACTAAATACCTTGGTGTTATGCTCGACCAAAGGTTATCCTGGCACTTGCATCTAGAACTGATAATGAACAGAGTCAGGAAATTAATTTGGACCTTCAAATCTCTTCGCCACGTAGCTGCTAAAGATCTTATCCAACAAATTTACGTGTCGCTGGGTCAATCCATATTGACATACTGTTTACCAATTTGGGGTGGAGCATCCAAAACAAAGTTTTTAGAACTAGAGAGGGCGCAGAGAGCTTTACTAAAAGTAATGTTCTTTAAACTACAAATATTCCCCACCGAAATCTTATACTTAACTTCGAACCTCTTGTCAGTTAGAAAGCTCTATGTCCTGCTGATTACTCTGAAGAAGCATAAATCCCTTCCCTTCTTCACTCCCAGGACACAAACTAGGAGGAAGAATAAAGTAGCTCCAGAAATCCCAGTCAAAACTACATTTGCTACAAGACAATACACAAAGCAATCTTCCCGCTTATACAATTCTCTCAACAAAATTCTCACCATATACCCTATGACATACCGCGACTGCAAAAAGAAACTCACTGAATGGTTGAAGAGCAAAAGTTACGAAGAAATCGAGGCTATGCTCCATACAATTACATAATTCCCAATACAATAACATTACAATTTGTCCCTGACTAAAACAAAAAGTACATAAATCACACCTTCCACGACACAAATCACACCTTTCACACCAACATTCACACCCCTACATCGCACTCACCCTCACTTCACACATACTCTCCCACACACACAAACACACACATAACACTGTGCGCATTCCTTATTCCATAATTATATATTTTTTTGTATTGTTAAAAATCTTTAGCATGCTTTCAAAATTATTTATTGTTTATTCTCTCACAATGTAAACTGGAAGAGCGGAACCACCTAATACAAGCAAATCTTTGCTTAAAAGGTGACTCCAAACTTAATAATGTAATTTACATAAGTTAATGAAAAAAAAAATTTTTTTTTTCATAGGATCACTCGTGTGTCTGTCTGCCTGTCCGTCTGTTACAGCCAATTTGCTCCGAAACTACTGGGGCGATTAAGTTGAAATTTGGTACACATGAACTTATAAGACCCAAACACGAACGTGTAACGTATATAAATTAATTTTGAATATGGGGGTCACTTTTGGGGGGCGACTAGAAAATTTTTGGGGGGCAAACCGTACCGTGTGATAGGTATCTATGCATATAATAAAATCGTAGCGAAGTCAAAACTGTACATTGAATATTTTTGAAAAAAAAGTAATTGCCACGAGGTCTGGGAACGATTCTGATGCCGAAAATATAGTTTTTAGAATTTTTGTCTGTTTGTCTGAATGTATGTTCCAGGTAAACGCAAAAACTACCGGAGCGATTTTGTTAAAATTTTGCATAGATATTCCCTGTAGGTCTGGTCAAATTACTACGTATAAATTATCACGCTATTTGCTATGGGGGATGAGCAGTATTGCATTATGTTTTGAGATGGGTCCATAAGGGCAGGTACCTCAACCGTGGTCGCTACAAGAAAATGGTCTTAAGAGACTATCCTTAACTTTTAGAAAAAAATGGATCTGCGAGGTAGTCTATTCTAAAGCTGAAGAGTTAGTCTTTTTGGTTCCGTACTCAAAGGGTAAAATTGGACTCTATTACTAAAACTCCGCTGTCCGCCTGTCTGTCTGTCTGTCTGTCTGTCTGTCCGTCTGTCACCAGGATGTATCTCATGAACTGTGATAGTTAGACAGTTGAAATTTTCACAGATGATGTATTTCTGTTGCCGCTATAACAACAAATACTAAAAAACAGAAACAATAAATATAAATATTTAAGGGGGGCTCCCATACAACGGACATGATTTTTTTGCCGTTTTTATAGATAACTAGCTTTTGCCCGCGGCTCCGGATGTCGGTTATCGCGTAAAAAAGTAGCCTATCTTCTTAGCCCAGGCTATACCAGGCTATACTTCTGCCAAATTTTATGACGATCGGTTCAGCGGTTTAGGCGTGAAAACGTAACATACAGACAGAAAGACAGACAGACAGATAGACATACAGACAGAGTTACTTTCACATTTATAATATTAGTAAGGATTTGTATGGATGGTACGGAACCCTTCGTGCGCGAGTCCGACTCGCACTTGGCCGGTTCTTTGTTTTTTGAACGCGCTAATCTCTGGAATTGCGAGTTGGATTTGAATAAATCTTTTTGCATTTTATAGCTCAATTCTTGAGGAAGAATTACATTCCTATTAACTAGGACACATTTTTTTTTAAATGAATGTTTAAGCGAATAGGTACGAAGTAAAAGCACGGGCAGGCAATGTGTTGCGACGGGGTGGGTCGGGGGAACTAGAAATTTAACGCGGACGAAGTCGCGGGCAGAAGCTAGTAAACAATAATAATAATAAAATATAATAATAACAAATATTTACAGGCATTTTATAAATTAGATCATAAGACAATTTAATTCAAATTTATAATTTAGTGTTTTAAAATGGTTTTAAATCAATTTTTAGTTTGTATGTCAATTTAATAATGTTTTAGCTTGGTTTAAATACCTATAATTGACTGTTCTTACCTATATATTTGTATGCCACAAAGGCCGAACATGACGGATCTTTTTTGTTAATGAACAAACTGCATGCCTTGTATGTATACTCATGTTTCTACGAATAAATGTCTTATCTAATCTTATCTTACAGGAAACCCTATATGAAGTCTTAAAATGACATTGGTTAATCTCTCAATATTATGCTACTATCTTCACAAAGTTATAAGTACTCACGCGAGTGGCTGTATGTCCTCACAGAATGTTCGAATGACTAAACCTTTACTGTTGCTGAGCTGCACATAATTCTGATCACAAGTAGTACCCAAGTCGAACGTGAGAAAATGTAGCAGTAAACGTGTTCCTAAGGGAGTCTCAAGCTCCCACTCGCAGCTTGATACCTGCCTGTAAACGTTCGGGTACAGGGCCAGTGGACTGGTGACTTTACCCACCACACTTTGCAGTTTTCCTCCACCATGCTCCATTCTACAAGCTATTTTAAAACTTAAAACGTTGGTACACACAGCGTCATTATGTCCTAACCCCTCAAGTTTTAAAATGTTACACTGCTACAATATTGAATTTGTTACGAATAATCTAAAGAATACTTCAAAAAGAGTTTACTAGTTCAACTTGGATTCGAACCACCGCATTACCGAATGTCGTCATACTCATACCGGCAGTTTGACAGACTAGCCAGCGAGCCCATGAGAACTGCGATGAAATTGTTATCCACTATCGTCCAAGTAGTTTATCTTTAGGTCTCTGTCTAATCGATGGATGTTATCATTTGAGGGTATCTATTAATTTTACTTACTTACGTTTTCTTTATAAAATGTATCCATACCCTCAAATTATAACTACAACGTTGTCTAGGGACCCGTTGGTGTCTGTTGGCAAAATATGTAAAGACTAATGATAACAGTTTATTATCAAATTTTTCCAATAAAAAAAAAAAACAAAAACATATATATTTTTTAGTAATAAAGATCAACATTTTGTTAAATAATAGCAATAATAAATATTATTATTAAATAATTATTAGAATATTTTATTTTTCGTGATTTTTAAATTCTTTCTATATATTAGGAAGAAAACGCATGTTGTGCCTAGGATTTGAACCTCCAATATTATGCACGGCAAGCGGTCTTGAAACCTCCGGACTACTTAGACGAAATTTTAAGCTTATTGTTGCTTGTCATTATATGCATTAATAAAAGTATTAATTTTTTATTGAATAAAAACAATATTTTAAACAGAAAATACTTATTTATTCACTAAAACAATACATTAATTGTAATAGCATGTTTTTGCAAAATACAAAAACCAACTTGGGCTTATCACGGATTTGAACGCACATGTCTTTTGGGGGGGTAAGGACTTAATGGAGCTTTGTGTACTTAAGTTCAAAATCGAATGAGAAAATTTTACAGTTTGTGTGTATGTGCTGGCGACTGTACTTACAGATTTGATAAGCAATTTAGTTTGGTTTATTGGTTAGAAGGCATAAAAGGTAATAAAACACTTGCGATTTGCTTTGTTTCCCATATTTTATTAATTTGCATTAGGTTCAATGTAAAAGTGAACCTGTGTGTTAATTTTAATTCTTTTACATTTTGCAGAAATGGAACACTTAGGTACTTATGTAGTAAGATAAAATAAAAAATAATTATTATCAATGCCACCGACATTCCAAGGTAAGATCTACTGTTACGTAGCCTACAGAAGTCTAACAATTTTCAGTCACAATTTTATTATCTACAAAAAAACTAAAACAACAATACACTTTACAAATAACTTATAACATATTAGGTTGCTATCTACTATGGGGTAATATTTAATATCATAGGTACCTACAGAAAAATCAAGATGATCGAAAACTGTTGAAAACGTGCATTACCTACAACGCGCCGTTTGAACGTAGTCTTACTAGGTATGATTACTTACTTGTTATGAGTTACAATAAAACCTAATTGTGTTAGTAATTAAACAATACAAAAAAGGCTCTCATCATCAAAGTGCTCCTCCACCTTGCTAGCGTGGTCACAAGACTGGCAGCACTGCCAGTTTTTTGGGTAAAGAACGAACCCTGTGGTCAGACAATGCTAACGTGTAACAGGATAGACCATGGTGTCCGAAGCTGGAGCAAATCAAGAAGCGCCTAAGCATAGGCGCTACATGTTTAATTCTAGTTAATTATTAACATTACGTCATTTGAATCCCATTGGCTGCCTGGCCACTGGAACGGAAAAGTGCAAATCTAGAAAAATATTACCTGAGCAATAGAATTCTAAAAAAAAATATGTCATCTGCATTTAGCGGAATTCGTTTGGAATGTTTGCACTTCTTCGCCCCACTCCGCCACGTTCCAAAAGACAAGCAAATTCTTAAGAAGCAGTATAACCTTACAGAATTGCAATAAATTCAGCAACCCACCCCGTGCCACCGTTATTCATGGTGGTTACAAACACTATCTTCACAAAGTTATCCTCACTCGTGTAGTCGGCAGGTACGTCCTCACAGAACGTTCGAACTACTAAACCCTTACTGTCGACGAGCTGCACATAATTCTGATCGCAAGTAATACCCAAGTCGAACGTGGGGAAATGTAGCAGTAAACGTGTTCCTAAGGGAGTCTCAAGCTCCCACTCGCAGCTCGACACCTGCCTGTAAATGTTTGGGTACAGGGGACTGGTTACTTTACCCACCACACTTTGCAGTTTTCCACCGCACCCACGACCTTTATCGGATATCATATAAACCAAATCGAACATGACACGATCACCAGCATTTTCATGGTTGTGTAATAACAAATATCTACCAGTGGAGAAGACAGGGTTATTATTCTCATATTCCGTGAGAATTTTGGAAAGTCTTGGCGCACTAGCGTTATTACCGTCAAAAATTTCGAGGTAACAGTTTGTGTTCCAGTAACTTGGGATGGCGTTTAAGAAATACGCAGATATCGTATAGTTAACTGGAGCAGTGATCAGTGTGTAACAATCATGGTTGGGGTTACTATCAAAGTCACTTACATAAATAGCCTGAACTCGTCCGTGAGGCTCCGTATAATTTCTGCCACAGAATCCTGTGAACACTGCTTCTATTTCCATACCTTTATATACATTAGAATCTGAGTCTGCTGATGTGATTAAGTTTATAGATGTAGTTCCATAAACATAAAAGTCCGTAGGCTCCTTACGCCCGCATAGCTCAAACCGATCGGGAAAGCGCAAAGAGCTGTCGTAAAAAGAATTACGGCTAAAGAAGTCATCCATTCCTTGGTTCAAGATAAAATCTTTTCCGAGCGTAGTATTTTGACTGCCTGGAATGCTGGATATCAGCAGCTTGTCTCTATTGCAGCGCTTCACGCCTGTACTATCAGTGACGGGAGGCTGTATGTCTAAATCTTTAACAGTGATACGTAGTAAAATGTATGGAGACGCACTAACATCCAAGCGATATACGCAATGAAGCCCCCGTGGAACGGAGCCTGTTTCATAACCGGGAGATTTCAAGCGTTGTGGTGTATTGCTCACTGAAATGACGGAAGTACCACATACTGCTGGCTGAGCTATTAATGTGGACACAAAGCCTTGACTTCCTATTTCACCATCCGTGGACAGTCTGATGCTCATCACATTTCCAGATGAAATTAATTGCGGTGGGAGGCTGTGACCACAATAGGTTCCTATTACTAAGGCATTAGGATTTAAGCCATCCTTTATTTCTACTAAGTCGCAATCGCATTTACTGTACCCTATAGCAGTTTGGTTGACATTTTGGCAAGGGGCTACATGGAACAAGGTGAATTCGATTTTAATAACAGTGTCAGGTGGCGATATTATTGACCAATGACAATCTAAGAATTCTTCGTATACAGTATGACCCATGAAAGGAGATTTCAGAACTTGCGATGACGTGGTTGTTAAATTAATTAGTCCACCACATTTAGCTGCTTCAGAATAGCTAAAATATACTTGAACTTTGAAGCCTTTAAGGTTTACACTAGCGTCTGATACAAACTGTAACAACGCTGTGGTTCCTTTGCTTCTAAGTGTTGTCGTTGAGTTGATATTACCACACATTAGCGCTAAACGCTTATCATCATCAATTTTGAGTCCATCATACACTGCGATATAATCATTATAACAATCTGTTTGGCTTTCTACGTCAATATAAAGGAATTTGAGTACAACAACCTTGGCAGGTGGTGCTTCAATAAACCACGTGCAGTTCATATTTAATTCGTAATATTCAGACAGCGATGATGTTAGTACAGTACTCTCGTTTACTCTGCCACCACATGAATATATAAAATAAGCAATTCTAAATCCTTTCCTCTGTATATATCTATCACTATTAAATATCAATGATACTTTTTCAGACTGAGTTGTGACGGGAGGAAGTTTTTCACCGCAGTAAACTTCGTTTAGGTAGTCATAATCTGATTGGCCTGATATTGTTAAATTATCAAACAAACAGTCAGGAGTAGAGCCTTCTAGTTCAAAATCGAGGAAGTTGAGTACAACCTTGTTGTTTGGAGCAGATATTTCATATTTGCAATTCATACGTGGTCGGTAAGCATATGGATAACCTGGACTATATAAAAATTGTTCTTTAAGAGATGCTACATAATTTCCACCGCATATAGTATCCCATTCAGCTTTAAATCCATCGAGATTTTTATCAGCATCTGTACGTAAGACAACTTTCATGCGATTAAAAGTTGAATTATATACAGGTGGTGTGTTTCGTCCACAAACCCTTGCTATCTCCGTGTATACGTCGTCTTTCCAGTCATAAATTATGGCAGCATCTTTAATGCAATTAGTTGTGTCCTCAACAAAAAATCGTTCTACAAATTTAAGAGATATTCTGTAGCCTAAATCAGCGTGCATTTCCCAGGAGCATTCTTGGTTAGGTAAATAATTTTTAGGATAATTTGGCGATTCAAATGTGGTTTGATATGAACTAAGATATCCGCCACATTTGTCAGTAACAGTTCTAACCATAAGCTTTATATTTGTATTGTTTTTCACACTCGAGTGATACTGAATGTACATGTTACTGAAGTGCGTAACTAATGGGCTATCTAAAAGTGTTTCTTTGCAATACTCACCTATTAGAGGTGCGTTTTGTCTTGTGCCTGAACTTATTCTCAAATACTCTTCATTACAATTTAACGTAAAATGCCCTTCCATTTTAATTTCAACTCTATTAGTCGGGCCAGTAAGAATCCAAGCACAATCTATGGTATCATTATAAGAATCAGGTAAGTTTAATATATTTACAGGATTTTGTCCTACTTCAATAACACCACCACATGGTTGAGGTTTCCATTCTAAATGGAAGTAAAACGAACTCAATTTACTTTTTGTTGCAGTAACATCAATTATCGGTGATGGAATTCTGTATGATACTTCAGTGTTCCCACAAATTTCCAGAGAAAACCTATTTTTAATAGGTGATCTAATAACGACTTGAGGATCAAAGAATTTACAACGTGTTTTGGTTATTGACGAATTTGTCTTGGCCGTTAAAAATATGGAATTGTAAGTTAGATTTGATATAAGAGCATTATAATCATTATTTGTATTTGCTTGACTATTATAATGCCATTCACAAGTATAAGATCGGTTTAAGTCTGGTGATACGAGAACCTGGTTCATATCAGATAGATCTCCACCGCATAGTGCTTGTTCGTCAGAGCTAAATCTAGCTTTGAAGCGATGCGAGGAATACGTACGGTTGAGCCATACATAAAGTGCCAATTTGTTTCCAGAAGACTCAAAAACATTTGTACCAGGTGTATAATCGTCGCCAGGAATTGATTGTATACTAGTATGAAAGGCAACGTCATTGAAAATACCAATTCTGTGCTTTTCTGCGTCCATGTCTATAACCTCTAAACGCACTCTTCGAGACTTATTTGGTACTTTTACTAGCCATTGGCAATACCTTAATGTGGTTTCTTGAGGATAACTTGGAGAAGTTAGATAACCGTCTGAAGCCGTTATTACGCCACCACACATAGGTCGAGAAGAATTAAAGCTGATTCGAAATCCTCTATTGTCCGATATTTGATCCCATGCATCCGGCTTACCGATATAAAGTTTAATACTAAATTCATTTCTTGAAGTTTCAATCAAATCAAGGGAGCGTTCATTATCATTACATAAGCTTTTTAGTACGGTGATAGTGTTATTGGTAAGCACAGTTTCTTCAATTGTTATTTTGATTCCACAAGATAACTCAGATTGAGGTAACTCAATATCATCGGGTTTAATTCGAAAAACGTGTCTTGGAGGTCCTATAATGTGCCACTCACAGACTGTCCCGTAAGGCAGCTTTTGCATGTGCGGGTACCCAGGCGATGTCAGTTCGCCGGCATCGGTGACAATGGTTCCACCACACGTATCGATGGAAACGTTGGCTTTGAATCCATTTCGCGGTTCTGCCAACTGAGTTATGTATTTAATATACATTGTATTGCCAGTACTCTTTATGGTTCCAGGTCTATCATTGCCACAATATTGGCCGTGCAGAGGAGAATATTTCGATGATCCAAATCGTATTTCGACGGCTTCAGTTCCGCAATCGTCTATATGATCCAAGTCAAATCTATCAATAAAATCTATTCTAATAATTTCTCCAGGTGGGCCGGTAAAGACCCACTCACATTCTGAATACGGAACTGGCACTGATGGATAATTTGGTGAATTTATTATTTCCCAATTGTGGTCAGAAGTAAGAGATGATGTTGAACCGCATTCATAGTTGTTCTCTTCGTAGTTAACTATAAAACTTTGATATGTGAATGATCCCTTTGTGTAACTTATAAATAAAGTATTACTAGAAGTAATTATATCTGCTTTATTTTCGTGATCGTAACCGCAATACTTTCCACTTGCCAAAAGGGGCGCTTCCTCAGAATCGCCATTCCGTAAAACAAGGTATGTTGCGCAATCGTCATTTTTATTTGTAATATTAAAATGATTTAATTCTAATTTGATAGTCCTGCCGGCGCGCACTTTGACGACCCAGTTACATTTAATTTTGGTCATAAACCGATATTCCGGCTGCACATCCCACCAAGTCGGACCGACTTCACCGGACAAACTAGTCACGAGTCCTCCGCACTTAGAATTGACTCGAGCAAGAAATCCTTTCCTAGTAATGGATGAATCTGTTTTGAATTTAATTTTCATGTAAGTGGATGAATTAAAGCCTATTTTGGCTGATTCTGTAGTACATATATTTTCATTGACAGGCTTCCAATTTCCAGGAGTGTCAGAGGAATAAATAGAAACTGAATCTGCAAAACAAGAGTGCATATCTTCGATATTAAAGTCTACGAAATTTAAACTTAAATGTCTTCCCATTTGTGATTTGTAAACCCATTCACAATTTAAATTATCTGAATAGTCCTTTGGATAATTCGGTGACGTTAAAGTAATCGTACCGTTTTCGGGCAAAACTGTTACAGTCTCATTCGAACCACAGTTTATTCCACCTTCAGTTTCAGGGTCAGAATTTCTAGAAGCTTTTGTCCAAGTCATATGAAACATCGAACCCGTATTTGATTCATCCGTTGTAAGGGTAATGTAAACTACGCTGGAGGAGCTCTGAACGACTTTTGATTCAACCAGTACACCATTTAGCTCTTCTAAAATAGGAGCAGTCGAATCATATCCATCATAAATAGTTAATTTGTTATAGTTTACCTCGCTGTGTGCATAAATTTCCAAAATATCAAGTGTAATAGATATAGTATCTGAACCGGTAACGAGCACGCGCCAACTATATTCGCCAGATCCTAAATACCGAGTAGGGAACAATGGTGAAGATACTTCGCCACTATCTCCCGTAATATCATTTTCTCGTTGGAATCCATAATGTAAGAGAAAGCCTTGACCACTGGTTTTGGAATTACTGTGGAACTTAACATATATTTGTGATGCTGTGCTATGATTGCTAGGAGTTTCACTACTACAATATACACCCAATAGCCGACCTGCACCGTTATTTTCGCGAACTTCTACGTAGTCGTCGTTACATCCTTCAGAGAATTCTAGGTCAAATCGCTCAAATTGGACGTATGCGGTGTTTCCAGGGGATGATTTTAGTACCCATTCACAATCAGTGTTTACAGGATACGGGCCAGGGTAGTTTGGAGACGCAATGGTTCCTTCTTCTGAAGTTAATGCACCTCCACACGCGTTACTAAGTGGTGAATAGTGAGCTGCGAACATTCCAGTAGTTCTACCGGTGTAACTGCCGAACTCGATCGTCAAGGCACTGCCGCGGCTGACAATCATAGGTGGAACTTTGCGTCCACAATATTCCCCGATTAACGGAGCTTTACTATCATCTCCGTCGAGAACTCGTAGGAAAGAGGAGGGGCATGTTCTATTTGTGACTACATTAATGTCTTTTGGCAACGACATTAGAGTTAATGTTAAATATATTTTTTTATCGGGCGAATCCGCAAGAATGGTCCATATACAGCTTTTGTTGGTATGTTGAACAAAGTTATCACTCTGTATGATACCCTCATGTGCAGCACTTATAAGAGCACCACACGTAACAGTAAAGTTAGCTTTGAAACCTTTGGCCGTTCCATAAGCATCGGTTTTAAATTGCACAACTATGTTACTGTATTTGCTAATAAATTGTGTTTCATTTGAATTTGGACATATACGGTACGTGTAATTTGAGGAAGGTCTATAGTTTTTATCATAATCGTAGATTTGAATCGAATCTCCACAGACACGTTCCCCTTCATCGAATTCAAAAACAGAATAAAGATCAAGATCCATAAAGTTAAGTTCAACACGATGATAAGCGGGGACGGAAATATACCAAAAACAATCCAAATTATTGTCGTAATTCTTTGGGTAGTTTTTAGAGTATATGAGCCCAGATTTGGAATTCATAGCACCTCCACATTTCAAATTGGCAGATCGAAATTGTGATGTGAAGTGAATATCCCTGAGCGTGGACCGTTTGGACAAACGCACTAACATGAAATTGCTATCAGATTGCACAGAAACGAAATCTCGATGGCAAATTTTTGTAAGAAGTGGAGCCATTGTATTTTGACCGTTATATATTTCAATAGCATCAGTAGAACAATTAGCGGTATCTGTCATATAAACGTCTGTAAATGAGATTGTAATACTCTTACCTACTTGTGTTTCTATCAGCCACTCACAGTCGAGTTCCTGGTCATTAGTTTTACTTTTATCGAGGATTATGGACCCTGCGGGTTTTTTAATATGTCCTCCACATCCATAACTGATCCATTCTAAACGGAACCCAGTGCGGGGCATATAAATACCAGAGGAAAATTTGATTTGCAATGTATTACTCTTTGTACTAATTGGACGCGGAGTTGTACTGCCACAGATTTTACTAGAGTAATTTGGATCGGATAACTCTTTTGTTTGCAAGTAGTCTAGGTGGCAATCGTCGTTGTTTATATTATACCGAGATCTCATCCAATTACGATAAAATCGGTGGGTTTTGTAAACATCAAAGTGTGTAAAGGTCACATTAATTTTATTTCCTTTGGGAACTGTGATGCTCCATATACAATTTAAGTTCAGTGGGTAATTACTTGGATAACCTGGACTCTCAATTACTCCGTATCTTCCAGTTATATTGTGATTACATATTGTTTGATAATTAAACAGAAATCCTTTACCGCCCTGGTATATATCAGATCTAAATTTAACGTATGCATAATTAGTTGATGTTTCGATGCTAGTTAGCTCCGGTGACATATAACAATGTTTTCCTATTATGGAGGCACTCGTATCGCGACCGTCAAAAATTTCAACATAATCGTCTCTACAATTTGGAGTTCTTTCAAGATCAAGCTCTGTGAATGTAATACGGATCCGTGAACCTTCACTGGTAACTATTCTATAGAAACATTCGGCGTTTTCGTTGTAATCATTTGGATAGTTCGGCGATGATACAGAGCCCGAAGGACTCGTCAGTGTTCCTCCGCATCCTGTTATGGTACCATCCCATTCAATTTTGAACCCAGTTCCGGTTAAATAGAAATCAGAATGAAAATGGAGATGTATAGCATTAGATAATGATACGATTCGTTTTGATTGGAACATCCCACAATACTGGCCAATCAATGGTGAATTTTCGTTGCCACCGTTTCTTATTTCTAAAAAGTCACCGAGGTTACATTTGTCTCGTATAGGTCGTTCTAGATTAAACTGTGAAATGTTGAGCATGATCTGTTGGCCAACAGGAACCGTGATGATCCATGTGCAGTCGCGATTGGGTTCGTACGACCGAGGCCAGCCGGGAGAGTATATGAAGCCATGAGTCTTAATATATGCTCCACCACAGTGAGATTTTTCATTTAAAAATGTATACGATACAGAAAAACCAGAAGAACGAATACTGCCATCAGACTCAAAATTTAACATGAGCCGGTTAGTGGATGTGGTTAAGGCAGGAGGCGCGTGAGTACCACAGAATTTGCCCAATACATTATTTTCATTGTTATCGTCTATCTCTATCAGCTCCAGGTAATCGCTGCCACAGCGTGGCATGTCCTCAATGTCAAACCTGTTCCATGTTAACTTTATGTGCATTCCTTCAGGAGCAATTAGTATCCACTTGCAGGTCTGATAGTTTTTGTAAGTAACAGCATCTCCGGACGGGTGATTTATTAATCCAGTGGTATCTCTGTGAATACCCCCGCACTCTGTATCGATAGTAGTATAGTTAGCATAGAATCCCGTGCCCGAAATACTTAAATCTGATGTGAATCTTATGTACATATAATTAAGAGTGGATGTTTGAACAGGCGGCGTGTGCGCGGCACCGCCGCAGTATCTACCTAGTAAAGTAGAGTTCTGGTCGTGGCCGTCCCTGACCTCAACGCTATCGTACCGGCAGTCATAGTACCGGTTGTCTTCAATATCAAAATCTTGAAATGTTAATTCTATTGCTTTGCCGGGAACTGTTTTGATGATATAAACACACACTTTGTTCTCTGGATAACTGAACGGATAACCGGGTGATTTTATAATTCCACTATCACCATCGATAGTTTTCTCGCATATGGCCTCGTACGTGATTCGAAAACCATCGGCGGGCATGCTTCTATCAGTTTTGAATTTAAAATATAGTTCATTCGACGATGATGTATATGATTTTGGAAAAGTAGTTCCACAAAATTTCCCGACGAGTCGTGAATCCGGAGATGGACCATCATAAATTTTTAAATAATCGTATTGACATCTAAAAGACCGTTCAAGCTTGAATAATTTGAAGTCGATTTTTATCTTGGTATCCAAGCTAGTTTTAATTTTATACTCGCATAATAAATTACTTAGGTAAAGCCCATTATAAGTAGGAGAAACAAGTTCCCCCTTATCAGCAGTGTAGTAACCTCCACAGCCAGGAATCCCTTCGACAGGCGCGTAAGCAATTTGAAATCCTTGTCCCGCACCGTAAGCGTCAGAATGAAAGTGTATCAGCATAACGGAGCCTGCCGACTGCACGGGCGCGGGCTGTGTCGTGTTACAGTACCTATTGATGAGCGGATCCGTGATATGTTCACCGTCATAAATGGCTAAATAGTCGAAACTACAGTTTGAATGTGATTCAATATCGAGAGCAAAGAAATGTAAGTTAATCCTTTTACCGAGAGTGGTTGTTAAGCGCCAATAGCAATCACGATTAGGAGGGTACAGGCCGGGAGAGCCTGGAGAGCTGATGTGACCGTGCGTAGTGGCGTCCACCTCACCCCCGCACACTGGGTTTATACTAGTCCAGTGTAGTGCAAATCCGTCTTTAGCTACTGTTTTGTCTGAATGGAACCAGAAATATAAATTGTTATGACTTGATACAATATTACCGCCTTTTGGATAATTATTACCACAAAATCTTCCTATAAGTTGACTAGAAGATTTTCGACCATCGTGAATTTGTAGGAAATCATACATACATTCCGGACTTGCTTCTAAATTAAATTTACTGAACGTAACATTAATAACTTTATCAGGAGCTGTGTGTATTACCCAAGCGCATTGAGAATTATGATTGTACGTCGTATTAGTCAAAGGATAAACGATGCTGCCTTCTTCGTTGTCTAAAACACCACCACAAGACTTTGTCCTTACCTGACACAAGGCGCCCGAGTACTGTGCCGCGCACTCACAACGAAAGCCTCCAATTGCACTGTCATCTGGTCTACAGATTCCTCCGTTGTGGCAAGGATTCACTCCGCAAACGGCGGTAGGCATTTCACAGTGAGCGCCGCCGTAGCCCTTGAAACAAATACAGGTGTAGCCGGTACGAAGGGAATGGCATTGTCCGTGGATTCCACATGGATTGATTTCACAACCATCAGTGTAGTTGCCCCCGCCTGTTGCAATGTAACAGCCACTGATTCCTACTCCATCGCCTTCCATGCCGTCGGGGCATATACATTGTGCTGATTGGCCAGTTGGCGATACGCTTTCTATGCACTGCGCAGAAGGGTGGCATCCTCCATGACCGATGTTGCACGTACCTCTCCAAGAGCACGTAGCTCCGTCACCTTGGTAGCCAGGTGGACATGAACCACATATTCGGGAGCCGATGGTGTTGTGACATGTCACTAAAGGACTGCAGCCTCCGTTGGGAATAGTTGTGCATTCATCGATATCGTAACAGCTGTGGCCATCGCCTTCGTAACCAGAAGGACACTGTCCACATCGGAATGAGCCCGGTAGATTGATACAGTCAACCTTGGGGTTCACGGAACACCGAGGACCTTGATATGATTCACATTCGTTAATATCGGTTAAGCAAGCGACACCAGTACCATTCGTTGTCCATCCCTGGTTGCATATGCATTGAACGCCCTCTCCTGAAGTTACTTGTAGACAGGTTCCATGGCCACACATTTCAAAGTTACCACCAGAACAATCCTTTTCCTTCCTAGTGCAATGTAAGCCAAACCAGCCAGATTTGCACAAACACTCATAAAATCCTGGTTTGTTGATGCACGTAGCTCCATTTTGACACCCAAGGTCCGTTCCAGCAAAATTCCGGCATTCGTTTACATCGACGTCACAATCTCTGCCTTCCCAATTTGAAGGGCAAAGACAATGGTAGCCGTTTACTAAGTTGAGGCAAGTTCCACCATGCTCGCACGGATGAGATTGACATTCGTCTTTTCCTCTATTATTTAATTGAGTTTGTAGATTTAGCACTTTCCTGTGAATATTGTTAACTTTCCGCCAAAGCATTGATATATTGAAAAGGAAGTCATTCGGAAGCGTAGAATCCTTGTTCTCCAATCTCTCAAGTCTTTCTAATATACCATTTATGTTCTTGTCGGGGTTTTCATTAGTCGATGGTTGGTACGGAGTTCCCGCACTCGGTATATTTGGTTTGAGTACGTTAATATCACCAACAAAGATGCTAGATTTCGGTCCATTGGGGCGTAGATATATATTTTTATCAAATGCTGGTTCTAGAATTAGATCACCTCCCGAAGTCTTGATTTTTGGACGGTCCTGGTAGATTTCACAATCAAGAGGAACAAAACAAAGTACGCCTAGCAGGAAAAGACATTTTCCGAGTATACTGGACATGGTCCATGTGTCTAGGTAGACGGTTGTGTTCGCACTGTGTGCTGCACTGATGGTTTGAGTGCCACTATAATGAGTATTATCAGAGGGGGCGTATTGCAGTACGCCCCTAGCGATGATAACTTGTTTATGATTACTCAATTTGGGCCATCTGGTGTAATCGATGATATGTATTTTCTAGAATATCATAGGATTATATTACTTTGTATGATTATGAATAATCGCTATCGAGCTGTGGATTGCCGCGATTACCCTCTATGATTTATGTAGTAACTGGCGAAATGTTTGTTTCGAATCTGAAAACAATGAATTTAATAATCATTCTGTACAATTTTTGAATGATTGGATCAACTCTGAAATCATGAAATGTTTCTCACCTTTTTAGGGTTCCTTTTCAACACGGAACCCTTATAGTTTCGCCATGTCCGTCCGTCCGTCCATCTGTCCGTCTGTCCGTCCCCAGCTTAGCTCCAGCTAGCTTAGCTGAGCTTTGGCATGGATAATATTATTCACGCCGACAAAGTGGTAAAATAAAATCATGAAAACCGGCCAAGTGCGTGTCGGACCACGCACAATGAAGGGTTTCGTAGTTGGGATGAATTTATACATGAATTTATTCCAAGAACAAACTTATCATGTAGTTAAAAACATGTTTTCCTATACAGAATGTGTTGGAGAACATTTTTTTCAACTGTAAATGTAAGTTGGTCGCCAATTACTCGGTAAATTGTAAAGCCTACTTAGCTGTGATAGTTTTCCTTTTAAGGCGAGGTTCCCCGAGCGTCGTAGGCATGTAACGCTTACCCCAGCCCCCGCAATGAGTAGCGATACGTAACAAATTACGATGCGCGGGAGACGCGCGCGGCTAGTGCACCGCTCTCATGAGTTCACGAACTCGAGTTGGTTTAGTATCTACTCGAGTCGCGACACAGAATAGAGCAATGCAGTAGATCAACTTGAATTGATTAGTATAAGTTTATTTTGTTTTTGATGTGTAAAATCTATCCTCTCCCTTTCCTGCAATCTGTGGGAGTGATTTCGTGAAAAGGGACGGAAGTGTGTAACAGGAAGCCGGGGAAGCGCGCGTTATTTGATTTGACCAATGAGCGCGTGTGGTGGTAGATTTAGCCGTCAGATGGTACCAACGCCTTTTTTATTTTTAAATGCGCATCAAATGAAAATTTGGTTTTACCACCTATAAATTAAAATCCTAGAAGGCGGCGAAATTTTTTAAATTTTCCATCATGGGTGTCGTTTTCATGGTGTTTGAGAGTGCTAGATCCGATAGTGAGGTCAAAATAAAAATCCAAGATGGCGGCTACGAAAATGTTCAAATTTTTCATCATGGGTGTCGTTTTTGTGGTTTTCGAGAGTGCTGAAGCCGATAGTGAGGTCAAAATTAAAATCCAAGATGATGACTGCGACAATTTTCACATTTTTCATCATGGGTGTCGTTTTCATGGTGTTTGAGAGTGCTAGAGCCGATAGTGAGGTCAAAATGAAAATTCAAGATAGCGGCTGCGAAACTTTACAAATTTTGCATCATGGGTGTCGTTTTCATGGTGTTTGAGAGTGCTAGAGCCGATAGTGAGGTCAAAATAAAAATCCAAGATGGCGGCTACGAAAATGTTCAAATTTTTCATCATGGGTGTCGTTTTTGTGGTTTTCGAGAGTGCTGAAGCCGATAGTGAGGTCAAAATTAAAATCCAAGATGGCGACTGCGACAATTTCCACATTTTTCATCATGGGTGTCGTTTTCATGGTTTTCGAGGGTGCTAAAGCCGATAGTGAGGTCAAGTACGTCGGTAGACAGCAAACCGAACGCGCGCGCATATAATTGTATCCTAATTACTCGGCGACGAATTTGTGACTCACTCAACGTACGACCATCCGACTGCGTTTCTCAAACTTTCCAAGATGTTTACTTGTAAACGGTGCGATGTGGAAGCGAGAGACGGCGTAACATGTTCTATGTGTGCGGGGCAGTTCGACTTTCCCTGCTCAGGCATCACGGAAGCAGGATGGAGAAGACTTGGAGATCGTAAAACTACATGGAAATGTAGCAGTTGCAAAACATCGATGCTAGCCAGTCCCCGAGCTGATTCCGACAATAGTTCACCGGCAGACACGGTAACCATCATAACTGAGCTCAAACGGCTATCTACACAAATGGAAGCCCTGCCAGCGTTGGTCGAGAGCGTTAAAGCTGTTCAAAACGAACTTGTGGAGCTCAAAACTTTAAAGGCCGAATTCTCAGAGGTGAAGTTGTCGCTTCAGTTTGTTAGTGACAAAATGGATGAGCTGACCTGCAAAGTATCAACTCTGGAGCATGACATTGAGTCAATGAAGCAGACCAAAGATGACATCTCAAAGTTGCAAGACCGCATAGCAAAATTAGAGCTCCATCAACGTGAGAGCGAACAGAGGTCCAGGATAAACAACATCGAAATCAAGGGAGTGCCACTGTCTAGTGATGAAAACTTATTCTCATTAATGACTAAAATCGGAGATGTTATTGGATGTCATATACCCAAGGAGCAAATTAACTATATAGCCCGAATTCCAATGCGTAGTGATCCACTTAATAAAAATATAATTTGTTCGGTGCATAATAGCTACAGCAAATCTGATTTTGTTTCTGCGGCTAAAAAGCATAAAACCCTAAATGCTGCTCATCTGGGTCTGCAAGGCACAAACAGGATCTATATTAACGATCATCTTACGCTTGATAATAAAATTCTCCTGAACCAGACCAAAGCTCGTGCCAAGGAACGTGGTTTTGAGCACGTTTGGGTCACGGGTTGCAAGATATTTATTCGAAAAAACTTTACATCCCCTAAACTCCACATCAAGACGGAGCACGACTTAAAAAAGTTCCTATTCTAAAAGTTCTTATATTGAAAATGTCGATTCAGCGTCCCGTTTGGTTGTATATCGCTCACTACGCATCATTATGTTTGAGAACCACAGGTATTTATTTTTTCTGTGCATTCCTTTCTCGCCGTCCTTTTGTTTGCTTATCGCTAGTTTTGAACCAGTACGTACATTTTTGCCATTATGACTTTGAATCCTCCACTCATTACCATAAAGATGTATGTTGGTTTTTGGGATTTAACAGTCTACCTTACAATAATTATTTTTTAGTTCCTAACGTTCAACTATGTACTACGCTCTTCGAACCTTATTCGTATGGAGATAAAGTCTTATTTCATTTATCTGTATTCATCTCTCAATTTTTTAAAAATATTTATTTTAGCGGATTGAATATACTTTGTATTCTATTTTCTATACTTACTCTAGTGTTTTTTATGATGTATTATGGCGCCTATTAGCATTTTTTATCAGAATGTGCGTGGACTGCGAACAAAAACAGGTGTTTTCTATAGAAATATATGTATTAATGGTTTTGATATTATTTGCTTGACTGAGACTTGGCTAACTGATGGTATATCCGATTCCGAATTATTTGATGATAGATATATGGTATGGAGACGGGACCGCGATTACACCAGTACAGGTCAGACTATGGGAGGTGGGGTTTTAATTGCCGTAAGGCGTGAGATTGCGGCTCATGCGCGCAGCGAGTGGCACTCATCGGCAGAAGACCTGTGGGTCACATTATCCCTGCAACAAAAAAGACCTAGGACTACATACAAAATGCATATTTGCGTTGTTTATATTTGCTCTCAAAACCAAGGTAACTCATTAACAACTCAGCTGGGTAATTATTCAGATAATTTGACTAACATTATAATGGAGCACCCCGTCGACAAGTTTATTGTGCTGGGTGACTTTAACCAACCCAACATAACGTGGACCCCTGCAAATGATGGTTATTCTCTCCACCCCACAAACCTGAGCGGTCATGTCCAAACCATTTTTTTTGACAACATTAACGCATGTAACCTGTTGCAGTACAACTGTCACCCTAACAAACACAATAAGATTCTAGACTTGGTGTTTTCCAATAATGAAGTTTCTGTCTCCTGCAGCACTGATCCCTTGGTTCCGGAAGATCCGCACCACAACGCATTGTGTATTACGGCGGACTTTGTTCAGCTGCATAGTCTGCCAGCTCATCCGTATGTTAAATACTTGTACCGGTCTGCTGACTATACAGCAATAAAAAATGAACTCAACATCGTTGACTGGCAGTATGAGTTGGGCCGCAGATCACTAGACGATGCCGTTGCATTCTTTTACGATGTCTTATATAAAGTACACATAACTTACATTCCATCTAAAACAGTTGTTTCCCAGTCTAAATACCCCCTCTGGTATAAAAGTCCGTTAGTAAAAATCATTAAAGAAAAATCCAAATTCCACGCCAAATTTAAAAAGTATGGGAACGATTCAGACTACCAGTCTTTTGTAATATTACGGCAACGTGCAAAGGAACTGGAGAGGTGCATGTTCGATGATTACATGGCAAACGTAGAATCCGCTATTCGCAACAACCCTCGAGCCTTCTGGAGCTACATAAAATCAAAAAAGCAAAACAACTCCTACCCTTCTGTGCTGCGGTTTGGAAACCTGTCCTCTAGCAATGGTGAAGAAATTTGCAATTTCTTCGGCGAGTATTTTCTGTCAAACTTTCGTGAATCCATCAGCTCTGAAAATAATGCACAATACCATTGTACCAGTGAGTGGACTGATTGCAGTCCATACGATATTGCTGCTATCGAGGTTTCTGAAGACGAGGTTATGAAACTGCTAAAGCATTTGGACGTAAATAAGTCTGCTGGTCCAGACAAGCTCCCACCGGTTTTCATAGTACACTGTGCTACAAGTCTCTCGATTCCTCTTACCATCTTATTCAGACGATCATTTAATATCGGGGTTATGCCTGCTATATGGAAGTCGGCTTATATAACTCCTATTCATAAAAAGGGACCGAAAAACTGCGTTGAAAACTACAGACCGATATCCAAATTATGCGTGTTTGCTAAAATATTAGAAAAAATTGTGTACAGGCAAGTTTACTCTGCTCTCAGGCTTAGTTTCAGCGAACACCAGCATGGATTCTTGGGTGGTCGCTCAACAACTACAAACCTCGTTCTCTGTAGTGACTTCTTGTCAGAGACTATGTCTGATCGGTCTCAAGTCGACGTCATATATACAGATTATGCCAAATGTTTCGACAGAATTGATCACGTCGTTCTCTTGCGTAAACTTCTATCGATGGGCATTAGGGGTAATCTATTCCGTTGGTTTAAATCGTATGTGGAGGACAGGTGTCAGACTGTTGTGCTGAATGGCTATTCATCAAGATCAATGCGTATCCCATCTGGAGTTCCCCAAGGGTCTTTATTAGGGCCGCTCTTATTCAATTTATTTGTCAACGATATCGCTTCCTGCTTCCTTCACTCTAAAATACTTCTATATGCAGATGACATGAAAATTATGTCAAAGATATCCTCCTTATCAGAAGCTCTATCACTGCAGGAGGATTTAGATAGGTTCCAGTACTATTGCAGTACTAATAAGCTCCATTTAAACGTCTCCAAGTGTTACGTGTGCTCCTTCACTAGGAAGCCCGTACCTATCATATTCGACTACAAAATTTTAGACAAATCCCTAGCTAGGGTTAACGCAGTCAAGGACTTGGGAGTTGTATTTGATTCAAAATTACTATTTGATCAACACATAGACAAAGTCATTAATAAAGCATCAAAATCACTAGGGTTCATTTTGAGGGTTTCGTCTGAGTTCAGGAGCATCAAAACCATTAAAATTCTTTACTGTACTTTTGTTCGCAGTCATCTAGAGTATGCCTCTCAAGTTTGGAATCCCAATTACAACATATACATCAATCGATTGGAAGGCATACAAAGAAAATTTTTGAGGTATATTCAATTTCGGTCTAAAACTTACTCTCCCACTTATCTCCTACGCTGTAAAAAATTCCATCTACTTCCTCTTTCTGAACGTAGAAGAATTGCAGACTTGGCGTTTTTATTTAGAATCGCTAACGGTTCAACCGAGCTTCCCGAATTGCTGAACAAAATCGGACTGCGGGTTCCTTCTGCTTTTCTGCGCAATCCTTATCTGTTGCATACTCCTAGGGTAAGAACGAGTTACAGACGAAATTCATACATAATCAGAGCGAGTCATGCGTATAATGCGGTCTGCCGGGGCGTCGACATCGATGTTTTCAGTACCAGCATTTCAAAATTAAATAGGACTCTTTGTGCCTTCTTTTTTGATCACGTCAACTAATTGATTTCAATTTGCGCTGTTTAAAACCCATTTTTACTTATGATAATGTTTTAATTTTAACTCAAAATACTGTCTACCTTCTCAAATGTTTTTTGTTTATTAAGCTCTCTTCTATCTGTGAAAACTTGTAATTGGCCTTTATTTTTGTTATTCTCAATCGTACAAAAGTGTTTAGCTGTAAGTTTTCCAAAAACTGTAAAATAAAAATAAAATAAATAAATAAAATGAAAACCCAAGATGGCGGCTGCGAATGTTTACAAATTTTGCATCAATATGGGTGTCGTTTTCATAGTGTTTGAGAGTGCTAGAGCCGATAGTGAGGTAAAATAAAAATCCAAGATGGCGGCTACGAAAATGTTCAAATTTTTCATCATGGGTGTCGTTTTTGTGGTTTTCGAGAGTGCTGAAGCCGATAGTGAGGTCAAAATTAAAATCCAAGATGGCGACTGCAACAATTTTCACATTTTTCATCATGGGTGTTGTTTTCATGGTTTTCGAGGGTGCTAAAGCCGATAGTGAGGTCAAAATGAAAACCCAAGATGGCGGCTGCGAATGTTTACAAATTTTGCATCAATATGGGTGTCGTTTTCATAGTGTTTGAGAGTGCTAGAGCCGATAGTGAGGTCAAAATAAAAATCCAAGATGGCGGCTACGAAAATTTTCATATTTTCCTTTATGGGTGTTGTTTTCATGGTTTTTGAGGGTGCTAGAGCCGATAGTGAGGTCAAAATGAAAATTCAAGATGGCGGCTGCGAAACTTTACAAATTTTGCATCATGGGTGTCGTTTTCATGGTGCTGAGAGTGCTAGAGCCGATAGTGAGGTCAAAATAAAAATCCAAGATGGCGGCTACGAAAATGTTCAAATTTTTCATCATGGGTGTCGTTTTTGTGGTTTCGAGAGTGCTGAAGCCGATAGTGAGGTCAAAATTAAAATCAAATATGGCGACTGCGACAATTTTCACATTTTTCATCATGAGTGTCGTTTTCATGGTTTTCGAGGGTGCTAAAGCTGATAGTGAGGTCAAAATGAAAACCCAAGATGGCGGCTGCGAATGTTTACAAATTTTGCATCAATATAGGTGTCGTTTTCATAGTGTTTGAGAGTGCTAGAGCCGATAGTGAGGTCAAAATAAAAATCCAAAATGGCGGCTACGAAAATTTTCATATTTTCCTTTATGGGTGTCGTTTTCATGGTTTTTGAGGGTGCTAGAGCCGATAGTGAGGTCAAAATATAGGCGAAAATGTTCAAATTTTCCATCATGGGTGTGGTTTCCATGGCTTTCGAGGGCGCTGACAACGATAATGCCCACCAAATCAAAGTTAAAGATGAAGCCACTTCAATTTAGATTTTGACCCCATAATCGATGTCAGTGCCCTCGGGAACCAAGGAAACAACATCTATGATGAAAAAATTGGAAATTTTCGCAACCGCCATCTTGGATATTCATTTTGACCTCACTATCGGCTTTAGCACCCTCGAAAACCATGAAAACGACGCCATGATGAAATGTGAAAATTGTTGCAGTCGCCATTTTGGATTTTAATTTTGACCTCACTATCGGCTTTAGCACGCTCGAAAACCATGAAAATGACCCCATGATAGAAAATTTGAACATTTTCGAACCCGCCATTTTGGATTTTAATTTTGACCTCACTATCGGCTTTAGCACCCTCGAAAACCATGAAAACGACACCCATGATGAAAGGTTTGAAAATTTTCGCAGCCGCCATCTCGGATTTTAAATTGTAGGTGACGCGCATTTAAAAATAAAAATAAAGTCCACCATCCCATCTGACGGCTAACTCTATCACCGCGCCCGCTCAAGGCTCCTACAAACAAGCGCGACACGCGACGCGACACAAAGAGACCGCTAGTCGCCTGGCACGCGGTGTCTTTGTGTCATGTCGCCTTTATTCGTCAAATCAAATAGCGCGCGAATAGAAGCCAAATCGGTTGAACGGACTGTAAAAAAGGTTTCATCATTTCAGCCGAAAGACGTCCACTGCTGGACATAGGCCTCCCCCAAGCACCGCCACCTCGATCGGTTTTGTGCTTCCCGCATCCAGCGGATTCATGCGGCTTTCATAAGGTCATCGGTCCACCTTGTGGGAGGCCTTCCAAAAAAGGTTTACTTAGTCTAATATTATTTCAAATGGAGTATTATAATTACGTATAATATTACAACTATCTAAAAACTAAACTTTTTACAGGTATTATTATTATTTTACAAGCTAATTTGGGCTCAGCCGGTAACAGAACTTAGTGGGGGTGGCGGGTTAACAAAAATTTGGCATACGTCCAACTTCCAACGCGTTCCGCTCGGGTCTGAGAGAAATGGCGGCGGGGCGCGAGTAAATTGTGCCGTGAACTTCGTTAATTTTGGGTTGAAAATTATGTTTTACGATATTAACAATGTTAAACCCGACAGACATTACATCATCATAGACGTTTATTTTGATGTGATTTTCAATACATAAAGTAGTATAATATTGAAATGAAATGAGTTTTAATTTACAAAATAAGGGTATGTATGGATTTTTTTTCTATCGAGTGAACTTTGTCCAATTATGTAACGAGTACCCGACGTACCTACAGAAAGATCTCAAAAACAACATATAATTTTTAAACGTGTTTAATCATTAACCGTCTCTAAATAAAATGCCATCAAAATTATATTTCCTAGAGGTTAACTTGAAGAACCTCGCCTTAACTTCGTTAAATATAGGTACTACTGCCGTGAGGCCCAAGACCCCATAGGAATCTTTTGTGACCTCTCCAAGGCATTTGATTGCGTCGATCACGAAACCTTACTTTTGAAACTTGGGCATTACGGACTTGGAAAACTTGCACTTAGTTTAGTAAAATCTTATTTAAATGATAGACAACAGCAAGTTCAAATAAATGGTATCAATTCACTCGGTTTAAAAGTAAAAATGGGTGTTCCACAAGGCTCGATATTGGGTCCTTTCCTTTTTTTAGTGTATATAAATGATCTACTCCATTTATTAAAAAATCAACCACAAATGGTGTTATTTGCTGACGATACTTCCTTAATTTTTAAGGTAGATAGACGTGCTACAAATTTTGACGACGTAAATAACGCTCTATTGCAGGTCCAAAATTGGTTTACTGCTAATAATTTAGTATTAAATGGGAAAAAAACGAAGTGCATAAAATTTTCTTTACCAAATGTCAAAAGTAGTGATTGTGAGATAGTATTGAATCAAGAGAAACTAGAATTCGTCGATAAAACTGTTTTCCTGGGGATCACGCTCGATTCAAGACTACAATGGGGTCCTCATTTAACATCTCTTGCAGGACGGCTAAGTTCAGCAGCATATGCTGTCAGAAAAATCCGTCAATTTACTGATGTAGATACCGCGAGGCTAGTCTATTTCAGTTACTTCCAAAGTATAATGTCTTACGGTATTTTACTTTGGGGACGGGCTGCAGACATCGAGTCTATTTTTATTCTGCAGAAAAGAGCCATCAGAGCCATATATAATCTCCGCAGGCGCGATTCTCTAAGGGAATTGTTTAAGGATATTAACATCATGACGGTACCTTGTCAATATATCTACGAAAACATCATGTACGTAAGGAAAAATTTACATCTTTTTAGAAAAAGAGGTGAAAGACATAATTATAGTACTAGAAATAGGGACCTATTAGCTCAACCAGGTTTCAGACTGGCTAAAGTAGACTCATCTTTCATGGGGTACTGTTTAAAATGTTACAATAAAATTCCACCCCACATACTTCAACTGAATGAGACTAAATTTAAATCTTGTATAAAACGCACACTATGCAGGCAGGCATATTATAAGTTGGGGGATTACATCGCTGATAAAAATGCTTGGCTGAATGCTGGTCCTGCTCCACAACCTCGGCTAGTTAATTAACATTTGACAATCATGTTGGAGCTGCTGAAGAGTGTAAGACTATTTTTGCATTGTATAAACTCAATCTCCTTTGTATTATATAAATGCATAGCACAGGTGTGAGTCCTATGTACTATATAGCTACCATTGACCGGGTAATATGTCTTTCATTGACTTGAATGTGCCCTGGCGGTTGAGAGTATGTCATGCTCACTTAAAGGTTTCGCTGACGGTGGCGTGTGTGTTGGATCATTTAGCTCCCTTCAAAATGGTTGAGCTAAATGGTGCTAATCCATGCGTCATGTTCGTGAACGGGCGCCGTCAGTTGGGACTGGTCATCTCTTAGCTGCCACGGGTTATTTTATTTTATTTTGTTTCTATTTGTTGTACCTACGCTTGACGCTTTTAACGTGTAAGTTTTAATTATTTTTATTTTTACATCGTTCTCACTTTTAGTTATAAATGCAACATTATAGATGTAACCGAATACTTTTGTAACAATTTAATTTAAAAGAGTGTCCATGGAGTTTCTTGCCCGTTCTTCTCCATAGGTACCTACGCTTTGGAATGGGAATGTAGCTTAATTTTTCTTATTGACCGACTGCTTGACAATTCAAAAGTGCCTGTAAATGGTTTAATTGAAATAAATGATTTGAGTTTGAGTTTGAGTTTGAGACATTTGAATTTCTAACTACAACCATTTCGTTGGTAGAGGGGGGGGGGGGACACTTGACTCTAACGAAAATTGGTACTTTAAAGCTTGATAAGTCACGAACGGTTTACTTAATCAAAAACCGGTCTTCACAAGCCCTTCATTTTTGAAAGACTTATCCAACGATATCCCACAATATGGGTAGGACGAAAAAAAGTTATCATCCCCACTTTACATGTAGGGGAGGTACCCTAAATAATTGTTTTTTTCAAAATTTTATTTTACCACTTTTTGGCGTCATTAACGTGTATACTCATGCCAAATTACAGCTTTCTAGTACCAATAGTTTTTGAGCTAAACCGCGGACAGACAGACAGACAGACGGAAATGGCGAAACTAAGGGTTCCTTGTTGACTACGGAACCCTAAAATAATAGTTATTTAGGGTACCTCCTGTACATGTAAAGTGGGGATTTTTTTTTCGCCTACCCTATTGTTTGGATGGGTCTTTCAAAATTATTGCGGGTTTGTGAAAACAATTTTTCTATTAATAGGGTTTTATGTAAAATTAGCTTCTGCCCGCGACTTCGTCTACGTGAAATTTCTTGCTCCCCCGACCCACTCCGTCGCTTCGCATTGCTTCGTTTTCGCTTAGCCTTTCAGACATTTTTTTTTGCTCAGCTCCTAAAGGTCATAGCGTGATGCTATATAGCCTTCCTCAAGAATTATGCTATCAAACAAAAAAAAATTTTCAAATCCAACTGGTAGTTACATAGATTAGCGCGTTAAATTTAATAGAACAAATCTCTTCAGCTTTATTATAGATAGTGTAGACTACCTCGCAGAGCTACCGGCCGACCCCGCTACGGCATGATACTTGATCATTATTTTGCTGCGGAGTTATTTTAAAATTATGATATCTCCTAAGATGTTGATTGAAATCAAGTGATGTCAGGGACAATTTTGTCAAGTATTTAATTTTGAACAAAGTTGCCCTTACATCATTTCATTTCAATGAATATCTTAGGAGATATAACTGTTTTATAATAACTCCGCAGCAAAATAATGATCAACTCTGCGAGGTAGTCTATTCTAAAGCTGAAGAGTTCGTTTTTAGGGTTTCGTACCCAAAGGGTAAAATGGGACCCTATTACTAAAACTCCGCTGTCCGTCTGTCTGTCTGTCTGTCTGTCCGTCTGTCACCAGGCTGTATCTCATGAACCGTGATAGTTAGACAGTTGAAGTTTTCATAGATGATGTATTTCTGTTGCCGCTATAACAACAAATACTAAAAAACAGAAAAAAATATTTAAGGGGGTGTTATTTCAAATATTTATTTATTTATCCCATACAACGGACATGATTTTTTTGCCGTTTTTTTTGCTCCGCCCGCGTGGATGTCTGTTATCGCGTAAAAAATAGCCTATGTCCTTCTCTATATCCTAGGCTATATCTCTGCCAAATTTCATGACGATCGGTTCAGCGGTTTAGACGTGAAAACGTAACATACTGACAGACAGACAGACAGATAGACAGACAGACAGAGTTACTTTCACATTTATAATATTAGTAAGGATTTGTATGGATGGTACGAAACCCTTCGTGCGCGAGACCGACTCGCACTTGGCCGGTTTTTTGTTTCTTGAACGCGCTAATCTCTGGAACTGCGAGTTGGATTTGAAAAATCTTTTTGCATTTTACAGCCCAATTCTTGAGGAAGAATTACATTCCTATTAACTAGCCCTGCGTTCCGAGTTGCCATAATATCGATATTCGCGTGCTAAAACCCGTACCGAATTAGCGTGAGCGCGATAACGATGTCCCGTGAAACGTCATAGATGACGTCATGACATTCGCCATCTTGCGATAACGCCGACCATGCTTTTTACTAATATCGCCGTGAGCGCTGTCAAAAATGACAGTGTGCTGTTTTGTTTTGAGTCGCATCTTATCGTATCGTGGCATTTTCAAAATTGTTCTTCTGGCTACAATTGCTACCTAACCTAAGAAGAACAAATTTTTGGTGTATACTCAGAGAAATACTTTAATATCGTTTTGACATTGCGTGAGCACCGTGAGCGCGTTCACGAGCGTTCCGAGTTGTTGACAGCCCTTGGCTGTCATAATCGTAATATCTAAATCGGAACGCATGTGAGACGATGTGAGCGCTGTGAGCGATTATAGCCAATTCGGAAAGCGGCCCCAGACACAATTTTTTTTTAAATGAAATTTATGCGAATACGAAGTTAAAGCACGGGCAGGCAATGTGTTGCGACGGGGTGGGTCGGGGGAACAAGAAATTTAACGCGGACGAAGTCGCGGGCAGAAGCTAGTTATATCAATAAAATAATAATTATAAACTCTATCACCTTTTATCATTTATTGTTGTCTCGTACAGTTAGCTCCCAACCATAAGCCTAGATAGTAAATTTAGTGATTTTTACTCTGAAAATAACTTTCCATACGCAACTTCATCCCCCTGTTTACACCCTTCGAGGGTGGAATTATCAAAAACGCTGAGACACGTATAAATTAATTTTCAATCGTCAGCTAAACAAAAAAATTGAAGATCCTAACTTCAAAACTGACGGACTTTCATATAAATTTCCTTCCCCTATTTTACCCCTTTAGGGGTTGAAATCCGAAAAATTCTTCCTTATTCCTTGTCTAAATTATAAAGGAAACCTCTGTGCAAAATTTCAGCTTTCTAGGTCCAAGGGTTTGGGCTGGGCGTTGATGAGTCAGTCAGTCAGTCAGGACTTTTTATTTATATAGATACTCAATTTTCTCTAAGGCGTAATATTTTGCTGGAGTTACGCATACTGAAGTAGGAGTGTTGGGGTGTAAGTGTGAGAGTGGTGTAATGTGAAAGTAACTGACATTTGTGAGTGGTGACGCTGCAATCACAAAATCAAACATCAATGCTGTTCTGTTTCTTGTCGCGGTCTTTGCCCTGAAGTACGACTTTTATCATCACATATATTTAGCCGCAACAGCACTATTCAAATCATCGAAATATGGTGACGTTGGGATTGCTGGGAATTTGAAAGTGAAAAAAAAAACCTTGTAACAGGTACAAAAGTTTATTACAAAAATCTCACAATCAGTCAGTTTTAGATTTAATACGAATAACATAAATGCAAATATAAATGGCAACTGCAAATAATCACAAATTATTTTATTTTTACAAATTATTTTACATTTCGGTTTTCACAGGCGTATAGAGTAAGTTGTTACAAAACTAACGAAAAAAAAAAAACTTTTAAGATGGAACACTGGTATTCTTTTTTATATTTTTCAACACACTTGCGCGTAAAGTGGCTCTTATTGAACCGCTTTTAGGTCCATAATGCAGTGTATTAAAAACGCGTGCTTTTTACTTTACGTTACCATACGAGTGCTGTAACGCCACAGACAACTGTTTACTAGTCGAAAACTTGCGCTTTTTTTTTAAATCTCGTCAAAGAAACTTCATGCCAAAAGGAATCCGCGCGTTCACTTTTTTTTTTTAAATAGTTTGAATTGTCTTTGGTCCCAAAATTAACTAAAATTTATTTATCTTAAATCAGGAGTGGGTTGTAACAGGTAAAATCCCATACTGTTCCGCCTGTTTCTGTTCCACGTAATTTTATTAATAGTTCCAAAAACCTGTTACAAAATAGCAGGCTGTTATTTTATACTATGTGGGAACAAACTATTGTGTTCTCCGTTACTAAAGCTGCACAGTTATAATACACGGACGTACTTCTCTTTCTAACTATGGTGTTACACTTATGCGAGAAAAGGAAAGAGCTTGTGACGGACGATGTAACAGGGTGTCACAGTAACATTTATTATCTATATTCTAATTAAGGTAACTGTCATAAGCATGAATAGACAAAAGCTTGTGACTGGATGGATTCTGTCATCTCGTCGTGGAACAGAAGCTTTTTTTTTTCAGTTTTTTAGTTACAGTCTGGTATCTTATGATACCTGTTTTATTTAGCTGTTACGATATATACGCCTCACTCCTACCTTAAATTGTCCGTGGTCCCTCCCGGAACCAAACTGAAAAGATCCTGACTGGCGTTCTATTATTGCGGATTCTCACTAAACTAATGTATATTTCTCTATGCCAATAGTACTTTCTAATTCCATACTAACTAAACTACGATCAGTCTAAACATTTTTTTTATAAAGGCTGTTTAGCAGTTTCGCTAGTGCCTTTATTTACACCTGCGCGCGCACCGCAAGCGGGGCGCGCGAAAAAAAAAAAATACAAAACCAGCGCGCCATTTTCCATAAATATTTTACTATTAAAAATACGAAATCTAAAGTATTGTCACCAACCGACGTTAAACAGTTTAAAAAAAAAACATCCGGATACGCCTACGGATTGCCAGTACCTGGCAACAAAGGTCAGTTGAACTTTATAAATCTAAATATATCATCTCTATAATTACGTTATTGTAGCATAAGTTTTTACAACAAGTCTGTTTTTTTCCTCGCAAGTGTGTTGAAAAACGTCGTATGAAACGCGTGTGCATTGATCATTACACACTCAGCTCCCTTATCGCGCTCGACTGCGACTCGCGCGAATAATACCGCCTCGAGTGTAACGACCAACACAGCATACTCGTATCATAATGTACTATTACGTCACACCTGGCCATGATGTAAGTTTTACCACACGCTACGCGTATGGTAAAACTCGCATTTTGGCCAGGTGAAGACGTAAAATTGTGTACTCACCACGGGCAGTAAAAAAGAAAGCCCTCTATCGCATATTTACAACCCTCGCTGCGGCTCGGGTCACAAATACCTGCGATTTCGGGCTTTCTTTCTTTTGCAGCAGCAGTACATCAGATTAATATTGTGTAAAGTGTTGTTATTTTTACGGTCGGTAAATCGTGATAGGTACTCTTTATTATTCTAAACGCTTGCGACAGTTTCACTCACGGAACGAAAACGCTAAGCAATTTTCAACATTATTTTACGAGTTGCGGACACTTGCCACTTTTTTGTTAAAATAATAATTTTCATTGATCATGTTGGCACAACGAAGTGGAAAAGATACCTTATATAAATCTCATCAGCAAGTAAATTGACTGAACAGTTTCATTCTCCGACTGTACATTAATTTGTTGTACACTGAGTGACATCAATATATCGTCTCTCCTTGACTTGATTATCTACAGAGTATTTCAAGGAATTCGTGAAATTCTTTAAAAGAAAACTCTTAAATCAATGGTTTAAAGGAATTACACGACTTTGGAAACACTTAAGGATAAAGCGCTCGGGTAGCCCGCGAAATCCAAATTGTGTTAAATTTTTCTCATCAGCAGGTCAGTGGTGCCGATTCTCTTTTACACCGAACTAAACTATCACTAAAGTTCCTTACTTTTGGCTATGAGAATCTTAAAGCTATTCTGCAAACAAAATTCTTTAAATTTAAAAATAACTTTGACATAACTACAATCGAAATTGACAATCGCGACTCCACGTGGTATATTTTTTTCTTTGGGCTTCGCAACGTTGTACTTGTTTGCCCTACCCCATGATTATTTTTAGAGCCGGAGGCGCGCAGGGATGGGGCAGCCTCAACGTGTTTTATATGGAATTTTTTAAAATTTATGGGGAAAAATAATTATAACCTACATGTTGAGTTTTAGGGGTTTAAGTGTTTTATAGAGGGGGTCGAAATTTCATTATTTTTGCGGTATGACGCACCGTCTTCGAGATATAAGCAAAGAAAAGAAAAAAATATATATATACAGTACCTACTGTTTTTGGGTACTGGGTTGGTGTGAATTTTAGTTCATGACAACAAATTTTATTCCACACCTTTTTAATCGCGATTAAAAATAGTCAGATTTAGTTAGAAAATCTAAATTTTAGTTTAAAAACGTCAAATCCAGAATAGAAAAATTGCCATTTTCACTAAATTAAAAACTCAGTGCAATCTTAGTGCTGTCAAACCAAAATATAGTTGTGTCACTTTAGTCAAATTCAGAATAGGAAATCGTCGTTTGACAGGAATAAACTAAATTTTGGTGATTTTTAGTCTAGTTTAGAGAATTTTGTGACAAGAGAATCGGCACCAGTATCAGGTTGTATGTTGATCTAAATGTTTTTTTGGCCGTATCAAATATTTATTTATTGTAGTCATTAAAAATCATCAATACAACTCATATTATCCTATTGAATGCCTATTTCATGAAATCATGACATTTGAAGCCAATTCTAAATTAAGGAATTGTATTGCTGATTCTGTTGATTATAATTCTGTAAAGCGATATTTATTACAGTTGCGAAACATATTTTAATCAACATACAACCTGACACTGACTAGATAATTGCAAATAAAAAAATAAAAAAGAATTTCGTGGGCTACTTTAGCGCATCCCCCTTATGTTATTAAACCAAAGAGTTGATTCTTTTGTTCACCAATAAACTAAAATTAAAGTACAACTATCTCTGACTAATAGAAAATACAAGTAACGGTTCAGAGCTGCGAAACTATATACATATTCAGCGTGTTTCAGGCTTTACTTTAATTTCTAATGTTACGTACTTATTGGACCAAGTTAGGAAATACTTCTAAATTATTTTTTTCATTTTTAATCCCGTCTCATTCTTGTTTTATCTTTTAAGGAAAATATGGCAGCAGCCTAAGTTTAGAACACAGCAGAAACAGCGACATTCAAGTTACTTATATCAAGCGCGGGAGGAAGTGTGCGGCACAAGTGTGTTCGCAGACACAGCACAGGTGCACTCCCTCTTTTCTCTCATTCAGTGGGATATTTGAGTAACACATAAAATGACAATTGATCGCAACGGGTTTCATTATTACAGTTCGCCCACGAGCAGACGAATTTTTCAAACCTATGAAGCAATGGATTAGCAATATCTTTCAAAACTCTCGGATTTTGATTCAAACTGTGTTACGCAATTAGGGTGCTGATTAGGGAAGAGATCGTCATACATGTATGCGTTGTATGAGTTAACACTCATACACGTTTAAATGTTCGAGACAAGTCGAACTTTTCTTGAACTCAATAAGTACTAATATAAGTCCAATGGCAGCATATTAATGTTAAATAAATTTTAACTATACTCCATTTGAAATAACATTAGACATTTACATAAACCTTTTTTACAGTCCGTTCAACCGATTTTGACTTCTATTGCGTTAGTGACATGACAAATGGCAGCCGCAGTAAACAATTGGTATTGTAACCACTTTTTGATTTTAATGCCATCCTTATGCCTAGAGTATAGAAGTCAAAATCGGTTGAACGGGCTCTATAAAAAGGTTTTTTTTTAATGTTTAATCTTATTTCAAATGGATTATAGTTCATACATTGTGCATGCTGTGTTCAATATTTAAGGGCATGCAGTTATGTTTCCTTAAGTTTACCTAGTTTATAAGTAATATATTGTATTGCCCGATTTGTGAACCAATAAAAAAATATTCAAGAAAAGTAAATATTTACGTGCAGGTTCTGTTACATCGTTGATAATATATATGGTTGCATATGCATTTTCATAAACATAGAAACTTTTTACAAAACAGACAATAGTGGAAAAATATAGCTGCCTAGTTATAACAGTTTTCGCAAATAAATATTATCAGGTTAAGTAAAATTTTCACCAACTTCAACGTTAAGTTTTTAAATAAGTAGTTCGATAACGACAAAATTTTACTAAGCACGTTAACAAAGAACATACGTAAGTAGGTGCACTGTAACCTACTAATAGTAATATATATTGTTAATTTATTTATATATGTTTATTACTAATAAAAACTTGTTTACAATATTTTATTTACAACCAAGGAGAAACACATAAAATATATGACCGGAAGAAAGAAAACAATTTGTTTTGTGTAAGTATGGTATAGAAGTGTTGAAGCGTGTCGTATGAACTATGACGGACATCCGAATCGGACCACCATAAGGACTATTCTTGCTTGCAGCGCTCGGCCGCTAGTAACGCTTACCTAAGCTCCTCAACCAATAGCATCACAGCATCAGATTTTTGCTGAGCCTCTTGCTTTATTGAATAAAAAAAAGACTAGAAAACCAGCCGAGGTGGTCAAACATCTGTGATCATTGTAAGAGCCTGAGAAATTTACTTAAACAATATTTTTTTTTATTTGGTCTTCGCAAAAAGGGGCATGGACAACCGTGGGCACGGCTTTTTAATTTTTATTTTTGGGTATTTTGAAGGTGTGCCGATTCGAATGTCCCCGACAGTACGTGCAAGAGTGAGCAGTCACGGACACAGATTGTTTAACAAATCTATCTATATAAATAAAAATGAAATGGTGTATGTTGGTAAGCGCATCACTTGAGAACGCCTAGACCGATTTGGCTATTTTTTGTTTTAAAATGTTCGTTATACAAATTAGGTTAGTATGGAAAGAAAAATTGGAAAAAAAAATCCCTGAAAATTATCTTATTCGGGAAAAAGTTAACGTCCTTTTTTCTATCGGATTTTATATGGATTATTGAAAAAGGACAGGAAAACTTCTGTTCGGTCAGCTAGTTAAACTTAAATCGTCCTTGTATTAAAATCATAACTGTCCCTGCCTTATAAGTCGTGTAGAATTTCTCGCAGACTTCTTAATGAGAAACTACCAATTTGGAACGGTACACCTAACTTTTATTAAAATAAAATGTTTTGAATTTCTATACGTTATGGCTGTAACACGGCTTATTTTCTAAACAGTATATTTCCTAATGTCCTAGAACCAAAAATTCAAAGACATGTAGCATCCATCAACCCGCACTGGGCCCGCGTGGTAGATTAAGGCTCACTCCCTCTTACGGAGAAGAGGCCTGTATCCTAGCCGTGGGCAGTGGGGCTGATTGTGATATTTCCCTGACTGTGAGCCTGGAGAGGTTTTTATGTAATTTGTTTAGGTATGAGTTGCAGGTAACTAAATCATCACTCTGAATATTTTATTTATTTTTAATACACTTTCTTTAATTTCCAAACGAGCATCTTTATGTGTTTCTCCTAAACTTATTTTGTTTAATACTATATAATACAAATAATAGAGATTTTATTCTTATAACGATTATTGAGGCACGAACAGTGAAATAGCACCAAGTAGTTATTTCACACTCTAATAACGAAACATCCAGATCAGTGTTAATTACTTCAAATAATAATCATATGCACCATTTTATTGTGCGTTTTATATGTTATCCTGTATTATTTTATTTAGGTTATGTAGACTAGAAAAATGAATCAGTGTACACGGTGTACACTTTTTTAGTAGGTATAAAAAAATTACGTGTCTGGTCGTCCGTCTATAAATGAAAATGTGAAACAACTGTTGTAATGTGACTCAAGATGGCTGGACAAATCTTCAAAATAGCTCGCATTTAACTAGTTCAATAGGCTTTATGTACTTTATGTGACGGCTAAACACCCTTATTTCAGAATGGGAAAATTTAAATGATCAATACCTTTGAAACTACTCAAAGTTTCTCCGTCACAAATTCAGGTTATCAATATCGTCCCCGTCACAGAATTTTGAACACATTTTGAAGGCCGTAGATCATCAGGCAGCGGAGATACATGTGTCCAGCCAGCTAGAACTCAGGCTGGCTGGACATTAAGTTTTTATTGATAGACATTACATGTGACGTCATAAATCAAACGTTCTTACAGTCACACATTGCGTCACGAAATGTTAGTAAAGGAACCATATTCGAAAATGCTCCCGTTATTGAGATTCGGAAGTGCCAGCCAGAAGTTTTATATGTAAATTCAAGCTGGCTGGACATAGATTTTTGCATTTTTCTACTAAACCGCTGTACGTACCACAAAACTTTAAGCTCGATGCCTGTCACAAATGTATGTGTCGCCCGTTGATATGCAAAAAGTCGTCAAAATCACTTCCGTTACCGAGATTGAGAGACCAGCGAAAAATGGTTTTTCAAGCTGGCTGGACACGTTTTCGATCGATTGTCTAAGCTTCTGTAGCGTCACAAATTCTGAAATAAGGGTGTTTGGCCGTCACAAAAAGTGCCCTATTGACCTAGTTAAATGCGAGCTATTTTGAAGATTTGTCCAGCCATCTTGAGTCACATCTGTTGTAGTATGGTACATACAGCAATATTACAATAATAGCTAGGCCAAGTAATTAGCCATTATCTATGTTTTAGGCATATACCAACTTTGGCGATTGTCAAATAATTTTCAGTGGCCAATGTTTGTGTTAAAGCTGGATAGTAGCTGGCAGTGAAGGTGGCACTTGAGTATATGCGAGGGGGGGGGGGGGGGTAGTGCTAATGGCACAATCTTGAACGTGGGGGGCAGAGGGTTCGGTAGTTACACATCAGTAAATGTGAAGGGCGGGGTATAACACTTATAGACGCGGAATCGGTTTGAGCCGATCACGTATCACTACACTTCGGTACGAAGCAAAGTCGTTTTCGAACGAGGCAATGACTTCTTTTTCGCTTTTAATGCATGAATATACAGCTCTATCTGACCATCTCAAGCCGATTCCGAGTCAACACTAGGCTAATATCTTGTGCGGTCAGTAGAGCGGCGGCGCGGGCGAGGGCGGCGGGGCGCGCGCGGCGGGCTCGGGCTCGGACTCGCAGGCGTCGGTGGAGGCCGGCGTGGGCGGCGGCGGCCGGTTGCAGGCGCGGTAGTGGCGGTAGGCGCGGCGGCGCGGGGCCGCGTCGTCGCTGCCCGTGGCGGGCGACGGCGGCGGGTTGGCCGTGGGCCGCGGGTAGCGCGCGCAGCTGCTGTCCAGCGTGCTGCAACAGTCCAACTGCGTGTTTGGGTGCGAGTGGTGAACGGCGGAACATGAGAAGCGCGACGAAGCAGGTATACTGACTCGGTGTAAGTGGTGGTGAGGGCCACGAGCGCGGTGAGGTCGCGCTTGCCGCGCGGCGCCAGCGCGGGCGCCAGCGCGGGCGCCAGCGCGGCGGCGCCGGGCGCGCGCGGGCGCCGGCCGGGCCCGCGGCCGCGGCGCAGGCGGCGCAGCGCGGCCCAGGCGGCGCCCAGGCCGGCCGCGGCGCCCACGACGCAGCCGCACACCACGAAGGCGTTGGAGCGGCGCGCGCCGGGCGCGGTGTGCTCCTTGGCGCCCGCGAAGCCGCAGGTGGCCGCGGACTCGTCGGAGCCGTCCTCGCAGTGCTGGTGACCGTCGCATAGCAGCCGCGGCGCGAGACAGAGGCGTTCGTCGCATCTGCAGTACAAGTGGACTTTATAAAACGTTGTACTATTGTAGTAAAACTAATTCAGGATACAAATTGATTAGTTCTTCATTTTATTACATAATCAGTCAAAAATCAACGCGGACAACATAACGCTAAAATTGATAGTTAGTTGAATAAATGGCAATAGAATGTGAACGATGATTCTAATTTCAAATATAAATGCAGAGTGTAAAAAGACGCTTAACGATTCTTTTTTTAAATACTGCAGCATACCTGAGAACCTTCTGGCTACGGAGATATAGAAAGTCAGAGTTACAATTTTTTTTTTACTTGTTTACGAGAAGTCCGATACCCGGAACAAAAAAATTGACAGCGGCCTTTAGAGGCAGTTTTATACCTAGGATAAATAAAATACGGTATTAAACTAGAGAAAAGGCTACAACTTCCGTCCAAATTCGTAGAAAATCTTACACCATTGGCACCAACAAGATTACAATAAACGATAGGATATATTTATAATAGCTATACAATAACATAGCTTGATACAATTTCACGTTATAGCGTATAAAATTATTCCATGACTTGATATAGCTTTCATTGATCGAACTAACTTTTTTCTATAAAACAATGACAACCTTAATCAAGCCACATTCTAATTAAAAAACGGTAAAAATAAAAAATAAAAGGTGACGCTGCAGCAACCGTTTCCTGCAAAAAAAAAAAACCGGCCAACTGAGTGTCGGACCGCGCACAATGAAGGGTTCCGTAGTTTGGATGAATTTATCCCATTATAAAACGTAACATTGTAGTTGAAAAACATGTTCTCCCATACAGAATGTATCGGAGACCATGTTTTTTAACTGCAAATGTAAGTTGGTTGACTATTACTCGGTAACTTGTAAAGCCTACTTAGCTGTGACAGTTTTCCATTTATTTTCTTTATATACAGGAAAATAAATTAACCAGTGCGCAAATTTTTTTTGGTGGTTCAGTGTCAGTAATAGAAAAATACTCCATTAATTTTTCAATATTGTTTTCGTCCGATTTTAAATCAGCAAAATATGGACACAATCTATTCGTAATAAAATCAATGAGCGCGTACGCACGCGGCGGGTGTCGGCGGAGTGCAGCCCCGTTTTGTACTTACCTACAACGTTATCAGACTTTACTAATCGCGAGTTTTACGATGGTGCGAGTGTATTTAGTTAGTGGTTAAAAAAACGTGGAAAGGACAATTTTAGCAGCCACTCAAAGGCTCCTTGATCAAATGATCAAGAATTATCGACCGGTACTATTTGGATTACGCACGGTCATTCATAAGGAGACAAACTACAGTCCCGCTACAATGATTTATGGCACCTCATTAAGATTACCTGCCG
Organism: Dryobota labecula; assembly: GCA_947523025.1. NCBI lineage: Eukaryota > Metazoa > Arthropoda > Insecta > Lepidoptera > Noctuidae > Dryobota > Dryobota labecula. The sequence goes on along the minus strand of OX383287.1, from coordinate 26,983,279 downwards.
ATGTTTTTGCACCTGCGAAGTTAGATAATGAAGACCCGTTCCTGTTACGTCATCCAACGGAATCAATGGCATCGCTTAATAAGTCCTGCGCACGTGCACCCGCTCGACAACAACACACGACCTTTGTACCGAAGCAGTTGTCGTCATGCACTCATGTATTTATACGTGTAGATTGTGCAAAAAATCATTAACGCCGCCGTACGAAGGCCCATACGAAGTTATTGAGAAACATGACAAATACTTCAAGATACGCCTGCCCAACAGAGAATCAGTGGTATCTTTAGATAGACTGAAGCCTGCCCACATACTGCCAGCAGCCACGGAAGAAGTGGTGGAAGAAAACGCATAAGTTACCCGTTCCGACAGGACCGTTAAACCTACAAAACATGTACGGTTTTTTTGAAGGGGGATACTGTGGGAGTCCGGCATAAAACATCGAACGCCGTCAATGTCAATGTTAGATTAGAATCGTAATTTTCATTTTTACAAATATAGCGTATTTTAACGACAAGGAATACAGTTATCTATTTGATTTATTAAATATCTCTGGTTACCATGATGCTTTACTGAACAGCCCAAGTAGAACTCATATTTCGACAGTTCAGGATCCCGAATAAGTGTAAGTGTTATAACTGTTATAAGTGCCTTAATTTAATTGATCACAATGCTTCATTTTCGGCATTTTGATGGTTCTAAGCCCATGAAAGTATGAAGGAAAAAGGCGAATTGCGCGGGCGCACAGCTAATAGGTACCTACTACTGCGTTCCGCTTCATTGACCGCGCCGACGCGGCGCCCGCGAGACCATTAAACCAGTATAAAAATAATAGTATATTATGCAATTAGTGAATAAAGGACGGATTTAAAGCGAGAGGTGTAGGTGTAGGTAGGTACAATGAGCCAAAGTTGTGGTGCATTTTATTCATTAAGGTGAGGTTCTTCGAGCGTGCATTTTTGTTCCTGAGGTGGCAGCTGGGTGCGAGTAAATTGTGTCGGGAATTTCGTTAATTTTGGGTTGTAAATTATATGTTTTACGATATTAACAATGTTAAACCCGACGGACATTATATCATCATAGACGTTTATTTTGATGTGATTTTCAATACATAATGTGGGTATGTTTGGATTTTTTTCTATCGAGCGAACTTTATCCAATTATGTAACGAGTACCCGACATACCTACAGAGGGGTCTCAAAAGCAACAAATAATTTTTTCACGCGTTTAATCATTATCGTTTCTAAATAAAATGACATTAAAATTAGATTTCCTAGAGGTTAACTTGAAGAACCTCGCCTTAATTCATTCAAGTACATCGTCTCCACATATTATAATTAGACAATTAATATAATAATAACTATGGGGTTTCTTGCCCATTCTTTTCCATACGAAACTACCTTTTGGGAGGGGAAATAAAAATTTGACAGTGAAACCTTTTATAAAATAAATGATTTGGTTTGGAGCAAAAAGTATTGACGAAAAGAGCTCACCGGAAGGCGTCGGGCAGCGGCGCGCGCTCGCAGTAGGCGCCGGCGTCGCACGCGCCCAGCGCCGCGCCGCACGCGCCGTCCGCGCAGCGCAGGCCGGCCGCGCACGCGCCGCACGAGGCCTCGTCGGCGCCGTTCTCGCAGTCCCGCTGCCCGTCGCATCTGCGCGCAGGCATACAGGCAGTCATTTGGTGCCGACGCCTTCAGATCTTTCGCTTCTTGCGTCAGAGCTGGCCATGGCGAACGGCGGACACCGCCCCCTTCATAGGAACTCACTTCCAGCGGTGCGGGATGCAGCGCGGCTCGGGCGCGGCGGGGTCGCACAGAAAGCGCTGCGGCCGGCAGGGCGCGGGCAGGCCGCAGCGCAGCGCGCAGCCGCACGCACCGCCCGCACCGCACGAGCCCGGCGCTCCGCCGCCCGGCCGCAATACTAGTAGTTGTGTGGGTACTCACTTCCAGTGGTGCGGGATGCAGCGCGGCTCGGGCGCGGCGGGGTCGCACAGAAAGCGCTGCGGCCGGCAGGGCGCGGGCAGGCCGCAGCGCAGCGCGCAGCCGCACGCACCGCCCGCACCGCACGAGCCCGGCGCTCCGCCGCCCGGCCGCAATACTAGTAGTTGTGTGGGTACTCACTTCCAGTGGTGCGGGATGCAGCGCGGCTCGGGCGCGGCGGGGTCGCACAGAAAGCGCTGCGGCCGGCAGGGCGCGGGCAGGCCGCAGCGCAGCGCGCAGCCGCACGCACCGCCCGCACCGCACGAGCCCGGCGCTCCGCCGCCCGGCCGCAATACTAGTAGTTGTGTGGGTACTCACTTCCAGTGGTGCGGGATGCAGCGCGGCTCGGGCGCGGCGGGGTCGCACAGAAAGCGCTGCGGCCGGCAGGGCGCGGGCAGGCCGCAGCGCAGCGCGCAGCCGCACGCACCGCCCGCACCGCACGAGCCCGGCGCTCCGCCGCCCGGCCGCAATACTAGTAGTTGTGTGGGTACTCACTTCCAGTGGTGCGGGATGCAGCGCGGCTCGGGCGCGGCGGGGTCGCACAGAAAGCGCTGCGGCCGGCAGGGCGCGGGCAGGCCGCAGCGCAGCGCGCAGCCGCACGCACCGCCCGCACCGCACGAGCCCGGCGCTCCGCCGCCCGGCCGCAATACTAGTAGTTGTGTGGGTACTCACTTCCAGTGGTGCGGGATGCAGCGCGGCTCGGGCGCGGCGGGGTCGCACAGAAAGCGCTGCGGCCGGCAGGGCGCGGGCAGGCCGCAGCGCAGCGCGCAGCCGCACGCACCGCCCGCACCGCACGAGCCCGGCGCTCCGCCGCCCGGCCGCAATACTAGTAGTTGTGTGGGTACTCACTTCCAGTGGTGCGGGATGCAGCGCGGCTCGGGCGCGGCGGGGTCGCACAGAAAGCGCTGCGGCCGGCAGGGCGCGGGCAGGCCGCAGCGCAGCGCGCAGCCGCACGCACCGCCCGCACCGCACGAGCCCGGCGCTCCGCCGCCCGGCCGCAATACTAGTAGTTGTGTGGGTACTCACTTCCAGTGGTGCGGGATGCAGCGCGGCTCGGGCGCGGCGGGGTCGCACAGAAAGCGCTGCGGCCGGCAGGGCGCGGGCAGGCCGCAGCGCAGCGCGCAGCCGCACGCACCGCCCGCACCGCACGAGCCCGGCGCTCCGCCGCCCGGCCGCAATACTAGTAGTTGTGTGGGTACTCACTTCCAGTGGTGCGGGATGCAGCGCGGCTCGGGCGCGGCGGGGTCGCACAGAAAGCGCTGCGGCCGGCAGGGCGCGGGCAGGCCGCAGCGCAGCGCGCAGCCGCACGCACCGCCCGCACCGCACGAGCCCGGCGCTCCGCCGCCCGGCCGCAATACTAGTAGTTGTGTGGGTACTCACTTCCAGTGGTGCGGGATGCAGCGCGGCTCGGGCGCGGCGGGGTCGCACAGAAAGCGCTGCGGCCGGCAGGGCGCGGGCAGGCCGCAGCGCAGCGCGCAGCCGCACGCACCGCCCGCACCGCACGAGCCCGGCGCTCCGCCGCCCGGCCGCAATACTAGTAGTTGTGTGGGTACTCACTTCCAGTGGTGCGGGATGCAGCGCGGCTCGGGCGCGGCGGGGTCGCACAGAAAGCGCTGCGGCCGGCAGGGCGCGGGCAGGCCGCAGCGCAGCGCGCAGCCGCACGCACCGCCCGCACCGCACGAGCCCGGCGCTCCGCCGCCCGGCCGCAATACTAGTAGTTGTGTGGGTACTCACTTCCAGTGGTGCGGGATGCAGCGCGGCTCGGGCGCGGCGGGGTCGCACAGAAAGCGCTGCGGCCGGCAGGGCGCGGGCAGGCCGCAGCGCAGCGCGCAGCCGCACGCACCGCCCGCACCGCACGAGCCCGGCGCTCCGCCGCCCGGCCGCAATACTAGTAGTTGTGTGGGTACTCACTTCCAGTGGTGCGGGATGCAGCGCGGCTCGGGCGCGGCGGGGTCGCACAGAAAGCGCTGCGGCCGGCAGGGCGCGGGCAGGCCGCAGCGCAGCGCGCAGCCGCACGCACCGCCCGCACCGCACGAGCCCGGCGCTCCGCCGCACGCGCCGCCGCGCCAGCACGCGTGCGTGCGCGCCAACTGCGCCGACAAGCGAACCTCAACACTCCGCTCCATACCATTTTCAATATTATGACATATCAGCTGACTCTACGAGTGTTGCGACTTACATCATGAAATTCAAGAATTAAGGCAACTTAGATTCGTTTCAGCGAATCTAAGTTGCCTTAATTCTTGAATATGAGTACGGCAAAATATAGATAAAATATTTTACCATTATTCATACATACAGGAAAGTTTTTAACCAGTGCGCAAATTTTTACAAATTAAACTTGAAACGAGTTTTATTAACCACCTATTTCTTATTTTGATACGTCTTAGTACAAAAAAAAAATAAGTTATCGTTAACGAAAAATGATTATTTTGAAACTGGTTTAATGATAATTCGCCGCGGCGCATGCAGTGAAGCAGAACGCTGTAGTAGGTACCTATCAGCTGGGCGCCCGACCAATTCACCGACGTAGGTATATAAAATGGTCCTTTTCATATGGACCGCGGGGTTGGCTCGTATACCAAATATGCTCATCCTCGCATACATTTTGCGAGTTGCTCGTAAGTTTTTAACCACTTACTAAATACACTTTCACCTCTCGTAAAACTCACGCTTAGTAAACATGGTCTGACATCATTGTAGGTAAGTACAAAACGTGCATTGCAGTGCATGCGCAGGAAAGCAAAACGACGCGACGTCACTCGAACGCGTGCATCGTTATTTATTTATTTATTAACTACTAGCTTTTGCCCGCGGCTCCGCCCGCGTATATGTCGGTTATCGCGTAAAAAAGTAGCCTATGTCCTTCTCCATATCCCAGGCTATAACCTCTGCCAAATTTCATGACGATTGGTTTAGCGGTTTAGGCGTGAAAACGTAACATACAGACAGTTACTTTCACATTTATAATATTAGTATGGATGGATGACTTACAGCTAAAACAAACAGAATAAAAATAGTATGTGAGACTGACAGCCAATTAAAAGTCTTCACTTCTAAAAAACAGATCGGAAAGAAAGAGTGTGAACAGCACAACACACATACCAAAAACAGAAGAGAAGAAAAATAAAACATTCAAGCCTAAACTAAATTCACATTCCATATTCAATACAAGAATAAAATCCCGAACAAACAAAATCTTAAGTAAAAAAGCCAAGGCTCAGGCACTTTCTGGCCGACGACACATCTGTTATGAAAGGATCAAAATCATGCCGTTTACACCATGATGTTAAAGTTACTACTTGCACGCACTATAAATGAATTTTTTTTCGTTATGCACGCCTTCGAGTCGAGAGGACTGTCGGCAACCAGCGCGGCGCCACCCTGCAGTCAGGCAGGGGGCTGCACCCCGCCGACACCCACCGCATGCGCCGGCTGGCACGCGCCCATTGATATTATTACGAATAGATTGTGTCCATATTTTGCTGATTTCAGAAGTCAGACAAAAAAAAAGTATTGAAAAATTATGGAAATGTGTTCTATTACTTTTACTGAACCACCAATAGTAGATTGTACATCAAGTGCATAAAACGCACATCCATCCATATACATAAATGTCCATGCATATCCATCCTCGCTCGCAAGCTCGCTCGGATGGATAAACGTCTCGTGTGAAATGGGTTTTATGGACGAGTTGTACACTCTTCTTTTCACTTCAGTTGCGAGGAAATGAAACTGTGACATGTAAAATAATAAATGGACGAAATAAAAAATATAAGTTGATTTCATGAAGTTTTATTGTGTACTTTTACTGTTGGTATCCTTGCCTTGTTTTTAGAATACTAACGAAACGAATTAAAATAAAGAGGTTATTCCATGATGTTGAAGTTGTCCGTGCATGGCTGTTGGACCGATTGCCTTGGTCTTCGACGAAGATTTTACTTTATGCTCTAGAGCATAAAAAGCGACTTTATGTCGCCTACGCACGACATAAAGTCGAACTTTTAGAGCTTGAGAAGTGGAAAAAAAATATATTGCGCACTGGTTTAAAAAATTTCCTGTATAGTACATTAAAAAAACACGATCAATTTTTTTTTTTGTATAAATCTGATTGCGACTTGACACTTGTTAGAGCTGACAGTCCACCCAAATAAATGAAAATGTGGAATAAAAAAATAAAATTAAAATGCACATAGCCGCATAAGCTATTAAGTCAATAGTTTTTGAGATATTGAGGGGCTCGTGGCTAAATAATTTAAAGCTACGCTTGCCGAGGTTGGTTCGTGGATGGGTGACAAGGTGACAAAGCAACTTTTTTGTGGCGTCGTAAAATGAGTGTTTCGCATTATAAGCAACGTGTTGATCCAATTTTTTGTAAAATCTGGCCAAAACCTGTCGAAAAACTTCTGAAAATTGCAGGTAGTATACGGAGACGAGAGCATGTTGAAAACGCGTGTATGAGCGTGCCGGTTCAAGGAGGGGCGTGAATCGGTAGATGACGATCCGCGTGAATCGCCTGTCGCCTCTCGTACCGATGCGAATGTCAACTGTCTGCGCGTGCAGATCACGTCTCACCGGCGTCTAAGCATTCGTGCGTTGTATGTGCAACAAAGAAACCGTTCGCAAGATGTTACAAGAGAGTTTGAACATGCGAAAGATTTGCGCAAAGACGGTGCCAAAAACTTCTCACCCATGAACAGAAACACATGCGAAAATCGATCAGCGGGGAGTGCTTGTTCCGTATTCAGAACGACGGCAGAGATTGGATGAGTCAGGTAGTCACTGGAGAAGTGCGGAACCTAGAGGGAACTATTGAAGAAAATCCAATCTCACACATTTAGCAATTTCTACGTACCTTGTGCACGGCGCGCGCGGCCACGAGGCGCGGCACGTGCGGCACGGGCGCGGCGGGCGCCTCGCGCCGCGTCAGCGCCACGCGCATGGCGCCGGCCGCGCCCGAGAAGTAGGCCCAGCCGCCCCACACGCACAGCGCCGTGGCCCAGCCGCCCTGCCACACCACGCGTCTGCGGGACAAGCGTGCTTGTGCTCATACTCAGCATGGTCAAAGAACAATTTATTTGTTAATAATTATCCCAGTTTTGTTATAAGAAGTACTTTTCATTCTTTTTGTCGTTTTCTTGACTAAGGCGTTACTGATTTTTCCTTATTTCCGCTTCCCCCAAAAACAAATAATCATTGATAGAAGAAACACATTTAAATAGTAGGAGTAAGTATCGTATCCGATGGATAGATTTACCGCTGAACATTTATTTACAGAAAACAAATAAAGGTTTAGGACTACCATACTAACGACCAGGTTATCTATAGGTACTTACCAATCTTGCAATCTTAATTTTTTTTAAATTATACTAAATAATCGTCATAAATAAATACTAAATAATAATACTAAATAATCGTCAGTCATCTCGAATATGGTAGTCAAACACATTTTATCATGCGATTTTGTACCATATGCGCAACAACTATTTATTACCACGCTGACCAGTTCTGCAAGTGATTATTGAAGATAAATGACTAACTTGTTGGAACCATCCAAATCGACGGCATGAATCTGTCTGCTAACGGCCCAGTACACTGTGCCAGTAGTATGGTCCACTGTGAGCGCGGTAACATTGCTCGCTCGCGCCAGCTCTACTCGTGATGTACCGTCCACATTCGCACGCATTATCACGCCCAGGGCAGCGTCGTTCCAGATCAAGAACCTGCAAAATGAAGTAGGTTGGATAACTATAGTGTTACAAGGATCTTTTGGCGCTTGAATGCCATTGACAGGAATATCGTTGTACGGGCCTAAAGTAGGTTAAGAGTAAGCAGAAAAATGTACGACGATGAGACCGTACAATCGTTGACATTTTTGTGAAATGTATTTAAAAAACAAGATGGCGGAGTTAGTTCCGATTTCGGCCACACGTCAAAAGATCCTTCTACAGCGGTATTTAATACATTGTATGAATAGTAGGCATATGTCAGCTTTTCAAATTGTCATTTACATTCTAAATATTGACAGTAATCTGTCGGAAAAATGCACTGTGTACGTAATTGAGCTTGTTACTGTACAGCCTCAATCACTTAACGCCAGTGCACGCATAGCGTATCAATATAACAAAGGCCACTACGAACGTATTCGATCTGAACGGAGATGCACTAACTGGTACAACAGATTATATTATTGAGCTCATGGGTCCCAGGTCGACGCAATTTATACTGATTATAGCAAGGCGTTCGATAGGATCGATCATGACATTCTACTGAGGAAACTTTTTGATTTAGGTTTTAAGGGAGACATATACAGATGGTTTTAGTCTTATGTGCGAAAAAAGATGCAGTGGTCCTCAGTGGCTTATATGCTACTGGTCAACCATACCCTTTCGTGTACCACAGGGCTCCCTACTGGGGCCGTTATTATTTGTAATTTTCATTAATTATACATATCTGCGAGTGTTTCAAACATTCTAAATAGCGAATGTTTGAATATGACATGAAAATCTATACATCAGTTAAGTACAATGACGCTAGACTTTTGCAGGCAGATCTAGATTAGTAAGCTATTGTAAAATAAATAGATTAGATCTTAACATATCGAAATGCTTAGTTATTACCTTCACCCGGAAGAATCTATTAGTCATATTTGACTAATCAATTGCAAATCAGCCTATATCTCGAACTCATGTCACTTGAGATCTTGGTATTCGTCTGGACAGTAAGCTCACCTTTGAGTTTCATGTCGAACATATCGCCAAAAAAGCATCCAAAGACATTATCCGTAATTTTAGTTCGTTCGATAAAATGAAAACATTGAAAATTCTGTATTGTGCCTACGTCATCTCGAATAAGGTAGTAAAATTTGGAATTTGAATTATACAGTGCATTCAGACAGATTGGAACGAATACAAAGGAAATTCACGAGATACTTAGGTTAAAAAAATTAAATCCCTTATCTGAGTTAGTATAGGGCGTTAGGGGTATTTAAATCATCAAAAGTCGAAAACTATGCGGCCTAAAAAAAATCTAATGTTTGAGAATGTGCAAATAGCGCTCTTTCATAATTATGATACCCCACATGCCTTAGTAGCCCCACTTCGAAATTTTCATAAACCAGTTCAGACACTGTTGCAAAAAAAAAAAAAAAACTTTCTATCTCATTTGCAAAATAGTCTGGCAAACGTCATCTAAAACTATTCCAAATTTCAAGTTGATAGCATTAGTAGTTCTTAAGATATCCAGCTGTGACAGACAGACGGACAGACTGAGTCGCATCATAAGGGTTACTTTTTACCATTTTGGTACGGAACCCTAATAAAAATAAATAAAATAATAGCTCTAAAGGTGTAACCTTTTCATTCCTCAACTGTCAGCACCATAAATGCATAGACACTCACACTAACACAAACACACACTATAACTGAACTAAACACAACAACTATAAACACATCTTTATCAAAATTAAATCAAATACTAGTCAGAACGACAGTGTTGTCGTGTACTGTGTTCACACTGAAATACTACTTATGCAACTGAGTTACAGTTTTATTTTGTTTTATTTATAAAAATACTCGTGTTAATAAAACTAACCTCTTAGTCTGATGGAAAGCCAAAAACCGTGGCATCATATTATCTCCTCTCAGTATCACTCCGGACGACGAGTTATTATCAATAGAGGTAGCATTGATCGAGTCCGTATCAGCACAGGTCCAGTATAAGGCTCGTCCTAATATGTCCAGGACCATGTGGAATGGACGACTGAGTCCTGAGATCACTGTTATTGATTCTGTGATAGCGGAGGTGACGGAGTAAGAGATCGGGACTCGACGGATTGAGTGAGAGTCTTCGTCCATCCAGTAGAAATGTCTGGGGAAGATAAAAAAACAAAATTGAGTTGCTATCTAGGCTACATGTATTGTAAAACCATGGAGAGTAAACGCCAAGACTCGTGGCGAATTCGGTCATAAAACGTGCGAGTGAGATGGTGAATATTTAGTACGGGAAATCTATATTGAGTGTCAGTGTCAGTCAAGAGTATCATCTGTCTCCCACTATTTATGACCGCAACTGCCACATACTATAGCATCTCAACATTTATCACACTAATAATGCATTATTTTGCTGATTGATTCTTATGCTTAGCAAAAGATTGACATAAGGCAACAAATGAAACAATAGACGTAATTATGTGGAAAGCTGTCTAGAGTTATCTTAATATTTTTTTTAAATGGCACGAATATTTATTTTTTATACCATGTTATTCGGATGTATCTGCAATCCAGGGGCCCAAGTCTGCTATTTTTATAAATTCGTCACTCCAACACGATCCCATTGTCATTTTGCTAAAAGTTCGTAATCTGCTAAATTCATAATGGTCGATCATTGATCGGTCAATGGTCTTGTAATAGAATTATATTACAAATTTATTCATGCCAGATTTCATTTATATATATTTTTACATATTATTTATTAGTGTTATAAGCAATCTGAAGTAGCAGGAAGTTGAAAGTTTAGTAGGAAGTTTCATTTGTCATTATGTACGAGATTACCAATTCTTTCAATGGAGTATCAGTGGCTGACCATTGGAAAGTCATAATGACGTTATTATATTAGTAGATTACCAAACTTGTTAAACAGTTGTATTTGTGGTAATGTTATGTCAATAAAGTGTTCCGTGCAGTACTTACTTGTTTACTGGGTCGTATTCGATGGCTTTCACGTTTTTCAATCCGGTCAGAGGTATGTAAGCATCGTTGCATTCGCCGTTTGCAACAACTATCCGTCCAATGGCATTCTTTTGAGCGAATATCAGAAATTCTTCGGGTTCTGTAATCATAGAAAAATAAATAATACCGCGTAAAAAAGGTAGCCTATGTCCTTCTCCATATCTCCGGCTTTATCTCTGCCGAATTTCATGACTATCGGTTCAGCGGTTTAGGCGTGAAAACGTGACAGACAGACAGCGTTACTTAAAAAATAACTACAGCGTTACTTAGTATTAGTATGGATCAAAGGCGCGAGTATTGTGGGGCATGGTTCAAGCATAAACATTATCGCTTTTCGTGATGCGGTTATCGTATGTCCTTTTAGTATCCCTGCCATTTTAACTTCCTTCATAACCCCCCCACATGTACACCAGTCCAAGCATGCAGCTACCTGTACAGGTCAGGTTGTCCTTGGCCAGCCGGTAGTGCTGCGGGCAGGCGCAGCGGTAGTCGCGCGGCGCGGCCAGGCACAGGTGCGCGCAGCCGCCGTTGTCGGCCGCGCACTGGCTGCCCGCGCCCGCGCCGCCCCCAGTGCGACCGAACACTTTTAGTTCGGAGATGTATTCAACACCTGAGTGGATCACCTTGCGGGATTCGCCTAAGGTTTTTGATGCTGATTCGACGATGCCTGTTGGTAAACATTATAGTTTTGATGGCACGTTTGACTAGGTAATGCAATCTCGAGTCCAGATTGGCAACTCGAGATCTTGCGTGCTAAGTCTGGTGTCGAGATTGGCCATTCGAGATCTCGCCCGGCAATCAGGCGAGATCTTGTTTTTGAGACCGAGGTTAAAGTAAAAAGTTTTTATTTTGGAACAACAAAAAAATTACGTAATTACAATAGAAACGGTGATAGCTACAAAAGTTAAAAACTGTGTCGCAGCATATATAAGAAACACATTGTTCCAGACTTAACTGTGACATGGGTGCAATTTAGCTAGCTTCCAAAGCTAGCTAAATTGCACTCATGTCACAGTTAAGTCTATAAGGTAAAAATAAAAAATGCTAAAAGAAATAAAGAAACAAAAGCCATGCAAACTTTGTATCTTGGTAGGTGTGGTGCAGAGTGGAGTGGGAGTGTGAGTGTGGGTGTGTGTGAGTGAAGGTGTATTGTGAGCGAGGGTGTGTGTGAGTGAGGATGTGTGTGAGTGTTTGGACTAGTTAAGTTTTAAGTTTCCACAATTTTTTCAGTTGCATCATATGATAGAGAATTCGACCAGTCGGCCAACTTTACTCTCAAGATATTATAAGGTAAGCGGTAAATGTCGATGCTCTTATTGACTCGTGACCTTGGAGCTCATGAACCTGAAGTGTGTTCTCGCCACAGCTGCTCTACAGGGCACAATTTTACAGACTCCGTCGTAGAGTCGTTTCGCAGTACTATAAGTTAGGTCGAAGGGTACGAGAATGTGCTTTTTGAGTACAGTCCGTAGTACGAAAAGCTGCCTAACCGTAAGAACTTTGCAAAGTGAGTAAAGGTCAAAGGTCGGATAGCGGATTGGTTTTTTAGAAAGGACCTTTAATATGGCCCTCTGCGCCCTCTCTAGTCGCAGCATGGTTGTTTTGTGGGCACCACCCCATGTGGTCACGCAATACCCAAGGACTGATTGAGCGAGAGCAAGGTAGACAGTTATCGGACATTTTAAGTCAATAACAACCCTAAGTTTTTTGAAGATGTAAATTAATCTTCGTACTCGTGTCACCATAGAGTTGATCTGCTTTTTCCATTTTAAATGGTTAACAATGGTGGCAATGATTACTGCGAGATATCGTATGCTTTCAGTTGCATCGATGGGAGTACAGTTACAAGTGGAACAGTTGGTGAGTGTGCACTCGTGAGCTTTAATTACCATGGAAATGGGGGGCTGGCTTAAAATTCCTGGGGTAAAGGGAATAAACTTCGTCTTGCTGATGTTGAGCGTGAGGAGGTTGGTACTTAACCATTTCATGACCATACTGAGAGCCATCTCCGCTTTACAGAAAGTATCAGACCAATCTTTGCCGTGAACTATAAGAGCTGTATCATCGGCATATGTGACGATTTTAGAGATAGGAGAAGTTAATTGGCACAGTTCGTTCACGTAAAAGAGGAAGAGAGTTGGTCCAAGACACCAAAAGTATCTTTCTCTTCTTTGCTAGTGTAACTTTCTATTTTAACTACCTGGTGGCGGTCATTTAGGTAGCTGCGGAAGATGTCGTGCGCAATACCACGAATTCCAATGCTTTCCAGCTTGGACAGCAACTTGGGGACAGAGACAGTGTCGAAGGCTTTGGATAAGTCTAGAAGATTCCAACAGTTTCATGTTTACTATTTAAATTACAATTACAATACAATACAAACAACAATACAATTACAATTATTGTGTGTGTGAGTTCCCGAACTGCGTCGTCTGTTGATTTTCCAATTCTGAAGCCAAACTGATTTGAAGACAAAAAGTTGTTTTTTGCAAGAAAATTTACAAGTCTAACATTGAAGGTTACGCTTACTTTTTGAAATAATGCGTTTTTTTTTAAATAAAAATTTTACAACTTAATTTAAATAACTACAATACCTCTTTAGGGTAATCGTGTTATATTTTATTAATAAGAAAACATTAATCGAATCTCGAACAAAAAAATGTCTAATCGTTTCGAGTCGCGGCCGACATACACAAAAACAACTCAACGCCAAATCGGCTCAAAGTAAATAATTGAAATTGAGGCCCTAAGTGTCGTGTCACGGACAGTAACATTTCCAAAATTGACATTTCTATCAAAAATATGACCGTTCCGTAGTTGACGACGCAATGACAAAAAGCCGCTGCGCCGTGTGTTTAATTCAAATGTTATTTTACGTCACACATCATAAAGCCCACATTTTAGTGTTGTTGAGCAACTTTGAGTCAAGTTGTTGTTGAGTCGAGCTGTTTGTGTATGTGAACATTGGTTATTGGAGAAACTCCTTGGAACAAGATGTGTAACAAATACTTAAATCAAAGTCGGCACATACCTGTATTCCAATCACCCCAGAATATCCTGTCATTATGCAGCGCCAGCGTATAGGGCATGGATACATTGTTCACTAAGATCTTCCTTCCCGTACCATTAAGAAACGCGAACTCAATAGCGGGCGGGTCCAATGCTGCCCAGTAGATGGCGCGTCTTTCATAGTCTATAGCTATGGAATGCACTTTGCCCACTTGTTCGAAGAGTATGGTAGGTGACGAGCCATCCATGCCGGCTCGTTTGATGGTTTTAGAGCCTAGTTCTGACCAGTACATGTAGCTGGAACAATAATAATTTTAGGATCGTTTGTTAAGTGTCCCTACTGTTTTGTGCTTTTGTTGAACCTTTAGGTTAGAGTATAAACTACGTTTGTTTTGGTGACGTTTCCGTGGTAGTCACAACGCGTTAAGGCTGTTTCAACAATAGATACAACGCATTGTAGACGTTATTTTTTACCCATGAGCGTTTTTGTTCTCTGAGCCTAACATTATATCGAATTGATAAACGTAAAAGTAATAATCTTTTCTCTTTTTTTTGTTACTGTATGTAGGTGGTATATCTGTCGCAGGCATTGTATGATTCGTCGTTATACATACGGCGCCGTCCATTTACAAATTCTAGTAGTTATGAAATATGCCGAAGGCAAATTGGCAACTCGTTCATTTTTATAATTTCGACATTGCTTGTTATTGTAGGTTGTAGATCTAGACCAACCCCGAGCGAGCCGAGCGAGCAAAGCGCCTTATTAAATAGAACTACATACTTCTTTTAAACGCGGCATTTTGTAAAAAATTGCCCGTCATGTAGATTATTAAAAAATATTGGACACGTATTTTCTCTTTTTTTACGTTATCATAACATTACGGCGATACATTGAGTTCAAATGTGGCATGACGTCACTGCTCGCTAGATTTTATACGTAACTGTGACGTAAAGTGCCCCCACTCCCCAAGTTTAATGTGTTTTTATCTAAGTCATTTATTATTAATATGATAAAGCAAAAAATACGTGTCTAATAAAATTTCCAAGCTGCGAGCGTTTAAAAACGGACGACGCCGTTTGTAAAAAGCGATATTCCCGCTTCGTAATCCGCTTTTTACAAACGGCGTCGTCGATGAAGATGTTGACGTTTATACTAGACTACTCTAAAAATAATGAGACCGGTTTAGATCTTATTTTATAGATGAGATAATTATGATGAATCGCTATTGATTTACACAATTGACAAAATTTAGTAAAAAAAATCTGTACTGCTAGCAAAAAGTTTTTTTAATTCGGGCCTTAGCTAAAACTTACCCTTTCTTGGGGTCCAAAGCAATGCTCTTAGGTTTCTTGAGACCCTGCCAGACGAGGGCCCTTCGACTGGAACCGTCAAGTCGCGCCACTTCAATACGTTGAGTCGCCGTGTCCGTCCAGTAAATGTTCTGACCCGACCAGTCTATTGCTATACCTAGTATGGAAAGTTATAGTTTTGATCATTTTACAATATAAATTATCAACGAAAATAACAAAGGAAATGCCGTTATTTGTACAAGGGCAACTAGGATCAATTCTTACTTGTAATTTGTGACGTCAAAAAGTTTTTAATGGTCTAATTGAAATACACGTTTCGACTTGACTTTGAGTAGGTAACTAAATTATTTAAAGTAATGAAACTATAACGCAGTTTTTATTTCCTCGGAGATCCAGCTCTAATCGCTTTATCACTAGATCTCTAAGGTCGCGTCCTAACCAACACGATCGCCGCGATCATTTTATTCGGCGAACCGGAACGTGTGGTCGTGCCGATAGAAGTTGCCTTCTAGTTTTCCGAACAAAAAGTGACAAAGCAACATGAACGCGACGATCGCTTTTGGTAAGGATGAGTTGTAAAACTCATGTAAAAATCATAAATTTCGTTTCAAACACCAAAAAGGGTTTGTGAATAATATTGCACATACCTTCAACCAACCCCATCCACTCCAAAACTTTTTCCATGTTAGAACCATTGACTGAACATCGATTGATGGTTTTAGTTTTGCTGTCTGACCAGTATAGTTTGTTGCCCGATACATGTACCGCCAACGCACTGAAACACGCCATATTTTAACCGTTGATTAACTCACCTGCGCCATTAAGGGGGTGATTATACCCGAAACATTGATGAATGAAGAGCATTTATTTTGTAAATTGGTTAAAAATAATATTTTCACTTCTCATGCTTTAAAAGTTCGTCTTATGTTGTGTGTGTTCATAAAGTCGCTTTTTATGCTCTAGTGCATAATAGTAGTTTATTAAACTGTTGCATAATGAGGGGTATTAAAACATGAGTTTGTTTTTTTAATAGTATCACACAAGTGTTTTAATACCTAGTTATGTGCAGTTTCATACACTACTTTATCTACTCTCATACATTGGGATCGAACCTACTAAATAAGAGATCAAAGTTAAAAGCGTAAGAAATTCCTACAGCAAAACGTATGGCGCCAAAAGCCAGCATATCACCGCGCATGCGCTAAAGCGGGCGCTGCCACAAACAAGATAAAAAAATGGAGTCAAAACTTTTTTGTAATGCTATAAAAATGGTGCGCCCCGCATAAGCATTCGTTCCATTAGATTTTTTTTTTATCGAAACTCCTTGGTGATATTAACTTCTTGGATTGTGGATGTGTCCTGATATAGTAGTCTATGATGCCCTACATCGAAATGCAAAAAAAAAATGTTTTATAACATTATTTTGTTAAAGAATTAATGTTAAGATTCTATTTTTAAATTGCGGTTTTTGTTCATAAATTATGTCAATATAAACCCGAATTGAAGTTATAATTCGAATTTTACTTTTTAATTTTTATGGTTTTATTTATATCACTTCCGTGTTTTCTATCGTTAATTTAATAAAACCAGATAAAATTGTTGTCTTTAATAATTAAAAACGCAAAGAAACGTTTTTATGACTTGACAGTATGAAGAACCAAAGTCGAATGATAGGAAAATTAAAAAAAAAAAAATACTGTTATATAATCGAAGTGAAAAACAGAGTGTATAACGAGTTATACACTCTGCTTTTAAAATGGCTCGTTTCTGCCCGAGGGCAGGAACGAGCCATTTTACCCCTCTTCTGGCTTTTTTTATGCACTAGCTGTACTTATACTACGATGTTGGTCCCATGGAGTAAGTTGTTCAGGTTGATGGTCTATCCACACCCTTAAATTTGGCAACACCTTTCTGGTACACCCTGTATATACAGGGTTATTGGTAAAACTCTAACAACCTCTCAGGACTATATTACTAACATCATAAACAACAATTTTGTTGCATGACTTTTAATAATTGATCAGACTTTCACACAAAAATAAAAATATTCAAATTCAACGCTCTAAATGGAAAGACGAAATCATAAAGGTTTGTTTTTGGTAAATGTACCATGTTATTGAACAAAAGTTGTTGTTTATGATGTTAGTAATACAGTCCTGCAAGGTTTTACCAATAACCCTAAAACAAACAATAACAACAATACAACAACATTTTTTTTTATAACTATTAAAAAAAACGGGTATGTACGGATCGTAGCAGGTAGCGGTTTATATTTTCTGCCTGGGAAGCCAGTGTGAGTTCATTTATGTGTAAAAAAAAAAAAAACTTTTAATAAGTCCCTCAGATGCTGCGCTGACCCTAAATATATTTGGGTAGGGGCACGAGTTTGTGTTTTCTGTTCTACCCGCTGCATGCGGGATGCACAGAACTAGTCGAAATGGTGATGCTTCGGGAAGGCATATGTCCAGCAGTGTATGTGTCTTTCAGCTGAAATGATGATGATGAAGGGCAGGAGAATGATGATAGAGTCCCATGTTGCAGCTGGTGGGTCTAAATTTAATGACCAAAATTAATCATGTGTGATGCACTTACCTGACTTCTTTCAAGTCTTTGAGAGGCAGTACGACGTCATTCTCCTCGTTCTCAATACTGATGTGACCAATGACATTTTTTCGACTGTACACAAGGAATGCTTCAGGCTCCACACAAGTCTTCCTGTCTTTACTTAGTTCCAGACCTGAAAGTGATGAAAAGATGCGATTATTTAGGGGCTGTGTTTTTTAATCTATACTAAAAGAAAAGTAATCAATTTATACCCTGTTTTACCACTATCAGATATTATATTCCGGTTATCTTATCTTATTTCATACAAATTCTGTACTATTTTAGTATTTATCTGGTTGATGATATAGTGCCTGTAGTCTTTTCCATAAGTATTAGAATAAACAGTAAACAAATGGATTAGAAAACGTACCCGTGGATGCCAATTTGTAAGTTGTACAAAATGCCCTCTCGATGAGGGAGTGGGCCTTAATCCACCACGCCGGCCCAGTTCGGGTTGGTAGATGTCACATGTCTTCGAATTTTTTTTGGTTCTACGACATGCCGGTTTCCTCACGATGTTTTCCTTCACCGTTTTGAGAGCAGTGGTGATGAAATAATTTACTCAAAGTTAAGCGCCCGTCGGAGTTCGAACCTAAGACCAGACTCGTAAGTAGAGGCCGTTACCACTGGGCCACTAATCTCAAATTGAAGTGCCACTTACAAATTGAGTGGTTCGATTTGATACCTATATAACTGAATATAATAAAGATATTTTTCATTTGACAATTCAGGTCAATTTTATAACCTAAATTTTCGTCGATAATTTTTTTATTACAATTTAATATATTTAATTATTGTTCGTGAACAGTTGTAATGCGAGCTCTACCCGAACCAGGTCTTTTTGCAACACTAACAGTCTCTTGGAAGCGATTCCAAGCATTTTGGATAGCTTTCCGAGAAAAACCCAGATACAAAACCACAGATCGCTGCGAATTTCCTTATTGGATCATTGTAACGGCTCTGGTTGCAGTAATTGCGTCCGTATGTCTTCGTACTTGTGGCATATTAACATAAGATGTTATTTAAACAAATTAACAACAAAATTAAACGATTATTTTAGATTACCATGAAGATAATCGAAACGAAACTTAAAGAAAAATAGAAACAAAATAACATTTTTTTTTTTTAATGATGGCCCGTATTTTGGTCTTAAGTACAAAATCAAAGAGGTTAAATATCGAAGAGTATGTAACATCAATATTTTGTTACTTATTAATTACTTAACCTTCATTAAATTACACTGAAATGTGAAAATAACGAGTAGCTCTTATTTTGTTTTGAGTAGTATAGATTACAGGAAAACCTATATATATAACATGGTAAATCTCTCAATACTGTGCCTACAACAAACTTACATTTGCACTTTGAACGTATGGGAGAACTTGTTTTTCAACTGTAATGTTCGTTCTTGGGATAAATTCATCCCAACTACGGCAACCTTCATTGTTTTGTCCGACACGCACTTGGCCGGCTTTTGGCAACAATATAACTAGTATATTACTCACCAATAGGACAACTGCACACGTAGTGGTCGGGCGTGTTGAGGCAGAGATGTGAGCATCCTCCATTGTTGTCGACGCATTGGTTCCACCCCAGCGGCTCGCCCAGGCGAAACGCTTTCACGCCCATCATGTTTGCCATCTGTTCCACTACGGGCTGTCGTTCTAGACCTGTAGATATTATAGAACGATTTTGGTACATTTTTCTCTTTAATTATTTACATAACATCACGCCTTGTACACCCACATTTCACCAGTTATGTTTAGGTCCCATGTAATATTCGAGCGTGATGCCATGCCATGTAATAAGCGAGCCTATTGCCACTAACCGGGCACAAAATCTAGACTCTGGGCTTCTACTGAGAAATTCCATATGGAAAAACCCAATAATACTTTGTCCGAGATGGTAAACTACGCGGCGTGGTAATTATTTAGTCTGTTATTATTATTAACCTATTGACCGCCCTAGTCGGATTAATACAACAAATGTTTTAGTGTCGGTAAATAAACAAGACAAATGTGTTTACCTGTATTTTTGTTAATCCTATCTAACGTCCGTTTCTGCATATCCGTCCAGTAGAGGTGTTCGCCTAGTAAAGTAAGACCGAAGATGTGTAAGATCTCACTGCTGTGTAGTTCTTTTCTTTCTGTACCATCCATGTTGCATACCTGTAGGAATGGGAGAATTTACCACTTAAAAGATGATTCCAAGACGGCACATTAAAATTAGAACTTAAGTTGCGTATTTGTACAAATATTTGAGTTATTTTGCTAATGCGTAATAAACTTTATTTAAATAATAATAGGGTTTTTTTTAGGGCCGCCGAAAGTTCGCTGTGCTGCCGTTCGCTACGTGCGTTTTGCCACGGTAACGATACATTGCGTGTGAGGTAATAAAACAAATGTTCCTGAAATAATTAAATGTACTGGTCATCTTAGTATGATATACTGAATTCACCCCATCAGTTTCCGGAGAGCTGGGACAGCTCTCCGGAAACTGATGGGGTGAAATAAAGTTCAGTTACAACTTGTCTAAATAATTCTTCTGTGCGTGTGTATGACTGAACTCCTCCTAAGCGGCTGGACCAATTTTTATGGTTTTTTTTTTGTGTGTGTTCAAGAGGATTCAAGAATGGGTTAGGTTCACAATTGAACCCGGTAGGTGATGCTGTTCGGGCACGACAACGTCTGTCAGGTCCGGTAGTTTTCTATAACATCATCTGCCTAGTGTTTTCACAATTAAGTTGGGGTCGGTTTCCATTTTAACCGGATGCATACCGGTATACCTGAATCTGAATACCAGTATTTTACATGGAGCGAGTGCCTATCCGACCCCTTGGTAAGACTTTCAAGATCCTGATGACCCGCTACTTCATATTTTCTATAATGTTACCTCAATTTTATGCGTCCTCGCGTCTCCCCAGTAAAGCTTGTTCTTTACTGTGTCAAGTGCGATGCCGTTGGGCCACGTGAGCTTCTCATACACCAGCAGCACTCGCCCACTGCCGTCCAGGTTGGCGCGTTCTATCTTCGGCTTCTTATCGTTCCAATCTGACCAGAACATCCAGCCGGCGGTTGGATGGAGAGCTATGGCGCGAGGATCGTAGAGTTCGTTGTGGATTATCACCTAGTATAAAATAACATAACGTGAAACTTGTCTTTTCTGTAGGGAAAGGCTATTTGGTACACTCATATTGTGTCAGTTGTGCTTTAGTCTCTATGTAATAGTAATAATTTATTTATTGTTCCAAAAACAGTGTTACAGATATTTTTCCAGCAGTTATGGATAAGCAAAACTGTGCAGTACAATACAGTATTTAAGTTTAGTGGAAAAGATCACTTGTATTCTGTACTAGTTGAAAACTGTATCACAGGAGACAGGGTTTGCTTATTGAAAATACATGTATTTTTGTTGGAAAAAGCTTAAAGGTAGTGGATACATGAAAAATTTGGATTGAGTAGGTAATTAAAAGATAGTAGCTGTAGGTGTGAGTGTGTTATGTGGTGGTGTAGTGTGTGTGTGTGTTTGCATATGAGTGTACAGATTTTACTATAGGTAGGACTAAATAGGTTGTACAAGGAGAATTTCAGTATCACTACATGAAAGTTTCTAGTCTATACCTAACCATCAACAGAATTATGTAAATAATCACGCCCCCTGGTCTATTACCTTAACCAGGCACAAATCCACACTCTGGGCTGCTACTGAAAGTTCCAGATTAAAACCCAAGAATACTGTGCAATTAGGCGTCGAAGCCAGAACCCCTGCGTGTCACACTTACAAATACTTATCCTACGTCCTAACGTCCTATGACCCGACGTCGGTCCAAAAAGACACATGCCTTTTCCGATTGTTCATACTAGACATTTTGTTAATTATTATACCTTCTTAGAGGTGCCATCAAGTCTGGCTACGTTGATGGTGTCAGTGACGGGGTCTGTCCAGTAGATGTTCCTAGCCAGAGGGTCGATAGCAATGCTGTCAGGCACTCCACTGCTGTGTATTACTACTGTTTGTTCGCTTCCGTCTAGACGCGCTCTGGATATCGTCTTTGCCTGAATAAATAAAGATTGATTTACTTTACCAAAAACTCAAAATTATTTACAATTAATCAAAAGTTAAAATAGTGAACAAAACAAAAAAGAGCTGAAAACAAAGGATTACCTGTTGCCATTAATAATACACTGTGTGTGTGACATAAAGTGCAAAGTTGTACGAACAACGTAGTCATGAAATTGCGCCTGAGTTTGTGAGTGCTGTTTCGTTAGCGCTTTAAAGCTTATTATTATAATAAGCATTCAATATCCATTCTATGAACATGAAACAGCCATCTTAAGCTTTATTTTTATTTTTGTTCGTTGTTTGTACAACTTTGTTAAAGTTGCTAAAGCCACTACATTAAGGCTTATTATTCAAAGTTCACTAGATCACACTTCTCTCTTAACCTAACTGGCATTTTCTACTTAATACGTTTTGTCGTTTAAAAGTGTCTTTTATGTGCCTATTTGAAATAAATGACTAGACTTTGAATAAAAATCTTAAATTCATTCATTCACTTACAGACAACGCTCGACCTAAACCGCTGGGTCTAGTCCTAGAAGCATGAAATTTAGCACAAAAGTTCCTTAAATACCGAAAGTGAGCATTAATGAAGGGTTTTTGAATATCATCCCTTAAAGGGATTAAATTAAAGGGATGTAATTGAATTTGTTGACATCTGTAATTTAATTTGTTGAATGTTTGTTTATAATTTTTGTCTAGTAAATGTATAATATAGGATAATTTTGCATGCCGTAAGGAAAAATGTATCGGGACTCATCAAAATAACCATCATATCTATATACCTACATTATTGGCAAATAAATGATTTATGATTAAGGGATAAATAGAGGATGAAATTTTATATGAAATTTTGTAATTTTTCCACTGGAAAATTCCATTGGGCACACACAGCATGTAATAAAAAAAGAAAGAAAATACGTTTGTTTGCGGTAAACATGACGCAAAGAAAGAACACAAACACGAAAAGAACAAGTTGGCGGAAAATATGCGTCACATCCACGCAAAACGGCCATCGCTCAGCTTAATGCTGTGACCCTATGCGAGACAGAGCCCAAGCGCTGGTTTTCCGCGACAGCCGGCGTTGACGTGATGACGTCAACCGATGCAGCACAATGTTATAAAAATAAAAACTAAATAAGTTTAGCCTATGTTCAGCAGTGGACTGCTATAGGCTGAGTTAATTGAAGTATAAAAAAATAAAATACAATAGTAAGTTCTAAAAGTTTATATAAATATTATATTTAAAAATGGCAACATTCCGTTCCGTCGGCAACGACTCGTGCGACGCTAGCTTAATGTAAATATAAATAACTTACCAAATTATCAGCCCAGTAAATATACTCAAACTTGGGATCAAAGTCCACTGTGAGTGCCCTCTTCAGATCTTTGAGCGGCAGGGTGTAGGGCGTGAAGTCGGGCGAGTCTAATGATATCTTGGATATGGCGGAGCGTTGAGCCACGATTAGCAGTGACTGTGGACTGTTGTAGCAGGTCGTGTTGCTGCTTTCGCGCAGTTTTGAGCCCGTTGGACAGGCGCACTGGTAGCCTGGGTGCACAGAAAGATAGAATACTCATTATTGTTCAAATTTAAATTCAAAGCCTTTATTCACTAAGAAGTACAAAACACTGAAAATTTAAATAAATCTAAAGAATGCATTAATAAAAAAAAAAACAAAAAACAATTCATTTATTTCTGGTCCTTAATAAATCCAAAAACAATACACAATTTTGTCAATTTTATAAGTAAAAGTGGTAAAAGTTAATTTTAAGACGCAAAAATATGAGTTGGTAACAAATAAATTTCAGATCAATTCATTTAATGTCAAAAGTACAAAGCAAAATAAAAATTAATTAAATAGGACAATGAATTAAATTAAGTAAATGAAGTTATGTCAGAAGCGATTATTATAATAATTATCCATAAATCATCACACAATTATATAAAAATTCAATAAAAAAGACAAATCAAGCACCAGCAATATGCCTGCTGCAACAACCCCCAACATAGGGGTAATCCAGTCGCTGAGCAATCATCACCAAGACAGTGTGCTGTGTGTGATGCTCCGCAGTTATAGTAACTCTCTAGATCTTTATAGCGTGTCCATGGGACACAAAGGCCTCGTCTAGCGCTTTCCAATTATCTCTTACTTTTACAATTTTTTGCCATTGTGGTCCACCCACTCTTTATTGAACACCATGCCAAATTACAAATAAGCTAAAAGAGATCTTTGACAGACAACCTTTGGAGGTACTTAATAGAGAAGGAGAAACAATATGCATGTAATCCGTGGTGTACTAGGGCATATCGAGTTACATGTAAATACTAATTCAAAATAGGCTCTTTTGAATTGTCAAATAGTTGGTCAGTTAGTCAGAAAGTTGAAGCTAGTTGCCCATTCCAAAACGTAGATCTCTATGGAGAAGAACAGGTAAGAAACTCCAAGGACGCTCTTTTCAATCAGGATATTACAATATCCTAGGTACATTATTCTTGTTGCTTCTACATGTGATAACAATATAAGATTAAAAATAAGCCGCGGCAGTTAAGAGATGACTAGTCTCAACTGACGGCGCCCGTTTACGAACATGACGCATGGATCAGCACCATCCAGCTCAACCATTTTGTAGGGAACCAAATGATCCAACACACGCACCACCATCAGTGAGACATTTAAGTGCTATGAAGTAGTAAGATTATATGATATGATATTCTGTGTATATGATTGAAGTGTGAAAGTGTTTATACAAACTTACAGAAATAAAATCATTTATCATTTATGGTAAGGATGGATAAGGAAGGACAAGGCCTTCACTGGCTAGTGTAGGCCTTCCACAAAGTAGCAGGTACTTAATAAAATAGAAAATGGTCAACAAATCTACAGTCTACAAGGGCTACTCGTAGCTATATTCTGGACACACAAATTTTATTTTTATCAATATGCTAAGAAGAAAAATAGTAATTACCTGGTGGGGTAGGTGCCAATAGGCACAAATGTGAGCACCCTCCATTATTTCCCTTGCATGGATAGTCACCAGAGGGCATCACTTGTCTGCTTCCATCATATACCTTTAAATCTACAGGCACTGGGTCGGATTTTATAATCTCCTTCATTGGGCCTGTTGTTGATATGTCCCAAGTGTGAATTGACCTTAAACGAGAAGGCATAATATAGCTTTACTTTAAACAATTATTCTTAATGAGGAAAATAAGTGATTCAATCTAGTAAAGAATAATCCATAAAAAATATATTTATAAATATTAAAAAAAAACAATAGCAACTGTTAAGACAGACAGGCAAGTGATAACAAATTAATAACTCTAATAAGTTAAGGCTTACCATGTTTTCCAATCAGTCCAATACAGCTTATAGTTAAAAAACGTAAGTGCATAAGGATACACAAGATCTTCTTTAACAACACTTTTCCTCTTTTGGCCATTAAAATCAATAACATCAACAAAATGAAGCTTTGCATCCACCCAGTATATTAGGTTGTTGTCATAATCTATTGTGATACCGTTTGGCCAGAATATGTGGTCTTTGACTATAATTTTACGTGTAGCTGGATCACCGTTCATGCCAGCTCTCTCTATTTTGGGTACTTCCCCCCAATCTGTCCAGAACATGAGACTGAAAATAGAGAGATAAATTAATTTATTGGATCTCTAACAGAGGCTACACAATTACAAGCTATTTTACAAGAACAGGGTCAGGTACTGGTGAGCCTCCAATACAATTAAGTTTGACAAGGAAGAAAAATTTTTTTTTTAGACATACGGAGGAAAAGCAGAGATAAGTGGAGTAATTCTATATTTGTATTGGTTTGCCAGAATGCCAAATAATTAGTACAAATTTTAATGCATAGATGAATAGCTGCTATCTTACCCTTCTTTAGGAACAACGGCAATAGCCCGAGCAAGGTCTACCTCTGACCAGAACAGTACTTTCCTATACCTCTGCTCTATGCTAATGACTTCAATTTTATTGGTCTCACCATCTGTCCAGTATATTTTATCTGTGTACCAGTCTATTGCTATACCGGTTGGTGTTATTAATCCTTCTGATACTATTCTAACCTGCAAATACATAAAGTTTTCAGTAAATAATTTGATTATTTAATTTTTAGAGGTATGAGGAACAGGGTGTAAAGTTCACTCATACTCTATAGTAAAGGGAGGATCCTCCGATCAGACGGGTATTGTCTCTGCCCAATGGTTGATGTTGGGCTGTTGTATATATGCTAGTCGCGCGGTAAACTCTGATAGTGCGATGCAGGATTTGTGACGTCAGGTCTTTTGATGCGTAGTTTGCATGTGGTATTGTTGATACCGCTACAAATTGCTGGTGAGCATGGTAGATTTCAGCAAAACCCAATAACACTGCTCAAACTGGGGGTTAGGGTTACATTTAGCTGTCACTTCCAGCCAAAAGACAATCAAGCTATAGAATTTAAATAATTTTAAAATTAAGCAGCTCACTGGTAAGAAAGTTACATAGGCAGAATGGATGGGGAAGATGGAGACATTATGCTGCAATTTGGACGATAATATGCTGTTTTTTTTTTTTTTTGTTAGAATGAAAATCTATTAACATGCTGTTAGTTTAAAAAAATATTATAATTAATCAATTAAATTAATATTTTATTAACTTACCTTATCCCCTACATGAGTCTCATTATAACTCATACATTGTATCAATTCTGCAGTCTGATCTGACCAGCATATAAGATCCTTTCTGTGCAGGAAGTCCACGGCTGATCCTTGCTCCAGATCCTTAACTATAGTGTTCACTTTACTGAGCTTTGACGTGTTCACTACACGTATGTCTGATGCCGTTGAGTATAATAAAATTGGGTTACTAACTACTGCATAGAAACCTGAAACATTTAAGAAGTGGTTTATGAATTTTATTTTTGTCATAAATTGTTTCTGAGGTTCAGAGTTCAATCTAGCAAATGCAGTAAAATTGGTTAAATAAATCTTGACACAATGCAGTTCTGCACATTACTTAAATAGTTTTAATTAAACATTGCTGAATGTTTATAAAAAATCGGGCAATTTGTTAAAAATAAAGGATAAATTACTGTTGAATTTCAGAATAATCTTGATTGTTTGTGTGAAAAACATGTCAATAATTATTATAATAACAACAGAAATGAAAACTAGCGGTAAGTTATCTTTAAATCCCACTTCATGTTAAATTTTTGTTCTCAAAAGTAGCAGGAATGTTATCATGTCAATTATAAACAAGGTGACATATATCAATGCATAAACAACATACTCATTTGTAAATTATGATTATGTCTTGTAGAAACAAGGAAAATATTGTGATAAATCACGAATTAATTATCTTTCATGAATAAGTCAAGAAGTTCACATCTTTGGTGATAAGTATGCAGTGCAATTCGTACTCGTTCTACAGTCGATAACAAGCAATAACAATGAATAAGAACCAACCTTTTAGCTGCAGGAACATTAACAAACAAAACACATTCATAATATTTTGAATTATTTTGTCCGCGTGAAGTATTCTTCGGCGTTTTGTCATAATGAAAACAAATGCATATCAATCGTCCAATCCTTCATGTGTTTATTTCACTTTGACACTAACTTGTTTAGCACGTAAATTAATTAAGGCACGGTTAAAAATCATCAGGCTGCATTTTCGTCTATAAGATAGACCAGGAAATAACTTTTTATGAATTTTGGTTAGGGATAACAATTTCTTAGACAATGAGTTTGAGAGATCAACAAACGCAACAGTGTTGCCAGCTTAGAAAGTTTATTTTGGACGGTAGATAAAAAAATGAACAAATAAAGGAAAAAAATAAACACGTGTGAGAGAAATACAAAATAACTAACTGAAAAATTTAAAACATTTTTGTCTGAAATTATAGCCATAGCTCCGTATAAACTAATAAGTAACGTA
This sequence comes from Dryobota labecula, assembly GCA_947523025.1. Taxonomy (NCBI): domain Eukaryota; kingdom Metazoa; phylum Arthropoda; class Insecta; order Lepidoptera; family Noctuidae; genus Dryobota; species Dryobota labecula. The sequence goes on along the minus strand of OX383287.1, from coordinate 26,955,667 downwards.
TTTATTTGCTTTTGTTGACTTGGCACCCACACATTGGGCACAGCAGTATGCTAGTACATACCACGACTGCTGTTTTAAAAAAACAGGAACATTTTCTTGTTCTTGCTTTTATTTTTAACGATTTTTATGGTTTTAGTTACTTAATCGCACAATCATGAATCCCTAATAAATTGTGCAACACAACATTGATGTACGAGATGGCGCTAGTTGTACCAAATTCACAGGCACCCAATCATTTTAGAGCAGGTATTGAGGCCTAATAAATTGCGTAACACACTATCAGTAGGAATCGATTAGGGGTTACAGGTCGGCAGTGTCTAAAACCAGAAGAATTCAGCGCACCTCATTTGTTCAAATTGGTCCAGTAGTTTTGGTTGTGTGAGGTTACACACTTTATCACGCTAGAAACGAGACAAAAAGGTATTATCTTATAGGTGCCCACCTATTGTGGACGCTTTTCTGCTTTGCTGTTTTTCTGCTGCTGTAGTCAAGTAAAAAGCACATGTCATCAGGAAATGATATACCTAATTCACGTTTCGATTTTAACAAGGCGTAAACTACACTTATGTGAGGAGCGGCTTCACGGCAAAAGTGAAACGGATGGGGAATTGGGGATCGAACTCACAATCTATCGCTCATCAGTCCATGCCTCAACTGTTGGGCTGTTATTATAAGGCTACGTTATTGAAGCTACTTTATTTTTCTTCTCGATAGGAATGGGAAATCGCAAATCAGTAGGTAACATAAGCATAACCAGCCTATAATGTTCCCAGTGCTGGGACACAGTCCTCCTCTCTGTGAGAGGGAGCGGGCCGTAATTCACCACGCGGGCCCAGGTTGGTAGATGTCTTGGAATTTTTAGTTCTAGGACAACGTGTAAGTTGTGTAGATATGTTTTTTTTTTTTTTAAACCACGCGCTGTCTCTTTACTACAATAAAGCCTAATTAATCTACTTACGCGTGTTTTCCCCGCTGCACAGTATGAAAAATGACCCTAAAAGCGGTCATCCCCTTTTTATTTGTTTAATGGACACTACAAACTATTTCAATTGTAAGAGTAGAACTCACGAAGTCTAGATGTTTTTGGAACCAGAATTTCGGCCATTTACATTATTTTCTATGGAAACAATAAAAAAAAAAAAACTTAGAAATGCCAGTGATGTAAAAGTATTAGGTAAATACAGTTGTTTTATATGTAATATTATGGAAAGAATCTCCATTATCCACTAATCCCTATAATTTTATCCCTAATAATAACAAAACTATGCCGTTTTTAGTGTTATTTCTTTTAAAAAAAAAATCTCTTAATTCTTTACGAATGTGGATTTTACTATTTAACCAGAGGTTCCTTAGAATCTTTTCTATAAACCATAAAAATATATAATCTTACTCATGCAAGATTTCAGAGATATTTAAGTTTTTTTAAACTGTGTCAGTGCTGTCACCAAATCGTATTTTTTTTGTTTATTTTTTGTGAAAAAGTATGAGTTTACATAAAATTTATGATAACACACATTCTAATAAAGTGGTCTGTCGATAGTTCATAACAGAAGAAGAATTCTACACATCTTTTTTGTGTAGTTATTAATTATTTTTAATAATTATTTTTAAATCTCTTATCGTCAGTCGCAAATCGTTTTTTTAGATACTTTATAAGCATAATTATGCTTATAAAGTATCAAAAAAAATTGCGCACGACTAGGCTGACTGAGATTGAGGTGGTAAAAGAGAAAACGAAAAAAAAAAAAACGAGTATACGATGAATCCAATAACATTGTATTATTATCAGAGGAAACTGTTAGCCTAGATTTGTAAATACAATTATTGAATAATAATATGTACATATAATCATATTTTTTTAGAGAATGTGTAAACCTATATATAGTGGTTCTACCAAAATATGTAAATATATATGTGTACGATAAACTCAATGTACAGGATATACTTATTTATTTTATTTATTTATTTAACAATTTATGTACACACATATAAACAGACAAGAAGAAAGGAACAGAAAAATACGTACAAAGGTAATGCTTATTTCTAATGAAATCTCTTCCAGCATACCTGCGATAGGAAAGTAGATATAGAGATGTAGACAACGTGTGTAAGTGTAGAAGAGAAAAAATGAAATAAAAAAAAATATACATAAAATCAAAATAGCTATACTCTAATATAAATACTTATAAACATACAATAAGAGAATATACTTACATACTTCTAAAATAAATATTACTCAAATATATACTTAGAACTACAATGTAGTGGAAAATAATAAATACATAATAATATGCAACTATGACGAAGTAGAAAGATAGTGATCCTTTACTCTTCTTTTAAAGGCTGCAACAGTTTGGCAGTCCCTAATGTCAGGTGGCAGTGAATTCCACAACCGAGCCGCGTGCACAGTGAATGAGTAGGAGTAGAAGTCGGATGAGTGGGGAGGGAGTCTAAGGAGATTTCTAAGATGCGACCTGCAAGGTGCATCCGAAGGACGATCGTAGGAAAAGCGTTGTCGCAGATAGGATAGCGTTTTAGGGTTGTGAAGGATGTTAAATAGCAGACACAATATTCGAGTGTTCCTGCGAAGTCGAATAGGGAGCCACTTGAGTATCTTGCGACAGATAGAAACGTGATCATACTTTTTAAGGTTAAAAACAAAACGAATACATATATTTTGTAAACGCTCAAGTTTATTTAAAAGCTCCTCAGTGGCATCCAAACAACAGGCATCAGCGTAGTCAATGATGGGTTGTATGAGAGTTTGAGCAAGGGAGATTTTGGTATTCAAGGGCAAGAAGCTCTGGAGGCATTTTAACGAATGGAACGATAGATATTAAATTAAATTATTTCAGAGAATATCGGATACTTATGCAAAGAAAAGTTACATCCCAGGTTTAAAAAAAAAAACTTATAATATATAGTATATAATTATGTACATATAAGTTTAAATCTCCTGAGAATGTGTAAATATACTCGAATTATTGTAACTCCCCAAAATCTATGTAAATAGAATTTGTGTACAATAAACTCAGTATAACTTAATTATAAGAGAGTAAACATTTGGTCATTCCATTGTGTATTATGTCGTTATATCTAAAACTCTTTTATTATCATGTAAATGAATTGAATACTTTCTCACACCGCACCCTTTCGATAGGTGGTAAAGTCCTGGAAGTACGATATCAATGTTCAAGCTCTCGTTTTTTTTTTTTTTAATAAATGTGTTTTAGATTATTGAACTATCATATGATAGGTATGTAATATGCACAACGATATCACTATCGCATACAAAAATAATAATAAAAATATTTGGTATTGAGCAGTTGAGCACCCTAAAACCATAGAAATAAATATGAAACTTTAGAAGCATTTTACTGCAAAATCTTGTAAGATAAAGATTCGATTTTTTTTTTAAATAAAATAAAATTCATATTCGCAAAGATTAGTAAATAAAAAAATAATAATAAAAAATACAAAAAAATAGATTTACGTCTTCTATTAGAAGCATTTTTTATATTGTTATGTCTAATATGTGCCAAAAGTGTAGTAGAAAAATAAAATATGTTTTTTAAATACATAATTTTATATATAATAATAATTAAAATAAGCGTAGGAATTCCTGTATCGCTACTACTTTATAATGTAACGTTTCTTAATTTTATTTCTTTTTTGTATTCACTATTTTTAATGATGATGTTAGCTGGCGGGTGGTGCAGAGATGCAAACGTCCTACCAGTATTTCGTGTAGGTCTCTTTATAGTATACTAGTATATTTATTTAGTATTTATATCTGTTTTTTTGTATTTATATATATTTGTATAAAGTTGCGTTTTTCAACAATGTTGTAGTTAAGCTGTACGACACCCACGCTCCTATCAGGAGAGTCAAGCTAAAGCGCCCACCTGCACCATGGATGAATGTGGTGTGGTGAGTTCGGATGGCGATGCGACGAAGGGACCGCGCGTTTCGGAAGTTTAAAAAGGATCGGTCGGATGATAATTGGACCCTCTTCAAAACTGCTCGCAATCGTTGTAATCAGATGATACGCAACGCTAAAAGTCGCCACATTCTTGATAACATCACTTCTGCTTCTCCTGCTGATATCTGGAAATTCCTTGGAACTCTAGGTATCGGCAAATCGCGACATTCAGACCTTCCTAGCACATTTGGCTTGGACGATCTAAATCGTCATTTCTCCACTTTTCCCACCCTTGATAATCCAACCAAATGTGAAACCCTTGACTACCTTGCTGGTCTGACGCGACCCAATATTACCCCCTATACCTTCACCCCAGTCGACCCGGGAGAGATCAAAAAGATTATCCTTTCCATTAAATCCAAAGCCGTTGGTTGTGATAACATCAGTCGACACATGATCATGACAGTGGTTGATCAACTCCTTCCTGCAATTTCCCATATAGTTAACTTCTCCCTTTTCTCCGGTGTTTTCCCTTCCCTGTGGCGGAAAGCCCATGTTCGGCCACTACCTAAAATCCCTAATCCCACTCTCCTCAGTCACTTTCGTCCAATTTCCATCCTTCCCTTTTTATCCAAAGTACTCGAGGCATGTGTACATAAACAATTCTCCAATTTCATTCACAAAAACTCCCTCATCAGTCCACTCCAATCCGGGTTCAGGCCCGGACACAGTACCGTTTCTGCTCTCCTTAAAGTGACTGACGATATAAGGCGAGGAATGGAAGACACTAAGGTAACGGTTTTAGTGTTGATCGATTTTTCAAATGCCTTCAATACCGTCAGTCACGAAGTCCTTTTATCCATCCTCTCCTATCGCATGGTCTCTCACGAGGTTCTGGAATGGTTTTCTTCCTATCTTCGGGGGCGTCAGCAATCAGTTTTTGCTGGTGACTCTAACTCCAGCTGGTGTGATCTTGATGCTGGCGTCCCTCAAGGCGGCATTTTATCTCCACTTTTGTTCTCTATCTTTATAGATCTCATAACTTCCGAGCTTCAGTGTGCGTATCATCTTTACGCTGACGACTTACAGCTCTACTGTCAGGCAGGTGTTGAGGGCTTATCCGGTGTGGTCGAGGAGCTAAATCGGGATTTACGAGTTGTCAAAAACTGGTCTGATCGTTTTGGGGTGGCGGTTAACCCAACCAAGTGTCAGGCTATCATTGTAGGGAGCCCCTATAGCTTGAGGAGGCTGAATGGTTTAACGGTGCCACCGGTTACCTTTGATGGCACAGTGATTCCGTTTAGCTCTGACGTCAAGGATCTGGGTTTGCATGTTGACACTTGCCTCGACTGGCGTAAGCAGGTCGCGATTGTGAGCAAGAAGGTTACTGGAACGCTGCGGTCGCTCTATCGGTTAAAAAATATTCTCCCATCACACATTAAGGCAATGCTTGTACAGTCCCTTATCTTCCCCATAATTGACTATGGTGATATGTGCTACTATGACCTGAATGCAGATCTCCTCAATAAACTTGACCGACTTCTTAATAACTGCATTCGATTTGTTTTCAATCTCCGCAAGTATGATCATGTATCCGCACATCGATCGCTTTTAAAGTGGTTGCCTATCCGGCAGCGCAGAGCGTTGAGGGCTTTGACAACCCTGTTTTCTCTCCTTCACAAACCCACTTCTCCTTCTTATCTGACTTCCCTTTGTCAATATTTATGCGCTGCACACAGCAAGAATCTTCGGTCCGAGAATAATCGTCTTCTTCGTTGTCCTTCTCATCGCTCTGGTTTCATAAAATCTTCTTTCTTTGTCCAGGCGGTTTTCCTTTGGAATGCGCTCCCTCAGAATATCAGGACGGTAACCAATCAGTTCACATTTAAAGTGAAAGCTCGAGAACACATACACAAGAAGTTGGCAGATTCGTCTCAGAATTAAGTTTTTGTAGGTTTTCTTGTTTAACTCTCATAACTTTTTATTTTTAGTTGTATGTATGTATATATGTATTTATTCTTATATCTTAGCTATAAATATCTTCTAAATAGTTTTTTTTGTTATTGCACCTACTGTGTATTATCTCTGCATCACCCTAAGGTAGACTGGTAGAAAATGCCCAAGGCATTAAGTCCGCCTTTGTACAGTTTTTTTACTTGTGCATAAAGTTTTAATAAATAAATAAATAAATAATTTTGGATTTGTTCGAAATTCTATGGAAAACTAAAAATCGCCGTAACTTCGTTTCTAAGTATCTGCACTTCGGGAGTTCTACTCTGACAATTGAAATAGTTTGTAGTATCCATTAAACAAATAAAAAGAGGATGACCGCTTTTAAGGTCATTTTTCCAAAGTTGTCGACATAGCTCACAGAATAAGCAAGCTGAAGTGGCAATGGGCCGGCCATATTAGCCGTAGAACCGATGACCGCTGGGGTAGACGTGTTCTTGAGTGGAGACCGCGAATCGGCAAACGTAGGACGTCCTCAGGCTAGGTGGAGCGACGATCTTCGCAAGGTAGCTGGTAGCAGCTGGATGAGAGTTGCCGAGAATCAAGCTGCATGGCGTGCAATTGGAGAGGCCGATGTCCAGCAGTGGACTGCTATAGGCTGATGATGATGATGATGATGAAGGTCATTTTTCACACTGTGCGCTGGGTTAGGCAGGTATAGGTACTGTTCGGAGTCATGGACATCTGACTACTATAAGAACTATTCCTGCTTTTAGCGCTCGGCTGCTATAATAACACTTACCTACGCTCATCAACCAATAGCACCGCAGCATCAGATTTTTGCTTATGCCTTTGTTTTTGTAAATGATAAAAAAAAGACCGTGTAAGAACCAGCCGCGGTAGTCGGAGATCATTGTAACAGAGCCTGAGAAATTTAAACAAAAGTTTTTATTTTATTGGTTACTAATGTGTGGTTGACTATACCAACCTATTTTTAGAGTTCCGTACCCGAAGGGTGTCAAACCGTCCGACCGTCTGTCAATGGGCTGTATCTCATAAACTGGTAGGCAGTTGAAATTTTTACAGAAGGTGTATTTCTGTTGTCGCTATAATAAAAAAATATTGGGCATTTTCTTCAGGAATTTCCCATAATTACCTACAAGGATCTTCAATAGGTAACTATAGCGAAATATAAGTGTTTGAAACACCTGTTTTAAATTCATCGGGGAATACAAGCGCTAATGTTATTTTAGTGCTTTCTGTAGCAAAATAGCACACTTGCATTGATACGGTGTTTTACTCGAGTACCTGCCTATCTACCTTTAGTGTTTCACCAGGAGCTCTACCACTATTAACTACATAAATGCCAGCTAAGCAACATTCCAAAATACCTCTCCGAAACAATAATGCTTACTGCACCAAAATCTACTAAGCGCTTTAAGCGCTCAATTATCTCCACCACACGCGATGTTCGTATAGAACAGACAGTAAAGTACTAAATAGTGGTTGTTTCGATTTGGCTCGCTGCAAAATTGACTCGATCCTCGATCACCAACAATAACAACTAAGCACCGCACTATTCAATGCAGCCGCAGCGCGATTGGCCGCTGTTAATGTTAAACTTGTTCCAACGCTGCCAATGAATAAATACTTCCTACAGCTTTTGATTTGGGTTTTAGAGAATGCAAATTATTTGGATAGATTAGATCCAAACTCATCCTTGGTTTCTGAAAGCGTATTCCATTTTAGATAAAAAAAAGTTTTATCAAATAAAACAATGTTTCAAAGTCAAAGTCAAATCATTTATTTCAAATAGGCACATAAAAGGCACTTAAATTACAAAAATAATTAATTGATTCTAGTTGCCTTTTCCATAAGGTAGTTACGTATGGAGAAGAATGGGTAAGAAACTCCGTACTTACTCTTTTAAAAAGTTAACAATATTTTGTATAAGTACATTAATTATTAATTATATGTGCAGACGATGCACTTACCTATAATAAAATTACTCTTCCACAATAGGTAAAAATAATGAAAAGTGAAGTAATGACAAATTAATTATGCGATAGATACATATTATGGTGCTCACATATTTACAATCATTGTAAAAGTGTCTAGATGATTTCCCTAAATTTTTTACATTTAATAACATACACGTTTGATGTGGAACATCTATAGGCGCGCATGGGGGTAATTTCGACTCGTATGGCGTGACGGCAAACGGCATGACGTTCTCTTATGCCGTCGTGCCCTCTCTCCGCCATGTTCACATCTACCGGGCCGTAGCCCATTTTTAAGGGTTCCGTAGTCAACAAGGAAACCCTTATAGTTTCGACATGTCCGTTTGTCTGTCTGTCTGTCCACGGCTTAGCTCAGAGACACTCGGTACTAGAAAGCTGTAATTTGGCATGGGTATACATATTAATCACGCCGACAAAGTGGTAATAAAAGACTTGTAGGGTAGCACCCTACAAGCCTTGTCCCTAAAGTAGGGATGATTATGATTTTTTTTTCTCGTCTATCCCATTATGTGGAGTATTGTTGGATAGGCCGTTCAAAAATATTGCGGGTCTGTAAAAACCATTTTTCGGTTCAGGGATCTGTTTGCGTAATATTAAGCTTTAAATAGTTAATTTTCGTTAGAGTCAAGTGTCCGCCCCCGCCAGCTAAATGGTTGTTTTTGGATGTGTGAAAAAATTCACGGCAGTAGTACATATAACGAGGTTAAAAGGAAAACTATCACAGCTAAGTAGGCTTAAACAAGTTAACGAGTAACAGTCGACCAACTTACATTTGCAGTTGCAATGTATGGGAGAACATGTTTTTCAACTACAATGTTATGTTTGTTCTTGGGATAAATTCATTCCAACTACGGAACTGCGTGGTCCGACAGTCACCTGGCCGGTTTTTGTTGTGTTGGTCAATCAATCAAATGAGATAATCATGAAGTTTGACAACAGATTTGGGTCAGTATCTTTGTGGTATGACACGATCACTGATGATCAGGATTTCAGAAAGAAAGGGGAACAAAAAAAAAAAAAAAAAACGCCTGCCTTGTCAACAAGTGAATTAATAAAAAATGAACTAAAAATTTAAAAACAAGCTAAATGATTTCAGTTTTGAATGTGCATAAGGTAAGTACTAAATACCTAGATTATAAATGAAATCGCCATTGTAACCAAAAGTGTAAATCTTTTTAGCGAAGTCGGGGGACCTGTAAAGAACTGTTCCAAGGAACCGTCCCCCGACTGCAATGCCATACGAAGTTATGGCAGAATAAAGAAACTCACAAACATACATGAACCCTGAAAACATAACACTCCATTTTTGGGCAGCAGTCGTGTGAATAGGCGGCATTCTGTTCAAAAATTAAAGCTTTGTAAAATAGTGTTAGGACCTTTTGTATTTTGCTTTTAAGGCTCCCACACACTAGCGCGAGATCGCGGGCGCGACAAGGGTCGCGCTGCCTGTCGCGCCCGCGATATCGCGCCAGTCTGCACGAGCCTTTAGTCTAGATAGGTCGGTAGGTAAGTACCTAATTAAAATTAGAAACCCTTTGAATGCAAGTCCTGACAGTAGTGGCTAGGTGTCAAACATGCAAGCACGTAAACATGGCCCGACAATATCCGACAGTAGCTGTCGACGGCCGAAAGCCGTGTCACACTTAGTGCAAATTAGTGTCGGCCGTGATGCCGCCACAGGCAAACTGACTGCGATACTGTGGACTGAATGTGATTTCAATGTCAAAGGACCTCTAAATAGAACATGCACTGTTGGTTAAGTAGCTACGGGTTTAGTTACGCGAATTATTTCATTGACTTAATTAAGCAAGACTGCCTCGTTGGTCCAGTGTTAGCAAGCGCTAATGAGCTGAGCAAGAGGTCTTGGTTTCGATTGCCAGGTCGGTATTGGGTTTTTCTTTCTCAGATAGCAGCCCGGAGTCTGGATTTGTGCACGGTTCATGACAATAGGCCTTATCTTATTGGAAGCTTATGGGTCCTGATGCAATTATTCAAATTATTGTTTTGGAATAGGTATTTTCCTATTGATCGGACTACGAGTGTGAGGAAAAAGAGGGTGCACCTGTGTCTGTGCATTTAAAAAACCTCTCGTGGTTGGAATAGAGCGCAAGGTTTCAGCTGATCTTCAAGAATGCAAGAAAAATAGGTTGTTTTGTCAAAGATACACGTGCATACAAAAAGATAATTAGCTCGAGTAGGTAGGTAAACAGAAAGATAAAACAAATTAGATCTACATTATAACCACGAGCACAAAACCGAAATAGTCAGCATTGTCACTGGCAAGATGATCTTCAAGAGTGAAAACAAGAAAGGCGACGCACGACACCAAAATTTGGAAGGGGTGTGGCAACCCTAACTCGTTAACTAGGTAGGTAATCCTAGGGTTCCGTAGCCAAATGGAAAAAAACGGAACCCTTGTAACAGAGGGACGAAAAAAGTACCTACCTATCTATAGAAGTCAATACCTTGCACGCACTCAATACGGCACATACGCTTGTGAGATCCCTTGCAAAGATTAGAAATTTTTGTTTCTAAGTGACTTTGCTATTTAATTAAAGCAATCGTTTTTGAGATACATACAGGATATTTATGATTACAACCGCAAAAAATAACTTTGAGAAATTAAATTTTTACTATGAAGTACAAACAATTATTTGCGGTAGAATCAATACTGCGTGAATATGCACATATGTGTGAATATGCATCCCAACTAGGGAACCCTTCACTATGCGTGGTTCGACACGCACTTGGCCGGTTTTTATTCACCGTACCCCCCGACTTGTGCTGTTATTGTGTAGAGTTTGTCAACATCGTTTGTTAAACACAGATTTCATTGTTGGCTGCGGCAGATTCGTCGGCCATTTGAGTTTTTATGTTGTGTGCGGAAAAAAATAGTTTTTCGAAGAAATTAGAGCTTCGTATTTTTATTGAATTATGTTGAAAAGTAGGGGACTTTTTTGTGTAAAGAATTAAAGTTTTTTCGTTGGCTTTTAGCCCCTAAAGTCAACGAAAACTAAAGTTCCCTTCAAATATTATAGCAGTAGCTGACTCGTCAGGCGTCATCCTGTCAAAATCCCATAGACTTTCAGGTTTTTTCGAATTTAATAATATTCCGGGAAACGTTTCAAATTTTTCTTTCCATAAAAACCTAATTCGGATAAACATTTAAAAAAAAAATAGCCAAATCGGGCTAGCTGTTCTTAAGTGATGTGCTTACCAACGAAGAGCATTTCATTTTAATATACTTAAATCTATATACATATAAATCAATTGCTGTTCGTTAGTCTCGCTAAAACTCGAGAACGGCTGGGCCGATTTAGCTGATTTCGGTTTTGAAATGTTTGTAGTAGTCCAGGGAAGGTTTAAACGGTGAGAAATTATGGGAAAAAAAAAAAAACTATTAGTGAACGACTGGACCGATTTCGTTAATTATTTTTTTGTTGTGTTTGTTATTATCAGGAGAAAGTTGGACGGTAGGTAGGGTAGGTAGGGTAGGGTAGGGTAGGGTAGGGTAGGGTAGGGTAGGGTGGGTAGGGTAGGTAGGTAGGTAGGTAGGTAGGTAGGGTAGGTAGGGTAGGGTAGGGTAGGTAGGTAGGGTAGGGTAGGTAGGTAGGTAGGGTTTAAAAAAAAAAAAATATACTTCTACCTCCAACATAATCTGAGCCTATGTTAGGCTTTACGTTCATACCAGTTCTCGCTTTTATTCCTCTCGTACTTGCATTCTACATACTTTATCTTTCTTCTATTCTTTCATCTTTCTATCTTTAAGGGTAGGACGCCCTTCAATTTTTTCCTATTCTGTTCTCTATTCCTCTTTTATTTTTATTTCGGGGATAACACATAGACAGTTGTTTTTTATTAATGTTTTACAGAAATTCTTATTCTACCTTATTTCTATTTCTAAATACTATTACATATTTGTTTGCAATCTTTACGGACATCTTATATTTATCTATTCTTATAACTAGAAACATAATTTTAGGACAAATTATATTAAATCTTAGGTCTATTTTCACATATTATTCTTATAACTACTAGACTATTTTCACATTTGTTTTTATTCTTTGTTACTTTTAAAAGAGTAAGTATGGAGTTTCTTGCCCATTCTTCTCCATACATAACTACATTTTGGAAGTCGCAACTAGAATCAATTAACTATTAATGTAATTTTTGACGTTCAAAAGTGCATCTTCGTGCCTATTTGAAATAAATGATTTGACTTTGACTTTGACTTTACTGTTTAATTTTTTTTTAAACAACTCAAATTTTTATCTCTTCTTTTAGAATTTTCGCTTACCCATAAGTATTTTACGTTCTTATTATTCAATGCTTAACATTAATATTGTGCATAATATTATGTAAAAATTTTTGCTTATGCACTTTTATTTCTTTTTACCACTCTTTCACATATTTTTACGCAATATTCTATAGAATCTCTCTATTTTTGCCCGCTATTATTTGGCACATATTTTCGGCATTAAGTTTGGTGTTGAGTACGTGCTCGGCTTCTAGTCTTTCTCTGTCAAAAACGGGGCAGCCGAACAATATACATTATGTGGCACCGTTTCGTCAATTTCAGGGTCGATGCACGATGGGCTCCCCTTACACTTGAAACGGTGCAAGTATGCCGAGAACCCACCGTGCCCCGTCATAATTTGTGTGACTATATTGCAAATTTTGCACTTCCTGACTATCCTGTAAGGCGCCACCGCATCCGGGAAAAACAATTTGGTCACCGAAGCAGTTTCTCCGGAACTGTATCTGCGGTTCCACACGTCCAGCGTTGCCGTGCGAATGTAATGTGCGTAGGTAATAAAATTTAATTTGAATACTTATTCTCCATTATCAACCAAGAATACAAAGCTTGGGCTACCTTTATGATAAAAGACATTAAACTTGTGCTGGAGTGCTTCACTGAATTAATTAATTAAGCTATATTATACAGGGTGAGGTTTTTGAATAGGGGTCGCAATGGCAGCATTGGCAGCTAGCTGAATGTTTTTAGTTATTTATTATAACACCATAAGCAGGAGGATCTGTCGGAATACCAAAATAAGACTGATCCGTGCTCTAGTTTTTTACATCTTGTTATATGACGCGGAAACGTGGTGCATTAAAAGCCGCGAGAGCAGTAAGATCGATGCTTTGGAGATGTGGTGTTGTCTATACGGCAGAAGACCGCATAACCTGGAAACGCGTCGTATGTGGTCGCGATCCTCAGCATTGAGGGAAAGCCATATAGATGGGTTTCAGCAAACATTCCCAAGGCGCTGCAGAAACGGGGCAGTCGCAACAAAATCCTGAAAGCATTATTATATCGTACGTGCAGGGCATTCAGCGATCTCTTGGTGTAGTTGACCCATAGGTTGCTCGAGTAAAAGCTCTGACAGTAGGACTTGAAAAGAGTAATTTTTACTTGCCAAGGAAATTGGGCGATACTCGATATTTTCGCTCTCACATCTTAACGATGAAAACCACAATAATTTTCATAAAATTTTCTGGCTGCTCAATGCTGAGTCCATCACGACCGGGAGACTTGTTCCTGCTCATTCCTTGTATGACTCCTTTGTCTTGCTTGGCAGAGAAGTGCATAAGTGTCTACTTTTCCTGACAACAATACTAAGCGCCTGTGGAAACCAAGTTTACCAAGGGGTAATTGCACCTGCAATATCTCCAACCTAACCAATACTTTTGGTATCGCCAATTAAATAACTCAACCTGTATAATAAAAGGTTCATGAAGTGTGTAATGGCCGCTGACAAAATTAATAATCTCGAAGAGGGTGTGAGCGTTTTAAATGATATCATTATGCGCTATTATTCGGATGATGTAATTAATTACGTACCTACATAAAATTTACATATTTTCTGCTGTGTCGTGCTAATCTGTTCTATCGAATTGAACGAGGTGAAGGTAATCAATCAGTTTAGAGGTGTTTTGTTAAGCTATAATGTTGCCAGTTTATAATATTTTTTTCAAAGTCTAATGATTTATTTCGATTAGGAACATAAAAAGCAATTTTGAACGTCAGAAAAAGAAAATAGAGTTGATTATAGTTGTCCATTCCAAAAGGTTGTTTCGTATGGAGAAGATACACATACACATAACATCACGCCTGTGATCCACATAGGGTCAGGCAGAGGTCTACTTCTAGTACACCATAGGGAAGACTGGGCAAGAAACTCCTTAGTTACTCTTTTGAAATGAAACGTGAAATTTCTTGTTCCGCGACTCATATCCCGCCCGCACTATTCCTTCATTTTTGCTTAGCGTTCTTTTAGTTTTATTTTTATTTTTACGCAGCTTCTAAGGGTCACAGCGTGATGTAGTGAAATAGTCTACCTCAAGAATTAGGCTAACAAATGCCAAAAGAATATTTCAAATCCGACGGGGAGTTTCAGAGATTAGCGCGTTCAAACAAAAAAACGAACTCTTCAGTTTCATTATTAGTATTTAGACTAGCTGCTGCCCGTGGCTTGGCTCGCGTGGCTTTTTCTAAAATAATTTAGTAGCATCAGCTATCTGCCAGTGAAAGTCCCGTCAAAATCGATACAGCCGTTTCGGAGATTAGCTGGAACAAACAGACAGACAGAGAGACAAAAAAGGACATCGATCATTAATATATGGGAGTTGGACCAAGTGCTGCCCAGAATGGGCATAAAGTGCATTATGTTCCTTGGGCTTGTATTAATTAGTCTGTTAACCAATGCTCCTCAAAGTCTATCCGAGGAGTTTTGAGATAAAGTATTTTTTGTTGAATTTTTATATGCATTATATTACCTCGTTCGTATTTTTCCAGTTCCCATTGTTATCCATTTTTCAAGCATTTCCTGGCATCCGATTCAGCTAAAACATGGGATGTTAATATAACATCGGTGACAACGCAAAAATATCATACCATGGATCTGGTCTGATGATGGAGCCGGAAGGTAGGATGGTAGGCCATAGGAACTCCTCAATCAAACAAGGTAGCACAATCGCGTTTGGTCTCATTGGTTATGGATTGTCAAGTTCTATTACACTAGGTAGAGTGTTCAGGGTCTGATGATGGAGCCGGCACGTGGTCACGGAAACTCTTCAAGTAAAACAGATAGCCTCGTCGTGTGTGGTTTTATTAGATTTGTCTTGAGAAGTGCTTTACCAACACTAAGTGGTGTTCAGGGTCTGATGATGGAGCCTTGAAGGTGGCCATAGGAAGTCCTAAACTTAACGAGACAGCATCCTCGTGTTTGGACTCATTGGATAGGTATTGACAAGTGTTATAACGCTAGGTAGTGTCCAGGGTCTGATGATGGAGACGGAAGGTAGTCACGGGCACTTTTCAAGTAAACCAGATAGCATCGTCGTGTGTGGTTTCATTAGATTTGACTTGGACAAGTGATTTTACACTTGGTGGTGTCCAAAGTCTGATGATGGAGACGGAAGTCGGCAGTTCTCAACCAAATAAGATAGCCCTATTGTGTTTCGGCCATATGAATTTATGAATTAATTAGTGACAAGTACCTACAAGTGAAGTTAATAGAACAGATATTTAAACAAATTCTAATGCTAAAAAGTACAAAATAAAATAATAAAGTATAAGCCATTAAAGCTTATACTTTATTATTGAAAATTATAAAATTATAATATTTAGTTTAAACTTTAACTCGGAACAGTACCGGCTTCACTCTAACTCCCCATGACCTTAGTTTTTTCTGCTGAAGTTTAAGCTGGCTGGCATTAATAAGTGACAGTTATAGTCACCTACCTATATTTATGTTAAATTAAATTGTAAGGGTTTGATGTCATGACTTATTATTGCGGTAGACCTCTAAAGGCTTCCGTGTGACAACAGTATGGACGAGATATATTTTTATAAATATAGGTTATTTCAGACAGTTCATTGTTTCCTTGAATTTCGATACCTAACCACCTTGCATCTGGGCTTTTGTTCCTTTACAACTAGAGGGACAAAATCTTTTATGGAACAGTGGCTCATATAAAATAATACTCATACCAAATTACAGCTTTGTAGCACTAAGAGTCTCTGCATCCTAATTAGCATTAATAATTGATTTTTGCATTTTGCAACCTATTTGTGGGTTTATTTACATATATCGACGGTTAAAAGGTAATAGGGCCATAAGCGACATTTTTTACGAAAATGAGTCATGAATGCCATCCTACATAAAATAAGACTTTAAGTAGAATGGCCTATTACCTTTTCACCGTCGATATATACTCTAAACTTTTGCTTACAGACTTTCAAATGTTAAAAGTTTAGACGATCTCCACCTACCTATTTTCTCTCCATTGGTTCCATTTGCAGACTAACGATAGGTACGTACTAGTTACACAAAATTGGTAGGTACAATGCTATAAACAAGTTAGGTACATCGCAGATACGCTATAATGTGTACCAGCTAAGTAATAGTTGGCGCTCGTTTGCGCCACCATTGTCAAAGTAATGGCGGGCACCGCTATTTGGCGACTGGATACGAGGTCACATTACACCAAATGGTTAATTAAAATATCTACTGTTATTAGTGCGTGTATCCGAACTGTGAAATCATTTCAGTGAAATGGAGCAATGGAAGAGCGTAAACGGGGTGGCCGTTGAATAAACCTACTCATTATGTTAAAGTAATTAATTTTACAGACAGATTAAAACTTTTTAATGAGGGCCATCTTGTACCATTATCTGTGAAAAGCTAGACCAAAATCTAAAATTCTAATTTTGGAATTTTAAGCTCTCGGCTTCTGAAACCCTTATCAACACAAAAATGTGCTAATAGACTGTCAATCTCATGGTTACTCCTGTAATTACCTGGCTGTATTTAAAAAAAACCGGCCAAGTGCGTGTCGGACCACGCACAATGAAGGGTTCCGTAGTTGGGATGAATTTATCCCAAGAACAAACTTAATTTTTTAGTTGAAATACATGTTCCCCATACATTCCAACTGAATATGTAAGTTTGTACGCACAATATTGAGAGATTTACCATGTTTTATTAGCACCATAGACTTCTAGGTTATCCTGTAATACAGTGTTTTTCAACCTTTTTCATGGTATGGCCCCGTTAGTATGGAAAAATATTCCGCGGTTTCTAACTTGGAATTAATGTCTGTCACTTTGGTTACTTTTTGGTTAAGCAGAAAACAGAATTATTTTTATTAACGACAGAAGCTTCGAAGTTTTTGATTCCATTTGGAACTTGCGCGAGATAACGTTTTCATCGATGGTTCAATTAAAAGGTAAATAGAGAAATCGCTGAAAATTAGAGCTAACGAGTTAATCGAATGTGTAACAAAAAATTGGTTAGCGAGAAACAGGAGCAACCATCACAACAATGTAGATGCGTATGTTCAACTTCACATTAATAATTCATGTGACTACTAGGTATTTGTTGATTTGTGTTAACCTAAGTTAATAAAAAAAAAATTGTTAAAGTCAAAGTCAAATCATTTATTTCAAATAGGCACGAAGATGCACTTTTGAACGTCAAAAATTACATGAATAGTTAATTGATTCTAGTTGCGCCTTCCAAAATGTAGTTATGTATGGAGAAGAATGGGCAAGAAACTCCATACTTACTCTTTTAAAATGTTAACAATAGTTTGTATACATTAATTAATATTTATAGGTGAAGACGATGTACCTAGAATAAAAAAATTATAAATATAAAAAAAATAATCAAAATTACTTACCACAATTGGTAAAAAGAATGAAAAGTGAAGTAATAACAGAAAAATTAATAAATGCGATAGGTACATGGTGCTCACATATTTACAAACATTGTATATGATTTCCCAAAAAAATAAAAAATAAAAACAACAACAAATAAGTCAGTGTGTGAGTTAAAATATTAATCACAGAAAATAAAATTAATATCATAAAAATTATAAATTATACAGTTAAATTAGCAACCAGTTTGATTTTGTCTAGACTCTAAATTGTCCTATGGAGCAGGACCAGCATGTTTCCAAGCATTCTTATCTTGGATATAATCCTCTAATTTGTCATATGCTTGTTTACAAAGTGTACTTTTTACATGAGTTTTAAATTTTCTTTCTTTTAATTGTAATATATCAGAAGGTATTTTATTGTAACATTTAACACAGTACCCCATAAAAGATGTATGTACCTTAGATAATCTGAAACACAACAAATATAAGAAATATAACATTTTGAAATAATATGATTTTATATTTATTAGCTTTTAAAGTGACGGCGACCCCCTTAAAGAGGCTTGGCGACCCACTAGGGGATCGCAACCCACACGTTGAAATGCACTGCTGTAATTTATAAGTATAGAACTCTGTATTTTTATTACAAAATTTCAGACTCTGTAGTTTAGGAAATAAGGGTGGAATGATCAGTTTTCATAAATTTTCTTTAATAACAATAAAACTAATTATTTTAAAATTATAGAAAAAAATATTTGAAATCCACATAACAAGTCCTTTCATTTGAACTTTTTTATAATTTGTTCATTTGGCCCCCAAAAGTGACCCATATTCAAAATTCATTTATTTACGTTACACGTGTCTATTGGGTGGTCACAGAAATTCATATATGAACCAAGTTCCAACTTAATCGGTCCAGAAGATTCGGATCAAATCGGCTGTGACAGACGGATAGACAGACTGACAGACAGACACACGAGTGATCCTATAAGGGTTCCGTTTTTTGTTTTTGAGGTACGGAACCCCGAAAACAGCCAATCAAATCACTTGACATGAGTTTGACAACCTATTTGGATTTAGAGGCTATTGGATTATTATCGTCTATTTTCCTGGGTTTTTAAAACATCTGGCGTGCAGGTATGACCAGATAAAGGATCATAGCAGTATCGTAGGGCGTAGTCCATTGTGTCTGGTTATCTCCATGGGAAAAAGGCGTAAGTTTATGTATTTATGTTAAAATTTAAAAAGCATTACTCAAGTGTTATGTTATGTCACGTAGAAACTTAATAACATTACGGTAAAGAACTTAAGTGGGGATAATAGATGTCTTTACACTTGAGATAATAAAACACTTTAGTGTGTTATTTCGACATGGAACTTGAATTAAGTGAGCGGATAGCGGTAATGAAATCCAAACGCATGATTTTGGGGTTACAATCGTAATTTATAGTAGTAGTTTCTTAGTGAAATTTCTTCCCCGTCCCACCCCGTCGCATCGCATCGCCCGCTCGCGCTTTGACTTTGTTTTCGCTTAGCGTTTTTTTAGATTTTTTATTTTTGCGCGGCTCCTTAGGGCCGCAGCGTGATGTTAAATAGCATATAGGTTATATGCTATTTAACATCACGCTCCTCAAAAATTGTGCTAAAAAATAATAGTACCTATATTTTATATCGAGGGACTAAACGAAGCCATAATATACCAGAGGTGGTTTGACTCCCGAGCGTGCGAGGGAGTCAATGAAATCGAGGGTATATTAAGTTGGCATTTAGTCTCGAGGTGCAAACTGTACTTTTCACTTTGAGTGCGAGAAAAAAACATTTAATAAATAAAATAAATAAAATAAAAATCACAAACATAGAATACGTACTCCACATCGACGATGGTTGATATTTTTTCGATAATTCATCAAAATATGCCAAAAAGATTTTTTTTTTTTTTTTTTTTTCTAGGGCATCTCAGAGTGTAACCACTAAGGTTCCGACTCTTTAACCGGACTTTCCTGTGGTTGCCTTAAGCTCCTATCGAAACTTAATGCCTCCAGCCAGGGCGTAAAAAACTACAAACTAAACTTCGCTGCTCGCTAAGGGCACCCCCTGTGGGGTACGAACCTCGGCTTAGGGCAGCTGAGTCGGAGGGAGGGTGGCAAGGGACGGACGGTGGCTGGATAAAATCAGTGTTTTGATTATTATCCTGGGGAGTTTGGATTACATGCTGCTCAGCTAAAACGCGTGCTGGCGCTTCACTTACAGTCAAGGGTCGGGGAGACCAAAAAGACTCTTTCTGTGAAAGAATTTATATGTTTCTTATTCCTCCAGTCCATAAAACTTTCGTAAGTTGTTAGGTAAATCTTCCGCGATTTTGGCGGCAAAAGATTATCTATTATGTCTTTTGCTCTTTGCTCGACGTCAAACTCTTCACTGTCACTGGACATTCTTACAAAATTTATTTAAAATCGAACAAATTTACACTCGACAAAAATTCTGAAATTTTAGCGGTCAGTTTTTTCTTCTTAACCAGTCACAGATTAACAATTTACAACATATGGCGCCCCTTCTTTGCGGAAAAACCATGGAACTAAAACTCTCAACATTTTCGCAATGAAGATGGTCCGCACTCCACAGATAATAGTATATTTACTGGCTGTTTGAATTTGTCTATGTCACATGAAGGAAATTAAAAAACTAATTACTTTTCACTCCCTAGAGACTCAAGTGGTCACTTTAGTCCCGCTTCGTAAAGCTATATTGGCGTATTTTTAGAGCATGAGAAGTGAAAAAATATTTTTTTTCAAATCTGACTGTTAGTTCTGCGTTGAAACAAACAAAACAACAAACTCTTCAGCGTTAATATAATATTATAAGACAGATATACATATACGTGGGTCACACTTAAAGTTTTTAGAAAATAAAGAACGGAATGATGTAGAAGCCTGTTAATATTTTTATTGATTTTCGAAGTAGTCTCCGTTCCTTTCTAAGCACCGTCATATGCGATGGATCCATTGACTGAAGCAATGGGCCCACTCTTCTTTAGGGATCTCTTCCACGCCTTTTTCAAACGCCTCCATGGCAGCTTCAGGGTTCATAAAACTAATTCCTCGAAGTTTAACTTTTATTTTTGGAAATAAATAAAAGTCACACGATGCCAGGTCGGGACTGTAAGGAGGATGATTCACTAACCTTCGATAGTCCGTCTGGCGGAGTGAGCTGGAGCTTTGTCGTGGTGGAGGAGGATCCCGCTTCTTGGGCCCTGCTGTCTAACATTTTCCAATACAACTGGTAAACAATGACTGACATACCAACCTGCAGTAACAGTCCTTTAATCTTCTAGGACATGCGAATGACCCGTCCGTCCAAAGAATGAGGCAATCATCTTTTTCCCTTGACTTCTGCCATTTTTTTTTTTGTCGTCAAATCTTCAATGGAAACATCCATTGCGCAGACTGTCTTTTGGTTTTGGGTTCGTATTTCGTAATATTATATATTCAGCTTTCATCACCTGTAACGATGTCATATACAGCATTCGAGTCACCTCCGTCATACTTGTCAAGCATTGAGCTGCACCAATCTAAAAGACGGCGTTTTTGAATCGTCCGTCAATTTATGAGGTACGAGTATCCATCTAGTACAAAGCTTTCTGACGTCTGAATCTTCATGTAAGACTTTTTGTACTTCAGTCATACAAATGTCTAAAGCTGCCCGAATCTGTTGATAATATGTCTCCCTTCTATCAGCTTCTATCATTAGCCGCACATCACTCACGTTATCTTCAGTAGTCGTCGTAAAAGGATGCCCTTCTCGCGAATCATCAGTGAGTAAGGTTCGACCACGTTTAAACTCATTAACAGTGAAACAGTGGCACGGGATGGGGCTTCGTTATGAAATGCTAATCGAAGTCTATCGTAACATTGTTGTTGAGTAAGATCGCAACGAAACTCGTAATAAATCATTGAGCAATAATTTTCTGTAGTCAAACCAGACGCACGACAGACAATATTTAAATTACCGCAAGTTTGTAAAAACAAATGACATATGAATTCATTACTCATCTACAGATTCTCAAAGAGTTCCTAAATTGAAATTTTGTGGTGGGAAATTATCAAATAACTTCTCCCGCTCTGGGCGAAGCTGGGCGTGTCAGACTTTTACTGACTATAGTCCACCCGTGTTTCTTTAATTGCCTGTGACTGTAAAAGTGGTTCCGATATCCTATTTACAGGAAAAAAACAATTTCATTTCATACATTCCACAGCACAGATTTTCCGCATCAGAACACCGGTTGTAGTTACCTCAATGGTTTCTTAATACGCGTCGGGATACCTAAATATTCTGCCATCAAGTAATTTAAAGCACATACGATGTTACAGATTTGTCCCTGATGTCTTCAGACATCATGAATCCTGAAATATTTATATGAAAACCTACCAGTTCTGCTATTATCACCATAAACAATATTTTTCAGTTTCAAAACCTCCTTTTTAATTCCCGTAGAAAATTAATGAGTGCTTTACAGCGACACAGCGCTTCACGGCCGATGTGCTCTAAGTGGACCAGACAGGTAACTCTGCTACACTGGCTACAGTTTTACGCCCAGTTGCCACCAACATATGCCCTGCCGAGATTATAGAATGAGTCCTCACTGCGGGATACAGAAATAGTTGTTTAGTTAGGCAGAACTGAGGCTGTTTTTAGAGTGACTTTAGACTGTTTTGTCCCTGAGTAGCTGTGTAGACAGTGAAATTCCAGATTTGAATTTATTTATAAGTTGTTACGTAGAAGTTTTGTGATTTCGCTACGATTTTATTATTTATGCTTAGATGCTGCACATATTATGCAATGCTGATTCTTTGGCCTTTGGTTAAAAAGTGACCGATTCTTTATTTAGGTACTTGCTGTAGCTTTCTAAAGCCGTCTGAAGAGACATCATCAGCAACCATCACTATCAGTGCCAAAGTCAAATTATTTATTTCAAATAGGCACATAAAAGGCACATTAAAAGTCAAGATATCTAGAAAAAAAAAAAAGGTTCTAGTTGCCCCTTCCAAAACGTATAGAGACAAATGGGAATGAAACTCCGCACTTACTCTTTTGATTAAAATGTTAACAATATTTTGTATAATATTATATGAAACGACGATGTACCTAGAATAAAATTACTATATCACAATAGGTAAAAATAATGAAAAAGGAAGCAACAAATAAATAAATTATGTTATAGATACATGGTGCTCACATATTTACAAATATTGTAAAATTAGAAGAATTCCCAAAAAAAAAAAAAATATATATTAACAAATGATAAGTCAGTGTGTGAGTTAAAGTAATCACAGAATGTTAATTAATGTCATAAAAATAATAAACTATACAATTAAATTAGCAACCTGTTTGATTTTGTCTCGACTCTAGATTGTCCTATGGAACAGGACCAGCATGTTTCCAAGCATTCTTATCTTGGATATAATAATCAGTGTTGCACCAATCGCTCCAGTCAGGCTTTAAATCTCTGTCAGTTTTTATACTTCGTTGGCTAATCAAATTAAATTAGTTGATGATAATGACTGGCTATAAACGGCAAAATGTAATAACAATTTACCTTTTGTTCCCAACTATGGCTTAGTCCTCGCTGGCCGGAGATTTCCGTCTTCTAATATAATAACTGGCTTAATAAACACAACGCCACGACAATACTAACGAGATCAAAGTATTTGCACAGGACGCTTAAATTAGAGCTAATCTTATTACGCGTTAATATAAATTAAATTACACGATGTTTGAATGTGAAACAATGTCGCAAGCGGCAGCTGGGAGCGAAACAACGGAGTTCGGGATAAAACGAGTTCCTCCTTTAGTTTGTAAAGGGTTACATTTTAAAATACAATTGCTCGGTTCAAAACTAGTTAATAGTTGTTGAAGGAGGACCATAAGACGTTTTATTGGGAATAGATTCGTACTGTGTTGTTTGCAAATCTTTTGGGAATTCAAACAGTCCAGCCGTTTGAATTTTCAGAAAATTTGCAAGAAAGTCAGTTGTCCGCTCCAAATTTATTTTCTTCAGAAAATGTTACATCAAAAATATTATATACAAATAAATAAAGTTTAAATTGTCGGTTTGTAATGTCAAAATAACAAATTTTTACTAAATGCATATGAAAGTACTTACAACCTAAAATCAATTTTGTCTGTCTGTCTATTTGTACCGGCTAATTTCTGAAACAGCTGGATCGATTTTGACGGGACTTTGCGACGTTGCCAGGTAGCTGATGTTAAAAGGAGTAACTTAGGATATTTTTATTTTAGAAAACGCCGCAGGAAAAGGCGAAGCCATGGGCAGCTGCTAGTTGTCACAATAAAACTGAAAATTCTATCGATCTATTAATGAAAGGACCAATTAGCCTGCTAGACCAGAGAAAATACTATTAGTAGATTTTAAGCTTTTAGTTCCGCCATCGTCCGTCCGTCGGGTGGTTTTCATTCGATGATCATCCCCTTCTGAACGGTATTTGTGGAGTGGTTATCGCTTCGTTTATGGCCACACAAACTCATAGAAGATATTATCGCCAGTTTAAGTGTCAATCGCGGTGTGAGCTTCCAGATTGCGGTCTTAGAAATTGTTGGGATAGCGTTTGTTGGTCATGGGGTTAAAATACGACTCTTGTCCTTTTCCTTACTTATTTAAGGCATCCATCCGATACTATTAATCTATACAAATATATAAAATTGTTGTATCTGTTTGTAATGTCAAAATAACAGATTTTTATTAAATGCATAATTTATTGAAAGTATATACGGCACTTGTAACAAAAACAATATTTAAAAAAAATTGTTCTGTCTGTCCGTGTGTTTGTTCCGGCTAATCTCCGAAATGGCTGAACCGATTTCGACAGGACTTTCATATGCAGATAGCTAATGTTGTAAGGAGTAACTTAAGCTACTTTTATTTTAGAAAAAGCTACGCGGGCCAAGCTTGTAATTACTAAAATATTAGTGGCCTTTTTCTTCAAAATGACATGTTAAAGAAAGTTTATGTACAATTTCTACAGAAACTTATCTTATTTAATGTTGTAATAAAAAAAAAATATCATTGTCTTTTTACTAACCACAATTAGCAGAGACCTACCTAGTATAATAATAAGCCGTTTTGTTAAAGAGAGCAGAATTGCAGTATGTTATACCAACTTAATGGACTCATTCTACCTGTGTCACTTAGAAATCTCTAGTTTCAATGTTCTGGATAGCAGTGATTTGTCACTGTCTTCAACAATTGATACTGTCATAACTCATAGCACACTGGAGTGAGTTCAACGGGTGCTTACACGAAGATATGTTACCCTGTCACAAACGTGTCCACTTCCAAAAAAATGGGACAATCCAAAAAGTTCAATCTAGTCCTGTGAATCTTCCATCAAAATAATGTAAGCTGACTTTTATTACAACAAAAAGCCTGTAATGCCCGCAAAAAAATGATAGTTCGCGAGATACGTGGCATATGTGCGGCCACAATTCAGGAGAAATGACCCAGACATCGCGTACGAATACTAACAATATTTACAGCGGCTATTACTAGCCTTTTATGTGACACAAATGCTAGTCGCTGTAATCTGGGGCGGTTTTTACGAGCATTTTAAATAATGTCTAGTGGCTGCAGGTATAAATCACAGACACAATAGTTGCAACATTTGCATTAAACGACGCTTTGTATCCGAAATTGCTGTCATTTTAATTTAATAATAAACGTGTCCCAGTTAATTTATTTTAAAGCGCGCCGCTCTCGCTGTAAAAATTGCTTTACCGGGACTTTGGTAACCAATAGGTGCATTAATTCGATCACGGTTTAAGCTTTACAGTTTCCAGTGTCTTTCAGTTTGCGGCTCGAGCGGATTTTATTGATGGCATCGGTCATTATTATTTCAGTTTCATAATAATTGATTTTAACTTTTGACAATTGCCCGTTTTATGAAAGATGAGAACTGAATTTATTTGGGTCTATTCGACAACTGTCGTGATAAAGTTTTGAAAAACCTTTATACATATTTATTTACTGCAAGAATAGACATTTAATTACTTATGTCTGTAAAATAATATTCGACAAAGACACATTCTCTTCCCAAAAAAATAATATAAGTACCTAATTACATTAATTACATGGCTCGCATAAAACTCACTTGTAAAACAACGAGCTTTGAGAATATAGGGCACAATGATAACATATATAGAAGCGAAGGGCTTCAATTAAGAGCACTACCTCTATTAGCCGGCAAGACGCGCTTTACTGGCAATAACCGGCTATAACCGGCTGTAACCGGCTGTAACCGGCCCCGGCCGCCCTCGACAAGCCTAATCCGGATAAATGAGACGCGAAAGATGACATCCACTCGCTAATTGGAGGACGGAATTAAGTGTGCACCTTGAGAAAATGTTATTAATTTGGTTTTTTGACGTTAAGAGTTTGGTAAAGAATCACCGTTTTTTATATACAGGGTAGGACTTTGCCACATGGAGGGAAAGTACCAACTTCACTCACTGTTTACTTGCATTCTATGTGGATTCAAACCACTGAAAGGATTCAAGCTATCATTACAAGTGGATAAGTTAACTTGCTGGGTAAGTCTGCTGCTTGTTAAAAACTTGTGATGGATGCTTGCCTCCTTCGCCAACGAGTGTAGTGTAAGGTTTTATTCTTGCGGGTTTTCAACCACACTTTTAAAATAAATTAGGAAAGTCATGTACAAAATTGTGTGTGTGAGAAACAGCCCTAATTGGTCTACCATGATAGGTAGGTAATTACAATTTAATTAATTAATTATTGTATTATTATTGTACATTATGATACAAGTTTGTAATGATCAATGCACACGTGTTTCAAATGACGTTTTTCAACGCACTTGCGAGGAAAAAAATCAGTCATCTTGTATTGTTATTAAATTTTATGGAAAATGGCGCTGGTTTTTTTTAATATAAATAAAGGCACTGGCAAAACCGCTAAACAGCCTATATAAATAATATGATAAACACAAAATAATGTTTTGAATACGCAAATTAATGAAATGTGTAGTGAAAAATATTTAATTTGATGAAATGATGATAATTTTGATGACTGATTTATCGTAATGTAACCTAAAATTGTTTATTTATTCACACACATATTCATTGTTTTTAGACCTAAAATCCCGTTGCCGTGACTGAAAAAAAAAAATAAGTAAAAAAAAAAACTAGTGTGGTAATGTAAAATAAAATACATGAGTCTATAATAAGCTGAATTATGAACCTAAATGCGTGTTGAAAAAATAAAAAAAACATAAATCAAGTTAGTTATAGACACAAAATACTGTCTTACGTTAGTGATGATTTCACGTGAACTTTCTGCCGATTTAACTTGGTAACAGAACAGCGTGATAAAGCTTCCAAAGTTGTACTTACTTTCGCTGAAGTTTCAGTCATACACGCATACCTACGACTTTGCACGGGTCATTAGTTTCAAATATCTTGTTTTCACTGAACATGGCTGAAGATTATAAGAAGCTTTAGCCTCTTTGGTTAAATTCAAATTTTCAGACGTTTTTTTGCAGTTTGCACATCTGGTTGTATACTGATTAAAATATGATTCGCGGCCGTAAAAAATATGGCTTTACCGAATTAGAATCAGCAATACAACTCCTTAAGTTAGAATTGGCCTCAAAAGTCATGATTTCATAAAATCGTTATTCAGTACGGTAATATGAATTTACAGAGTTGTATTGATGATTTTTGGCAGTGATTTTTGGTGTCATGATGGCCCGTTGGTTAAGGCCTCGCCTCTCATGGTTGTGGGTGCAATTCCGGGAAAGAACCAATGTGACTTTTTCATTTCATACGTATTTTCTGAGTTTATCTTGGACATTACTGACATCGGTGAAGGAAAAACATCGTGAGGAAACCTGGACTTATAGTTAATATAAGTCTGAAATCACCAACCCGTCTTGAGCAAGCGTGGTGATCAATGCTCGTGCCTTCTCTGTATGAAAAGAGGCCTTTGCCCTCAGTGGGACAGTTATAGGCTGGTATTATTATTATTATTATTTATTGATGATTTTTATGATTATAGTTCTACAAATAAATATTTGATACGGCCGCCAATCATATTTAGATCAACATACAACCTGATACTGAGCTGCAAATTGCAATAAACTTAAGAAAATTTGACTTTCGCGGGCTACCCAGACGCTTTTACCTTAGGCGAAACAAAATCAGGTACCTATATATAGCTGGAAATAGAATATGTTTCTTTTTAATAAGTTTTTAAGTTTGCATAATGAATTGGCATTGTTGTTGAATAATAAATTGTTTCCCCTGTTTCCGAAAGGTTTCAAATAAAACATGGTACGTAATATCTGACTGTTGTTATTCCGGTTAGTTAACATGAGTTTGACAACATATTCAGCCTTTCAAAACTAGGTGTCAATCATGTAAAGAATTGTTAAGAAGATTTATTTTGCAATTATACGCAAAAAACTGCGTCGCTACTGAGGAGAGTGAGGGGCAGTCGGAATAGCATCCTGAAAACTGTAGCCGAGAGCATTGGCTCTCCGATTGTACAGCAGTTTGTGCGGAGGTTGATTTTTACTAACACTAGGCAATAAGTTATTTTTTGTATGTTACTAACACTATATGGATATTTTGTGTCTGAAATAAAGGAATTATTATTATTATTAGCAATTTTCTTTTTTTTTTCAGTTTTGTGCACTCCATTTTTGTGATGTCTTTAAAAAAGGTTTGGTTGAGGTAATCTTTTAGAAATACAATCACTATTGTCACCGGATGGTTTCCCGCTAACTGAAACGGTAAAAAACCTCCCCCAAATCCCTTATTAACCATTTCAATATATTTTCATAAAAATATATTCCGGTCACAGCTTCGAACCCCTTAAACAAACTACCACTATCGCAACTTAAAACCAAAATCTATTTTTAGGGTCCAATGTAAGGCATTAAGATAAAAAATGAAGATAAACATCAGCAAGACTTTATTATACGTCGCGATATCCGTGTAAGAGCGTGGCTACATGAAGGGGCTCCCGAGAGGACACTTGTTCATAAATTAAGAAGAGCCCCACTCATTCCTGTCTTATCTTTATGAGGGTCCCTGCCCACTAGCCGTGGAATTAAGTAATCACGCAACATACTACTGAAATTGATCTTGAGAGGCGAAAAGGGACTCTAAAGACGCAATTTTGCCGTAAGACAAATAATAATTAGGAAATTGCATTTGATCAGAGACTGGAGACACAGTCAATCCTTTTTCGTAGGACGCAAAGTAATAGGGATTTTTTCAGACGGTTTAAATACCGTGGGATCTGGAGACTTCAATTACAGGGTCAGGTAGAATAATGTCTTACCTAACATCTTTGATCTGTGTGGCTGCCTGAGCCATAGTCTTCGAAATATTCCTTGGGATCACCATACTTGTTCCAATTTACTTGGGGTTGGCGCAGCACGTCTTTTTCTTCCATAAATTTATATGAGCCGTCATCGTAAAGTTCCCTTCCCACCTAGCCATATATCATTCATCTCCCACACAATCCATCCACTTCTTTGGTCTGCCTCTTTTCTTACATTCATACTTATCACTTTCTGGTCAAATGCTCTCAATTCTTCAGCATCGCAAGCCTTATCACGAGCATAGTTCCCACTTAAAACCAAAATCTCTCTATGACGACATCCTTGTTCCTCATTCAATTTTATTGTTTTTTTCCCAAAGTAAGTCGTGTATGTGGTCTCCGTGCATGTTTGATCGTGTCGCCGGTATGGGGGTATCGTAAACATGTTCACCGCGAGTTCTGTTTGAGTTCGATGCTGGAACTCCACCCCTGGAACGTTTTACGACACGGTTGGTACTCGAAACTCGTTGTTTTAATATGTAACAAATATGCATAGCGTTTAGGTGTCTGTCTCGCTAGAGTCTTCCAACACTGAAAGAAATGTTTGCATAACTGTAACAAAAGCTTGGTTACTGTTTACACAAAAATTGTGACTTGCGAACTAGTTGTTATCTGTTACAAAACCCTGTTTTGAACACTACAAAATCGTTTTGTTTAATTTAAGCAAAGTTTATTTCCTTATAACTAAAGTTTAGTTATTTTTGAAGTAACTTAATTAGTTCGGCTAATTTTTTCTTACAGTGAAGCTCGTACTGTGTCATCAAAACATAACTCGAAAAAAATGCAGTCGTAGTGCGGTAAAACAGGATATAAAAAAAAAAAATCAAATCAAATAATTTTTATTTCAGGCATTGTATAAGTAGGTACACAGAAATACAAATACATTTCACCCATAGTGATTATGTCATAGATAAGTAAACATTAGGTAGGTACTATTATTATAATTAAGTTATGTTAAGTAGGTATTTTAGTGGTTAAATTAACTTTAGCAATTAAGCATGTCTGAAGCTATAAAATTGCAAAAATGTGACTACTGCATCAATAGTCTATTATAGCAGTGACTGCAGGACTGTCTTTCCAATTGGAAGCTACTGAACTCGACCTGTCTCTCATATTATGTCCATTACCGGTCTTAGCTACCGGTTTTGACCAGGTTAATGACCCTCCTCGAAAACAAAGGTCTTCTTCTTGTTTTCGTGTGGTTGGTAACTAACCTGGTATCAGAGTTTTTTTTATGCCGCCCATGGGCCTCTTACTTGGCTTCAGATGCCGTCGAGAAATATCTCTCAGGCATGCCGATTTCCTTCCCGATACGCAGGTATTAACCATTTTTTTTCATTTTTTAGGGTTCCGTAGCCAAATGGCAAAAACGAAACCCTTATGGATTCGTCATGTCTGTCTGTCTGTCCGTCCGTATGTCACAGCCACTTTTTTCTGAAACTATAAGAACTATACTGTTGAAACTTGGTAAGTAGATGTATTCTGTGAACTGCATTAAGATTTTCACACAAAAATAGGAAAAAAAAAAACAATAAATTTTGTGGGTTCCCCATACCTAGAACTGAAACTCAAAAAAAAAAAAAAAAACATCAAACCCATACGTGTGGGGTATCTATGGATAGGTCTTCAAAAATGATATGCAGGTTTCTCATATCATTTATTTCTAAACTGAATAGTTTGCGCGATAGACACTTCCAAAGTGGTAAAATGTGTCCCTCCCCCTGTAACTTCTAAAATAAGAGAATGATAAAACAAAAAAAAAATATGATGTACATTACCATATAAATTTTCACCAAAAGTTGGTTTGAACGAGATCTAATAAGTAGTTTTTTTTTAATACGTCATAAATCGTAAACCGCAATTTACCTTTCATTCAATCAACTCAAATATAAACAAAAAAAAAAAAACATTTAATTTCATTAACATAAACCTTATGCATAAACCGTGAACCATTATTTTCTAATAATAAATCTGTAATAGGTGCCTAAGCAAATAATAATTATGTTACTTGCTGCTACGGAACCCTTCATGGGCGAGTCCTACTCGCACTTGGGCGCTTTTTTTTTCTCTTGGTTTTCATCTCACCTGATGGTATGTGATGATCAGGCCGAAGGTGCAAGGTGAAAACAGGCGAATCAATGCTGGTCACTATAAACATGCTCCTTTAAAAAAAAAAATACCAGATAAAAGGCGGATCCTGACACATCCACATTGTTTCTATGATTCTCGCTCCACCCACTAAGTCTCCTTGTAAGTTTGTTGCTGACTTTATTTTAATTGAAATGCTGTGTTCTTTCGCCGGCTCGGTTCACTATGGCTATTGGAAGTTTGAAGTTATTGCAGTATGCAGAGTTTTTGAAAAACAGCAGTTATATTATTTACGGAATATTTAGTAGTATATTCTATATAGATTTCCCTTGCCCCTTTTCAGTACTGAATACGCTGACATGATTTATCAGGGAGTCTAGCTTAATTCAATTGCATTCCCATAAATA
The DNA here is from genome assembly GCA_947523025.1 of Dryobota labecula. Taxonomy (NCBI): domain Eukaryota; kingdom Metazoa; phylum Arthropoda; class Insecta; order Lepidoptera; family Noctuidae; genus Dryobota; species Dryobota labecula. The sequence goes on along the minus strand of OX383287.1, from coordinate 26,924,200 downwards.
TATACTGCCTTTTTCTTCTTATTAATTCATTCGAAGCCTTTTACTTTCCTCCTCCCATTTCTTATCTTTAAAATTAATTTTATTAGTCCAGTTTTATTTTTTACAAAAGTGCCTATTACTAATTTGTAAGTAGCTAGCTATTATAACATCTATAATGGATGGATGGATGACCCCCTGTAACACAGGTTTTTCCTAGCATGGCGGTTATTGATAATTTATTTTGTACCAGCCTTTTATCACGCTTAATTTAAGTGTCACCCGTAGGTATCTGTGTTCTTTTTATGTCAAATTATTATATTATTATTATTATTCCATAACATTACTACAAAACTAATCTAGATATTTCAGTCTATCAGGGGTTATGTTCATGCTGTGTATATTGCCTTGTAAAATTTTGGCGGGAACAGTAAATTTGGAAAAGCAGCATGGCGGCCTGCTCGTAAACACTATGATAACGGTCACATTACGTGCTATTTGTCTGAATTATTAATGTATGGCCCATTCTACGGTAATAGCCGTGCTGGTTCTTTCAGTGGGGGTGTTTAGATTATTATTTACTTTTGTGGACTTGAAAAAGTCTAAAAATGCAACTTGATGTAAAAAAGTTATGCAAAGCTTGTGAAATAAAACTGGTCACTTCCGTGCTGGTCGTTTTTTTGCCAGTTTCGATCCAAGCTGAATCACTAGAAGTTTCAGCACATAGCGTAGAGATGGTTTAGAATCTGAAAGTGAATCATGTAAGGTTCACCCTCCAAAATTAAGCACGTTTTACCCCTTCTAAGTTTTAAGTTAAAAGGCAAAAGATTTTAATAATGATCAAAGTCAAATCCTAAAAGTTTCTCGCGATCAAGCAAACGGCTGAGGTCACTAACGGAGCGCTTCCAAAGACCAACGAGTAACTGATGAAGATAAACAAACTCTGTTCAAAAAAAGTCAATAAATCCCAAAAATATAAAGCCAAACACCAACCAATCTAACAAACGGCAAACTAATTGCCAACAACCTATTAACATTTACACAAACTACAAACGAAATCAATAAACAAAAAGCTGTGGGCCACAGTTAAATAGCAACGATAACTAAAACGCCTTGTTTGGAAACCCGTGAATCTGTGCGGAGAGTTATTGGGGTTCAGTTTCTATAAGATGGTAGACACAACTCAGGTCCCCTGTCAATTTACCGTCCGTATTTATGTCCGGCCGTGTCAAGTGATTTAAAAGTTTACTCTGGACCACTGTTATTGCAATAAATCTGGTGGAGATGCCGTGGACTTTTGACACTATTGGAATGTGATTTATGGGATCTGTTATGTTTTAATTGTTTTGGTAGACTCGAATACCTACTAACTGCGACAAACTACGCGACAGGCACGAGCCTAGGCCGACAATATCGAAATATGTTCGAAATATTTTCCATCCAAGCTAGTGTTCTAATAAAATAATCATTGTTTTACAATTACTATAAGGTTTATTTACATATATTTAAATACAATGTAATACTAAAATATTTATATTAAATACAAGTGTACGATGGTAAAAAAAAGGGGGAGAGCTCATTGGGCAAAAAATTCGACCGCATCGCTGTCAGTTGGAAAAGTGCTCAAAAGGTGTTTGTTGCTGCTTGTGTGTTGCTTGTTTTAATTATCTGACACGTTTGAACACTAATGATTAAGCCTACTATAATATTTTACATCTTGTAGGTATAATCAGGCATAATTTTCATACGTTCATTTAATATTGTCACTAATAAAACAAATTTGAAACATTTCACATTGAAAATCCCAAAAACATCTTGCCCGCCCGAATTGGGATCGAACCTAAGACTCCATTTTCGGCTCAGCATTCACGCTTGCGAAGTTGCGTCCATTAGACCAACGAGGCAGTCAGTCAAGGCAGAAAGGCTGTTTAATCCAATGGTTTTTGGAGATTATTGGATTAATGTTTCACGGTGTTCCGTGATGCGTTTAAATTGTTTTGGCGGTTATGTTGTTCTCCCATGGGGGTGGTAAAGGTGGATTAATGAGCGAGAGCATGGACAGTATGGGCAGTGTCCACCTGTGAACTAATAGCTACGGGGATGCCGCGTGGCCATTTGTCATTGTTATGTTAATATTCTATTAGAGGTACGTTCGGGAAAAGCTGTTTTTTACTATAGGTAGTAATTCCATTAAATAAAAAATAGAAACTAGTATGTTTAGGATCGTGTAAATGATCACAAAGATACCAGAACTTTTATTTCAAATACATTGAAATGATTTTATACAATATATGACGCAACTAACTATTTACACTAGATACTAAATTAAAAGGCTAACAAACTAAATGTAAAAAAAAAAACACACACGATACTTTTAGCATCGGCGATCGGCGATTTAGCCGCTTTTTAGAAGCTAAATGCATCGATACAGTCGCGTTTAGCTTCCAAAAAGCGGCTCAATCGCCGATTGCCGATGCTTAAAGTAGCGTGTGTACTTTGGCCCAAAGGCAATTATCACACTGCCCCACGCTCCGTCGCGTAGCGCGGGGTGGCTATAACAAACAATCTGCGCGCTGAGCGCGTCTCGCGCGCAGATTGTGGTTCCTATAGATCCTGATATAGAGCTAAATCTGCCGCCCCGCGCTACGCGACGGAGCGCGGTGCAGTGTGATTATCGGCTGACTCATCATTTTCTTCTTTGATTATCTTCATTTTCAATGCCCGTGTGGTGCCGGCTATAAAGAATAGCACCACCCCATTTCCTCCCGTGGGTGTCATAAAAGGCGACTAAGGGACTTACTAGAGAATGGGCAGCAGCGTTATTTATGCATTTTTAACACACCATACTGCGATCGCCAACCCGCCTGCCAAGCGTGGCGATTATGGCAACCCCCCTAAAAATGACAAGCACAAATAAAAAATGGCCCCAGAGGCGGTGCTTGGGGGAGGCTATGGCTATGGCTTTAGGCTATGTCCAGCAGTGGACGTCTTTCGGCTGAAATGATGATGATGATTTTCAATGCATTGTGCATTTCTTTCTAAGTACATGCCATTTAACCAGTACTTTTCAATAAATACAATATTATAAACAAATGAACTCAAACTCAATAATTTATCAAAAGTTTCATCCAAAACATTTGAAAGTCAACATTCCTTTCAAATTACATCCGAATCCAACAAGCTTCTCCAAAATCACTGGAAATCCTTAGTTATTTAAATGTTGACCCAAGAGCGTTGTCACTTGAAGCGAAGTGGTGTGCCATATTGTCTTAAATCCGGATCACACGAGTTCCGGAGTTCCGCTTTGACAAGGGGCCCTCTCACGGACGTGGATGAGCGAACACAATGGGAACCAACGTGGCGAGGAATACTGCAGGCCGGGCTTGCAGCAAGGACTTGGGTTTTGTTAGGAAGCGAAGATTGACTTATGGAGTATTTTGTTTGATTGTATCTGGAAGAGGGCTGTTATGATCGCACAGAAGAATAAATGAAGTTGTGCAGACTTTAATTATGTGTTTGCAAGTGTTCTAATGAGGGTTTTCCTGAAAATTCACGCCACCAGTTGGCGCCGCTTTGACGAGAAGTCTTCCATTTCGACAATGAATATAAAATATATGATGACGTTCATCATTCAGGCACTCACGGCTAAAGAAAATATAGGTGCATTGACACTATTGACAGGTGCCCGACCTGACATCTCAGTGCCGCCACCTAGTGAACGTCATTTCAGAAAACCCTCATTGTAAACTACGTTCAATGAAGTAGTCCGTTGACCTGTTTGTCAGGTAAGTGTTTTATTATTTGTATTAAATTATTAGTCAAGCCTTTGTTGCATGAATTATAGGAAAAAATAAAAAAAAAGCAACCTGTGAATAAAGTCTAGTAATGGTGTTAAAAAGAAACAGCGGCACAAAAATCAATCACTTCCGATCAGACCACAAGAAAATAAAGAGGGTGTTTGTATTTATCTTTATAGTTTGTTCATAGACTCAAGGACTAAAGTAATCCCATTGAAATGTCCCGCAATGGTCCCGCTTGGCTTATTCTATAAGAGGAAACCGGTAGTGACGCAATTCCTGCTGGATATGTGCACACTGCAGCCGTATTCTCTTACTGAGAAATAAAATGCATAATGCTAACAGAGTTTTGTATATTTCCAAAGCACTACCAAGACGATTATTTTATTTTCTTCCAGTCATTTGTCATTTTGAGAAATGTACGTGGTATATACAATGAAGCATAATTTTCTTATGTACGCATTAAAATCACGTAATATCATTAATTACAACACCGAAGTCAATATATTAGTGCTAACGAGCGACCATTATCGCGCTTAAATCACGGCTAAATAGCTGGCAAAATAACAAAACTAACTAAACGCAATATATTACGGAACAATAGGAGTTAAACAATTCTAACCGAAATTAGAGACTTCATTTAACAATCGTTTAAATTTAGTGCGCCATTAGCGATCAACTGCGCGGAACATGGCCGCCCAAGTGTTGCTACTCCGCGGAAAAACGAAAAATACCAATTCGCCCAATATTTACTTTAAAATGTTTAAAACGTTGCGCGCCGCTCAATTTACTACTTTGAAACGACCAAATTTCGTTCTGATACCAATTTGTGCGGGATACGTCCACATAAATGTCCGAATACTGCGCTGTAGGTATGATTGAAACAAACATACACAGAATTAAAACTTCATATAGCGAATACGGTTTGGAGTTCCCGCAGTTAAGTACAAATGTTACAATCGCATTCCCTGTTATTGCCTTCGGACTAGTGGTGTACAGAACATTCCAACTGTTGCCCGCTCCAACAAATACCGCGCTGCTGCACTATTACCGATACATTACTACTTGACACACATTACAAACTAAACTAGGCCTTAACACGACGGCATAGAGATTAGCGTGTGTGTCTTCCAGTGAGTAGATGTCCTAAGTCATTGTTCAAACTGGATTGTTTTGGAACTGCGTTGTTACATAACTTAAGATAAGTCCTGTACACAAATAGTTTCATGAGCTACTGTAATTAAGGGTAAATTTTGTTTTATGACAGTCTGGGGATGTGAAGGCTGAATTACGAACTGTTAGCGGAGATAGTGGAAGTGTGGGGAATTGGTTTATGCCTAAGTTTTGCGTAATTTTACAGCGCAGTAAAATTATTTAAAGTTTATGACTGGGTTCTGAAATGGGTTTGGCACACTTGTGTTCGTTAGTTTGACCACTCTCTCCTATCATCATCATCATCATTTCAGCCGAAAGACGTCCACTGCTGGACATAGGCTTCCTCCAAGCACTGCCACTTCTACCGGTTCTGTGCTTCCCGCATCCAGCGGATTCCTACGACCTTCACAAGGTCAACGGTTCATCTTGTGGGAGGCCTTCCAACGCTACGTCTTCCGGTACGCGGTCGCCACTCCAGAACCTTTCGGCCCCAACGGCCATCTGTTCTGAGAGCAATGTGCCCTGCCCATTGCCACTTAAGTTTGGCAATTATTCGAGCTATGTCGGTTACCTTGGTTCTCCTATCATATATTTTTTAATTCTAAATGTAGTATTTTTATTTTATACGGGTATTGGTGATTATATTATGGCAATTCATGTCACACTGGAGTCTTAACACCAGAGGAGATAGATACATAGAATAGACTCAAACATACAGACACACTATACATTGACTGACCACTACACATGAAATACATATACCTACCACATTACTCTACAGTAAATACCAACATAGTCACGCGGAAGAACACTAGCACATTACATTACGAGCTAAAACTAGAGCATTTTAATTAACGCGGCATCGATAGTGCTGTGTCCACACCGCCGCGCCGCGCTGCCCCCGCGCCTCTGTTAACCCCCATTTATCATACAGGATTAAGCCGATGCCCTGTATATTATTTTTATTCGTCCCCGGGGGCGAATTCTGTCCGTTGGCTGGACAACGGCTGTTTATTATTATTTGCGGTGATTTTTCGGGTGTTGTTTCTTGGTTAGAATAAGATTATTTTCCGGGAAACGTGTGCCGGATTAAAGATCCCCGTGTATAAAACTAGCTGATTTTTGTGACTTTGTTTGCAAACAAGACATGTATAACAAATCAAAAAACATTCAATCAATAAGTCAATAACAATCATTTTGACTTACACTTGCCTGAAGGGAGAGTGTAAGTCTGAAGACTCTGCGTCGAAAGACGGAATTGTGACAAACCTTAATTTTAGCTGGACGGAAAGTTTTGCAAATATGAATAGTAAAAAAATATGTAGTACCATGTCCATTATTCATCGCCGTGTCTCTTTTATTTCATAGACCTCTTTTGCTGACAATACAAGCCGATATACCTCTTCATGACAATAGTAGGTAATGAATAAAAGCCACTGAGAAAAATTGCTTTGACAGATACGCTCACATTAAAAGAGTTCCTTTTTTAACCTGTTATATACGGAATCCAAAAAATGGGATCAAACAGGACTTCTAAAATCTAGGTAGGTAGTGTTTTTGGGAGTTCGTTTAATCCCGCCGAAATACACACACGGTAGGAAATAAGAACCTTCTTTTTGTGGATCCAGTTAAAATTCTCATTCGACTATTTACTACTACGCTATGTGCCTACGTATGTTGGCTACTGCAGTGGATACCGGGCCACGAATAAAGCTGACTCAGAATTCACTGGCAAACAATTTTGCAAGTTGTATATTATTTTTGGATAAAATCCTGTCCATCAAAAACTTGTGTTGGTGTAGCAATTTCCTTGTTTATCATATTTTAGCCGCAAGACGTTCACTGCTAGACTTAGGCGTCTTCCAAGCTTCGCCACACCTCGACCACTTCGAAGGGTTATCTTCATCATTCACTGGTCATCGGTATAATCTTTTAGCTGGATGGTCTCTACTTTTATTTAGCATAATAAATCTATCAAATTCCCACTGCTGGCACTAAGGTTGCCAGATGTCCGGGATTTCCTGGATTGTCCCGGAATTTTACATCTTGTCCCGTGTCCAGTAATTCCATCTATTGTCCCGGATTCCGAAAAATTTAATAATAAAATAAAATAACAAAAAATGACACGACTAGGCAGCAGGCAGCGAGCGGGTTTGCTTGTTTGTTTTTTATTTTTAAGTTTGATTTTATTTAGTTTATAAGATAATAATGTACTTGTTGATGATTGCCTACTATAAAAGCAAATATCTCAATTTTATATCTTTTATATGGTGATTTTCTACCAAACTTCTTTTATCTTTTTTTTTCTCTTCTTTTTTCTTTTTTTTTTCTTTTTTTTCTTCTTCTTTTAGTGAGAGTGAACAGGCTTATTCTGGGTATGCTCACTCCATCGTCGACTTTGTCTCTGTCACCTCTGACCTAGACTAGAGTCAAGAGTTAAAATTAGATATCCCGTAATTTATATTTATATATTCATAGCTATAGCTAAGGCCCGACAGACAATCGTTTCGGACTCGGCAAGTTCCGATCTGGCAACCCTAGCTGGCACACAGGCCGCGTCTCAGTAAGAGAGAGTGAGAGAAAGAGAGAGAGTAAGAAGCGAAGAGTGAGAGGAAGAGAGTGGGCCGTAATCCACCACGCAGCCCAGTGCGGGTTGGTAGAAGACACATGTCTTCGAATTTTCCGTTTTAGGACATGCCGGTTTCCTCACGATGTGTTCCTTCACCGTTTTAAAGTGCCCGTCAGGGTTCGAACCTATGACTCTTAAGTCGCAGCCATTAGGCACCACTGGGCCACCACTGCTCAACTTTAATTTGCTTTTCGCTTTATTATTGCTAATTTAAAATAGTACCTCAAAAATTTACATTTATCATTGCAGCCCTATCTGGCATGCTACTGTAAAACATTTGTCAACGAAACATGACATACAGTTCTTATAATCTACTTACCTACACAAACGATCCATTTTGCCTTTAATTCTCCTTACCAAGGAAACTGCCGCCGCGAAAGGGTGTGGTATTAAACAATATTTTAAAAGCGGCTAATCTGCAGCTCATAACTCATGTGTGGAGTATTTTAAAACGTGTTTTATATGGGAAAGCAAAAAGTTCTAGCTGGATGCTAGGCACGATGCTATGCCGCCGTATTTACGACTCCTTCGTCCATAATGGTGCATTAATCATGTGGTTTTGGACGAGGATTATTTAATGGTGGATTTCAGGTTTCAGGTTCAATATTTTCATATTTTATAAAGATTTTTACTAGGTTTGGTTTTAGTTAATACTTTTGTTTTTGTCTTGAAGGTTGCTCAGCGATATTTGGACCGTAGGTGACTAATAGTACCATCGACTCTATAAGAAGAAGAAGCATCTAAAAGTTTATTTCATGTAGAATGTAGAGTAAATATTTATTTATTTAAACTTCTTGCACACAATAAGGTACAAAGGTTAGTCATTCTCTACCAGTTAACCAAGGGTTGTGAAGAGATGAGATGGCAGGTGCTCTGTTTAACAGGAGATAGGTATAATAATAAAAATATTAAAAAAATACCTAATATAATCCATACTATCCATACTTAATCCATACTAATATTATAAATGTGAAAGTAACTTTGTCTGTCTGTCTGTATGTTACGTTCTCACGCCTAAGCCGCTGAACCGATCGTCATGAAATTTGGTAGAGATATAGCCTGGGACATGGGAAGGACATAGGCTCCTTTTTTACGCGATAACCGACATCCACACGGGCGGAGCCGCGGGAAAAATCTAGTTATAAATAAAATAGGTACACAAGTACATCAATAGGTTTTAACCTTATAATAGACATACATACATATTTACTATAATATATACCTACTTTTTATATATACCTATTTATCAAACAATCTATTTACAATACAAGGGAAAGAGATAATTGAGATGACTACGCTATTTGTTATGAAAATAACTTTACAATTTCCGCTTAAATGCATACCGACTGGTGGCTGTCTTGATATCCAGAGGAAGTGCATTCCCATTACTTATGTCAAATAAACCTAATCTAATAGACAATACTCGTACCTTGGTTGCTAAATATTTAACAGAGATGTGTAGAAACGCAATTTGCTATGATATTGGACCAGCACAATTCCAACCAACATCAAAAATACCCTACAAACCGTACCTATAACATAGCTTTAGGTTAAACCTAAATAGAATTTGAGCTGGACAGCTCAAGAGATGTGCGCTGTAACATTACCAAAATAACTTTGGGAATAGAGCCTCCAGGCTCGGGTTGTTGTTGAGACAATTTCGGCTTTCCAAATTGTCTCTAAATTATTCGAAATTAAGGCAGCAAGATGCCTGACAGAAGTTAGTTCCGGAATTTGTATGTTGGCATAATTTTTATAATGCTGACAACTAAACTTCTTTTCCAGAAGTAGTCAGTAATAGTTTTTAACCGCCTCTGTAGTCTAGTGGTAAGACCACCTGTCTCAGACCCAAAGGTTCCGGATTCGATTCCCAGCAGTGGAAAAAAAATCAGCTCGGTTTGGTTAGTGGTAGGGCTTGTTCTAAATCCACTTGGCTAGCTACCACCATCTTATCTAAGTCTGTCGCCATAGCAACAATGTTAACAGCATTGTTGTGTTTCGGCAGTTAGAGGTAAGATAGTCAGTTCCTCTGTGGTTGAGGGTTCCGGGTGAAGCTCGCTTTCATCTTCGGCCTTATCATCACTTACCGTCAGGTGAGAAGGTCAATTGGATTAAAATAAAACTTTTTTTTTTTAATTGCTACCAATTAATCTAAGAATAGACGCTCTAACTTTCACAAATTAGAGCAGGCAAAGTAAATGATTTACCGAAGTAACGATATAAATAAAATAAGCAATAAGTCGTTTCGTCACACTTTCTTTAAGATCTCTTGACGTTCTCGTTTCTCGTTTTATCTCTCCCCTCAATCTCGCTTGACAGACACTACACCATAGCCATACAAAGACATCTTAAGCCGACGCAACAGAGCACAATTCCAAGCGGACAAATTGAAAAACCACTGAAAGACCGAACCCGTGGACGTGGCGTACCGTTATAACCACTACGCATTACGACCGAATTCCCGTTTCGGTCGTCCGTATACGGCGCGGAATAACACAGATCGGTAACGAAACACAATGGCCGCTGTTCCGGGGGATCTATTCCGCCCCCTAATCCAGAAAGGTCGCTGGAAGCTATTCGATAACCACTTAGAGTGGGCACGATTGTACCGCGCTGATAACGGCCGGCGTCCGCGCGGCGTACGCTTTATTATGATTAGAATATGAAGAAGTACGAGTATCGGTAGATTTTATTACTTACACAGGTTGTAGGGATCAGGGACTGAGGTATTTTTATAGATAAACAGATAATTTCATCAAAGTTTTTCACTCGGGGTACAGAAATGAGAGGCTGGCTTGCTATTACAGAAGATGTACACAAGAGGATTGGATGTTGTGTTATCAACAGAAAAAGAAGCTTATTGTCAAAACCTAAGTTACAAAGTAATAAAATGAAATTATACAGCGCAAACATCCTCACAACGTTAACACTTTCATATGCACAACTCACAGCAAAAGAACTTACGGCAACTGAAGTAAACGGTACGAATGAAGTCTGCTTAATCTGCAAACAGGAGGACTTCAAAACATCTGTTTAATACGTTGTCTAACAAGACGGTAAGCCTCGAAACAAAGTTTCCTACATAAACGTTTCTCTTTATGCAATAGCTTCGGTCTATTTTGTAGAATTTATTCGAACCATTGGACTGTTAATGAGAACCTTTCCAACGCTTGCATTTCCTCTTTATAGATCCTCTGTATTAAATGCGGAGTTTTTATAGCTCTAAGTCTCTTTTCTGGAACGATGCTCAAGCATGAGCATCGATTTGAAAATTAGATTTGTGTCAAATTTTTCAGATTCGAATCTTTTAACAAAGTTTAAAGTTTAAAAACCGGCCAAGTGCGCGTCGGACCACGCACGATTAAGGGTTTCGTAGTTGGGATGAATATATCCCAAGAACTAACAAACGTATCATTGTAGTTGACAACATGGTGGTTGGTAACATGGTTTTAAACTGCAAATGTAAGTTGGTCGACTATTTATTACTCGATAACTAGTGAAACCTACTTAACTGTGATAGTTTTCCTTTTAACTACGTTATATTTTAGAAATAATTCGCAGCAGTAGTATCTGCTGTGAATTTTTTCACATATCCAAATACAACCATTTAGCTGGCACGGGGGGAAAACACTTGACTCTAACAAAAATTACCACTTAAAAGCTTAATATTCTAGACGTCTTCTGGGTAAGCTCACTCCATCGTCGACTTTGTCTGTCACCTCTGACCTAGACTAGAGTCAAGAGCAAAACGAGCACACGGATCCCTAAATCGACAAACGGACATGGCGAAACTAAAAGGGTTCCTTGTTGACTACGGAATCCTAAAAATTACATGAATTTGGTGGGATATTTTTACAGAGATGAAATTTTTCCAAAAATTTATATCGTTTTGGAAAGATAGACTGTCTTTTGATCAGTGATAAACCTGATTACTTGATCAGCAATATCAATTAATAAGCCATCAACTAGCACTCCCTCACCTCCAAAACAATGTTAATAGAATTAATAACATTGCAACTAATACGAGTCGACTTAGCAGAGTTGGACCAAAACTTTTATCTTTTATTAGCCCCGCTACGAAAACTGCCATATTGGTCGCAAACTTTCGATATTAATACCGCACAAACTAGCGATCTTGGCCGTTCAATCATGCTTTCTATTGTTGTGTACGAAAGATTCATAAATGTATTGCGGATATTACGTATTTAATCTTTTATCTTTGTTTCCGCCGGGATTTGGGAGGGACATTGGATTAGCTCGTTATTTTTCGGAGATGTTTTCTGTTTTTGTTGTTAATTGGGTTGTTGCTGTAGGCAGGAATGGTATTTATAAGCTGCTTTGCGAACAAAGACAGAAGTCTGATGGTCAAAGAAGTTTGACAAATTCTACCAAGCATCAAGATCTACTATAATCAGGGACCTCCACGAAAAACGTCGGGCGAGATCTTGTCGATGCGATTGGCCTGATACTTACTATGAGCGGTGGAAACTTGTAGGTATCCTTGCTCAGTATAGTAAGTTCTAATAATAATTTGCAGTTATAATAATAATAATGTCAGTGGAAAGGTGAAAATGCTGAAGCGCCAAAATGGTACTTTTGGGAAATGAGGTTTAATTTTTTTTTTTTTTATTCATATCTTTTTTTATTCCGATTTTATTAATCTAAAAATATAAAATTATTGTACCTACATGTAAAAAGTATTTATGATATTTGTCTCTTTTTCAAAAGTATTTTGAATAATAAAAAATGTTAGGAAACAATTGCTAATCTACCTCTAATGTATGGATCGAATTATTCGAAAAATGCTTATAAATGGTAAAAACCACTTCTCTTGGAAACAAAAAATGCTCAAGTAAGCTCAGACCGTGTAAATCTTGTAAAGAAAATTGCTAACGATTGCTTATGATGGTTTCATGCCGTGAAGAAGAAGTACTAAAGAAGCTATATACTAAACAGTTTTGCTAAAGCTCCAAACAGTTAAAAACAACAGCAATGAATAATAAGCTAACAGACTGTTCACAATAAAATTCAAAAATTTTAAATTGCTATTGTAACAATGTCATCCAAATTACAAAAAGATAAAATGCTGTTGCTGTTGTGAAGAGAATGTTGAAAGGAAAAACGTTCCAAAGGGCCTCTGTCCTAAAAAATGTGTTGCTAAAGCGACGTTTGTTTAAAAAAACATCGGAAAACCGTCGCTTTAGATCTTAGAATCTGGGACATACCTACATTTTTACAAATGCTAAAGCGCCAAAAATTGCCTCAGATTGTCTTGAAACTTAAACAGATTGACGCAGAAAAAAATAAACGAATCCAACGATTTATAATTATAACTCATTTTCACGCACGACCCCGATAGAGCATCCGGCAGGAGGCGTTTGGACCCCCTTCGGAATGTCTATCAGCTGTCTGTATAGCGTGTCATATGACCGGCTCATTGCCATTTCAGTTTTAGGGCGTACGTGAGTGCATCAATTATCTTGGTTTTTTGTCTAATATCCTCATTTTACAGTTAGTAGGACAATTACAACACCATCATTTTTCAGTCTCTCCCCAATAACATTAATTAGTTCAGCAAATCTAACGAGATGTGGCTGAACGGAGTCTTAGTTTATATTCCGTGTTATGTGCCCTCAAATTAGCTGAAGATATTAATTATACCATTAACCGTATTGTGGGAACGTTAATTGTTCTAGTACTCTCGATGCGTATTTAGAATAGGAAGTCTTGCGTAGGATTATAGAGAATTTCAGACCTGCTTGCTACTGGCAAATAATCCTTTATGGTTGTGTGACTTGCTAATGAAAATATTGCAGAGCTGTGGGTGGAATGAGACATAAAGTTGGTTGATTGTTGATTTCAAACGTAGGCGTTTCAGGTCCTGTGTTTTAACAAATACAAGTTTGGAAAAAGACTTGGCCAAAAACATGCAAAACTATTAAAATGTGAAATTAACTCATTCAATTTCAATAACCTGCCAGCCTGCTGGTACCGCCGCCGTATTGATCCACTTTTCTTAGCTTTTAAGTTATCTAATTTAGTTCTGCGTGTGAGTGAATACAATATGGCCGCTATTCATTAATAATTCCCGCGCAAATCTTGCGGACTCATTGTTTAGAGCCCGGCATCGCTCGCGTTGCTAAGCGGTTTGTTCTGTTCCTCAAACTGCCGATGTAATCTTGTTGTGCACTTTGTTTGTTAAACAATTTCTTGATTATTGTTAACTGGTGTTGAGAGTTTCATAAAAGTAATTTGATGAATTGCAGAAGGGCATGATCGGAAGGCTTTTTTCTGGATGTGTGTTGTAATATTCGCAATCGCTCTACATTTCTGCTGAAAGTAGACTTAAGGCCCGTATTAAACAGAACGTCACTTCACAACTTAAAACTAGTTTCAACCAATCAATGGGTTTGAATATAGTTTTAAGTAATGCTTGAGTATTGAGTGACGTTCTGTGATATGGGCCTAAAAGACATACAAGTCAATGCTTCAGTTTTTACTACTTCGTTAGATATGTGGTCGCAAGCGCGACGGCTGAGAATGGGGTACTGTGCTCCATCTATAAGTATTATTGGATTTCTAATTTGGTTTTAGTTTAACACCTACAGTTTTTTTTTTACACGACTTGTGGTTACCAAGTGCAAACACGCTGTGGATGTATGTGTAAGTGCACGAGCTCTCGTACGAGATACTGGCGAAGTCAGAAGTGTGTATGTGTTATGTGCTGACGCTACTCGTCTTCATGCACACATTTACAACGTGTTTGTACACTTGGTTACCACAAGTAAAGCGCGCGTCGCTTCGTGAGATAAAATACTATACACAATTTCGCGTAAAATGCGCTGGAGTTCGTAATGATCAAACTTTAAAACTTGACTTTAGATCCCACAACAGTTTCCGAACATCGAAGAGACGTAATGACGAAACACACATAAAAACAGCAGTATAACACATAAACGCTGTTATTATGAACACAGGAGTATCATAATACGTCATCATAATAATAAAAACGACGTCCCGAAGTAAACAATCAAAAACATTTTAGTACTAAACATTGGAAAGTGCGGTGTTGCCGTAAAAACTCACATTCCAACTTCTTTTCTTTTTGGCGACAGATGTTCCGATATTAGGGGGTTGTTCTTTATGGTGTCATTTAAATAAAGAGCCTCTTAAAGTGTGCTACGTATGGATATTATGTTATGTATTATGGTCTTCTTTAATGGACGGTTGTCTGTGGTAATTTTTTCAGGGTATTTTGGCAGTTAGCGGCGTAATTATGTTGCGTTATTTACGGTGTCGAGCAGATTAATTTTTCAAACATATGAAGCAATGGACTAGGAATTTCCTTAAAAATCCTTCAAATTGTGATTGAAAGTGTGCTATGTAATTGGGATGCTGTCTCTAACATCAGTTTTTTTTGTCAACAATTTTCTGAACTGACATTGTTCATGTTTTATCATTCTTAATTCTTACCCTAGATTCATGAACTATTCGAATTGATTTATAACTATGAGCCATTATGTTCAAAGAAAGTCACTCTTCAAAAGAAGACATGATTTGTAGTAACCTCTGATCTCTATAGTCTTTGATGTCCGTTTTGACAGAGATAGAGTATAGGTACATAAAGTATCTTGGCGAGCAACTTGTACGAGTATATAGTAAAAATCATAAATAAGATCAGTGGCTCGGAAAATTGTCTGTGCGGTAAAGTTGTCGTGAGACGATTACGGTTTAAGTCACATTTTTCTTGATAACTGTTTTGTAATATTTGGGAAACTAAAATAAATACTTATTTTAAGACTTTCATAATATAACATCACGACTGTATTCCCCGAAGGGTAAGGCAGAGGTGTATACCGACATTTAAAACTTTACTTACTGCCTGACTTAATTTGGTGTAGACAAATGTGCAGACATGCATGAATTTAGAGCAAGGAGACATTGTGGAATTCGAGCAACGTAACTGTCGAATTTCATAGCTTAACTGTAACTTGGGTATGTCGGAAGCATTGTGTATCTATTAAGCTTACAAGTTATCCATGTGCTTTTTTTGGATGCATGAAAAAAGTAATTATTTGACGTGTATATAGATAGTTTTAAGCGATCTTTCATGGGCTGAAACGTAGTCGTAGGTTTCAGAATTTCTTAGAGGGTATTACAAAGGTTTCGTCTGAGCAATCATGGCCGAAGTTGTGACCATTATAATAAAGACGGCATTTTTAGGCTTATTCGGATATTTTAGATATTTATTACGAAAATCTTTTAAGAAAACTTCCTATTTTTAGGGTTCCGTACCAAAATGGTAAAAGGAACCCTTATGGTGTGACTCAGTCTGTCTGTCTGTCTGTCACAGCTGAATATCTTAAGAACTACTGATGCTATCAACTTGAAATTTAGAATAGTTTTAGATAACGTTTGCCCCAACTATTTTGCAAATAAGAAAGAACAACAGGGACTGAAAGTTGGTCTTAAAAATTTGAAATCTGGCACTAGGGCATGTGGGGTATCATATGAAAGAGCGTTGTTTGCAGTTTTCGACTTTTGATGAAAAATTAAAAAAAAAACCGTTCCCCCTTATCTCCGAAGTTTGCATAGAGAAAAATCTGGAATTATTCTATGTGATAAAAGCTTATGTAATGATTACAGGAAAAATAAACCTATGTCTCTAAATAGCACACTTTTTCAGAAATCAACAAAAAATACATTAGTTCCTCTATCTGTCAAGAGATCGATGACCTAAAACTGCAATATTCTACACCGCAGTGTTAAAATTTTCTCTCTCTCTTTTTCTCTTTCTGTGTTTTTTCTCTTTTTATTCTCTTTTTCTTTTCTTTTTTTTCTTCTTTTTCTCGCTGATGAAAATTTAAAAACATTCACGTTTCACAACCAAAATGTCCTCCTTCCTACATACAGGTAGCAGGTTGCTTTGGGCATGGGGTCTCAACTCGAACAAATTATAATTAGTATTGAAAAAATTCACAGATGGCAGCATAGGTAACAATTATTAAATTAACAACCAATAAAAAGCGTTATAGAACCGATTTTGGCTGAAGTAATATTAGTAAAAATCAAAACTTCCTTGTTTAATGTTGGTTTATTTATTTACACTCATAAATCACGAGAATGCCACCTAGTATCTAGGCCGACTCCTAGATGGCGTTGTAAAACTACAGTCTCTGGCAATTAGTGAGTCGCTGATGCTGCCATGTGTTAAAAACCCAGGAATAAAAATTGCCAGCTCAATAGCCAGCCTTAGGGAGGTGTCATTTCTTTGTATGGGATTGGGTATCTGTAGTATTATAATAATTATGTGTGCTTTGGGTGAAGCACAGTTGTAGTTTTTCTTTGCTGGTACGGAAGCCTCGGTGCGCGAGTTTGACTCGCCCCTTGACCGGTTTTAATTTAGGTAAGTATTATATTAATCACATTTTTGTAGGTACAGTCACTAACACATCAAGTTACCACAAACTGTAAAATTTTCTCATTCGATTTTGAACTTAACTATCAACATTTTAAGGTTTAAAATCGTTTGGAGAAATTTGACAGAGTCGTATAACCTGATGTGCTGGCTACCGTACATCATTTCATCCACAAAATAATAATGCTTATATTTTACAGCATCGCCTCGTAACATACAACAATAATGAAGACATCACGTTATTAAAATACCAACATGAATGGAATGTGATGGAAGTTAATTTTCCTTAGGAATTTTGAATTAATGTTTGTTTTATTTTCTGAACAATAATAACGAACAAGTTTGCTATTAAGTGTAGCAAACTAAGGAAGCCACGAGCCTCTCGCTGATATACATATGTATAGGCAACCAATGTAGCAACACGTTCAAAGAAAATATACATTTTTTCGATAACATTTCCACCACAATTGAAATGGCTGCGTCCTTCCATCGAACGAATAAAAACGAAACTAGATAACGTAAACCGCTACCCAAAACTACGTGGTGAACTGGCAAACGTATTCTGATTTAAATATCGCGACCTTTGGAAGTCTTCGTAATATTGGAGACAGGATGGGCCCAAGGTATTGATGCTATGTAGTAATGCGCTAGGGATTTCTGAAAGGTCCGGGCGACAGCAAAACGTGTTAGTTCGCCTTATTGAATATCGGGAATATGACGGGGTCCCGCAGGACCCCAATATCGGAGGTCGGCAGAGTTTGGCATACGTTGCATTCTCAGCGGGTTTTAGGGATGACTTTTACACATCCAGGTAATGGATTTCGGATAATTATTGCTATTACGTAAATAAAAATTAAAGTGCGTTAAGAAAAAGGTTCGCTTGCTTTTATAAACTTTCATGCTTGGTTTTTTCTTCATGTGTACATAAAACACTCAAGTAGGTACCTACTTATGATTTCTTGTAGGTTAATATTTGCATGCTCCAGCCTGCCACCTCCTCATCTTAGTTTAAACAGTTTTACGTATTATCAGCTTGCGTTCTTCAGCAAGATTTCAACAATAAACACACCATAAACAAAAACTTAAAACTCGAAGCCGTTTTATTTCCCCAATCAGCGCAAATAATCAACAAATTGATTTACACAAACTGCAATTCTAAATACAAAACTTAAGTTTGTATTTCAGCCGAAAACAATTGCACGAACCCAATATCAGGGAACTAAGGGCCTATACAGACGAGCTACAATCACCGACACGCGACAGTGGCAAAAGAGTGACCGCCATAAAATTTGGTGAAAACGGTCAATTTTCAATCTATTTGCTTCTAACGGATGTCGAGAACGTGTGGTTAATACCAAATTGCTTTGAGACGCATGCACATATTATATGGTCGCGACAAACGCAAGGTAGAGCAAAGTAGCTATCTTTCCGAAAACAATATAGTTATAAAACCGCAACTACCTACATCGCCACTAAACGATTTGTCGCTGCAGCTGCATGAAGTTTCATGCACCTGAAAGTGGTGGAGCCACTTTCATACCAGTCCCAGTTTGGTGACATTTTTGCTGCTTCTTTCTTTTTTCGTGTGGTTAGTGACTAACCTGTCAGAGTTTTAAGGCGAGGTTCTTCGAGCGTGCATTTTTGTTCTAGAGGTGGCAGCTGGGCGCGAGTAAATTGTGCCGTGAATTTCGTTAATTTTGGGTTGAAAATTATATGTTTTACGATATTAACAATGTTAAACCCGACGGATATCATCACAGACGTTTGTTTTTATGTTATTTTCAATACATAATGTGGTATAATATTGAAATAAAATGATTTTAATCTACAAAATAAGGGTATGTTTGGATTTTTTTGCTATCGAGCCAACTTTATCTAATTATGGAACGAGTACCCGACGTACCTACAGAAAGGTTTCAAAAGCAACATATAATTTTTTCACGTATTTGATCACTACCGTTTCTAAATAAAATTACATTTCCTAGAGGTTAACTTGAAGAACCTCGCCTTAATGCCGCCCATGGTCCTCTGACTTGGCTACACAGGCCGTCGAGAAATATCTCTCAGTCATTTTTGATCGATGTTTTCCTTCACCGTTTTTTAAGCAAGAGATATAATTATACAATATGCACATTTTGCTGCTGCTGTGTGCCGTTGTTGTGGCACGTCTATGCGATCCCTAAGTGGCTGAAACTTGGTGAAACAATAACGGTAGTCATATTTCATTGTTTTCTCGTATCGAAGTCGCGCGGCCTACGTTCCAGATATTTGAGCGAAACACATTTGTATTAGTTAGTAAGTTTAATACGGACGTAGAGACGCGATGCAGATGCTACTTTCATGTTTTATGACCGAATTATTTGTTTATATATGAGATGCGTGGAGAGATATCAAGTTTAGGTGTAATTGTGTGAAAATTTGGGCTAAATGGACTATATTTTATGTATCTAGGTTGTAAGAGAACTAGGTATTAATAACATAATATGTTGAAAGATACAGGATGTAATGTTTTCATGTTATTTTCAGAAGATCGAACACAGCAAATAGAAATCTCGACAAAAACTTTCTCGTATGTACAAAGATATAGGCAATTAAGATAAAACCCCCATAGTTAGTGGTAGATGGCGACACCAGCGCCCACGGCCCTCGGCACACGGTCTCTGCTTCATTATTAATGGATAACACTAACTCAATATAATAACTGTATCGGATTACAGGATATTGGAAGTTGGTAGATTATGATATTACGACGAAATAATTTATTTTTGTTTTATTTTTGTTCCTACCCTGCTTCAGTTATTGGATTTTCTTTTTGGAAAATGATGAGCATTTAATTAAAGCTGTTGTCTGTGTTTATCTTTTTATTACTTTGGATTTTTTGGGTTCCGTAGTAAACAAGGAACCCTTATAGTTTCGCAATGTCCGTCTGTCTGTCTGTGGCTTAGCTCAGAGACTCTTAGTGCTAGAAAGCTGTAATTTAGAATCTTGAAATAAATTTTTATTTAGGGTACCTCCCCTACACGTAAAGTGGGGATGATATTTTTTTTCTCATCTGTCCCATATTGTGGGGTATCGTAGGATAGGGTGTTAAAAAATATTGTAGTTTTGTTAAAAGCATTTTTCGATTCAGGGATCCGTTTGCGTATTATTAAGTTTGAAAGTGCTAATTTTTATTAGAGTCATCTGTCCCCCCCCCGTACAAGCTAAATGGTTGTATTTGGATATGTAAAAAAATTCACAGCAGTAGTTTATATAACGTAGTTAAAAGGAAAACTATCACGGCTAAGTAGGCTTCACAAGTTACCGAGTAATGGTCAACCAACTTTCACTTACAGTTGAAAAACATGTTCTCCCATGTTGCTCTAATTATACATATATTTTTTTCCAATCATTAACACTACTCGTTCACTATAAAATCATTAAAAGTCGGTTATCATCGCCTTAAGCTGGAAATCCCACGGCTGATTTCATACAATATGTAGTGAATAAGGTTGGTGAAATTACGCGTAGCTATTAACTATTGTCATTTTGCAGTCATAGTGTTTTTAGTGCACAACCCTGTGGCCAGTCCAGCCGAAATGCAGGAGTGACATATGCGGCTAATGCAACTGTGTATTTTACGGCCATTACTATTATGTAAAGGTCATTTCGTGTTGCAGTTAGGGGCTTTCTAAATTGCGACTGGACGATGTTCAATTGTTTCAGATTTTTTGAACCTATTTATTTATTTATTACTAGCTTCTGCCCGCGACTTCGTTCGCGTGGAAGTCGTAAGACACCATAATACCTAAACTAAAATACCAGCCACATTTTAATAAAACTTCCCTGAATACTACGTACGTACAGTTCTATGGTAAAGGATTTGGTTTCCGCACTTTGTCCTTCAGGTGGACCATTGTACATAAGCCATGGCAGCCATCAGTGGTTATTGCAACAAGCTCTACTCCCTCCAGAAGTTAATTACATATCCCGGACTGTTTAGAACATCTGTGAAAGATCTGGGTGCCCGAGGGTTTCTGTTCTAATCTGAGTGACACCTGTGCATTCAAAAAGCACATGCGCGACGGTTTGGTCAGCTTCCATGCAAGCCCTGCACAGAGGATTGTCCGTTATGCCTATTGTATGAAAGTTTTTGTTTAGCGTGCAGCTTCCTGTGATAGTCCCCGTTACCAGGCGCAGGCCGGTCCTATGCAGAGGTAATAAACGCCTGGTTAGCTTACCATCTAAGAATGGCCATAGCCTCGCTGGACTGTCTGCAGTCCGGTGTCGAGGTCCACCAGCTCTTTTCTAGTGAATTATTGAAGGCCTGGGTTCCTGCATTTACACTAATGGCACAAATCTGATACATAGAATGTTTCTCATTGTCATTCTTACAGATTACTCCTGACGAACACCTATCTATTATATATTTATAAAATTCAGAGTCCTGACTGACTGACTGACTGATATATCAACGCACAGCCCAAACCGCTGGGTCTAGAGATTCCAAGTTTGGCATGTAGGTTCCTTATGAGATCTAGGGGTGCACTAAGAAAGGATTTTTGGAAATTCCACCCGTTAGGGGATAAAATAGGGGATGAAAGTTTGTATGAAAAATCTTATTCATTTGGTTGATTAACTGGAAACTTGGCACAAATACTTGCCTAAGTAAGTAATAACATTTTTCATCATTAGTTTTTCAAAACTACCCCTCAAAGGGGGATGGCGGGGTGTCAAAGTTTGTATGTAGGAATTTAAAAAAATATATTTCACAAACAAAATAATTAAAACTCATGAAATTCTGGACAAAATCCGATTCAACTAGGGAAGTATTGACATCCACGCGGGCGAAGCTGCGGGCAACATATTATTATAGAAACTTTAGTAGTACTATGAGTTTTTTTATAATTGAAATAAACGCGAGCGAAGCCGCTGGCAAAAGCTAGTCACTGATATAATAGAACAGTACATTGTAATTGTAAACACACGGGATTTATCACTAACAGTCACCTAACCATAGATATTTATTTTTATCTTAACCAGAGACGACAGAAGAGGTCTAACTTAATTACACTCCCGGACACTTGAATCGAGCCACCCTGCATATTTTTGTTAAAAGATCTTGTATTGTTTTAAATAATGGTAGTAAAAAGAAAAGAAAAAAAGTGTTTTTTTTTTTAAACCAGTCACTCACTTTTATTTCCGTTTGCCATTGTTCCAAATTTGAAATTTAAAACATAAAAAAACTGTTTAATTGCAATAAATCGTCTTTTCGAGTTTCTCAAAGGCAAAATTAGCGTTGAAATTTTTTAAGATATCAGTGGTATACATAGAGAAAACGTTTATTTAGTATATCGGTCGCTATTCAAGGTTGGTTTCTATTAGTGGTGGCACCCGTGGTCCCTTCACAACCTCAAGGCTAGTTTTTCCTTCATTGGAAATTCCACTCATCATCGGAATTCAGAAATAACTATTGCTATAAAGATGCTCTAATCAAAGCTTGTTTGTTCCTTTAATAGCGACCAAACTCCGATTTTCTTCTCTTTTTCGAATTCATGAATTCAAATATGGAACAATGGTGATATCCAATTGTATGTCAACTTCAAAACTGCATCAAAACTTTTTCGCTGACTTATCATTATTTTGATGTTTTTGGCCTATAAACATAAGAATGCACTGTGGATCAATTTAGGAGTTCGGGAGTGTATTATGCTGTGTACGTTCTTCTAACTATCACATTAAATTAACAGTACCAAAATGTAAAAAAAAAGAAGTACAAAAAATATCAATTCTTGGGAATCGTAATCTGATTTGCATTGCTTTGTTGAAAGTTGACTGAAATACATAATACTCGTATGTCATGATTGACTGCTTAGATCCATAAAGGTATGATAATCATTTAAAAGATTAAATCTGTAAGTATAACAATCTGCTATATTCGTTTCCTATTCAACCCAGCGAAGTAATGGAATAATTCGACTGTTGTCATACACTGGTGTACCTAATAATGTTTTCGCTCTCATCGCAGTATCATTCCTACGAACTGTGTGGGAAATGTTTTTTGCGATTTCTGACTTTTCTAGTACTCAAACCTAAGTTGGTTCCATATAATTTTTTGATCCTTATAAGAAACAGGATCGATTGGCATCAAAAAACTTGTTTGTTAAAATTGCCCACTTTATTGCTGACTGTACCTTTTTTTCAAAATATGTAAATGCACATCAATTTTTTTCTTAAAGTTAAGGGTAGTATCTTGAGACCGTTTTCTTGTAGCGACCATGGTTAAGGTACCTGCCCTTATTGACCCATCTCAAAACATAATGCAATACTGTTCATTCCCCATAACAAATAGCGTGATAATTTTTACCTAGTAATTTGACCAGACCTCTAAGAAATATCTATGCAAAATTTAAAGAAAATCTATCCGGTAGTTTTTACGTGATGCTGAAACATACATTCAGACAAACAGACAAAAATTCTAAAACTATATTTTCGGCATCAGAATCGTTCCCAGACCTTGTGGCAATCATTTTTTTTCAAAAATATTCAGTGTACAGTTTTGACTTCGCTAATAATGCGATAGTTAAGCCTACATAATACATAACCTCCATGCTTTCTAATTATTAAATAAATACTGGTCTATCATAAACTAAATTCACGATAAACTAAACAAACATAACACTTATATTTTACTTAATTATAACATAACACCCTAGTGGTCGCCAAATTAAAGTCGTTCAGAGAACAAAAAAACACGTCAATTGTATCCGCTACCCTGTTGAGCGTGCCCAGTGCGCGCGTCAGCGGTGCGCGCGGAAGCAGATTGGTGCGCGCAGTCGGCAGTGTCGGCACCACTAGCAGCCGCAGTCGTCGCCGCCGGCTCACATATCTCATCTGGTATGCAAAGCCGAATTGACTGTAGTATAACTAAATTAGAAATTTTGCCTTTAATTTTTTTTTTGTAGATGATTTTTCTAAAATTTTAACAACTAATAAGTCAGTGTAAAGTAATCACAGATTTAAAATTATTGTCTTCAAAATAATAAATTCTACAATTATTATTTAATTATTAGCAACCAGTATGATTTTGTTTCGACTCTAGATTGTCCTATGGAGCAGAACCAGCATGTTTCCTTATTTCTGGGTTACTAACGTACTTGCTATGTCTCTGATTTTGCAGATGTTCAGTCGGCGGTGAAGACGGTGAGAGGTCAAAAGATTGCTTGACTGCCACGCTACCAAATAAATCGATAAAATAATTATGAACATCGTATCTAATCTAGTTATTATACCTAATACCGTAATTACTTTTAGAGCAAAATTTTATTAATCCTCGGAAAATTTCTTTCGCCAATAATGTTTATTATATTAAATGCTCGTAGCTAATAAAGAAAAATACCTCGAAGCCTTGATAAACTGGAGGTTCTACATTTTCT
This sequence comes from Dryobota labecula, assembly GCA_947523025.1. NCBI lineage: Eukaryota > Metazoa > Arthropoda > Insecta > Lepidoptera > Noctuidae > Dryobota > Dryobota labecula. The sequence goes on along the minus strand of OX383287.1, from coordinate 26,899,810 downwards.
TTATAGCTGCACGGTATATGAACGACATATTTTCCTAAAATTACGAGTAAAATAACAATTTGAATGACTGTCGCAGGGGAGAAAAACATTTTCCTCGATCTTAAGTAACATAGCACAGGGGCAGGCAGAAGAAGAAATCTAGCTAACACGACTCGATAGAAAGGGAGTTATTGGCTATTAAGCCGAAATAGGCTGTACAGTACAAATTCAAAGCAATAGGTACGTTTGTTTTTACTTTCACAAAATTAATTACAAAATTTTGAATGACGATAAGTTTGGCAACTATCCCAACCCTTTAATTAGTAGGTATAAAAAAACTAAAAATAATGTTGGTAAAACCTTGTATCGATACAATCGGAGCAGATTCAAGGATCTGCAATAAATATCTTACTCCCAAAACATAACGGTTCAGAAAACTTAGCCACAGCTAAAATATTTGGTGAAAGATTAAAGTCGAACTTGAAGAATTTAGAAAAGGTTCGACCCTCCAAATGGTTCATAAAAATGTTGGTGCTCTTTATTGGATATAAGAAAACGAAGGAGGTTCCTCTCATTTTTAACAGACTTCAACAAAAAAGGAGGTTCTATGTTTGTCTCTATGTTTTTTAAATTATATGTACATTGATATTTTCAACAAGTGTAGACCGATTTCGAAAATTCTTTTTTCATTTGGTAGAAGAAGTTTGCGCGGTGGTCCCATATGAATTTGATTAACGTTGCTTGTGTAGTTTTAATAATACATAGATAGTTAATCCACTTGGTGTATTCGTTATTGATGTTATAAAACTTCCGGTCCTTCTTGTTTACATAGAAAGTTATGTAACCGATACGTAAGAATCGGTGTGGGTACCACAGCTAAAAAGTGTCAAAAAAAAAAAAAAAAAACAACCTACTTCCAAAAACATAACTTTAATTTCGGAATAAAGAACACAGAACCATAGACACTGTCTTCCGGAATTAAAGGCAGTAATGAAAAGTAAACCTGGCGGGGGGGGGGACATATTAACCAACGTTACCCCACACTATGGGATACGAGACAAGAATAAAAAATATCATCCCCACTTTACGTGTTTACCCTAAAAAAATGTATATCAAGATTTTATTTTACCAGTTTGTCGGTTTTAAATGTATACCCATACCAAATTACAGCTTTCTAGTGCTAAGAGTCTCTGAGCTAAGCCACGGATAGAGAGACAGACAGACAGACGGACATGGCTAAACTGTAAGGGTTCCTTGTAGTTTACGGAACCCTAAAAATTGTCTATGGGAGTTTCAAAGCGTTTATTTCCCATTCGCATGGTACATATGTGGTGGCCAGTTTTAAATAAGTGGGTTTCGAACTTTCGATGCACCGTTGAGTTTGTTGGTTAAACTGATTTTGTTTTATGTTTTGAGCCTTACTGAATGTAGTTTAGAATGGATTAATGGTTTTTATTGTAAACAAAATAATAAAATGAGGGTATCCTTGAACAAATTGTAATTTACAATCAAGTAAGAATACAGACCATCAGCGAATGTATGTTTATCTTTAAGTTTCCACAACATGGATTCTCTGTGGAGTGAACTGAAGAAAATGCTCATTACATATAACAGTAGGTAATAGAAATCTGCCGTCGTCTTGACTAGAAAGATAAAAAACTTCAACGCTCCAAGTGGAACAAAAACCGAAATTATTCATGAAAATTTTCATTGTCAGGAGTTCTTAACAAAACATTAATGAGCCTATTAAACAGTTTAATAAACAAAGAAGTATTGAAAACGACGTATCTGATCAAACTTGATTGTCTCCACAAATTCTAAGATACTTGAGATTCTTGGCACACAACAAAATGATAAATTAACCAAGTTTCTGGACTCAATACACTTGCCGTGACACTTTTGTTTAGATATTCGCAAAATATAGTTTGCTTTAAAGGAAACTTTGCAGAGTTAAGAACCTGTACCTAGAACCTTTACATATTCTGTATTCAACTGTGATGGACTGAGTTGATTTATTAGTTAGTCTTTTTTAACGGTACTGATAGAATTTATGAGAAATGAACAAAAGCGTGATGTCAAATGAGATTGTATTATTTAAAATACCATCTTCAAAAAACCGGCTAAGAGCGTGTCGGACCACGTCCGAAACGCACTTGGCCGGTTTTTTGAAGATGAAGGGTTCCGTAGTTGGGATGAATTTATTCCAAGAACAAACTTAATATTGTAGTTGCAAAACATGTTCCGCCATACTTTCCAACTGCAAATGTAAGTTTGTACGCACAATATTGAGTGATTTGCCGTGTTATTCTAAGACTATAGGTTTTCCTGTAATCGCTAAGTATAGAACTATTAACAGAATAAAAAAAAAAATTGGCTTAGCAGTTTCGGAGATAAGGTTGGTAATGGAATGGTAAATTTTCATTTATTTTCTTTAAACCTTTTATTTTATTTGCCCTTTAACCTCCATAGTCAAAATTCATTTATTTACGTTACACGTTCGTTTTGGGTTACAGAAATTCATATTTGTGCCAAATTCTACTTAATCCGTCCAGTATATTCGGAGCAAATCGTCTGTGACAGACGGATAGACAGACAGATACACGAGTGATTCAATATGAGTTCTGTTTATTCATTCAGACGTACGGAACCCTAAAAACAGGAGCTTTTCAAGACAATCCGTAATATTGTTAAACAGAGTGCTTCGTTTCCACGAAGGTGTATTTTAACTCAAATAGAATCAGATCTTCATTCCATCCACTTAATAACCTTAAATGGAAATGTTCCAAAGTAATACTAATCACGCACCACACACCTCGCACTCATTTACATCAGTCTTCTCAATACAAAAGTTCCGAACACCGCCTCCAGTAGTTCCACCGCCAGCAAAAGGAACTCCATCATTATTCTAACAAAAAGTTGGGAAATGCATACAATTCTCTCAAAGGCGTGAAAGACAATACGTATCACAAAGTAGAGGAACGCAAAGTAAGAGCGTTTGCTTGCCAAGTACCAGGAATGCAAACATGAGCTGGAGGTAAAGCGAGCAAGAGACGCCTTACCGACTACGAAACGTCGCTACAATGACGAAGACCACAACGAAGACTACACCATAAATATGCCACGGTAGAGTCGAATTTGGAGCAAGGTAATAAGAAGGTCGGATGCTCACATTTATTCGCGCAGTTGGAATGCGGCTGTTCCGTGATATGCTAAGCAAAAGCCAAGCAAACAAATTGGAAGCGACACATGAGAGGTGCACGAATAAAATGTTTCTTAAGAGAAAATACAGAGCAGAAAATTTAAAAACTATTCGCGCTAAAATAAACATTATAGGCTGCTTTAGATATTCAGGAAGCTAAGAGCAACGTAAACAAGATTCAGTTTGAGCTTCCCTCTTTTTGTTTTTGTTTGGTACAAGTTATATTATGTGGGTACTTTCAACGCGACTATACCCAAAGTCTCAAATTCAGATAATTTATGTAAACAAAGGGGATAACATATCAAAAAAATATCTTCGTAATGGTAATTCACATAAAATGGCGAAAAAAGAGGTTACATTTTCTTTTAAGTACTGATTTTAAGAAATAATAATTAACAAATAATCATACCGTAATTATTTTTATCAATTTCCGGTTTTAAACAAAGTTATTAAAGAAAGGAGATTTTCTGGTATAAAATATTTTATGATACTGGTAACAATGCAGGAGATCCAAACATTTTCAAATGTTGTACATCTCCAACAACACATAGACTACAACTCTCATTCATAGATTCATATCGTAAGTAGCATATCTAGCCACATTTTGGATGAAAACGGCAGTAAACTGTTTCGAGTGGAAATCGATTTTGGGAGGCTTACGTCTAGCACTGGACTTAAAACGGCTAATTATGACGATCATATGCCTTGTCTCCGACATACTACACAATACATTGTTTGGCAACGGTATTTTGTTTGCATAGTTCTTATAATTAATTCACTTTAATTTTAGCGATGACTATTCCCAAAAAAAGAATATGATAAAATGTTTTGCACCACTGTCCTGTCATCTTGACAGTGGCATTTCTTGACATTACTTTGTTTACATAAATTATCTGAATTAGAGACTTTGCGTATAGTTTATTTAAATCAACTATGTTGGGGTCGGCTTCTAGTATAGCAGGTTGTAGGTTTGTTATTATTTTACATTTTCCTTTAATTTAATTAAACACAACAGATATTAAAGACTCCTTGACTTTCTCCCATAAACTAAACCACATACCTATGGTTTAATTTATGGGAGAAAGTAAGGATATTACCTTCTTTGTAATAATTACGATTGTATCTTATACCTACTCTACATGTAATTTTGTTGTTTGCGAGGTAGTTTCACGAGCGCCATGCTATAGCAGGCTTAGTGAACGTTTTCCCCCTATGGAGCTAATCAGGGATTGAAGGCAAGTCAACAAAAGGTGTGTTGTTCTGCCGCTCGTATCAGCTCCGCTTCAAACCACATGCAGGAGCGACATTTAAACTGCCAATGTAGCCACGTAGGTATTAACGAAGAGACGAGTAGGAGGAATAAGGGGCAAACAAACAAAAATAGTGAATAATATGTTGAAAAAAAAAAAACACAATTTTTTTATGGACAATAAAGAATATTCAAGCTATATTCCTTCTACTATACTCCATTTATTATAACATTAGACAAATAACTGTTCTCACCCTTTCGTTATTTCGTTGTTTAATAAACTCCGTTATTTCATGATAAATACAAAGCACTGTAATCTATTTACCATTTACATTAAAAAAATTACTCTAAAGTGCAGTAATTTCAACAATATTACACAATAACTGTCGGTATTTAGCCGTTATTTGTCTAATGTAAATAGACTATAGTTGAAAATGGAAAAGCTATATTTCTTCTACAAGTTGAAAATGGAAAACCTGTTGCAATTTCGTTTTATGTCAATGAAGATTTTTTTTTATATAAAATGGTTATGAAATTAGAATTTTCTTTTATTTCAATATATTGTTTTGAGAACATATAAATCTACCACACTAAAGTTGCGCTTCAAACTGAAACATTTCAGCGCGGTAGGTAGGTGCGGTCAAGGCAAGGAGCGATAATGTTAAGTAATTTTCAAACAAATTCCTTTCCCACATAGCGGGCACATGTCACCTTATCGAACATTTTCGTTTAAATGTTGGCAATGGCGTAGTCGGAAACATAATAAGGTGCAAGTAAAATTTTATAAACTTATAATCGTGACAATCTAAGAAGTCAGATTTGACGTTTCTCATTCTACATGCGGCGATAACTTTGTATGAACGTCTAAGAATAAAATCAAAAAATCAAATACATAATCCTAATTAATTACTATGTTATCCATACATTATAGCAATGGGTATCATTCGTAAGCACCAAGTTTCACTTTATATTGGAAAAATGCACTCAAAAATACGAATTAATCGTAGATCAATATCCCGACATGACTGACATGATTTGTTGTTGTGTTGTGCCCGTTATAAGCCGTTTTTTTGACTGAATAAAATCGATGTTCTGAAAATCGATTCTTTTAGTGAATTTATTTAAGTATTCACCCGACAAATACCCGTAAATCAGGGTGCTTAACATGTTTATTCGTAGACTGTACAGAAACCATATATTTTGATTTAAAAGAGAGTCCGTGATGTTTCTTGCCCGCTCTTCTCTATATGAACCTACTACGCTTTGGAATGGACAACTAGCTTCATCTTTGTGACTGACCAACCCCTTAACAATTCAAAAGTTCCTTTAATTAGTGTAATTGACATAAATATGTAATTTGAGATTGAGTTTGACCAAACATTTTTATTTACCTGGCGTTATAATAATATTCCCCCACTGCAAAAAACTGAGAGGATAATATATTTAATCCAATAATGTATTGTGTATGTTGTTTTGTTTTCAGCGGCGGAGGTAATAGTATCGGCGGGAGTGACCTCGATCCGCTGATGTGGAAAGTGCTCTCCATTCCGACTTTTTTGAGTTTTCCCGAACGGTAAAACGGAGATTATTGTTATATTTATTATGTTCACTATTGAGTTTGCCTGTTATCGTTTCTTTTAATTCGATCATGTGTTTGTTTGTTATTATTGTAGTGTGAGTGAAAAGTGAATCGACTTTGTTCTTTTTTTTTAAATTTATATTATTTGTAAGTCTCTCAACCATGTTCTATAATAAGAAAGAACATGCTTGAGAGACCATGCTCGCATGGTAGTTATATAATACTGGTTAATAAAATGCACAATATAAAACAGAAAAAGGTATCTGAGGTAGCAAGGTCTCCTGAGTTATAGATCACCCGGCTCTCTTAGATAGGAGATGTTTATTTAGAAAACAATTAGATTCCAGATGTTATAGTTATAATAAAAGTCTGAAATCGCAATTAGATAAGTATAAGTAGAACCTGTTAAATGAAAAGATACATTTAAAAATGTACATATTAATTTTGTAACCACAGACATTTATTTACAGAATATACAATATATGTCGCACAACTAACTATTTGCACTAGGTACTAAATTAAAAGACTAACAAACTAAATATATAAAAACAAAAAAATACAAAGAAAACAAAAGATTGATTTTGTTAATCATGAAATTGGGTAAAATTGCAAATTAAATTCATTAGTAACTAGTTGTATTATATAACTAGCTTCTGCCCGCGACTTCGTCCGCGTTAAATTTCTTGTTCCCCCGACCCACCCCGTCGCAACACATTGCCTGCCCGTGCTTTTACTTCGTTTTCGCATAAACTTTCATTTAAAAAAATGGTGTTCTAGTTAATAGGAATGTAATTCTTCCTCAAGAATTGGGCTGTAAAATGCAAAAGATTTTTTCAAATCCAACTCGCAGTTCCAGAGATTAGCGCGTCCAAAAAACAAAAAACCGGCCAAGTGCGAGTCGGACTCGCGCACGAAGGGTTCCGTATCATCCATACAAATCCTTATCCTTACTAATATCATAAATGTGAAAGTAACTCTGTCTGTCTGTCTATTTGTCTGTCTGTCTGTATGTTAAGTTTTCACGCCTAAACCGCTGAACCGATCGTCATGAAATTTGGCAAAGATATAGCCTGGGATATGGAGAAGGACTTAGGCTACTTTTTTACGCGATAACCGACATCCACGCGGGCGGAGCCGCGGGCAAAAGCTATCCATACTAATATTATAAATGTGAAAGTAGCTCTGTCTGTATGTCTGTCTGTCTATCTGTCTGTATGTTACGTTTTCACGCCTAAACCGCTGAACCGATCGACCTGGGATATAGAGAAGGACATAGGCTACTTTTTTACGCGATAACCGACATCCACGCGGGCGGAGCAAAAAAAAAACAGCAAAAAAATCATGTCCGTTGTATGGGAGCCCCCCTTAAATATTATTTTTTTCTGTTTTTTGTATTTGTTGTTATAGCGGCAACAGAAATACATCATATCGCACCTTCTTTTCGAAACCGTTATTAAACAAAATAAAACTAAATTTTACAGTAGAAATAATTTACGATATTTCGTTAAAAAAAAAAAAAACGAAATTTCGTAAAAATTTTGTTTAGTAACGGTTTCGAATTAAAGGTGCGATATGTAAAAATTTCAACTGTTTAACTATCACGGTTCATGAGATACAGCCTGGTGACAGACGGACAGACAGACAGACAGACGGACAGCGGAGTTTTAGTAATAGGGTCCCATTTTACCCTTTGGGTACGGAACCCTAAAAACTAACTCTTCAGCTTTAGAATAGACTACCTCGCAGAGTTGATCATTATTTTGCTACGGAGTTATTATAAAACAGTTATATCTCCTAAGATATTCATTGAAATTAAATGATGTAAGGGCAACTTTGTTCAAAATTAAATACTTGTGATGAATAACGTATTTATTTGGATAACGATTAATACCATGTTTATGAAAACTCCTTCGCAAATAATGCATTAATTTCGAACAAATTTGATTACCATAAAAAAGGTTATAGTGCGTCAATCTTAAAAGATAGACATATGCTGTCGCGGACTTTTTTTTAGGAAATTTACATGATATTTGCGTAACTTAAACCGTTTACGCAGCGCACGCAACGGAAGCTCTCAAAAAGGAATAATTTTTCCCGTTTTTGCAACATTTTTCATTTATGCTCCGCTCCTTTTGGTTGTAGCGTGATGTTATATAGCCTATAATATTCCTCAATAAATGGACTATCCAACACAAAAATAATTTTTCAATTCCAACCAGTAGTTCCTGAGATTAGCGCGTTCAAACAAACAAACAAACAGACAAACAAACTCTTCAGCTTTATATATTAGTATATAGAAGTATAGATATATCAATGACAAATGCTCATGCGTATCAATATTTTCAACACACTTATAAAGGAAAATAAAGGTTTATCAATTATCATCACTAATACAACAGTGACATTTCCAGCATTTTCGATTCCAATCAGATGAAACAAATACGCAGTGCCGGTGAAGCAGAAAACACATCTAAGACTACCACAGAATTTGCAGCAGCACATCTATATCTTCCCACAGATCTGAAGGGTCATCATCAGGTTGACTATTGGGACTTGGTGGGCAAAGAGGGCTGGTTGGATGAGTATTGAATCATTACTTTGAATTTCGCACAATGATCACAATGTATACTATACGAGTTCAATAGTGGAACATTTATACACCTCTCTTTTCTGAGTGAAGCCCTTCTCTAGTTAAAAGTTATAAACAAATCAGATTTTAATAATACCAACCATTTTCATAGCTTAAACCTAAATATTATTTTTGAGAGCCAGCAGAATTTAAAAAGCTCTCCACGATAAAGCATCTTCTTATTATGTATTGAAAGTTAATTAAACACAAAAAAGTCATGCTGAACAAGAACAATAGCGGCATTAAAACATAGATCCATCAAGTCACCAACAAGCGCTATCAAGATCCCGGTATGTGTCAGCGAAATCACTGCGGAAGTTCCCCAGCAGATTTATTCATGACTTAGCCAAATATTTGATTGATTATTGTGTCTAAAGCAGTCCTGGCCTTCGATAAACTTGCCGACCACTTCATTTGGCGAAAAAGGCTCTTGTTTAAACTTCCTAAAGTGATGCTGCTCTTTTTTTTTCTTTTTATAGACCAAGAAAACATAAACTCCATTCAATTTCGTTAAAATAACGTTTGGAACGAAGGAAAATTATTGCAATGTACATAAAATCCGACAGGCTTCCATTACGCCTGCTATATAAGTAATACAATAACGGCTTAATGTGTTTGTTGATAAGATTGATGTTTTTTAAACGTTTTTCATGTATGAGCTATTGGCACAGATTAATCTGTGCTATTGGGGAAGTGCCAGTAAATTACGATTTCGTTGGAATATAACGTCTTGATCGCTTCACTAGCTCTTTAAGTATGAATTACCGCCAAGATCGGCTTTCATTATTTTGTTTGGTCCTCGATTGAGTCGTTTCATCCATTTTATTTTCCTCAGTTTGGTCTCTGCTACTGTATGTTCACCGAGGTAGGTTACCACACCGAGCAACTTAATTCGTGAATGTAATTGCCACTTGCAGTGCGCACAAATAGCGCGTGAATGAGGCTTCAAGGATAAATTGTTTTCCAACATCTTCATAAGACATCGAACAAAATAATAATAATACCTGGCCTCGTCTCCTATAGATAAGGCACGAGGATTAATCACCACGCTTGCTCAAGACGAGTTGGCGATTTCAGACTTATCCATACTAATAATAATATTATAAATGTAAAAATAACTCTGTCTGTCTGTCTGTTACGTTTTCACGCCTAAACTGCTGAACCGATCTTCATGAAATTTGGCAGAGATATAACCTGGGACTTGGATAAGGGCATTGGCTACTTTTTTACGCGATAACCGACATCCACGCGGGCGAAGCCGCGGGCAAAAGCTAGTGCCAGGTTTCCTCACGATGTTTTCTTGACCGATGTTAGTAATATCCAAGTTAAACTCAACAAAAACTCGTTAAAAACTGAAAACCCGCCTACATAATACCGATTCAAATATACGCGATAGATAATAAAGTAGATAAAGAAACTCAAACGTTAGAGAGTTCGAAAGAAAATAAGTTGTTGCTTTTTCGGATTCTTAGTAAATTGCGAGGCGTGGAAGGAAAAGTTTGGGAGATGAATCTTTAGGTTCGAGCAAAAAAGATCTTCGCTCACTCAACGTCTGCGAACTTATATTAACAAGGAAATTATTACGAATTTTGTCCGTTATTGCGTTGAGATTCTAAATATTTGGTCGCTCTCTCGAGTAATAAACCAACGAGGCTGTTAAAGTGGAACAAAATAGTCTTATTGAATCAATAATGAATGAGGACAGCCGCCTTGAGGAAATCCGCCGTTGTACTGGTATGGCCAAAAGTGCAATGACCAGTCTGGGGAACATTTAGAAGAACCGTGGCATCCGTCGGAATACCAAAATACGACTGATCCATGCTCTGGTTTTTTTCAATTTATTTATATGACGCAGAAACGCGGTGCATTTAAAAGCCGCGAGAGCAGTAAAATCGATACTTTCGAGATGTGGTGTTGGCGGAGGCTACTTCGTATACCGTGGACCGCCATGAGAACGAATGAGTTCTGGAGGAACTCAATATAACCAAGCGGCTATCTACAATGTGCCAAAAGCGTGCCCTTAGTTTTTTCGGACATATTATGCATTCACCCTAAGCATGGTCTGGAAAGGCTTATGATACTGGGCCGGGTGGAAAGAAAACGCGTTGAAGGCAGAGCACCGGCAAGATGGTCACACGCGATCAAGAAGGCTGTTGATTTACCAAGCGGTCCACACTACAGAAGAATGCATAACTTGGAGACGCGTCGTATGTGGTCGCGATTGAGGGAACGACGAAGAACAAGAAATCAATAATAAATGTTTTCACACGCTCTAGTCAAGTCATGTTTTTGGTATTATTTTTACTTTAAGACGCAGATATATTCCAGTGACCTTAAGTTGTTAGCTTGCGTGTTCTCTTAGGCGAGTATAATCGATTATAGCTGACTGTTGTGCTTTAATACTACTAAAGTCAATATTTATAAAATGAACACCTTGCAAATTTGTCACTATAGAGAGTGCTACATAAGCACCAAAAGTTTGTATGCGAAAACCCATACAAACTTCCATCGCCTAATTTAAAGTGTGGAAGGTGAAATATGTATTTTATTCTTAGAACAAAGAGTCATCAAAATTTGCGGAAGTATCATACAAACTTCCATCCTCTAGTTTAAGGAGTTGGGGGGTAAAACTTCCAAGTTTTAGAATTTTTTTGTTGTTTATGTACTAATATTAGCTAATATACCAAATTTCATCTTTCTAGAACTTCAGGAAGTACCTACCCTAAGAATTTTGATGATCATCAGTGAGTGTGTGAGTGAGTGAGTCAGTGACGAAATCGGGGTTTTATAAAATCTAAATTATAAGAGCTATGCAATTGAAACTTAATATATTTAATAAGTCCACTATTGCCATCATATCCCGAGAATTTTGTTTATCTGGTATAATTCAAACCCAAGTTATGAGGGTTAAAAAAAAAAAACAACGAATCGCTTCGAGAAAAGATAGGTAGTACCCTTGCGCTTCGCTTGGTTCGTCTTGGCGGGGGCACTACCGTGCCTCCAGATATATTAAGTTATTAAGAAAAAGCTCCAATTTTTTTTCCAAATCATGAACTCTACTCGTTTAGATGTCATCTTCAGTATAAAATCATTAAAAGTCAGTTATCGTCACCTTAAACGATAAGTCCCTTTAGCACACTACCATCAGAAGCTTCCCCCAATTTCTTTAAAGTCCCCTTTCTAGCGCCACCGCGAACTCCTGGTTCGCGGTGGCGCTATTCAGGATACTTTATATTTTTAAATTCAACCATATAGTATCGGAAAAGGTCGAAGTTTTGCTCTCTAAGGAAAACAATCTGCAGGCGTATTAGTATTAGAGCTTGCTTGTGTCGAAAGTTCTTTAATATTATAGTCTTACATTTCGAAATAGCATTATACATCATCATCATCATTATTTCAGCCGAAAGACGTCCACTGCTGGACATAAGCCTCCACCAATTGGGGGGGGTTTGCCATAATCGCCACGCTTGGCAGGCGGGTTGGCGATCGCAGTATGGTGTTAAAAATGCATAGAGAACGCTGCTGCCCATTCTCTAGTACGTCCCTTAGTCGCCTTTTACGACACCCACGGGAGGAAATGGGATGGTGCTATTCTTTACGTCCGGCACCACACGGTACCGGAATACATATCTATTATGTATTCCTTTTAATTTGCCTACGATCATCAGAAAATTATCTGAAACTTACCAATGAGAAAATATCAAGTTTCATATGTACCTTATCCTGAAACCTTACTGAACACAACCTAAAATAACTACAGGTAAATACATAACGTACACACATAGCTAACAAATAGAATATGCTTATCAGCATCTTGTCTGCTTGCTTTTTGCAATCGTGGCAGTAATTCCCTAAAGATGATTACGAAATTCAAACGTTGTAAAATTAGAATCAAATTGTATTTAAAAAAAAGGAGATCCTTTTCAATTTGTGTCACTTGAGCGACGTTCGAAGTAACAGATTTGTCAACAAGACCGTTTATGTCTTCAAAATGTCTTTCATTAAAGTGATCCAAAGAATTCCTAGTATCGAACGCTTCGTACTGAACGGTATCGGTGGTATTTGACGTGTGTTGTCAGCGCCGACAGATGACATGAACTCGCTTTAATCTATAGCCATAGAGATGAAAGTAATACGGATGCTTTCAATGGAAGTATGGTTTTGTAGTTGGCTATTATATTATTAGGTTTTTATTTTATTTTGGTGTGCAGCTATTCGTTTTCGGAGATATTTATTACTTATAATTGCTGTTATTCAGATATTCTTTGGAGAGATTTCTTCTGTGTATCAGCTTGTTATTTTGTGTATTATGCACGAACTAAGCAATTTTGACCGCTTAGAACGAAGCTTGATGTGCTTGACAAGCAACCTATGTGCTCGATAATGCTTGATGAAAAATTATAATTTTGCAATACTTGATAAAAATGAATGCGGATGCTTGACAAGCATATTTGGCGTTGCGTCAAGCCTCGTCAAGCATGCTTGTCAAGCACGTAGATGCTTGTCAAGCAATTTTGACAGTCTAGGGATCCCATAACTTAAATGTAAATCCGGTGCACCCAGTTCAGTCAACCCCGCTCCCACTTAATTTTGTTGCAAGGCATTTCACGCAAGATACCTACTTGCAGACACGAGAGAGAAGGTTACTTCTAGACAGGCGTGTACCATCGTCGATCATCAACTCTTAATATCAAAGCACTGACAAGTCAAAGGTCTCGAGTTTGAACCCAATGCACGCACCTCTGACTTTTCGGATTCATGTGCGTATTATATAAATGTCACTTTCTTAAAAAACGGCGAAGGAAAACATCGTGAGGAAATGGCATACCTAAGAAATATTTCTAGACGGAATGTGTAGCCAAGTCCCATGGGCGGCATAAAAACTGTGACGTCAGATGTCGGCACATGACATAATTTATGCGCGTGATTGACCGTGGGGATGGCGCGCGGGGTCGGAATAACGAACCCGTTACAGGACGCCCGCTGCACGCCCCCGACACCACTCAGCTCACAGGCGCGCGCTACTACGGGCATTTATCTGTTGATCATTGTTAATTGTGGTATTACACCTATTTAAATACAGTCCACTAGTTTCAGTATAAAGTCCCGACTGAGCCCATTCATCGGGTTAGTCACCAACCGCACGAAAAGAAGAAAAAGAACATCAAAGAATAAAATAAGAAGAAAAGTGTTGTTTTGCAAGTGAGAAAGTAGTCGAAGACTAATCTTACCGTTTAAAAAGTTTCAGACGTGTTCCCAAAATCCACACGGATGAAATTATTTGTGAAAAGAAAAATCTTACACTGAAGACAAAGACTCTCGTATTCTTAATACATCCAGACGACCACATCTCCTCCATACGTCCCTCCGATACCCGGCTTAGCGAAATCCCCCTAATACATTATTTTTATACCACCCTCGCGACGGCTATTAACCAATGTTTACGCTAACGATAATATAATATTATGTTATGTTACACTTACTTTTAAGGGCTAAAAGAAATGTTTATTGAATTAAAATGCATGAATGTAAGGAATTCACTATTTAGAACGGGTCTGGTGCTGTGAAAATATGGAACTCAATTCTTTCTTAATTTCTTAGATTTTTTTATTCTTAGAGACTATGCGAGTAATAAGTAAATTAGGAGTTCAATATTTATAAGTGTGGAGTTACTATTAATCTCTTGCAGACATTGATATATAAAAAAGGAAGTTATGGCACCGCTCTAATGTCACGTAAATATTATTGGACTAGAAACAATAACATGCAGCTTCATACACACCCACACAACTACATTTCCCGATGTCGTGCTTCATTCATCAACAACCGAAATGCAGGCTGTAGCGGGAACAAGATAGCAATAATTGTCACTGTTACGTACCCTTATCAGCTTAGAAACAAATGGCGACCTAGAAAGCAATATAATTCAGGAGAATTTTAAAGAAAATAAGTTTTGATGTACTTACGAGTGCAAAGTAATCCCGTGGAACTTGTTTTTGGTTTGCGAATTATTTGTGCACATTATGAAAACGCAGGAAGGCATTGTTGCTGCTTATGTATACGATTACGGTAATTTTACTTAACGTGCCACATTTGTGCTACACAAACGCCAGTTCGATTGTGACTAAGATCAATTGTGCCGGTCGGCATAATTTATGCGGTCCACGTTGAGGAGCGAGTACCTAATCTTCCTGTTTTATACATCAATGCTTGCAGATGTAAAAAGCAGTTGATGTAATAAGATAGTAAATAAATAAAATAAACACTGATTGGGAAGCAAATAGTGACCAACGTACAATACAATGTATCACCACTGAATACGGGTTGTATTCAATGGTATTGTATGTAAATTATTCTGAGTTGAGGTTAAATGGAAACTCTTCCTCGGAAAATGGTTTTTCCGAGAATTTGCACTGAATTATTAGGTTAAATTAAATTTTGCAGTTTTGGACATAATATCCTAGCATACATGTCATGATTTAATCACAAGTAGCATCAGCTTTGTTATCTGCTTGTATTAATTAGCAGCAGGACAATAGTGGAATATGCTCTGATTTGATCTATTGTCCCGCAATCAACACTGTAGCTGTACATATAATGATTGTTTGTGAATGTTCTATTTGATTGACAATGCCACTGTGATGCCAACTTAGCCCGTGGCGACTACTCGTTGATCGTATTAACGTCCAAGCCGATTATAACGTTAGGTATTCGGATTATTGGATGCTGGCTTCTGCTTATGGTTTTGCCTGTACAGAATTACTGCTTTTCTCGTTATTTTCTTTTTTGTGTTGTTCCCGGAAAAAGATAACGGTTTTTATTCCGTTGACTGTGGGTTTTCCTACTTTGATCTTGGTCTTCTATATTTTCATGATTAAATAAGTTACATGGAAAAATACATTTTTCATAAATTGATTATGAAAACCTGTCAACATTACCTTTTATATGCTTCTCACCTGACGGTAGGTGATGATGCCGTCGACGATACTGCACGCTTATCTAGAAGATACCTTCATTCGAGACTTAAAGAGTCCCAGATTGTCAATTTGAATAAACAGCAATATGTATTTGTAGCATGTGTGTTAAGTCAGTTTTACCTGAAAGTCCGAGAACCAATCAATGTATTTACAGACAGATAAGGAAAACAGATTAGGATAGATACCAGGAACCAGTCGAGCAGTCCCTAAAAGCCATTTACCTGAATTTGAGTGAAATGGATATTTAACTTCGTTGTACACCACTTAAGAAATTATTACCTAGTGAAATGTGTTCCCTGTAAAACTTTCCTTATTGTTATTATTTTTCTACGTCTTTGACATTTCTCGGGACTCTGGGGTCCCGGACCTTTGGTAGGCGTACTAGGGGCCGAAGCCAACTCGCAGAGGCCCGTTAGACGTATATTATTTATTTATGAAATTATATGAGCCTTATTATTATTTTTTGTTTTTTATATCCTCGACGGGTAAGCTCTTGGTCTTCATCTCACCTGATGGTAAGTGATGATAAGGCCGAAAGTGGAAGCGAGCTTCACCCGGGATCCTCAACCACAGAGAAACTGGGTATCTTACCTCTAACTGCCGTGACACAACAAATGCTGTTAACATTGTTGTTATGGCGACAGACTTAGATAAGATGGTGGTAGCTAGCCAGGCGGACTTAGAACAAGCCCTATCACCAACCAAACCGAGCAGAAAATTTTGCCCCCGCTGGGAATAGAACCCAGGAACTCTGGGCACCAAGACACCTAGATCAAAAAATCATCATCATTTCAAGAGAGATGATTTACTAAGGCACCAAGTCCCAATATACAAATCACAAATACATAAAATTCATTCAATTCATTGTATCATTAAAATAAAATAAATTAAAATTCATTACATCGTTGAAATAAAATACATAAAAGTTCAATACAATCATTAAAATAAAATATAATAAAATAGAATAGTCATTAAAATTAAATTTCGTAACAAAAATTAAATATATATCACAAAATCTTTATCGTCGGTTGGCACTCCGATGTACTTCGAGCCAATACCTGTGGATCGGACTGCTCCAATCCTCACTAACGACCTTCAACAGTTGATTGGTCGATTTTAGAGTGCTGAAAACGATGCTATGCGCGATCGAATAACGGCATGAAAGTCCCCGACTCTCGCTTCAGCGAACATGATCGACGCGCTACAGTACCGCGGAAATACTACTAAGTGTCGACCTTTTAAATTTTGTCCACAGCTGGCATGTATAAAAACAGAGGCAATAGGCACGTATATTATATTTTTGGCATAGATATGCATACATCGTTTTGGGATAAACTAGGAATAACCTTAAACACCCGAAGACATCTGACACAGATTATCATGTTATGAAGATATCTTTACCTGAAACCATCGTTAGGAGACCTTAACTTGAAGAGTCTGAAAACAATAATGTCTTTTGATTTTGATGAAGTAACCAAATTGAAACGTGTAAACATTATAGTGAATGTTGTATGAACGCCCAGTATTATTTTAGAAATGTCTGACATATTTTGGGTTCCGGACCTTTGGAAGGCGTACGAGGGGCCGAAGTCAACTTGCAGAAGGCCCGTTCGACAATTTTAAATGATGAGGAGGCACCAACCGACGATTATCCCTGTATGCACAATGCAAGTGCACCCAGGGACAACCCTCAGTCGGTGCAGGACCATTGTAGGATATGGAAACAAAGATATTGGATTATGGGTTTGGGTGGCTAAAGTGGACTGGTTAACTAGAACTATGAAGCCTATGGCCCTTGCCTGACCAATGTTTTATAACACAGATAAAATTGTCAATTAAGGCGCGAAGCACACGGCGGGCCGGGCCGGGCCGGTCAATTTGACCGCGAACGATAGTGCAAAGGGAATCCTATACTATCAACGCACATAGAGGGCAAAAAGACGGCATATTCCTTTGTGTTCGCAGTGAGAGCAGCCTCGGGCATCGACGGTCAGACGCGGTCTTTATTGCTTCACGGTCAAAAAGACTGCCCCGCCCCGCCGTGTGTTTCGCGCCTTAATTGACCGGTCATTATTATTATCTTTTACTTACGCGCCTTTCAATCAAAATCAAGCAATTTGGTTGAAACATTGTAACATTGTCAATAAAGTGCTACAGAGATCATTTGGCGCTCGAATGACGTTGAATGTAAGGGTGAGGCTGTTGGTAAACATTTGAGAAATAATGTTTTCTGAAATGAAGTTCACTAGGTGGCAGCACTACGACGTTAGGTCCGGGCACCTGTCAAATCGTCAAATTGCCTATATTTTCTTCAGTCGTGACTGAATGACGAACGTCATCATATATTTTATATTAATTGTCGAAATTGAAGATCTCTTGTCAAAGTGGCGCCACTTGGCGGAGTGAATTTTCACGAAATCCTTCATTGTTAAAAAAAAACAAGATGGCGGCAGTAGTTAAAAATTTTGGCCACGCCCCTTTTGATCCATATACAGTAGTTTTGTGGATCGATTGCACTTAACGAGGTCGAATAATTTCACTATGATTAAATGTGGAGGCTGTGGTAAATTTCTCGCGGCGACGGATGCGGCTAAATGCGACAACTGCCGATCTTGGTATCATCGGCAGTGCGTTGGAGTACACGAAACAGGCCTTCTACCATCCCCCTGGCACTGCCCGGAGTGTAAGAAAAACGTCGTGCGGGACAACCGAGCTGAAACGCCAGTTAGAGGCCATGCAGAAGCACCACTGGAAGACAGTATGACAAATCTAATGGACACGAGTCCTATAAATACCACAGCTTTGGACGTCACACATGAGCACACTAAAGACTTCACTATCGAGTTGAGAAAGTTTAGGGAAGAGTTTATTAACACGGTACGGAGTGAATTTCAATTACTGCGTAATGAACTAGCCGTCTTGAGATGCTCATTAGAGTCCACTGAAGGCCGTATGAGCAGTTTGGAGGAGAGAGTGGCTGTTATGGAGAACCAAAAATTGGTACAACCCCAAGTCTCGTCGGATGTGCATCAATTAATTGCCCAATTGCGGAGCGATATAAATGATCGTGATCAGGAGCTGCTAGCCACTGATATACAGATCTCAAAGTTGCCAGAGCCAAGTGGTGAGAACCCTATACACACGGCTATGCTAGTGGCGACAAAGATGGGCGTAAAAATTGAGCCGCGCGATATTGTGAGTGCCGAGCGCGTTGGAGGCAGACGTATAAATGCTACACAGCCAGCACCGGTGGAGACCCGCCCGAGTTTCCTCGTCGTACGCCTTGCGCGCCGTGATCTACGCGACGAGATGTTGGAGGCCGCACGAACACGTCGTGGCATGACTTCTGCTGATCTCGACATGCCCGGTCTGCCAGCGCGATTATACATCAACGAACGCCTTACGAAACTGAATCGTGAGTTGTTTCGGATGGCGCGGGAGGCCGGGGGTAAGCTTGGTTGGCAATTTGTATGGTGCAAGCGAGGCCGTATTCTTGCCCGATTCAAACCTGGGGACGCCGCTTGCCAAATCCGCTGCGAGGCTGATGTGCAGCGCATCTTCGTACCGGTACCGGTTACTGACGGCCTTATTATGTCTTAATTTTTTATGTTTTACTATCACCATTATTTTTTATTATTTCTACTTTAATTTTTACTGTATATTTTTAGTTTCTAACATACCAATGACACGTATTTTATTGTATGTTGCAAAAGTGTCATGGTCCTACTCGTACTATCAGTTGTATTCGTTCTGCCCGACCCTCCCGAGAAACAGCCGTGATAATATTATGTTAAGTTGTGTTGTTTGTCTCACGGCGGCGACACATGCGCATCTCAGTGGGCTCGTAAACCAGTTTCGATATACTCATATTAATATATTATTTATTTACAACATTATCCTACATCTAGCAATATTTTCAATCTTTTTTACATTTCGACTTATTTATATTATAATACATTTTCACATTAAAAATCCAATATCTGCAAATTCCTATACATTTTTTCTATTGAATTCTGAACCAATTAGAACTATAAATACTATTATGATATTGAAAGTGTTAGCATATCAAATGATAACTGTGGTAGTTTTACATTATAGTCATGATGCCAAAAAGTGGGAAATATCTTAAGGTTGGCTTCCTTAACAGGGTCTCTGGGTACAGGCCATGATGATTTGATTTGTGCAATGGATAGATTTAATTTTGATATAATGGCTATAAACGAAACTTGGCTCCGGCCGGGGGAGGAGGAACGCGCGCCCGTCGTGCCCGGCTATCGTCTACGTCACGCTCCGCGGCCGACAACTGTTTGCGCGGGACGTGGTGGGGGCGTTGGGTTTTATCTGCGGCGGGGTCTGAGCGCGCGCATCTGTACTGGTACGGCTGATCCCAGGTTCGATTCCGTCGAACAGATGTGGCTGACAATCTCGCTAAGCGGGAAAAAAATTGCCATTGGTACAGCGTACCGGCCACCGTGGTTTGACATAGATCACTTCCTAGATGCCATCACGAGCACTTTTGCTACTTTGGGTAGCTGTGATCATTATATTTTGCTCGGTGATTTCAATGTGAACATGCTCAACGTAAGCGAGACTAAAACCAGAAAGGTGCAAGAATTTTTAAGTTGCTTGAGTCTCGTTCAACTTGTCACGATGCCGACTCATTTTACAGATACGAGTGAGACTCTTATCGACCTACTATGCACAGACCTTAGGGCAAGATACACAACGGTGGAAGCGTTTGGTTCGATTACAGGTCATTCCATTATAGTCAGTGAATTTCACATAAAGCGGGACAAATTTATACCTTATGTAACCAAATTTAGGCCGTTGAAAGACATTTGTAGGGATAATTTTTCTACAGATTTGTCGCAATCAAACATAGGTCATGTTTCTGAATTTACTGACGTGAATTATATGGTTGATTCTTTTAATCACTGTATAATATCATTGTTTGATGTTCACGCGCCACTTAAGACTTGTCGTATTAAAGAATTATCGTATCCTTGGATTACGGACACTATCCAGCTCATGATGCGTTTGCGGGATAATGCATTAGCCAAATATAGGAATACTAAATCAGGAACAAAAAAAGTTTACTATAAACAGTTAAAATCCTTGGTGGAAAATTCCTTGTATCATGAAAAAATTGCATACTTTAGTCACAATATAAATAATAAAATAAATAATCCAAAATTACTATGGAAGAACATTAAATCCACGTTTGCACCCACAAAGCAAAGACAAGACCTTCCCCCACATTTTAGAAACCCAGACCTGATAAATAACACGTTTTTGAATGTCCCTGGCAACCCGGTAGCTAGCACGTCGCTTATAGCATTTTATGAGACCCACAGATACAGTGAAGCAATTTTCACTATTGCTCCGGTTGACCAAAACGACATCTCCCGCATTATTTCTGACTTAAATTCAAATGCTGAAGGCTACGACAACATAACCTTAAATATGCTTACTCTAACTTTGCCGCACACTTTAGAAACGATTACCTACATCATTAATTATTCCATATGGAAACCACCAATGGAAAATTGCCACAGTTAGACCCCTACCTAAGAGTCCAAACCCTATTGAAATTAAAGACTTGCGGCCGATCAGTATTCTCCCCTGTCTTTCAAAAGTAATGGAGAGGGTAGTGTGCCGTCAACTGACTCGGTTTTTAGAAGAGAACGAATTGTTACCTGATCTACAATCCGGTTTTAGGAAACAGCGCAGCACTTCTACGGCATTACTGGATGTTACGGACAATATTCTATCAGCTCAAGATAGGGGTATGTGTTCACTGATGATTCTGCTAGATTTTTCCCGTGCATTTGATTGCATTAACGTCTCACTTTTAATGTCAAAGTTAAAATACTACGGTTTTGACGACAATGAACTATCAATTACTTACAAACGATATAGAAATTTCTGTAATAATCTGTTGAAAAAGCTAAAAAACCAATATGATCAAAGTCAACTTCAGAAAGCAGGTAAAAACAGTAAACTTATATGGAAATTCATAAAAACTAACACTTTTAGGTCAAAAAATCCCGAAACTGCGCTTGATCTTTTATCTTCTGAGCTAAGCCCTATCGAAGCAGTAAATAAAGCTAACAACTTCTTCATTAACGTAGGAAAAAACATAGCAGAAAAAAACCTATTATCTAATAGATGTTTTTCCATTCAAAGCCAAACTAACACATATGCAGCACGAAACTCTTTTGTCTTATTAGATACTAATGTTAATGAGGTTGTAAGTATAATAGATGGATTAAAGGAAATTTGTGCCGTAGGATGTGATGACATACCTAATAGCATACTCAAAAGATTTAAATACGTCATTGCCCCTCCCTTGACTCACATTTTTCAGTTATGTTTAACAAAAGGTATATTTCCTAAATTGCTTAAAAAAGCCGTAGTCACCCCTGTGTTTAAAGCTGGAGACAAAAATTGTTTAAATAACTACAGGCCAATTTCAGTTCTAACAGGGCTCTCAAAGATTTTGGAAAAAATTATAAACAGAAGATTAGTAAACTATCTTGAAAGTAGTAAATTACTCTCTGATCATCAATTTGGTTTTAGGCCTAAAAGGTCAACGAGCCAAGCTGTTCACCATCTGACAAATTTTATAAGCACAAATTTGGATAACGGCATGTATACCATAGGGATATTTTTAGACCTTGCCAAGGCTTTTGAAACAATTTCTTGTACTTTGCTTTTATACAAAATGGAAATGCTGGGAATACGGGGAATACAATTGCAACTATTATCTGATTACCTTACCGACCGCCATCAGTGTGTAAAAATAGGTCAATGCATTAGTTCTGAACTTAAGAATAGCTGTTATGGAATCCCACAAGGCAGTATTTTGGGTCCTACTTTGTTTTTAATATATATAAATGACCTGAGCAATTTGACACTACAAAAGGGTGTAATTATGTCTTATGCGGATGACACAGCTCTACTGTTCGCAGCTAAATCAAAGGCCGAGGTCTATGAGGTAGCACAGAATGGTTTTAATACTGTGTCTAATTGGCTTCATAAAAATCTCTTAACTTTAAATACAGATAAAACCAAGTACCTATTATTTACAATGAGAAACACTAATCCAACGCTTACTAATCTAAACATTCAATCGCATAACAACTGTAATTTACATTATGCTGACATTGCATGCACTTGTCCCACTTTAGCTAAAACCGATCATATCAAATATCTAGGCGTCACGATTGACACAAACCTGAATTTCCGCAAACACATCGATTTATTATGCACCAGAGTGCGTAAACTAATATACATTTTTAAAAATTTACGTAACATTGCCGACTTTAAATTAATTAGGCAGGTTTATTTGGCGTTGGGTCAATCTATTATTACCTACTGCATAACATCCTGGGGGGGTGCTGCTAAATCAATTTTACTGCACCTAGAACGCGCCCAAAGAGCAGTTTTAAAGGTTGCTACTTTTCGTCCATTTAGATTTCCTACACACCAGCTTTATATGGCATGTAAGGTGCTAACAGTACGTCAATTATTTGTTTTGAATATAGTTTTATTCCAACACACTGAACTCTATTTTAACCCAGTACCTTCTGATAGGAGAAGAAAAGATTTGGTTTGTGCTAACTCTCAGACTAAACATGCTTTTGCTAATCGATTTTATTTATTTTTAGGGCCCTACTTGTATAACCAGTTTAACAGAGTGTTAAAGATTTATAGTTTAAGTTATAATAGGTGTAATTTACTGGTACAGGAATATTTGTTAAAACTCAATTACGCAGACACGGAAAAACTACTAGAAATTTTAAAATAATATCTCTAGCTACCTACTCTAATATAAGTCTCTTCCTTTACCTAAATATTAATGGTGTCCACTTTATTTACTTTAATATTATTTGTTAATGTATTTAAACATAATCTATCTTACATAATCTAGTTTTAAAGTAATAAATATATTGTTGTCTTCTCTTTAAATGTTTGATGTAAATTGATGGCCTGAAACACAGGTTTTTAATAAACCTAGATCAGGCAGGTCTACATTACAGTTAGAATAAAATGTTTCTCGATTGTAATTAATCTAAATCATAATTTTACTTTATACTTGAATAAATTATATTTTATTTTTATTTTATTTATTTTTAATGCCATTCAATGGTTTCACAGCTACCTCAGTGACAGGAAACAACTTGTAGAATTGCGTTTGTCTGATGGTACTACCTTGACATCAGCCCTTACTTCTATAGAAAGAGGCGTTCCTCAGGGATCAATTTTGGGTCCGATTCTTTTTATTCTCTACTGTGCAGACATAATAAAGTGCCTTCAAAAATGCAAGTATCATATTTATGCTGATGACGTCCAACTGTATTTATCTTTCAGTCCAGATGATTATGAATCGGCTATTAGAGACTTAAACGACGACCTAGAAAGAATCGCCGCCTGGTCGGATGAGAATTGTTTGGCATTAAACCCATTGAAAACCAAGTATATCTTGTTTGGTACGAGGCAACAGTTGAAAAAGATGCCCGTACACCTAAATTTAACTCTGTCGGGTGAGCCTATTGACCGTGTGAATGAGGCACGGAACCTTGGGTTATGTATGGACAACAGTCTTAGATTTGAAAAACATGTTGCTAACTCTGTAAGAAACTGCTTCTATCGTCTGAAACTCCTTTACAAAATGAGGCCGTTCTTGTCTGAAAAGCTTCGCGAACAGCTAGTCGAAACCCTTGTTCTGTCTAAATTAAACTACGCTGATACGGTTTACGGCCCACGCTTGCTGGCTCGTACCGATCGACTAATACAAAGAGTCCAAAATGCTTGTGCGCGCTTCTGTTACTCTGTTCCCCCTAGAAGTCATGTTACCCCGTTTTTTAACAAAAACTTTATTCTCAAGATGAAGTCGAGACGAAAGTTACACCTAGCGTGCCTGCATTTTGGTGTCGTTAAGTCTGGAAAACCGAAATATTTGTACGACAAGCTTAGTTGGATGGCTAGTAGACGAGATTGCGCGCCTAGGCAATGTGCACAACAACTTTCAACACAGTCTCATAGGACAGCAGCTTTCAGAGGCACCTTCCGATACGCTGCATCTAAGATATGGAATAATATTCCACCACCGTTAAGGGTACTGGGCACTATCCACACGTTCAGAATACGTTTACGGCAGTATTTGTTAGATTCGCAACGGAAACTCGATATGGTCGCCCTAAATGTTTCACTTATATGATACTTACTAGCTCTTGCCCGTGGCTCCACCCGCGTAAATGTCGCCTATTGCGTAATAAAGTATCCTATGTCTTTCTCCATATCCCAGACTATATCTTTGCCATATTTAATAATAATAATAATAACTTTATTTCGAGCCAAGACTCATAAAGGGTTAGTAACAATGTTCTTACAACTACATGTTAGTAAACAACACAGACTACACACACACAGACACAGACTTTATTGCTTTCACTATTTATTTTTTTTGTTATTAGATTTGATTACTTGTTTAGTTATGTACCTATTTATTTATTTATAAGTATAAAATTATGTATTAGGTATGTTGAAACTGTTTGTACTCCCCGTCACTTGTCCCTACAGGTTCATTAGAAAACCAGCGTCAGACAGCATCTGTCTGGCATTAATGCTGAAATGAACCTTTTTGGCCCAGCCGTGAGGCACACAGCAATTTTTTTATAACATTTTTTTATTTCCCTTTTTATTTTTTTTGTATTTTGTGCTTCACGAACTGTGACCAAATAAACGTTATTCTTTCTTTCTTTCTTTCTTTCTTTTATACACGCATTAGAACGCAATGCTGTATATTTTCTATGCTTGTCAGGGGGAGTTAACAAACATTCACTTATATCACTCACCCGTCAAGATTTAGATTTAAGTGCGGTGGCCAGCAAGTTACCACAAACTGTCAAATTTTCTCGTTCGATTTTGAACTTAATTATCAATGTTTTAAAGTTTAAAATCGTTTGAAGAAATTTTACAGTTTCGTGTAGCTTGATGTGCTGGCCACTGTACCGCCTTTCATAGTCTAAGTCATTTATTTTTTGAATTGTCATGTAGGTATGTTTTTTTTTACACCCAATATACCACGGAAGAGCACTGATTTCCAAGATACAGGTTTTAACCTAGTTTGGAATTCATGAGTTCATATAGTTTTAGCCGTTTACTCACTTAAATTACTCGTATTTGTATTTTTGTTCTTAGGAATATAACTGTACTAGGCTATATTTTACTGAGTCCAAATAAACGTTATTGTTGAAATGAAAACTTTTTTTATTATTTTTTTATACTACTATGAGTTTGCTCTTGGCTTTAGTCTAGGTCTGGATGACAGAGACAAAGTCTACGATGGAGTGAGCTTACCCAGAAGATGCCTGTTCACTCTCACTTTGAATAGATTAGGGTTGTATGCGTTCGGAAACACTGACGCAGGCAGAGAGTTCCACTCCTTTGCTGTGCGCATTATATTTTTCGCTATTTTTTTTAGGCGCGTTGAGCACTTTTTGTGTGAACAAAAATCATGGAACTCGCGTCATCGTCACCGAACGCTTTCCATGAGCTATATGTATAAAATAACAGTTAAGTATTCCAAAGTTTTGTGTTTTCACTTCTGTCGGCGGTCCTTATGACTGCCAATTTATTTATTATTATAATACTTCTTTTAATTAGGATAGATCTTCTCTTCACTTAAGGCATGTAATTAATCGTACCTATAATTTTACAGCGCTTAATATCTCCAGTTGAGTTTTGGTATATCCTTGGCTGAGAAAAGACCACTTCACGTCTCGGGAGTGTAATAAGACACGACTAAGGGATTACGTCGGAAGGATGGATAGCAGTCATTTAACAGCAGCTTTTCATCCGACATACATTGTAAAACTCAACTTAGATGGAGGTTCCAGTAAGAAATAGTAGATTGTTGCATCGAGCGCAAAGTGAGTTATTAATGCACAAATTAACACGAGTGCATTAAATTACTTTAGCAAGGTGTTCTTTCAACTACCAATCTACCTACCGTGATAAAATATACCTTTCTGGAGTTGAATTTATGTCGCTATCGCTGACTATTTCCATTTTTTTTGTTTACTTTTCTTGCTAATTATGAAGTATCAAAATTATGCAATGGTACAAAATGCGCGTCATTTGTTTTGTTATATTTTTTTCACCAAGGTTGTTTTATTTAGCCGATTTTTATTTTCAGCCAGTATCTTTTTGATCTAATGCATGCATTTGATATTAAACTTAATGGGAGACATGAAACCTCTGCACTCTGTGGTTAATTTATATCTAAATAAAAAATAAAAAACAGTGCATTAATGAAAAACTGTGCAACCATGAGATTTCATATAACATTTCTGCACTGTTTTGGTTCTAAGCAAAAAATACGTTCTTTGTGATCGGTTTTGTAGTGATAACATTACTACGTAGTTGAAAGAAAACAGGTTTTTCAGTACTAAAGTTGAGAGAGAAACACTGTCGTGACGCAATTAAAACCACCTATCCATTATCTATGGCCTAACGGATGCATGGGTTTCGGGTTCTGCCACACATGTTATTTGCGAAGATGTTCGTACAAATAAAGCATAGTCAGCGTCTAGTGTTCCCACTGCTGGGATTCCTTCCTGTGAGAGGGAGTGGGCCATAGTTCACCACGCTGGCCCAGTGTAGGTTGGTAAATATAATTCGTAACATAATACGATAATTTGCAATATCCTAGGCACATATTGCCTAGATACATAGTATATGATGGCTTGATTGAAATGTCAAGGAGACACCGATATGTGGAAGTTTGCTGAGAGCTACATTACTACAAGGTTCATACATATTTATTTACTTATTTTATAATACATATCATATCAATAATAAATTATTTGTCTACTACATTATTCCTAAGACATACATTCAGTAAGGGGCTGATAGCTATTAAGGCGCTTACAACCAGGCTCGACATGTGATGCGACACAAGGGCACGTTGTGTCGCACGATGAGCGGTGTCTTTGTATCGCGCGCGATTCGCGTTGCGAGTCGCGCTTGTTTGTAGGAGCCTTTATAATTATGGGCCAAGTCCCTTTTATTTATCGCCAAAAAGAAGAAAAAAAAAAAAAAAAATTTTGTTTTAAAACTTTATTCACTAAAATGTTGTGACAGTGAATTCACATTACGAGTTTTTATTTCAATTGTCACAAGCTTCCATTTGTATTTTATTCCATTTTATTACTCGAAATACAGTACGCAAATTGTTCGTGATTTTAACATTTATTTTGTCCCATTGTTGTATACAGACACAAATTACTGCTTCTCGTTAATGTACGTATGCGTTCTATATGTAAACAAGAATGAATAAACTGCATGGTGCAGTCACAAATTCAGAAAATAAAGCATGTTTAACACTTAGGCATTTTTATAATTTTTTTAAAGCATTTTTGTAAAAAAAATTATAAATCAGTACAAGTTATATAAAATTTACTTTTATAAAGCATTTTAAATGGTAACAATGTCTCAACATTTTAATCATTCGAAACTCACTTATATCGAGCGTTATTGAAAGTGATTCGTTTTCATATGAGCGTTAGCGGTCACAAGAATTGGGCTAACTACGGATCTAAGCTAAATTAAACAGATGTAATTTTAGTTCATAGCAGCATGTCATTCATTGGGTTCCGTACCCGAAGGGTGCCAAACGAAACCCCATCACTAAGCCTCCGCTGTCCGTTTGTCCGTCCGTGTCTGTCTGTCAGTGGGCTGTATCTCATGAACCGTAATAGGTAGACAGTTGTTTGCACAGATTGTGTATTTCTATTACCTCTATAACAACAAATAATTTAAATGAAATAAAGTTAATAATTAAAGGGAATATTTTTTTTATTTTTATTAATTATAATTAAACATACAAAAAACCTGTCTTTTCGGCGTTTTTGACTCGATTTTAATAGGGTACGGAGACCTTCGTGTGCGAGTCCGACTCGCAATTGGCCGGTTTTTTTGCATTCTGCTTTCTCTTAAAAAAACGAACACTAAACGGTTTCATGGATATGGCTGATGGTCAGCTATTTAACAGCACACGTTGAATGCTTTATGCAACACGTTAAGGCGCTATGATCGCTCGAGCTGATTGATTGGTTGAGCATAACTTAATAATAATAATAGTACCTACCTAATGTTTACTTATCTATGACATGTAGTCACTATGGGTGAAATGTATTTGTATTTCTGTGTACCTACTTATACAATGCCTGAAATAAAAATGATTTGTTTTTTTTTTTTGAAGTAGGCTCCCGAAGTGACGAGTGGTTGCGTCGGCTTATTCCACAAACCCCCCTGAAAAATCCCCCTTAGGAGGAAAAGTGGAATATATAAAAACCAGTCTAGAATTCACCCCTGCTTATTTCACTAATCCCCCAGAGAATCCCCCTCAGTGGGGAAAACTGAACCCTAATTTCAAAAAAATCACTTTCAGGGGGGGTCTTGGAATAAGTTTTTTTTCAATTCTAGTTTTCCCCCCTAAGCGGGATTATCAGGGGTGAATTATAGATTCCACTTTTCCTCCTAAGGGGGATTTTCAGGGGGGATTTGTGGAATAAGCCGTTGCGTCGAGCATTTGATAGGTATTTAAACATAGTAATTATTTTAATCATTTTATCAAGACAAAGTCAGCGAATTGTGCTAAACAATCTTACTACTTTTTCTTTTATAGAAGAAATAAGAAAAAAAATTAAATCATCTATTTTGTAGCAATGAGATTTTTTTTTTTACATACAACGGGGAAGCTCTTGGCCTTCATCTCACCTGATGGTAAGTGATGATAAGGCCGAAGATGGAAGCGAGCTTCACCCGGAATCCTTAACCACAGAGAAACTGGCTATCTTACTTCTAACTGCCGAAACACAACAAATGCTGTTAACATTGTTGTTTTGGCGACAGACTTAGATAAGATGGTGGTAGCTAGCCAGGCGGACTTAGAACAAGCCCTACCACCAACCCCCCTCCCCTGTTACCATTGATTAAACATTACGAAAAGTAACTTTGGGATTTTTTCTATCCAGCAAAGTTAATTAAATCTTTGTTACTAAAGACAATTGCATGTCCGCCAGATCCATAAATAAGATATAACTATCTTTTTTTTTTTAATTTTTACTGTTTTTGAACGCATTTTTCTTTCATTAGGTACCCTAAAAAAATTATTGGCGTATTAATATGTATACCCATACCAAATTACAGCTTTCTAGTACTAAGAGACGGCACGGTTGGCGCAGTGGTTAAGCGATTGACTGCTGCGCTGAGTGTCGCGGGTTCGATTCCCGCACGGAACAAATATTTGTATGACTTACAGACTGACAAGTAGTTGTTCCGGGTCTGGCTGTTAGTGTATGTGAGTTTAAATGTTTGTAAACGCACCCACAATACAGGTGAAATTACTAGTGTGGGGCAACGTTTTAAAAAAAAAATAAAGAAAGAAAGTCTCTGAGCTAAACCGCGGACAGACAGACAGACGGACATGGCGAAACTATACGGGTTCCTTGGTTACTACGGAACCCTAAAAAGCTGTTCTTTTGACATTATAAACAGACACTTTAATTTCATTTATTTATAGAGATGTATAGATAAACTTAATAAAAAAATGGAAGAACACAAATAAAGCCATTCTTTCAATATGAAGGATAAGGAAAATGTCTAATGGTCAGATATTAAGTGTATTTATTTGGGCTGTTTCGTCACTAAGGAGATTTTCCCTGAGGGTCGTTTCTTGTGTTTGTCTCGTAGTAATTTCTTTTCATAGCCGTAGACGGAGTAATATGGCAGAGGCATCACCGTTGACGATACTGGCAACAGATCTGGAACATGAAACGTTTTTCCTGTCATTCATTTCATTGTTTGACTGTGGTTGTCCACGGGTGAGGAGTAATGACCCCTCACCCGTGGACGACCGGTCCTATTGGAAAAGGCATGTGTAATCAGGGAAGTTAATAATTAAGAAGATCGACTAGCAACTTATAACAGAAGAAAGAAATAGCAATATTGATTTGGCAACAGATCGTTAAATACAAAAAAAAAGATAATAAAAAAAAAAAACAAAAGGAAAATGTGTGTGTGTGAACTCAAATTGTTCGTATATTGAAATCATAACTATCATTTTTTGACAATAGCAACGAGTATAATACGGTAAGTTGACGTATGTACGGCGTGCTGAAGAATCTTAGTAAATTTGACTTTCTGGGTGAAACTAGTCGATACTTTTTCCATACAAATTTCGGGGGGTATTACTCCAGTGTTTGACATTATAAATTCAAAGTGAAACATTATATCGTTTTGTCTTATTATTAATTTTGTCTGTACGGAAGCAGAATATCAAAATAAAAAGCCATTAAAAGTTATGAGCCAACAAAGATTCGTTTTTCTTGCTAATTTTAACGCAACTTTGGGCGTAAATAAGTAATAAAAGAAGTGTAAAATCTCCAAAACAAAGTCCGCTCCGACAAAGCTCAATTATCGAAGATTTCCATAAACTTTATTTGTAATTGATTAATTCAGTAGTTTTTTCATAAAACTCAACCTTCCAAAGGACTTTTCGTAATTTTTTACGCGCGCGGTTTACTATGAATTATCGTGCATTTCACTCAACACACTAAGATGGACACGATGCTAGTAAGACAGCGTGCTTGTTGGCCATGCCCACCAGTGAGTTCGAGCCCGCGACTAGTTGGCTTTTAACGTTAGAAATGATAAAATGAAGCTGAGTGAGTGACGTGGTGAGCGGTGAACTCGACTATACCGCTACCGCTGGCACTGCATGCCGCCCCTCCGCGTCCCACGACGCAATGTTACTTAGACCGTTTATGCTGTGACCAATTAATATTTGAGCCAACACTTTTCGCACATACTATTTATAAATACACCACGTTCATAGAGTTCATTTCTTCATCTAACAAATCATGAATTCTTCACGAGGTGATGCTGAATTTTTAAATATACACGGTATATCTATAAAAAAATCCCGTTTAAAACTATAAAACTACTAAAAACGGTCAGAATTTACTGTGAATTTCTCCTTACTACAAGAATATTATTACGTAAAATTTATACCAGAATAACTGTTAGTTCATAAGAAATTAAATTTCATATAAAAAAAATATGTTTAAAAAATGTATAAAACTTAAAATAAACGTAATTACAACTGCGAAATTGCTACATAATGTGGTTATGCGGCTGACGCACGCCATTTTGTGCTATTTTGTGATAGGCCATGTTCGAAAAATGTAAGTAAAATATGTTAATATAAAATTGTGTTCGAAGTGATGATGATCATTAAACTTTTTCAACGATAGAAATTATAATTTATTCAAAAGTCCAAATAATTTTATTTTTATCTATGCCTGTACAGTTTCTATTTTGCCATTTTCACACTACATAATTTAGTTATAAACGTCCAAAGATGAGATCAAATTAGTGTTGAAATATGGAAGTTTTAACGCTCATAACTTCCTAACTAAATATTTATTTTCATTTCTGCTTCCATAAAGGACCTAGATAATGGCGAGACAAATTGATATTATTTTTAGTTTTGCATGTACACCGTCAAACAGACGAGTAATCACCATACTGCGTTTGTATGGAAGAATGACCGGCTAGAGTGTCCTTAATGGTTTAACATCAAAATTGTGGTAAACTTCAATTTGATACCAGTAACATTTTGCAATGTTGTTTTATGTAGGAACAGTCGATTTGTTGAGCTTAGTAAGCTCCTATTTTAAGCTGTCAAAACATAGTTTCAGAAATTAACCAAACAATTGTATGTATCGTATTTATCGTATCCAACAGACAAAATCTAGCCGCAAATAGCTCACATTTTCGATGCGCACCGCGGAAATCCAAATAACCGATGCACGATGTGCGGAGCGCAGTTGATGCGTGAATGCGTTGCATATCGCGGAAATGCGCTGCTACAGACGCAAGGATCGGGCTAGGCATTTTTGAGAAAATCGCGCACAAAAATGTATACCTATAGTGAATTCTTTGGAAATAGTGATCCTAACTTTTTTGTCGATACAAATCTCATCTCATGGTTTCCGTTTGTCTTCGGCTGACTGACGAAAGACTAAAGTCAAAATCAAAAATAACATTCACACAGAAAATACGAAGTAGGTATTTAAAATTATTTTAATATTACCGTCTGAGCTTGATATCAATCAGAGACATATTATTTACTGTTTGGTATGTAAGCAGAAAACACAGTTCATTTACATACTGATGGCATCAAAAACCGTGATTCACGATCACGGTCAATTGGCCCATAACAACTAAACACCGTAGGGCATAGCGTACGACGTACATTAGTCATTGAATAAATTACTTATTAGGGCCTACCTACTCGAGAGAATAGCCTGATGACTGTTACCGATGATTTACATAATGTCCGATGACTAACAGAAAAGGCCGTCACCACAAATGTTACAATATATACTGAATATTATAAACTGGTAAAATTTGTTTTAAGTATGCCATATGTAGGGAGGGTATGTGTATGTAGGGGATAATCTCTGGAACTTCCAGTAGGTTTTGTATCTTCTTTTTGCATTTGATAGCCCAAATCTTGAGGAAGGTTATAGGCTATTTAACATTACGCTGTGACCCTTAGGAGCCGAATAAAAAGAAAAAAAGTCAGAAAAAAGCTAAGTGAAAACAAAACAATATCGCGGGCGGGTTATGGGTCGGGCGAACAAGTTTCACGCGGACGAAGTCGCGGGCATACAAAAAAGCCGGTCAAGAGCGAGTCGGACTCGCGCACCGAGGGTTCCGTACCATCAAAAATCATCAAAAGAATTACCTATTATAACTGTGATTTAAAACATTGTAAAAGCCAAATATTTTTCAATAGTAACCGTGGAGTTTCTTGCCGATTCTTCTCCATAGGAAACGACCAATTGGAACCGTGCACCTCGCTTCTAACGTGATAAGTGGCCATGTAGGTTTATGTGAAATAAAAATAAAATATTTTGATTTTGATACGGAAACGCGCGCCATATTTTAAATCGCGGCGATATTGTTTTCGCCGCGATGAAAAGTTTGTGATTTGTCACGTTTTTGGGCAGCTGCTCGCGACGCGATTTTGGTAAAAGTAAATTGCAGCATAATTATGATGTTGCGTGCACTGAAATCATATTTAAATCGCACCCCGGACCCCACAGCGGCCCTCAGTCGGTATTCCGTTCTCCAAGCGTAAATATTATATGTCGGCACCTGTTTGTCCAGAGGAGTCTTACGAGGAGAAGCTAGACGTGCAGGGGAATGGAATGTATAGTCGAAAATCACTGTGTTTCATATTAAATAAACCTTTAATATATCTTTCAGATGTGAAAGGATGAATTCAATATTGTTGAATAGTTTTTCGCCCTCCACATCTTCCGTAGAAGCAAGGCAAGACAAGAATCTTGTACGACATCCATGTTGAGAATGAAGAATCCATTAATTTTTGCGTCGCAATGCGCGCAATGAATTTTCTGCGATATTTTACAGCGCGATTCTATAATCCTGTCGCAAATAATAAAATTGTAGTGCGATTTTCAACAATTGAACTTCCTACGTATTTTAGTTCAAAAACAACATAATTTATGTCATATCAATCCCCTATAAAACGAATAGAGTTATAGTTGGTAGTTCATGTTTAACCACAAGTAAGTAGTAACCGCTTTATACTCGGCAATAGAACATAAGTATTAGATTTTAAGTTCTAGTATAGTGTAGTGAGAGGTGGCTTGCTACGTGCGCCATTACTAACCCGGTTTACTGCGGACTCTTAAAGGTTACGGAATAGTTCTGTTACATGCTATTCTGATAAATTCTTAGCTTACTGTTAGGTATAGTATCATTTTGTGAATATGCAAGAATGACATAATTATTTTGACACATCTGTAGGTACAGTTACATACTGCTATTAGCCTTGCATAAATGGTTGAGATTTTTTTGAATACGAATCGATAGAATTTTATCATTCTTAATTTTATTCACCATTTTACCTATACGAAATATACCAAAAACTAAAAAAAAATATGATTATCATACGTTTTTTTTTTGTAAAAAAAAACCTCAACCATTTGAGCAAAGGTGGGGGGGCCTTTGCTCTGATTTCGTATAGGTAAAATGGTGATTAAAAATTATAAAATTCTATCGATTCGTATTCAAAAAAATCTCAACCATTTATGCATTTTTAACTTTAGCACAGTTAGACAGTTATTCTTTTAATCTATACCTAATTCATACTAAGAGGAAAGATTAAATGTGCGAAATGAATCAACTACGTTGTCAAATTATGTAATTGTATGAGTCGAGCATCTATGATCACTAGAGATGACCATGTAATAGGTAAGGGCTTTAAAGACGGACTTAGTACTACTAATAAGCCTATACCGTTCCCACTGCTGGAACACAGGCCTCCTCTCGGTGAGAGGGAGTGGGCCATAATCCACTACGCGGGCCCAGTGCGGGTTGGTAGATGTCACATGTCTTCGTATTTTTGGTTCTAGGACATGCCGGTTTCCTCACGATGTTTTCCTTCACCGTTTCGATAGCAGTGGTGATGAAATAATTTAC
Organism: Dryobota labecula; assembly: GCA_947523025.1. Taxonomy (NCBI): domain Eukaryota; kingdom Metazoa; phylum Arthropoda; class Insecta; order Lepidoptera; family Noctuidae; genus Dryobota; species Dryobota labecula. The sequence continues at coordinate 26,864,611 of OX383287.1, read as the reverse complement.
ACAAAGTTAAGCGCCTGTCAGTGTTCGAACCTGCGACCTACAACTCGTAAGTCGCGGCCATTACCACTGGGCCAGCACCTGCTCTCAATGTTTTCCAAATTTTTTAATAATAATATAGAAATCAAACCTATTTCTTGAAGACCCTAATTATGGAAGACGAAGGAGATTTAGAAATTACAATATATCACGTGCATTGACGAGAGTATTTATCTGTAGACTGATAACGTCATACTGTGGGGATCGAGACCGTTACGTTACGGTGTAAAGAATCCTGTAGAAAAAAACAAAGGACGAAGATAATTCTGCTGTTCAAAAGAAGAGTAAAATTAAGTTAAAAAATAACGATGCAGTACCTAATCATATTTTATTAACCCACAAAAAAACACATAGACATTCTACATGACTGATCACAGTGATCACTGAATTCATATAATGAAAACTTTCATTCCATACATAAAACGATGTTTATTTTTTGTTAAAAATATAGGAAAACGTTAGCAGACTAACATTTGCTATTATTTGTACTAATTAACTGACATCAAAACCTTTGTATATACATAAATATAGGGTCCACCTCAAGGGCCTACGGGCCTACGGCCTCACGGGCCAATTACAATTGAGATGGGCTTAGTAATAATGTGAAATTATTTACTTGGATAGGTACATAGTTTAAAATACTCATTGTATCGATAATAACTGAGTCATCGACCAACTTATTTAGAACAGACTCACGGTTTCACCCGCATAAGTTTAGATTCCGTGGGAATACTGGGATAAAAAGTATTCTATGTGTTAATCCAGGTTATAAACTATATGTTACCGTTTTGTTGTGATTGAGTAACAAACATCCATCCCATCCTCACAAACTTTCATATTTATAATATTAGTGTGACAAGGAAGTAGGAAGTAGGATCTTCTCTATCCTATAATTTTATTTATCAGAGCTAAGAGAGACTACGAAAATATGTTTACATGACAATTTTCTTAGCAAAAGGTTTGTCCTAAGTCAAGTCGTATCGCCTTTATCCAATCGTGGAGGATATTCATTGTCTCTGCATGGAAATAAAAGCTCGGTACTTACATATCTACGTGGTACTCACACATTTTAGCTATAAAGAGGGTCCAAATTGCAATAAAGGTTACCTTATATTTCGTGATAAAGTGTCCGAGCTAACGTTCAGTTACACACATTATTTTATTTTGGCTTACTTTAACACATTGCTGTATTTTCTAAGCGGGTCTGTATCATAAACACGTTGTATTTATTAGTAACCAGCTGTTGCCCGCGTGGCTTTTTCTAAAATAGAAAAATGTAGCCCAAGCTACTCCTTATAATATCAGCTATCTGCCAGTGAAAAGCCCGTCAAAATCAGTCCAGTCGTTTCAGTGATTAGCCGGAACCAATAGACTGACATACAAAAACTTAAAAAATTGTTGATTTTTGTTTTAAGTACCGTATATACTTTCATTTACTTATTATGCATTTAGTAAGAAATGCATAATAAAAGCTTTTAATATGCAGCTTTTAATAAAAGCTGTTATTTTGACATTACAAATTGACGTTTATTTTATCGTCAATTTTATTTATTTGTATTGATTTATTTTTATTATTAAACCTCCGTCATAATGAAAACTCTCAACTCTCTCTACTAAAATATTGATGATTAATATATACAATATTGTTAAACTTTTTTTTAGCTTTAATTAATTTTGAATACGAGGTTTTTGGATACTTAGTTTATTTTAAAATCAAAAGTTATTAATTCAAATTAGGTTGAGAATCAGAATCATTTTATGTTTATTTTATAATGTTTAATTCAAATTAATTTATTAAATTTTGTATTTAATGTGCGTCTTTTTTATTAAAGTATCGAATATAAATGCTACCGGTTTGTTTGACGAGAGTTGGTGATTGAGCATGAGATAATAAAATTAAGTACCTATGTAAAATAAATCCTGATTCAGGAGCAATTATCATCTGCTTAGCTTTCCCCTTTTCGAGAAAGAGGTCAATCGTCGAATCCGACTCGGCTGGGCAGCGTTCGGGAAGCTATGATCTCGTCCCTCATACCGCAGTGTCTCAAGACGAAAGTCTTTGACCAGTGCGTGTTGCCAATGATGACATAAGGCACTGAAATGTGGACGCTCACAATGGGCATTATTAGAAGGCTAAAAGTCACCCAAAGGGCAATGGACGTGATCGAATGAGAAATGAAGAGATCTGCAGGAGAACCAAGGTAACCGACATAGCTCGAAGAGTTGCCAAACTTAAGTGGCAATGGGTAGGGCACACTGCTAGCAGAACAGTAGGCCGAAAGGTTCTGGAGTGGCGACGGCGTACCGGAAGACGTAGCGTTGGAAGGCCTCCTACAAGGTGGACTGATGACCTTGTGAAGGCCGCAGGAATCCGCTGGATGCAGGAAGTACAGAACCGGTCGAAGTGGCGGTGCTTGGGGGAGGCCTATGTCCAGCAGGGGACGTCTTTCGGCTGAAATGATGAAGCTTTTCCCAACTAGTTGGGATCGGCTTCCAGTCTAGCCGGATGTAGGTGAATGTCAGTACAAGAGCAGTCCTCGTATTTAATGCCAGTCTCATGGATAAAACAAAACAGAAATTATTTTAACTAAAGTGTTATCTCACAAGTTGAAGTCTTGACCGTGGCCCGGCGCATGCGCAAGGCCGCTCACTTCGCGACCCCTTACTGCGCTATACGGAGTTACTTGAATATGCATTGTGCTTATGTAACCCACCTGCCGATATTAGACGTACATATTATGTTCGGATGAGACATTCACACTACCAGTGATTACCTAATATTGAACTGCGTTAAATAAGTGGATAACAAATTAGATCTGTTTGTGGTTTTGCATGTTTTGATAATAAATTAACAGACGGATTTATCTAATCCATATTTGCAACTTTAAACGCGTCATAACAAAAATTGCTGTTTTGATGTTATTACTGATAGAGCATGGGAGAAAGTAATGACAGATGCAACAATAAAAATAGATTTGGAAATGGTACGATCATCATTACATAATATATTTTATGTATATATATATACAATATATATGTCTTTATATATTTTAGCTTTATTTAAGTATATGTTATACTTAATATTTTAGTTTAAGACTTCGCATACTCATATTTCTCTCTTATTCTCACACACTATTGTCTACATTTCTTTCTCATTTCTCCTTTCGCAGGTCTGCTGGAAGAAATTTCTTAAGATATAAGAAGTATCTTTGTACTCAAATTGTAATTATGTCGTATCTCTATGTATTATTATTATATTTTACTGTGTGTACATAAATAATAAAATAAATAAATAAATCTTTTTTACAAAATCGTTTGTGATCCTTCTAATATATAAAAAATATACTATATACTTATACTATCCTACAAATATTATAAATTAATGTGAAAGTTTGTATGTTTGTTACTCAATCACGCAAAAACGGCTGAACGGATTTGGATGAAATTTGGCACACGGATAGACCATAACCTAGGTTATTACATAAGTATACTTTTTATCCCTGTTGTACGGTCCTGTGGGATAATTTCACATCTCCATGCGGGAGGAGCTGCGGGCACAAGCTATTAATGATAATAAAAGTGGTGAATCCTTATAAAAGCATGCGTTGCGCAGTTTAATTAAACACTCAACTACCTTGCAAACATAGTAGCTTTGTGTTAAGCAAGGCTTGCTACCAAATCGGACGAACTTCATTGACCCCTGATATTTACAATAACGTTAAAGTGCACTGCGATTGTAATTTTATGCAATAAAGTTTTATGTATATAGCTAGTGTTTATGTTCTGTTCTGATCTGATGATGCTTGATCTTTCCCCGGTCACGTCGTCATCATCACCGTCACTATCGGACTATTATAGTAAAATAACAGACAGTGCACCTGTATTTGCGCATGCTCTGTAATATCTCCAGTATAGTATTATAGCCATGCAGGTACACGGCTACGGTCTCTGTTAAGATTGGCCATCGTGACCAAAATTCTGTCGGGAGTAGGGTCATCGTCCGGCTTTTTGGTCCCCCAACCGGACTTTCTCCGGCCTTTGTAATTTGTCCTTACTTTTCGAGCTAAGGTGATTACTTTTAGAGGAATAGGTGAGGTACTGAAAAAAGAAAGGTATAAAAGTAAAATATCCGGACATTTTTGCAAATGTCTGGCTTTTGTCAGGACTTTTCCTATTTCAAATTGGTAACCGCCGCTGCGCCGTCGCGTCGGGAGAATATTATGTTAGCTACGGTTTTAGATCATCGTCAGAAAAGTACCTTTAATTTAAATAAATAATTATAATGCCTACCAAATAGACAAAGTCCAAAGCGGTACGGCACCACAGTCCACATTCGAAAGTGCACCATTCTCGTGCGCAGTTAACTGATCAAGGTAACGCAGTGCAACCTGCGCCCGCTTCGCACTATCAACACATTTACATATTTTTGTCGTGACCTTCTGTTTCCGTCTCTTTCTTTCCAACTGTTAATTACACGTGGTGATAGAGACCGCCGAGTCGTTCTTATCTATCTCTGGGATTTCGCAATATTTTTGACATGTGTTTCGTTGCATGTCACTATTGGTATTACAATATCCGGATTGGCATTGTCTAAGGCTATCAGATAAATTCGAAAATGGAAAAAAACATTACCAGCCACATAAGTTCTCTGGAACTTATCTGAAGGGGGTGAAACTGGCCGTATTTTGGCATTATTTTACTTATCTATATATACTTAGTATCTACATTAAATTTAATGCATAACTATATATCTTGCACAGTCGACTTTACTAATGTGTTGGTCTATAGCGCGACTAAGGGGATCGTGCTCTGGTTTTTGGAAGATGCCTCTCGCAACAATGACGTACCTACAAAAGTGAGTAGTGCACTGAAAGTGGACCATGTGTAATACGAGATTACGTAATATGTACCAGTGCTGGATAGCACTGCAAGTGTGTGTGTCTTTTTAATATTTTGCCAAAACATTAAAAAGACACCTACATTAATAATTTAAACAAGTTTTTGAATTTTTTATACACCGCCTTCGCAGTATATATTTTTTCCTATTTTGTTGGTTTTATTCATGTTTTAGTTGGCTTTTATTTACCACACACATGCAACCTTTTTTCGAAATTTTATATCTAATAAAATTTAAAAGCTTCCATAGTTTATTTTTATAAAATTTCCAATCTATACAAATATAGTATAGCGTTAAATATAAATAGTATGAATCACGTAGTTAAAATTAATAGTGTACCATCGTTTAAATAAATAGTAGCGAGTGAGTAAATAAATCATTCGTGATTGAAGTTAATAATAGATACAAAATCACAAATACCAGTTGATTTTATTTATTGATGAACTGCGTGTTATTGTTCCGAATCGAACAAACGCTAAAACAAAATTAATTAAATTAACTACTTCATAAAAGCAATGTTAACGGCTCGTTCGAAGTGCAAAGAACTAGGAACATAGACAACACTGAACTGGGAAAAGGTGGGAATTTTCGATATCTTACAAGTTCCAAGCGAAACAACAACAAAAAACAACAAAAAAGGTACCCACCAGGTTTCAAAACATTGTCGGAGTCTCGTCGGTACAGCATACCAGCACTCCACGTGAAAAAATAGCCAAACAACACGAAAACCAAACAAAAATTCATCGTTTAAATGGCACGTATATACCAGGATCACAGTACGCGACAGGAGATATATTTCAACCTGTATTTATTTGACACTCTTCCGTGTCGCGGCGGGCGTTCTCGAGCTCACTCGAATAAAGTATCGAATGTATCGGTGACATTCTCGATACGGCCGGCTGGCATTGGGAGCTCGGAAATCTAATATGAATACGCTTTTGGTAAATACGTTCTCGAGTCGGAGGCGTATACCGTTGGCCGGGATCACCGACTCCACTGTAAATAATGTTAGACATGTGCTTAATAAAATCGGGATGTTCGAATTCGGAGGTGCATTTTATATGTATTGGCTGACTGTCTTTAAAATGTTTTTCGTAAGTACTAAAAGGAACCTTATTTTACAACAACAAATAAGTTAACATCAGTGTGAGTAGCCCTCTCCCCCCAAGGTGGACGGACGACCTAGTAAAGTTGTTTGACAACGCAGGATATGTGTGAGTAGAGCAAGAACGAATGCTGTGCCGGGTCTAGGGGACGCCTATGTCCTGCTGTTGACGTCTTTTGGCTGACATGATAATGTCTTTGGGACTCGTAGGTACATGGAGCTTACAGGGATAAAGGATTGGAGTCCCATTTTTTGTGGAAGTATTTAAAGTTAAGTAATAACATTTGTTTTCGTAAAAAAATATCGAAAAAAAAAATTGGAACTTTTTCACAATACTGAGCTGCGTAACCAGAAGGTCCAGGTACGGTCCAGTAACAAATATTTATGATTACAATAACGGGAAAAACAAGTGACTCTCGGCCTCATAAAGCATCTTTTTACACCCGTTATAAACAATATAAACTGATATAAATTAATTTATTATGAAAATAATTTTAATAATATCCTGATATTTGTTACTAGCTTCTGCCTACGACTTCACAATACAATAAAATAAACAAAACCGGAAAAAAAAATATTTAGGTTACCTCCCGTACACGTAAAGTGGGGATATATATTTTTTTCTCATCTGCCCATCGGGTAGGGTATCGTTGCGAAGGCCGTTTAAAAATATTGTGGGTTTGTGAAAACCATTTTTTTTATTTAGGGATCCGTTTACGTAATATTAAGCTTTTAAAGTGCAAATTTTTGTTAGTCTAGTGTCCTCCCCCCTGCCAGCTAAATGGTTCTATTTGGATGCGTAAAAAAATTCATAGCAGTAGCATATATAACTAAGTTAAAAGGAAAAATATCACAGCTAAGTAAGCTTTACAAGCTACCGAGTAATAGTCGACCAACTTACATTCAACTACAATGTTAAGTTTGTTCTTGGGATAAATTCATCCCAACTACGGAACCCTTCATTGTGTGTGGTCCGACACGCACTTAGCCGGTTTTTTTATAAAACGCTCTCAGCCCCTGTCACATCGCATCGCTTCGTCCGATAAAGCAATGGCCTATAGCAATTAGGGATAAAGCAGCTACATATTCAGCTACATATTAGTGAAAGAATTCTCACAATCCGTTAAGTAGTTTCAGATATTACCCCCTACATATACATACTTACAAACAAATTTTACCTCTTTATATATTTTTTTCTTATTATATTTTATTAACCCTTTGCCCTACACTAGGAATTTCTCATGTATTATTGCGTTTACAAACATTTAAACTCACATACACGAACATCCTATATCCTATTTGAGTCAATTTCAACAACTCGATTTTTTACCAAATTTCTATGGACATTTTCATAATCAGTTTTTATAACATGTGCACTACCGTTCTCACTGTGCGTAAGCGCACGATTGTCTCTTGCCGGGCAGGGATTAATTGTTTGTTTAAAAACTCATTGGTGGAAGCTCAGGACGGCGAAACAAAATTACCATAGAAATTAGTAATTTCGCTCGGACAAAACTACCGTTGACATGTACTCATTAACTATGTGTCTAAACATTCAAAAATAATTAGCTTCTTGTAGGTCAATCATTACTTAACGCAATCAAAATACTTTTTCCTATATTATCTTCCTGACAGGTAAATGCTGTGTATGAAAGTGATTGTGGACATAACACAGAAATTGATAAAAAAAATTACTGATGTTTTTCTTAAAAAGTATTAGTCTTACTGCTGAATACTCAAACGCATTTCAATTTTAAGTCGCTGTTAAGTCTAATGCTGTCTCTGTCACTTTAAACTGTTTTGTAGCGACAGAAACACTTATAAGAACGTCTTAAAGTTAAGTGACGTTTGAGTATTTGGGCATTATAAACATAATTTAAGTGGCTTCATTTAGATTCACGTCTCTTTAATTCTGAGCAAAAAAAAAAAAAAAATCGTTGCATTATTTGTAAAGCAGCACTGCGTTTTCAGCCTAGACGCCTAAATTTTTCGCATGAGAAATTCACAAATTTACTTGTTTTATCTACTCTATTAATTCACGCGAACAGAGCCATGAGCAAAGCTACAATTTGCAAACACAAAACGTTTGAAATAATTGTTTTAGTTCATTACAAGTAGAACTGCACAATTATTTCTATTGGCTATTATATAAAACCACATTGCTACCCACAACTTGCTGTAAAACATAAATCAGTAGATATAATATTTTAGTGCTACATTATTGCTACATTATAGATCATAAACTGTGATACTATTTAATATTTATTTATTATGGTGTGCATAGGAGACACGCCCATTACAAAATAATAATGACTATGATGTGAGGTTATCCTAGGTTGGCTAAAGGTCCCTGAAAAGAGCAAACGCGTGGAGAATTAGAGACGTCAAGTGTATAGTAAGTAGAATAAAAATTCAGTAAACGCCAAGTACTAAGAATGAAAGTCCTGTAAACTTCAAATTATCTACAGTACAACATTGTTTATAGATCTTTTGGCGTATGGCAAAAATCGGAACAAACGCCTAAAATCTTGTTTTTTCAATATTTTCATTCAAGCGCCAAAATATCTTTGTAACACTGTAGAAGTAGTCCAGTTACTAAAATAATTATATTTATCCCGCAGGAGGGACGAAAAGGGACAGAGGAGTCTCCAAGACAAGATTCGGGTGTTTAAGGAGACTGACCCTGACGACGTGCCATCTTTTGTGGCAAAGGAGCTGCGGAAGCTGCCCACCGTCACTTTTGACTACGTCGACGTCACCAGGCTGCTGAAGGATATTGTCACTTTGAAGGCAAGCCTGGCCGAGATGAAGTTCAAGCTGGATGCGTCTCAAAACACCATCAGTGAGTTACGTGCCGATATGGTTGACTTACGCAATTCTGTAGCAGTATGTAGGTCACCTGAGTTCGCATCAAAGGTGAACACTCGTCGTGGTGCAAACAACGCATCGCTGTCCAGTATCGAGTCAGCGAAACTGGACTCGTCACCGGCCGCTGTCACTGCAAGCGATGCAATACCGCGCCCCGCCGATCCTGCCTCTACCGTAGTAGAGGTGACGTCACAAATCAGCATGATGTCAACACCTCGCCGTGCTTACTCAGCAGCCGCTGCACAACCTCCCATCCAAAAGGAGCAGCTTAAGAAGAAAGTTTTTGCTAAAAGTGCAAAATCAACTGTGGGGCCATCTATACGCTGCAATGCACCGGCTTCCAGCATCTTGTCCCCAGCCCCTAGGAAAGGGCAGCCAGACAAGGAGGGCTCCGTGACGGTGGAGTCAAAGCGAAGGAAGCCCACTTGCCGTAACCGATGTGGTACTGCTCTGACGGGACCAAATATGTTGCTGCGTCCTGCTACACCGTCGACGCAGCTGTACGTATCCCATCTGCATCACTCCACGATGAGTGAAGACATCATGGAGTCAAGACAAGGTGGACCTTGAGAGTAGAACAGTTTGAGTCACGCCATAACATAAACTTCAAGTCGTTTGTGGTGCGGGTTAGGTTAGGTTAGGTTTTTTTTTATAGGTTAGGTTACGCGACACCACGCAGCGCAACACGACGCGGACACAGTCAGTCAAAATGTGTATGTTTAGGTAAAGGTATTTTTAAGCTATTGCATAGCTTCTATCGCGGGCCTTGAGCGCGGGGACCGAATCCAGAAATTCCGTAACGAAAAAACCTCACGCTCCCCACTCCGACGGTTTTACTACACCAGTACCCTCTAGTGATCTAATAATTTCTGGCAGTTCTTTTTTCTGTGTACTGCGTATTTTATTCTTATAAATATTAGTTTATAAAATTATGATCTTCACAAAAAGTGGTTGTTGATAGTGGGGTTTGAACTCACGACCAGTCGATTACGAGTACATTCAGTTCCCCTGTTGCACCGCAAGGCTACAATGACTTAATTAAAGCTTGCCAAATAGTTAATACCATTCCAGTTGAACAATTTTTAAACTTGACTAGACGGTTGGAAATGACTCATGTACATGGAATTTTTTCGCTGTCAAAACAGTTTGTCACTCTTTTTTTATTTAAAATTACTTTAGGTTCAACACTTTCGTCTATTTTAAAGTTGTTATTATGCTTATATTTGAATAGTATTTGACTTTGTTTACGCAGTTATACACTTTTACGACGTTCAGCACTTATTTATTTTGTTTTTAAGCTATTGCATAGCTTCTATCGCGAGCCTTGAGCGCGGGGACCGAATCCAGAAATTCCGTAACGTCGTTTCAGTTCGGCAGTCTTCGACACGGCGTTGTGTGCGTGCGATTAGACGTATTGTACGACTCTACGAAACTCTGTGGTGGATTTACCGCGCAACGCAACGCCATCTAGTAATCGCAGGTAGAACTAACTAAATAGAGGTGACATTGGCGTGGCTTGTGATTCGTAATCGAGACAAGCGTTGCTCTGTTGGTGGTCTCAGTTGTGTTTTGTTGTCGGTTTTATCCACTAGATGGCAGGCATCGTAATTCAAAAGTTTTTGAAAGGTTGTTGAGGTATGTGAGCAATTTATTTATAAATCAATAATTTTACTCGTGTTTATGATTCTCCTAGCTAGAATTAACATTAAACATTAACGTTCTTCATAGCTTATAAAAACCACTTTTAAACGGTTCTCCAAAGTTCTGGGCCGATTATGGATTGACTTTACTTTCTTATCGGTCACCACGCTCAAAAAGTGTAACTTGAATTAATATCAAAGAAAAAGAAATACTGCATAAATAAAATAAATAAATAATTATAATTGCATAAGTTGATACAAAATGCTATGCAATAGCTTTACCGCGGCAGTCCCCGAGTGCCACACGTCTTTTTTATCTATAGGCCTGCGTCGCCTGCAATAAATATTATAATAAAAAATTAAAAAAATGATAATAAACAAATTGAATATTTTATAATATTATTAATTACTAGCTTTTGCCCGCGGCTCCACCCGAGTGGATGTCGTTTATCGCGTAAAAAAGTAGCCTATGTCCTTCTCCATGTCCCAGGCTATATTATAATCTCTGCCAATTTTCATGACGATCGGTTCAACGGTTTTGGCGTGAAAACGTAACTGACAGACAGACAGACAGAGTTGCTTTCATATTTATAGTATTAATATGGATTTCAAATGAATTTATTCATTTTAAGTTTTATTTATTTCCACTTTTTTTTAAACTTCATGTGCCTTATTAAGACACTTTAAAAACGCCATATATTAAAAAAAAAGCTATACGTATTCGAAATTTCCTATCTGACTACCCTGAGAATAAATGGCGAAATAAACTCAGGGGTGAGAAATCAATCTTAAACTCTAGACATAATCTTGTTCAGATCATGTGAAGACCATGTAGATTATATTGTGTCATTGTGTCTGAAATGGTCTTTTTAGGAAAGAAGCACACAGATTTGAGTGAACCTGTCCAGCCAGTGTGCATTTGTCAGAAATCGTGTAGCTAAACCCAGAACTTATGGAGATCAACGACTACATACACTACTACATTCTCTCAAATTACAAACTGTCCTTGTAAATGTAGAGTGCTAAATAAAACCAGTTATCTTGTCTGTGATGCTGCATCTCAGGCATCTGATAGTAAAACGTGTGATGTGTCTACTGCGCTCCGTGCAATACCAATAGGTGGCTTTTCTTAACCCGTACGGAACAAACGAAAGGCGTATTTTTGAATTCTCGATCGAATACGTGGAAAACTGCTGGTTTTACGTTGCACTATTTAGGGTTCCGGTTTTTCCTTCTGAGGTACGGAACCCTAATAATCCTATGATAGATAAACGATATGATGACTTGTCTTGTTTGGTCACACGCGCGGTTTTGATCCCCAGGTAAAAAAAGTGTTTTTGGGTTTTTTCATTACAAAATTCGCAGTGGCAGCTAGGAGTCAAGATACACCCAGTTAGTGGCAATTAATGGCCTTGCCTAATATAGAAAAAAAAAAAAAAAAAAAACTAAGGAATAAAACAGGCTCAAATATTTTTTTTTAATAAAAATATGAAAGGTATCATAATAGGGATGATGCCTGGGTAAAAGAAAAACTGTTTAGTCCGTCAATCAGATAATAAAAAATATATTAGACACGTATTTTTTGCTTTATCATATTAATAAAAAAATACTTAGATAAAACACATTAAACTTGGTGAGTGGGGGATCGTTACGTCACAGCTACGTATAAAATCTACTGAGAAGTGTCGTCATGCCACATTTGAATTCAATGTATCGCCGTAAAGTTATGATTACGTAAAAAAAGAAAAAATACGTGTCCAATATTTTTTACTAATCTACATGACGGACAAAAATATTTCTTTAGTCATCATCCCTATTAGACGTGTCCATACACCTCTGCCTACCCCTTCGAGGTATACAGGCGTAATATTTGTGATAAATAAGGACTAATAGATGTACGGATACTCTTAAACAGTCATCCTTGAACAAAATGGAAGGAAGGAAATTGCACTACAACGATATAATATGACGCTCGTTCTGACAAGACAAGTAGCTCGTTATACTTATTACAACTCGACGTTGTTTTTAAAATGTGTTATGAATATATAATAATGAGAGATATTATCTTCATGAAAATTGGAGCATTGTTATGTAATACCGTAAGAACCAAATTTGACTAATTTATCTTTTTTTCTAATAGAGAAATCCCCTTGAGTCGAAAACTCCGGATAAATGACAAGGCCGGATAAAGCCCGAACGGGGGCTAAAGTGCCGGATATGTCTGGACAAATCCGGACAGATGATAACCCTAGTTCTATTAGCCCACTGTTAAGGTCTAATTACTGTCTTATTCATATGTTCGCCATTACGTTACCACGAAATGTTAACCTCTCGTAATTACAGACACAATTAAAAAACCATTGTATCTCGCGTGTATGAAGGGTTAATAAGGTGATACCTATGATTCAAAACGAAGTGGCTCTATTAATTCCCATTGCCATTTTTCCATTTTTGTCTCTGATGGTAAGTATTTATTTAAAACCCAATCCTTGCTTAAACAAACACGCTTACATTAATTACTTATCCTTTTTACGTCCGAGATTAATACAAAAACACATAAAAACGAGTTTCCTTATAAAGTTCGATGAGATCACCATAAATGTTTAACACCGTAAATGCGATGACTCAATGTGGGGGCGGAAAAGATGACACGGCGTAACCCGCTTTCCATTTAGTGACACTGTGTCATCTTCTTAACGTTTTGTGCAGGATTTTAATTGCTATTTGAGGACTGTGTTGCACAGTGTCCATGGTGAAGAACTTCCTATAAGTCAGTGCTTTGAATCATCTCGGAAATAAGTCCTTACCTACTCTTATAAGGATTATGTTTTGCATTAAAGTGGCCTTCGAGATGTCCGGCTCTTTTGGGCAGTTAGCCCCGCTACCTTGCTGGCATATATTTTTGCTATTTTCATACAGTTTGTAAAGAAGACTTGTATTTCGCATAAAATGTCATCGTAATTAGCATAAAGCTTACTGGGATCAATGGAAAACATTATTTTGAAATATGTATTTACCATCCCTAGTTACATTTAAGTATGTAAGAGTTCGATTCTACAGCTCGGCTATTATAAATTATTATTACTTTTATTTGGTAAGAGACACACTAGCACCTAATTATCTGATGTGCGTTATAAATATGTTTAAATGTTGATATATTAAGAGGATTGTGACGTGCCGAAACGCGGCACAAGTTTTTGATCTTCCTGTGCGAGTACACAATAAATACTTTTTCCTTCTTTCTATGCTAAACGATTGTCAAAGTCAAAGTCAAAGTCAAATCATTTATTTCAAATAGGCACGTAAGATGCACTTTTGAACGTCAAAAATTACATAAATAGTCAATTGATTCTAGTTGCCCCTTCTAAAAGTTAGTTATGTATGGAGAAGAATGGGCAAGAAACTCCATACTTACTCTTTTAAAATGTTAACAATGGTTTGTATACATTAATTAATAATTATAGGTGAAGACGATGTACCTAGAATGAAAATAAAATAAAATTTTACTTACCACAATTTGTAAAAAGAAAGAAAAGTGAAGCAATGACAGAAAAAATTATAAATGCGATAGGTACATGGCGCTTACATATTTACAAACATTGTATATGATTTTCCAAAAAAATTAACATATAATAAGTCAGTGTGTGAGTTAAATTATATTAATCACAGAAAATAAAATTAATATCATAAAAATTATAAATTATACAGTTAAATTAGCAATCAGTTTGATTTTGCCTAGATTCTAAATTGTCCTATGGAGCAGGACCAGCATGTTTCCAAGCATTCTTATCTTGGATATAATCCTCTAATTTGTAATATGCTTGTTGTATCTGTTTCATACTGCTTGCTCTGCCTCCCTCTGGGCGTGATAGAGAGAGTTGGACGTCTTGAAGGCAATTACCTACATTTCCTTTTTGAAATATTGTTTCGGGCGAGAACGTTTTCGTCCCCCTAAACCTTTACGAAATGAGACAATTTTGGTCTCATTAGATTTAGTAAACCTTAATCTAGGTGTCTATGTCTTTCTTTTGTAATTCAGTTTAGTTTAATTAAAAACAATAAAAACGCTTGAGGAAGTTTTAAAAATATAGATATTTAGAAGCTAATAACTTTTATCGTAGGTACGCAATATCACTACATATTATAAAACAAAGTCCGCCGCGTCTGTCTGTCTGTCTGTTCGCGATAAACTTAAAAACTACTGCATCGATTTTCATGCTGTTTTCACCAATAGATAGAGTGATTCTCGAGGAAGGTTTTAGTATTTAATTTGTGAAGTTTTTGTAGACATTGGCTAAAATATAATGATATTTGTTGGAGGTGTCGGAAAAAAATAAGCCATCTGGGACGGATCTGGCTGAAATTTGGAACAGGGATAGATTATAGCCTGGAATAAGACATAGGCTACTTTTTATCCCTGGAATAGGTTCCCATGGGTTGCGGGAACGGGATCAAAAATTCACGATTCCTTTTGGTCGCGATAACCGACATTCACGCGGGCGAAGCCGCGGGCATCAGCTAGTTTCTTTATAATAACAACTTACGGACCTAGTTTTTCATTATATCTACAACATTTTCAAAAATTATAAAAATTTGATTATGTTTACACGGGAAAAACGTTATCACTTTTTGTATGAAAATATACAATACAATACAATTATTATTTATTTGCATAGAAAGTAGGTACAGATAAAAATGCAGATGTTTTATAATTAGAGATCCTCATACATTCAACCTTAATTTAGTACAAGTGCTTAATAGTCTAAAATACAACATAAAAATTCTTATAATATGGTCAATTAAATTTATAGCTTCACAGCCCTCTTAACGGTGATACCAAAAAGGTGTTTAGTACTGAAAGTAATGAGTGCAGCTCTTAACAATTTTGGCAGTCGGAAAAATAACTTCATTGTAAACTTACGTTCATAAAGATAAGTTAAAAGTACCAAAACAACAGCTATTTTGCAATAATGGCTCTCAAAAACGGTACTATGCCTTTATATGTAAAGTTGTCCCAGACACATTTCCTTGTTAAAGCGTTCCCACGTCATGGCCATACAAACGATGTTATTAAATAGGTATAACACTTTGTTATTACAACAATTCCTATTTATACAGATTATATTATAATTCCTTGGGGATATAATAATAATAATCATTTATTGTCCAGATCATACAATCCACTTTGTTAGTGGACATACACATCTTAAAACACTAGTGTTAGTACATATGTACATTTGGCGAATTTTGGTAAAAATGACTATTCATGTCAAGATAATTAATAATAATGTCAAAATCAATAATAATAATGTCAAAATCAATAATAATAATGTCAAAATCAATAATAATAATGTCAAAATCAATAATAATAATGTCAAAATCAATATTAATTACGTCAAAATCACCACTAATCATGTCAAAATCATTAATAATACAGTAATCAAATCACAATAACACAACATCAATCATCAAAAACGCAATAAGTACAAGAACACATTATTTCAAGGCACGACTTGAAGGTAATACTTATAGGTATATATAATATAAGGGAGGAGGTCGTGGCTAAGTAATAACAGCCGCCCGGGTCGATTCATCAGGTTAAGCTACACTTGCCGGGGTTTGCCCGTGGATGGATGACCTTCTAAAATTCTGTTCTGTTCTCATGTCGTAACATAGTATACAAAAAAACGGGCTATCTATTTAGGTTCATATCAGACCTGAGTGCCCAGGGTGCCCTAGGCGACCTCATCAGCCGTGAAGGCTCTTTTGATGCATCATTGTATGCCGTGTGTAATAAAAGTCCTGATTCACTCAGCGTCTGACTTATCAACGTCGTGCCCAAACACTAGGACCTTGAAAGCTGAAATTATGCAGCCCTGGAAGTTCAGTTTATTACCTAGACAAGGAAATGGTTTTGAGGGTTTAGTAAACGGAACCCTATTACTAAACCTCCGCTGTCCGTCCGTCCGTCTGTCTGTCAGCGGGCTGTATGTCATGAACCGTAATACCGCTATAACAACGAATAATTTATTTATATATTTAGGTTAGCCAACAATTATTACACAATACATTTAAATAATTTCCATAATAATAAATTCGTTTACAAGTGCAACAATTATTTACAGGCTAACACAACATGCACAATTTATGGTTTTACATAATAGGTATGGCAAAGCCAAAAAGGATACCTATTTACAATTTAAGTATCAGTAACATTCATAAAAACATTCTAAATAATAATAATAATAACATTATAAAATAAATGATTAAATAAAGTTATTAATTAAACGGGTTCCCCATACAAGAAACGTGTTTTTTTCGGCGTTTTTTTGCTCAATCTTGTAAGGTACGGAACCTTCCGTGTGCGAGTCTGACTCGCACTTGGCCGGTTTTTTTAATTCCAACGGTATAAATAATTTAGGATGGTTGAAGTCGCTGGCGAAGTTCCACTTCGGTAATGGTAATGACTATCAAATGCTTAACTAATTTCAGATAAGGACTTTGCTAGTAGTAACAATGAGCTAGACATTTTTATTCAGTGTTATTCAACTAGAAATAATTCAGGATTTATGCTCCAGTAGGTAATGAAAGAAAAGCGCGTTTATTACGACTGGAATTAGTTATCTTACCTATCACGATTAGTGTCACATTATGTTTCAATTAATAAAGATTTTGGCTTATCTACTTAAATACATATAAAAAATGGATGTTGGTATATCTGTATTTTCTGTTTGAGATTAATAATAGAAAAAAAAAAACTTTATTTCAGTCTATTTTTTTTTGGATTTTGGTGTTAGTAACAATAGTGATTAATATGGTAATAATTTAGTATTGTTAGATTTCACAAATTAATTTATTATATTATACCTAGGTACCTATAATATCATTATTATAGGTTAGGTACTATGTTAGTGTTTCTAATTAAAATTAAAATTTATTTCATCCCATGGGAGATGGCACTGCACTGATTGACATACATGCAATCGAGCCTGCTAGCGATCATTTTCAGGATATTGTTGGAGCTGGCCCGCACTCTGTGTACCAGGGATGTACACCTTATTCGCATCGTTGCGTAAAAGCAATTTATATGTGCGTCCGCGAACACTCCCGATGCGCTACAAAAACGGGGCAGCCCCACCAATACCCTGAAAGCGTTGTTGTATTGAACACGAAGGGCGTTGTACGACCGTTGGGTATATCTAGTCCACAGGCTGCACGTGTGCATAGTAATTTTGACTTTAAATGAATAGCGACCCCAACCCCACCTGGTGTTCCTGAAAGGGACAGTCCGCTCTAGCAGCAATCATTTTTAGAATGCTGTTTTCACTACCATGCATGAGCTTCTGAGAATATTCCCGAACGCTACAACGCCATGGCAGTCCCAGCAGCATCCTATAAGCATTATTAAGACTACGCCGAGTGCACAGTGGCGCCTAAACGGAAAATAGTGGCCACTAAGCTACGTTTTAATGATTACAATAAAACATAACAATTTAAAACTACTGTTTGTAGTAAAAATAACGTATAGCCTTGTGAAGCACAACTTGACGAGCTTATTTTCTGCATTTTCATTCTAAAATAAAATAAATCACCGAAATAACGATGAGGGCGCCACTGTGCGCTCGGTAGCCTCTTAAATTGAACATGCAGGACGTTGTAGGTTCGGCGCGTGTATGACACCCACAGGCCACCTGTGTAAAAGGATTGACAGACCGCTTTAAAAACCGGCCAAGTGCGTGTCGGACCACACATAATGAAGGGCTCCGTAGTTGGGTTCAATGTATCCCAAGAACAATCTTAACATTGTAGTTGAAAATCATTTTCTCCCGTTCACAATGTATGAACATGTTTCAAATTACTTTTTTTCCGACCGTCAGGCGGGTGAAGCCGCCTGTAAAAGCTAGTAAGTTATATTAATAAAGACAAAGATCATTGATTAAACACAGAGCTTTTTCGACCGTATGGAAACAACTCCCAGTGTTCCAATTTAGAAATCTACCAATTATCATAATTTGCTGCATTTAACAACGATCTCAGGTACCAAGACTGGACTTCCAGACTTATCACAACATCATTTTAAATTTTAACAGTCACTGTATAAAGTTCAAACTCCCTTGCAGAGTCACCCGACAAATTCTAATTTGGAACTGTATCACAGATAAGTATTACGTGTAATTATCATTGTATAATTAAGTCTCTTGGTACGTATTTAGAATTCAAGTGTCCCGCCTGTCTAATCGTCTAATTTTGTCTTTGAAGTTTGTATAGCTCAATATCAAATTAGGGAACGACCTACGTCAACGAGTCGCCGTTGGGGTGCCCACTTAATTATGAATAGTTTGGTTTAAGGCTGCTTGTCCATTCGAGTGGAGCGAGTCAGCAGTTAGGATAGAGGAAGAATAATGTGGTGTATTGAGACTATTTATAAATAAAATAAAACATCTCATCTGTGTTCATACATTACAGCCAATCAAAGATGATTTCTGTTTTTTTCTTTCTGTTTCTATTTCTTGACGTAGAGGTAATAAAACCGAGACAACTCACAACCGACGTAGCGGGATGTGACACGGGATCTACTGATCCCAAGTAGGGCATGCAATATCGGTAGGTTCTCAAATCCGGAACTGAGTTCCAATACTGGAGATCTGATTCCGGAATTCCGGAACTGGTTCCGGAACTGGTAACTTTTAAAGTTTGTTTCAAATCAAATAAGATTTATAATTATATCAGTCTTTTAATCATTTTTAGCAACAAATTAAACGTCTTTCTCCCTTATTACTCAAATTAAACATTTTAAACCGTCAAATCAACAAGGCTTATTTATTACACAATAGAAGTCTTTTAAAAAATTTTAGTAAAAAATTAAACATCTTGCTGGGATTATTACTCTAATTAAACATTGGCCGTCTAGCGGCTTGTGGAAAGTTCTACAGACTCCTAGTTTGGTTGCGTTTAGATAAAATAATAATCAAAATATCAAAAAATTGTGAATATCGGAATTCCGATATTACTCCTCTCAATACCGGAATTGAAATATCAGAAAAATTGTTATTGAATTCCGGAATTAGGAAATTTCGGAATGCATGCCCTAATCCCAAGCAGTGCTAGTGCCTCAACTAGAGCCGTTCATTATTCTTTCTATGAAACGCGCACACGTATCGCCTCGGCTCGGGATCAGTTAGTAAACAGCAGTCGAGCTTACGTTACGTCACGGATTCAGTATCACCTCAGGCTGGTAGACAACCCAACGCGTTGGGTTGACTACGAGTCTGAGGTGACGCTGATTCCGTGCAGTGTTTATAGTGACCTTTTTTTATTTTGTGCGTTGACCTTTATCGTAAAGTGTGCAGCAGTTGTGGCGGCATCTATAACGCCACATGCGAACTACGCATCAAAGAACTGACTTCACACAAATCCTTCATCGCGGAATCAGAGTTTACCGCTCGACTAGTATATGAATTAATGAATAAAATATTTATTTGCAAGAATATAGGTAGTTAACATAAGTTCTTAAGGTCTATTGGTTTCACTATAATATTTGGCATTTCAGCCGTGCAAATATTTAAATTTCACATCTTGGTTATACTTATACTCGTAGCATGCAGTACTACATACATTTAGTAATTATCGATAACATATAAATACTAATAATAATTTCATAATTTAAATTCAGATTACAATGCAATTAATATATTTAAAATCTAATACAATTCTATTCATTAAAAAAAAAAATACATAAAAAATAGCGATCAATAATAATGATGTCATGTCAATAAAAAATAGCAAAAATAACGAAAATGATTCAATATTATTTTTTTAATGTCAATAATAAGATGTCATAATAATTATAATAAATAAATTTTACATTTTACACTCAAAATCATTGAAGTAGTCATTGGATACATGAAGTGGGCTGTCTTTGTAAGGCGACTAAAATGTCACGGTGTATATTACAAAATCCCGACTTCAACCGTCGAGCAGTTGCCCACCAGACACAACACCCGTCTGGTTGGAGGATCCTCTCTTTTCCATAGAGTATGAGTGAACTTTACACCCTGTTCCTCATAGCTCTATACTCCTCATACCTCTATACAGTATAGCGTGAATGACGTACTTGTGCATTTTTCTAGCTCTGCACATCGTCGCTCAAATGGATAGACAGCCTTACAGGATTGTTTGACTTGTCTTCTACAAGATACTTGACTAAGACCGACGAGACGAGACCTTAAATACGTAATCAAAATAAGGGTTTAGAGATTGGGAGTGAGTGGCAGCAATATTGATGAGTAATTTCATTGTTTTGTTTGGCAGATGTTGATAAGGTAAAAGTTTTTCATTCATGCTCTGCTCTATTTGATTAATCCATACTAATATTATAAATGTGAAAGTAACTCTGTCTGTCTGTCTGTATGTTACGTTTTCACGCCTAAACCGCTGAACCGATCGTCATGAAGTTTGGCAGAGATATAGCCTGGGATATGGAGAAGGACATAGGCTACATTTTTACGTGATAACCGATATCCACGCGGGCGGAGCCGCGGGCTAAAGCTAGTTCTAATAATAATTCTAAACTACATACAGGGAAAGTTTTTAATCAGTGCGCAAATTTTGACAAATTAAACTAAAATGTGTTTTATTATACACCTATTTCTTATGTTGATATGTCTTAGTACAAAAAATTAAGTTATCGTTAACGAAAGATGCTTATTTTGAAACTGGTATAATGGATACTCGTCGCGCAACACGCAGGCGCGCGGCGGCGCGGTTAGTGAAGCAGAATGCAATAGTAGGTTCCTATCAGCTGCGCGCTCGCCCATTGGTATTTTTATGAATAGATTGTATCCATATTTTGCTGATTTCAAGTAGGACAAAAAAAAAAAGTACTGAACAAATAATGGAAATGTCTTCTATTACTGATGACCAAAAAAAAAAAATTGCGCACTGGTTATAAACTTATCCTGTATAATATTATCATCGAAAATTAAATCATATTTTTTTTTATTGCCAGAGGGCTGGCTATCTCGCGAACTAAGGCCCGTATTACAGAACGTCACTCAATACTCAAGCATTACTTAAAACTAGTTTCAACCAATCAAATGGCTTGAATCTAGTTTTAAGTAATGCTTGAGTATTGAGTGACGTTCTGTAATACGGGCCTTAATATCCATACTAATATTATACCTAAATGTGAAAGCAACTCTGTCTGTCTATCTGTCTGTATGTTACGTTTTCACGCCTAAACCGCTGAACCGATCGTCATGAAATTTGGCAGAGATATACCCTGGGATATGGAGAAGGACATAAGCTACGTTTTTATGCGATAACCGACATCCACGCGGGCGGAGCTGCGGGCAAAAGCTAGTTACCTTATATGCGAAGGTAAGTTTGTTTGTTACCTTTTCACTCCTAAACCCCTGAACCGATCATCATGAAAGCATATACATAGTCAGGTGTACAGAAACGGACATATACCTTTTACCCCGAAAAAAAAAAAGTACTGTTCCCGAGGAAAACAACAATAACGTTCATATGATAATAGATGGCGCCACATGTCTTTCGAATCATGATTAAATTATATTATTAAAGAAACTTTAGTAGTGATAGGTAACTTAGGCTATTTTTATTTGAGAAAAAACAACGCGAGTGAAGCCGCGGGCAGCAGCTAGTAATATTATAAAGAGGAAATATTTTGTTGTTTGTTTGTATCGAATAAGCTCCGAAACTACTGAACCGATTTGATTTTTTTTTCACTAATAGAAACCTAAATTATCAGGCAGTAACATAGGCTATAATTAATATTAAAAAAAACAGAAATCCTAAAAATAGAGATCCTTAAGAAAATTGCAATATTGTAACCCAAAGTAGCAAAATTTTGCGTATAAACCACGGAATCGAAACTTACGCGGGTGAAACCGCGGGGCGCAGCATGTTCTAATAATAATTCTAAACTACATGTATAACTATCATCGAAAATTAAATTATAATTATTTTGAAATTGCCAGAGAGCTGGCATTTTCCATAATATGTATTGTTTGTTTTGGTTGTCGTTCATTTAAATGCAATTGGATGGCTCGTTATTTTGTCAACGGAGTCATACTTTCGTGTGCCTAATTAAAATTTGACCAGACCAAATTCGCCGTAATCAGGAGAAATTGGGTTTTGTGCAGTATCCATTAGCAGCATGTCATTTTCTTTTGTACCAGTGTTGGCAACTCCAATAAATCCGAGTCACTAGGTTGAATATCAAAAGTCGCTAGAAAGTTGCTACAACTGATTTTACCAGAAACGAATCCAGGATTTCGTTTTGGGAGGGGCACAAGAGGCCAGGGAAAAGACTTAAAAAAAAAAATGAAAAGGAAACGACTATATTTTACGCGGCAAAGCAGATAGAGTAAATAAAACAGTTCAAGAAAATGT
Organism: Dryobota labecula; assembly: GCA_947523025.1. NCBI lineage: Eukaryota > Metazoa > Arthropoda > Insecta > Lepidoptera > Noctuidae > Dryobota > Dryobota labecula. Next base: position 26,841,648 of record OX383287.1, on the reverse strand, counting down.
TGCATTTATTACAAAGTTGACAAAAAAACGTAGATATTCACCGTCTAAAACTGTTTTGATTTGTACCCCAAAACTCGTCAGATTAGTCGCAAAATCATTTCGTCGTCAAAACTTTTTTTTCTTAAACCTTAGCGGAAAAAAAAGCACCCTCTCAAAGTCGCTAAATCGGCAATTTTTTTCCGTACATCATGTTTTTCTTTTAGCGGCTATTTCACTATCGCTCATCTACATACCTAATATTATTAAATCAGAGCCGTATCACACACAAAACAGTTCAGTTTCCACATCACGAACACTATCAAGTAACACAAATTTTCTCACATAATATCAGTGGCTACAGGTGCAAACTATAATCCGCAGGGAACCAGGACCCTCTGATCATGAAGCCAATTACAGATGAGCCCTCCAAAGCTGCCCATAGTACAACTTAGGCTGTATTTTGGAAGTTTCCCGAAGGTCAGTGTAAATTGGTGGTAAGTTGCAATAATATGGCCATCAGGGGAAATATCCGAGGTTTGTGAGCGAAGGGATATGCCGCGTAAGATAGTTCGTAACTATACAAACTGCTACTTTTGACATTAATTTTGATTTTGTTGCTGGTTAACAATTTTTGGTGTAATTTATTAGGGTCTGTAGGGCTTTATTAAGTTAATAAAAGTATTTTTTAGCACCCACTAGTTATCTGGCACACAATACTCGTATTACACAAATTGTGTTTTCAGCAAAATGACAAAAACAAAAAAACATTCAAAAATTTAAATTAAATTGAAACTGACAGCGCCCGTTCACGAAGATGACGCATGGATCAGCACCATTCAGCTTAACCATTTTGAAATGAACTTAATATCCAACACACAAGCCACCACCAGCGAGACATTTGAGTGAGTATGACATACAATCAGCCGCAGCCGCTAGGGCACATTCAAGTCAATAAAAGACGTTAACGGCTCCCATACACTGGCGTTATCGCGGGCGCGACAAGGGTCGCGCTGCCTGTCGCGCCCGCGATATCGCGCCAGTCTGCACTGGTCTATGATAGCAGTATATAGTAGGTACATAGTGCTCACACATGTGCTATGCAATTATACAATACTAAGAGATTGAATTTATACAATGCAAAGATAGTTTTTACAATCATTATTAACTTTATTAGCACCAGCAATTAGCCGATGCCGAAGCTCCCTACAGACTTGCCTCCCCTTTCTTCATATAATATAAATATGATATAGTACTCCAATATCGAGTGCATAATAGGATTCTCTTCGTTTATTTCTATTGAGTGAAAGTATTTAAGTGGTTGAGTTGTTAAATATTGAAGGAGATTGCTTATTCAATAAGACATGTTTCTAGATTTCCCTCTGTTCATGTTGAGTGAGCTAGATGGACCGACGACTTTAAAAAGTTGGCTGGGTGGGACAGATTGGATGCCGAAGGCGGAGGACAGGGCGTTGTGGCGCAGCCTGGGAGTCGCCTATGTCCAGCGGCAGACTGCGTTAGGCTGAGTTGATTGATCTTCAGTGAAAAGTAATGTTAAATAGAAATCAAATTAAATCATTCATTTCTTGAATATACATGACTGTGATACATACAAAAAAAAAGTTCTTTAAACTATATCCTACCTAAATATTATAGGTGTGCAAATATTTATTGTACTTAATAAAAATATTTCTTATATTATTCATTAATTTAACTATTTCAAATACTAATATTAGATTATTTACGAAATTTATTAATTATATTATTTTATTTTATTTATTTATTTATAAAAACTTCATGTACAATAGTGGTACTTAGGCGGACTTAATGCCACAAGGCATTCTCTACCAGTCAAACTTTGGGTTAAATATAAAAACATAGTGATAGGGTACAAAAATAATCATCATTATTACTAAACTTAAAAATGTAATTATATTTATCATTTAAATGATGGATTGTACTGGAAACCGTACCGGGGACGTAGCGTTGGAAGGCCTCACACCACACCACAAGGTGGACCGATGACCTTGTGAAAGCCGCAGTAATCCGCTGGATGCAGGAAGCACAGAACTGGTCAAAGTGGCGGTGCTTGGGGGAGGCCCATGTGCAGCAGTGGACGTCTTTCGGCTGAAATGATGATGCTGAGGCATGATTGATAAGTTTGTAATTTATTTTTAAATGATATATATTCTTTGCTTCCTTTATATTATTAGGTACTAAAAACGTACTAGTAAAGATTTTTTTTTGTGTTCGGTCCTGATCGCCTTAGAAAAGTGGCAATCGATTTCAAAGCGTTTCGTATTACAACGATTTTCAACAGGATTGACATAAGCTTTTTTGGTAGTTTGTGTCAGTCCCATACTGTTCGGGGTTGGGGTGAGATTAAGATAAACTAGGATTAAAGATTATAAAGATAACTATATTTCAGTAATACAAATGGGATAACGATTAAAACTAATGAGGTGAATGAATGGGATTGAGTCGCGCCCGATATGCTCTCCGAAAACGTACTGACTATTTTACTAAGGTAATACATAAAATATTCAAGGCATAGCGCGGTGTCGCAATTACGCTGACATGTTTATTATTGTTCGGTGATTGACCTGAACATGCTCCTGAGGGAGAAAAAGATGAGGTTAGTAAGTAGATATAGTTAAATGGGTAATGAAATTAATATTAACAAGGTGAAAACAATGTTCCAATAATACTAAAATAGTTATGTAGGGTTAGTTATGTTGAAAGATTAGATGAAAGTAGCATTACAAATTAAACAGAATCGCTACAGTGTAAATCAGGAAGAGAAAACACGCGAAAAATCGGTGAAGAACCTCTATCTTCCTTTTTTTTTCAAGCTCTCACTAGATAGAGCAAGTCGCTTAGGATCACTTTTCACTGATTTGCTACTAAATTGCCCTTTTTCCCTAATTTCACTACACTCAATTACAACACTTTCCGTAGCGGTGTGTGGAGATGGCAACGCAGTCGCCACGGAGGCTGTCGACCGCTCTGCTGTAGAAATGTAACGATTTCCTTTACGTTGTCTTTGCCGCCAACGTATAAAACAGTAAGCTGCGATCAACAACAAGATTCCCAATATGATGAGATATATAGCAGTATAATGATGGATGTCGTTGTAGGAGATATTGGTGCTCAAAGGTTCACTCTGCTTCATGATCTCAAGACTTTTCTTAATAGCTTCAAATTGTCTGAGGTTGTCTGAGTTATTGGCATTAAGCTCATATGGGATTTCTGGCATCGTGATATTTATTATGTGATTGATTGGTGATATTTCTGGCGAGATAATCTTTGTCGTCGTGCTAATTTTACTAGACAATCTTTTGTTTGAATACACCACAAAGTCTTCTGTTTTTACTAAACAGCCTTCCCCAACACGCAACAGACCAGCACCTGATAACCTAAATGCCTTAACTTGATTTTCACACAGAAGTTTGACGTTACATTCATTGCAGCATAAATAATAATATTTGTTTTCTGATGTTAATTCTCTCCAGTCATTCGTGCACGAGGTAGTTTTAGTTTTACAAGTTCTTGTGCCAGGGATTGTCTCACAAAGGCTATGATCATCTTTCATGTGGTGAATAGGCTTTCTGATATGACACAGAATAGTCACAGGGTTTTGTAATACGCATAACTGCAGATCCGTGTCTGTGATAGTTAAATACGAATCCTTTCTCATGTTGATGGCTGCTAATTCAGACATAGTTTCGACCTTCATCATCATGTTATCTTTCACAATGCGTGGACCCGGGATAATATTGAATACCTCGAAAAGATCCCTTTCAATTAGTGGTATTCTTATTTCTATAATTAGGTATTTGCCAGAGTATTTGGCTCTTACTTTGAGCAAGCTATAAAGATCTTTAAGATTAAAGTTGTCGACGGGAACTACCAAGTCTCCAGATATTTGTGCTGATATTATGCTTAGCTCTGATCTGAGTTCCTTCGGAGATATCAAATGAAAATCTAATTTTCCACTATAAACATCAGTAACTGTATCTAAAATTGAGTCCTGGATTCGTCGAAGGGTATACAACAAGTTGTTGGCAGTGAAAGCCGAGGTTATGAAGTCTGTGATGACAGTTATGTTTTGCACTTGCTGAGTGAGATTTTTATAAGAATCTTGGAGATAATTAAGCTTTTGATTTATTATTTTGTGATGTTTGTTTATAGTATTCTGCATCCTCTTCATGAGATTAAATTCAGCTTCTACGACCGACGTTTGGTTTTTCCAGAGGTTATATAAATGGTTTTCATTGTGCTTTAAAAGGTCAATATCCTTTTCATATTTCTCTGCAAATCGTTGGTCCAACACTCAGAATAAACTATTTGCAACGTAGCCTACTCCGTCTAGCAAGCCGCGTCGCCGGCGTTTCTTATTACCCATAAACGAGTCATTCATCATGACAATATTATCATAATGTTTAATTTCTTCGAACTCGTGCTCGAGTTGTAACATGACGCCGTCGCAAGGTGTTTGTGTTCTAATCGTAGAGCATAAGGTTTCAAGATACTTGATATACTTTAGTAATGCCGCCGTTCCTTCTTGATAAGGATTTGTGTCATAATAGACTATTAAATGCCAATCATCTCTAATTAAATGCATATTAGATATTTTGTCGAAGTAGACACTTTTGTTTGTCAGCTGGGAAAAATTGTAGGATGCTTGAGTGGTGCTTATTAGTGATAACAAGAATAATGTCAAAGATAAAACCATAGCTGAGAATGAGATAGGACGTTTTTTCTTCGCCGCTGGCAATTTACTATCAACTTTTGAGGCCTTTGTATCTTGATCATTTTTATTTGTTGGCAGTAAGGACAGTTTTACTACTGGGCGTTTTAAAAGCCCGTTTTTGGTTTTAAGTGTAACGACCCTTACGTGTCCGTCACTTCCAGGATGCAGCGCTACTACGCGGCCTAGACTCCATTTTCCTGGTGGAAGGTTGTCGTCCTTGATAATAACGATGTCGTTAAGGTTGAGATCTTTTTGATGCTGTTGCCATTTGGACCTTGTAGAAAGCTGCGAGAGGTAGTCAGTCTTCCACTTATTCCATACATCTTGATAGATTTTTTGCGTCAAGTGCCACCGTGTTCTGAGATCATGCTCTGTTTCGAAAATCGTTAAGTTGGGGCCACTTGCTAAAAAGTGAGCCGGGGTCAAAAAGTCCAGATCCTCAGGATCTTCTGTCAGAGGGCACAGTGGCCTGGAGTTCAAACAAGCCTCGAGTTGAGATAGTAGGGTAATATATTCCTCGTAGGTTAGTTTTTGCTCTCCAACAACACGCTTGAGATGATGTTTTAGGCTCTTCACTGCAGCTTCCCAGAGTCCGCCAGCAGATGGCCATGATGGGGCGTTAAAGTGCTACTCAATATTCATTTCGGAGATTGTTGAGGTTACTTCTTGGTCAGACAAGATGTAGGAGATTTCGGCAAACTCTTGTTTTAAAATTCTGTTGGCTCCTATGAAGTTAGTTCCCTGATCACTATAGATGTGACCAGGAACTCCTCTTCTAGCCGACATTCGTCGAAGCGCGGCAATAAATGCTGACGCTGTGAGATCTGAGACAATTTCTAAATGTATGGCTTTAGTTACCATACAAACAAAAACTGCGACATATCCTTTACAGGTTTTAATGCCCCGACCTTTGTTTGCCTTAATAAGGATGTGTCCGGTATAATCTATTCCAGTGTGGTAAAATGGTCGGTTAGGAATCAATCGTGCTGGAGGTAGGTCACCCATGATTTGATGTTGTGATATGGGATTATTTCTTTTACATTTGACACACATTCTTAATCGTTTCTTTGTGGCTCTGTTTCCTCCAAGAATCCAGTATTTGTGTCTTATTAATCCAGTAGTCATTTTTACTCCACCGTGGAATACAAGGTCGTGGGATTCATCTATGATAAGATCTGCCAATTTCGATTGATTCGGGATTATGATGGGATGCTTCATTTCGGGATCAAGATTCGAATGTTTAAGTCTGCCATCGACACGGAGCATTTGATTAGTGTCTAGTATGGGATTAAGATTAAGAATCTGGCTTTTCTTATTTAGTGGCTCATTATTTTTCAGCCGCGATATTTCTTCGCTGAAATATTCGTTTTGGACGTGCTTAATTAACATTTCTCTTGCTGTCTTTATATTTTGCAGAGTAAGAAAACATGTGCGTTTTTTCTTGTAAACAACAATGTCGATGAACTTGTTGATGTAAGCTAATACTCGAGTAACTTTCCTTAAAGTGCTATATTTTGGTAATAGTTGATTAATTATTAAATTTTCGGGGTTAACAATGACCGTATTTACTTGCTCGGTTTTTCTGAGTTCTTCGCTAGTAATACTCGTATAAATCGGCATCTTATGAGATTCTTTAGGCTTATATTTTGGTAACCAGTCGGGCCCTTGCCACCACAGCGAGTAATTGGCTAATTGAGCAGCAGGTAAACTGCGGCTTGCGCAATCTGCGGGGTTTTCTTTGGATTTTACGTAACTCCAGTTATCTTTAGGAATTATTTCAGTAATAATCCTCACTCGATTCGCAACAAAGGGTTTCCATTTCTCCGGTTCGCCATTTAACCAACCTAGAACAGTCATTGAATCAACCCAACCATAAACATGCAGCTTGTAGCTCGATAGGGATAAGAGGACTTTTCGCATAAGTTTTGACAACAAGAGAGCACCGCAAAGTTCCAAACGCGGGATTGATTGTGGTTTTTTCAGTGGTATTACTTTTGATTTTCCTGCAACAAGGGTCACGTGGGTTTCATTTTTCCTTTGTATTTTGCAATACACGACGCAAGCGTATGCTTTTGTGCTGGCGTCGCAAAAGCCATGAAGTTCGATGGTATCTTTCTCCTGGGTTTGAATCCAACGTGGTATTCTAAAACGAGATATATGTGGTAGATCGGCTTTTATAGTATTCCATTCTAACGCGATTTCTTCAGGGACAGGGTGGTCCCAACCCAGGTCTGATTTCCATAATTCTTGGAACAAGATCTTAAGTTTTATTGTAACTGGTGCTAGCCAGCCCAAAGGGTCAAAAATTTTTGATATTTGAGATAAGAATTGCCTTTTTGTAAGGATGTCTTGTGAGATGAAATCTATAGGATGAAAGATAAATTGATCACTTTTTGGTTCCCACCGAAGACCTAAGGTTTTGGTTGACTCCGGTTGCTTAAAGTCAAAGTCTTCCTTTTGAAGTGCATCAGAACTATCTACTATTTCCGGTAAGTTTGATCGCCATTTTCTGAGATTAAACCCGCCAGATTTGAGGAGGTTGATCATCTCCGTTTTGAGCTGTTTAGCTGCTCTCGCTGAATGTTCACCATGCATGAGATCATCCATGTAAAACGAGTGTTCTAAGATGTCAGGAGCGCAACTTTGTGGATAGTTTGGTCTTTCATCGATGGCCAGTTGCTTCAGTGTCATCATGGCCAAAAAAGGTGCGGCTTTTGTGCCATAGGTAACTGTCGCTAACTGGTATTCTTTTAAAGGTTGAGATTGATGGTTCCGCCAGATAATTTTCTGATATTTCTGATCATCGGGATGTAGCCAGATTTTGCGAAACATTTTTTCTATATCTGCTGTAAAAGCGTATTTAAATTGTCTCCATTTCAAGATAAGGCTCTGGAGGTCTTGTTGTAAATTGGGCCCTCGGCACATAAGATCATTGAGGCTGTATCCACTCGAGGTTTTTGCCGAGGCATTAAAGACAACTCGCAATTTAGTAGTTGATGACTCAGATCGTTGGACGCAATGGTGCGATAAGTAGCAGTCCGGCTGTATGTGTGGCGCAACGGGTGTCATATGTCCGAGCTCTAGGTATTCGGAAATAAACGTTTTATAGTCACGTGCCAGTGCTGGTTGCTTACTTAATTTCCGCTCCATTTGGAAAAATTGAGCAATCGATTTTGTTTTCGACTCGCCTATATTTTTGTCAAAATTTTCTTTGAACGGTATTTTAACGACGTAGCTTCCGTCTTCCCGTCTAGAAGTTGAAGATTGGTAAAACTCGATGCATTTTTGATCTTCTTCTGATATCGCTGAAGATTCATGAATGTCCTCCACTTCCCAGAATTGCTGAATTTCTTCGATATTATTTAGGATCACATTGCAATGGTATGTTTTGTAGTTGCCGCTTAAGATCCATCCCAACTGGGTTTGTTGGGCAATTGGCAATATACCTTCTGAACGACAGATACCGTCCATAAGGATAGTAGAATAGATATCTGCTCCAAATAAGATATCAATAGGCCTACTTTTGTAAAATTCGGGATCTGCTAGGGTTATTTGGTTGAGAGTAGGCCAGTCTGGCTTAGGTAAGGTACAGCTGGGTAAGTTATTGATGAGTCTATTCATTATATATACGTCTGTTTCAAAGGTGAAATCGCTAACCAACGACAAACATTTGATGGTAATCATGCCCTTACAGTTGTTTTCCTTATTTCCTATTCCAGAGATATAACCGTTACATTTTCGTCGCGGTAGTCTTAACAACTGAGCTGCGCTTTCCCTGATAATGGATGTTTGTGATCCTTGATCTAAAAGAACTCTAATTTTTTGGTAAGATCCGTCCGCTGCTTGTACGTTAATTATTGCCGTGGCAAGCAGTATTTCTGAGGGTTCTTTAAGAAGCGATGCAACTGCGTTACTTTCTTGCTGCTGAGATGGAGATTTCGTAATCGTGGCTGCATTTGACCCAGATCGATGTGACTTGAAAGATTCATGCAAAATGGTATTGTGTTCGTTATTGCATTCTTTGCATCTTATTTCGGAAAGGCATTTTTTGCCTTCGTGATAATGTAAACAATTAATACAAAGGTTCAAGTTAGCAATAGCATTTTTACGTTCATTAGGTTGCAATTCCAATAACTTTTGACATGCATGTATGCGATGATCAGTGGCGTTGCAAATAGGGCATTGCTTGCGATAGTTAATTTTGCGTTTGGACTTTGACGATTGCGAAACTTGGCTTGTGGAGTAATTCGTTTTAGGATTGTTATAATTTCGATTAAAATTGTTACCCTTTGAAAATGATGGTTTGTTATAGTTGTTGGATTGAGATGAGGATAATTTGTGCGTGGAATTTTCAAGCTTCTTACGGGAAGTTTCCAGCATCATAAACTTAGTTTCTAAGAAATTAAGGAAATCTTCCAAGACGGGCAATTCACGCGGAGATTTTAAGGCTTGTAGATAATCCTCGTATGTATCCGAGTCTAATTTTTGAGACAAGATACATACCAGGAAAGAGTCCCAGGAAGACACATCGACTCCCAGATTCTTGATAGCATTCACGCTCTCATACGTAGTATCGTGAATGCGTTTTATATGATTTGATGATTGTTGCTGGTTTGCAGGGATATTCATAAGATTGTTAAGATAAGAAGTGAAGATCAGTCGTTTATTATTATAACGATGATTGAGGATATTCCAGCATACAAGATAATTATCGGAGCTTATTTGGAGATGTTGGATCAATTTTTCGGGCTCACCTTTGATCTTACTCTTTAGAAACTGCATTTTTTGTGCATTCGACAAAGAGGGGTTGTTGTGCACTGCTTCGGTAAAAAGATCTTTGAACGAAATCCACCTATTGTAGTTTCCCTCAAAGGTGACTATCTCCATTTTAGGAGTTGATTTTTCAATATGCGCAACGGACCACATTTTCCTATTGATGTCTTTCTTGATTTTGTTGTAATATTTCTCATAATGAGTAAATTGCTCTTCGTACTCAGGGTTTGATCCGCCATACTCGTTGTCTAGCTCCCAATGAAGCGAGTCAATAGCCGCCCAACGAGATTGTATCGTCTTCAGGACGTCTTCAAACTCCCATTTTTCCGTTATGAGATCAAGGTCGATATTGGAAGATGTTCTCAAGAAAGCCTTGAAGTTGGTAGCTTGCTTTTTGAAGAGACCTTCGGCTTTACTCTCTTCAAGAGCAGGGGTTTTAGAAGAGGCGTGAGGTGCGAGATTCGAGGTTTGAGATTCCGCAGTAGGTTGGAACGTAGGAGGTTCCAATTCAGGGATTTGCGGTCTGTTTGCGAGGGGGTCATAGTTTTGAATAGTAGTTTTAATATTGTTATATTTTTCCTTCATTTGATCGTATTGGTTAGTACTGAAATATGCATGAGATTGATCGCCAAAAGATAGCAAAGTCATATGATTATTATGGAACTCTGTAAAGTATTGTTCCAAGGTTGCTAATCGACGACGTAAGTAGTCCGAGGTCTTTCGCTCTGCACCATCCTTCTTGAAATTGGTGAAGAGCTTATCTACGGCTTCGATTAGTTGTTGTTGGGTTATTAAAATGTCATCCATTTTCGACATTATAAAGATAAAAAAGAGACCTTACTTGTACTGAAGGCTTCGAGATCAAATGTCCTTGCGATGGCTGCAAGAACAAACCTGGAGTAACAGCGCGATGAGATGACGCGATGTTTTCGTAAAACCCAGGGTCCTCAGTATCAGCAGGATGATGGCACCTTTCCGTCCGGGGCACCGAGATAAATTAAGATCAGCAAGATGATGGCACCTTTTCGTCCGGAGCACCGAGGTCAGATAGGATCAGCAGGATGATGAAATGTTTTAAAAGTAAATTCACTCAGTTCTGTATGCCAGGGTCTGGTAATAAGTTCCAAGCGAGACACTCACACAGTACAATAATAGTAGATACACGCGTAAAGGTCCCGCTCCGACGGCTCGAAGGACCAATGTTCGGGGTTGGGGTGAGATTAAGATAAACTAGGATTAAAGATTATAAAGATAACTATATTTCAGTAATACAAATGGGATAACGATTAAAACTAATGAGGTGAATGAATGGGATTGAGTCGCGCCCGATATGCTATCCGAAAACGTACTGACTATTTTACTAAGGTAATACATAAAATATTCAAGGCATAGCGCGGTGTCGCAATTACGCTGACATGTTTATTATTGTTCGGTGATTGACCTGAACACATACATTTATGACTTTTCCATCATCGTTATCGCTAATAGAATGTCATTTTGTCTATTAGGCCTTCTGGAATGCATTAAAGAATGTATGCCGTTATCACTAGCATAGACTGCAGTACCAACATCACCTATTTAGTAGGTTCACTTGGAAAATCACGAAACATTATCGAGGTCTCCATTTGCCACTGGCCACTTGGCTAAGCAGTAGGCCGTGGCAATCAATCTAACATGTTGACACCAGGATAAGACGGCTTAAAGCCGCTACTCATGTCAGACTTAGAACTATTGAAATCGCAACACGGCCGTAACAGAAACAAAGTAAATACCGAGAGAGGGTTATCCACAAGGAATATATCGGACATTTTCGTAAAATAAATTTATATACCACAGCCAAATATCAACCCTACGTTTCTTGTTTTAGAGTGTAGTTTTGGTTGTGTTAGATAAAAAATCGCGCACCAGAATATAATGAAAGGCGGGCTAACATTTTTATAGGGGTTTCAACGACTCTCGGAGTAGCACCGTTTTACATTTAAGGAATCCTCATTGTATTATGTGCCGGGTAACACATCGTCCTTTATGGTGACAACTGTCTTTATACCATGTTTATCTCACGCTGTATAATTTTTGCTCATTTAAAGTTTTGTATTAAAACTCTGGTTACTGTCACATTTAATTTGCTTGTGAGAGAAACTCAGAAAGTTGTTTTCTAAGGCTTATATCAGGGCGTCCCACGACTTTGCCACATGGAGGGATAGTACCTCAAATACTGTACCTCAAAATAAAAGGAAGATCATGAAATTTAACATTTAATGGGAAGAGTAAAGACGAGGAAGGTGTAGGCCTTTTAACAATTACCAGGTACTTAAAAAAATAGAAAATCAAGTTAACAGTCTACTAGGCCTTCAACGTTCTCCATTCACAAAATAGTAAAAATTCTATTAAAAAATAAATAAAAAAGTAAAAAAACTATTTATAACAAATGACATGGTTGCCACATCAGAATGACTAAACACTGACTAAATATCATGTGCACAAAGTAACTAATAAAGACTTGAAATTAAAATTGTAAGTATCTAAATAATTTATTTTGACTCCGTATCGTAGTCAGTTACTGCAATTAGCTGACGATGGTGCAAATGGTCGAGGTTTTTTTTTACAAATAAATCGTATTATTTTCTTATTTTTCTAGTTTTAGGTAGATTTTGTGTAGGTATTTAAATAAAACTAGCTGACCCGACAGACTTCGTTCTGTCAAAAGCTATAGTATAAACTCCACTACTCTACCCTACCCTACCCTACCTACCCTACCTACCTACCTACCTACCTACCCTACCTACCTACCTACCTACCTACCTACCTACCTACCTACCTACCTACCTACCTACCTACCTACCTAACTACCTACCCTACCCTACCCTACCCTACCCTACCTACCTACCTACCTACCTACCGTACCCTACGCTACCCTACCCTACCTACCTACCTACCCTACTCTACCCTACCTACCTTACCCTACCCTACCTTACCTACCCTACCCTACCTACCTACCTACCCTACCCTACCCTACCCTACCCTACCCTACCTACCTACCTACCTACCCTACCCTAAAAAAAAAAAAAAAAAACCTAAAAACCATCCTTGGACTTCAACGAACATTAAAAAAAAAAAAGAATTGGTTAAATCGGTTCGTGCGTTCTGGAGTTATAGCGTCAGGAAGGAAAACCCGACTTATTTTTATATAGTAGATTAAGAATTATAAAATTATATCGATTCGTTTTCTAAAAAAATAGCAACCCTTTATGCAAGGGGTCAGCAGTAACTGACGTACCTACATAGTAAAGTTTTCTAAATGACTGATTCTATTACAGCCATACGGTTAATAATAATATTAATAAAATTGTGCCTAATTTGTGCCTTATTTAATTTAAAACGTCGTACGGGCGAGTTTGCTTCGGCCCCTCGTACGCCTTCCAAAGGCCGCGACTCCAGAGTCCCGAGAAATGTCAAAGACATCATAATAAGCACGTAATAAATAATGATAAGTTTAAGAAGCTACTTACGAGAATAACTTACGAAGGTTGTAGTTTCAAACTACGCAACTTCGAAGTACACTCAAGTGTTTATGCAAGACTTTGTTACTATGAATATGGCACCGTACCTATTTGTGCAATTTTGCGCATTCCACTCATTGTAACTGGTTCAGTGGCTTCTGAGATTAGTCTGCTGTAATGAACAGATTATTTGCCTGAAGATGGTTCATGTTTACTCAGTGAAACAATATGGTTTATCTTATTGTTTGTTCATATGAATGGTTGCCAGAACTTAATTAAGTCTTAGCCTAAAGTTTGGTAATAACTGGTCTACTCGTGTCATAGTTCAGAATATAGGGTGCTAAATTCCAGGAGATGGGGTAGTTTTCCTGAAAACCCTATACAATATCCGATAACACCAATATGTGGCTCTGCATAACGTTATAGAATAGCTTTTCTTACTAACTAGCCTTCGTAATCTCAGTTGTTACTAAATTCCCATACATAATTAGCCTATAATTTTCCCACTGCTGGGAATAGTACATTATTGCAAAGGCCGGGAAATAGGCTATTGCAGGTCGAGTATTAGTATGAATGCCGAACAGTAGGCGAGGACTTCATATACCATCATAATTAAATAATATTAAAGTTACATTAGTCATATTGGGGCAATTACTAAAAGAAAATATTGATTTCCCCGGTACATTTATGTTTGTTTGTTGAACTTCTGATGAGGTTTGCAGATGGGCATTGGATGTAGTGGTAGATAGCTGAAGTATGTAAATAACAAATCAAGACGAATTTCAGCATTGACACCAATTCCAAAAGGCAAATGCATTTATGGCTATACAGCCACGTGAACGCAATTTGTGCTAAGCATAGAGACTTACTTTGGTATGCCAAGAATGATAGAAGAGACCCAATCAAAGCAGCACGCCTTTTCATACAAAATTGCTGGAGCGTTGTAATGTTCCAAATTCAAAAAACGCTCCTGCAATGGATTTGATTTTCTTTGTCCGTAAATTCGATACTTCGCGTGTTCTTTTTTCGAAAAGAATGACAACATTTCCATGCATGTTTGAGAAAAATTATAGGCTGCCTCCAGCCGGCCTTCTCTCGGAGTGGGCCGGAATCCACCACATGGGCCCAGTGCGGTGCTAGTCGATGTACATGTCTTCGACTTTTTGGTCCTAGGACATGTTGGTCTCCTCACGATGTTTTCCTTCACCGTTTAGAGAGCAGCGGTGATGAAATAATTTACACCAAGTAAAGCGCCTGTCAGGGTTCGTACCTACGACCTACAACTCGGAAATCACTGGACCACTGGTCTATTTTCACCAATTCCCATATATTTCTTAATTTAGCTTTTATACGACCCTAGTGACTGGCTAATAAGTTTATAACGGTAAGTATTCTTATACCTAATACCTAAATAGGTTGTGCTGATACGAGAGAAGAAGAATAACGATTATCTAAAGAATTATTTCAAAGTGTTGGGCAGTTCTCATAGTCGTAACCTACGAGCTTCCAAGAATCTACTTCTTCAAATTCCTTCACACCGTACCGGTTTTATGTCAAATTCTTACGATATCTCTTACTAGAGTTCTGGAACGCGCTACCTTTTGGCACTAAAAAAGCTGAAAGCAAATTTACTATTAAAAGAAAAGTTCCTAACCACTATATAAGTCAGACTAAATAACTCTCAATTAGTAGTCTAGTCATAATAATTATTATTAGGTGGTAATTGTTAAGATATCGATTAGTTTATTTTATTTGTATGTGTGTATTAGTATCAGTTCTCGTAATCAAGCAGTTAGTACCTATTTTAGACATTATTTTTGTACCCTATCACTATGTTTTTATATTTAACCCAAAGGTTGACTGGTAGAGAATGCCTTGTGGCATTAAGTCCGCCTATGTACCTCTATTGTACATGAAGTTTAGACGTATATGAATATTTGGGGTCAGCTATGAAAAAAAAAAAAATAAGTTTTGCAAACTGTACCGTCATATCAAATGAAAGGGCTTACTGTGAGGGTCTCAAATATGTTTTTTATAATTTTAAAATAAATTGTTTTAAAGTTATAAGTGAAAATAGACGAAAATTGACCATACCATTCCCTTATCTCCGAAACTACTGAGCCTAAAATTTTGGAAAAAATACAGAAAATAGTTCTACTCGTATACTTATAGATTACAGGAAAATCTATAGAAGTGTATGGTCTTAAAATAACGGTAAATCTCTCGATATTGTGCGTATAAACTTATATTATCAGTTGGAATATAATTTATAATTAGGATTATTATTATACAATATAATTGGGAGAACATAAATTTCAACTACGATGTTAAGTTTGTTCTTGAGATAAATTCGTCCAAACTACGGAACCCTTCATTGTGCGTGGTCCGACACGCTTTTGGCCAGTTTTTTTTTAATGAAAGTCTGATGAATTAAATTCTGATGAATTATTAAAAGTCATAGAACAAAAGTTGTTTTTTATGATGTTAGTAATCTTGAGAGGTTGTTAGTGTTTTACCAACAACCGTGTATATATTTTACTTGATACATTACACTACGTACTACTATTACTACTTACTATTGCACTTAGTTCATTATTTCCATAAAGAATGCAGTACTCCAGTACCTATAGTAACCGGCATGAGTCGTGAGCACAAACTGACACCTGCGCAGTAGTAAATTTTTAGGTCTCTTTGGCGGAATGAAGAAGCCGGGGGGCGCCGAGCTGCATGCGATTGGTTCGTCAGTCGATACTCGTCGTCTATTGGACTCTCGCGTTTCATTTTTATTTAGCCGAAAGTTTACATGCACGAGCTTGCCCGCACGAGTCGTGAGCACAGATGGGCCCATCTGTGCTACCTACCATTAATAACGTTGCGGTACCCGCATCAAACATTACAAGCTTTTTACCTGAATTTAATGTAAAGAGACTGCCAGTACAAATCCGGTAAAACACAGGTACAGTTGCTGCAATAACCCGCATTTGTCTTTGCATAGTGAACGGATCAAACATAGAACCGCATAGCAATAAACTCTTTGTGTGCGCTGCGTTTGAAAAGATTGTGGGAATATTCGAGTTGCAACACTGAAGCCATAGTACAGGGCCTTCAGAAAGTCTACTCTTAATGAACTTGGAAGCAAAACGGCCATTTCCAAAAGCCGGTTGTTTCAAGTGAAGCTACTTCTTTTCTCGTAGAGGCATGAATGTAATGTGGGTGGTAGCAGTGCTGCGTGCAAGGTGCGCTGGATATCTATACTTAATATCGTATATATATTAGTTTTTTTTTTTTTAATCATTTTTTTATTTATTTTTTATTCCCCTAGTGGGATTTATAATATATGTCCGTAGGTGTGTCCGTGGCATCACAGCGGGCCCTATGAGAATACTAGCGCTGCAGTATAATTTTATTTCGACGCGACGTTTATCCGGGTCAGAAGAACGCTTTTGGGTCAATGCTTGTTTTATTTTCACTCCTCATAAAATTTTCACCGCCACCAGGGCCTTGTATGAAAATCGATTCTTAAGGAGTAAACTCCAAAAATAACACAAATAGTCTGTATAAACATAGAACCCAAGAGTCAATTGCATAATCGGATAACACTGTTTTCACTAAGATGACGAAAGCGACTAGGCCGTTTCTGTGCAAAACCCCTATTTATTAAGCTACAAAACGGAACTATTCCCTAAATGGGACTTTCAGTTGATCCTTCTGCATCTATCTGCTGTACGCCACAAACAAGTGTTTGATAGTGTTTTAACTGACCAAATTGATTTGTTTTTATAACGCGCGGAGAATTTTATTGTATTTCTGAACGTAGTTTTAGTTGGTTGTAACAATTTGCAGCTAATTGGGTACCTCGGTGATCGATTGGGTAACAAACTAACAGGTTCGAGTTAAATATAAATATGTAAATGCTTTAGAAACTAATTAAGAGATATGTTTTAGGTCTGTTTGTTAGTGATAATATTAGTTAGTGGTTGGCGTAGTGTTTCACGCGCGCCCCTATTGGACGTCGCGGGGGGAGTCTTACACCTCACTCCTCCCGCGGGCCTGATGTGGCCCGCAAACACTAGCTGGGGATCGTGGAAGGCGCACAAGTTCCCATGACCCCGTTCCAAGTGTAGGAAGGGAACACGGGCGTGGTTTTTAGTCAGTAAGAGTGTGACAAACCCCTCCACCCAAATCAGGGCGGAGTGGTCTCAACTAAGAAAAAAAAAAAAAAAAAAAGTCTAAGGACTACCTTATCAGCTTTTCAGCTAGTTTAGGAGCAGCATTTGGGCGTTCCGTTGGAGATTCCTGAGCTCGTACCTGCCTTCCTACTGTGTACTTGCAGAAGATTGTCAACATGGTGGTTTGAATCGGTCCAAGTACAGCATAATCAGTCGTTTTCCTCTGGCGGAGGGTGTCAGTGAGGATTTCACCACGAACAAATGGAGCACGAATTTTCATACGACCTGTTCTTGGGAGGTCGCCTAAAATGGGTAGTAAGCACGGATATATTATTAGTGAAACCTGTAAAAGCCGTCACATACAAACCATAATTCCTTCTGACTGAAGTTCTGCTCCAAATCAATAGGAATTCTACAACATGATACTAGAAACACCAGCGCTAAAAGTTTTCATCGGTTTAAAGAAATAAATCCTGTTCCACACATTTTGACCGTGTAGGTGATTTTTAAAACATCTTTTAATACAGCTGTGTTTTTAGGGTTTCGTAGTCAACAAGGGACCCTTATAGTTCGTCATGTCCGGTCTGTCTGTCTTTCCGAAGCTTAGCTCAGAGACCCTCAGTACTAGAAAGCTGTAATTTAGCATGGGTATACATATTAATCTCGCTGACAAGTGGTAAAATAAAATCTTGAAATATAATATTTTTTAAGGTACTCCCCTACATGTAAAGTGGGAATGATATTTTTTCCGTTTTTTCTATGGTGTGGGGAATAGTTAGATAGGCTGTTCAAAAATATTGCGGGTTTGTGAAAACCATTTTTCGATTCAGGGATCCGTTTGCGTAATAAGCTTTGAAGTGCAAATTTTTATTAAAGTCAAGTGTTGGGATACCTACCAGCTAAATGGTTGTACTTTGATATGTGAAAAAATTCACAGTAGTAGTAGTATTTATTGAACTTAAATCGAAATCTGTCACAGCTAAGTAAGCTTTACAAGTTACCGAGTAATAGTCGACCAACTTACATTTACAGTTGAAAAACATGTTCTTCCATACATTCCGTATGGGAGAATTTCTTTTCAACTACAATGTGAAGTTTGTTCTTGGGATAAATTCATACCTACTACGAAACCCTTCATTTTGCGTGGTCCGACACGCACTTGGCCGGTTTTTTTTAAATAACCGACGAATAATTTTAGTTCTGGCGTCAATGTTCGAGTAAAATTCCACAGTATTCACCAACGACAGTACCTAATACAAAATTGTAGGCAATATATAAACACTGTGGATTCGAAGACGGTACGACTACAGAATGATCCAATTGGGACTGGATATTTTATCTTTGTTTCTTTCTTTAGAGTTATAGTTAGACGGACGGTCGGCAATACTGGACATCAAGTATTTTATTGCGACCCTGATTTAGGTAGTGCCAACGATAAAATAAAATAGTGGGTTGAAAAGTTAGGCGTGTTATACAACATGTGAAAGCCGAGATGAGCAAATCCTGAACGTAGTTTACTCAGAATCGACGACGATAAAAATTGTAGACTTTAATAGATCATTTATTGTTAAATTATTTTATAATAAAGTAATGAACAAAATTGAATGAGTGCTCCTGTTTTGTAACGTAATCATCAGAGGTAGACAGTCATGTATACGTATATTTTCTGGTCCTTTGAGCCGGATCAGATCCAGCAACCTACATATATGGTTTGACCTCGATCAGTAGGGCCTCGGCAAACGCCTCTATTCATGCTAATTAGCCCACTTCTTAATCCTTTGCCTTGCAACTGAAAAGTAAGATAACAAAATAATTCATAAGCCAAGCTTAACACATGTGTAGGAAAAATAACAAGACGTTCGTACAAACATATAATCCCATTATAAATCCGATATAATATTGCTGTTGCTTGTTATTTAGTCAATGCTCGTTTGCGACCAGGAACTAATGGTATTATCTTTTTATCCGTTTTAAGGGCAGAACGCTACTAGTTACTATAAGGGCCTGTTAGCGACAAAATATAAATGTATTTTTACAATTTCATAATCAAATGACAGCGTCAGGAGTTAAGTCTTCCCGTTCAATATTAAACTCATCAGAAATTGAAACATCCATAACAACAACGAATTTACGTCACACCTGGCCATAATGTGAGCTTTACCGCACACTACGCGTTCGGTAAGACTCGCATTATGGCCAGGTGAAGACGTAAAATGGTGTACTCACCACGGGCAGTAAAAAAAGCCCTCTATTGCATATTTACATCCCTCGCCTGCGGCTCCGGTCACAAATACCTGCGATTTCGGGCTTTCTTTCATTTACAGCCCTTGGTAAGTAATGTACTATTAAATTATCACCTTAATCAAAGTTCATTACATCTTTATGGCAAAGATGTAATGAACTTTGATTAAGGTGATAATTAAATATATTAATAAAACACTTAATTATGTATAACTTGACAGTTCAGTTAAAAAAATAAAATAAAGAAACACGCAACAAAATCCTTGCACAACCATTTAAACTTGCGTTACACAAATGAGAGCAACTTTAAATATTGCTTTACAACGAACGGTTTTAAATTGAGCTGTGTGAGCTTAGAAAGGGACGAGCGAGCGAGCTTAACGGGAAGACAAACGACCGAAAAAAGAGCATTGAAATGACGCAGCGTTGCAAAACAGCCGCTCAGACGCGCCAAACTGTTGCAAAGGAAACTTTGTGTAGTACGGAAAACGCGCCACTTCGGGCACTGTCGTGGTTCTGTTTTCATTCTGCTATTATCTGGCATTCTTGGTATTAAAACGTGGAGGTGAATGGGAGGTAGTTTGGTTTTACAGCGGCCTGTTTGTGCTGGTTGTCCGCGAATGCCGATTGTTTATCTATTGTGTTTTACTCTTGTTCAAAGGGACATTTAGGAACAGAAGCCTATTTAATAAAACCGACAAGCGATGTGACAGTATTTTCTCCTTTCCTACACAGCATTAGTCGTGAAAATGTGTCCATTTGACATTTTTCATGCTGCATGTCAGTATTTGTCAGTTATATTAACTAGAGTGTGTAAGGTGTAGTAAGTGCAAGTATGATAGCAGTAAAGCTCACTTCAAATTTTACTCATTTGAGCACACGAAATAACACGTGTATAACGTACTTAGGTACGTTGTATAAAACTATACGTCTATATATTTAACAGAATCTGACTGTGTTCCCCGCATCTTTATTCGCATGTAAAGTTTTCAATATCAGAAAAAAAAAGGAATACTTTTATTTCATCGTGCTAAACTAACTTTTATAATGTTTACTCAATAACGCATTCAAAACAGTAACTTGTGCCGATACTCTGAAATGAATAAACTTGTATTTTGAAGGGTAAGCTATAAACTAACGGGCGGGTAATAACTTAAATTCCTGTTAGATTTAATATAAATTGTTTCGTAATAAGCAAGTTTCTACATTGTTTTAGGATGGTCTACAGATTAGAGTGGAATTAAGCAAACTATATGTAGGTAGTAAGATGGTATGGCTAGAACGGAGGTGACTTCTAAAGAAAAGAAAGAAAGAAAATACGTTTATTTGCGGTAAACATGACGCAAAGAAAGAAAATAACAAGTTGGGGGAAAATATAAAAGAAAAATTGTTTATTCTGGACGAACAAAACACACATTAAAAAAACCCATTAAATACACATGCAAATATGCGTCTCATCAACGCAAAACGGCCATCGCTCAGCATAATGATGTGACCCTATGCGAGATAACGACTAATAGAGAAGTAGGTATGTAAGAAGAAGACAGTATGCTGTGCTGCTCCTAAATAAATTGGGATAAGGATAAGAGAATGATGATGATACGATTGCTTCGCTGGTCTATTGGTCCCAACGCGACTGCAGCATTGGGTCCTGGGTTCGACCTTAGTCGGGAAAAGTGTTTTTAATTGCAACCCGTGTGGCATTTTCTAAAATAAACGTAGCTTAAGTTACTCCGTATAACATCAGCTAGCTGCCAGTGAAAGTCCCGTCAAAATTAATCCAGCCGTTTCGGAGATAAGCCGGAAAAACATAAAAATAGATTTTTTGTTATAAGTAAAAAAAAAAAAATACGTTTATTTGCGGTAAACATGACGCAAAAAAGAACATAAACAAAAGAAATAAGACCGACCGTATATATGTACTGTCATATGAATATTTAGTTTAATTTATTTGTAAAGATATTTGGAAATTCTCAGTAGCAAGCAGTCCGTTTGATGGCAATAGGCTCGCCCTTTATTACGAGTAGATCGGTCCATTACTGAACATAACATAACATTCGAAGTGTGTGTAATAACAATACCTGTAGGTGTGTAACATTTCGAATGTTACACACCTACAGGTATTATATAATTGCATAACACAGGTGTGAGTACTTTGTACTATAGAGCTACCATTTACCGGGAAATGATTATCTTTCATTGACTTGAATGTGTCCTGGCGGCTGAGAGTATGTCATGCTCACTCAAATGTCTCTCTGATGGTGGCGCATGTGTTAAATCATATAGCTCCCTTAAAAATGGTTGAGCTGAATGGTATTTATCCATGCGTCATGTTCGTGAACGGGCGCCGACAGTTTGGACTGGTCATCTCTTAGCTGACACAGCTTATTTTAATTTTTGAATTATTTTTTGTGTTTATTACGGACGCTTCTAACGTGCAAGTCTTTTTACATTGTTCACACATGTACCTATCATGTCAACGTTACCAATATTTTTTAACAATATTTTGTTTTAAAAGAGTGTCCGTGGAGTTTCTTGCCCGTTCTTCTCCATAGGAACCTACTACGTTTTGGCATTCAAAACTAGCTTCATTTCTCTGACTCACCGACTCCGTGATAATTCAAAAGTGCCTGTAATTGGTTTATTTGAAATAAATGCTTTGAGTTTTGAGTTGAGCAGAGCAATCTCTGTTTACCCTTTCACGGAATAAAAGCGTGTTGTTACGTTTCCTTTTTTGCATTTTCCTAAAAACAAAGCCGAACGGAAATCCTAGTCAAATGTCTGACACACTGACAGAAATGTTGTAAAAAAGTACAACAAACATATTGCCGAAAACAGACAGACGTTGCTCGTAAAATTTTAGCTTTAAAATGACTACAAAAGTTCTGAACATTAACTTAAAAGGTAAAAAACGTATTTCTAACGTTCTCTCTTTTCGGCGCTACATATCTGTCGACATTTTTGCGCTGCAATATTGCTATTTTGACTCTTTTATTTTTTTCTCATTTTACAGGACATATAATAGTAGTTTATGAAACTGTTGCATAATGAGGGGTATTAAAACATGAGTGTGTGTTTTTTAATAGTATCACACGAGTGTTTTAATACCTAGTTATGTGCAGTTTCATACACTACTTTATCTATGTACTCTCATACATTGGGATTGAACCTACTAAATAAGAGATCAAAGCGTAAGAAATTCCTACAGCAAAACGTATGGCGCCAAAAGCCAGCATATCACCGCGCATGCGCTAAAGCGGGTGCTGCCACAGACAATATAAAAAAATGGAGTCAAAACATTTTTGTAATGCTATAGAAATGGTGCGCCCCGCATAAGCATGCGTTCCAATAGAAAAAAAAAAAAAAACAAAACTTCTTGGTGTGGATATGCCCTGATATAGTAGTCTATGGGCCCCGGAATCGATATTAAAAAAAAAAAAAAATACACTATTTTGTTAGAGAATTAATGTTATAATATGGTTCTATTTTTAAATTTTGGTATTTTGTTTACAATATAAACTCGAATTGAAGTTTATAATTCGAATTTTACGACATGAGAGTAGATACAAGACTTTAATAACTAGGCATATGATGATGATATAGCTAAATATAGTCTCTTTAAACCTATGTTTGAATAAATTACCTGTATGTGTGATAAACTGATAACATTGTAAATACACAAGCTCGTGTATGTACATATGTCAACATTGTAGCAGCGGCTTGTCAAACATCAGTGAAACGTGAGATTTAATTAAAACATTACGTTCTGCAACTAATATTGTACATCACTTAGCATTCATCATTTACCATTACTTATAATCTTTGCAAACATATTTATTTCATTATCAAATATTACAGATTCGCGGGATTAGGGACGAGTGTATTTTCGGGGTAGGTCAGTGAGTTCCACTGGAGGTGTTGGAGACGGGGACCCAAGGGGACACACGCGCCACGATATGAAAATGATTTATTTTGATGTTCGCACGATTTTTGGGGTTCCGTGCCTAAAAAGGAAAAAAAACGGAACCCTTATAGGTTCACTCGTATGTCTGTCTGTCTGTCCATCTGTCACAGCTAATTTGCTCCGAATCTACTGGACCGATTAAGTTGAAATTTTGTACATATATATGAACTTCTGTGACCCAAACACGGAAATCTAACGTTAATAAATGAATTTTGAATATTGGCGTCACTTTTGGGAGATAAATTAGAAAATTTAAAATTAAAAAATAGTTTTGCAAACTGTACCGTGTGACATATCAAATGAAAGGGCTTTTTGTGAGAATTTCAGATATGATTTTTGTTATTTTAATTTCTATATCCTTATCTCCGAAACTAAAATAATTTTTTTTGAAAAAAAAAAAAAAAATGTAAATAGTTCTTTACTTATAGATTACAGGAAAACCTATAAGAAGCTATGGTCTTAAAATAACATGGTAAATCTCTCAATATTGTGCGTACAAACTTAAATTTGCAGGCTGAATGTATGGGAGAAATTGTTTATCAATCGTTTACAATGTTAAATTTGTTCTTGGGATACGTTCATCCCAACTACACCGGCCATGGCAGTTGCGTCGGGCTCGAGCGACGAATATTTTCCCCCGCCGACGTCACCAACACCCGTACGTCGGCAGGGGACAGGCCGGCCACCGAGGAGCTTGGCACTTAAGGGCCATCCGGCCCCGAGCCGAGTCCCCGCTGCCGGTGGTTGTGTGCAGCGCATGAGATGGACTCAGTCTATGAACGAGAACGTCATGCGCACATATTACGGGTAAGATACTACAGAGGGGGAACTAACCTCACTGCGTACCACGATAGGATGCTGTGCCTTCATTGTATGTGGACCGAGTTGCACTTGACCGGTTTTTATGACTTGACAAAACATCGAAATTTCTTTGTGTGTAAGTTTAATGTTAATGTATTATGCACATAAACCTTTTGACAAAGTTACCTATAATCTTGTATAGCTATCATCGTTTCTATTGTAATTATGGTAATATGTTGTTGTCCCAAATAAAACATTTACTTTTTTTAACCTTTCGGATTAAATTCAGAGAGTGATGTTAAAAATCGTATCAAAATCCGTTGCGTGGTTTAGATGAACAGCGCAACGTATTTTGATGATAACACAGACAAACACGAAAAACTACTCTAATCCGTCTATC
This sequence comes from Dryobota labecula, assembly GCA_947523025.1. Classification (NCBI taxonomy): domain Eukaryota; kingdom Metazoa; phylum Arthropoda; class Insecta; order Lepidoptera; family Noctuidae; genus Dryobota; species Dryobota labecula. The sequence continues at coordinate 26,817,071 of OX383287.1, read as the reverse complement.
TGTCTGTCTGTTTATCTGTAACGTTTTCACGCCTAAACCGCTAAACCGATCGTCATGACATTTGGCAGAGATTATAGCCTGGGATATGGAGCAGGACATAGGCTACTTTTTTACGCGATAACTGACATCCAGGGGAGGCGGGCCCCGTTGCGCGGGCGCGGCTTTGCGTCGGAATTCGTCACGGGGATACGGGTGGGGCCTGCCAGCACCAGCTGATGTCGTTTTTTTTGCTATACGTCGTTTTGCTACGTAATAATATATTAAGTTTGAAGCGACATCTACAACGCCACATGCGAACTACGGGTGCCTGCCGTTTTGCCGAAAAGATTTTGACAAAATTTCATTACCCAAACAAATTTTTGCTACCTTTTTTTATATCAATGCATGTTTGGATTGATTTTAGTACGCATATTTTCATTTGGTCAAATTTTTACTTGGCAAAATATTACCAAGTATAATGTCATTATGGCATTTGGTCTTTAATCAAATGGTCAAATAACGTTTGGTGAAATGATTTGTTAAGACAAAAAATATTAAGGCAAAAATAAGATTTTTTGGGAATTATATAATTAAAAAATGCAATTTTATTTTAATATAGTAGTTAGAGTAGGTTAATTATTTAAAAAAAAATGGTTAGGTTAGGTTAGGTTAAAACTGTGACCTCCTACGACTTGCATTAATAGAAAAAGATATTGTTTTGAGTAGGTTACCCGGAACTCAACTATTTAGAATTGAAAACTGACGATACTAAATATTTGGCTTATTTGATTTTGCGTAAAAACTGCTATTCCAGCTGAAATATTTGACTAAATAAAAAATGTTAAAAGTACTAGTTGGTAAACAAGTTATAGTTTAAATGTTTATTTGCCAAACATTAGGTTTGCGTTACAATTTTTTGTGAATAGATTTTTTGCTAAGTAATAATTTGGCAAATGAAATTATGCGAAATTTGTTTTGGGAAGTGAAAATTTGTCAAATTTCTTTCAGTCAAACAAGGGAGACCCGCGAACTACGCATGAAAGACCTTACGTCACAAATCCTCCATCGCGAAATCAGAGTTTACCGCGCGACTAGCATATATACAACATCCCGACATTAACCGTTGGGCAGTGGCCCACCAGGGGTGCCTGCCGTTTTGCCGAAAAGATTTTGACAAAATTTCATTATCCAAACAAATTTTAGCAACCTTTTTTTATACCATTGCAATATTTCGAATTATTTTAGTACGCATATTTTCATTTGGTCAAATTTTTACTTGGTAAAATATTACCAAGTATAATGTCTATATGGCATTTGGTCTTTAATCAAATGATTTATTACAGCAAACAATCTTCAGACAATAATCGTTTGGTGAAATGATTTGTTAAGACAAATAATATTAAGGCAAAAATAAGATTTTTTGGGAATTATATAATAAAAAATGCAATTTTATTTTAATATAGTAGTTAGAGTAGGTTAATTTTTTTTTTGTAATGGTTAGGTTAGGTTAGGTTAAAACTGTGACCTCCTACGCACGAGCCGAGCGAGCGAAGCGAGCGGTGCCGCGGTAGCGGCCGGCGAGTGCCAGACACGACTTGCATTAATAGAAAAAAAAATGTTTTTAGTAGGTTACCCGGAACTCAACTATTTAGAATTGAAAACTGACGATACTGAATATTTGGCTTATTTGATTTTACGTAAAAACTGTTATTCCAACTGAAATATTTGACTAAATAAAAAATGTTAAAGTACTAGTTGGCAAACAAGTTATAGTTTAAACGTTCATTTGCCAAACATTAGGTTTGCGTTACAATTTTTTGTGAATAGATTTTTTGCTAAGTAATAATTTGGCAAATGAAATTATGCGAATTTTTTTTTGGGATGTGAAATTTGTCAAATTCCTTTCGGTCAAACAAGGGAGACCCGCCCACCAGACACGACACCCGTCTGGTCGGAAGATTCTCCCTTTTACATAGAGTATGAGTGAACCATACACCCTGTTCCTCATACCTCTATAAGTTCTTCATCGACACGACTGTACATGCACACCGTTAAAATTGAAGTACGGGTTATTAATTGCGATAGGTACTTGCGAGGGGGCCGTCGCGTTCTCACGGAACCCCCGCATGTACCTATATGTACACGCAACGCGTGGAGTTGGAGTTCAAGACTTTCCCTACGGTAAAAATGTATTCCCGTTGTCCCCATCGCCCGTGTCCCCATTAATGGTATGAATTTTCATATAAAATGGCGATTTTTTAATTATTATTTCTAAAATCAGTACTCAAAAGAAAATAGAACCTTTAGTTTCGCCATTTTATGTGAATTACCATAAATGGGGACACGGTCGATGGGGACAGCGGGAATACACCATAAAAGCTGTATTGTCCCCAAGGTGAGGTAGAGTAAATTACTTTTACTACTGTTTAATTGCTTTTTGGAGCAGCTTTTCTACCCCATCGGAGAGGGAAAAGCTATTCAATTACTGTCATAAGTAATTCAAAAGGCCTATTTGCTATGACTAGTGTACCGGACGGGCGTGATCGCTTGACTCGAAAATCGGGAAGGTTGTAAGGCTATCCCAGTCCAAGCGGCGCTGACGTCCTGCACCAAGAGTTCAGGATATCTTCAATACTCACTGCGACATTACTCCTGAAGAATTACAGGTTTTACGGAAGAAATAATAAGACCGTATTACTGATAAGACTTCATAAATATTCAGGAAGCGATTTCAGGACTCCCCAGTACTACTATATGACTATTTAGATGGAATTAGTTCCATGTCGATGACTACGAAATTTATAGGTGGCGCGCTCACTAAGGTAGTAGTGCTCCTTTACCTTACTGAGAGCCGCGAATCGCCTCCCGTTTTAGAAACTTTATTGGTTTAAAATATCTTAAGTTCTAATGTGTTTCACACCTAAACACCCTTATTTCTATCACTTTACATAAAGTGTTATACATCATAAGATTCGTAAAATAATGGCCTTTCTAATGAGGTTTCTATCATGATTCTAACTATCCCTACTGAAAAGATATTTCAGTTACAACGGGATTTATGTGAATAATTAAATATTAAATTGTTTGCAAGTGACTTTACTGGCAAAGTACTGAACCGATCTCCACCATACCAAAAGAAACCTCAAGCTAGTCTATTGCCCTAGAGAAATCTAGTATTTTAGTTTTCGTACCTAGATTTTTCAGCCCGCTATGAGCCTCTGAATACAGGTTGGGTAGCCTTTATTTTACGAAATCCGCTTTGCGGCATTTAGACTCGATTAGGTAGGTATCCTGAAGGGCTAGATTTCAGGAAGTTAGGTCCAGGGCTAGGTCTCGGTCTAGGTGACCTGGATACAGTAAATGATTTTAAGTTTTGTCTATCTAACTTACCTAATCGAGGCGTACAATGGTCGAGTTTACGACTTTTATCAAAATTGTCATTTTGATTACATTATAGCTGCTAGGCAGCACTATCAATGACTATACTTTTTACATATTTGAGTTAGTATAGTCATTGCACATTATTTTGACTGTTTTATTACGCATTATTGCGACATGAAATTTTCCCTATTTGTAGGTGGGGCATATTGTGTGGAAAAAAAGTGTGCAAAAATACATGGGCACCTACGTAAATAGGAACATTTTTGAATAAAACTCATTTCTGATGGCGCCTCAGCGCGCACATCATCGATTCTACATAATTTATGCTATTATTACTAGTATTAACGAAGAAATTATATTTCCTATATACTTAAGCTAAGTTAAAATTACTGATTTTATACAAGCTAAATTGTTGGTGACGCATCGTCGCGAACATCTCTCCCGCCGTGCAGCGCAGTGGCGACTCGTAGCGACGTCGGCACGGCGCTGCATCACGCCAGTGAGCGACGACCGTAGTCGCGACGCTCGCCGCCGCGACGCCCGCCGTCTCGACGCCTCGTTACTTCGGTAGTGGGACGAGTTTCTTCACCGGACGCTTCAGGGTGCCGCCAGCGGTGCGCACCTCAGCAGTCCGGACCTCACCATCAGCCCCTGGAAACACGGCTATTATGCGGCCTCGCGGCCACGTGTTGCGAGGCAGCTGGCCGTCGGCAATGAGAATAGGGTCGCCCACCTGTAGTCCTGGCCCGCGGCTATGCGGCTCCCGCCGGTTTTGCAACTCCGGCAGGTACTCGCGCACCCAGCGTCGCCAGAACATGTCGGCGAGTATCTGTGAGCGCCGCCATTGTTTCTTGCTGTCTATGTCCTGTTCGGTGAATACCCCAGGTGATGGAAGTCGGGCCGAGCCACCAAGTAGGAAGTGGTTCGGTGTTATCGACTCGTCATCTTCGCTGTCCACGGAAACATGTGTCAATGGACGACTATTTACTGTGTACTCTGCCTCACACAGTAGTGTGGACAACACCTCTTCATGTGGGTGTTTTTCAAGTAACACAGTGTACAATGCGGACTTCACGCACCGCACGAGACGCTCCCAGGCGCCTCCCATGAATGGCGCCGATGGCGTTATAAAGCGCCACACGATGCCTCGGCGACTGGCCTCCTCTCGGAAGGCGTCTCGGAGCTCCTTGTCAGCACCATGCATGTTGGTGCCGTTGTCGGAGTGCAGCTCGGTTGGACATCCTCTGCGAGCAGCGAATCGGCGCAACGCCAGTATGGCGGAGTCCGCGCTGAGGCTGGCGGCGATCTCGAGATGGACGGCTCTGGTGGTTAGACAGGTGAATAGTGCTACATACCTCTTTTGATGCTGGCGTCCGACAGTAACGGACAGTGGGCCGAAATAATCTAGCCCGGTATATGTGAATGGCCTCTGATGATGAGCGAGGCGCGTCTTCGGATGGTCGCCGGTCGCAGGCACGGGTGGTTGTGCCTTGCGAATGCGACATTTTAGGCACTTGCCTAGCACCATCTTCGCAGTTGGCCGCATCTTGACAACCCAGTAGTGTTGTCTCACTTCGTTGATAGTGAGTTCTACCCCACCATGCTGTAGGCTGCGGTGTGTCCAATCTATGTATAACTGGGTGATGTGATGGTCGCCGTGCAATATCGGCGGACGTCTCACGTCATCTGTTATTTCATCGGTTGCGGCTATTCGGCTTCTTAATCGTAGAACATTGTCCACCACTTCTATCTGTAGTGGCCGCAGTCGACTATTTTTCTCTAATGTCTTCTGTTCACGCAGCTTCGCTATTTCATCAGCGAAAGACTGCTGCTGCACGACTTGAATGAGTATTCTCTCCGCTTCCTGGAGATACTCTGCTTCTATTGTTTGCTTCGTAATTTGAATATCAGACGTCTTTGCTGTCTGTTTCGGAGGAGTTGGCGTCGCCTTCTTCTGTTTCCGCCAGTCTGGATCTCTGTCTGCATTCTTTCTTGTCCTTTTATAGAATGTCTTCTCTTTCTGCTTTCTGCAGAGAGCTATGAATCGTAGAACACTTCCTGTTGCACGGAGTAATCGTTCCCATCTCGAGAATCTAGCTGGATCTGGTATGGCTTCCGCTAGCTTTCGCGTGTCTGCTTCTTCGACGGCTATGAGGGTCCTTTCTTCTCCTGTGTCCTCTTTGATAGGAGGTTTTTCTGATGGCCATAACGACGGTTCTTCGTACAAAAAGCTAGGGCCGCAGTACCATGCATGTTGTGAGTCGAAATTATGCGGTACGTCACGGGTAGCGATGTCCGCGATATTCATCTTCGTTGGTACCCAACGCCAATCTTCGACTTTACTGTTTTCTTCTATGGCGGCTATACGGTGAGCGACAAAGGGTTTGTACACTCGCGCTCCTCTTCTAATCCATGTCAGGACGGTCTTACTGTCTGACCAATATGTCACCGATGCGGGCTTAATGTCGTGTTCTTGCATCACAGCTGCAGCCACGCGGGTTCCCATCACCGCGGCCTGTAGTTCGAGGCGCGGTATCGATTGCAGCTTCAGTGGTGCCACCCTTGCCTTTGCCATGACGAGGCTGACTTGCTGCTTGCCTTCTCTTGATGTGGTCCGCCAGTATACTGCTGTCGCATATGCCATTTCACTTGCATCGGTGAAGACATGGACTTGTGTTTCTACAGCATCACTGTATCCCGGATAGCATCTTGGTATGCTGATATTCTTAAGCTGTTGCAGGTGTTGTATCCAAATTCTCCACTGGGTTGCCAGGTCCTTATCTAGTGCCTGATCCCAGTCGACTCCTCGCCTCCATGCCTCTTGCAGTATCTGCTTTGCTCTGATCGTAACTGGTGAGGCGAGTCCGAGCGGGTCGTACAATGACATTACGATTTTCAGTGCCTCTCTCTTTGTAGGTACCTCCTTTTCTAATACACCTTTCGGTAGGCGCGCGAGCGTTAGATTGAAGCCCAGCGCATCTTCACTTGGTTTCCATATTAGACCAAGTATCTTCTCGGTGTTTTCTGTATCTCCGATGTTGACAACTTCAGCTCGGATCTGTGACGGATCTATGTTTTCAATGACTTGCGTATTATTCGATACCCATTTTCTGAGTTCGAACTTCGCTTTCAGGTGTATGTTCTTCACCGACGTTGCGATACGCGTTGCGTCCTCGACCGTCCTGTAACTATCAAGGTAGTCATCCATATAATGACTATGGATGATAGCTTCCACTGCTTCTGGATGCTCCTCTATGTGCCTTTTCGCATTCCAATTCTTTGCGAATATGGCCGTGCACGGCGAACTTGCCGCACCGAATATAATGGACGTCATTCGGTATTCTTCAGGCGCTCCCTCCCTTCTATCGCCTCTCCATAGGTATCGAAGTGCGTCTCGGTCTTGAGCTCGCACCTTTACCTGCATAAACATTTCCGTTATGTCGCCGGAAATGGCTATGCAGTGACGTCGGAACCTCATCATAACGCCGGGCAGTGACTGCAGCAGGTCTGGTCCAGTTAGAAGGAAGTCATTCAGTGACAATCCTCTCGATTTGGCCGCAGCGTCATGTACTATGCGGAGCTTGTCTGGCTTCATTGGGTTGAACACGTCGAAATGTGGTAGGTACCACGTTCTACCTGGTGTGCTCGTTTTGGGCGCCTTCTCTGCGTATCCCTTCTTCTCTAGGGAGTCCATTTGTTCTGTGTATTTATCTCGAAGAGCAGGGTTTCTGTCGAGCTTCTTTTCGATTGAGACGAGCCTATTTAGTGCGGTCCCATAACTATCTGGCATTTCTATGCTTTCATTGTTCCAAAGCATAGCGGTTTCTATATGTCCATCTTCTAACTGCTGAGTGTGACGATTCAGGATGTCTTCAGCTTTCTTCTCGGGATCGGAGTTTGGTCGCTTCGGATTGATAGTCAGCGACTCTAAAGCGAAGAATTCACGAAGTTGCTCGTTCAGTTCTTCATCGCTCGTATCTAGTCGGTTGACGTAGTGTACCTGTTGACCCAAGATTCTGGTGTGCGCGCCGTGTAGGGTCCAGCCCATTGCAGTGAGTGACGCAATAGGCTGGTGTCTCGGACCTCTGCGGATTTCACTGGCTAATAATAGATGCCAGTTATCTTGACCGATGAGAATCTTCGGTGCGCCGACGTTGTACGTAAGCTGTTGCCTCAGGTCGTCCAGATGCTTGCATTGTGCGATGTCTTCTTCGCTGACTGTTTGCGGTGTGAGGTTGAGCTTCGGTATGGTGCGCGCCTTGAATGACACTTTACTTCTCAGCTGGCTTGCAAGGTCGACTGTTACTCGACGCGAACAAGGAGTGTCGATTGTGGTGTTACCGATCGCACCTATCTTCAGAGGGTCGATGCGGCCCTCTGCCCCGATTTGCTTTGCAATGTCTTCATCTATCAGCGAAACGGTTGATCCATCATCGAGCAGCGCGAATGTTGCTGCTTCTCCCGCCGGTCCGATTACCCGGACCGGTATGATCTTCAAATATGTCTGGTTTGATGTCGACCTTGAACTGGCTACCGTTTCCTGAGGCTCCTTCTTGTCTGGGGCATCAGGCTTCTCGGCACCCTCTGCAGCAGGCTTCTTGTCAAAATGAAGAAGCGGATGGTGTGTGGCTGTACACTCCTTGAGGTCACACCTCTTTCTCGGACATCTATGGTCCGATCGATGGACTCGCAGACAACGGAAACACAACCTTAGTTTCTTTGCGAGTTCCCATCTCCTTCTATTGGGTGCTTCTTTAAACTTCTTGCAGTCATAAGCTTCGTGCCCTTCTTTCTGGCAGACACGGCATTTCAACGCCGTCTTGTCTGTAGCTGTGTGTGTCCTTTGGGTGACACGCCTAGTTGCTGTAGCTTCGACCGGATTAATATTCTCAGGCGGAGCGAAAGCACTGCAGAAGCGGGCTTGTTCTGTGATAAAGTCGCTGAGCAGTGATAAGTCTGGCAGCGATTGGTACTTCTCGGTATAGGTCCTATACCATTGTACCCGAAGGGAATTTGGCAACTTCTCAGTCAGTAACCGCATCAATTCAGCGTTGATTAAGTAATGTTCTTTCTTCAACGCACGTAGCGTGACTATGCCGCTCCTAACTCGGCTTGCGAACGTGCAGATATCCTTTGGTGATTCACTGCAGCGCGGCAGCCCACGGAGCCTATCTGTTTCAGCTTGAGCAATTGAGTCTGGACGGCCGAACTGCAGCTCGAGTTCTCTCATGATGTCATCTGGTCTTGCATGTCCGATGAGTTCTGAGCTCACTGTTTCCAGTGCTCGTCCGCGCAGGCTCCTTCTCAGCCTAGCTGTATTCTCAACATCGCTGAAATATCGACGAGTTGTTTCATAAATGGCGCGAAACGACAGCCATTCTGTATGAGCCCCACTGTAATTTGGTAGGGTCATAATCACCTTCGACGCCGAGGGGTTATTCGATGACCACTGTTCTGTTTTCTTGTCGGCTAGCGACGCTATAGCGGACGTCAACTCCGTTATGAATGGACGGAGTTGTGCTTCCCCCGGATCCTTCGATGGTACTATATCTTTCACTTCGTTCACTATAGGATGAGTTAACATGGGTACTTGCGTTTGATGGAGGTTCACTATTGATCCGACTTCGATGGAGGGGTATATGTTCCCTCCAACGGCATCTTCTCCCGAGGGCAGTTGAGTCTCGACGGCCTTGTGGCTTCTATGTAAACTGCGGTTCCCCTCGGCGGCATTGTCCTCCTTCAATGGCTCAGGCTCAGGCGCCTCCTCTAGCCACGATCGCACATACTCCTCGTTCGAATTCCGATCATCCATGTAGCCATCAGAATCTCCTTCTTCGGCTCTTTGAAGTGCTATTTGAGCAAGTTCCAACCTAATTTTCAATAGGTCTTCACGCGCTCTTGAAATTTTTCTATTCGACCGTATCGTCCTACTTATGGACGGCGGTCTCCTATGTTCGTTACGGGCGTCACCCCGGGTAGTCATCGGCATGATTCCTCTATAATTTCCATCCTTTTGGTCAGCTGATTGCTTCACTGTTTTGTCTGGATTCACTGATTTATCCGAAGGTTTTAATGTCCTATCTGAAGTTCCTTCCAGTCTGGACTCCTTCCTGAATGTAGTCGGTTGTTCTATTTGTTCTATCTGTTCTGTTTCCTTTGATTGTGTTGGCACAGGTACGTCTTCACCCCCGCTCGGGGCAGGGGGTGGCGGTAGCGGCTGCTCGGTCCCTTCCGTAGTGGATGGCGAACGTGGAGGTAACTCATGACGTATAGCTGTAGAGGTACGCGTTCTGTCCAACTCCACCATCCATGCTTCAGGTGCTTTGCCTTGTGACCTCGTGACCGGCATGTTGGTTTAGATTCAGGGACGTCACTTCACTATATGTGCACTAACTGTAATCCTTTACACAGATGTTCAAACTTCCAAGATGTTTCTTCTATCTTCAAAACAAATCTTCAAAACGTCAAAGTTATTTCTCCTATCTTCAAAACAAATCTTCAAAACGTCAAAGATGTTTCTTCTATCTTCAAAACAAATCTTCAAACGTCAAAGTTGTTTCTTCTCTATTCAATGTTGATTCTTCAAAGTTTAAAAAAATAATCCTTCAGGAAATAAGTCTTCAGGATCCGAGAATAATTCTTCAGGGAAAAAGTTTTCAGGATCCGAAATTAATTCTTCAGTCTTCAAAATAATCCTTCAGGAAATAATAACTCTTCAGGAAAAAATAAATTTTCAGTCTTCAAAATAATCCTTCAGGAAATAATAACTCTTCAGGAAAAAATAACTTTTCAGTCTTCAAAATAATCCTTCAGGAAATAATAACTCTTCAGGAAAAAATAACTCTTCAGTCTTCAAAATAATCCTTCAGGAAATAATAACTCTTCAGGAAAAAATAACTCTTCAGTCTTCAAAATAATCCTTCAGGAAATAATAACTCTTCAGGAAAAAATAACTCTTCAGTCTTCAAAATAATCCTTCAGGAAGTAATAACTCTTCAGTCATAAGTCTTCAGGATTCGAAAATAATTCTTCAGTGTTAATTCTTCAGGAGTCGACAATAATCCTTCAGCCATAAGTCTTCAGGATTCGAAAATAATTCTTCAGGAACAGGTCCTCTGATTCCAGGAATATTCCTTCTTCGAAGATATCCGGCTCGACAGGACCAACAGATGTACCGGACGGGCGTGATCGCTTGACTCGAAAATCGGGAAGGTTGTAAGGCTATCCCAGTCCAAGCGGCGCTGACGTCCTGCACCAAGAGTTCAGGATATCTTCAATACTCACTGCGACATTACTCCTGAAGAATTACAGGTTTTACGGAAGAAATAATAAGACCGTATTACTGATAAGACTTCATAAATATTCAGGAAGCGATTTCAGGACTCCCCAGTACTACTATATGACTATTTAGATGGAATTAGTTCCATGTCGATGACTACGAAATTTATAGGTGGCGCGCTCACTAAGGTAGTAGTGCTCCTTTACCTTACTGAGAGCCGCGAATCGCCTCCCGTTTTAGAAACTTTATTGGTTTAAAATATCTTAAGTTCTAATGTGTTTCACACCTAAACACCCTTATTTCTATCACTTTACATAAAGTGTTATACATCATAAGATTCGTAAAATAATGGCCTTTCTAATGAGGTTTCTATCATGATTCTAACTATCCCTACTGAAAAGATATTTCAGTTACAACGGGATTTATGTGAATAATTAAATATTAAATTGTTTGCAAGTGACTTTACTGGCAAAGTACTGAACCGATCTCCACCATACCAAAAGAAACCTCAAGCTAGTCTATTGCCCTAGAGAAATCTAGTATTTTAGTTTTCGTACCTAGATTTTTCAGCCCGCTATGAGCCTCTGAATACAGGTTGGGTAGCCTTTATTTTACGAAATCCGCTTTGCGGCATTTAGACTCGATTAGGTAGGTATCCTGAAGGGCTAGATTTCAGGAAGTTAGGTCCAGGGCTAGGTCTCGGTCTAGGTGACCTGGATACAGTAAATGATTTTAAGTTTTGTCTATCTAACTTACCTAATCGAGGCGTACAATGGTCGAGTTTACGACTTTTATCAAAATTGTCATTTTGATTACATTATAGCTGCTAGGCAGCACTATCAATGACTATACTTTTTACATATTTGAGTTAGTATAGTCATTGCACATTATTTTGACTGTTTTATTACGCATTATTGCGACATGAAATTTTCCCTATTTGTAGGTGGGGCATATTGTGTGGAAAAAAAGTGTGCAAAAATACATGGGCACCTACGTAAATAGGAACATTTTTGAATAAAACTCATTTCTGATGGCGCCTCAGCGCGCACATCATCGATTCTACATAATTTATGCTATTATTACTAGTATTAACGAAGAAATTATATTTCCTATATACTTAAGCTAAGTTAAAATTACTGATTTTATACAAGCTAAATTGTTGGTGACGCATCGTCGCGAACAACTAGACAAATCAACAGCATTATGCTGTACATAGTTGCGAGCGCCAAAATTAAAGTAGGACATTCACGATCGACGTAAAACCATTACTAAGTCATTGCAATGTAACTCTTATCTTGGTAAGGTAAGGTATAAATTAGAACGATTGCCGATGCCGATTATTACAATGAGATAAGATAAGACTTACACGACATTGCAATGATTTACTAATGGTTTCAAGTCATTCTTTGATAGTGAATGTGAAGCTTAATAGGAACGCTACTTACTATAGCTACTAACAATCCCATACACACATACCACACTCAGATTATTGAGTGCTCTAGGGATTTCCCTGAACAGACATACGTGAACACCGGCACGTGGTAATTTAGGCCATTTAACTGGCATGTCGACCACGCCTTAGTAATTACTGAATTAATTCTAAGCTGGTGTGGTGCCTGCAGTTAAAAAAAACATAATTATAAAGGTAAATTGTTTGACTGTTAAATTGCCTAGAGGTTTTCCTACAATAATAAAACTATGGGTCGATATTTGTATAAAATTGAGTTAAAGGCCCTTTTCTACTTACCTTAGATTTGCCCTACGTTACATTAATCTTTGCTCTAGAGTGAATTTGTGTTGGTTGCCTGCGCTTAATAAAATTTTACCGATTGAGAAAGATAGCTTATGAACTCCTTCTCATTTGGCTGTCCGTGGAGTATCTTGCCCGTTTTCCTCCATAGGAACCTACTACGCTTTGAAATGGGCGACTAGCTTCATCTTTCTGACTGACTGACCCCTTGAAAAGTCAAAAGTGCCTGTAATTGGTTTATCCATACTAATATTATAAATGCGAAAGTAACTCTATCTGTCTGTCTGTATGTTACGTTTTCACGCCTAAACCGCTGAACCGATCGTCATGAAATTTAGCAGAGATATAGCCTGGGATATGGAGAAGGACTACTACTTTTTTTACGCGATAAGCGACATCCAAGCGGGCGGAGCCGCGGGCAAAAGCTAGTTTGAAATAAATGCTTTGAGTTTGAGTTGGTTACATTAATTTAACCAAAATTGCATCGATAACAACATATTATCACGCCTATTTTCCACAAAGGTTTGGGGAGAAATGTGTATTATGTTTAAGTCCCATGTATTAGGGGGCAATTTTGCAAAGGTGTTCTTTTTCTTATTCGTGTGGATAGTGACTAGCCTGGTGTCAGAGTTTGTATGCCGCCCATGGGCCTGTGACGGCTACACATGCTGCCGAGAAATATTTCTTAGGTATGCCGTTTCCTCACGATGTTTCCTTCACCGTTTTTTAAACAAGGAATACGCATGAATCCGAAGAGTCAGAGATGTGCCTTGGATTCAAACATGAGACTAATGACTTGGCAGTCCGACAGTCAAACCACTAGGCTATTACTACACTACAAAGATAAAGATATAAGTGATATTCAAGTGCCGAATTTGAATGGCAAACAAGGGCACAAACACTTTTATGCTGTAAACAAATAAACTGACATTGAAACAAATAAATTGAAACATACATTTTATATAGAAACTATATAAAAATACCAAACTATTCTCTCGATTTGTTCCATTTAATAACGACAATAGAATCCTTTACGGTGTGACCAGGGTAAGTTACGACACCCCTGATGTATTTATGTGCGAAAAACAAAAGTTTCAGAGGGTAAATGTGGGGCACATTTATTTATTTGTTTCATTAATTTACCAGCCCTTGTCTATGCGGATGGTTATTGGCTTGCTTCACAAGTTCAGGGTCTTTTATAGGTTTTAAATGTGTTTTATTATTGGTTATTCTTATTTTCGATGCAGCAGGGTGTGGATGTGGAGCGGTAGCGCTAACTATCTTCCACTTCATTACCCTGCATTCTGTACGCCAAAATACGCATCCTGAGAGTGACTTCTGGGCTAACACCGACGACGTCGTGGAAGTAGCGAAGTTTTGAGCCAACAAAATTTAATAAACTGTCTTGCCATCGACACGAAGAAGAACATTTTCGATTTTCAATCCTTTTTTATTAACGAACTGATTTACGTGTTTGGGTTTCAGAGTAGACTAGCTGAGCCCTCTGTTTTTGTAGTGAGATACTTTGGCCTATTTCTTAGGGTATAGCCATCAATATTCGCACAACCAACTTTCAATGTATCTTATGCCACAGTTTTAAAAAGCTTCCAAATTGCATGTGTCAAATCACAAACCATTTTTTTTTTCTTTTACTTTTTACTATGTAGTGTCCAGCACATCAAGCTACACGAAACTTAAATTTCTCCAAACGATTTTAAACTTTAAAATGTTGATGATTAAGTTCAAAATCGAACGAGAAAATTTGAAATTTTTTGTGGTAACTTGATGTGCTGGCCACCGTACATAGTAAAAAGTAAAAGAAAAAAAAAAAAAAAGAATGTTTACTGTCAAAATAAAAATCCAAGATGGCGGATCATCAGACTGCGGCGATGGCATCAGACTGCGGAGTCCTTTACAACCTGTATATTTTTTTATATTTTTTGAAACGTTGTCCCATACTAGGAATTTCTCCTGTATTGTGGGTGCGTTTGCAAACATTTAAACTCACATACACAAACAGCCAGACCCGGAACAATTACTTGTAGGTCATACAAATATTTGTTCCGTGCGGGAATCAAACCTGTAGGCACGTAGTGCAGCAGTCAATCTCTTAACCACTGCGCCAACCGCGTCGTCCAAATTAAAAGCACGGTAAAAAGCAGTCGGCAGCTGCACGTCATGTCTGTGACAAAAAGTGCTGTCACCTAATACTCTCTACTCGTGTCATCTGTCGCATGACTTGAAAATGTCTGCTTTACGTAAACATAACATACTTAAATTCTATTTTGTAAAATAATTTAATCAATCATCGTCAGATTACAGTCAAGATCTTGTTTGCGGAAAACGATCTCTGTTGAATAATACTTCAGTCGTTTTCAGGGTAATTATTGGGTTTAATTAAACATTTGATTATTTAAGCGATGTATTTCTGCGGAAGAATTAAATAAATAAATTCATCTTTGTTTGTTTATTTTAAAGGATGCCATTAAATTCCCGTTTTTCATTTGTTGGGTATTTTTGCATTGGAGGCACCAAAGGGCGTAGCGGAGAAAGAAACTGCGCTTCACAGATTTCTAGATAGATTTCAACAATCTTTTCTAGAAAAGGCTTATTTCTATACAAATACAAATAAATAAAATTGAAGTGTTTGTTTGTAATTTACAAAATTTACAGCTTTTTACTAAATGCATCTGAAAGTATAAGAGGTACTCATTAAAAAAAAAACTGTCTGTCTGTTTGTTTCGGCTAATCTCCGAAACGGCTTTGACGGGCTGGCAGATTGCTGATGTTATAAGGAGTAACGCACTTTTATTTTAAGAAAAGCCACGCGGGCAGCAGCTATAAATAAAAACATTACCCTCCTTTTGGGCTCCGCTGTACTCAGGTAAAAAATGCTTTTATTTAATAATATTACGGGAGATTAATTCACGTTCAAAGAGAACATAAAAGAAAATGGAATCTTTTTTTTTGCCATTTTATGTGAATTACCATTAATGGGGACACAGGCGATGGGGTCAGCGGGAATACACCAATCATACACAGTTTTGAACAAACGCAAACTGTATTCATACATTTAAAGCCTTGTCCCAAGTAGCATTTTTGTTGGCGTTTGGTTGGGCCACATACCTCTGAAGTTGGCCTAACTAAATGCCAACGGAAAATGCTACTAGGGTTATCACCAGAATTAAAAAAAAAAAAAAAAAACAAGCACACTTCCGCTAGCGCGCCCTCAATGATTTGCTCCTTTATCGAGAGGGTTATAAATTGATGGGTCGAAAGTACGTTTTTAAACGCAGAAAATGGAGAAATTTAAAAGTGGGCTCTTTAGTTAAGTGTTAAGTATGGGAGAACCGTTTTTTTAGGGTTCGCTTGTAAATTGTTTTTCTTTTTCGTCGTGAATTATTTGCTGGTTTATTGCGTGTCATTGTCATCGACTGTTGCAAGTAATTGTAATTTGCACTGGAAGGTATACTACGCTTTACTGTTGCAGCTTCTACAAGTTTTAGCTCTTCATACTGCCGAATTCGTCTATTTTCTTTTATGCCTATCTTTCTGTTTATCCTATTCTCTTTCTCCTTTACTTGGGATGATCAAAGTCACGACCAGGGCCTCAAGTCTGCTATTAAAATAGTGTCAGAATGGTCTCGCCATTGTGAGTATTTGACAGTGTTTGTATGGCAAATCTGTCAAAAACTCACAATGAAGAGACCATTCTGACACTATTGTAATAGCAGACTTGAGGCCCAGTCCCCATGTGGATAATACTGACCCACGAAAAATATAGGTCAAAACCAAAACCTTCCTTTTTTGGCTTCGCCGCAGTCTGTTAAATAGGAACGTTATAGTTACGGAATAGTTCTTTATACTGCATGGTGAAATAATTAAGTTTAAAAAAAGCAAAGTCAAAAACATGAAAAAAAAGAGAAAAACAAGCGTTATAATCTGTGCAGGATCAGGTTTGTTCGTCTAAATGAAGCGATTTGTGTAGTTTTAACAGTGTTGACAGAGGATCTAATGAAAAAAGCGATCGAATATGTTGCCGCCTCCAAGTCTCTTGCGACAACGCTTGACTCCATACTCAATCATTTTGGAAGTTGGGCTTCCAAGGCCGGGGGCATGTCCAACAGTCAAGCGAATATCTGTAAAACGAAAAGAACTCTATAATAAATACACTGTTAAAACTATATAAATCGCTTCATTTAGACGAACAAACCTGATCCTGCACATAATCTATAGAGTTTTGACAAACCAATAACCTGAAATAAGGTGTGACTTTTATTTGTGGCCCACCTGTAATACCAATATTTTCTGTTTTTGCAGTCGTTGCAAGCCGTTTAGGCTACAGAGCGTGCCAAAGAAATAAAAATACATACATACTCTCGAAAAACATTACCCTCCTTCTGGGGCAGTCGGGTAAAAAGTACTCTTAAAACATTTTGACTTAAAATATTTTTTAAATCAAACCCAAATAATATATTGGACCCACAGAAATAAAACGAAAAAGTCTATCAAGTATTTCGGTTTCATTTAAATCCAATGAAGTAATTCACTGACGTTTACGTAAAACCGACTCCCATGCCAGACTCAGCCCCTCCTGATTGTTTTCTACATAATTCAGAAAGACACCTCAGTTAGAACTGAATTAAACGGAGCATTATACGACCAACGTTTTGGGTGCAGTCATGTTAACTACTCGAAAACTGCATGTTAACCGCATTTTTACTACCCATTTACGACTCGACTACCCGAATGCCAGATTCCGTATTCTTTTCTTAGTTTTTTTGGGGAAAATGTTTAATGTTCTTGGTATTCTGAATTCTTAAATACGAGTTTTATATAATTAAAATTTTGTTTTATATTAGGTACTGACGGCTGACTTTTCAATCGTGAGATTATTTTTATGAGAGGAATAAATATGACTGTTTGACAGGTTTTGTATGTAACGTTGTGTCAAACCGCCATTTTTAATCTTGAATTTTTTTTTTCTGATTGTTAAAAAATCTACACTTAAGGATACATCTTGGTTAAAAATCTCTTCTAATAAAGTCAACAGATTACAATTTATAAATCATAAGTCGGGGGAAGCTACTATCAATTCTTTACTAACTATATTCCATTTGAAATAAGATTAGACATTTAAAAAACCTATTTTACAGTCTGTTCAACAAATTTTGACTCACATTCAATACTCAATAAATTTATTGCTTCCACATGTGAACTTAGGTGGTAGGTTTTACAAAGATATGATCGTTGTGGACCCTGTCGGGCACAGCTAAAGTAGGAGAGAGGAAGAGGGGCTTTTATTTGACTACTTAGTTGTTCTAATAATAATATTAAATAGGTATTTTGATTATTAACATATAAAATATTATTATAATTTGACATTTAATTATTCATTGATATTGTAATAGCATTTAGATAATAGAAATTGTTTTAATTTATTTATGAATGTATAAAGTTTTTGTTCTTCTTTAATTTGTAACATTAAAATAAAAAAGTGGTTACAATACCAACTGTTTACTGCAGCTGCCATTTGTCATGCCACCAACGCAATAGAAGTCAAAATCGGTTGAACGGACTGTTAAAAAGGTTTATTCAAATGTTTAATGTTATTTCAAATGAACAGGGCCTCAAGTCTGCTATTACAATAGTGTCAGAATGGTCTCGCCATTGTGAGTCTTTGACAGTTTTTGTATGGCAAATCTGTCAAAAACTCGCAATGAAGAGACCATTCTGACACTATTGTAATAGCAGACTTGAGGCCCTGTAGTTATGCTCAGAGGCTATGTGTAAAGGGAATTGATCCCGGCCAGTGCTAATTCTAAAACCTCACAGGGGGTTCTACAACAACTATTTTTTTTCTTTCACAGGTTATCAATCAATCATTAGAATTTCTCGGTAGCAGCCCGGAGTCTAAAATACCCTTTTGACGTAGATATGCTCGCCCCTTATTACATTTGACTGCTGAAATGTGGGTGCCCTACTACAGGGTACACCTCTGTCCCTCCCTTCAGGGATCACAGGCGTAAAGATATGTTGTGTTGTGTTCCATCAATCATAAATTAGGTTGGTACTGTTGGTAAGACGTTACGCGTAACTTCATTGTTTTCGAAATGAACATAATTATTATGTATTTTATATGGAATCACATAACTACGTAGTAAATCTCGAATAACTAGCTTAAAGAATTAAAAAAACCGGGCAAGTGCGTGTCGGGATGAATTGATTGATTGATTGATTGACTATTACTCGGTAACTTGTAAAGCCTATTTAACTGTGATAGTTTTCCTTTTAAGTTCGGTATATATTAGGTTGGGGAAAAAGTCTTTTCGCATTATAGTATGTATGAACTTGTAATCAAATCTCTTTGGCTATACTATAATATTTGTATCTGGCTGGTTTTGGTATCATTGAAAGTTTAAATTTTAAAGAACATAATTCCAAATTCCTACAAGATGGCAAAAAGTTATCGGACAAAATGGTATCTACATACTATAGTTAAATGTAAATAAACTATATTAAAAAATGTTTTGAATTTTCTTAAAAAATGTGAAGAAACTTTTTCCCCAACCTATTATACTACAGCTGTGATTTTTGTCACATATCCAAATATAACCATTTAGCTGGCAGGGGGAGGAGACACTTGACTCTAATAAAGCTTAATATGACGCAAACGGATCCATGAATCGAGAAATGGTTTTCACAAACCCGCAATATTTTTAAACGGCCTATCCATCGATACCCCACTCCATGGGATAGACGAGAAAAAAAAATATTATCCCCACTTTACTAAAGCAAAAACAAGACTTTATTTTCGCACTTTGTCGGCGTGATTAATATGTATACCCGTGCCAAATTACAGCTTTCTAGTACTAAGAGTCTCTGAGCTAAGCCGCGGACAGACGGACAAGCTGAAACTATAATCGTTCCTTTTTAGGGTTCATAAAGGAAACCTAAAAAGATATCATTAAAATACATGGTAACCTACGGCACAACCAAAATATCAAATCGAAACCATCCAACATTAATAACACCGTCGGACTCAAATAATCATAGTGCGCATATCTATAAGAGATAACGATATAACGGAACTATAGAGGCATTAATCAACCCGGTCCAAGGTAGTCGGAGCCAATAAGGTTGTATATAACTCACTGAATCTAATTTGGCTCGCCCGATCCCCCCGTCGCTGCGAAAGGGTTAAATGTATTATACGTAGGTGCTAATATCGGGCGGTGCTATCGTTTGCTACTTCGGAATTCTAATGATTGGCTTGTCGAAATGTTTCTGTATAGTTTATAGGGTTTTCGGGATCTTGCTGCAGAACTTCGAGAAATTTTGAGATGTCTTAACTAACATTATGCAATGAAAATGGATTCAAAGCTGATAATGGTGACGTAAGTAATACACAAGTGATGAATACAGGATTGTAAACAGTAATTGACAAAAATGATGAGCTTGACGTGGCAAAGTTTGAAAATGATCGTTACACTTTCATATATGTGATATATGAAATATATGTGTGATCGTTACACAGCTATACTTTCATTTAGCTAGTTTTTTGGATTTCGTAGATAACAAGGAGCCCTTATATAGTTTCGCCAAGTCTCTCTGTCCGCGGCTTAGCTCAGAGACTCTTAGCACTAGAAAGCTGAACCGTGCCAGCTAAGCAGCAGTTAGCAGCAGTGCAGCAGTTTTTGGATGTGTAATAGTCCACCAACTTACATGTTACAATGTATGGTAGAATGATTTCAACTACAATGTTAAGTGTGTTCTTGGGATAAATTCATTCCAACTACGGAACCCTTCATTGTGCGTGGTCCGACATGTACTTTGTCAGTTTTTTGTATAGGACTTTTTAGTGTATAAGTATGATACAAAGGTTGATAAAACGGTTTCCTTTCCTTGTTACCCATAACTTAACAAGGAGTTAACAGCACACCGGAAAGGAAGAAGTTACCGCCGGTTATTGACACCTGGGATATCATATCGAGGAGTTTTCCGATGAATTGGCACCCATATAGACAAAGTTGATATGTCACGTGCCTGTAATTTTACGGACACCCTTCAAACTGAAACACTACTGATTGGAGGTAGAAAATTAGAAATGGATATAGAAACTAATATTGAATGATGGAATACTGTACTTATCGGTGCAGTCATATTAGGGTTTCACCTCGGAATGAGAGATCCGCCCGCTATCTCAAAAACGGTTGAGCGCATGAGAAAATGTTTGGAACAAAATTTGCTCTTCAATTTTATACTAGATATTAACATCATTGGAGCTATAGAAACATAGATAATCGAGAGAAACCGATTTTTGTGACCTTTGACCGTGGATAACTTGTGACGCAGAAACGAGATTTTATGAGACTTTTGAACAAGGCAACATTTCGAACGCCAAAATGAAGATGTATACGAGTTTCCAGCTTATTATCTCTCATTCCGTGGTTGACCCCTTTTCTTTGCTTATTTCATCATCATCATTCATCATTTCAGCCGAAAGACGTCCACTGCTGGACATAAGCCTCCCCCAATTGAGGGGGTTTGCCATAATCGCCACGCTTGGCAGGCGGGTTGGCGATCGCAGTATGGTGTTAAAAATGCATAGAGAACGCTGCTGCCCATTCTCTAGTACGTCCCTTGGTCGCCTTTTACGACACCCACGGGAGGAAATGGAGTAGTGCTATTCTTTACGTCTGGCACCACGTACGTTGCTTATGTGACTGGACTATATTCCTAAAATACCGTGGGTGGCCGCCCATGATTTAAAACTCGTAAGTCGTGGCCGTTACCACTGGACCAACACCTGCTCTCAATATTTTACACAATTTTTGATAATAATGTAGAAATCAAACCTATTTCTTGAGGAACCTAAATAAGGAAGACGAAGAAGTTTAAGGGATCACAATATATCACGAGCATTGACGGGAGTATTTACCTGTAGACTGATAACGTCATACTGTGGGGATCGAGACTGTTACGTTACGGTGTAAAGAATCCTGTAGAAAAAAACAAAGGACGAAGATAATTGTGCTGTTCAAAAGAAGAGTTAAATTAAGCTAAAATATAACAATGAATTACGTAATCATTTTTACTAACTAACAGACTGCATTAATAGAATCCTAACTAATATCATAAATGCGAAAATAAGTTTGTTTGTTACCTTTTCTCGCCTAAACCACTGAACCGATCATCCTGAAATTTTGCATAGGTATACGTTGTAAGGTGTACAGAAATGGTCATAGGGTACCTTTCATCCCGAAAAAAGGTACTGTTCCCGAGGAAAACAACAGTAACGTTTTTAGGATAATAAATGGTGCTACGTGTCTTTCGAATCATGATTGAATTATATTATTATACACCGTGTCATTTTAGTCGTCTTATAAGGGTGGTACACTCAATGTATCCGACATAAAATACCTCTAGGCGCGATTAAAAAAGAAAGATTGATATTTAAGTTTAAGTTGCAATAGTAAGAAACACATTTTTGCGTTAGGGTGAATGAACTCTGATAAAGATGTCGCCGCTCTATTCCGCGCCGCCCTTGGACACAAGGCTCGGACTGCGCTCGTAACAGCGTGTTTCAAACTACCGTATGTCATGCGACATAATACTTTTTTTAAATATTTAAAATATTTAAATGTTCATTTATATATATATATATATACATATATTTTAAATGAATGTTTAGTAGTTATTGGGTAAATGAAGTGGACTGTATTTGTAAGACGACTAAAATGCCACGGTGTAGAATACGAATTGACTGTCAAATTCTAAATGAACGCAAGCGAAGCCGCAGACAAAAGCTAGTGAGTACATAAAAACAATGTTTACTTTTTGTTAAAAATATAGGGAACGTAAGCAGCCAAACATTTGCACCACCCTGTGTAGTACTAATTAACTGGCATCAAAACCTCCTTTGTATATCCATAATATGGGACCCACCTCACGGGCCTACGACGTCTACGCCAATTACAATTGAGACCAAATTCTCTAGCACATAAGCTTCATAATTGCTTGTTGTGAATCAAATTTCTTTCCGACTTTCACACTTGACTTTATTATAAGTACACTTGAGTACAAATTAAGGAAGTTCGACTTTGTTGTTGGAGTAATCGGAGCGCTTGTGTTGGTCTTTTATAAATGACTTCGAGAGAAACGGAGCGAGGAACGTGTTGTTGACGCGAGACTTCGATAATTAAAAGCATTATTTTCTGTTTATCCTCGCTTTAACGTTTATTTAGAGAGAGTATTATATAATTGTTGGGTGGGACTTTGATAACGTTGTATTATTCGCATTTTTTGTATGCTCAGCGTTGTCTATTCAATTAATTAAATTCTATTTAATTTCTAATCTTCCAACGTTCAACCATGTTTTGAGTGCGTTGATATTCAGGGTGTAAAAACGTTAAATATATAAAGCCCCTCTGTTTCCGTCGGGGGTTGAAGAGACCCATCACGAAGCCTAAGTAATCTACGCATTCTGTACATCAATACAAAAAATATGTTTCATAAAATATTCATCAGCAATACAAAATACGTAACTTTGTGCAAAAATACTTGCTGGGAAACAACTTTTATTTTTGGTGTGAATTTTTTTACGGTATAGCGCCAATGTATCGGGCGCAAAACGTTGCTCTTATGGGTGCATGCTACGGTACAGTCATCTTAGGAGTATTTAAAATTAAGTTACAATATTCAAAACTTATTTTCGTAAAAAAAAAACTCATAATAATGAGAAGAACAGCCGACTCTCGGCTTCGTTAACATCCGTTATTAGTATGACATGTAATCTTCCACTGTCATTCTGTATTTGAGTAGAGATCAAACCGTCAGCGTCAGTATCATTCTATAACACGGGCCTTAATAAAGGGTAGCTCACCATTTAATTATCGACATAAACGCCCATCCCTAATGCCGCGTGACAGCTGATGTCACCTCACTAAACCTATACGTTAATATTAACACGGAGATATTGCAACGTTCCACTGAGTTCGGTTAACTTCTCTATATAGTTTCCTTGATATCCCAAAAGTATACAAGACTTTGATATTCGATATTGTGCAGTAAACAAGAGAAGAGCTGATAGAGATAATTTGTATGGATATTACTGTATACAGGTAAGTAAGTAAGTAATAACAGCCGTACGGGTCGTTTGATCGGGTGAATCTACGATTGCCGTGGTTGATACGTGGATGGGTGGCCATCTTCACCGTGCTTTCGGAGCCCTCCGTGCCTCGGAAAGCACGTTAAGCCATTGGTCACGGCTGTCATTCGTGGATCTTTGACAGTCGCTACGGGCCATCAGAAGTCCGAACATCATTCATCATAATCATTTCAGCCGAAAGATGTCCACTGCTGGACATAGGCCTCCCCCGAAGACCGTCACCTCGACCGGT
The DNA here is from genome assembly GCA_947523025.1 of Dryobota labecula. NCBI lineage: Eukaryota > Metazoa > Arthropoda > Insecta > Lepidoptera > Noctuidae > Dryobota > Dryobota labecula. The sequence continues at coordinate 26,793,280 of OX383287.1, read as the reverse complement.
TCCGTGCTTCCCGCATCCAGCGGATTCCTGCGGCTTTCACAAGGTCATCAGTCATCCTTGTGGGAGGCCTTCCTACGCTACGTCTTCCGGTACGCGGACACCACTCCAGAACCTTTCGGCCCCGACGGCCATCTGTTTTGCGAGCAATATGTACACTTAAGTTTGGCAATTCTTCGAGCTATGTCGGTTACCTTGGTTCTCCGAACGAAGAAGTCCGAACGTCTGACAACAATCCAGTAACTGGGTTGTGGAGGTCAGATAAGCAGTCGTATTCAGCTACATCTGGTTAGACTGAAAGCTGACCTCAACATAGTTGGAAAAAGGCCATGCAGATATACCTACTTCCTCCAATGTATACAGATTCAAATCGTCGAACGCCTCGTTGGTCTACTGTTCGCAAGCGCTACTGCTGAGCATGAGGATTCGATTCCCGGGTCGGGGAAAGTGTTATTCGGTTTTTCATTTGAAATTTCTCAGTACCAGCTGGTAGTCTGGATTTGTGCCCGGTCTATTATATGGGATTTTAACATAACAGGCGTGATTTATATTATGTTATATTTGATTCGGTTCGGATACAATGTGGAAGAAGAAAATAAAATAGATCTTTTTCGAACAACTCGCCAGGTATTAAAAGCTACAGCTAGAAAGTAGATAGCTGTCTTGCCCAGTTGAAAAGCCCAACAAATAACAATTTTTTTTAGGGTTCGGTACCTCAAAAGTAAAAAAGCGGAACCCTTATAAGATCACTCGTGTGTCTGTCTATCTGTCCGTCTGTCACAGCCAATTTGCTCCGAATCTATTGGACCAATTAAGTAAAAAATTTGGTATACAAACACGTGCAGTAATGTAAATAAATGAATTTTGAATATAGGGTTCACTTTTTTTAAATCAGAATATTAAATAAAAAGTTTTATAATCTGTACCGTGTCTGTACATATCAAATGAAAGGACTTGTTATGTCGGTTTCAATTATTTTTTTAAATAATTTAAAAATAATTAGTTTTGAAGTTAATTAACAAACTAGATTAAAATTGACCATTCATTCAGAAACTGCAGAGCCTAAAATAATGAAAAAAAAAAAAATACGAATAATAGTTGTGTACTTATAGATTACTGGAAAACCTACAAGAAGGTTATGGTATTAAAAAACATGGTATCTACATATGTCTCTCAGTATTGTGCGTACAAACTTACATTTGCAGTTGGAACGTATGCGGAACATGTTTTTCAACTACAATGTTAAGTTTGTTCTTGGGATAAATTCATATTTATATTTATTTATTTGCTCTCATGCACGTCACACATTTTACAATAGATTATTGTCGGTTTTTGTACATGAACCCTGTCAGGGCGCTGCAAAACATAATCATACCAACTACGGAACCCTTCATTTGCGTAGTCCGACACGCACTTCGCCGGTTTTTTAAGGAGGACATAGACATTCCTACCTGGATGTTAAAATAAATAAGTGATCATAAATTTCCCTCACGAATTACATTGCTTTATTAAATCCGATCGTGACGACTCACATTGATATACCAGTGTTGGCTTTAAGAGGAGATTAATAAATCGCTTGATGACATCACGCGAAATTGCGAAGTAAGCCAATGTTACAACAAAATTAATTAATATTCATTGCTTAAATTTTCAATTTTCATCCGACGAAATTGATATTGAAAATATGCGGTCTTTAAAAATTTTTCATTCTTTAATTAAGTGCGTGTTTTGAATGCTGACTCTGAACGACCGTCGCTTTCCCTGACGATGTCGAATTGGATATTCAAAATTGTACAATTTCGATATTCATCATTTCATTGGCGCGTTACAATAAAGAAGTGCGACTGAAAAATTTCCGGGTGTTGGAATACGTCGAACATACCACTTATAAAACTGATAGCCATTTAAATATCGCAAGATCATTTTTCACAATTTCCACGATATGTTTAATGACCATTTGTCTTCTATTCAGACAAGTCGTGTCTGACGTATGACTGTGTTCAGATGCATAGTTACAACCATATTTTGTTTTATACATTCACCAATCTTTTATTTAAAAAAAAACCGTACAAGAGTGACTCGGACTCAAGGGTTCCGTACCATCAAAAATCATAAAAAAACATTAGTTCCACTATCGGTCAAGAGATGACGCTGACCTAAAACTGCAATATTAGAAAAAGTGTGCTATTTAGAGACATCGTTTTATTTTTCCTGTAATCTTTACATAAACTTCTATCACATAATAATAATTTCAGATTTTGATCAATGCAAACTTCGGAGATAAGGGGTACGAACCCCTAGCAGGCTAGTAGGGGACGGTACGGTATTTTTTTTAACTTTTCGTCATGTTGAAAACTATGCGGCCTGAAAAAACAAAAGCGAAATGTTTGAGAATGTGCAAATAGCGCTCTTTCATATGATACCCAACATGCCCTAGTATTTGAATTTGAATTGAATTTGAATTTTTAGGAACCCCGGTCAGTGCCTGTTGCAAAAAAAATCTTTCTTATTTGCAAAATAGTTGGGCAAACGTCATCTAAAACTATTCCAAATTTCAAGTGGATAGCATAAGTAGTTCTTGAGATATCCAGCTGTGACAGACGGAAAGATAGAGTCACACCGTAAGGGTTCGTTTTTACCATATTGGTACGGAACCCTTAAAAACAACCAACTTTATAATTATCTGTTTTATTCTCCAAAACACAAACACAAACCATCTCTGACTAGCTCAGTTCTAAAAAAAAAACTCAATTTCTCAAGGGTATCCGCAAAAGTGGTTTCCGCGAAGTACGCCGCGCCCTACGCTACGAACCACAGCAGCGTAGTCAAAACAATACGCTCTAAGTACGCCGTCCCGTTCGCAAGCTCATTCATTCCGTATTCAGATAGTTTAATTGCGATCCTGTCTTGCATTTAGAATGCAAGCAACGTCTCACTTCGGTAAAATGCGAGCTCGCGATTGGCGGAATGGAGAAGACTTGATTAAGCTCGAAAACTTTTGTTTATAATTTCGAAATCGAATTTTGGGTTTGTGTATTGTCTTATGAATAGAATTGTTGGAGTGTTTATTGGTGCAGTGCGGTTATTTTTTTAATTTAAGGCTGTCCATTCTTTTGCATTAATAACTTTGTGAATAATAACTTCACAATTAATAACATAATGTTACAGTAAGGCTGTATTTCTTTTCTGAGACTGCCAGCTAGATAGTTTCATAACGCCTGAAAACCTTATTCGTTTCGAAGTCGCTTCGAAATGTGTTATTCAGATTACTGAAAGTTACTCAGATTTCATTACGAATTTTCGCCCACAAGCCAACGAACACCTCACCGAAATGCCAACTCGACATTTTACCAAATTCTTGACGAGCGAAACCTAAAAATGTATTCTGGCGGGTTAAAATTAAATTAGTTGGCAACACAAATGTAAATTAATTAGCAGTATTTACGTACAGGGTCGTTCTAGAAAATTGCGAACGTTCCATGCTTGTGTTTACGTTACTGCTTTGCACGTAACTATAGTTTGTGAAAAAATATTTGTGTTCATGTTGTGGATATAACCATTTTATGTTAAGCCGTACATCTACACACGTGCACCTTCGTTGCGTCGCTAATCTTGTAAAACAATGTATTATTTACTCAATCATATTTAAGTACACACTACATAATATTTCGTCTCGCGTAAGGTATGTACCCCGTTCCGAATCTGTTTAAAGAAATTTTAAACAAACCTGTTCAGATTAAATTCCAACGCAATTGCTGTCTAAAGTAACACATTCCCTGTATTTCGAAGGGTTCAAAATATTTAAACACTTATTCGAAACATTAATGTTAGAATAATGTTTTTAAATTGTCATTGAAAATTCGTTGACGAAAATTGAGGTAATAAAACTAACCCTCTGGTCTCTTGCTTGAAGTGGAGTTAGAGAGTGAGGGACAAGCGGCGACACGTGTTTTGATACAAATAGGAACTATTTCCATTCTAACCTCTTTTATCTGTTCTGTGGTCGTTACGGGTTTTTAGAAGCCAGTTTTGACAGCTAGTCTTACCAAGGAGTATCGTGTTACCCAGTATCTGGGTTGTAGAGGACCGATAGGTAGTCGCTCCATGTAAAATAACGGTATTCAGTTGCATCCGATTAGACTGGAAGCCGACCTCAACATAGTTTGGAAAAGGCTAGGTAGATGATGACACTACTGTTGGAAGATGTAACATTTTAGTTAATATTTACACATTGTAACATTGTACTACTGTCGTTTTGACTGATGATCTGTCAATTGTTTGTTCACACCTAAGATGTGAGAATAAAAAAGTTTTCGGATTCGTATTCAAGGTAACATGTAAGTGTTATACAGGAAAAGTTTTTAATCAATGCGTAAATTATGACAAATGAAACTTAAACGTGTTTTATTATACACCTATGTCTTAGTACAATAAAATTAAGTTATCGTTAACGAAAGATGTTTATTTTGAAACTGGTATAATGGATACTCGTCGCGCAACGCGCCGGCGACGCGATCAGCGAAGCGGGACGCAGTAGTAGATACCTATCAGCTGTGCGCTCGCCCATTGATATTATTACGAAAAGATTGTATCCATATTTTGCTGATTTCAAAAACGAGCAAAAAAAAGTATTGAAAAAATTATGGAAATGTGTTCAATTACTGATACTGAAACACCAAAAAAAATTGCGCACTGTTTAAAAACTTATCCTGTAAAGTGTTCTTCCTATCCCTAATCTCCTGGCAATCAAACCATCATACAGTCCACTAAAAAAAAGGGAGTCGAGCGATAACGCTGAGTAGTGCCACACACCAGCACATAATACCGCGCCGACGCCTCGAACACTACGTACAATTTGTTCATCACGCCATTGACGATGGGATCATCATTTGTGAAGTAACTTACTAGAACCTGGATGTTTATTATCCTGTCTTACATCTCTGAGCCCAAAATAAGCAAAAGATACGCGAGACATAATCGACCTGCGGGCTGTGTACAGTAATGGACATTTATGGGGTCGCATGATTTATTATGAGTAATATTCAGTTATGAGACTCATCTGTGGACATGCCCATGGATATGCCTCCTACCAAAGAAGTTTCACAATTTCCTTAAGACTGCGCCGAGTGCACAGTGGCGCCCTCATCGTTATTTCGGTGATTTCTTTTATTTTAGAATGAAAATGCAGAAAATAAGCTCGTCAAGTTGTGCTTCACAAGACTAGACGTTATTATTACTACAAACAGTAGTTTTAAATTGTTATGTTTTATTGTAATCATTAAAACGGAGCTTAGTGGCCACTATTTTCCGTTTTTCAATTATTAACCTTGATAATAAACCTGACAGAAAAAATAAAAATTCTGCTTCCGATACAACTTTGTCTAATATCCTTTTAATTTGAGTTTTATAATTAAAAACTTGCGAATTATTTATTTAAGATCGAAAGTGTTTGTTCGAAACTCACTGTTTTGATGTAAACCGAAATAAAGTATCGTTTTATTACGAATACATTTTCAGAGAATAAAAATTCATTTTACAGTAGGGGTGAAGTTAATGAAATATGCCACAGTGCACGATTGCCGTCACTTTGACGTCACCTGGTGTCATGATGAAACCCGAGGTAAACCGATAGTGCTCAAGTGCCAGTATAACTGACAATGCTGCCATTTTCGGTCACACGCAAAAATATGCCCGTAGTTTTAACAGGGTTATGTCGGAAGTGGGTAAATTGGCACTTTGATGTGGTTTCCGTTTCTACGTAACATTAAATGTGATTGGATATAAAGTCTGTAGGTGGAAATACAAACATGGTAGTGACGACTCTGATAAGTAAAACAACACAAGCTAAGCCACGTTTAAAATGAAAACAACAAAATTTGGTAACAAAAGGCTATCACAGCCTGCCCTTTCAATATTAAATACAAAATTCAATCACGTCACCCTGCAGACATTTTAATGGAAAAAGCCGCAGGTACAGTCAATTCAAATACGGACCAAATTAGAAACAAGATCATTATTTCAGGGGCGCTATAAATCATGATCTACTGGCAGTCTGGCATGTCGCAGCTCTCTGGGCGCGGGTCGGCGACGACACGACGACGCGGCGACGGCGGCGCGCGGACGCTTGCAATATTAAATTCAATTTAGTTGCCTTGATTAGTTTTGTGGTCATAATGCTCTGGTCGGGTGCAGCCTCTTCCTTCATTGTCGCATTAATTTTGATATTGCGCACAGACGGCTTGCTACGTGATTTTCAGTGCATTTATGTTGCTGAGCCAATTTTGGGTATCCCGTGTTGGTTGTGGTATAGTGTAATGTATTTTGGGAAGGGAATTAAATGGCAATAACTGGAGCACTGGTTGTAATATTAGTGTAGCATGCAATTGCATGGACTTCGTACCTATCAGTGGCGCAGCAACAATTATCATTAGAGGGAAGCCGATAAAAAATTGTTCTCATAAATTCTAGATAACACCAAAATGAATTAACTCAGAAATTAAAGTCATTCCTTTACTTTACTAATTTAACGCCGTCTATGGTCAAGTAACATAACTAAAGAGAAGAAATCACTACACAAACAGAATTATCAATGTTTTACAGAAATAAAACGATAGTATTACCGATTATAGTTTTATTTCTGAAAAACACTATATGAAAAAAAAATTCTAAATTTATGTTATAACGAATAAAATGCAAAAGAACAGATGAAAACAAAATACACGTGAATTTATCTGTTAAGAAATTAACAAAATAAATTTATAAAATCGAACATTAATAAAGAAAAAGAAACGAAAGAAAATACATTTATTTGCGGTAAACATGACAAAGAAACAACACAAACACAAAAGAACAATATTTCCATCTATCTCGTTCTCGCCTACTTACTTTTCTATTTATGTCCCTGTCATAACTAACGTGTGTTCGTCGAATTTAGTACCGCATTCTGTCACACGAAGGCTAGCTTATTTTGATGCGGGTGTTATCGGAATTCTTTGTTTAGTCAAAATTGGGCATTTTTGTAATGTTTTTAATTTTATGATGTAATAAACTGGTATTAAATATCTGTAATGTGATACACAGTTATACACTCAGTTGCACAATATTATTGGGCAATAGTAGACGCTAAGAATAGTGGTTGTTCCGAAGGGAATCGAGTTGTATGAAGGCTATGCCCCTGGTACCTATCCTACCCATTATAATACTCTTAAGTTGGAGTCAAACTTTGTAAGGGCAAGAGGCAAACCCAGCACATGAGACAATCTGGAATGTGACAAGCTATCCCATCGCTAATAGCTTTTACCCAATTTCTTAACGCCCTGGGGCTTGTGGCCTTCTTTTTACCAATCACTGGCTCATCACCGGCTTTCTTACCTGCCACTCGAGGGTTTGACGGTGGCTTTCTGATCGCACGGGGGTTGTTGTCACGATGTCTCCTGCGTCAATATCAATATCTTACGACTACTCCGTCTGACCTGTATGCTCAACACCTATTTAGAGGCAAATTATTCAATTAGTAAGAAATTGTGTAGCCGAGCAGAGTTGATCTAATCGAGCCGTTGACACGTAAAGACAACGTTAGGAAGCGAGCCAATCAAGTGAGCTAATGTGATGGCTTGTCATTTAGTAATTAGGTATTGCTGACATGTGTTCAATACGTCAACCGTTTATGTACACATATTTAAATGATGTATATATGAGTATACAATATAAGTGACGTTGTGTGCCGCAAATAAGAGATTCTTTTGTAGGAAAGTAGCATTATGTTTTTCACTGCCTGCTCTAACCATGTCATGTCATGTACATACCTGTCTGCTAACCATGGTGACGTCGCAATACCTACCGTCAATCAATCAATCTGCCTAGATTTTTCGCAACAATGTTGGGGTCAGCTTCCAGTCTAACGGGATGCAGTCGAATATCAGTATTTTACATGAAGCGACTGCCTATCTGACCTCCACAATCCAGTTACTGGATAACACGATACCCCTTTGGTAATACTGATTGTCAGACTTTCAGGTTTCTCACGACCCGTAGCGACTGTCAAAGATCCACGAATGACAGGCGTGACCAACGGCTTAACGTGCTTTCCGAGGCACGGAGGGTCTTGGCATATAAAGATGGTCAGTCATCTACGGACCAACCTCGGTAAGCGTAGCTGAACCTGATCGATCGACCCATGCGGCTGTTATTACTTAGAAACGAGCTCCTCATTCGTTGTTAATAGGGATGTTTCCTGGGTAAAAAAAAAAAAACTTTAGTCCGTGTGATAAAAAAATATTAGATACGAATTTTTTGCTGTATCATATTAATAAAAAAATACTTAGATAAAACTCATTAAACTTGGGGAGTGGAGGCTCGTTGCTCGTCACAGCTACGTATAAAATCTAGCGAGCAGTGGCGTCATGCCACATTTAAACTCAATGTATCGGCGTAATGTTTTGATTACGTAAAAAAAGAAAAAAATCGTGTCCAATATTTTTTAATAATCTACACGACAGCCAAATAAATTTTTTTTTAGTCATCATCCCTATTGCTATGCTTTAGGTTGACCCACTGATGATGATGATAGTTAATATTTTTAAGTCTGTTATAGTTATTTTTTTAACACTAGAATTCCTTCTGTCATTTTTATAGACATGCACATCATCACATCACCTTAACAACTCCATTTGACTAAAATACCGTTATTTACCGCTTGTCAACCACCGCGACATGAACAGACTACAGCCTATAAAGATTAAGAGTGCTTTACATCTCATGAAATGAAAAGATTTTTATTACAGGTGATTTGTGTGTGGGTTGACTGTGACAGGCATCGGGTGATATAAAAACGAGAAATATAACCAAATTAGATTAAAATATTCTATCAAACTGATTATAAGATGATCTAATCTCAATAGACTATTCACATTGGAAAATCAACAAAATATTTATTCCTCTCTGAGTGACACATCACTGACCTGTGAAGGAAAATTCATGAAGAAATCAGAACTGACAGCATTTCGCCACCGCCACAATCAACGGGACGTGAACGATATTATTTGAGCCGAACGTGACGCCCCGTTGACGGACGTGGGGTGGACATACGGCTATGGTAAATGTATGTATCGCTACTTCGCCGCCGTTATCTCGTTCTCGTTGACGTTCCGTTGACGTGGCGGACCAATCGGAGATGAATCGAGAGACGCGATGTGGATTTGATTGGTCAGTTCCTGCATGTTTCCCCTCTGCTCCGCTCATCTACAACTCAGCGGAAACATCCTTATTACAATTTCTAAATACGCCAACCCACACTTAGCAAGCCTAAAGCTTAGATTAAAGCTCTGGCCACGCGAAGTCACGCAACTATTCACGACAGTTTGAACACCTCAAAACAAGAAAGTTGACACAACTGGTTCAAACAAATTTTGTACCACATCCCGCGCTGGACTCTCTTCTGTTTGGCCGGAGCTTTATGCTCGTTTGTGAGAAAAATCCAGAAAAGTAGAATTACTAACCAACATTTTATTTTACTTCTTATTAATCTCTAGAAGATAAAAATCTAGGAAGCTTTACAAAACTGAGCAAATAGATTATTATCTGATTAAGGCATCCTTGAAAAGGTAAACCTCCATTAGCTTCCTTTGTGTAGAGGTCTTACAGTTCTCAGATATGAAATTACACCGGTTTTTTCAAATTATGTTAGTAAATAGTCGGGTGTTTTTCTTTGGAATCTTGGCTCCTATTATGCGATTAAAGAAGCACCTGTATTATTACAATTGTGAAACGAAATAGAGTCCTGAACACATGTTTTTCAGTTACAGTGTAGGTAGAAAACACTGATAAGCTAATTTTAGTAGTTTAAGTTCCTTAATCAAATGGAATTTAAAAAAAAAGTTTATTTTCGTATTAAACTATCTGGGCATAAGACCGTGGAAGGCCAAAGGTAACCTACATCTGGAAATTGGATGCTGAGATCTTTTGGATAGCAAAGGTTCGCACCGTTGCTATTCAAAAGATCTCAGTAACCGTTTATTTTTATTTTTATTAATACTTGTCATTGTTATCAAGCAAAGTATTATTGAAGAAAGAGAGAATAAAATGATGACATTGTTATTTATTTTATATGCGATATTTTTTTATTTGTTAATGGTTGTTCTTAAATTATAATTTGACATAACAGATTTTGACACAGATTATCTAAATTCTTTAACTAATAATAATTGTGATTGTTGCTAATGTTTTTGGAATATTCTGACATTAAGCTTTTTGACATTACACATTACGACATATTATATTCTTCATTTTATGATTTGTGAGAGATTTAATATTTAATTCATTAATTATTTTGATTTGTTTTTAGTCTAATCTGTAACTACATATTAAATTAGACTATGGCTAATAATAATTGTAATAGCTGTATCTATATTACCATTTCATTCAAACATAATATTTTGCATGCCGTAAGGTAAAATGTACCGGGACACTTAATTAAAAATTCCAACTTACATGTATACCTACATTATCAGCAAATAAATGATTTCTTTCTTTCAAAGACCTACAATTATATATTAACGTCCATGTAAGTAGGTACGCGTGTCTCTTCCAATAGTTAAATCTTCTGTTACCTAAGAGTTCTTTATCTTTTTTAACTGTAAATATTTGTACTTTTCATGGCAAAAAATAGAATACATTCTAATATTCAAACATCTCATACAGTATTGTAACTCTACACATATTATTATGTTTCAAATCAAGCATTTGGATTCTTATTCCAACGGAGGGAGACAGAAGGCATGGAACTACTAACATGGCTACTGATCCTTGATCGCGTTATGTTTCTTCCACATTAACAGAATTTTCACAAAACAAAGTGAAAATCAACAAAAGCAAGATACACCGCAGCAAAACCAGTAAAGTAACCGACCAGATGCGTGTCGGATTACGCACAATGAAGGTTTCCATAGTTGGGACGAATTTATCCTCTTGGGATAAACTAGAAATTGTAGTTGAAATACATAATTATGTTCTCTCATACATTCCAACTGCAAATGTAAGTTGTTTGACTATTACTCGTTATTTTGTAAAGCCTACTATTTTGTGATAGTTTTCCTTTTAACTTCATTATAAATATATCCAAAAACAAGCAGGACACACTTGACTCTAAAAAATAGCACTTTAAAACTTAATATTACGCAAACGGATCCCTGAAACGAAAAATGGTTTTCACAGATCTGAAATATTTTTGAACGGCCTAGCCTAGCGGCCAAAAGGATATACGAGAAATAAAATAAGACCTAGTTTTTTTTACCACTTTTTCGGCGTGAATAATACATATACCCATGCCAAATTACCTACAGCTTTCTAGTACTAAAAGTCTCTGAGCTAAGCGGCGGACAGAAAGAGAGAAACTATAAGGGTTCCATGTTAACTACGGAACGCTAAAAATTAACTGTAAACAAACCCGAGGTAAAATAGAGAGATTTCTTATAAACAAGTATAAAGCTCTTCCTATTCATTACAGAGTTGAGGAAAGAACACAAAAATGTATTAAATTCTTAACAAGGTTGCTAATAACCTTACATCATTAATATTCATCAGAATTACCATTCATGAGCTTACCTTTGACGGCTGAAGCCAAAGATGATTGGATTTTTCTTGTGTCCGTTTATTAATGAAACGGAGGAATCAATTAAATTGAAATTCTGTAACGAATCAGGTACTTAGTATGTTCTTAGTTAAATAATAGCCTGGTCCATAGAAAATAGAATGTAAGGTTGATTTTGGTTTTTGTCAAGACTGGTTTTTCATCGAACCTATTGTGAACTTAATAATAAAAAGTAATTAATTAACGCTTAATTGTTTATTGCGAGTTGATGATTTAAGAGCACGAAAATAAATATTTACATATGAGAATGAAGAAATCTTGGTGTTCAAAACTGCAAATACACATACTTCCTAGGTATGTACTATCGGGGATATCCCAATTGGACTACCGTAAGGACTATTTCTGCTTACAGCGCTCGGCCGCTAGAGTAACGCTTACAAGCTCATCAACCTGGGGGTCTTTTATTGTTCTATTACTATTGGTTGGAAAAGGATGGTCAGAAATCTATGATTGTTGCGAATCAAAATTATTTGCAGCATGTAACCTTTTCGGAACATTAATTGTATTCTAATATCTAGTATTATTGTCAGGATTGACACTTGTCACCTTTTTTCCTGCTTTATTATTCACGATTTTGCAATGGTTATTAAATAAACTGTGGCTACTTTACCAGCGCGTTTTAGTTATTAGTTACGATCAGTAATAGTGATCATTGTAATAAAGCCTGAGAAATATATATAATTTATTTTATTGGTCGACGCAAAAAGGGGCGGTAAACAGATGTGGACACCGTGAGTCCGGGATTTTGTTTCGAAAGTGTGCCGATTCGAATATCCGAGATAGTACTTGTACAGTTTATGATTTTCAAAGTTTTAATTGTTACTTTGGAAGAAAATCGTGCTTATTTTCAAATAATGCATTGGACATTTTTGTGCATGAGCAAGACTTTCAGCTTGGTGTTTTATGAACGGGTCGGGTAAATCTCACAACCACGACACATAATTTTGTTTCTCTCACGTACAAGGTCGTCTACAGAGTATTTGATTATGAAGTTTAGATTTCCATTGAAAATAATACATTCGTCACCAAAGGGCTGTGATGGACTGCCGATTATACCCATATCTCTCTCCGTAGATCATTGGTATAAATTATCTTTTTAACAAGTCCTTTTGCGAACGAATCAATTAAATTGGAACGTTTCGCTACGTGTAATGTATATTCGTAAAAGGTTGAGTTCAGTAAACTCATCTGCATAATTACTCGCACATCGTAAGAGTTTTACAAATGGAAAATTAATTACTTTTTTTGGTTCGACTGTACTTTATTTATTTTTTATTTCAGTTTCTTCTGTTTCGTATATTCATTTTAGCTGTGATGTTTCTTCTTCTCTCGTTCCAGCAAGAAGCATGTGACAAGAGGTCCTTTTGAAGAAGATGAAGAAACATGGTGGTAGTGTGGCAGCATCTACAACGCAAATGCGAACTACGCATCAAAGACCTGACGTCATACAAATCCTGCATCGCGCAAACAGAGTTTACCGCGCAACTAGCAAACAGTGTGATTCTTTATAATGTGCACATATCGAAATGAGGGAATCTGTTCTTAATTTTATCGACGAGAAAATATATTAAAAAAAAAACTAAATATTTTTTGAATTTTTACTATTTAAAGTAATAATAACGGTAGGTAATGGCGTCTTATTGATAAATTTTGCGGTTATTGTAAAAATGCATTAAAAAAAAACGATTTTTGCTAAAAAAACATGTTTATTTTTAATCGAGGGCAGTTTTTTCCACAATTTTCATTTTATGAGGACGCCTAATTACTTTCAATTATTATGGAGTTTGTTTGATCGTGATAGATAATTTAGTTTAAAAGTTACACCGTTTTGTTTACACTGGGGTATCAGTAGCGAACAAATATAACTATTTAGATTTTTTTCTATATTTTTGCCGTCGTTGAAATTAAGCATAGATTCTCTCTTTTCGATATGTGCACATTATAAAGAATCACACTGTATACAGGGCGTCTCACGACTTTGCCACATGGAGGGAAAGTACCTTAAATACCCTTTGAGATTGTTATTATTGTTAGAATAAGGTGATTTAGGTGATTTTTTTTTTGTATTTGTTTCATTGTACTCTTGGCATTAAAATAATTTAATTATTACATATACGATTCATTTTATATAAGAAACAAACCGTTTATTAAGAGATAAAAACAGAGAATTTTGATGACTTTGTGACCTCCGAAATAAGAAAATGAAAAATAATTAGAAAAAACTAATCAGCGCATTTTGAAGACGAGGATGTTTAGCTAATTATGCGCTGAACAGATTTTGAAAATAATTCTTAATTACCCTAAAGTAGGAGCACAAACATACCTCGAAATGTTGTTGGGCAGAAAGAGCTGTATTCAACGATTCATTTACCTAACATTATCCACCTCGATGTACTAAAAAAATATTACTAGCTATTACTTATATTATGTTTATTTCTGTGCAATAATAATATTTCATGTTATTTCTTTAATTTGTTTAAAAAAAAAAAATACAAAGTTGCGCAAATAACTCACCGCGAGTGAATTTTGCGAGACTGCAGCCTTAAGTCCGCCTATGTACCATTATTGTACATGAAGTTTAAATAAATAAATATATAAAATACCCAAATTCAGATTAACTAAAACTAGCAAGTCATTTCTTATAAACAGTATCCGCTTTTATAACAAGTTGCCAAAGTCGGTTACAGAACTTAGCGACGGAAAGTTCAAAACCCACATCAAACGTGTCCTTATCAAAAAAGCATATTATAAGATAAAAGACTACGTTGAAGACAAGGAAGATTGACAATAATTCCTTCTGCACATGCAGCTTCCCTGGTATCTCATAAACGACTTAACTATAACTGCTCCCAAATAACGATGTTTATTTAGTTTTTTTTTATATCCTTCCTTGACATAATCTTTTCATTATTTGACATTATTTACCTACAAATCGAATTCCAATTCTTTATTAGTGGCTTTTGTGGACATGATATTTATTCAGATTTGTTACTGTAGTTGTAATTGCAATCATGTCATTTGGTTCAAATAGGTTTTCATTTTAATGTATATATATATATATCTATCTCTTATAGATTATTTTCTATGTTGTGAATGTGAGAACGTTGTAGGCCTAGTAGAGTACCTACAGATTTGTTGGCACCTTTCTATTTTGTAAAGTACCTGGTAATTGTTGAAAGGTCTGTCCTCCCATACCTAATAACAATGTTATTTGATAATAATGTAAAGCCAATTATTTTTGAAAGATTAACTGTGGAGTTTCTTGCCGGCTCTTCTCCATAGGAAACGACTAATTGGAACCGTGCATCTAGCTTCTGACGTATCATAAGTGCCCATGTAGGTTTATGCGAAATAAAATATTTTAATTTTGATTTTGATTTTGGATCGTAGATGAAATCGCGGGCAACAGCTAGTTGCGAATAAAAATATACGAATCGCAAAATTATCTTGATGTGATGAATCGTGGATTCGAGTCTGATTAGTCTGAAGCCGATGTGGGACTGATGAGAAACAGAACAAAAATAAAGTACTACTTCAAATCCTCGTGTATCTGACGTCTCCATGCAACATGTTGATCTGGGAGCTTCAGTTATAATTGGCTACTTCATCGGAAACTGTAGCTATTGCCTTATACTGCATGAGACAATTTGTAGAACAAAGCATTATTTTTACTTCTCTTAGTGTGTTATTAATTAGACATGGTTTTTTTTTTTTTAGCTGCCTTCATAAAAGCAAGAGGGTCTATTTTCGTCTGTATGTTTTTTTTTAATGTATGTTCGTGATTACTGGGCCGATTTACGTGATTCTTTTTTTATTTGGGAGAGTAAGCTTACACGGTATTCTCATATAAATTTTATTAACAGCTTTGCTTTTGTAGTTTTTGAGTAAGCTTCAATAATGCGTATTTAATTTCACTTCGTGTATGTTGATGATTTTATAAAACTTCCTGTCAATGTTGTTTACATAGCAAGTAATAGTATACGAATTTGCGTAAGGAACGGTACTTACATAGTGTTAATTTTAGTTGTTGTACTTACAAAAACTAAAAGTGAAAAATAAAGAACCTTAAAAATAATAAAAAAATAAAAACAACCGACTTTAAAAAATAAAAATAGAAAACATTATGAAGTGAGATATCAATTTTATTGCATTTTTGTTAATTATATTCTATTTTAAGTAATATTCACTTTAGAAACAGGGTAACCAGAATTCCAACTCAAATAAAAAACAATTATACCTACTTAACACCCACACTCAACACATACATTCGCCCACGCATTATATTAGTACGCCATCAGTCACTTGCAATTGTACCACGTTGACAACCTCTACTATGTGATATAATGGGGGTCCTGGAGTTCTAAAATACAGGCCTAGGCTTAGTTTAGACCCATATCTCCGACAAATTACAAAATTTTGTCTAAATACTTGCCAACTTAAATGTATAATTAGTATAAGAATGTAATTTGTGGAGATAAATAAATAAATAAAATTGAATTGACTTAGAATTCTTAAGAATTCTATTATAAAATCTGTTTGATTTCCAGAATTAAATATATAAATAAATACAACCAATGTTTGACAGTTCAATTAAAAGCGATTGGTTGTACTAAACATCGTGGGTTTGATTCTCTCACGGAGAAAATATTAATATGACCTACAAGTTGCTATTCTGGGTCTAGGTTTTTAGTTAGCAAAGATTGTTTTACCCTTTCATAAAATAAATTTGCAACTGACAAAACTCATTTAATTGAAGTCGACAACATCTAACAACGCTTTTCAAACACTGAAGCTTACTACGAATTATTTCAACACAGCACGTTTGTACAGGGGTGCTGTGAAAACGACGAGCCAGCTGAAAATTCAATTTTAGGTCATAATAACATGTGCCGCATGTGTGAGGGTGTGTGTGTGTGTGTGAACGGTATTATTAAGGTGATGCCTATAGGTGGAACATTTCCCATTTCCCCATTTCCTCCCTTGGGTGTCGTAAAAGCTTACTAGAGAATGGGCAGCAGCGTTCTCTATGCTTTTTTAACACCATACTGCGATCGCCAACCCGCCTGCCAAGCGTGGCGATTATGGCAAATCCCCCAATTGGGGGAGGCCTATGTCCAGCAGTGGAAGTCTTTCGGCTGAAATGATGAATAGGTGGAACACGGTAGTTAGGTATTATATATCGCACATCGGCAACGAGAGTGTCACACAGAATACAATAAATATAGTTTTTGGGTAATCATTTTTTTTAAACCTCCCATTTCTCCCTAAATTTCCATAAAAAAAAATCTAAAAGAGTATTTCGGAGAACTAAAGATAATAATATATTTAAGAAGACTATTTGATGCTCTATTACATTTTTATGGTAAATAAAATTATATCGCAAATCCGCAACGAAAGTGTTACACAGCATACAATAAATGTAGTTTTTGGGTAATTTTTTTTTTGACTTCTCCCATTCCTCCCAAAAACTCCATATTTTTTTTGTCTAATATATTTATTCTGAGAGAACATATCGGACAACTTATAAGATACTAATATTATATAAGAAGACTATTTAATTATCTATTATATTTTTCTGGAAATTAAAATCTAAGATATTTTTGACACTTAAACTTCGTATTTTTATGTGTTGTGACTCATTTTGCCGATGTACGATATTTACGTACTTTGTATTTCGGAAAATAATTTTTGGTACGATATTATTAAACTAATAAATAGGCAGTCTTACCAAGGGGTATCGTGTTACCCAGTAACTGGGTTGTGGAGGTCAGATAGGCAGTCGCTCCATGTAAAATCCTGGTATTCGAGATGTATCCGGTTAGATTGGAATCTGACCTCAACATAGTTAGATGAAATAGAATAGAATAGAACAGAACAGAATACTTGTTATTATGTAGATTGTAGGTACACCATACAAATTACAGATAATCTTCTTCACTACTTATTAAAACTCAAACTCAAACTCAAAGCATTTATTTCAATTAAACCATTTACAGGCACTTTTGAATTGTCAAAGAGACGGTCAGTTAGTCAGAGTCGGCAAGTTGAAGCTAGATGCCCATTCCAATACGTAGATCACTATGGAGAAGAACGGACAAGAAACTCCAAGGACACTCTTTTAAATCAAGATATTACATAATCCTGGGTACATTATTCTTGTTGCATCTATATGTGAGACAATGTAAAAACTAATAAAACAATTCAAAATATAAAATTACAAATTAAAAATAAGCCCTGGCAGTCAAGAGATGACCAGTCCCAACTGACGGCGCCCGTTCACGATTATAAAACAAAGTCCTCCGCCTGTCTGTCTGTCTGTTCACGATAAACTCAAACACTACTGCACCGATTTTCATACCGTTTTCACCAATGGATAGCATGGTTCTCGAGAAAGGTTTAAGAATATAATTAGTTAAGTTTTTGTATACATTTTTGTATTCATTAACGATATTTGTTGGAAGTGTCGGAAAAAATTAAAATGTGGCTGGTATTTTAGTATATACCTATTGTGGTTTCTTACGATTTCCACGCGAAGTCGCGGGCAGAAGCTAGTTATATATACAATTCTTCTGTGCGCGTGTATTTGACTGAACTCCTCCTAAACGGCTGGACCAATTTTGATGAAATGTTGGGTGTATATTTGAGTGGGTCCCTGGATGTTTTAGATTCACAATTGGACCCAGTAGGTGGCACTGCGATCGAGTTTTAGCAAACAGGACAGCGTCTGACCGGGCAGCTAGTGAATGTATAAATTATTATATTGTGCTGCGCTGCTTTTGTGTTGTTGTTGGTTTTTTGTGATATTTGCTGTTTACTTAACGACTAGCTTAATATAATATAATAAAATTAATTTGTATATTTTAAATCCCGATATTCTTATTTGGGAGCGAGACTTATGCGGGTGGAACCGCGGGGCGCAGCTAGTTTTATATAAATTACCGCCTCTGTGGTCTAGTGGTAAAACCACCGGTCTCAGATCCAGAGGTAGGGGTAAAATTTTCTGCTCGGTTTGGTTAGTGGTAGGGTTTATTCTAAGTCTGCCTGGCTAGCTACCACCATCTTATCTAAGTCTGTCCCCATGACAACAATGTTATCAGAATTTTTGTGTTTCGCAGTTAGAGGTAAGATAGCCAGTTCCTCTGGTTGCGGATTCCGGGCGAAGCTCGCTTCAATCTTCGGTCTTATCATCACCTTCCATCAGGTGAGATTAAGGCACCTCCGTTGTGAATAATAAAATAAAAAAGATTGTCATCTAAGCAAAACGTCATTGTAGTTAGTCGAGATGGCTATATTTCGTCCCTTTCTCCAAGCTTATCTATTCTGCTTACCCCATCTATGTCTGTCCTGCAAACACCTAGATACATAAAAACATACATAACATACCTAGAAACACCACATAGAACTGCTATCTATGCCACGGTCGAGCTCGACGGCGATGTCCTCCCTCAGGCGTTCAGTGAGTGACAACCTTTGCCCACCTGAGTGCCATTCGAGCAACATGGCTTGCCTATTTGAAGTATAAATAAACGACATGAAACCTCGAAATGTTACTAAAATCAACCTCTTATAACCTTATGTACTAGATGGGCATTGAATCCTTCCAGTTATATCTATTTATTACTGTTGTATATGTAGTTAAAGGTAGAAAATGTGTCCCGTGATATTAAAAGGACCCGGCGGGCAAATACTCACGTTCGCCCTATTGGATGAAGGCTCAACAATATCGCTCATCGACGAAAAACTGACACGCCGCTTACACGTTAACGAGCCGGTTTCCATTTTACGCATCCAAAGCGTGACATCATAACAACGCGAAGAATGTAGCCAGTAGGTCAAGCTACAGATACGCGGCCGGAATTTCGGCCTAGTTCAATACAAAATAAACACAGGAGAAGAATTGCCTATTCGTCAGCGGCCAAGGCGATTGCCGGTAGCACGTGAAAAAGAAGTGGAAACCATGATTGAGGGAATGGTGAAGGATGGACACGGCAGATGTGAGTGGAAACGCCGGGAGTGACCCCTAATTGGTTGCGTAGGTGCATAGCACTTGTATGAACGTATGTAAAAGCAAAATGAGTATGTAAGGAGCGTACCAGGTGGCGTTCTATAGTTTCTACCTACTGGGAAAAAGGCGTGAGTTTATGTAATATGTAAATTTAGTTACAATGTCAGAACGCAGCCATAGCTTCGATTGGTTAATAATGTGTCATTACTGTCAGGATGACATAAGCCCCGCCCTGTTGTCAATTTGCAGTTTTATAAAACGTCAGTCAGTATAGCGCAGCAAGCTTATCTGGCTCGCTGGCATTGTCACCAAACAATAAATTATCTCGTGACTGAGAAGGAATATTATGAAAAACGGCTCAATCAACTATATCGGTAAGCGTGTCTAGAATTTTCTAATAGCTTTTATAAAGTTTCATATTTAGACACGAAGCAACAAAATACGATCTAAAGGAATGTGGCCGCTTTTCTTTAGATCGAATTTTGTTATTTCATGTCTCAATATGAAACGTTATAGAAGATATTAGAAAATTCTAGACACACTTACCGAGGTCGCTGATGAGCCGATTTTCATACTTCCTTCTCAGTCACGAGATAATATTTTTTTAAAGAGTGGCGCTAGTGGACCGGTGACAACGCTTTTAAGGTCAGCGAGCCAGATAAGCTTGCTGCACTATACTTACGACTTACTGAGCCAGATAATGCCCTCTTAATAGGAACTAGCGAAATCACTATGAAAATTGACAAGTTCTGTAATTTTTTGTTCACCGACAGCGCCTTCGTCACCGGGTCAGGTGGACTTGCTGCGCTTTACGTAAACCACTTCCGTATGTACATATGTTACTTGCCTTCCTACAAACTTAACAATGACTCGTCACTTAAGGCACAGACAAGTAATGAGGTTACGTCGGGTACTGACACAGATTAAATGAATATTTTATTTTTATTTGTTAACTTTTTACATAATTATTTGTATTTGTGTTATTTTTTTATTAATATTATTTTTTTATGTTTTTTTATTTTGTTAATCGTATTGTTTTCCTTGTTTTTGTTTAGTGTCTGTGCTTACTAACATAGCCGTAAGTTTTACTAACATTCTTGTTGAGTCTTGGTTACTCCAGTAAAACAAATTCTATTCTATTCTATTTATTTTTTTAAACGTTGCCCCACACTAGGAATTTCTTCTGTATCATGGGTGCGTTTACAAACATTAAAAATCACATGCACAAACAGCTAGACCCGGAACAACTACTTGTAGGTCATACAAATATTCGTTCAGCAGTCGATCGCTTAGCCACCGCGTCAACCGTGCCGTCGTATATGAATTTAATTGATAATTATTATTCTGCCCGTGACATCACAGCGGGCCCTATCAGAGTACCAGCGCTGCGACAGTTATTTTTTAATGTCGCAGCATCATGCTGAGAAAAGAGCCTTTTGGCCTCGTAGAGGCAGTTACTGAAATTATCTGACCCCCCTTTACTCAACTAGTTGATTGTTTAGTTTTTGATTTTCCTGTGCGAGTACACAATAAATACTTTTTCTTTCTTTCTATGCTAAACGATTGTCATTAAAGTTTATCTATTTAAACTAGTTATTTTGTAACACATTTTATCTTTCTCACATTTTAACTCATACAGAATTAAGTTAAACAACTCTCATTTATACATATAATAAAATCGTAGCGAAGTCAAATTTGTACATTGAATATTTTTGAAAAAAAAAAAAAAAAAAAAAAGTTATTGCCTCGAGGACTGGGAACGATTCTGATGCCGAAAATATAGTTTTTAGAATTTTTGTCCGTTTGTCTGTGTTCCAGCGTCACGCAAAAACTACCATATACGAGTAGATTTTGTTTAGACATTTCCTATAGGTCTGGTCAAACGGTAGGGTATAAATTATCACGCTATTTGCTATGGGGGATGAGTAGTATTGCATTATGTTTTGAGATGGGTCAATAAGGGTACCGTGGTCGCTACAAAAAAACGGTCTTAAAAGACTAACCTCAATTTTTTGAAAAAAAAAAAATGATCTACATTCACAGATTTTGAAAAAAAAAAAAAAAAAATTCTGCAAGAAAATGGGCAATTTTCACAAAAAGTTTTTTGATGCCAATCGATCCTGTTTCTTACAAGGGTCAAATAAATCTGTGGGACCAACAGAGGTTTGAGTAATAGAAAAGTCAGAAATCGCAAAAAACTTTTCCCATAAAGTTCGTATTAATGATACTATAATAATAATAATAGCCAATAATTGTGGTGATAGATCGACGAGAGCGCCGTGCAATGATTGTTGATATCGCTGTCCCTCATGACGAGAATCTCGTGACAGCTGAGAAAGATAAAAAAATCAAGTATCTTGACTTAGCACACGAGGTTGTCGACATGTGGGACGTGGACTCTGCAATCATTGTACCGATAATCGCCACGGTAAATGGCCTTAGCGGAGAGCCTCGACCTACACCTCAAGAGGCTCTCATTGCGCGGCTGGTCTCATTGGGCTTGATACAGAAATCAGTACTCCTAGACACGGATAGCATAGTGAGGAGGTTTCTCTCTCTAGAGCCCTGACCACGGGCAGCTTGGACCTTGTTCCTGATGCCGATGGGCTACAATTTTTTAATATTTTAAATGTTTTTATATTTTTATATTTAAAAATATAATTTATATGTATATTAATGAAGTAAAGGAAATAATAATAACCCCACCGCCGTATCTCTACGTTGACGTCGTGGTGGGGCTTGCGGGCTCCGAACTGTACTTCGCGGCGTCGCTTGCTCCTGCGTCACTAGTCCTGACTGTATATTTTGAGTGCTGTGACCAAAATTACAAACGTCGTATTCAGGAAAGTTTTATTAAAATGTGGCTGATATTTTTTTAGTATATTGTGGTGTCTTACGACTTCCATGTGAACGAAGTCGCGGGCAGAAACAGTTCCTTTTATTATGATTTGATTTAAGTTTTATTTAAATGTATTTGTTTTTATTTGATTTGATTTATTTTATATGATTTTAAATGTTTGGCGATGGGTGTTATTTACCTGAAATAAATGAATTTATTTATTATTATTATTTATTACATCAATGTAACAATTCAAGCACGTCACAGCGAGATTAAATTCTTAATCAAAATAACTTCAATCTGTGACACAACCCTAAGACGCTCACTGTGACACAACCCTGAGACGCTCACTCGACGCACACTTCTACAAATTTCAATAACTAAACGATATGGAATTCGCGGGCCTTAATCAAATGCTAAGCTTGTGAAAATGAACAATTCACCCGGAATATCGACGACAGAAGTTGTCAGTTCTGTCAGCAATCAAAGTTGGTTGGCTGATTAACATAGTTTTCACATCAAACTTGCTCCGATTAACTTCTGTAGGTATTCGTCGGCAGAACTTTGAGCGGGACTCGACTTCTCGAGTCCTCGCAGCGTTGTTCTTGAACGTATTGAATGTGAATTTGCAGGTTCTAATTAAACGGAGTTGTCTTTTTCTCGGCTTCCGTAGCTTCCATACATTTTTTTTTCACGACATCTCTAGTCGGTGGTTGGATATCTCACATGTTGTCTTTACGATGGCTGCTGCAGTGGGGTATTACGAGTTAGTACTTATTCTAAAACAAGAATTCTATACTACACTTTAATCCATAATAATGTCCCCGCCAGACACTAAAATTTTTCTTGAAATTTGATTAGCTTATGGACGAAGAGAAAAAGAGAAAAATTAAATATAAAAAAAATACTTTATAGGTTAAAAAATAATCGTAGGTTTTATAAAACTGGAACCCACGTAGTTACTGCGAATGATAGCAAAAATAGTTAACTTAAACGTTGCCTTGATAAGTCGTTGGTATTGTTTATACAGAATTGGTGGTATTGATATTTAAAATATTGTTAAACACTCGAACCTCTAGCAATACATTCGTATTTTAATATTTCTTGCTCCTCAACAATCAAACTCTGAGTCAAGCCCTGAAGCAGAAACGATTAAACTTTACTCTTCATAAAGCTACTAACGGAAAATATAATATCGTTTAAATTATGAAGAATATGTGCGAATCTTTGGCAACATATAAATGCGTGGGCAATTCCCTTTCGAGTTACAAGCTCCTCACAATCAATATGGCAGGATCCTGACAAAATTGGAAACGTATAAAATATTGCCAGAGCCATGCCTCACAAAGAACTTTTGGTGACTTCGAAAGAGACAATTTTGGTTTTATGTAATAAGTTTTTCGCTTTGGAATATTGTAATTTAAGAAATTTCCATAATTCCTTCTCGGGAGAAGGTTTGGGCTTATTTGTAGTTTAAACAATGGTAGATATATCACGATATTTTTTAACACTCTTCATGTATTAATAGTAAATGCTTTTTCCTCCCATTTGAGCTTTTGTTTATTTTTTATCTATTGTTAAAGTATAATCACTTAAATTATCATCACTCCTTTTGTTCGCATTTCCTTGAAAATGTACCCATTGCTTAATCAAAGTGGCCAATAGGGAGCTCTTTTTAATTAAGAATTACATTATCTTTGACCTTTGTAACGGATTTTCTAAGAACATGATAAAACGCTAAAAGAAATGGCTTTGTTTCCGTCGCTGTACTAAGAAACACTAAGTTGTTTCTTTGTAATAATTGCTTACGAATAAAAATATTATTTAATGAAAACAACTTGATATACCATTGTATAAAGCCGCTGCTCCGTTGCGGCGCCCAGAAGACTGTTTCTTCTCCTGTTCCCGTATCGGCACGAACTATGATTTAAGACGGCTGCTTAAGCTTTGGTAAATAATAATAATAACCCTACCGCCGTATCTCTACGTTGTCGTCGTGGTGGGGCATGCGCGCTCCGAACTTTAGATTTGTGCCGGTAGAGTTTACTTGGCCGGAACAGGTCTAGGGTGAGGAGCCAGATCAAGAAAGATATTGAAACTCGCAGGGCAGCACGTGGCAAGCTGTTGGTCCGTAGCGACCCCACAGACCCTATCTTCCAGAAGAAGTCTTGTTCCTCACCTCTGGATTGTCTTTATTGGCCGGCTGGAGTGAACGCTGACGAGGAAGAGCTCCTACCTCTTTCTTGCCTTTATTGGTCGGCTTGAGTGGAGATTCGTAAGGGCAGACGTGCTCGGAGGAAGGAAGTATTCCAGTCAAATGCTAGTAGGGATCTTGACCGTACTTCCGGGATGGTCCTTGTAGCCGCGGAATACCTCTCCACTCCTCATAAGCATCTCAGGACATGGCCCCTTGTCCTTACGACACTATGTACTAGCGACCGTTTTCGGGGGCACATTATTGAGTGTGAAAGTCACTCCCTGCCATTTGATCTGTGTATTTTATATAAAACATTGATGAAAGATAACCAGTTCACATTAGCCACTCAAACCCATTATCCAACATCTTTGTTTCCATATCTTGCAATGGTCCTATACCAACCGAGGGTTGTTCTTGGGTGTACTTGCATTCGCCTGTAGGCGACTATTCGTGCGATCCAATCTGGGCGGCTGACCTGACGGCCGGCAGCACCGCTGTTCTGCGGAGGCCCCCCTAAATGGGTCCAGGGACGACGGACTCGGGGACGTCCGTCGCCCCTCATATATCGGACCCGAGGTGGTGGCGTGTAGTGTTCCACGCGCGCCCCTCTGAGACGTCGCGGGGGGAGTCATACACCTCACTCCCCCCCTCGACCGGAGGAGAGGCCTGCAGTTGCGGGCCGGCACCAGTCGGGGGTTGCGGAAGTATGTTCGTTCCCATAACCCCCGGCGTAGGTGTGAGACGGAACACCGGGGTGGTTTTTAGTCAGTAAGAGTCTGACAGACCCCTCCGCCCGCCCCAGGGCGGAGGACATCCATGAGGATTTTCCACCCGGGAACAAAAAAAAAAAAAAAATGGGTGTACTTGCATAGTACGAACAGAGATAATCGTCGGTTGGTGCCTCATTTAATTAAAAAGTTTGTGGCGGCATCGACAATGCCACATGCGAACTACGCATCAAAGACCTGACGTCACACAAATCCTGGATCGCGGAATCAAAGTTTACCGCGCGACTAACATTTAAACAACATCCCAGTATCAACCGTCGGGCAAATGCCTACCAGACATAACACCCGTCTATTCGGAGGATCTATAGAGGATGAGTGAACTTTACACCCTGTTCCTCATACGTCTATAACGTCTAACGGGCCTCTGCGAGTTGGCTTCGGCTACTCGTACGCCTTCCAAAGGTCCGGGACCTCAAAGTCCCGAGAAATGTCAAGAGACGTAAAAATAGTAATAAAACATTTATTTTAGGCTACAATGGCCTATAGATATGTATACCTTACAAATTAACATAATAATAAAGTATAAAACAAAACTTATGTTAATAAATATAGCTTCAAACTATGTTAGTAGCACTTCACTGTGCTTATCCTTGTGCTGTCCTGTGGTACTTGTCCGCGGAAGTGACGTAACACCACTCAGCTCTACAAGCTCAGCAAAAGAAGGATGCGTGGGCGAAGAAACTGCGAACGCGGAATTTGACGACGATACAACGAGGCCGGCTCCGCGATTCATGTTTACGTTAGATGCATCGACTGATTCTATTTCGTATTTGCTCGTTTATATTCTTAGTTTACAAGCTATAAGTTTTTTCGGGTTAGAAGTACATCTAATGATGACCTAGTTACCGCCACACTGTTGCGCAACTCGCTAAATTCTTTGCGAAAATTGGCGACGATGTTTTGGGATGCATCTTATTTCGCTAGAACATCTGCGAACCAGGCCTTTAGAAAGACAATGTCCTTCAGAAGGCTAGTTCCATCGATGTGGCCGAAGGTGACCGGTGGAAGCTTGTGTAGCTCCTTCGCCACAAACTTCGGCATGTCGTCTGGGTCGGTCTCCTTGAATAGTGTGATTATGTTTTGCCGGCTTTTCTTAGTCCCGTCACGCCCGCGGGACACCAGTAGGTCGCGCTTGTTAAGCACACTAAACAACAACAGCTTGGCAGCAGCTATGTCATCCTCGCTGAAGTTGGTTGCGCAGATCTGGACAGCGGACACCTCGTTCGTCACATGAGCTGCTGGCGATCCTGCAGCTCATTCTTCACAAATTCGTTGCTCACGGCGAGTAACTTACGAGTACGAGTGACTACTTGTGCCGCGCTAGTCAAAACACATAATATGCAAACAAGTACGCATCGGAACGCGGCACAAGAGAGAGAAAATATTTGCCAGTCAATAATAAGATAATGGTAGCGCTACCCAGAGTGCCCAGAGCGTGCATTCTAAAAGTTGGCTACGTTTGAAAGTAGGTGTATTTTACACCTACTTTTACCCTCTTAACCCGAAGTTTGGAATTGTGTCCAGTTGATGGTAATAGGCTCGCGCTCGCTCCCTATTACACATAGTATAGGATTTCCATATAATGAAAGGTTAGCTTATTCTGGAAATGTATAGCTTGATGTGTAGACGTGTGTCTACATGAGACTTAAACATAACAAGCGAAATGTGGGTGTACTATAGGGTACACCTCTGCTTAACTCTTCGGGGAATACATGCGTGATGTTATACTTTATAATCAAAACAGGTAATTAACATGTATTGGAATTAAATATCTATCATTATAACACAACATTTTTTTTTTTGAAACTTAATACTTAACAAGTCCAGGCACTCACACACATCCTCACTCACACTCACCCTCACTCACACTTCCACTACACACTGCACCACACCTACCAACACACAAAGTTTGCATGTCTTTTGGTTATTTTTTTTCTATATTTGCATGTTTATACCAAAGTTAACTAAACTATACCATGTCACAGTTAAGTTTGGAAAAATGTGTTTCTTATGTTTAGACGGGCGTTGATAGCTATGACACAGTTTATTTGCTTTTGTAGCTATCATCGTTTCTATTGTAATTATGTCAATTTGTTGTTGTTCTAAAATAAAAAACTTTTAATTTACTATTACTTAAAAAAAAATATTAAAAAAATTACATCTATTTGCGTAACTATCGGTATGCACAGCCTTAAGAATTACTAACGGAAGCCATTTTAATGCACCTCAAATGCTCGGCTTCACAATGCACTTCTAATATCAACCATGTCTAAGAGAATACCTCTATCTGTAATAATTAATTTGATTTCCTGAAGGCATGTCTATTGATTTGTGACTAATCCACAGACGGCTGCACTGCACTAATTCAATTGCATTAGCATAGCAATACAATGATTGCTGTCAATGGAGGTGGTAACGATCTGCAGCATTTGATGTACTATGGCATTATGGTGACATTATTTATGAGAGAAGCTGGTAAAATTCGAGGATGCAAGTAGGCAATTAAAAGTGTTGGAAAGTTAAGTCATGGGGAAGAAGATGAGGGAAGACCTTTGCAGACAGTTTCAATAGTTTCAACTATCATTCGTACTATGAAAATATTAAGTCAGTTTTCGCTGTTGCACTTCATTGCTGAGACGACTTTTTTTTTGTAAAAAAAAAAAATATATAGGGTAAAAATTTTTTAAACAAAAAAAATTAATGACTGCCAATATTTTTTTTTGCCGACAGAAGTGAAAACACAAAACTTTTGAATGACTGTTATTTTAAACATATAGCTCATGGAAAGCGTTCGGTGACGATGACGCGAGTTCCATGATTTATGTTCACCCAAAAAGTGCTCAACGCGCATAAAGAAGTTTTCACTACAAAAAATAAATTGACCGTCACGGGACGTCCGGCAGATATGAAACATCTATGATGATAATATTAGAATTCAAAATTAAGAAAAGAAATAAATGATTTGATTTGAATAAAAACCTTAAATAATTTTGCTTATTATTTTAATTATAATAATAATTACTGAATATATTAATATACTTTTCACTTCTCATGCTCTAAAAGTACGCCAATATAGCCCTACGAAGCGGGACTAAAGTGACCACTTTAGTCTCTAGGGAGTGAAAAGTAATTCGTTTTTTAATTTCCTTCGGGTGACATAGACAAACTCAAACAGCCAGTAAATATACTATTATTTGTGGAGTGTGGACCATCTTCATTGCGAAAATGTTGATAGTTTTAGTTCCATGGTTTTTCCGCCATGAAGGTGGCACCATGTGTCTTAAATTGTTAATCTGTGACTGGTTTGGAAGAAAATACTGTCCGCGAAAATTTCTGAATTTTTGTTGAGTGTAAATTTGTTCGATTCTAAATAAATTTATTAAGAATGTCCAGTGACAGTGAAGAGTTTGACGTCGAGCAAAGAGCAAAAGACATAATAGATAATCTTTTGCCGCCAAAATCGCGGAAGATTTACATAAGAACTTACGGAAGTTTGATGGACTGGAGGAATAATATTTATTAAATGTTTTTGTACTAAATTGACTATTTTTCTCGCACTAAAAGTGAAAAGTACAGTTTGCACCTCGAGACTAAACGCCAACTTAATATACCCTCGGTTTCATTAACTCCCACGTACGCTCGGGAGTCAAACCACCTCTGGTATATTATGGCTTCGTTTACTCCCCCGATATAAAATATACTATTACGCAGTTTACACAGAGAAGCAACAAAGTGTATACTATACGCGCGCGCACACACAACGACTCTCTTGTGTGCGCGCGCGCGTAGAGCGGTGGCGTAGAGGGGGCATCACGTCATTTGCCGTTTGCCGTCCCGTACGATACGAGTCGGTTTTACTGCCAAGGCGTGCCAATAGATATTTCACATCAAAAATAATATTTAAATTATAATGTAGTCGCAGGTATTTGCAGATTATTAACAACACAATATACCAATAAACAAATCTCTACCTCGTAGCTCCACAGCAACGCTAATAAGCCTTCAGAAAATATGTAACTCCAAACAAATCTGTTTCACGTTGATCGGCTTCCGTTGAGAACATTTAGCAAACATTCCAATTTTAATCCCAACTAACGAATGCACCGAAAGCGAATCTCTAGCCAAACAAGCTAAGCCATTTCCAGCCACTGATGTTTTACGTTTATCTCCAATTTCCAGTCACCAATCGTGTCTGAAAGATTCCGACAGATTCCGAACGTCAAATGAAAATACTGCATTAGCACTTCTCCACGAACGTATGAGGATAAAAGCGTTAAGTGAGAGAGAGGAAAATTTAATGGCGTGCCGCAGAAATCTGTAATCCGTTTTCCATTTTCAAAGGGGATTAATCAGAATATTATTTTATATGGAGCTAACGAAGATGTTGAATTGCATGTAGGTTGATGCTTTATGACTTTCGTTACTAACACTTTTCAGAATTTACATGTGTTTAAATGAGCTGCCTTGTTTGAGATATACAGAATTGATAGTTCAGTGAAAATCAAGCGGTTATTATTTGTTAATATTTATGTATTTGTTCTTGACCAGTTTGTTTTCTTATCTATGTATACAAAAAGGCAATAACAATAAGGAAGGCATTTTTGCTGCCTAAAGTTATCCTTAAACACCTATCTTCGCTGAGTGTAGTTTTATAGCGCTCTTAGGATGTTTATATTTAGTACCACTTAACAAAAGTAGTATAATAAAGCAGGTTTGACGTGTTTTCGGACTCATCAGTCACAAACATCTAATCTGTGGACGGCGCTAATCTTCCTTTTCATTCTTGGGTCCAATCTTTCTTTATTTATCTTCTAGAGTGGACGAGTAAACCCACTTCATTCATTAAACCTACAGAGAAAATGTTTGAATGATCACATTACGTCAACTGAAACGTGAATAAAAATCCTGCAGATTTAATCTAGCGCTGCATCTGCCAGGCTAAGAACAACTTCTTGTTATTATTCTAAAACAATATTATCCTTATTCCGAGCAGGGAGACAAGAGACAGGAAGCTAGTGACACAAAGAGCGTTGTACCAGGAGCGCAGAACGTGCTAGGAAACGTTAACTGAGACAAACAAGCTCATTACCCGTGCGGTCGACCGACAGGGGTGCGACGCGCGACTCATCAGATTGGCTGTGCTGCTACTATCTGTAAAGATTTATGTGTCCCTGGTACACACTTGGAATTATTCATACCTGTATTTCGCGTGTTTGAATGTCGTTTGTTTGACTCTCCTCAGTTCTGTTAAAGGTTAAATAAATATCGTCGTCACAATAACGTGTTTTCTATTGTACGAAAACGATTTCCCTAAATATTAGGTACAATTATTTGCAATATTGGAACAGAATAAGACATAAAAGTTTACGAAACCGAAAAAAGATGGGGATTGGGGTGGTGATCATTTGCCTTTTGTCTGTCGCACTCTGTCAATGTACAAAGGAAACAATATTCGTAAAATTTACGCGAAAAGTCGCGGTATTGTTCAACTCCCCAATACAGATCGGATGCAGATATCAAAACACAACAGAAAATCAACTCCAAATTAACATTGTACGCAGTGCCAATTTACTCGTGTATTCGACTGAATATAACATTTCACAATATATATATAATATTAGTATTGTTGAATTGTAAACGGAACCCTGTTAGGATGTTTCAATATCACTCAAATGCTGTTTTCGTTCGTTGTTACTCTGTTACACATTTGCCTGTAATTTCATGAACTTAATTATGACAAACGAGTTTTCGTCGCGGTAAAAATACTTAAATTGTTTGTCCTCATTATTGTGGTTTAAATTCTTCCCGGTAAAAGGCTCAAAGAATGGAAAATTACACATTAAATTTTTGTTTACATCCTTTGTAAAGGACAAATCATACTACAAGCCATCCTCTGACGCAACGTCGTTGATTTACTGTTTCGTTTCCACTTGGTGAACTCTAAAAAAAACCAACCAAGGATGTTGTTTGATAGCAATCATGCTATTTTGTGTTCACAAAGAACTCATTTTGTCCTTTACAAAGTAACGTCGCCGACCCACAGCGTTGATCTGTGATTTCTTGAGACCGTTATTTGAAGCGTGGTAATAAAGGTCTTTATGACTTAATATGAGATTCCGTATAATTATTTTGAACATCTTTATTTACATACAAAATGTAGAATGTTCGTATTGGGGTCTGTTATACATCATAATTCACGTGTTAGCGCGGGGAGCAATAAAAAAGTGGACTGAATGAAATAGGCAATGGTTGATTACCGTCTGATCTTTATAAATTTCAAGCCAACCCAGCCGCGCAATGAGAGCCTCCTGAGGTCCTGTTGGTCGAGGCTCTCCGCTATTAGGCCATTTACCGTAACGATTATCGGCACAATGATTACAGAGTCCACATCCCACATGTCGACAACCTCGTGTGCTAAGTCAAGGTACCTACTTGATTTTTTTATCTTTCTCAGCTGTCTCGAGATTCTCGTCATGAGGGACAGCGATATCAACAATCATTGCACGGCGCTCTCGTCGATCCATCACCAAAATATCAAGCTTATTGGCTACATTGTCATTGTGTTTTTTTTTTTTTGTACTGGACCATATCTGGGAACCCTCTGGTTACGGAGATATTGAAGGTTCCAACTTTTTTTCACGAAAACAAGTTTTTAATGTATAAATTAATTTTAAATAACCCCACAACTTTTGTACCGTTGCATGCAACCATAAGCACTATGTTTTTCGTGCGTTACATTGCGCGCTGCTGTAAACAGCGATTTTGCACACCAAAAATAAAAGTCGTTTTCCAGCAATAATTTTAACTCAATGTTGCTTGGTTTGATGCACCGAATGCGTAGGTAACGGCTATGTGATGGGTCATTTTACACCCTGTATATACCAAGTTTCATTGATACATACGTATTTCTGAGTGTAAGCTTGTCTCGGAATTTTTTGTTAAATAAAAAAAAAAAAAAAAATTGTACTTGTGGTTTGTTTCCTAAGAATTAATTCACCAACATGTGGCATTGAATAAACTCAATAGTTTTTCCATGAAATTCTAAAATAATATTATATTTTCAGAATATTGTAAGCTGTTGTTGTTATACTTTAGCACAATAATATTAAACCAAATGTTTTAGTTTCATTCTTTATGCAAATAGCATAATGAGTGAAGAAATGAAGTAAATGGCATGGCGTTTAGCATAAATACTTCGTAGATTATAAATTATGTAAATAGTTTTAGTTTAAACGTTTCACCATTTAAAATAATCCATATTTATACATGTAAACTGTAACTGTATACTTTTGAAATATGGCTTACCTTGCACGTCGACGCCTTTTTGCCCTGATAAGAAAATGAAAACTGTATTTTCTCTTTACCCCGTGAGTCTGTGGCTATACGCCTTATAGTACCAAAATAGAATTAGTAATTATACATTTTATGTAAACACATTATATTGTAATGCTTCTCTAAAAAAGTGTTGATACCCTTTTTTTCCATGTGTTCTTTCTTCACGGTTTTGCATATTTTATGCATTAAAAACTAATAAGACAAGAATGGTTATTAATTCTGATGTTCAGTAAAATCCAAAATGCAAAGAAACGTAAAACATTGCACTCTACCTTTATTTGAAATCGTAGAACTAGAACACCGGCTAAGCTTTTATGAAGACTACAACGCTGGCGCTCGGCGACAATTAGTCGAGATATTCCAAGCACAGCATTCCGTACGTTTTGTCCCGGGCAGAAACATTTGAATAGTTTCTCAAATAGGTAAATTTCACGTAGTTTATTGTGTTTGAGCTGTCGCTTCGGATGGTCTTGAACAATTGTCATTCTGGCGTACGGTACGCCCCGCTACACGTTTGTGCAATTGCGAATTCCGACGGCGGTGAGGTAATATCAATATGTCGAGGGGTCGACTACACGAAATTGCTGGGAATATTCACTATCCCGTCACTTTAAACCGAACCCTCCGCAAACAATGTATTACTTACATTTAAACGCGACTGGGAATAAATTGAATTTTGTTTTGTTTTGAGAGGTACGTACCTACATCGTTCAATGACTGTGAAATACCTACTTATGAACATAAGTTTAAATACTGTGTCTGTTAATGATTCACAAATCTTATCGAAACGATAAAACTAATACCTAGTTCAATCATTACGGAATCAACTAAATATTTATATCTAGAATATTTCAGAACGGCTTATCTCAAGTATTACGCAATAAATTTAAAGGAATTATAACTTAAAATGACTGAGATCAACGTAAAATGACTTATCTAATAAATTTAACCACGCAACTCGAACACCGAAGACTAATTAAATCCTCAAATACACTACAAGTCAAAATAATGTTGATACCAAAACATGTCTTAAACCCACAACTTTCGAGACAGCCCTCACATAGTTGATTAATTACACGGTTTTACGTGTTCCATTGTACCGAGGGCTGGTAAACAAGGAGGTTGTACCTACAGCCAGATTAAAACGAAGGCGAACCCATTGCCATTGCGGCGTAATTCCAAATTCCACTTGGTGCGAACGTCGACACATAGCGCTGAGGTCTTACGTCAAGTGACATATACGTACAGCTATTAAGTCTAAAGCCACGTAATTTGGTGGATGCACCTGCCCGTATTTTCACGGTGCCGCTGTTACACTAGATTCGGAGCTAAGCACTGAATTATTCTGACGTCGACTGTATTTTGATTTAGTTCTGTCGAGTAATTCGATTAGTGCTTTTTGAAGTAGTCGTATAATAGTCTCTGTTGGATTTCGTTTTAAGGGTTACTGGAGATGTTTTTGGGATTCACTTATTGTGTGGTGTTTTGCTTTTTTGTTACCTATGTGGGTCAGTACGTTTTGATGTTTTGTACCTACGTGGTGTGTGTCTTCGGTATTTTATTCCCGTAGTTTGATTGTCAATTTACTTTTATGAATTTGTATCTGTATTAAGTTGTGTGCACACTAACATATCGACATAGTCATCTGATCTGTAATCCTATTGCTTGACGAATACATCATTATAAAAAAAAAAACACATTTAAAAACAACAACATAATTATCTCTGAAACGTACTCTCAGTAACCACACCAAATCGCATCAAACCAATCTCGCTTGGAAGCCTACCAGACAGACAAAGCATCGCTCACATGCTCATCGATGCGCGATATTTGCTACGCATTGGAATCATGGCGGCCGTCTGCCAGAAATTTTTGTCATACGTGTTACTTAGAACGTACAGTTAGCAATATCAGGGAGTATCGGTGTGTGAAATTGCATACCGGTCCGTCGGGCGAACGATGCTTGAGTGACTATTGAATTGGTTAAGTCGCCAAATGCATGTGGACGGATTCAATGTTGATGATTCTCCGGAGTGGCTGGCGGTATACAGGGATTGTGATCGATTTCGATGTTGTCAATTATATTTTAAGTAAAAAGAGGTTGATGGTTATACACACTCCGCAAGTGGCACGTCAAAACTTGGCTAATTAGCCAAGCTTTCTTCGTCTTGTCTCTTTTTCGCTTCCGATAATTACGACTTGCCGTCCTATTTCCACCTGTCATTTGATAGTGTGACGTTTTGCTGTTTTTGAAAATCGAATGTTGAGTAGGTAACCTATCTACGAATTTATCATTGGATGTTGACTACCTACTAGTCTGCCAAGTTCACTTTGAATCTCACTCACATGTTGTTCGAATTGGAATTCATTTGTTTTTAAAACATTATGCAGCATCCAGCATCATACCACGACACCGTTCGAATTTCAAAGTGACAGTAGAAACGCGAATTCGTGCAGTTTCAATTTCGAATTGATAGTTATTTTAATGTTCTGGGTTAAGTTTTAAATAATATTTCACTATATGACGCTGGTAGAATATTATTTTCTCATCGGCTCAATTTTCAAAGGGAAAAAGGAACCTGTGTCCAGTCGTACTCAGCGCTTCTCCTCCACATTTATTATGCGCACAGCCAAAGTGTGGAACTCTCTGGCAGCGTCTGTGTTCCCTTCCGCTTAAAACCCGTCAGCCTTTAAAGCAAGAGTGAACAGGCATCTTCTAGGCACACTGGATCCATAAAAGACCTCCTCCATCGCTTTCCATAAGGCGAGATCGAGGTCAAGAACAGGCCCAATTAGTAATAAAAAAAAAACTCGTATTTGTTTTCTGAGTCAATTTAGTGCTTGTAATGGGTAAATGAATAAATCAGTTATTTTCTATTATTTTACTCGTGGTGGTGCTGCCATTAACATCGACTTCCGTGCAATATTACTTTTTATTCAAATATTTAAATGACGGTTTGCTTACAACGCAGCAAAATAATACTTCAGTTTAATCTGAAAAATACTCGCGGTCACTAATTGCCTATTTCAGCTTTCTGAAAATGAGGCGGTGCAACTTGAAACTGTAATTATGATAGCGATGTAAAACTTTCGGTTTGTGCAAATTAGAAGAAAATATTAATTCGTCATTAATTTATTCAGCTGGTAACATATAAGTAGATTTGTATTTTTTTGCTTCATTACAATTAGACAGTAAACAATAAAAAATAAACACGAGAGAGTATTTTTTGTATTTTATACGTTCGTATCATTTCGTTTAAAAAAGATAAAATTCGATTATTTCAAACTGTTATTTTTTAAATTAGCCATTGCATGATTAAAAAAAATAAAAAAATTGGTTGTCTGTAAAATCGGTTTACGGACGATAATTTTACGTGATAACGTAACACAAGCCGAACGCTTAGGCCGATCGTGCCTCTCTATCGCTTGTATCGCGCTCTCGCTTGCACACTCGGCTCAGGCGGAACGTGACAATGAGAAATGCTTTTTCGTGCGTGCAGCCGGCGTTCATCGATTTATATGACGTTATCATGTCAAAAACAATCATTATGGCTTGTCACGTTTGACAGATGTCAAAATTGTCATGTATATACAATACGTGACAATTTAGGATCTCCAAGAAAAGATATACTTACACATACATAAGTATATCTTTTCTTGGAGATCCTAAAAAAATCATTAAAACATTTCTGTGACGATGACAGACACACAGATTCCATTATTCCATCTGTACATTTATTTCTTTTGCCATTTTTGTTCAAAAACACAAAAAAAAAAAAAATGAACACAACATTGTGTTTGAAAATAGAACGGGCACAAAATGTTCTGAACAGGAACAAAGAAAGACAATAATTACAATGCGAAGTATAAATATACCTACCTACTACCGCCCACAGATGTAGGAAGACGAAGACATCAAGAGGTAATTTTGTATTGTCTTCAATTAATTCTCGACATCCCCTCTACGAACATCCAATAACCCCTGGTAGACTAAAGAGCCAGAAGAGCTTTCTTCGTTGTACTCAGAGTATCTAAGAACGACCGCCAAGGTGAGAATGGAGTTGTAGGAAAAACAGCATCCGCCACCACCCAACTTCGTCCAGCTCCAAGAGCACCTTCTACCCGGACGTGACCTGCACTGGCCTATATG
This sequence comes from Dryobota labecula, assembly GCA_947523025.1. NCBI lineage: Eukaryota > Metazoa > Arthropoda > Insecta > Lepidoptera > Noctuidae > Dryobota > Dryobota labecula. The sequence continues at coordinate 26,756,322 of OX383287.1, read as the reverse complement.
GAAAGCAATTCCTCGACTGCGAACACAAGTAGGCCACTGCAAGTACAATCTAGAGAAATGGGGGATTATTAGCGCAAGCGACATCCAGTGCGAATACGGTAGAGTGTGCAGAGTATCCATACGCCTGCACATCATCCTCAGCCTAGCCTTGTCCCAACTATGTTGGACTTGGCTTCCAGTCTTACCAGATGCAGTTGAATACCAGAATTTTACATGGAGCGACTGCTTATCTGACTTCTACAACCCATTTATTGGGTAATACGATACCCCTTGGTAAGACTGGTTGTCAGACTTTCGGGCTTCTGACGACCCGTAACAACTGTCAAAGATCTACAAATGACAGCCGGGACCAATGGTCTTGGTATGTAAAGATGGTTACCCATCCACGGACCAACCGCGGCAAAGGTAGCTTAACCTGATCGATGGAGCCGTGCCGCTGCTATTACTTAGCCACAAGCCCCTCTGCCTGCATTTATGAGAACCTAAAAAGCTGATCCCGCGATTGACGAGGCCAGCTACCCCCCACTCATCTAACATAACATTTTTTGTTTTACCATCGTCGACTCGAAAAGAAGACTTCAAGCGCAGTACTCCTGTCTGCTGCCTTGGTAATGCTCGAAGTCACGCCGAGTTCTCGTGTCGCTTTCATTTGGATTACGTTTACTAAAACATTCAAATACTGTTCGAATTGAGGTTTATGTGTTGATAGAATCTTATAAAAAACGTATTACTTAATAAAACACTTTGTTAAAAAAAAAAAAGGACGATCATTTTACGTGATAACGTCGTAAGAAAACATTGCGTCACAAGCCGAACGCTTAGGCCGATCGTGCCTCTCTATCGCTTATTCCGCGCTCTCGCTTGCACACTCGGCTCAGGCGGAACGTGACAATAAGTCATGCTTTTTCGTGCGTGCAGCCGGCGTTCATCGATATATAAGACTTTATCACGTCAAAAATCCATTCGCTGGTCTACTGAAAGAAATTTCTCATGAAGAAGCAGCAATCGGTACCTTTTATTCAAAAGGTACAATTACGACATAGGTACAATTACCTATGTCGTTTATCATTTTGTTTTTCTGTATAAAAGGTACATAATATAAAATTAATCTTTAACGTATCACTGTATTGAAACAATGGCATACTATGTACTCATATTATTCAATTTATTACAAATAACTACAAATGTGCACTGCCTAAATTGCTGTCGTAAGTAAAAAGGGCATTGTGACAATGAAATCATACGCTGAGTTAAGTCACCTTTATAGCAAAACGTTAATTTTGTAAATGTGTCAAGCGTACAAGTCTTAATTAAGCACAAGCTTGGCACTAAAACTAGTCAATAAGGTGTCTGTAACTCGCGCGCCTTTGAACGCGTGTGTGTCTTTGTTTCCCTCCCCTACTGTTAAGGGCTTAGCAGACATGCTACTTTAGCATCAGCGATTTTGCAACTTCAGGTAATTGAGTTTTGGCGACTCTCTGCGTTCGGTTGCGATTGAAAATTATTTCGTTTCAGGAATTGCTTAGATGCTGTACCACGTTTTGGGAGTTGATGTGATTGCGCGCGTCGCAGTATCAAGAATGCGCATTTTCTGTCAATCGCTTTTCTGTCTGTCGAGTTTCTGAAAAGCGACTAAATAAGAAAATCGCTGCAATGGCTATATCATATTATTATTTATTTGGTTAAAGTTACAATACTCATGAATACTATTAACAACTAAACGTGTTAGAAAGAAACTGAACATTATTTTTCTAGCAAAAAAGGACAAGTCTAGATCATCATCTGCCCAGCCTTTTCGGGGGTCGGCTTCCAGTTTTACCGGATGCAGCTGAATACCAGTATTTACCATGGAGTGACTGCCTATCTCACCTCCCCAATCCAGTTACTGGGTAACACGATACCCCTTGGTAAGACAGGTTGTCAGACTTTCGGGCTTCTGACGACCCGTAACAACTGTCAAAGATCTACAAATGACAACCGTGCTTGCTGAGGCTCGGAGGGGTCTTGGTATGTAAAGATGGTCACCCATCCACAGACCAACCGCGGCAAGCGCAGCTTAACCTGAGCGATCGACCCGTGCTACCGTTATTACTTAGCCACAAGTTTAAGACAAGTCTACAGATATGCTTCGTTAATTAGTAATTTGTTCCACTACTTTCGGCAATGTTAAAGGCAATAATTGCTGAAAAATAGCTCGTGTATGCACAGCTTTACACGTGAACGACCCCGAATCGCAATGGGAGACTTAGCACGGATTGCGATTCGTGTCTCGTGACTTCATTCTTTTCTGCCGTTCCACCTTTGTCTGTTTTCGTGAAAACGACTTTATCACGTGCTACAACGCTTGTTTTGTTATTGAAAGAACAAGTAACGTACGTATTTGGAAGGTAATGTTTGCGTTTCGTTTACGTTGCCTTTGAATCGGTTTTATGAGTCTATTGCGTTTATGGTGATCGATTTGGATCTCAAATGCAGTTTGTTAAGAGAGTAAATACCTATCTAATATATCGAATCGAAAACCCACTGAACAAGTGAACATCTTAGGTATAGTATTTTTATTTCACAAAACAACGCGCGTTTTACTTGTGGTAACCACGTGTACAAACACGGTGTGAATGTGTAACTAACTGAATAGAATAAACTGAATAGAATAACAATTTAAAACTTAACTTACCTATTATAACGTAAACTCATCTAAATTATATCAAACTTCTTCCTGTAATTAAAATATTAAATTTATACCTTCACTTACATATGTTAAGTTCATAACTATTTGTGGGAGCTACAAGGTGTTTTTCTCATTAATTTTAAAATATTTCATAAGGTAGGCACAAAAACATCGCCTATAATGATAACGAGGGTGGGCGCTGATACCTATAATTACAAGATATTTATCTTAGCTTAGTTGAGCCAATACCTAAGTATTGGCTGCAATTCGAACATACAACCTTACTTACCTTAAGGGCCTATTCCTAATGTAAACCATGTTTTTTATTACTTGAAGTTGCAAATAATCAATTTTTATTTTTAATGTGTGCGAGTAGCGTCAGCACATAGCACGCACCCATACCCACAAACGCACACACACATATTTCCGACTTCACCATTGTCTCGGATGACGGTAACGAGAGCTCCTGCACTTACGCACATATTCACAGCGTGTTTGTACAATTGGTAACCACAAGAAAAGCGCGCGTCGATTCGTGAGATAAAATAGTGTACAGGGAACTGGGGCCTTACTCCCGAAAACGATTCGAGTTTGATTTTGATTCCGATTCGATTTTTTTTCTGATCCGAACTCGATTTAAAACTTAAAACTGACCGAAGTTAGTTTCGCTTCGAACCACCGTACGATCGTGCGCTAGTGTCGGATTCAAGAGTATGGATCAGCATTTAATTCGAACCCAATTCGATTGATTCAGAACTCGATGCTGTCGGGAGTAAGGCCCCAGAAACGAGTTCGAATCGGAATCAAAATCAAACTCGAATCGTTTTCGGGAGTAAGGCCCCTGAAAGAAGATAAAACATAATATTACCTAAGCATGCTTTTTTACAGTTCAGCGCGCAAAAAAACATAAACTTATAATAACAGAACACAAACCACAAAGTAGCTACTCGTACTTTATTTTCAACTTAAACTATTACTTATTTCACATTCATAGCTCGTACATAAACTTATTTTCAAAGGAAAAAACCTTGATAGAACTTTCTATAAACTGGCCTTAGTGGCCGCAACAGAAACTTGGCTTATCTTAACTATAGTTTAAAACCAGTCTCGCATCTTTTATTTTTAATCCCCGGGCAAACGCTATCCGAGTTAAAATTACTTTGTTCTTAAGCAAAGATCGAATATCAGCGCTCATTTTTCAATACTTTATAATGGTTTAGCTCGGAAGTTTGGTAATCAGACGTCTCCTTAAACTTCGTTTTGTAGACGTGTTAGGTTTAATCGAATTTGGATGAGACTTTACGATTATTTCATTTAGGGACGGTGATGTTGTTTGTGTTTATTTAAATTTTAAATAAGCATTTTTCATTGCGTGAAAATTTATTATTTGAGGTTGCTGAAGAATTATTTGTCTAACGCTTATTATGTTTTCTTAGAAATAAAAGTAGCCTAAGTTATTATTTATAGCATCATCTATCTGCCAGTGAAAGTTCCGTCAAAATCGTTCCAGCCGTTTTTCGTTTTTTCTTTTTTCGTGACAGACAGACAGACCGACAGCCAAAATTTCAAGAATTGTGTTTTTTTTTTGTTATAAGTACCGTATTCTTAGAGGATTTGACAGCTGAGAGGGCGGGGACATCACGTCGCTGCGATGACGCTGTCAGTGGAAGGGGTGACACACCATGAGCCGTGTGCTCACTCGCCTCGGTCACTTTTGCTGCAGAGCTCGGATGCGACGGACGCGTACTAGTGATCATATTTAATTATTTTCTTGTAACGGTTTTTCTAATTTAAATAAATATTTATAGGCCGTTTGTATTTCCTTTTTAAAAAATCCATTAGGCTTCTGATCCCTAAGATCAGAAGTGGGATAAGTTTAAATCACACGCGATTTAGATCGTTCGCCATCTTTTTAAACGGAAATAGTGTTTTTGAGACTGTAATTTTTTTATTTCTCACCGTGTTTTTGATTTTGTCCGTGATTAGTTTTTGTGCATTTTGTCGTGATTTGCCACGTGTTTTTACTCGATTAGATTTTTCGTGCGTGTTTTTGAAGTAAACAACCACGTGTTAATTCTTTTATTTTGCGCTTAGTTTGTTATTCACGTTGTGGTAATTTACGTTGCCTATACCTAGTCATAATCATGTCGCGACCCTTTAAATGAAATACTGGTTCGATTGAGCGCTTTAGAGGAACGGTTGCCTTCAAACACTATGCGTACGTCTACTCCCATGTCGTCGCATCCGGGCGATACTCCGCCGCTGACAACTTCGGTGGTTTCCGAGGCACCTGTTACCGGTAATACGGAAACACGTGCTACGGATAGAACCGTGACCACTGAGGCATCGCGGGAGGTGGACGCTGCGGACAGGATTGTGGGGGCACTTTCTTCCCTAATTCAAGTAAGATCTAAGCATTACTATATTTCGAATTTTGACCCCAATGTACATGACTTCGACGTGTGGTGTGCGGAAGTCGATCGTGGGCGCGAGATATGTCAGTGGGACGATCGGGAGTGCCTGGGACGCATTGGTGGGTGTTTACGGGGCGATGCTAAGTCATGGCTCAACGATTGGGTGACCAGTGATCGGACTTGGTCCAATTTTAAAGTTGAATTCCGATCATTGTGCCCACGCGAAGTTGATATGGCTACCGTGCTATATGATGTCATGAGTGTGAATTCTAATAAATTCGCTACTTATGCTGAGTATGCGCGGAAGTCCCTATTGCGACTGAACATTGTTAAGGGGCTTTCAGAGGAACTGAAAACCGCTATTGTTATCCGCGGCATTTCCGATCCCCAAGTGAAGGCTGCAACTGCTAATGCTAAGCTGCAGTCAAGGGAATTGGTAGAATTTTTGTCAGTTTACTTGAAGCCTAAGGGCGCGCCACCTGTTAATAACAATCCTGTTCGCACGTCAAACACCAATTCCCCTGATCCGCGTAAACGCAAGTTCCCGCAGTATGATCGATTAGTGTGCTTTTCATGCGGAAACGTAGGTCACAAACAGGCCGCTTGCCCTAAAAAGTCAGCAAAAATCGATGTGGATTCTGATAAGTCTTCGTCAAAAATGGAATCGACTAGCTCTAATTTTCAATCAACAAAGTCAAATTCTAAATCCGTTAAGACTTGCACATTCTGCAAAAAGATTGGGCATTCAGTTGAAACGTGTTTTGTTAAGGAACGCGTTGAATTGAAATCAACGAATAAAAATAATTCGAGTAACGTAAATTTTTGCTCAGAGTCTCCCCCGGACAAAGCAATGTGATGTCCGCGGTTATACAGAACGTACCTATTGACGTTTTAATTGATTCTGGTTCTGATATTTCGCTGATTTCTGATTCTGTTTTAAAGCATTTTAGTTTAAATAAAATTCCCACCTATCACCGTATGCGTGGTATTGGAAGTCAAGATATAGAGTCCACTTCCTATGTAAGCACTATTATTGAATTTCCCGAATTATCTTTGGAAGTAGATTTGTTTGTTATTCCCCCCGATTGTATTCAGGCCCCGGTTTTGATTGGCACTGATGTTTTAAATCGTAGTGGAGTTACGTATACTCGAACAAATAACTCTCAAAGGTTAGTCAGGGTTTCACACGTAAATAACGTGTCGACTGTAGAGTCCCCTAAGATAAAGACGCCTTTATTAGGTGACGAAAAAGAGTGTTTGTTAGCTCTGTTAAACGAGTTTTCTGAGACGTTTACTACCGGTACAGCGACCTCTACAGTAACCACGGGTTGTATGGAAATAAAAGTTAATAGTGACGTCCCAATTTACTATCGACCTTATAAACTCTCCGTAGACGAAAAGCGTCGCGTTCGCGAGATAATTGATGATTTGATTGGTAAGGGAATTATTCGCGAGTCACAGTCTAATTACGCGAGTCACAGTCTAATTACGCGAGTCACAGTCTAATTACGCGAGTCCTATCATACTCGTTAAGAAAAAGGACGGGTCTGATAGGATGTGCGTCGACTACAGAGCTCTAAATGCTATCACTATTAAAGAGCGATTTCCGCTACCGTTGATCGACGATCACATTGACAGGCTGGGCAGTTTTAAGTTCTTTACAAGTCTCGATATGGCAACAGGCTTTCACCAGGTGATGATGAAGGATGATGACTCTATTAGTAAAACGGCATTCGTAACGCCTGAAGGGCATTACGAATATTTGAAAATGCCGTATGGGCTCGCTATTGCACCTACTATCTATCAAAGAATCATCTCCAAAACCCTGAAGCACCTGCTGGATACCGGTAAGGTGTTGATTTATATCGATGACGTATTAATAATGTCGAATTCTGTCAGTGACGGTCTGAAAACTTTGCGAGAGGTATTAAAAACACTCACTGAGGCGGGATTTTCAGTAAATCTAAAAAAATGCACGTTCTTAGACACCGAGTTAGAATACCTAGGTAGACTTATTGGTCATGGTCAGGTACGGCCGAGCCCTAGTAAGACTGAAGCTTTAGTGAAGTCTCCTAAGCCATCCAATGTAAGAGGCGTTCGTCAATTTTTGGGTTTAGCGGGCTATTTTCGGAGGTACATTGCTGGGTACGCTTCGAAAACTGCTTGTATTGCTAAATTGCTAAGAAAAGGTCAGCCTTTTGTATGGGGCGCGGAGCAAGACTTAGCACGTGATTTTATTATTAAAAGTCTTACTGAGGAACCCGTTTTAGCAATCTTCAATCCCAATCTGCCCACTGAGCTTCATACAGACGCCAGTGCAATCGGTTATGGTGCCATTTTATTGCAGGAACATGAGAGTAAACGGAAGCGAGTTGTCGGCTATTTTAGTAAATCCACGCAGGGTGCCGAGTCCCGTTACCACAGTTACGAACTCGAGACGTTGGCAATCGTTCGCGCATTACAACACTTTCGGCATTATTTAATAGGCATAAAGTTTAAAATAGTAACCGATTGTAATTCATTGAAATTGACTGAACGTAAAAAAGACTTGTTGCCTCGGGTGGCCCGTTGGTGGGTTTACATGCAAGATTTTCAGTTCACGCTCGAGTATCGAAAAGGTTGCCTCATGCAACACGCGGACTTTTTAAGCCGACAACCCGCTACTGTTCTCCAAATTCGAAATCCGCGAAATTGGGCAAAGATTGCTCAGACGGCTGATTCTGAAACACAAAGCTTGATGCAAAAGCTTAGAGAGGGTCAATTGGATCCTACACGGTTTTTCATACGACACGATTTGTTGTACTATAAATATTCACCAACTGGTGAAGACTCTCGTCTCCTTTGTTTTATCCCTAAAGGACATAGGCTTAGTTTGTTAAGGGTGTTTCACGATGATCACGATCATATAGGAATAGACAAAACTACTGAGCTTATATTGCGTCATTTTTGGTTTCCTGGGTTAAGGGCTTTTATTAAAAAAATATGTTGGTCACTGTATTGTTTGTCTGTCGCATAAGAAAGTACCTCGCGCTCCTAGGCAACCCATAGAATCTTGGACGAAGCCTGAGGTACCCTTTTTAGTGGTTCACACTGACGTGCTTGGTCCCCTAACGGAGTCAAACGGTTTCCGATACATACTCCTCGTGGTAGATGCTTTTACTAAGTACTGTCTGTTGTACGCCCTGTACAGACAAGATACCGCCGAGTTGAAACGTATATTTTCCAATACCATTTCACTATTCGGTACTCCGTCAACAATTGTGTGTGACCGTAGCAGAATGTTCGAAAGTGCATCATTTCAAGGCTGGGTCACTGAGTTAGGCTGTAATGTACATTTTATCACGCCTGAAATGCACCGCGAAAACGGGCAGGTCGAGCGTTATTGCAGGACGGTCCTGAACATGTTGCGGATAGAGGCGAACAACAAGGGTGCGCAGTGGTCGGATGCGTTGTGGAAGGTGCAGCTCACCTTGAACATAACGAGGCAAGCCACGACCCGCACCTCGCCTTTGCAGCTGTTGACTGGCGTTGAAGGGACTACTCCAGTGCTGAGGTCTCTTGTGCGAGACGTCGCGCTGAACGACTCTCATCCTAACTGAGAAGCTCTTCTGACGCTGAGAAGACAGAGAGCGTCCGAGTTGCTTGCCGAAAATCAGCAGCGGCAGGATGCGTACGTCAACGAGCGTCGCCGTCAGCCGCGTACATTTGACGTCGGCAGTTTCGTGTTCGTGAGCAAGGGCTCGCAGAGCACGGGGAAGCTGGACTCCGGGATGCGTGGCCCGTACAAGGTGGTACGAGCGCTCCCACATCACCGGTACGAGCTCGAGCTGCTTGCTGGCTCGTATGGCAAGAAAACTCAAACCGCCGCAGAACATATGGTTCAGTGGCGTGGTGAGTGGACCCCGGATGCTTGCGAAGTATTCTTCGATCATCTCGGTGGTGGTGAGTAAAAGCAGCACTGTGGCAGCTTTTTACTCATGGCCAAGTGGCAGTGGTCACTGGAACCCAGATAGTGGTTGCCAGGTGATTCTGATTACTGGAACCCCGATAGTGGTTGCCAGGTAATTTTGTTATTGTTTCAGTAATGATTGAGGTCCGGAACTCTATCATTGGTGTAACGATAACCTATCTGCTACCCATTTTGATGTTATTGCTTGAAGTTGTAGTAAAACGCTTGTAGTTTCATTGCAATGGGTGGTTTCAAGTAAAGCTTTCAGAATGCTGTGTTGATTTTTCTATGTTGGTATGTTTTAGATGACGAATCAAACGATGATGACCAGGCGCAAGGAAGCCTACCATTGGAGAACCCATCCAGTGGTGGCCAGACAGACGAGGAGCTGAAGCCAGGAAGCCAAGCTGACGAGGACGTTCAGCTGTCAGGAGAGGCCGTCTTAGAGGATTTGACAGCTGAGAGGGCGGGGACATCACGTCGCTGCGATGACGCTGTCAGTGGAAGGGGTGACACACCATGAGCCGTGTGCTCACTCGCCTCGGTCACTTTTGCTGCAGAGCTCGGATGCGACGGACGCGTACTAGTGATCATATTTAATTATTTTCTTGTAACGGTTTTTCTAATTTAAATAAATATTTATAGGCCGTTTGTATTTCCTTTTTAAAAAATCCATTAGGCTTCTGATCCCTAAGAGTATATACTTTCATAATATGTATTTAGTAAAAAGCTGTTATTTTGACATTACAAATATACATTTCAATTTAATTATTTGTATGTATTGTTACGAGCTTGCGGTTCGTGACAGTAAAAACTGCCGATTTACAAACCAAAAATGACACTTTAATTAAGGAACACTGATAACAACTCAAACACACTGTTTATAAAGCACAACTGCACTACTGGTCGCACTCGGAGATCACTTGTATCGCTACTAGTCGCTGGACTTCGACTGTGTCCAGTCGGGGTCCTTACCGGCCTTATATAATCCTTAGAAAGTACCAGAACCTTGTAGAAATATCTAGAATGTTCGAGTACATACCGGCCCCTACTGACCAGATGTCGAAAGTTCTAGAAAGTTCTAGCATCGAATTCTCTAGAAGAATCTCGAGTCTACTAGTTCTGCTAATCGATACTAGATGGCGCTAGTGGTACTTAAACTTGTGTGGCGCGTAACAGTATGTATCTTATATATAAAATTCTCGTGTCACAATGTTCGTTCCCGTACTCCTCCAAAACGGCTTGACCGATTCTCATGAAATTTTGTGAGCATATTGAGTAGGTCTGAGAATCGGCCAACATCTATTTTTCATACCCCTTAGTGATAAGGGTTGTCCACCCTTAACATTTTTTTGACAGAACGAAGTCTGTCGGGTCAGCTAGTGTATAGATAAATTTAGGTAATAAACCTAATTTTTTGGAAAACCTTCACGCATTCACATAAATTTGACAAAGGGATAACTAAACACAAGCGCGGGTAAGAATCTACATGCCAGCGTCTCCTTTAAAATGCAACACTTTGATAATGACATACAGACACCAAGAAACCCATCGTTTGTTTCACTCAAGTGCTCTACGGAACACTAAAAGAGTTTTAATAAACACAGCAACAACTTTAAATTGGTTTTCCGACGCTTTGACGAACCAGGGCGAGTTTTATTCTTCAGAAGATGCGACTAGCAACTATTTAACATTGGCTCTTGTACTTGCGATGTAGATTGTACTGTCTACATTGATGTAGCATTATAACTTCCACTGGGACCAGGAAAAGGATTAATTTATACAAAGTATGTACCAGAGTGAAAATAAAAAAAGAGAGGGTTGGTGGGTAGAGTATAGTCACGGAAATTAATTGTTGTTTGTTTATTATAATTAACATATATTTAAATACAATACAATCTAATACTTAAATATTTACATTATGTACAAGTTTATGAAAGAAAAAAAGGGAAAAGAGCTCATTGGCCTCCAAAAAATTGTCTGCATCGCTGTCAGTGGGAAAATTGCCCAAAAGGCTGGCAGCGTTGCCACGTTGGGTGGCAATGCTGATTCTTTGGACTAAAAATAGGTCAGCCCTCTGGTCGTGTGAAGAGTCGACCAACTGCTTGGCGATATACCGAAATACTTGATGAGCACTCCACCTCACGGTCATAGTGTTTCAACACCAAACGGATAAATATATAGCTCCTAATAAGGTTGTTATATTTGCGTTTGAGGTTTTCTGCACCTGCAGCAGATTTTTTTAAAATTATTAATTACTAGCTTATGCCCGCGGTTTAGCCCACGTGGATGTCGTTTATCGCGTAAATAGTAGTCTATGGCCTTCTCCATATCCCAGGCCATATCTCTGCCAAATTTCATGACGATCGGTTCAGCGGTTTAGGCGTGAATACGTAACAGGTAGACAGACAGAGTTACTTTCCCATTTATAATATTACTATGGATTATTTATTTATTGTTTATCAAATTGATACACTACGTTAGAGCCATTTCATAAAGCTCTCTAAAAACGACAATTGTGATTGGAATATACGGACAAATTAAATTGGTAGGCAATTTGATACACGAGTTATTTCCCAGACTTTATATCGCTTAAATAAAGAATAAAGGAGATGACCAGTTCCTGCCTTCGAGTTCGGGAACATTTGTGCAGGATTACCGTTTATACACTAAAATTTAAAAATGAAAATCTTAATTTATCATTATTATAAAATTCCGAATAAAGGCCAGGTTAAAATCTTAAGAATACAGTATTTTAATTTGCTTCCGCTTATCTCTTTTATGCATTTCCTGCTGTTGACGTTCCACTGTATCCATAATCATCCGGTAACCATAATAACCTAGACATAGTTTAATGAGCTATTTTCAATCAAATGAATTTTAATGACAAAGGAATATTATGTATATTTTGTTTATAATTAATTTATTTACTGACACGCCTACAGGTTAGGTTTTTATAGACACATGTGTGTAATTCTATGATCGAACACCATTTTTTTTTAAATAATCACTGCGGGTAAAGGAGCGTCATTTCTTTCACAATGGATCTGACATTAGTGGCGGACACCTGTGTAGGGATGGCCAGCAATCTGTTTCATAACATCGATAATTCAATCGATTCGAGTCAAAGCATGAAAAATCAATTCATTAATAATCGAGATTCAAATAGATTTTTGGATTGATATTATAGTATTTTATTTTACCGTTTTATCTGTTTGATTAATAATACGAGTAAGTAAATAGTTTATAGTTATGTATTAATATATTAAGCTATTTTTAACCGACTTCTAAAAAAGGAGGAGTTCTCAATTCGGATGTTTGTATTTTTTTTAATGTTTGTTCGCACGTAACTCCGTCGCTTGCAAACCGATTAGTTTTTTTTTTTTTAATTTATTCTTCCCAAATAGTCCCATGACAAGGAAACCAGGATCTGATGATGGCATCCCAGCAAAAAAAAAAAAAAGATTACGGAAGAAAGGACATTTGGGTAGGCCACATAAATAACTCAAACTGCCAGACCATGACAAAAACTAACAGAACAGAAAGAACAATAAAAAAAAATTACCCACATCCCAGTCATTAATGAAAAAGCCTGCCCTTTTGGGCGAATAAAAAAAAAATCATTAATGAAAAAAAAATGGCATTTGACACGTATAAGCTCTGAGAAAGTTCTCGAACGACTGACGCGTGGCGTTGGGTGTTGTTTAGAAACACACTGCATACACCACGTTGGTTGGCGTGTTTACCCCCACCATCGGCAACACATCGATCTGGCCGATCTGGATCGGGGTGGCGTGTGCAAGCATGTCGTCGCGTCGGATGTTCATAATGTGATTCTGGTCATAGAAAACAATACAATTTGATTCGACTCAACACGCGTCGCGTTTCGTCGGGTCGCGTCGCGGTTTAATAATGTGTTTCTGCCTTTACGCTCTTACTACCTATTAATGTCATTGTATACTGAAGTAATATAACATAAATAAGTGTAAAATATATTTCTACGGATGGTCAGAGTTATCTAATAAAAAAACTGATTATATCTCAGTATGCGTGAAAAAATTAAGTATCGATTTATCGATCTTAGATCACCATAATCACATCCCTATTTGGCGTCCCTTTCATCACGTCAAGTTTCATTGTAGTTCCGTTGTGTTCTGTGCGATTTATTGTTTTGTTATGTTTTGCTGTACTATCAGTACTATTCAGTTAAATGGATATTATGATGAGGTGCCTAAACTGTGGCATATCCGTAAGGCGCGTTCAAAGGCATATTATGTCAACGCTAAGCAAGAGAGATCCCTGCAAGAGAGACTATCTCGTTGGCTGAACAATCAGGTACATATTATGTTACTACAATTAAATAATATTATTTAGCAACAAGATAGCTATAGTCTGGTAGGTAGTTCGATCACATGTGAGCCAGCAAAACTTAACAAAGCAGCGTTTATTTCGTGGATGACCCAGGCCTATGAATACTCAATCTATAGGTAATGTTTATTGCTACACATGGCTGGATAGGATAGTCACTATTTGTTCAAGTATACACATACGTCTGTACTTTCATAGAATTTAAATTAAAAGGTAGTTTAACTAAATGTTATTTATATTTTTCAGATGCCTTTAGATGCATATATTTGTCACCCCTGTTTCAACTTATTGAATACCGAACAGGCTGACAATGAGAAATTGCTGGGTCATATAATGGTCTGTCGTGTCATATAATGGTGTTGTGGGTGTGGTCTCTATGTCACAGGACTGCGTTTCTGTGATTCCTGCAGACAGCCAATTACTACCTATTATTTCCCATGATAATTATCAGGTAAGATTGTTGATTATCTAATTGAAGGTATTAATGATATAATGGTTAGTTGCTTAGAGAATAACTTTTTAATATTCTGCTATTCATGATACAAAGCGCTTTTGGTGCATTAATTCTATGTGATGGGTAACAACTAACAACTATGCTGTATTATAATATAATTATAATGGCATTTAAAAATGTATATAAAAAAAGTCATTCTATTTTAGGATGTTGCAACAATCTATGCATGTCGGGCCTGTTGGACTCGAGCGAATTGTCAGTTAATTCAGGATTCATCCAGGGTCTTACAAGAGAATATGGAGCCAGCCATGCCCCATGAATCATCAACACCACTGTCTCCACCACCACCACCGCTGCCGCAGCCATGCAGTTGCAGAGTTTGTCAGACACATTTTCTAATGAGTGGCACTTGTTGCAAAATACTGTTCTTTTGTCTACATTCAATGCAAGACAGATAGAAGACATAATCAGTATAGCAAAATCGAATGTGGATGTTTATGATTTTGATAATGTAGAAGAAATGCCAAATAATGTTTGCCATTATTGGACAGGTCTCACAGTTACAGAGTTTTTAGAACTATACAATCCCAATTATGCTAAGAAACCAAAACATGCTTTAGCAATATATTTGATCAAATTAAGAACTGGTGACAGCAACAGATGACTTTCATCATTATTCAATTTACTTCAATCATCAGTACAATTTCTTTTGAAAAATGTTAGAAATTGTTAAAAAAATCAAGTATATTAAGTATATATATATATTTTTATCAAGTATATTAATTATTTATCTTGTATATAATGAAGTTTTTGTAACTGAACAGACAGCTGTGCTGCTGGGGAGTTTGTTGCGCCACTTCAAGTGGTGAAGGGCGGGCGGTTTGGGGAACTGTCTTATGTATTTTTGACGTTCAAAAAGTGCTGATACTCAACCTAGTTTGAATTAATAAAAATAAATTATTCATTCATTCAAATAATAGTTTTATTATTCAATGTAATCCTCATCCCTTCACTAATAATATAAAGCCTTATTTTTGTTTCCTGAGCCACGTAGAGCCTAGTTATTGTAGTCAATAGCTGACTGTAGCTCGTAATTGGGTTGGCTCAAACGTGGAGCTACCACGATCTTACAGAATCTCAATGTCAAGTACCAACATTATGTTGCTGCGCTTCGAATGGTGAGTGAGAGAACCGATAGCCCAGGATTTGGTGTGGGAAAAGGGTGGCAACGCATCAGCAATAACCCTGGTGTTGTGGATGTCCATGGGCGACGTTGCATGTTTAACATTAGGAGACTCGCATGCTCGTTTGCCCCTTGATGGAATAAAAAAAAAACCTAGCGCCTCGATGGCGTGTAGAATAGTAAAAAATCATTCATAAACTCGATAACCACAACGCCTAGCGCCATCTCTTATCAAAAAGCAGAGTTTTTTAGTGAAAACTTATCTTTATTTTTCTCAGTTTGCTTACCTTTTAGACTCGTGAAACTTTTTTATCTGTAAACTACAAAATATAACAATTCCAAAAATAAAACAATATTTGCTGCACATTGATGTTGATACCTAGGCAGGCGCCCATAGTCCCACTGGTCATGTCATTTTTCGCTGTTTTCCAAGAGAAGGTCTAAGGTCTAAGGTTTCATCTAATAATCAGACTCTAACTTAGACTCAACGTCACCAGTATAAATCATGGGCACACCATGGGCATACAGCTCCACTACCAATCCCACTGACTGGCTCATATTTTGACCTATATTCTTCTACCTCAAAATAAAAAGAAAAAGATTATTTCGAAATTTAAATAGGACGTTCCGTCCACTCCATTATATTTTGTTTATTCATATTTATTTGAGATCAATCAATCTTTGCTGGATACTCTGTGGGCCTTCACGGAAGAAAATAAATCTTTTGTAAAACTTTCCTTAGGATAGGTGTTATTCATGAGGTGTCAAAGTGTTGATTGATCGCGTTGTTTGTGATACAGGTTGATGTTGTGGGCTGAGGCGATTATTGGAACAGGGCAATTGTTTGTTAGGTCATTAATACATAAGATACTGAGACATTGACTGCCTCGTTGGTCTAATGGTCGCAAGCGCTGCTGCTGAGCATGAGGTTCTGGGTTTGAATCCTGGGTCGGGAAAATTACTATTGGGGTTTTCCAATCGATTTGATGGCAATAGGGATGTGACCTGGGTAAAAAATCTGTTTAGTACGTCAGTCAGATAATAAAAAATATTAGACACGTATTTTAAGCTTTGTCATATTAATAAAAAATTACTTAGATAAAACACATTAAAGTTGGGGAGTGTAGGTTCGTTACGTCACAATTCTAACAAACTACGTATACAATCTAGCACAGAGTGACGTCATGCCATATTTGAACTCAATGTAAGTATCGCCTTATTTTTTGATTACGTAAAAAAATATAAAAGAAACGTGTCCAATTTTTTTATAATAATCTATATGACGGACAAAAGGTTGTTTTTTGTCAATATTCCTATAGGTTAGCACCCATGGGACCTAAACAACTGGCGAAATTTTGGTGTATACACCTCTGCCCAACCCTTCGGGGAAACAAGGCGTGATGTTATTATTGAGACAAAGGAATTTAAACTCAAACTTAAAGCATTTATTTCATTTAAACCAATTAAAGGCACTTTTGAATTGTCAAGGGGTCGATCAGTCAGAAAGATGTAGCTAGTTGCCCATTTCAAAGCGTAGTAGGATCCTATGGAGAAGTAAGGCAAGAAATTAGTGCAAATACTGTATTACCACATAAAAAGAAAATGTACAATCGGGAATTGCATAAAAAATGTAGCGGGTTTTCTGATTAAGTAAAAAACCCTTAACATGCACGTGAAAATTTGTTTAGAAGTATAGGTAGCAAAACTTGAAATCAATATTAACTAAGAAAAAAAAAAAAAAAAAAAAAACACGCAATCGTGAAAAATGTCATGTACTTAAATAACACGAAATCTCGATTAATACTTGTACCTGTTAAAAACCGACCCATTATACACAATCCTTTGAGGAAAAGTTAGCTGTTTCCTTTGTTGGAAAGTTAAGGGGTAACATTTTGGGGACAATTTACTCTGTGCTCTCCTAGTTTTGTATTTCCAAGTCTTTCTTTACTTGAACCAAACACACTGAAATCAAATCAAGTAGGTCCTTGGATACAAAGTATGTTTCAGCTTCAGATTAGTGTTACTTTGAGCCAAAAATAAAATTATAGCCTATGTCTTGCTCCAAATATTAAAACACCACCATTTTGGTCATAACTTTGCAAATGGTAACTTTGAGGATATATTAGTAAGAATCCCTAATTGTAATAATTACGATTTGTTTTTTCTAAAAAAGATCAAAGCTTTTTTATTATTAAAATTAAAATTTAAAAGTAGGTAATCAACAAATGGACTTAACCTACTGACTGGTTTAAAAAAACGGGGCAGTCTTTGGGGACTGTCGATAGAAGTGAAAACTCGGTAACTTGTGAATTGTATCGTCGAGCTATTAGATTATTAATTTCGAATTATTTTTGGTTTATAAAGAAGTGTTTATGATCAAGGATTATTTTTGAAAATATCACCAAACGCTTTCCATATAGCTATAATCGAACGCTTTCCATGAGTATAGCTTAAAAGAAGAGAAGAAGAAAGAAGCTATAAAGAAGATTTTACTTTAAAAAAAAGAATAGTTTAGCTTATGACATACCATGATATACTTACTACACTATACATATATCACGCTTGTGAGCCACGAAAGGTTAGGTAGAGTTGTACCCATGGTACACCCACATTTCGCCAGTTATGTTTAAGTCCCATGTAACAGGGGGCGAACCTATTACTATCGACCGGACGGACATAAATCCAGACTCCAGGCTACTACTGAGAAATTGCAGATGAAAAAACCCAATAACACTTTTCTCGGTTCAGATGACGAGTGCTAACGCGCGTTGCGAGTACTCGTCACTACTAATCAGTCTGGCTTGGTAGACTTTAGAAAATGGACGTGGAAGTGGCTATTATTTTGTAGTTATTACAAAGAAAAATATAGGAAAAGAAAACGGGCACATTGGGTTCACCCAATTTTGAAAAATAGACCCAGTTTGTTTGCGACATTATATCCGAATTTGAGAGATTAAAACATCTTAATTACTTCAGAATGTCTATAAAATCATTCGACAATTTGCTTTAACTCATCCAGGAGGACATTACCAGCAGCAGCTCTGATCGGATATTGTACGAGTATTTCATCCAAATAAAAACTAATAATTACTTTAAGGTAAGATTTAAATATGTGTGGCATTTTTTCTACTTCATCAATTAGTAGGTCAATGTCAATATCTTCACTCATTTTAAATGCGAAAACAATATATATAATTACGAGAATTAACAAAGTTGCAAAAAAAATGTACGTGCAATCGCGATGAAACCGCGCGCTTAACTGCACAGCAAACGGACGTTACATTAATATCAAAGCGCGCGACAACTTGCGGTAAACCTTCGTCTATAATAGATACTTTTTCTCTAAGCGCTGCGTTAGTGCGCGCTCATGTGATCGGTTGTTAGGTAAAACCAGCATGTCTAAGGACGTCAAAATTTTGCGTCTGAACATAGCCTTACTATAAGCTAAGAGCCACCTGTAGTATATTTATCAAAAAATTAAGAACACTGTCATGGGGTGAATACTACATAATGATAAGCATAATTTTAAATTATGTATTCTACAAGTCGATAGCATTTTTTTTTTCTATTGCATTGCATTATTGACGTGTCAAACCTACTTACAGAAATAATAGTACATTATGATACAAGTGTGCTGTGTTGGTCATTACACTCGAGACAGTATTATTCATTATTATTGATAAGGGAGCCGAGTGTGTAATGATCAATGCACACGCGTTTTATAAGACGTTTTTCAACACACTGGCGAGGAAAAAAACAGACTTGTTGTAAAAACATATGCTACATTATCGTATGGAGATGATATATTTAGATTTATAAAGTTCAACTGCCCTTTGTTGCCAAGTACTGGCAATCCGTAGGCGTATTCGGACGTTTTTTTAAAAACTGTTCAACGTGGGTTGGTGACAATACTTTAGATTTCGTATTTTTAATAGTAACTAACAACACAACGAAAACGTTAACAAATATTTATGGAAAATGGCGCGCTGGTTTTGTATTTTTTTTTTCCGCGCGCCCCGCTAGCTATGCCCGCGCAGGTGTAAATAAAGGCACTGGCAAAACTGCTAAACAGCCTTTATAAAAAAAAATGTTTAGACTGATCGTAGTTTAGTTAGTATGGAATTGGAAACTACTATTGGCATAGAGAAATATACATTAGTTCAGTGAGAATCCGCAATAATAGAACGTCAGTCAGGATCTTTTCCGTTTGGTTCCGGGAGGGACCACGGACAATTTAAGGTAGGAGTGAGGCGTATTATATTGTAACAGCTAAATACAACAGGTATCACAAGATAACAGACTGTAACTGTGATAAATAAACTGAAAAACAAAAAAAAATAACAAAAAATAACAGCTTCTGTTCCTCGATGAGATAACAGAATCCATCCAGTCACAAGCTTTTGTCTATTCATGCTTAAGACAGTTACCTTAGTTAGAATATAGATAATAAATGTTACTGTTACACTGTGACATCTTGTTACATCGTCCGTCACAAGCTCTTTCCTTTTCTCGCATAGGTGTAACACCTTAGTTAGAAAGAGAAGTACCTCCGTGTATTATAACTGTGCAGAGAACACACAATAGTTTGTTCCCACATAGTATGAAATAACAGCCTGCTATTTTTTGTATGTCATAATTCATGTAAGTAATCGCGGCGATGGCGTACTCGCGCGACAGTTGCTTTCGGTTAGGACACGGCCAGTCCGTCATTCACAGAACTGGTTTACATAAATGTATAGATGAATGAGATGACATGACCGTATTCGCAAACTCATGTCCAGTTGTGCTCATTTGGGCTTTTATGACGCTTGCATTTGTTACCACGAGTACCAACGTAAAGGCCCTTTACGAAAATTACGATCTTTCGTTATACAACGTGCCGGTAAAATTTATTTCGACATTCGCGCGTGCTTCGTCCGCCACAATTTGTAGGAGTTTTAAATATTCACGTGTAAGCGGCGTATGCTTAATACATTCCTCATCTACATAATGTAATATTTTTCGCGAAACACCGACCAAATGTACAATAATGTTCTTATTTTTTTCTCGTAGTGAAAATGTAATTTTGTTATGTGAAGTCGGTGAAAAAACTTTGTATTACAAAATGTCGAACTGTAATAGAGGTGATAATAATTATGTATTCAAGAATAATAATATGATGAAGTTTTACTATAGAACTAAATCCAGTCTTATATGCAAATAAAAAATTCATCTGTTTCATACATTTGCGTTTTTATACTTTATTTTTTCTATTTTGAGACACTACCTTAGCATACTCGTATTCATATTTATAAGCACTATCGTCCATTAAAATTTTAACATTTGTAGACCTTAAAATAGAATTATAATATTACATGCTTTTGCTCGCGGCTCCGCCCGCGTGGAAGTCGGTTATCGCGTAAAAAAATTAGCCTATTTCTTTCTCCATATCCCAGGCTATCTCTGCCAAATTTAATCACGATCGGTTTAGCAGTTTAGGCGTGAAAACGTCACAAACAGACAGACAGAGTTACTTTCATATTTATAATATTAGTATATGGATTAGTATGGATTCTGAACTGTGTATTAGAGTGCTTGTAAAACGCTCAGATTCTTTATAATATTATTTATCTTGTAAAAAATCAGTTGGCAATCGAAATTTCAAGTCCTGTAGGCGAAGTTCGGTGCCTTCAACAGTGTTTTATTAAATACATATTATGAATATTCAAATGTGTGAAGTGTATGTTCAAAGAGAGCTTTTATTTTATTATTTTGCCATGTTTATTATTTTTTGTATGATTTGAAAGTCTTTGATAAAATGAATATCTTCCCAGCTGTTTTATTTACAGACGCAATTAGCTTCTGTCGTTGACCTACGGCAAAGACTTTTGCTACGGAACGTCTACGAAAGTGCTACGTAACCGCTACGCTTTTGCTACGAACTTTCTCGGCGTAGAACTTACAAAGCTTCCCCTTGTAATATATATTTATGTTTTTACAATAACAAACAGTTTTATTTAATTGATAGATAAAACGCGTTTGATTATTGATCAGGAATTAAAAAAGAGTTCAATGATCGTACTTAATCTACCTAATTATAAACACATTAAATGAAATATATATATAAAAAAAATTATATATCCTAATACCCCAACAGTAAACTACATAAAATCAGGAAAGAAAAAAACAAAAAAAAAAACTATCTTCTTTTGTTGACTTCGCTACGACTTCATTACGGACAATATTTTGAATTTTATGTATTTTTTTAAGGTATTGGATTTAATAGAATAGATTTTATAGTATATTTTGTATCGAGGGACTAAACGAAGCCATAATATACCAGAGGTGGTTTAACTCCCGAGCGTGCGAGGGAGTCAATGAAACCGAGGGTATATTAAGTTGGCGTTTAGTCTCGAGGTGCAAACTGTACTTCTCACTTTGAGTGCGAGAAAAATTGACTATTTAGTACAAAAACATTTAATAAATATTATTCCTCCAGTCCATAAAACTTTCGTAAGTTTTTAGGTAAATCTTCCGCGATTTTGGCGGGAAAAGATTATCTATTATGTCTTTTGCTCTTTGCTCACCGTCAAACTGTTCACTTTCACTGGACATTTTTAATAAATTTATTTAAAACTCATTCAAGCAAATTCAATCATTCTGAAATTTTCACGGTCAGTTTTTTCTTCTAAACCAGTCACAGATTAACAATTTAAAACGCATGGCGCCACCTTCTTTGCGGAAAAACCATGGAACTAAAACTCTCAACATTTTCGCAATGAAGATGGTCCACACTCCACAGATATTTACTGGCTGTTTGAGTTTGTCTATGTCACATGAAGGAAATTAAAAAAAACTAATTACTTTTCACTCGCTAGGGACTAAAGTGGTCACTTTAGTCCCGCTTCATAGGGCTATATTGGTTTACTTTTAGAGCATGAGAAGTGAAAAATATATTTTAACTTTAGAGCTAACATAGTATTAAGTCATCATTCATCATCATTTCAGCCGAAAGACGTCCACTGCTGCACATAGGCCTCCCCCAATTGGGGGGGTTCGCCATAATCGCCAGACTTGGCAGGCGGGTTGGCGATCGCAGTATGGTGTTAAAAATGCGTAAAGAATGCTGCTGCCCATTCTCTCGTAAGTCCCTTAGTCGCCTTTTACGACACCCACGGGAGGAAATAGGATGGTGCTACTAAGGCATATATTTGCGTATAAATCTAAAACGATCTACTAACTACACAGCTTTACACGGTGAATGCACTACTAAGACGGCCCATTCAACCGCAGACGTATCGCAGGTGCGCTGCAATCGTCAACCGATCTTACGACGTGCGACGGTCGTAACGTGAATAAGAACCATAACTTGGTATCTTTATTACGTTCACATAAAGTCGATTCTTAGTTTGCTACTATTTAATGTCCGATAGTGCGGCTTTGATAGAACCTACTAAGTCATGGTTAAATTTTTTAATTTTTCGAACCAAAATTGTTGTTTATGATGTTAGTAATATAGCTCTGAGAGGTTGTTAGTGTTTTACCAATGACCCTGTATAAGTGTTTAAGTTATTGTATTAAGGCATTAAATTAAAATGTTTATTGCATCATCTTAGATAACTTATTCTAGTTACATCAGAGAGAATCCTTTTAAGCAATTAGTTTGCTTGTGTTAGGATGCTCCACCCCTCCCCAGGTTATACAAATTGTTATCAAGTTATTGAGCCCGTTCAAGATTATGTAAACTTATAGAACTAAAACAAAAATAACAACAAAAAAATGAAATAAAAACACAGTTATTTTTATGATAGGCAAAAACGCCCTGGGATGTGTGTTATGTGAGTAGAACATGGTGTGGAGGTGAATGTGTATGTGAGTAGTGGGTGTGAGTAAGTGTGGGAGTGAGAGAGTGGAAGTGGAAGGTTGTACCTACACCGCATAAATGGTGGAAAACAGTATACATGGTAGAGATTAATTATCTACTTTATTAGTGGCTTTTGTGGACATGATATTTATTCAGATATGTTACTGTAGTTGTAATTGCAATCATGTCATTAATATTTTATATACTTAGATTATTTTATATTTTGTGAATGTGAGAACATTGTAGGCCTAGTAGAGTGTAGATTTGTTGGCGGTTTTCTATTTTGTTAAGTACCTGGTAATTGTTGAAAGGCCTACACTGTCCTCTCATACCTATTATCACTGTTATTTTATCATATTGTAAAGCCAATTATTTTTAAAAGAGTAACCGTGGAGTTTCTTGCCGGCTCTTCTCCATAGGAAACGACTAATTGGAACCGTGCACCTAGCTTCTGACGTTTCATAAGTGCCCATGTAGGTTTATGTGAAATAAAATATTTCGATTGATTTTTTGATTGATACTGTAACTTTAGGCAAAATAAAATAAATTCTTGCTAGTTAACCCTATGACTACTTTTGGGATCGGAAAATACTAATAGGACGATATCTTTCAATAGCAGTTACATATCATAGCTTAATCTTAACTAATATTATAAATGCGAGAGTAAGTTTGTTTGTTAAGTTTTCACACACAAACCACTGAATTATGCATAAATCCGTTGTCAGGTGCACAGAAAAGGAAATAGGGTATAATAACCGGCCCTAGTCGTGAGCACAGATGGGCAGTAGTGGGGGCAAGCTCGCTCATGTAAACTTTCGGCTAAATAAAAATGACACGCAAGAGTCCAATAGACGACGAGTATCGACTGACGAACCAATCGCATGCAGCTTGGCGCCCCCCGGCTTCTTCATTCCGCCAAAGAGACCTAAAAATTGACTACTGCGCAGGTGTCAGTTTGTGCTCACGACTCATGCCGGTTATACCTTTCACCCCGGTTATACGTTTGCGTGGGATTATTACCGACCTCCGCGCGGGCGAAGCCGCATGCATTATTAAATTTAATTTTATTACAATTTAAAGTCAATTTTGTTTCATATAAAAATTTAAACACTACTTAGTTGTAGTGTAAGTAGTAGCTTTTTATTGTAAAGCCGGTCGAAACTGTCAAAAAAGTTCAAATGATTTAGCACTATTATTAGACCAACTGCAGTTATATTGTTTCATTGCAGGGCCATTGCACTCAGTCACTCAGTTTCCTCATTGTCAACGTAAGTTGAATACAACACGAGCTACACAAGTTACAAATATGTTCTAATTTAGAAGATTTATATTCGTTACAAAGAAGGAGTGCACTACAATCTAGGCAATTGTTTGATTTATAATTAAACATGTCTTAGAAAATGGTTGTTAGCGACAAAATAAATTTTCTCTTCTAAAAATATAAAAAGCATCGTGACATGCGTTAACACCAATATTACTTCCCACCTCTATTGCTACTACAGCTTCATCTATTTCAAACTAGAATCCATCTTAAATAACTAAACACTGCAGTCATCTCATTTCCCCAGCATTGGATCCCAGCCCGGATCACTCCGGATTACCACCTCGTCGTCATGATATTCCAGGTTATTCCCAGTTATTATTATCTGCACTTCTACCTAGGTTGAAATCTAGATTATATTCGAGAATCTTAATAATCTTCGGATCTGTCGAGAATATTTTATCTGTCTGTCTGTCTAGTTGTTCTGGCTAATCTCCGAAACGGCTGGACCGATTTTGACAGGACTTTCACTGGCAGATAGCTGATATTATAAGGAGTAACTAGCTTTATTTTAGAAAACGCCACGCGGGCGAAGCCGCAGGCAAAATCTAATTATATATTAAATAGACGTAGTTCAGTTTCATGAATATAACATGATTTACCCACATTTTCAGTTTTATTTTAAAACCCATGTAGTGACGTGTCTATTGCCAGTAACCGGACACAAATTCAGAGGAATTTCCCAGTTGTCAAAAATCCGTGCGGGGATCGAACGCTGGACTTAGATCTCAACAGTCACGATTGTGGCCACTAGACCAAGAAACCGGCCAAGTGCGTGTCGGACACACAATGAAGGGTTCCGTAGTTGGGATGAATATCCCAAGAATAAACTTAACATTGTAGTTGAAAAACCTGGTCACCCATACATTCCAACTGCCGATGTAAGTTTTTACGCACAATATTGAGAGATTTACCATGTTATTTTAAGACCATAGACTACTTAAAGGTTTTTCTGTAATATATAAGTAAAAAACTATTTTCGATATTTTTTTCAAACTTTTAAGCTCAATAGTTTCAGAGATAAGGGGATCAATTTTCATCTTAACAAAAAAATAAAAATAATAACAAGCCCTTTTATTTGATATTTCACACGGTACAGTTTGCAAAACTTTATTTTTATTTTTCTAGTTTGACCCGCAAGAGTGACCTCATATTCAAGAGTAGATTGTACATCAAGTGCATAAAACGCACCATTTTACATGACGTTTACCCATCCGAGCGAGCTTGCGAGCGAGGATGGATATAGAGTGTAAAATGGGTTTTATGGACGAGTTGTACACTCTTCTTTTCACTTCGATTGCGAGGAAATGAAACAGCAACATGTAAAATAATAAATGGGCGAATTATATAAGTTTATTTCATGAAGTTTTTTTGTTTTTGTGTACTTTGGCTGTTGGTATCCTTGCCTTGTTCTTAGAATACTAACGAAACGATTGAAAATAAAGAGGTTATTCTATGAAGTTGAAGTTGTTCGTGTGGCTGTTGGACAGGGGCGCTCCTTTCATTAAAGCCGAAAAGCCCGGCTCTCAATCAAAAGTGAGCCTAGCAATAAAAAAACTACACCTGTAAACGAACTCAATGTCGCAAGAATTGATACGAATAATAACATTTAACTCTCCGCGTAGTACCGGCCACAAGAATAAAAACGTGGTACCGGCCGCGAGCTAGATACGTACCTACGATGCAACGTTGCCGGAGTTACATACTCAAGGAATAATATTTAAATTCCGCGCCTCTTTCATCACGCACCGTTGCCAAACTATCTCCGATGCCGCAGTTGCGATCTCGCTCTAACGTTATAGCGCTAAGCAGGAGGCGAGATCGTATCCATGAATTAAGTATAGCTTTCTCGCTCACACAAGGTGGCTTCATATCGGGCTTCTAACCTCTCATTTTTTCGCAAAGAAATGTGTTAACGTCCTTGATATGATAGTATGTACTCATTTTGCAAATGTTCGAATTTTTAAGCCCGGCTTTTGACTTTTAATGAATGACACGAATCGTAGTAGGAGGTGATAGGATTGTAGATCCTGAGTATGTCTGTGTTAGTCGCTGCGCAAAGCGTGAATTTGCATGATATAATTTCAAATTAATTGTTTTGAGCGGTTACTGGCGCCGTTTATTTTTTGATTTTTTTAAATTTTCTGTGAATTTAAGTGTTGTGATTAGTTTTTGCTGTAATTACCTTCTTTTTGAAGTGATGAAAATTTTACTATCATTAAAATGAATTCGGAAACGCATACAATTATTCCTTGTGAAGGATTAAAGTGTATATTGGTGTGCAATCGTTACTCGGACAAAGGTAAATACTTTGAGTTTTACAGACAAATATAATCTCGCTGAATACATTACGCGTGTCGATCACAATCGCGCTGTTTTTCAAAGATTAGGTTGATGTGTGTCATTTAGCACTTTAAGAACTTCCTTTCCGAGGTCACAATGAGCTCAATCAATAGGGGCAATTTCTTAGGGCTTGTACCTTTGCTTTCTTTATACGACCTAGTCTTAGAGAAACATATGCAGCAACAAGATAGCAACAAACCGGAGCCTAGTTACTTATCAAATGAATTAAATGTAAACAATGTGTAGTTAGAAATCACAAATCAATCAATTATTTATGAGCCATCTAGTACGACTCGAAGAGCTCTGTTGTGCCAATAATGTTATTAGATGGCTCACTTATCATATTTTACACGATACTGATAACTTGTAAATAAAATAGTTATGATTTTGTAAAGGATTACCAGTACTCTTCGTATTTAAAATTTACCTATATTTAAGCTTAGCATAACGTCTGTACTCCCCGGAGGGTTATGCAGAGGTGTACCTATCTAGCTACACCCACATTTTTCCAGTCATGTTTTGTTGTTAATTCATATTTAAATAGTTAGGTATATATCTATACCTTACCTAGCAACTAATACCACTGATATTTGTTTCATCAAATTTGTTGGAAAACAAACATAGTGGTATTCGTTTTTGGTATTAGAAAGGAATAAATCGCAATTACTTACAATTATGAAAAACGAATATTAGTCAGTTCTTTAACGGCTCAGTCGGTAGGCGCCACTTTGCCAGGCGATACGGTGGGATGTGTTTTTTATACAAAATATATATTGGCTTGCCCTAATTTTGACCCCTAGGCACGCCACTGCTGTTGGACTGATTGCCTTGGTCTTCACAAAGTTTGTTTTCACAAAACAATGTTTACAGAAAATCTAGAGCACTTATTTTTCTGTTTGCAGGACATAAATCGCGACCAGGCTCGCACTTGCCTACTTTTATTTTATAGGCGTAAAACCGGCCGATTGTAAACATAATGCGTTGGAGACCATAAATAATGGCGCATTAAATTCCCTCGGCTTTGGCGGTACGTTCCGGAGTTGTTACCACCTGAACCAATTATGTAACGGTAGGTATGTTCCATTTAATAGTTGATCACTTCATAACTGATTTCTGGGGAAACGTATTTCACCGTCTGTTCCCAGTGCTAATCTGTCAAGTTCTTTTTGTTCCTCACTCTAGTAAATGATCGTAATAAATCAGTATTACTTTCGTCATTAAGGTCAGTCAGAAGCTCGAAATTCTGAAAACCAGTCTTGCCAAGCGGTTTTGTGTTCGGGTAAAGAAACAGGTTTCCAGCACAGACAAACCCGTGAGGGTCGATACCGATCGGTGCAGGGTTAACCAGCATAAAGAAACAGATAAATCTGTCCTTATTGACCTGTTTCTTTAACTCATATGGCTGGATAGCAGGTAGCCGGCACCGACAAGTTGTAAACTGTTTCTTTATAAATGAGCTCATAAGATAGCGTGGGAATATTATACCTCCACCGATCGGTACCGACTCGCACAGACTCGCCTGCACCAAAAACCTGTTTCTTTATGTAAGCACCCTTACCCAGTAGTTACTGGTACCATCAGACTATCAGACCTCCACAACCCAATTAGCAGTCGCTTCATGTGCGGTGACCAGCACATCAAGTTACCAAAAACTGTAAAATTTTCTTGTTCGGCTTTGAACTTAATCGTCAACATTTAAAGTTTAAAATCGTTTGGAGAAATTTGACAGTTTCATGTAGCTTGATGTGCTGGCCACTGTACCTAAATTGTAGGAATTTACTTACTAGTGGTAAATGCAGGAATTTATTAACTTACTTCTTTGGTATTAGTGTGCGTCCACATTGCCAGCCTAGCGCGATTGCGACGATGGGCGCGAAATTAAACATATGAAACCGCCCCTTGCGTTCATAGTGTAGTGACTAAGGCGGGCGCCTAGCGCGACGAGCTCAAGCGAGATAGCGCGCGTAGTTTTCAAACGTTCCTATCCGCGCGTTTAGGCCGCAATATCGCCATAGTCTGCAAGCGACCTAATGCGCGGTTGGTGGGTTTCAAACCAGTTCGGTCTTATCGCTCGGAGTAAGTACGGGCGTAAGTTATTATATATTTTTTTTGTTGTAAAATGGTGGTAAAAACTGAATTGTGTTTATAAGTGTGATTCAATCTAAACCAGCTATATGGCAATGTAAACATCCTCACCACAGTACTCACATAATAATAAGAAAATTATGGAGCGAAACCAAAGAACAATTTCCTGATTGAACTATCTAATAAAAATACCAAATCTTCGTCCATGGTTGCAACACTTGAAATACGCCTTAGCGCTACAACGGCTCGCACGTCGCTGGCCTAGTAGCATTTTCCGTTGGCATTTAGTAGGGCCACCTTCAGAGGTATGTGGCCCAACCAAACGCCAACAAAAATGCTACTAGGGTGAGCCCTGGCTCCTCCGCCGCCGCGCCCGCCATAGGCCCTATAGTCACCGCGCGTTCAGTGTGGACACACGCTTAAATTCAGGCTTCTCAGTAACAGGTCCCTGTCTATAAATGTTTAAAGGACGCTCACCCATCCTAGACAAGATCTCCAACTACGACGGCTTAACCTCGCAAAACGATCGATTCCGCGCTAGCAGTTTATCCAAGAACCCTTGAGCAGAGAGTGTACCACTACTTGAGTAGCTGAAAATAAATTGGTATTTCCATTTTCAGTAACTGTATCGAGCTCGTTAAATCGGCCGGTTGATTTCGAGTTTGCACTTAAAGAAATTAGTAACAATTTGTAGCTGCCGGGGCTGTAACTTTGAAAAGTTTAGTAGGGAATTTGTCAATGCATTAATTTGTTTTACGATGAAGTAACTTGTGGACTTCGGGATTATGAACTTAATGATCCCGGCATAATATTAAATTATAATGGAATTTGGTACTATGGGCTTTAAGAGTATCTACATTTTATAGCGATATTAATATATTTGACCGTTAATATCACTGTAAAATAGTACCGAACGCCATTGTAGCATTGGTTTCGGTTTTTACATCACGTTTCATTTATTTTGAAGAGTTTGATGTTTTGGTCGTGTTAGCAACGGATGTCATACGTAATTCTTATTAGTCATGTCTTTCAACAAAATCAGGTACCTAAGTACTGTATCATATTTTTAGAAATGTATGAGTAAAATTATGTATGGAAGTGCACGAACGCAGTCTGTAATTATTCTCAAACCCTCACGGCGTTGGTTCATCTATTTGTAATATCAAAATAAGAGCTTTTTACTAAATGTATATGAAAGCATATACGGTAACTTATAACAAAAAATAAATAAAAAAATAATTTTTGTCTGTCTGTTTGTTCCAGTTTATCTCCGAAACGACTGGACCGATTTTGGCGGGATGTTCACTGGCAGATAGCTGATGTTATAAGAAGTAACTAAGACTACTTTTAAGAAAAAGACACGCGGGCGAAGCCGCAGGTAGCAGCTAGTGGACCAATAAAAACTTAAAAAGTATATACAAAATCCCTCAAAACACCAACCATATCCTGAACCCACTATCACATGCACGTCCTATAAATATAATGTAGGTAACTATTTATAAAGAGGGTAAGTGGGGTGGCTCATAAGAATAAACGACACACATTAGGGCCACACGTTGCTACCACAGAGTGACCCATTTTATAAAAGTGTACCAGGCACTGCGTGTACCAACAATACTGGGACTTTAAGGTATGTTCTCAAGTATTTATGGGTATAATGAGGTGCTATGTGTACAGGGAATGGATCCGAGGGGAATGAATTACTATGTAAATGTATGATGTCACTAGCTTTCGCCCGCGGCTTCGCTCTCGCTTAAATAAAAAAATAAAAAAAACTCTTAACACACTACTAAAGTTTCTATAATAATATAATTCAATCATGATCCGAAAGACACGTGGCGCCATCTATTATCATAAGAACGTTATTGTTGTTATCCTCGGGAACAGTACTATTTTTCGGAATGAAAGGAAACCTATGTCCGTTTCTGTACACCTGAGAATGTATATACAAAATTTCAGGATGATCGATTCAGTGGTTTAGGCGTGAAAAGGTAACAAACAAACAAACTTACTTTCGCATTTATAATATTAGTTAGGATGTTGTTTGTGTCCATGCATGAAGAGTGATAAATATGAATGTTGATGGATGGAGAGGATGAGGAAAAGGCCAAGGAGAAGAAGGATGGATTGTGTGAGGAATTATATGAAAGAGAAGGGAGTAAATGATAGCGGGACGGTTGACAGGGGAGAATGGAAAGAGAATAGGTGTTGCGTCGACCCCAAGTAACATGGGACAAGGATGAGAAGATGATGATGAGGTTATTTGCGTCCGTATTGCACGTTTTTATAGCGAAATGGGCCTGCTCTTGATCTAGATCTCACCTGATGGATAGTGATGAATGAAGTCTATGATGGAACGAGCGTGCCCAAAAGATACTTGTTCACTCCTGTTTTAAAGACAGACAGGTTATATGTGGAAGGGAACGCAGACGCTGGTAGAGAGTTGCACAATTTGGCTGTGCGCATAATAAATATGAAGGAGAAGCGCTGAGTACGACTGGTCGGGATATCAACCAAGTGCAGTAATACGTCTGGTAGTCCAGTAGTGAAAGGGTGATGAAGGATGGGTGATGGTGGGATCAGGTCGTGGAGCTCCTGCGAGTAATTTACGCAATTTTATTACGTGCTGATCAAGTTACGGTGCAGTAAAGTAAAAGTTTTTATTTTGGAACAACAACAAATTGACATAATAACAATAGAAACGGTGATAGCTACAAAAGTTAAAAACTGTGTCGCAGCTATCAACGCCCGTAGTCCGCAGTTGCAGTAAAATTCAAGTTTGAGTGCTATTTTAATCTTTGAACTGCGCGTAGCAGTAGAATGCGCTCTTAATAAGCTCTCGTCACGATTGATTTTGATTGACTGAAGCTGCACTACAACTATATTTAACGTGAATTAGCCTATTAATAATTTGCACAAAAAACTGAACTGTTGTTACAGGCCAAATTAAGTAAAAAAACTGCATAATCAACCTATAACGTTCCGACTGTTGGGACACTGGTATCCTCTCTAAGGGAAGGAGTGAGGAGTGTTAATTCATCACGCGGGCCCAGCGCGGATTGGTACATGTCACATGTCTTAGAATTTTTGGTTCTAGGAAATGTCGGTTTCCTCACATACATACATACAAAAACTCACGCCTTTTTCCCATGGAGGTAGGCAGAAACTATAGAGCGCCAGCTGCTATGCTCCTTACATACTCCTTTTGCTTCGTTTACATTCATACATCTGGTCATACATGCACGCCGGTTGCGAGTGCTACGCACCTGACCTTTCTGAAAAACATCACCAATTCGGTCTCTATTTATGTTCTCCTAGGGTGTTTCCACTCACATCTGCCTTGTCAATACCTTTTGTAAGTCGCCTTTCATTCATCCTCTCAACATGACCAAACCATCTAAGCATACTCTTTTCAATTTTTGTCACTACATCTTCATTTAAACCACACCGTTGCCTCATCACATCATTTTTCAACCTATCATTCACAGTCACACCACACATGCTTCGCAAGGAACGCGTACTTCGCAACTTTGGTTTTCTCACGATGCCACATTAAGAGTTAAAGACAACTATTGTCTATCAATCAATGTATTAGAAAATCTATGTATACTACATGGCATTTTAATCGTCTTGCAACGATAACCCCTTCTCATGTATCCAATGACTACTAATCATTGATTTAAAAAAAAATAAACATATTTATAAGAATTAAAAAAAAAAAAAAATATATATGACGTAGTTACGAGTGCAGTTCGAGCCTTGTGTTCCAAGGGCGGCACGGAATGGAGCGGCGATATGTTTATCAGAGTTCATTTACCCTAACGTAAAAATGTGTTTCTTACTATTGCAACTTAAACTTAATCTAAATCTCAATCTTTCTTTTTTTAATCGCGCTTAGAGGTATTTTATGTCGGGTACATTGTGTGGACCACCTTTGTGAGACGACTAAAATGTCACGGTGTATAATTTAATGTATACAATTATTGTAAAATATTTTAAAAGAGTAACGGTGTAGTTTCCTGACCATTCTTCTCCTCTCTCTCGCTTAAAACTACCTTTTAGAAGGGGCAACTAGAATCAATAACATTTTTCTGTAAATTTTGACGTTCAAAAGTGCCTTTTATGTGCCTATTTAAAATAAATGGTTTGACTTTGACTTTGACTTAGCCTTAAACCTTTATTGCAAGAAAATCACGTAGAAACACTGAAAATGGTGAGGGTAAAGGAATAACACTTTTTTAAAACAATTTTACAACGTGTTCAAATCGCGAAAACTCCAAAACATTGCAAGCAAAAGTCTATTCATCCGATCATAGAACGAACATTAGCGGCTACCACCCCACCCCAGAATTCCATTCGAATATGTTTTATTACCAAAGTGAAGGCAATATCGAGACTATGTGGTTTCTTAGAGCTCTCTCTCGAACAGTAATACCGTGTGCCGGGTATACGGACGTCGACGGAATACATTTGCTTCGTAAAAGTTATTTTTCGTCATAAACTGGTCGTGTTCAATGTCTTAGAGTATTGAATTATTGGGAGCGATGTTATCGACGTGTGTTTGGATGTAGGTATTATTGGTATATTAAGGTTATATCGACATAAAGTGAATGTGTTAAAATTTTGTATGTAAAAGGGAGAGAAAGGGAAACGTTATGCAAGTACAGTTTACTCGTAACCTGTCGTGTCGGTCCGAGTTATTTTAGAAAAGCTCATGTCTTTGGTAACGAGACTAGATGTCCTTATTCCAGCAGGGAATGTCCAATTAAATAAGCAATATTAATAGTATTAACTAAAATATGGTTGAAAGAGTTTAAAGAATGAGCTGACGATAGTACTGACAAACACATTTAAAAAACATAATAATAATAATATAAAATAATATAATTAAACATTTGTTAGGCAGGATAAAACATTGATCGGGCAGGGGCCATAGTCCTTCCAGAAATTTAGGTAACCAGTCCAATAACCACTTTGGCTACCAAAATCCGGTTGGTGCCTCACTTCATTAAAAGCGTTTAACAGGCCTCAGCGAGTTGGCTTCGGCCCCTCATACACCTTGCAAAAGTTCAGGACCCCTAGGGTCCCGATATAATATGGCAAAGACTATAAATAAAAATATACATACACTAGCTTTTGCCCGCGGCTCCGCCCACGTGGATGTCGATTATCGCGCAAAAAAAGTACCCTTTGTCCTTCTGCATATCCCAGGCTATAACTTTGCCAAATTTCATGACGATCGGTTCAGCGGTTTAGGCATGAAAATGTAACATACAGACAGACAGACACAGAATTACTTTCGCATTTATAATATTAGTATGGATAATTTATAGTAAAGCTAAATGTTAACCAAATCTAAAGCACCTCAGCAAATAAAATATATATTTAAATATCCGTTTATTTGTATCCAAACGTTTGTAAAAACTCAACCCACGTACCGGGGTCAGTGAGATGGGTCTCTGTTATTAACCAAATTCTGGAGATGTTTTCTGAGCAAACGTTCCGTGTCGTCATTCTCAAGCAATTCCTGGCAATTGTTCATGAATAAATGTAAAATAATGTTCATAATTGAAGAAATTAGAGTAGATACCCAGCTGTCAATAATATGGCACATCGATTTTTTTTTAAGATCTGCTTTGAGAATGTCGTCCAATTTATGTTCTGTCACTCATAAATTAAG
This sequence comes from Dryobota labecula, assembly GCA_947523025.1. Classification (NCBI taxonomy): domain Eukaryota; kingdom Metazoa; phylum Arthropoda; class Insecta; order Lepidoptera; family Noctuidae; genus Dryobota; species Dryobota labecula. The sequence continues at coordinate 26,722,014 of OX383287.1, read as the reverse complement.
GAAATAAAATGAATTTATTTGTTTATACATTGACGCTATCATGTAAAAAAATAATAAAAGGTCAAGGGCGAGCTGGACTCGCACACGACGGATACTGCACCACTGTACAATATACTATAATACGATAAAACAGTACAAATAAGAAAAAAATAAAACAATATTCTTGCATGGGGACCTTTAATTAAATTAAATTTTTAATAAAAATATCTTGTATTGGGATATTAGGTATTTTTAACGCCATAGTTCTACACTGAAAATTTCAAGTGTTTACCTATTACGGTTCAAAAGATACAGCCCTGTGACAGACGGACGGACAGTGGAGCTTAGTAACGGGTCCCGTTGGCATCCTTTGGGTACGTAGTCCTAAAAATTGTTAAACACCTATAATCCTTATGACTTGGAGCTCCTCGTATAAAGGACGACAAATGGCTACGAGATCATGTGGTGCCACAAACAAAATTACACCATCAATTCGATAACCGCGAGTGGTATGAGACGCGTAAAGGGATTTACCAAGATAGAAGGCCTGCAGTTTCAAATGAACAGAAAATTTGTTGCTTTTTGCGTAGTGTTCTAATCATACAATGAATTTAAACTATGTATACAGCGTGTTACGGAAAGTGTATATCCATACAAACGGGGTGAAGAGTGTATCTGGTTCAGAATCTCTGTACAAAATTTCAGCTCAAAAGCACTAACTAGAAAATGCTCAATATTTTTTTTATTTCGATATTTTATTAAATTTAAATCATAACAAACGTGTTACCGCCGTTTCTTTGTGTGTAGTTTATTGACACCGATCAGCTGACTTGGTCTAGTGATGTGTAGAATTCAATTGGAAACATTTGATTTTTAGTTAAATGTTGCTTAACTTTTTATTTATGTAGGTATAGGTATTAAAAAATATTGCCCTGTAGTTTGTTATCACCAAAAGAATCCGTGCCTTTGATATGTATATACCCTTTCCGTAACACGCTGTATATATATATATATATATATATTGTTTTTTTTGTATATACCTTTTTATATATACAATGACATGAATATTTACTTGTAAAGTAAAATATTATTTGAATTTTTGTGAATGTGAGGACTATGTGGGTAATTGTTTTTTTTTCTTCTCTGTTTTAATGGTGGTCTATTTATTTATTTAGTTTATTTCGATGGTCCTAGTTTCTCATTTTGTTTTACATAATCCAGCATTGCTTAAGTAAGCGGGCACGCCCTTTATGCCAGGAGACTTATTTAGGTAATTATTTTTTTTTTTTTTGCATTTTGTAGTTTTTTGCTTAAGTATAGTTTTTCACTGTATTTGCTGGTATATTGGCGTGTGTTAGCTGACATATTGCAAATAATTTAATTTACTGTTCTGTGTCTCGTAATGTTAATTACTTTGCATATCTACCCGTACCACTGTATAGAATCAAGTTTATCTAATTGAGCAGACAGATCTGCTGCTGGGGAGTTTGTTGCGCCACTTCTTCTTTCCAGCTAAAGCATTAGGAAGTGGTGAAGGGCGGGCGTTCGGTGGACTGTCTTATGTAATTTTGACGTTCGAAAAGTGCTGATTCTCAGCCTAATTTGAATAAGTGACTTTTGATTTTGGTCTGGCAGTTTGAGCACTTTATGCGGCCTACCCAAATGTCCTTTCTTTGGTATTGTTCGCCGAATCGTTGAGCTCCTTACGTTCTGAGTTGTTGCACGATTACCAACAAATGCGTGTCCTGACTGGATAGGACCACTCAATCTGTGTGGTTCTTTCATCAAAAGACCATTTTAGAAACCTGAAGTTTTCACATGATGATAATGACCGAGATTATGTTTATTTGACCTCTGAGTTTGTTTCGGTCTTTCTTCTCAGAGTAGTCAGATAGGAAACGCCGACCTCATCTAGTTTTAAAATTATGATTGGCGTGCAAAACCGTTCGTACAAACCTACTTACAGAAATAAAATCATTTATCATTTACAAAACAAAGAAAAAATCGAGGGGCTACAGAAATAACCAAAATAGCCTATTGAAACACGTCAGCATGTTTATATGACCACTGTTACTGACTTTCTGTGAATAAATTAACTGAATAACAGGGGCTAAACTACATATTATATTTAACCAACCCACTCTGAGATAAACACAACCCCATTTAAGAAACGCTTACCTCGCGCACCGACAAGGAGCACACAATATCACCATGTACTAAACACTTGACTCACAAATACCTTGTAAGAAACCTTTCATACATTTTAAATAAGAATTACCCGACCAAGTGAAGAAGACACCGCGGGAAGTTATCCACTGGCGTCTAACCATTACTCCGAGAAATGCCAATTTAAAGTTGTAACGAGGTTTCCCGCGAGTGGCTGCGGAACGAAATTAAAAACTCTACAGAGCCAACGCTCGAATAGCTTCGGTGACTGGATGGGGCCTCTAACCGGCCTAACTTTCATCCTCACTTTGTTACGTACTTCCCTTACGGCAATTTTCAGCCTTTTCAACGAGAGATCAGGATGCAAAAAGTGTGCCAACTAGTTTTTGCCCCGTTCCCGCATGTAATGTCTGGTTTACCGAAACTTTCTGTGGATTAAAAGAGCAAGGCGATATTAAATTTTTATGGCTGTCTTCGGGATGCCGAATTTCTGCGATATTGGTGGGATGCTGTGTAGGACATAAAGTGCATGGGAAACATCTCTCGGTAGAAGTAAGGTATTGAAGCTTTTATTTATAACTTATACTCATAGCTTATCTGCTATAGTAGTAAAATATTGATGTTGAGTTTATCTACTAAATCAAATCAAATCAAAAGTCATTTCAAATAGGCTGAAAATCACTTTCCGAACGTCAAAATGTCCTCCAAAACGCGCGCCCTTCACCACTTCCTAATGCTTTAGCTGGGAAGAAGTAGCGCAACAAACTCCCCAACAGCACATCTGTCTGTTCAATTAGATAAACTTGATTCTATACAATAGTAGGTATGCAAAGTAATTAACATTACGAAAAACAGAACAGTGAATTAAATTATTATTATTATAAGTCAGCTAGCACTAACAGCGACACTGACTATTGGACAGACAAATTTATCACTGTATATAGTACACAATCCAAGAGATCTACTTTTCCCAAAGCCCTGGGCCTCAACTCTGCTATTACAATAGTGCCAGAATAGTCTATCATTGATTTCATAATTGTTGATTTTGACAAGTTTGTTAATCTACTAATATAATGGCGTCATTATGACTTTCCAATGGTCAGCCACTGACACTCCATTGAACGAATTGGTAATCTCGTACATAATGACAAATGAAACTTCCTAATAAACTTCCAACTTCCTACTACTTAAGATTGCTTATAACACTAATAAATAATATGTCATAGTTGCATATTATTATGTATTTATTATTTTCCACTACATTGTAGTTCTAAGTATATATTTGAGTGATATTTATTTTAGAAGTATGTATGTAAGTATATTCTCTTATTGTATGTTTATTAGTATTTATATTAGGGTATAGCTATTTTGATTTTATGTTTTTTTTTTTTTTTCTCTTCTACACGTAAACACGTTGTCTACATCTCTATATCTACTTTCCTATCGCAGGTATGCTGGAAGAGATTTCATTAGAAAGAAGCATCACCTTTGTACGCATTTTTCTGTTCCTTTCTTCTTGTCTGTTTATATGTGTGTACATAAATTGTTAAATAAATAAATAAATAAGAAAATATATATAAATGAAATCTGGCGTGAATAAATGTTCAAAATGCCATTGTAATACAATTCTATTACAAGACCATTGACTGACCAATGATCGACCATTATGAATTTAGCAGATTACGAACTTTTAGCAAAATGACAATGGGACCGTGTTGGAGTGACGAATTTAATAAAAATAGCAGACTTGGGCCCCTGTTCTTATTCATGATAACCATTCGATACGTAATAACTTCATTGAAAATGCATTAACAGTCCATTTTAATAATGTTTGTATTTTATGAGCTCGTGGCTAAGTAATAACAGCCGCACGGGTCGATCCATCAGGTTAAGCTACGCTTGCCGGGGTTGGTCCGAGGATGGGTACATAACGAGACTCCTCCATGCATCGGAAAGCACGTTAAGCCGTTGGTCCCGGCTGTCATTCGTGGATCTTTGACAGTCGTTATGGGTCGTCTGAAGCCCGAAAGTCTGACAACCAGTCTTACCAAGGAGTATCGTATAACGTGGGAACATTCTAGGCAGATAGATTTTTGTAAATAATGTTTCTGCAGTTTCCCAACTGCTACCCACCAAAAATGTACACAACTTCAAAACATCGCAAATGGAGCTTAAAATGCACCGCCCGCCATCGGCTCCAACATTTTAAAGTACCGTAGTTCAAAGTTGTCCAAGTGTCGGCCACGTAAATACCACCGAATAAGTTTCAAAAAGTGTGACTAGACAGATGTCAGTTTAAAAACAAAGTTCAAGACGCTACAGCATGTTGCAAAACAATCCAGATGTTAAGACAGCGGCGTACGTGACCGGAATGGGAACTCCGTGTACATTCCCGTCCCCAATAGTTGTGTATAAAAGCGGTTATTGAATATTAAACTCACGAAATGGGATATTATGGGCGCGGAGAAAGTTAAGAGTTTACTATGAAATTTTTTCGTAGATACTTTTGTTTTATTTTGTTTGCGGAGGCTTACTTTTAGTGATGCTCATTCTGTGGAGCGGACTTTAGGAATATTACTTTTGAGTTGACTTAGTGTTTGTTATCAAATTTTCACAATTTACCTAGAGTCTAGTCCTAACAGTAACTTATTTCGCTTATGGCTGGAGAATCACTGAACCTGTTTCTTTTTTATAGCGTTCATTATGTGCATATTAAGTTCTTACAAGCAGAGCTTTTTTAGTCAGTTAAACCATATATTGACTTGATTGTCTGCTGCGCTGCGTGTCGCGGGTTCGATTCCCGCACGGAAAAAATATTTGTATGACCTACAAGTAGTTGTTCCGGGTCTGGCTGTTTGTGTATGTGGGTTTAAATGTTTGTAAACGCACCCACAATACGGGAGAAATTCCTAGTGTGGGGAAACGTTTAAAAAAAAAAATGTATAGAGGGTCACTCTTTTCGTGGTTTGCAAAATAATCTGACGGTTTACGTGATAGAAGGTGATTACCACCGTCTATGGACACCTGCTATTAAAGATACAAGGTGCCAAACTTACATATAAGGCTACAAAATTAAGGCCCCCGCAGATAGGCGCGACGAAACGGTGCGACGCGATTCTGGTAGAACAATTTCCATGAAGTTTTCATAGAAATTGTTTTACTAGAGTCTCCTCGCGCCTGTCTGCAGGAGCCTTTACAAGTTCCAGCAGCATCACCGAAAAATCGAAGCACAGAATTACTTCTCAGCGATGAGAACAGGTAACACTCCTTCTAACGATTTTTCTTACAAGAAGCTCTATCACTGATTATTGGAGGCTAAGAATATGTACACTTATGAATAATATATGTGAATATGTGAACTTACATATACATAGCCTTTAATTCATTTTCAACCACTGCACTGCTGGGTATCTACCTGCATATGTATAGAGGATTTCCATTCGTTCTTTAGCTGTCCACCATCAATGCTTATACTATGGTTTTGTGGCGGTTGTGTGTTCTACACGCAGGTTGAAGCACACGCCTACTAATGCCGAAAAGCTAAAAACTTGTCTATTTAGCACGCAAGCGAAGCTGTGAACTGTAACATACTAAGGCCTTTATTATAGAGCGTCACTCAATACTCAAGTATTACATAAAACTAGTTTCAACCAATCAAATGGCTTGAATCTAGTTTTAAGTAATGCTTGACTATTGAGTGACGTTCTGTAAAACGGACCTAAATGTTTAAATTCAAATCACTTAGTTATCTATCCAATGTCCGCCTCTAATTCGGAGTTGGCAATAAAACTAACATAAAACACACGTCCGAAGGCACAACATCAGTTTGCTTAGCTCAAAAGGGTCGTTTCGTACGTCCGGCGAGCGTGTTTTCGCAAGGAAGATGGTCGGCGTACGTGTCCGGCATTCTGTCCGGCTGTCCGACTGTCCGGGTTTAACTCTTAACGGTTTTAGATTAGCCCGTATTCTTGGAGTGTGACGAGAAACATAACTGTGTAGGAGTGTTATGAATTTCGACGTAAGCGATTTTTCTTTCATTCAATTTAACGGCCGGTTGGGTTGTTTCATTTTTTGTTTTATGTGAGGGCTGTTAAACATTTTTTGGTATTTTGGAATGATTAGATTTTTTACTGTTGGCGCGGGACACGGGTTGCAGTTGTAAGCCTATTTAGTATCTTTTAAACTTCAAACATTACATTTTAATGAACAAGTCTTGCGTGTTTAACTGTTTATGATGTAAAGCCTGGGTAAAGCCTCAAATTCAAGAAAAGTATATAAATCAAACCTACATTTATGCAAACAAATAATAACCTCAGTTCGCGCGAAAAGCTACAGCCAACGACTAATTTAACGTTATGGTAATAATGTCACACTGCAAATTTTCACATTATCGAAACATTTTCACGTACATTGCTGAGTTTATCGCGCCTCGTCATGCGAAACACGGACCTGGGGGGGAAACAGGCAACGTCCTCGTGTATACAACCGATCTTGATACGGCGTTTGTTAGTGTGAACGGAAAATTGTTCTTATGAATGTTGGCTTGGAATTTCAGTGGACTGTTGTGTTCAGGTTCCATGATTATATGTACTAGTGAAGTTCATTATTTAACACCGTTTCAGATTGTCAGTTTTCAGTTTTTTTAATTAAATTTGTTTAGACATCCCAGTAGTCTGAGGTTTTTAGAACCCGCTTTATAAGCACAAGTTTTAAAACCTTCAGTCTGTACGCTATCAAGGCCAAAATGCTATTAGTATTAAACTTATTCCTTTTAAGACGCAGATATATGCCAGTGACCTTGAGTGATTATCTTGCGTGTTCTGTACTGAGCTCACGCAACGCGTCGTACGTCCAGCTAGTAATAGGACTTGCTTGCCCATCCAGGAGCTCTGTCCCAAATAAAACGCATTATTAATTTATTATACATAAAACAAAAGGTATTTTAAATGAAAAGGGGAAAACTAAAAGATCAATAGTTGAATTATATTTAAGAAGGTGAAGGTTTGAGAAAAATATGCTTGATAGACTGCGTGATTCTCAGTTTTTTATCCGCGTTAGACATAACTTTACAAATTAATTTCACTATGTAATATAAACATAATCTAAAATATTCATATATTAAGTTATTGAAAAATTCTCTAATTTTACATATATTTTTTCCACTACTCGTGTAGATGTAATCTTCAGTATAAAATCATTAAAAGTCGGTTATCGTCGCCTTAATAACCACAGCTTCAGAGTAGATAGCACACAGTGCAGGATGTGATGTTGAAGACATTTCTCTAGAATGCATACCATCGTAAATAATCGCAGGAATTCAAAGCACGGACTTATTTATGTTTAATTTCTCCATCAAAGAACACAAAACGAATAAGAAATGAAAAGCGGAGCAACAAAACATCACAAGATGCATTCCGCATTTTAACGGACGAGAGAAAATATTAAAAAGGAGATTTAATGCAAAACAGTCAGGCGACAAACGGGACTGGATGCAATCAACATCTCATTAGCGGAGTTCTTAATTCCCGTGTCTCCCGGGACTCCCTCTGATTTCTTCGATAAATCGTTTATTACAATTCCCGTTTCCCCCCTCCCTACTGTTCTTGTCTCGCGAATATCAGCGTTATCCGATCGGTGATTATGTTAAAAAATTGAACGAATTTAGATTGGATTCGATAGAAAGTAAATTGGGGATCGAGAAAAAAGTTTAATGAACTCACGCTTCGTGAGTTTGGAAAATTCCGATTTGTCTGACATTTTTTTTGAAAGCTACATGCATAGTTGTCAGAGTTTCAGAATGGGAAAAATTTCGACCTATGTGGACAAAATACATTCATATGTATGAAATTATTGGTGAAATCCACAGGGATCTAATTAACTAGAAGCCCCTATTCGCAATCTCTGACTCATCTTTTTTGACGCCTAAGAGAGTTAAGGGTCATCTATTTCTATTTACAGTAGGCAAGTAGGCTTGAGCGACTTCGAACTTTTGCATAAGATTTATATTTGGCTTGCGCAAATATGATCATATTTCTGAATTTCGTACAAGGCTCAAGTGGTTTCAACTTTACAGTGTTCTGTTTAATCCTACAACTTCCTCTTACCTTAAATAACGTTTCAAATTCATGACACACCTAATAGATATCTGAGGTCATCGGAAAACTTGAGACTAGGGATACTGATGCATTCCACCAGTTTCTATGATAAATATTGTATAGTTCAAGCAGTACCTACGGTTATGGAATGACTTGCACGTGTCGATAAGTCGTGTTCAATCTTTACACATTTTTTTAATTATGATAAAGAACACTACCTCTCCCCTTAAACATTATCTTTTTTTTTGTTCTTTGGACTTGTATTATTGTACATATTATATAGATAACATGTTGTATGTATGTGTTTATTGTATATATGTAAATGGCATACCACAGACTATCTGCCGTACTGTCCCTCCTTCCCCCTTAGTTCATCCAAAGGTTGTCTTTAAATTATCGCTTTTAGCAATAAGACCGCCCATTGTGTCAACCCTTGTAAAATTTCTACATATAAATCTGTAATTTTTATGGTATGCATTAAAGAGTATTCTATTCTATAAACTGCGTGCTCATATTATGTACTGTTTATAATACTTAAAATCAACATGGCAACATTACGACGCGGGTACCAGGCCCGCAGAGCCAGTACAGAGTAATTTAATGAGTTGACCCGTTAATTGGCGAACAGCTGGTTCCTACAGCCAATGTTTAAATTAACTGCCTTTTGTGTAGGGCTGTTGAGTTGTGACGGTGCTAATACACAGATGTGTGATGTGGGAATTATTTGTTAAACTAATTTAAAAATTAAATTTTGTTTGTTTTGAACATTATGGTCTGAAGCGGCGGATGTTCAAATTTCATTGAATACCTACTGCATCAATTTTCATTAAGATCCTTCAAAGTTATTTTACTTATAAGCTTTAGATTTCGGTGGCCTCAATGCTGATTGAGACAATATACAGTAGAACTAGCTACGCCCCGCGGTTTCACCCGCATAATTCTGATTCCGTGAGAATATCGGGATAAACAGTATCCTGTGTGTTAATTCAGGTTATAAACTATCTGAATGCCTAATTTCATTTGTGATTGAGTAACAGACCATCCATTCTCACAAACTTTCACATAATTATAATATTAGTAAGAAGTAAGATCAGTTATGTCCCCTCCATGCGACTTTCTCTCTCTTTTTCTGTCTCTTTCTATTATATACGAGTGTGTGTGCGTGCGAGTATTGCGTAAGGAACTTTGTTCCTGACGGGGGTCCCCCGACTGCACGAATATTTAATCTTTTTAATTTCTTCATATGAATACTTTAGTATTAGGAGGAAGCGCTAAGGTAGCCCGCGAAATTAAATATTTTTTTAACGATTTTTGTGATTTGTCAGGGTGTATATTGATTGAAGTATGATTCGCGTCAGTAACAAATATGTAATTACAGGATTATAATCATTAGAATCAGTAATACAACTCCATAAGTTAGTATAATCCTAAAAGTAATGATTTCATGAAATAGTTATTCAATAGGATTGTAACTTATAGAACAGAAGAGAGGAATTGGTATCAAAACCAAGATCAGATTGATACGAGCCCTAGTATTCCCTGTCTTCCTGTATGGAGTAGAAACGTGGACGATTTTGGGCCGAGAAAGACAAATGGTTGATGCATTTGAGATGTGGTGCTGGAAACGAATGTTGAGAGTACCGTGGACTGCCAAACACACCAATGCATCGATCTTTACCCAGCTTCGAATAAAAACTCGCTTGTTGACGCATTCTCTTCTATTTCGGTCACATAGTACGCAGAGGCGATGAAAGTTTGGATAAACTGATTGTGGTTGGGAACACCAAAGGATCACGCGGTCGTTCACCAACACGGTGGACCGATCAGGTGAAGGAATCATCGTCCTCTAAATTCTACACGGTGGTAAGGGATGCGCTGGACAGAAACCGGTGGAGGCGGATCATCCGCTCTAGATGCAACTCTGAAGCTGACCATGATCGTCAGACATGAGGGACCGACTACAGAGAGTAACTTAGAGAGTTGTATTGATAATTTTTATGATTGTGTTCTATAAACTTGATACTGATCTACAAATTGAAAAAAAGTAAGAAAATTTGAATTTCGCGGTCTACCTTGACGCTTTCGCTTAACACGGCGTCCAGTGGAAACGCTGGGAGGGGCCGCCCTAAAAGGACATCATCATCATCATCATTTCAGCCGAAAGACGTCCACTACGTACCTAAGTATATTAATCTAAGGTTATTTCTACTTAGGCTGAGAAGTTTTTTGGTTAATCGCGGGTGTATAATTGGAAAAGCCAATTTTGACTGTCTACAGTCTGTTACCTGTGACCATCTGTTGTTATGGAGTTCGGTCGATCTTTGGCGAATCCATGCACGAAATTGAGAGAAAGGCAGAGGGAGAAGTGGGTACGGGCCTAGCACATGTGAGGATGTTGCAGGTGCAGGTGGCGTTCTGTAGTTTCTGCCAAGCCCCATCGGAAGAAACGACAGCCCTATTTTAATCGCGCTCTTCCGATGTTACAGTTTCCCGACAATCGCGTAAAGTTCCCACTTGTTTTTACAATAAAACTACGAATAACTACGATTTTATTGAACCGTTACAACCAAAATACTATCTTGTAATAACTAATTATTTTATTTATTTTATTTTATTTTATTATTTTTGGAAAACTTACAGCTAATCAGACACAATGGTTACAAAGTTTTAACATGATGATGGCCAATTACAAGTTTTCACACGTAGACTAACAATTAACTTGTACAAGGCAACAGACAGTGTTACTTTCGCGTTCTGTATATTCATTATATAATGCAAGGGCTATGTTATTTTGTCAAAGAAGTGATTGCAAAGAGCCTTCTTTAATTTAGGCACATTGGTAGTAAAAAGATCTATGTCAACTTCCTAGCAGGTTTCATTATACATGCGGCTCGCCCTAATCATGTAGGAATTTTTTCTATAGGTTATTCTTGTTATTGGTACGTGCAACAAACGAGGCTTACGCAAAAATGAAGAACATACACGCAGCCCAATTTTGCTTAGCAGCTCAGGGATGTCGTTGGATCCATTTGCAATTTTAACTAAAAATGCTAAATCAGAAATTTTTCTTCTTTCATAAAGTGGAAGAATATGAAATTTTTTACACCGCAAGTTGTAATTTGATACGTATGTTTTAGAACGAAATTGAATGTACCTTAGGAACTACCTTCAATGTTATTTTTTGTTTAAAATAATGTCAAATATTGTGTTAGTATAAAATGTTGTAAGACTTTTTCTCAAACGTAATTTTTGTTACATATTTAATTGTTAATTCATCATTGTATCTGACAGCGCAGCAAGTGGCGCCATCTAGTTTTGTTACGAAGTTACTGAAATCACCAAAAAGTCGAAAAAAAGCGACACTGGCAAATATGAAACAAAAAAAAAACAAATACTAAATTCAACACATAATATTTTTATTGTCCTAGCAGAGCGTCACATCGATGCACGCGATGGTTGCATGGCGGCTGTCTTCTAATGACAGAAAATATGTCAGGAGAGCTGTAGTGCTGTAGTACCACGTCCACAACGAACTGCTATATTCAGGCAGAATCCTGATAATATTGAAGCCGCTGAACCACTAATACCATGACCACTTCTGGTAAAAGCTATACTGGGCATTATATCTGTGGAATTTATTTGTGTTGGTATCTTCAGTTTGCAAACGATTAATACGTACATAACCTCACACCCTCTTCCTATGGGGGTAGGCAGGAACGAAAACGTCATCTGCTACGCTCTTTACAACTCTATAAAGTTATGACGAACAGGGTGTAAAGTTCACTCATACTCTATAGTAAAGGGAGGATTGTCTGACCAGACGGGTGTTGTGTCTAGTGGGCAACTGCCCGACGGTTGATGTCGGGATGTTGTATATAGATGTTGTAGTCGCGCGGTAAACTCTGCGCGATGCAGGATTTGTGACGTCAGGTCTTGGATGCGTAGTTCGCATGTGGCGTTTTAGACAACACGTCTGGTTATACACGCACACCGTTTGCGAGTACTACGCACCTGACCTTTCCGAAGAACATCACCTATTAGTTCACTATGTGTCCTCCTAGGGCGTCTCCTCTCGGCATTTCCACTCATATCTGCCTTGTTAATTGCCTTTCATTCATCCTCTCAAACATTTATTTTCGCTATTAATCATACAAATCGCTGGAGAACGCCTAAGTGGACTTTTGTAATTACTCTGAAATGGTAATTATGCTAAATATAAAATTAGAGATCGGGCTTCAAAACAAAATCGTATGGTCCAACATAAATTATTAATTCTTCATTCAAACCGTTGATAAATACGTTCAATGTAAATAAATAGTAATATTTGCATATATTATTGGAAACAAAATCAATCACCAAATAAACAAACGATTTTTTAATGATTCACGTTCATTTATTTAAAACACAAAGGTACACATATTGTGTATTTATTTACATTCGGATTTCGGGCATAGAATCTTTTTACCCGACTACGGCGAAGCCAAAAGGAAGGGTTAGGGTATCTGTACGTTTTATGCCTTAAGTACATGACTTAGTAATGACGCTTGACTCCGGCTATAAAAAAATCGATATCGATGTCTTGTATATGCTTTTTTTGTTGGCGTTTTTATCGTAGTTGGGTTTAAATTTTTAACTTATATGTCCGACTTCAGAGCGTCCATAATCAACAGGAAGGGGTAAGGACATCAAGCCGACCCTTGGTGCAAGCCTAAAGCCACACTGAACTGGTCGGTGTTGCCAGCAGCCGACCGGACGTAGGTACGAGATTGGCTGTACATAGCACGAATTAACTCTACATACTTTCCGGGCAAACCTTTCTCTTTCAAAGCCCACCACAACACATCCCGAGGTACTCTATCATACGCTTTCTCTAGATCAATGAACACCTTGTGCAGGTTCTTGTGTGCACGTCTGTACTTCTCGCACAATTGGCGGGGTGCAAAAGTGATGTCCATTGTTCCTAACCTGGCATAAACCTAAACTGGTTTGGGGTAATTTATTTATTTATTTAATACTTTAGCACAAAAAAATGTACAGAGGCGGACTTAATGCCATAGGCATTTTCTACCAGTCAACCTTTGGGTGGAGCAGAGACAAACAGTGGTAGGTGCAATTATGAAATTGGAGGAATAATTGTATACATATAGGAATATAATCTAAGGATTACCTTCCTTAGATTATATCTCACTCCCCTCTCACAACCTTTTCTCTGTCATTTTCTTCCATACCTTTATAGTTTGTAACATGAGCTTAATCCCTCGATAGTTGTTGGAGTCCTGTTCATCACCTGTATTCTTGAAGATAGGCACTAGCGAACTATTGCACCATTCTTGTGGGATTGCTCCTTCATACAACAACTTTATGAAGAATCATCCATCTTCTTTTAAACACTTCGATACTTCTACTAGTATATCATCTAAGCCCATGGCCTTTCCATTATTCATAGTTTGAACTGCCTTTCTTACTTCATCCATGCTCATTTCCCTTATCAAACCCATATTTACTTGTACCTTTTTGAGCACACCATTCCATTCATTCTCTTCGTTCATTAACTTTTCAAAATAAACCTTACATCGTTCTTTTATTTCAGCATCTTTGTTCAGAACTGGCGGCATCTTTTATACACTTAATGCGAATTATATATTTCATTCTTCTTTCTCTTGCTTTTGTAATCCGGTAGAGCTCCTTCTGCCTTTTTTTGACTTTCTCTTCCATTATTTATAACTCCTCTTTTTATCTTCTTTCAAACTATCATTCCCGTTTTCTAAACCCTCCCATTCTTTATAAGTAAATTAATTTACTTAAGGCATCTTTTGCGCGTCTTCATTCCAACACCATGTGTCTTTTTCTATCATACCTTTTGCTTTTCATTTCCAAACACATATTTTTCTTCTTATACAATCCATCATCTCTTTCCAACATTCATTCACAGATTTTACACTTACATCATCCAAATACAACAGTTATCTACATACATCAAAAATCCACTTACATAATAGCGACCCTCAATTGTAAACTCCGCCATCTTATTGTCAAGTTAATTTGCTCTAAACAGTATAATCAATCGAAAATTTCTGGAGGGATCATGAATAATTCGGGGAACAAGTGAACTGACGCAAAACTTTTCTCCCCAAGCGTCTCCGCTGTAATGAATATACACCCTTAAAACATTTTGCAAACTCTATTGAATGAACGGAACGAATGAACTTTAATTTTGATGAAGTATTATGTACCGCAATTTTGGAGCGGGATCGGTTTTTGCTCGGTCATAGCACTCTATTACCACAAATAGGTTTGTTTGTTTAGAATAATAGACTGTGTGATGTTTTGTGAGCTCGGAAATTATCATTTGCGTATGTTTTTTGTTTTTAATGTTGAGTTAGGGTTTTTATTTATTTGTTATCAATTATTTAAGTTGTACGGGAATACAGGCTGACAATTTTTTTGAAAATTACCACCTGTTACAATCCTTACATACTTTTTCCTTTTGCTTCATTAACGTTCAAACATCTGGATAAACACGCACGGCGGTTGTGAGTAGGTACTACGCATCTGACCTTTCTGAAGAACATCACCAATAAGGTCACTATATGTGCTTCTGGGCGCCCCCTTCCGACGTTTCCACTCACAATCACTGACTTGTAGATAGCTTCTGTCAGTCGCCTTTTACTCATCATCTCAACATGACCAAAACATCTAAACATACTGAAAATTCATGTTTCTGTTTTTCGAAGAATGGAAAAATTTAAACGGTATCAAAAATATTACATACGAAAATTTGATTAAAGTACTTTAATTACTAAACATCTTAAAACTTTTCACCCGGACAAAGCCACAGCCGTACGTAGTATTCCATATTTTTCATCCCTATTACGCTCAACAGCTGTAAACGAGTATTGTTACAATTATTATATTCTTTTATTTTATTTTCGTCATATTTCAGGGCCGCTGTAAAAGCATTCGTTTTTTTATCGCCGTGTCAAGTTTTATTTAGTTGTGTTTCACCGTACTTCCACATACTAATGAATGTGGAGTGCCGTGTTGACAAAAAACCTAAATAAATAGGCGAACAATATATTATGCAACTTTTAGTACGGGAAATATTAGTTAGTATTAGTAGTAATATTAATATAACTGATTCTCTAAAACTTATTGACTTTCTTATGATGGATACTTTTTTTTATTAATTGCGCCTTTTTTAATTTAAATTTTCTGGAATAAAAAGGAGCTACTTCTGCCAACAAACTGGTTTGCAGTTTGGCAGAGGTATAATTATATATCTTGTAAGCAATTATTTCCGTGAATAAACACTTTTTCCTTTTTTTTTTAATTATAATAATATTAGAGTGTTCGATTATATTTTTAGGAGCGCAAAATGGGAATTGGGAAAGAGGTACGATTAAGTACATGCCTTTTATGATACTGTTGCTTCTAGTTATAAACAAGTGACTTTATAACTAGAAATAAATAAAGTGTGTATATTTTTTTAATTTTTTATTTTTATTCAATAGCTTTATTGGAAGCATGTCCAAAATAATATAAATATGGGCCATATTTATGTTATTTTGGACAGTCTTCCAAGACATACAGAAGACTCCGTAACAAAAGTCCCGCCCCGACCCTTGCTTAGGCCAGCTCGCGACGCTGAGCCTGTAGCTTTAAATTTACCCCCAGCGACGCCCTAAGCCGAGGTTCGTACTGCGCAGGAGGTGCTTTTAACATGTACATAGTGCACAGCATTATGCTAAGATAGTGGCCTTTTTGGCCTCGCACAGGCTTACAATGTTGTTAGTTTTAAATGCTCATGTTTTATTTTTTACCGTTTGTATTTCTTGTGCGTGTCCCAAATAAAATATATTTCTTTCTTTATTTTCTTTTCTTTCTTAGTTTATTAGTTTTATGCCCTGACTGGATACCTTAGTTTATTGAGGCACCCACAGAAAAGCACGGTAAAGTAGCCGACAACCTCCAAGGTTGACCTGCGAGATGCCGTTTCACAAAAACAAAAAATTAACAAATGTTATTTATTTATATTTATTTGTATATACTTTATTGTACATCAGGTTACACATTACAAAAGAAAAGTAAAACTTATACACTTTAAAATATACAATGGGCGGCCTTATCGCATACTGCGATCTCTTCCAGGCAACCTTGGCATGGACAGCAAATTTCTGGACATAAAATGATTATAAACGTAACAAGAAAATCAAAATGAAATTAATATTCCTAAAATGATGACAAGAAATTCGTTAAGACTAAGTACCTACCTATTAAATTCCGAATCTTAACTATCTATTAAAATTAATTGCTTTAGCGTTGAATTCCTATGATACTTGATACTACTACGTGTAGCCAGGCCGTATTTTAATCAAATTATAGGCTTTAAGTTTCTCATGGCGACTTTTAAATCACCAAGACTTTAATCATTATAAAAAAAAAAAAAATCGTAAGTCGCTGAATTTAGTTGCAAACAGTTTCATATAATATTGTGGATTATGCTTCAGTTGACGTGGATAAAACGAGTCCTAGCCTGATGAGATAACTGACTCCAGAAAAATAAATAGGTAAATGAAGCAATTTAAGTCATCTGATAAAGCCATTCGGAAAACGGTTACTCACACAAGCCACGGGCTCGAATCCCCCCCGCGTTCGATTCCCAGCGGAGGAAAATTTTCTGCTTGGTAATGTTGGTAGTAGGGCTTGTTCTAAGTCCGCCTGGCTAGCTACCACCATCTTATTTAAGTCTGTCGCCATAACAACAATGTTAACAGCATTGTTGTGTTTCGGCAGTTAGAGGTAAGATAGCCAGTTCCCCTATTTGACTGAGGCTTCCAGGTGAAGCTCGCTTCTACCTTCGGCTTTATCATTACTTACAATTAGATGAGATGAAGGCTAAGAGCTTCCCTGTAGTGGATAAAACATAAACTTAAAAAAGTAGAAACGGTACTTCTTCTTGTCTCGACTACGAGAATATTAAGGTCATGCTGATTTGCTGGTCATTAGGTCTGTAGCGTAACTGACTGCTCAGGTAGCTACGTCAGACGCAAGTGTCCAACTGTTCTGTTCCAATAAACTCGACTGCCGTATTTTCAACTAAATTAAATAAATGAGCAACACATTTACATAATTCTTAAATCTAAGTAACATGGTAATAACACAGCTCTAAAGCTCTTCCTTAGTACTAGCTCCAAAGGTTAAAGAGACCACGACAGAAACCAACTTAATAACTATATGCGCATAATTCGACAACCCTGTGCCATACGCGGATTTTTTTGCATAGTCGACAAGACAAACTCATACAGTATGCGAAGTGTTTCATATTGAATAAAATTTGCATGTGACGCCGTGTTAGGATCGTGCCAAAAGTATGTCCGCACATTAAGTAAGGTGACCTACGACCTCCGTTAGCGATTTGGACTCGGGCCAGGGCAGTCCACGTAAATTTTGTTTTCAGAGTTCAACATTAGGAGTGAGGGGTTAAAAAGTTAAATATGAACCCTGTTACACCCCCGTGACGCACGTAAGTTATTCATTTACACGAAAGCTGTAGGTTAATCTGGGAATTAGTATCTTAACACGTGGATAAGCTTGGATATAGATGTCAGGGATTTTGAACCGGACTGTATTTCGGTATGAAAGCTTGTGACAAGCACGGCTTAATACAAATGACTGGTTCTTCTACCTTACTTTTTCATAAGTTGGGGTCGGCTTCCAGTCTTACCTGATTCAGCTGAATATCAGTGTTTTATATGAAGCAACTGCCTATCTGACCTCCACGAACCCAGTTACTGGGTAACACGATACTCCTTGGTAAGAATGGTTGCCAGACTTTCGGGCTTCTGACGACCCATAAAAATTGTCAAAGATCTACACATGACAGCCAGGACCAACGGCTTAACGTGCTTTTCGAGGCATGCAGGGGTCTTGATATGTAAAGATAGTCACCCATCCACGGATCAACCGCAGCAAGCGTAGCTTAACCCGGTCGATTGACCCATGCGGCTGTTATTACTTAGCCACAAGCCCCACAAATGACTGGAAGATGCAGAGAATTATGTAAGAGCAAATTAATAAGGGTAAGTATGAAAACTTGTGAATAAATTAAAATGTGGTGGTATCTACAACGCCACATGCGAACTACGCATTAAAGACCTGACGTCACACAAATCCTGCATCGCATAAGCAGTTTACCGCGCGAATAGCATATATACAACATCAACCGTTGGGTAGTTGCCCACCAGCCACAACACCCGTCTAGTCGGAAGATCCTCAATAGAAAAGGGATCCTCCCTTTTCTATGGAGGATGAGTGAACTTTACACGCTGTTCCTCATACCTCTATAAAAATTATAGATTGAAGCGAATTCTAGCACGAATGGAAATTTAATCAAATTTTTCTCGGAAACAGCCAAGAAAAAAGAAGTAATAATAATAACAGAATGCGATCTACCCTTATATATTTATTGAGATTAAAGTTCCATTCCTGCTAGAATTCGCTCCATTGAATCAAAAGAAACTTTCATATTCGAAACATCTTCATAAAACACAGCCAATCATAATTCAGAACATCCCACTTGTCGTATATTTTATTCAGAGCAAAATCCGAAAGTGAACACATAGTTTTACGACGATGAGCGATGGCTTACCATCTTAGATAAAAAGAGTTACACAATAGTGATATCATAAAGTTGGCCTCATCCCGCGAACATAAACGGACAGTGGAAAATAAATCGGAAGAGCTATAAAACCTCAACGATCGGGCCGAAATATCGGTCGTAATAACAGCGCTGTCGTTAAAACTGAAAGAAAAAAGCTATTGGCGGCGTTATCAAACCGAAAACTAATTCAAAGTTCTGTCTTTGTTTGCCGTCGGGGCGCGGAGTGAAGGAATAAAAAGCATCTTGTCGCCAAACGATATCGAGTTTCTTGAAGCAATTAAGATAAAACTGACGACAAAAGCCGGTTGCTCAGAGGGCCTTTGTTATACCGCGGTGGTAATTAACGGGAGGTCTAGCTGCCCGCATGGCCGGCGACGCAAATTCCACCTACGGCCCGACTCATTTGTAACTCGCCCAATTAAATTTGTCCTCTTTTTAAACTTTTGCATTATATTGTACCGAAATACCTACCTTCGAGTAAATAGAAATAAATTAAGGTGTGTTTGCAGTTAAATGTGTTTTCAAGTTGGGAGTTCCGGGGTGCGACGGTTTAATGTAGGAATGCTGTTCATTTATTTGGGGAAATTATTATTAAAAGAGAGATCAGGTTTAGGTATATTCTGTTGCAGAAGTAAATTAGAACCTTACCTGCGACTTTAATAGAAAAGCAACTAAGGGGTTGGTAGACAAATAGCATCTTATGAAATACTAGCTGATGCCCACGGCTTCATCCGCATGGCTTTTTGTAAAATAAATGTTACTCCTCCTAAGGTACTCCTTATAATATCAGCTACCTACCAGTGAGGGTCTCGTCAAAATCGGTCCAGCTGTTTCGGAGATTAGCCAGAACAAACAGACATACACACAGATACAGTTATAAGAACCGTATATACTTTCATATGCATTTAGTAAAACTGTTATTTTGATATAATAAACAGAAACTTCAATTTTATTGATTTGTATACATATGTAGATACAGAGGATGGCACACCATGTTGTGTAACCCTCTGGTTGTATATGTCGGAGAACGGTAGGTTTCTCTTGTTATCATCAGCCATATTTTAACTACTGTGGGCGTACTGTAGGTAGTGTTGTTTATTGCGCAATAGAAAAATCGAATTAAACTCAAAAGTCATTTACTCAATCTAAGCTGAGAATCAAAATTACATAAGACAGTTCCCCAAAACGTCCGGCCCTTCACTACTTCCTAGTGCTGTAGTTGAGAAGAAGTAGTGGAACAAACTCCCCAGCAGCACATCTGTCTGTTCAGTTAGAAGACCTTGATTCTATACAGTAATATAATATAATTTAATAATAATAATAATTAAATTTATTCAAAAATATAAGGTATAAAGTTAAATACAGTTTTTCTTAAATCTATCTCAAGTTCACCCATTATTTGTGCCTGAATTAGGTCCTAATCCTGTGTTTCAGGCGATTGGAGGTAACATTAATTGATTAAATAATCACATCAAATTAATATTATTGGTACATATGTAAAAAGTTGTATAAAATTATAGAATCTTAACTTAGCTAACTAATTAAAAAACAAAATAACAATAATACAAACAATATTTACTTTAGTACTAGTAATAACTTCTCTGTATCTTCATAGGACATAGTTTGAAGAGTTTCCTTAAGGATTTTCTTGCAGTTACTATGATTTAAGGAGTAGATGTTTCCCTTTTCATTTAGCCTGTTATAGAGTAGCGGTCCGAGGTACATATAAAATTTGCTTGTAAAAGCATGTTTTGTACTTTTTTGAGGGCAAACTATACTCGTACTTTATATTATTTATTTGCAACACTTCCTTTCCATAGCATTTTTTATTATTCACTCATTCTCAGCCAGCGTCAATACACAACAATACTCTTATCTATATTATTTATCTGCACTACTTTCTTACTATTATTCAATTACTCGTAGACAAATCGTCTAATACCTACATTATTACATTGACAGCCGGACGCCTGCGCCCGCGTCTCATCGCTTGTCATAGACTATAGACAATATTCTATAAGCATAGACAACTGATGTTGGAACGTCGCACCTGGGTCGATCGTAATATTCGGAGAATACTTCGAAAAGCAATAAATACATTTTTAAATAGTAATGTTGTGTCTCTTCCTTGATTCCCGAAATTTTCAGTGCCGCCCTCGTATCTTTCAGTCTCTTTTTAGTAAATTCAGTGCTGTATGGAAGTGTTGCATGTTGTTTTAGTACAGTGCTCATTATAATGGGTATGCAAAGTAATTTTATTTTTTTGAACGTTGCTCCACACTAGGAATTTCTCCTGTAGGTCATACAAATATTTGTTCCGTGCGGGAATCGAACCCGCGACACGCAGCGTAGCAGTCAATCGCTTAACCACTGCGCCAACCGTGCCGTGTCAATTAATGTTGGTACACGACACAACTATACCGAACGCGCAACAGTTCCTTGACGTCTTCACTGCTTGACCGCCACCGATGCTCCGCACCGCACCATTGCACCGTTGCTTGTCGGATGTGCGGCGATCACTTGTCGCCGGTCGAACGTTATGTTGTAAACCATGCGCCGCCAAACAGCACTGGCGCGTGGCGTCCCGATTAGTCAACAATCGATGGCGCGAAATCCAATAACTCCATCGAACGCCACTAGATGGCGCTGGTGTACCGGTTACAACACGTCTCCGACACATATATATATATATTCTAATGAAGAAACTACAAATCATTTTCCAAACATTGCCGTTATTACCGTAAATATATAGATTTTTGCTGTACTAAAGAATGACCCCATCCAACACATTTATGTCCATCGATGAGAAATAACAACACAACATTACTCTGGGTCTGAACCTAAATAATATAAACATTTAGACCGGCAATAACCCCTACTGTAATCGTGGCAGTGATCTTTTACAGCATGAATAATATGTGGCAATTATATCAGACTAGCTTTTGCCCGCGGCTCCGCCCGCGTGGATGTCGGTTATCGCTTAAAAAAGTAGCTTATGTCCTTCTCCATATCCCAGGCTATATCTCTGCCAAATTTCATGACGATCGGTTCAGCGGCATAGGCGTGAAAACGTAACATACAGACAGACAGACAGGCAGAGTTAATTTCACATTTATAATATTAGTATAGATATTTAGATGACACTGTGACCAGGCAACTGAAATATACCGCGCGATTTACACATAGGTAAATGTTCGTTCTTAGTTTGGCACATGTTCCAGACATGTTTTGCAAATTGTGTCGGCACAATCAAAGTTCATTTCAATACTGTTTTTGCCTCTTTCTGGATTTCGATTTTTTTGTAAAATAACAAATACGGAATAAAAAAATAAAATAAAACATTTGACAGTTAAATCCTGGAACAGAGAATGCATTGTTACAAAGAAACAAGTCACACCTAAGTTTTACTATAGAATGTGATAAAGAATCAATATAATTTGTATAATACGATTTGATTCTTATTTTGAAGTCGCGTAGTACACTTATCGTATGTCGAATTTTGGGCCGAAATCATCAACAAATACAAAACTTTTCTTTACCGAACACACATTTTCCCCAAACATACCGCGCAACATGTCTCTCAACTTCTGCCGCCGTGTGCACAAAGCTTTAAACTGGCACACCAAAATGTTGCATTATACTGTAAACAATGTGGGTTTCGGACAAAAAGATACCCACTACAGTTAATGGGTACTCATATGGCGGTGCTTAAACTAAGAGCCGAATTGTGACGCCGCCAAACATTTTCCGAGCTATTTCAGGTACCCGGATGATATTTAAGTGGTTTAAGTCGTGTGTAAGTGTACGTAGATATAGATTTTCAGTAAATAGGCATTGTAACCTTGGGCTTTTAGAGAGCAGTGGTGGCCAAGTGGTTACGGCCCGGACTTACGAGTTCGAATCCAGGCAGGCGCTTTACGTTGCGTAAATAATTTCATCACTACTGCTTTCAAAAAGGTGAAGGAAAACATCGTGAGGGAACCGGCATGTCCTAGAAACGAAAATTCAAAGACGTGACATCTACCAACCCGCACTGCTTGGGCTGCAATCTCGCTGTTTCGGAGCTAGTAGTCTAGTATGTCTTCAAAACATGTGACTTTAAGTTAATCTTACTTGTCTTCACCTTCACAAGAAAGTTGTAGTTAGTTAAAACCTGTGCCTTTTTAGTTAAAATACACTTTTTAAGTACGTAACAAAACTTAATTGGAAATAATTTGAAAATTTATTAATCTCCAGTATTTCTTCAAAAGATTTAAACGTAAAGGCAAAGAATTGTCGTCAGTTTTGGACGAAAATCCGTCGCAACACCATTTTGTATTTTAATTGTTGGCCATAAACAACAGTCGCCACATTTTTTTAATAAATGTGGTAATTATAATATTTGCTGGTTGGCTGTTGTGGAGTCAAAATTACAGGGGCCAGGCATGATGACCTCTACTCCTACTTGACTAATCAAAAACGCTTTTATTATGACAATTATCATAAATCAGCTTATAACATTCCCACTGCTGGGACACAGGTCTCCTTTCTGTAAGACCGCTTTCACATTTAGGTGACTTTAGCAGCGCGATAGTCGATAGCCGTGGCCGTGCGCTCAGTCGGCGATGAGCCAGTGTTGCAAACGCACGTGATTATAGACTGCACAATGAGCGACTATGAAACCGAAAGATTTATTATTGCAATTCAAATGTGTCCTGTTCAGTGGGACTCAAGAAGCAACAATTACAACAACAGGACCCTAAAAAGAATAACTGGCAAGAATTATGTGCATTGTTTATTCATGATTTTGAAAAATATAAATTTATGTTCGAATTTTTGAAATGAAGTGCGCCACACTGATCCAAACTGCGGCGCGGCAGCCGCGCTGCTAACGCGCGGCTGTTCTTATAATGTGAAGGAATGTGCTTCTGCAGCGCTACTGTCGCGCTGCTACCGTCCTAATGTGAAAGCGGCCATAGAAAACCGAAATCCACCGCGCGGGCCTTGTGCGGGTAATAGGTGGATGTCACATACTGTCTTATGTTTGGTTCTAGGAACTGCCGGGTTTTTCACTTGAAAATACCACAGCTGAATTGTTTCTTATGTACAAAAAATGTTTTTTTTGTATATGGCATCTCGCAGGTGAGGCAACCTAGGAGGTTGTCATTTGCTTAACCGGACTTTCCTGTGGGTGCGCCTCAATAAATTAAGGCCTCCAGCCACGGCAAAACACTTCTAATCTAAGCGACTACGCGCTAAGGGCACTCCCCGTGGTGTACGGACCTCGGGTTAGGGCGTCGCTGGGGGGAACAGCAAGGGGTAGACTGGATCGGATTGTTCGAAAAATTCGACTGCTCGATTACTTGATATACGAAGTGCCATTGCCAGTCAGGGGTGCGCAGTGGTTAAGTTGTGCCTACACTGGTATTTGTTCTGGCTAATCTCCAGCTGGACCTAATTTGACGCGATTTTCACTGGCATATAGCTAATGTTATAAGGAGTAACTTAGACTACTATTATTTTAGAATAAGCCACGCGGGCTAAGCCGCGGGCAGCAGCTAATCTACAATATATTTTATTTATTTATTTATTTATACAATTTTAAGAAAGCTTACAGACTAATACACGTAAATGGTAACGAAGTAGTAAACATCTGACAATTGCTAATTACAAGCTTCCACATATATAATTAGTAAAATTTTAGTCGAATCATACCGAGCCGAACTTGTGTGTAGCACCCCTTACTTTCATTCCATAGCGTATATCAAGAGTGTGTGCCTACAATCATTTTATTATGTTGGGATCCTAAAACCGTGCAAAGTTTTTGAATATATATGTTGCAATTATTTATTAAATACCTGTTAATAAAATTATTAAAACTTTATGCATACGTAAAAAAAATACTGTGTATAGGCGGACTTAATGCCTGAGGCATTTTCTACTACAAACATGGCCAGCTCACTGCCAATTCAGCTTGCTTCCTCTGCAGGCTATGTCGGTAACTCCGGTTCTTTTCCGGATAACTTAATTTCTGATCAGGAAGGATATCCTTCAAAGAAACTCTGAGCATAGCCCACTTCATAACGCGCTGTGCGACTTTGAATTTGTGGTTTAGCCCGTCTGTCAGTTTTCACGTTTCGGCACCGTATGTCATAACGGGCAGGAACACTGTGTTTGATCCCGTAGTGTATGAAGATGTTCAAAAACCTTAGTCTTTGAAGACTAAGGTTTTCATAACGTAATCTTCAAACTACCTGCAGTAATGTTTCTCCTTCCCCCTTAATCCATACAAAGGTTGTCTTTAAAATACCGCTTTTAGCTATAAGACCGCCCATTGTGTCACCCCTTGTCAAATTTTCTACATATAAATCTGTAATTTTTATGGTGTGCAATAAAGAGTATTCTATTCTATTCTATCCTTCAAATACTGCGGGATTGGCGATGAGAAGACTTGACGAAGTTTTTTAAACGCTGCTCAACCCAACTGGATTCTTCTGTCGGCTTCTTTCTCAAAGTTGTGCCTACCGAGCTGAATGATTTGCCCTAGGTAGAAGTATTCCGTCACAACTTCGAGAAGCGACCATTCGATGTGGATTGGACTCGGAAAGATGTGCGAATTGTAAATGACTTTCGTCTTGTCCAATTCATGCTGAGGTCAACCCGCCGAGAGGCTCCATTAATGCTAAATGAGACTACTGTAATATCATAGTCTATTTGACAGCAATATCTCTTAAAATTTCAGATGTCTAAGTTTTTCATAATTTAGATATAATAGAAAAAAATAATCTACTATTTTGTCTTTTTCTCTCGTTTTACTCAAAATTACAATCTTTTTTATTCATTGAAGAAAGAAATGTAAACCAAAAAGCTATTAAAACCTTTTATACATAAAAAAAGAAGAAAAAAACACTACAAAGCGAAATATAACTTTAATTTCGGAAGTTAGTCTCTTTGGTTTATTTTTATTTTTTTGTTGTGTTACATACCCCACACAAAATTGAAAATCACTACATGCTATATAAAAAATAACAGTGACTGGAAGTTATTATAGAATCATCCACACAGTCTAAGTGGAAAAAATACGTATTATTGAAGCTAACTCAAAAACTACCCAAGCAAAGTTAAGACAACCTAGAAAGTATGGGTATACTTTCTAGGAAAATCTTTTTTGTTTGAGAGGGTTCTCAAACAAAAAAAAAAAATTCAAATCGGTCCAGCCGTCTTTGAATAATCGGGGAATATACATTTACAAAAAAAATATATTCCGACGTACTGAGAATCTCTTCCGTTTTTTTAAGTCAGTTACAAATACTTATTATAATCAAATGCTATAAAGAGGAAACAGCTGCAAACTCCCAACAAATCATACTGTTTTACTTCAAAATAATATTCATAGATACTTGATAACATTTCTGTATAAAATAACATCTAAAAAATACATCCTGTAACTTTGTGCGTCTAACATTTACTTTTGGTTCGCCTGCGGTATCTCCGCAATAAGTTTGGTACAAGGAGTTTACTACCGGCTGGTATATACAAGTAGGTATATGTATATGGTACACTTTTAGAAGAACCTCTAAGTTTTCTCCCTGTATTTTGAACAGGAACGGAACAGGCACACGAAGCGAAACCGGAATGTACATGTGTTTGGACTTGTAAACTAAGCTAAGTTCAAAGATTGCTTCGTTGGTCTAGTGAGCGTAGACTCGACTATTGAGGACCTTCATCAGGAAATTCTCAGAAGAAGAACGGTATCTGAATTTATGCCCGGGCTCGCATGGAAAACAACAAAGGTACTTTACTGCGGTAATGTTGTTCTGCGGATACACGCACAAGCACGTGTTCAAGGCGTAGGTAAGTAGGTGGAGGTATACATCTGCCTACCTCTTTGTAGAAAAACAAGCGCGATTTTATGTTACCTTATGAACACAAAACGTTTACCAGACCCATTATTTTAGTATAAATGTCACCTAGTAGGGCCATTCTACTTTAAAACAGATCTTTGTTGGAAATCTTTTTCGCTATCAAAGTGAGATATCTCTTTGTAATCTCCGTGAATAATATTGGATTAACAAGACTTTGTTACTAATCCAGATCCTTGGGCCGAATCCCTTTTATCCTATTGCTTGGCTCCAGCCGACCCAGTTATCCGTTCCCGAAGGTTAATTTAGAGACATCTTTTATCTTTAAAAAACGTTTGTCAATAATGAGCGTCTGTTTTGTTCGTGTTTTTGTTCAGACGCATTCATTGTACGAAATGCGGCCGCCATATTGGACGAACTTTTTTGAATAAACGGAGATGAGGTTTCGAAATAAAAACGGAACGGAACTCAAAACGTATGATTGTTAATTCGATGTTTCTAATTGGCAATACCAAACATAAAATTTAGATACAAGGACACCAAAAAGCTTATTGCGTCAGTCTAATAGCTAGTATCTACCCACATCGGCACACCCGGATTAACACATACCACCCAACTCATTTAATTCAAATCTATGTACATATACATAAAGTCTGTTATTGCTCGAACAATCTGCGTACCAGCCTATAAAGATGTTCACACACTGCCAACTCGTAGAGGGATTTTGTATTAAAACATTATGACGAAATTATAGCACACACTTGGGAAAGGCGAGAGCTTAAAATGTTCGGGACGTGACATTTTAGTTCCAGCCCGTACTAACGACGAGTATTTGACTCTACTTAAACGACACACTAAAGTTACACTCCAAACGTACTAAGCTACGAAATTATTTTATGTCGAAAGAGTTTTGCAGTGAAAAGTGCTTTGTGAAAGGGTATTTACTGTTACATTCTTGGAATGTATTGAAATAGGTCATAAACGCGTGGTGAAAACTGATGAAATCAATAACCTTCAGTTATTGAGTCTTAGTTTGACAAGTGTTATAAAGTGCATTTGTGTCTAATCATCACGCTATACAGTACAATATTTATGTAAAGTAATTAAGAAGTTTTATCATTACATAAGTTATGTATACTTAAATGTTTTATAGAGGCACCATAGTCTGTACAAAGCACCTAATCATAATGTTTAATGCTTTTAGAATAAGATCTGAATGTCATTAACTTGCTTAGTTTATGTTAAAATAAAGAAATGTCAAAATCAATCAAAACAATAACCTTCAAGTCGATCAACTCTTGAAAACTTTAGTATAGGTATGTAAATTTATAACATTTATCTAATTTAATATTTATTTCATGATATATACATTATATATATAAGTTAAAATTATAATAATAGTATATACATGTATATAAAAAATAGGGAAAAGAATCATAGTGCATCAATAAATTCGTTCGCATCGTTGCCAACAGGAAAAGTGCCCCAAAGGCTGGCAGCATTACTACGTTGTATGGCGATGCTGATTCTTTGGCCAAAAGATCGGCCAGCCCCCCAGCCCTTTCTTGTTGGCATTTAGTTGGCCACTTACCTCTGTACGTGGCCCAACTAAATGCCAACAAAAAAGCTACTAGGGCCTCTGGTGATGTGAAGAGTCGACTAACTGCTTGGCGGTGTCTCGAAAGACCAAGTGGGCACTCGGAACCCATTGTCCTAGTGTTTCAACCACAATATAATTCAAACCAAAAATACCCACATTTTGCCAGTTATGTTTAAGTCCCATATAATATGGGGCGAGCCTATCGCCATCAACCGGGCACAAATCTAGACTCCGGGCTGCTACTGAGAAATTCCTAATGGAAAACCCAATAACACTGCCCGACCCGAGAATCGAACCCAGGACCCCATGTTCAGCAGTCGCGCTTGCGACCACTAGACCAACAAGGCAGTAACTAACTAGGAAATTAACCTAAAAGAGTATAATTAATTGACGTAAGTATAACCCATTACTGTTTAAAAACAAGTGGATGCCATCATGATGTGAATTTTAAAGCTCTTTGAAATTCTTCACATCCTAAAAATCCACACAATAGAAGGACAAACATTTATATTTCTGTGTTTTTTTTTTGCGCATGAAAACCGCAAAACCAAATATGTCTAATCTAAATGCCAACGAAATTCAAGTATTTGAGTTCTTTTTAGCATGTAGGGTATGTGTTGTGTAGTACTAGCATGTGTAGAGTAGATCGCCTTTGGCGCGTCGGTGGTAACATTTTGTCTTTGAGCTGACCTAACGGATTACGGAGTTTCAATAGAATGCGAGGCAGGTTATGTAAATTATTTACCTTTTATACAGGGTGTAAGGGACATCGACGCGAAACAGATTATGGACCCCCCCTGCGTTCAAATTTTTCGTAGGTTATTTAAAAAAAAAAAGTACGGTAATTTACTACAAAGGTGCAATACCTTCGCGGTCAAAATGAATGGGACGGCATTTTTTTTTAAATTACCTGCGAAAAATTTCAACGCAGGGGGGTTCAGAATCATGGACTGAATCCATGGTAACAGGTTTCGCATCGCTGTCTCGAATTTTTTTTTAGATAATTACCTAATTATACAGGTTGAAAGAGACTACTAGAGACTCGTACGTTACTAGACAGTGGGCAGCAGCCTTCTCTATGCATTTTATGCATACCTGCCAAGCGTGGCGATTATGGCAAACCCCCCCAATTAGGGGAGGCCTATGTCTAGCAGTGGACGTCTTTCGGCTGAAATGATGATGATGACAGGTTGAAAGGTATTTCAAACTGTATAATTAGGTAATTAACAAAAAAATAAAATAAAAAAAATGAAAATTATTTCTTAATTTAACATTTTCACTTTAACAAGATGACAAATTGTACAAGAAAAAACAAAATCAGCTGATTTAAAAAATACAAAGAAATTCAAGAACTTTCAGATCCATTTAGCTTGCAAATACACAATGGTTTTAAAACCGTGCGCTCAACAGACGGCACGTGTCCTACCCAGTTTTTAAAATTCTGAACACCATTCAACTAAATAACAAGGAATTTTGACATTTCAGCTGTTAGCAGAATGTCCTTTGTAGTTCCCATTCCGCTTTGCCCGTCATTAAAGTGGATCCCAAGCATCTGCTCAGCTTTTAATTTTCTGAATGTCTGTAAAACAAACTGCCTCCCCCCAGGGATATGAAAGTAAATGAAACACTGATGGCTCCTTAAATATGCCAAGTTTAGCGTTGATCGTTAATTTCCTTGGAGAATCATGAGTACTAAATGGCGTCAAGGAATTAATACGGAAAAACTTTGCATTTCGACTTATCTTTGAAGAATTGTTTATCGCTCTTTAGCAAGTGAAGTGCTTCGCGCGTTATTATTCTAAGCTGCAGTACCGTTCTTGCTATTTTCTTGTCGTAACTTCAAGGGAATTACTCATTTAATTAAAGTCTCGTAAACTTGCCAAACGAAGCGTTTATAACGCAATTTCGTGTCTTCATTAATGGAATATTCCCTGTGTATAATCCACAAAGTCGGTTCAAATCTGTTTCATATTTATGTAAGTTTGCTGGTTCAACTTTAGTTTTTCACAAAACCGAGAAACACAAAAGATTGTTGTCCCACTTATATTAGTAGACACCTTTCCCTACTTTTATCAACTATCCGAAAATCCGAAATGGTGACAGGAATTACTCTTAAGTCTTAGAACTTTGCTATTTTCCTCACGAAGGGTTCCAGTCTCGGGAGGTTTTGTCGCACTAATGCTAAAAGATTCAGGAGTTGTGAGTCCCCAATCAAAAAGTTTTCCATGTACGACGATCCTCGAATCTGGCTTAGTTGGCAATCGTTTTTTACGATTTGAACACGAATTTGCTGTCCGACATCATTATATGAAATGATGAAAATTAACCTTACCAATATTCCGTTCTCTCTCCTGTATCATCAATTACTGTTCTATCATCTTCCTAACTGTTCATTATTATTTAATAATCATCATTTTAATAAGTCATTTTATCGCTAGGAAACTGTGACTTGCGCCCTTCTTCTAGAGAATCATCTAATACAGTGTCGGGGACGGTGGGACACGATAGTATATTGTGTGGCGATTACGTCACGCTCTTTAGGGACGAGCTCGTTACTGCGAATTGTTACATCTTACTTTAGTGCTGTAAGCATTATTAGTGTTTACTATTTATCGGTGTGTCGTGGAGCTTAGAGATAGTTCTTTGCAGGATTCGTTTTTATCTCTCTTCTTGATTTTGTCTGAAATATTGGATACCGGGTGAAGCTCGCTTCCACCTTCGGCCTTATCATCACTTACCATCAGGTGAAATGAAGACCAAGAGCTTCCCGTGAGGATAAAAATAAAAACAATATAATTAATTTTTGCCTTTTTAGAGTTCCGTACCCAAAGGGTATAACGGGACCTTATTACTAAGACTCTGCTGTCCGTCTGTCTGTTTGTCTGTCTGTCTGTCTGTCCGTCTGTCACCAGGCTGTATCTCATGAACGGTGATAGTTAAACAGTTGAAAATTTTCACAGATGATGTATTTCTGATGCCTCTATAAGAAAAAATATTAAAAAACAGGATAAAATCAATATTTAAGGGGGCTCCCATACAACAAATGTGTTTTTTTGCTCGTGTTTGCTCGATATTGATAACGGCAACTGCTAGACGCTTGAAATATTCACAGAATATTTAATTATAAATTCACTTTAAAAATAAATAATTAATTTAAAATAAAACAAATATTTAAGGGGGACTCCCATACAACAAACATGTTTTTTTTTTCGTTTTTATAGATAATGGTACGGAACCCTTCGTGCGCGAGTCCTACTCGCACTTGGCCGTTTTTTTTTGTTTTTTGGCTTTAGTAGACTTTTGGCTATGTTGGAAAATAAAGAGTCGTATGTGGTAAAAAATATGTTTTATTTCAAAATGTGTACATTAGCAATTAATCCTTGGCCATAACGATACTACTAAAATACTTCTGAACAAATAGGGCTTATTTGTTTAGAAGTATTTTGGTGGCAAAAACCTACTAAACGCAAAACCCAGAACCGAAACAATTGAGCTCCCAAAAAATTCGAGTTCCCTTCTTTCCTTCAAATATCCGGGTCAGCCATTGTTCCTTTGTCACCGCGCCGGACAGTCTTCAGACAAACTTAACTTTGCATTCAGTGCAAGCCGTAGTGCACTGTTGAAACAGTCAAATTCCACTGTTCTGACTGCATCATTCAATTGCAAAGAAGCACAAAAGATATCTGACGTTCGCTTCGTTCGAATTCTCTCCTGTTTTTCGTTTGTTGCTCTCTTAGACCTGGTAAGGTATTGACCAGGAATGAGTAATCTTCTTGATGGATTCGCGCCTGACTCTTTATTAAAAGTTGAAACGGGGACTTTAAAGATTTTTTTAGCGGTAGGGTTCTTACTTTGATTAATAGTTTTAAGTGCATGGGTTGTGTTTTTTTAACCGACTTTTACTGACGAACAAATTCACTAGTTTATGGGTGGGTTACATGAATCTTATATTATACGTGTGTCCATTTATCAAAACTTTATAATCCGATTACAATCTTATGGCATCATGTTTTGCCTTAACTGGCTCACACTTCTAGGGAATGTCCATAAAAAGTAGCTCAAAAACTGAGTCATATTTGTTTGCAGTTGCATTCAATGCTGATGATATCATAACTCTAAACATAAGCCTTATTACAAATCTGGTTTCACATAAGCTTGTTACTTTTGTTTTCTATAAACGGAGATAGTCAGTAATCATAGCCACTAAACTTAAGCTTAAGTGCATGCTGTTATTGCATTGTCTTGTGTCGGGTCGTTGAGCTTTTAAAATAGGGTGACATGATGACTGATGCAAGCGCTTGCAGTCTGTCGGGAGAGGTCATCTCAAAGCTATTTTCTCAAAAGACCGTACCAAACGTAATAAAAAAAATAAATGGTTGTCTGTAAAGTTGGTTTACGGACGACAGTTTAACGTGACAACGTCATAACAAAACATTGATGCGGCGCAAGCGTACAATGAGCGTAACGGGACAATGAGCGTAACGGGACAATGAGTCATCCTTTTTCGTGCATGCAGCCGGCGTTCATCCGTACAATGAGCGTAACGGGACAGTGAACATAACGGGACAATGAGCGTAACGGGACATTGAGTCATCCTTTTTCGTGCATGCAGCCGGCGTTCATCGATTTATAAGACGTGGTCACGTCAAAAAAAAAAAGTAGTTGTCACAATCAAGATTTTGTTTAGATCGACTAAGTAACTTGTTTGCATCTGAGCCTATCAAGCACAATGATCACAGCTACTTCTTTTATTTGATTGAGATTTGAAACGGGATCTTGATCGGAGTTATCACAAAACCTATTTGCAGCAATCAAGTCAAAATCTAGTTGCTCCAACCAAGATTATTAGATTGAAGTTTCAATGATCTTTATTGAGGTAATCAAAATGCTTGACTGACACAACTAACTTACTTTGTTACAGTTAACATTATTTTTTTTAACTTGTCTCTTTTTTAACTCTTCTACAATGATGTCATGTTAAGGGTAATCGAGAAACTTGTTTGAGTGTTCAATCATTTGAACTAGTATTGCTGCAATCATGTCGTGATGATCAACTTAACTAAGATTTTGATTATTCTAAACGAGATATCGTCAATCAAGCTAAAAAGTCACTTGACCTAAATTGATACACGGTTCTCACTTGAGACTCTATTATATTGTTACTCTTCATCAGTCTGACAAGTCATTGGTCATTGCACCAATTATTTTGATCACAGCAGATAAAATATTCGCTTATTGAGTGTTCTGAAAACAAAGAAGTTCTGTTAGATATATTGTCATCATTATCTGCCTAGCCTTTTCCCAATTTAGTTGGGGTCGGCTTCTAGTCTGACCGGACGCAGCTGGATACCAGTATTCTACATGGAGCGACTGCCTATCTGACCTTCACAACCCAGCTACTGGGTAACACCCCTAGGTAAGACTGGTTGTCAGACTTTCGGGCTCCTGACGACCAGTTAAACAGTCAAAGATCTACAAATGACAGCTGAGACCGACGGCTTAACGTGCTTTCCGAGGCACGGAGGGGTCTTGGTATGTAAAGTGGTCACCCATCCACGAACCAACCGCGGCAAGCGCAGCTCAACCAGATCGGACCGTGCGGCTGTTATTACTTAGCTACAAGCCCTTCTAGGTTTTGTTAGGTAGGCATATAATTTTATTTATTATTACAACAATTGACCTTTATGCTTAAGTTCGCGTGTTGTAGTACTAGCACGCTTCACGAAAGGTAATTAAGTTTACTTTAACATTTACTCTTTGTGGAACGAAAGTGAATGACACTCCCACACATAATTATTGTGTTACTTAACCTATAACGGCACATGTTTTATTCAAATTGACATGGTATTAAAGTCTTATGTTGCATTAAAAGTCAGGTCGTTTATCTGTTTTAAGCTTCTTTTAGAATATGGCTTGGCATAAAAACATCACTAAAGGCATTTTATGAATATTTTATAAAATCTAATTTCTTACCCGTTGGCAGCTTTTATCTTTATATTATTGCATCATGTTCATAAATTAGCTAAATGCTATCTACTTACTTATTTATTCTAAAATGCTTGAAAGATAAACCCAAGTAAAGGAAAGCCGATACGAATTTCCAATCTAAACCCTCTAAATCCGGACTTTTGACTGAATAAAATAATTTTATCAAAGCTGGCTTTGACCATCCGACTAGGAAAATCTCAGCTAAATGGAATAAGGTCGTTCTATTCCACATACGTACACCGACTAGTTAAAAATATAACAACAACGAATAACCCATTCGTAACTCGTATTCTCTCAAGGGGCAAATTGAAAAATTCCTAAAATAAAAGCGGCTCGGAGAGCTAGAAAATCCTAGACAGGGGCCAGTCCGTGCCTTGGACATTAATCTTACCGTTCCACATACGTCCCCGTTCGCTAAGTAACGTACGACTCGTCTCAGTTTTTCCGAAAGGGAAGATATAATATCGCATTAACAAGAGACAGATGGTAACATTACGCAGTATACCATTCCTCCGAGGACGTTTAAGTTGTGGGACACGTAAAGTGTTGCCATTTGTTCCCTTGTAAGTTGTGTTTATTCTTTTTCTCTTCCGTATCCTTTCCGGTTGGTTATGAGTAATGGTGGGTTAGAGGGCGACTGACGTGAACAGCGGCCCTTGACGTGAAATACGCTTACAATGCGACAGGGATTGTTGCACTCTATTGTAAGATTTCTCTCTGGGGACGCTACACACGTGCCGTTAGACATTATGTGATCTCTTAATTGTATTATGTTCTGCTTTTGTGCGTGGTGTGCGTTGAAAAGAAATACTGTTATGAGACGCACTCTTATATGAAAACATGTATTATGAATAGAGATCGGATATTCGGATGCATATTCACCTAAAGTTGAGATGTTTGCTATTCAATTCTCAATTCTTTATTGCATACCATAATGTTTAAAGTTGGTAGGGATATATTCATACTAGTTACAATTATGGACCCTGTCGGGCACAGCATACATCAAGTAGGAGAGAGGAGGAAGAACACTGGCTGTTTAATGTGATAAGTTTTATTCTTTGTTAAGTAGTTAGTAAGATATAGTGTGTTATTAATACGGAATTGAATATAAAATTATAATTATTATTTTATAAATTACATACAATTATTTATATAGTAACATTTGTAAAACCCTTTATTTTGTAAATTAATTCATTATTATTTTATTTACTTATTATTATTTTTATTTATTACGTAATTAATATTTAATATCCCTAAGGTAAGTTATTTATTGGACGCTTCATATTTATTGAAAAATTAGTTTTCGTATTATGAGTATATCTTTTATAGTGAGTATTTGTAGATACAGATAGATAGATAGATATGAAGTTTCTTATAATGTATCATTTAAGTATTCGCTTATACTATAGTAGCACTTGCTTACAAGGAAAAGCTTCAATTTATTGATAAAGATGTTATATTTATTTAAATTCTTTATTATTTCGGGTAATTTATTATAATTTTTTATGGACATGACAAAGGCACTATTGGAGTGCATTTTTAGTCGCGATATTGGTAAATTTAGTCTATTTTTATGTCTTAAAATAATTTCCGATTGT